>OV815270.1:59412623-60886937 GCA_929108145.2 Limnephilus rhombicus | reverse complement strand
TCAAGATGCAAATATTAATTTGAATGTGCAAAATGATTAATTATTATTAATTTGTATCTCGGGGCCAGTAGAAGTACTTCTCGACTTGTTAGCACACTCTAACGTGCGTTACTTGCCGGCGTGTATTATCATCTCCCAAGGGTGTAGCTATTGCCTTCACATGGGTGGGGGTTAACCGTAAGGAGGGGGGGGGTGTTCGATCCTGGGATGAGAAGGGGGAAGTTAGAAAGGTGGGGGGGGGGATAAGTAAATTAATTAGAAAGTTTGTGGATCTCTACTTACCACTATTATTAACATCATGTTAACTTCTTATTAACATCATATTAAGTTAGAACCGTCATCAAATACTTCTTGCCCTGTTAAACCAACATTAGGTTAAGATAATTTTAACGAATCATAACATTCTGACGTGTTAATTGCCTCCTTGTAGATATCATCACCTTCCACATCTTGGATAACGTTATACAATACTTTGCTTCTCCGAGGAATCCGCCGTAAAATAGTTCATGGTAATGGTACGAGAATAACGACCGTTCCATTAAGTTATAATTGAACTATCGCCCTCTAAATTCATACTTGATCATTCAATTTATCGAATTCGTTTTATACGACTACAAGTGTCTCTGATAAAACGGTAGTTTTATACAAAATAACGAACAAAAAAAAATAATTATTCAATTTAGTGCAGTCGTTTGGGTTTATGCGCACATACTTTTCGGTGATTCATTTTTAGAGATAGTTATTAAGTACGACGCCAACAAAGCACTCTTTTTAGGGTGAATTGCCTAGTTAAAAAAAAAAAAACATCGTTTCCAAGGCGACAATTGGTTGACGTTTGCAATAAATCGATATTGTTATTGACAGAAAACGTATGATAAATAATTTCATAACGCCAGAGCTTACCAATATATATAGCCTATAGATCTCGCAAATAATGTAGCTTTCTATTAGTGAAAGAATTTTTAAAGTCAATTCAGTAGTTTTTGTGTGAAAGAGTAACAAACATACATCCATACAAACTTTTACCTTTTTAATATTATTAATTAACTAATGAATATAAAAATAAATAAATAATAGATGATAATAAAAAAAAAATATATATAAATATAAAATAATAAAAATGCAGAAATCAGTAATTTTAAATATATGTAGGATTACAAAAGATTTTTAAAATATTTATATTGAGGGATCAGTAGGATTTATAGGTTCAATTAGGAATTCCACAGAGCGGAACCCTCTGACATGAAAATATCTGGAGTCGGTGAATTTTTTTCTTCCCATTTGGTCTCTGGTAGGTTAACATGTTGTTCTTGTATTGTTTTGTATTTATAATACTTATATAGTGCAATTGCATATTGTGGAAGGGGTTTAGTTTTTCCTGTGGGGAAAATTTAACACGGACATTTAAATCTGGTGCGTTAAAAATAATAATAATAGGATAGCATAGGATAATAGGATATTACCGTTTATCCCATATTTTTAAGATTTTTAAAATTTAAAAAATAATTAAAATATCGTAAACCTACTCGTAATAAACGCGCGATATCTGCGTGTTAGCTCCTTCGAAATAAAATAAATAAATAATTATAATACTAATGGCCAGTTGTTTCACAGAATTTTAACAATATATCAAATTTCTAATTCAATTTTCAAGTTCCGTGAAAGTTCTATTCATTGTTTTAAAGCAATCCTGAAAAACAAACGGTCGTTAATGAAATAATAACAGAATTTTAACTTGATATTGAAAATTCTGTGAATCCGTCTTAAGCCGGTTTTAATTCTGCGACATTTCAGTCCTCTAAAGGTTCAGTCAAACATCATGTTTTTTTTTCATACATAGTGTGTTGCACGTTTTTAAAACTACCCTTTTGGATACAATGGGGACCTGTTGAAAAACCATCAATTCTAACTTTATTGACATACATCAGTTTACTGGAAACGTTAGATAAATTAAAAATTAGAAGAGACTCTGCAGATATAATATATCTTCATAAAATTATCAATGGTTTTATTGATTGTTCGCCCCTTTTGGCTGAGATTAATTTTAGAGTCCCCTCCATTAGAACCAGAGAAAAATCACCTTCTCACCTTCGAAAATGTTCTACTAATCTCAGACAAAATGCTTTTATATTCAGAGCATGCAACGTATTTGATAAGAATTTTAATAATATAGGTATATTCTCATGTAATTCAAGTACCTTTAAAAAGTATGTCATAGCTAACATTAAATAATTATTTGACCGTGTTGCAAATTATTATGTTATTGCTGTGAATCCTTTCCATTTACATGCTTGTCATTTGACTTATTATTGTGTTCACTCTGGGTTGTAGGTATGTACATATTATTATTATTGCTGTTGTGGAGTCAGAATAGATTTCTGACTCATGACTACTTTATGTTTTGAAATTTAGTAAGCAGATTATTAGTTTATATTAGAGTTTATAATGTGTTTTTATATCTTTTTTTTACAATTTTCAAGGATATAATTTTGTTAACTTCTTACGGTTACAGGACCCTTACTTTTTAATTGTAATTTTAATTACTTATGTGAAAATCTGTTATTGGATATTATGTGTGTTGTTAATGTTATTATTATAAGTGTAAAATATCTGTTGATTTTCCCCAATAAATAAAATAAAAAAATAAAAATAGATGCCACCAACCGACTTTCCAGTTCGTATACAGCACTCGAAAATAAAATTTGCTGAAAACTCCTCTAGGTCAAAAACACAGTTGCAAAAAGTGGCTCGCTCATCGAAAACCGTAGATAATAACAGTTCCCAAAATTTTGCAGTGTTTACACTTTTACATTAGAAGACGAAGGAAATAAGAAAATACGAGTGAAAAAGTATTGTGATTCCGAGATACTGAAAAAAGCAGGAACCTATACCTGGGCGGGCTCACTTTTACTAAACTTAATCAAATCAATAAGATTTCCATGAAAGTATATTGCTCTTAAATTTGAAACTTTTTGTTTATTTTCAGCTTTGTTACCGTTCTCTCTTAAATGGAATCGTATTAAAAACTGACAGGCAGGAATTGATTAATTCTAATTATTCGAACACTTTTTGAGTTACTCAAAATAATTTGAATTACCTACTACTGATTTATTTATTAAAATTTGCTAAGTACGTTGGGAAGATGTTCCTTTTAAAAATGAATAGAAATTTTCACATTGAATTGATAATTTTTAAAAAAGAGTGTGCAATTCACACATGGTATAAGTGAAACCTTCAGAAAACTAAAGTAGACAAGAGTGGGGAGACCACGAAGTACTTTTTTATCAAAGTGAAGTATGGTTTTTTTCCAGGTTTTTATCGTAGAATTCAAGTGCAATTTTTCCTATATATTTGGTCATCTTATTAATATTTGTATTTTCATCTTCGGAGTCGCTAGATGACGCTTTCCTTTGTGTTTTCTTTTGCCTCTTCATTTTTGATTGGTTTGAAAATTGGATATTGATTTTACAAAAATATATGTATTTTTTATTTGATTTCCGTTGGTTTTCCGTATTTTAGTCCGCTAAATGTCTGTAGAGGTTTTCAGGCGCTTTATACTACTACACCAAAGGACACTTGGGTAGGACTATGGATTTATCGTATTATATTGGAACCGAGTACCCGTGAATTAAATAAATATTTTATTGCTATCTACGGCTCTTCTATGGCTAAATCCGATAGAAGATGTATGTGATTGTTTCTTTTTAGTGTCGCTCGTTTCCGTTTCATCGAGTTTCAAATCACATGGTGCTAAAGAAGTTTTCACTTAGAAAAAATCGTTCAGATGTAATGTTTCAAAAGATTTAAAAAAAAATTGTTTCCATTTTACTTCTGTAAACGTTTACAATCTAAACACCCGGGATCGGAAAAAAAAGAAAATGAACAAATCGTAGCAAATAAACAAACATCGTTTGTACACATGATGTGTCGATTGTGTCTATCGCAAAATCAAATGGCCATTTTGCGTACAATAATTTACGCATTTGATTTACAGTCGTAATGTAACGCGTTTCTCCGTAGGCAAAAATGTTTTGACATGTCGCTTTTGTAGAACCTTTCAAAACTGAATTTAAGAAAACCCTTTTTTGGGTTCAGAAAGTCAAAAAATTCACAAATAACTTTCCTTTCGTACGCTGAATGATTTAATATCATATAATAAAGAAAATGGTTAAAGGAAACTGGCGAAAGAAAAATGATTGATCTTATTATATCAGACTTTTTTCCACTCTCCTAACTGAAGGCCTCACCGGTTACTGCCCATTTTAAACATTGGATCCCACAAGATAGATACTACATGAATCATAGCCATGAAGTAATTAATGTACAGTGTGTTAAGAGACGTACCTAACTCACATTAACCAGTGATTTTAGGCAGTTTCTTTTGTAAAAAATATTAATGAAATTTTGGTCTCCGGTGACTTTTATTAGGTTTTTTTTTTTCTTTAAACCCAACAACAACAAAAAGTCCTCCGCACGCCATCACTAGTTATTCAGCCGAGTAACCGCTTAACCTCCCACCCTGACCCAAATATCAGCTGCCTACTGATTTTAAAAATGTTTTTATTTAAAAAAAAAAACATTAAAAAACGGCACCGGTGATCAAAATTTTGTTAACATTTTGTACTTCAAATAATATCAAGATTATTAATTAAGAATCACTTGTTAAAGTTAGTCAAATTCATCCCTTAACACCGTGTATTATAATAATTATATAATAACACGGAATAATTAAGAAGGTACCTACAACTTACAAGGTTTGTTATTTTCTGTCAATCGTTAAAACAAAACCTATTCCAGAAGTTGTTTACATTCTGAAGCGTTCCGATCTTTCTAGTAGACCGTTAAAGTTTTTCGATAAACACTTAATTAATGTTAAGTGTTATTTTCTTATTTTTTTTATTACAAGAAAGCAAAATAAAAATCTGTTTTTGGAAACTTTTTGTCAACTGGAAAAACATTTTTGCTAAGGTTACAATTCTAGCTCCGGCCAGATGAATTGAGACATTGAGCCTCGTTATAATATGGAGGCAGTCAACGGAACTTCCAGACCACTGCTGAATTGTAATGAAATATGTAGAAAATACCAGGATAAGTAGCTCGGAATCATAAAAACTTGCAGGTGGTAGAGCAAAATTGAAAAGCACTTAAGAATTTCCCTTGGAATAAATTCTTCTTTCCTTTTGAGAATATCACGGTCATAAGTAATTTCGTGGTCTATTTTTGGTGCATTATATTGCGCTCGTAGTAAACTGTAATATCCAAGCGCCACACAGTTTTTCAACCCTTTTTATTTAACAAAATAATACTATGTGTTTAGTCACATAACGAAGTCTTTGTGGATATTTGAAAGAATCTTATTTTACCATTAGAATTATCGTTGATATCTTTTACGTTACAAGCATAATACTTCTCTGAAAAATAATTAAGGGTATTTTTAATGATTGCTAATTAATTAAATTTTATCCGGCATGAATCATAAATACGGAGCATACAATTGTTTATCTTTTCAGAATGTCCTCAAAAGGAAGATTTCTCTATTTATAAATGCCCTCATTACATGTCAAGCTTTACTCAGAAAATAAATCATTTTAATATCTTTCAAATATTGATCCCACCAGTATCCGTCACGGCTTAAACAAATTGAAGAGAAAGAAGATATAACCAATGAGAATAGGTTCAAAAAATAAAATTGGCTTTTACTTATGGTCGTAGTAAAATTCTTTATTTATGTACATATATTTATAAACATATTATATTGTTATAATATTGAGTAGTTAAGGAAGACCCATGATCTCGAAACCTGCCTGACTGATTAAGGGTACAAACACAAGGACGCGGGTTTCGGCTTTCGAGTAAGTTGGCGAGGGCGGGTCGGATGCCGACTGCGGCAGGCGCGTCGACAAGAATTTAATTTATTTAATTTAATTGACGGCAACCCGTGAGTTAATTGAGAAAAATATTCTTATAATGATAAAAAAGTATATAAAAAAAAAATCTCTATGTCCAACTAATATTATAGTTTGTATGGATGTATGGTTGCATGTATGTTTGTTACTCTTTCATGCAAAAAATACTGAATAGACTTTAAAAATTCTTTCACTAATAGAAATCTACATTACTTGCGAGTAATTTAGGGTGTTTAAATTGGTAAGCTCTGGATTATGAATAAGTGTACAGTAGTAGTGTTATATTTGTAATTCGTCAGAAGTACAATGGAATATGCTTCGCCAATTTGGAACCCGCAGTACCTAGTATACATAGATAGCATAGAACATATTCAAAACAAATTTATAAAATATCTTACCTTCAAATTCAACAATAACATTCAACGCACATTTCAAATTTTGCAACAAAAGCGAGCAATAACTGATTTGACATTTATAAACAAAATTTTAAATAATAACCTTGACTGTACCGAACTTCTTTCCCTAGTTAATTTTAACATACCGTTAAGACGTACATGCCACACAGAACTATTCCACACGCTTAATTACAAGACAAATGCAGCATCTAATTCGCCAATTAATCGTGCTCTTCATACATATATTCAATAATATTGGTCTAAATTCTAATATTGACATTTTCTCCGATTAACTGCCCAAATTAAAAGAGACCATCATGTCAATAATATAAATGGCTCAATGCGCATACATACATATACATATACTCACACACACACACACCTTCCCACCGCATACATTACATCACCCGGTAATTACTTAATATGCTTACCATAAATAAGACTTCATGAAACACATAAAATGTACCCACCATGTAATATACTTATTAATATTTTTTTTTTCACCAATGTATCTAATTTACTATTTGTTTCTGTTTAAAAATAAAATAAAATAAGCTCTGGCGATTATGCAATTCTTAATATTAGTCTTGTTCCTCGCAAAAATGTGAAAAAGATGTCATACTCAGATCATTTTGTCAAAAAATCTGATATAGCGGGTATTGAAATTATAGGACTCAATTATTTATTAAACGTTTAATGTCCAGACGAAAAGCAAAACAAATCGTTGCTTGGTAACTATAAGTAATTATTTGACGTGCGCTGTCATTTTGTTATTTGTTTAGGTTACTATGGGGATCCCTTTGATAGTTAAAATTCAAATATGTATAAAATACTAATCTATACTAATATTATAAATGCGAAACTGTGTGTACTCGATTGTTACGCTTTAATAGGTGGCACGCGAGCTGTTTGAATAATGAATTACCATTCAGTACTCGAACCCAACAGTTTTCTATCTAACTAACTAACTAACTAACCATCACGCCGTTTCCCCGCAGGGGTAGGCAGAGAGGACGGACCGCCAAACAACTCGGTCTTGGCACACACTCTTTGCCTCACTCACATTCATACATCGTCTCATCTATTGCGAGTAATTTATTTCTATCTATTCTAGCTATCTAATTTATTTCTATCTATTGCGAGTAATTTATATTTTTTATGGATATACGTCATGTTGTGGATAAGCTATCAAGAGGATGGTGAAATACCCCCTCAGATTTGTAAACGGAGCCGATAAGTTTTAATGAATTCTTAATTTCTACTCGCCAGTTAAGGCGGAATCAGACGCTTCACTCGGGTGAACGTTTACTCGAGCGAATATTCCATCTTCGTCTCAGACGGCGCTACAGAACATCCATTTCTGCTACTAGGTCACCGAGCGAGGTCGAGCACGTTGGAATTCGTTTGATTTGTGATAATTTGATCGACGAATTGACAAAATACAAGTCAAGAAAACGCCGGCGGTGATGTATGTATTGATTTTTACGCAATTTCGCAAACACAATTAAATTTTTAAAAATCAGAGTGGGCAGTTCACAGACGGTAGAAGTGGAACCATCAGAAAACTAAAGTAGACAAGAGTGGAAAGGCAACGAAGCACCTCACAAAGAGGAGACCGATTATTCTACCTCATTCTCTCGCAGGTAAATTCTATAAATATACGTGTTTGTCTCTTTTTAGTGCCGCTTTTTCGTTTCATCGAGTTTCAAATCACAACGGCACTATAGAAGTTTTCACTTAAAACAAAAAAATGTAAATATTATGTTAAGACCCCATATGTTCTCGACCATATTTTGTCAGCAGATCAGAATATTTTCGCTTTACAATAAAATCCATACAAATAGAATATTTGTGAACATATTCCAAAACTAAATTTTTTGGAAGTTGATGAAATGCGCTTTCAAATTTTATCATTACAAATAACCATGTATTTTTTAAATAAAAAAAAAAATTAAACGCAAACCTTAAAAGTGTTAAAAATGGCTCACCTTGCGTTTTTTCTAACTAAAACGTGAGGGGAAAGGGATGCGGGAGTCGGGGAGGCGGAAGGGAAATGGGACGAATGGGAAAGAACAAGCAGGGAGAATCAATTTCCTTTACTAAGTGGGTATTACCAGAGAAAACTAGAAATATGTCATTTTTAAATTAGATTTTGGTCGTATTGACTCTTTTCCACAAAAAAATATAAATGGATTTCGAAAGATTGTTCTTTTATCTAGCATTCGCGTGTTTTAAATTTTGAGAAAAAATGTGTATTTTTAGTATAATAAGGTTATACCATAGCCCTTTCAGCACTGAAGAAAAAAAAAGGTTTTTTTTCCAGAATTTTGTTATTTTTAGAATAATTCAATCCCATAAATGCACAGAAAAATATTGGAAAAATTCGGAAACTCCAATTTTCCGAGTAAACTCACCAGCATGATCGTGACGGTCAGGACTATCTTTATACAAACCAAGATAAATTTGTTTGTAGCAATGACTTACGACAAAGAGTAATAAAACTAATTTATTTGTGCGAAATTAAGATTTATTATGTTTGAATACGAAAATAAGTAACAACTACTTGGATTTAGTGTGAAATAATTTAAAATAGTGTTTATTTCGTGAAAGAAACAGGTAGGTTTTACATTTTTCACATAAAATTTTCGTTCGGCTTTTACAATTTTCCATGCGACAAATTCTTGGTGTAACAATATTATCATCAAATATTGCCAAATGGTCATAACCGTCATATCTCCTATCTGTTTCTGGCAGATTCACAGGCTTGTACTGTTTATTTTGGGTATGCTCACATTCTTCTTCGTTCAGATCCTCAGGTGACTTTCTTTTACGTTCTGGAGTTGTAGTAAGCGCTTCACTAACCTCTAAATGAAATTTTAATAAGTCTAAAGGCTTTTTATTTGCAGTTTTTTTTAATTCTTCGCGATACAACAACCATGAATTTACCAAAACTAAGTCCAAAAGGTGTATTATGGTTTTTAGGGTCCACGTACGGTAACACTCCATTAGCTGGTCGCAAATATCCACATCTCCTATTAGCTTGTTATATTTTTTTTATAATTTGGTGTGCCCGAACAGCAGCGTATGTCTTTGTGGATTTGTTCCACCTCGTGACAGTTGAAAGGGGCTCAGCTCCTGTACAGTTTGACCCTGTTAAAACTGTTTTTGTATCTCGCCATTTAATTAACGCGATATTCTCGTTGACAAGCTGTTGATGGTCTCCTTGTTGCATCAATTTATCAGGTTTTAATTTCAAACCTCTTAAACGGTTAGCCATAATAGTTCCCGTCCCATGAAAACCGATTTGAGCTAATTTTTCTAGAAGGGCGAGTTTTGTGAAATACCTATCGAAATATAGGTAGCTGTTAGGTTCTACATCATCCAACACATCATCATTTTGATGGTCATTCTCTTTCACGTCTGGAATCTGAGGAATGGATCTGTCCGCTAATAATGCGAGGGTATCAGCAACAAGGTCCTCATCCTCACTCGAATATCCTTCTATTTCCGAATCGTTTCCATCTCCAATAGCACTCAGGACAAAATTTTCGAATCCTTCATCATCTGGTGATATTTCAGGAATTTCACCTTAAAAAAATATTAAAAAAAAATTAAAAACATACTCCAATACAATTTTATTATGCCCAAACATAGTTATCAATGAATATCTCAGGAAAAAGTCGCTAGAGTTTAAGTCAGGACCACGAGGAGGCCAATTTATGTCACCGCTCCTGGAGATCAATTTTCCAGGGAAAATTTCACGACCTCATGGCAGAGACGTATTGGACGTATGTGAGGTTGCTACATCTTGCTGGAACCATGTTTATAGCCAGTAAGTTTGTAGGGGTGCAGCATTAGGTCTTTGTGCAAAATGCTGTATAACGATGATCTATGCACATTCAAAGCACTTGCGCGCTTCCGAATCGAAAAGTTTGGGTCGCCACGAAAAGATTGATACGTTTTCTACCGTTCTCGATGACCTTGGTCGCCCGGATTTTAGTTTTGCCAGCGTTGTACCGATCTCTTCAAACTTTTTGACCTATTTTCGAATGAGAGGAATGCTTGGCGCATCATTGAATTGACGAAAACCTCAAATATTGCAAAATCTTCTACGCGCTACAGTCGTCGAATCACTATTTTTATAAAACTCACGCACGCACAACGCGCGATCGCTCTCGAGAAATGCTTCATAGCGACTAAATACCCAAGAGCCAGATCACTGATTGAGATACCCCCCGCGCCCTTCGAAAAAGTTGCGTTCACACAGAAAGCAAAACAAATATAAACTTTCTTTTGGGACACCCAGAAACAACCATATAATAATTTTTATATATATCTAGATTTCCCTCTAATACCATGCGAGTGAAGCCGCGGGTAAAACTAGTATAATAATATAATTCTTCGGAGAAATATGTTCTCAGTCGCACAGAACCATTTTCGGTTATTTCAGTAAAATATAGGTAAATAGGTTCGTGTACACAAGTGATTACCGACTGTTTTACCTTATGGCAATGAATTTTATTACAAACGACATAATCCATCTGATTTTTCCGGTATTTTTTCAGGTCAACAAAATTAATCCATCGTCCAACAGCGGAAGTAAAAGGTTCGCAGAATTAATTATTTCAAAATCCACGCTAATTTTAACCTCTTATTATGATTAATTTCGCTTTTTTAAAATACTCTCAGTTTATTTATACGAGTACATCTCATTCCTTCCGTTTTTTGATGAACCGAAAACCACAGAAAATTACAAAAAACCAAGCTAATGAAAGTTGATATTCATATGAAAAATAATGAGTTATTAAAATACTGATATTCTATTAATTCAATTTTAGATTTTCACGGCCAAAAGTATTTTTTTATTAGTTTTTGGGGTATTATGCCGTGTTACGCTACCTCCTTCTTAGGCAACGTTTGGGACAGCGTTGCAGTGTCCATCATCAGGGCAGATGTGTAATAGTTAGGGGTGATGTTTGTACTTATCTACTTATTGTCACCAGCTCCACTCTTCTACTAGCTGGCGCTACAATATACTTCACAACATGTTTTTTTGCGTTTAGCCTTGATGTAACCGTCAATTATCGGATACCAAGAACTATTGAGCTTAGCTCCGTCGTCTCTATTAATATTTATAGGATTTTTGTGAATTTCAATTGCTTCCGTAATCAGTTACGGGTTTGTGTAATTATTCTAATACCTAGAACGAAAATAAATAAAGGAACACGCACGCGTTTTCCTTTTAAACAAGATATACATCCCAGGTTTTGAATGGTTTGTAGAGCAAGCAGGGTTTGTGTAATTATTTGAATATCTAAAAGGAAAAAAAGAGCACACACGCGTTTTTCTTTTAAACAAGATATACACCCAAGGTTTTTAATGGTTTGTATGGCAAGCAAGGTTTGTCTAACGGGTTTGTGTAATTTTTTGAATACCTAGAATGAAAATAAATAAAAGAACGCGCACGCGTTTTTCTTCTAAATAAGATATACATCCCAGGTTTTGAATGGTTTATAGAGCAAGCAGGGTTTGTCTAACGGGTTCGTGTAATTGTTTGAATATCTGGAACGAAAAAAAATTAAAAGAACAAACACGCGTTTTTCTCTTGAACAAGATATACATACCAGGTTTTTGAATTGTTTGTACGGCAAACAGGGTCTGTCTAAAGGGTTTGCCTAACCTAATAACCTAACCTTACCTAACCTAATAACCTAACCAAACCTAATACCCTAACCCAATAACCTAACCTAAAAACCTAACCTAATAACCTAACCTAATAACCTAACCTAATAACCTTACCTAACCTTACCTGATCTAACCTAACCTAACCTAATAACCTAACCTAAACTAATAACCTAACCTAACATATTAACCTAACCTAGTAACCTAACCTAATAACATAACCTAATAACCTAACCTTACCTAAATACCTAACCTAACCTAATAACCTAACCTAACACAACCTTACCTAATCTAATTAATTATACGTTGATTTTGATTTATCCTAAATGTAATAACACCTAACCTAACCTAACCTAACCTAACCTAAATACCTAACCTACCCTAACCTAACCTTACCTAACCTAACCTAACCTAACCTAAATACCTAACCTACCCTAACCTAACCTTACCTAACCTAACCTAACCTAACCTAACTTAACCTAACCTAACCTAATCTTATTAATTATACGTTGATTTTAAATTATCCTAAATATACTCAATTATCTATTTATTCATTTTAACAAAGACACCATTTAACTGAACTCTGGAAGGAATTAGAAGAGAGGAAAGAAAAGGGCGAGTCGGTTTACGAATCAAACATTTCAATGGAATTCCCAAATCATCAAAACCCAAGCAAAAAACTAAAAAATAAACAGAACAGATTTTCTAAACTTATATTATTATCAAAATATACGGGAAATGCGTACGAAATTGCACCAACTTAAAACTAACTCCCCAATCTTCTCACACGACATTCTGTTTTTAACTGAAACATGGTTAAATGCTGATATTAGCTCGTCACAATGCCTGCATCACTATACAACACATCGTTCTGATCGAAATTCTATTACGAGCAAAAAGTCTAACGGAGGAGGTGTGATGCTGTGCGTATCCACGAATATAATATCATCTACTAAAATAACCGGTAAAACACAAAAGTGTTGAAAAAAATTTTGTGTTGCTCAATATACCTAATGGAAAAATTACTATCGGCTGTGTCTATATACCACCTGCATCGGAAATTCAAACGTATAAAAATCACAATGAGGACATAGAAGTACTCAAATTCAAATATCCTAATGCAAAATTCATTATTGCCGGCGATTATAACCTTCCTAACTGAACCAGCCAAGATGAAAATGAACCTGCTACAAACCAAGCCGAATTACATTGTGCTAAATGCAGTGAAATTCGTGATATTCTTGGGACTAACTCAATCAAACAAGATTTTCAGCTTTAACAATCGAATGTTGGATTAATGTTTTCAAGTGATTCGAAAATAGTAGTTGAGCTATCCGACGAATTATTATTACCGTTAGATCAACACCATCCACCATCATAAGAAATATGCATTTAACATCTTTAAAAAAGATACAAGTGCCCCAATCGTATAACTTTTCCAAAGCTAATTACCATCATATTACTGAGTACCTTACCCAAACAGATGGGTAATTTTTAGATGAGGAAAATAACATAAATGATCAATTAGAATACTTTAACTCGATTTAAAATACCTCTGTAGAACAATTTGTTCCCAGGGCTAGCTTCACATCATCTAATTGTCCGAAATGGTTTACAAGGGAACTAACTAATTTAATTAATAAAAAAAAATTATTCACAGAAAATATAAACATAGCAGAAATCCTAACAATTATATAACATTTACTAATGTAAGAAAACAATGTAAAGAATTATCAATAAAATGCTATAGTGACTATGTTAACGTAATTGAAAATGAGGTATACCTAATGGAAAAATTATTGTCGGTTGTGTCTATATCCCACCTGTGAAAAATCATTCACCATCACAAAGTGAAAAAATTCTGGAGTTTTACTAAATCTCAACGAAAAGACAACCTCATTTAAAAGTGTTTACGACAAAGATATTCCAGTCAATGCAGTCTCCAGTACTTCATTGGAAGAGTCATTAAACTAAAACCAATGTTTCATAAAATTAGAATCCATAGAAAGGGGCATAAAAGCATTGGATAGTAATAAAGCTGCTGGACCGGATGGTATTCCTCCCATATTTTAATAACTTGCATTGATAGTTTTGGTATATCCTTACATAAACTTTTTAACAAATCTTTAGCATCTGGCTGTTTTACGGCGCTGTGGAAAAAGAATTATTTAATGCCTATTCATAAAAAAGGCGACAGAAGTGATATATTAAACTATAGACCTATTTGTATTATGCCTGCTTTACCCAAACTTTTCGAGTCATTAGATATTAGATATATATTATATTAGATACCATTGTAAAACCTATCAACAATATTATTGTTCCTAACCAACATGGTTTTATCAGAGGTCGATTTACCTTAAGTAATTTAGCTATCTATAGTAATTACATATCCGAATCTCTTAGTTTGAAACAACAAGTGGATTCACCGATTTCAGTAAAGTATTTGATAAGGTTCGACATAACATTCCTATATCCAAACTCCGACTGTTGGGCATGAAAGGTAATTTATTGACATGGATTTATCAGTTACCTCAGTAATAGAGTGCTTGGTGTCAGGATTAATTTTATAGAATCCTATGAATTCGAGGCCACAAGTGTTGTCCAGCAAGGGTCCCACCTCGGCCCAATATTCTTCTTAATATTCATTAATGACATTGTAAACATCGACCACCACAACACGGGCATGTGCCTAGCATGGTGGTCGAAAAATCCCCAATTTTTGTAAAAAAAGATTTTTTCAATGAATAAAGAAACTTAAAAAAAAAAAAAAATTTAAAGATGTAAAAGTCTTACTTTTTGCATATGATCTAAAATTGTTTAAGTTTTCTTGTTTATTGGACAATCATATAGGTATATTAGGAAATATATATGATTGCCTTATTTTACAAGCTCATCTAATTACCGAACTAAGTAATTGTCTTATTTCAATTAATTTAGATGAATTTTTTAAATGGTGCGAACAAAATACGATATTTTTAAACATTGAGAAATGTCAAGTAATACGATTTTCCAGAACTCATTCTCATATCTTACATGAATATAATTTAAATAATGTAAAATTAACACCAGTATCACAAATTCACGACTTGGGAGTTATATTCGATTCAAACTTATATGTAAATATAACCAATATATAATAAGGCTTTAAAGATTCTTGACTTCCTTTGTAGAACCCTAACTGATTTTAAGTCCTTGGATTGCATGAAAACACTCTACATTTCATTAGTTAGAAGTCAAGTGGAAAATAATTCACCTATTTGGTCCACTTTCTACACAAATTTCTTATGTACTTAAATTTCAAGCTTACAATTCCAATAGAAAACATAAATTATATCAGTTTCATGAATCAACTTAATTTAATTACGCTGTCTGACAGAAGAATCATTTCAGACCTAATTTTATTATACAGAGTCATGAACAACCTAACCTGCCATCGTTGTTACTATTAAACTCCATGTACCGACAAGGAATACTAGACAAAATATAACATTCTTTTGCAAACATACACAACCAACTATCAATCGCACTCACTTACCCATAGGATGCATAATTTAGGCAACAAGTTTGGTGGTATTGTAGATAATTCGCTAATCTCCTTTATAATCTAAAATGCAGTTTAAACCAACACTTTGTGGAATCCTACAAATTATTATAACGTGGGTATAATTTATATTTAACGATTTGATGTGTATTGTAATGTTTCATATTATATATTGTTCTATGTTATTGTCAAATATTATACTGTTTAAAATATTTCACGGTTTAACGCTATATTTTTCAAAAACTACTTACATATTCTTAAAAATTTTCACTTTTGTAACTTTTGTTATAAATTCTATGTAAGTGTAATCCTCGATAACTTAAATATTATTTTATAATCTATGTAAAAGCTCCTATGGGCGTATAACAACATTAAGTAAACATGAAAATTTGTCTGGTGCAACCTTTAGTTAGTACCTTCCTCGAATTTGTGTGGTTTTTGCGATATGGCAATATTTTTTTAATATTTATCGATTGGTACCCTGGAAATAGTGGAAATTGTTCAGTATGCAAAATAATGTATTACGAAATCTCAGCCGTAACGAGAAATTACGTACACATTTTTTTTATGAAATGTAAATTTGAAATGCATATTTTTCCAACGGTCCCGACTGAAACCGATATTTTTTGTGGTAACAATATAACAATATATAAGTAGAAGGTGACGAATTCACGTAAGTAACTGGCAAAGAACCGTGAAAAATCATGGGATATTATAATTGCAGGATTTGTGTAGCTGAACAATGACAAATTGGAGAGATGTCAGAAATTTATCGTTAAAATGAATACCGCTGGTAAACTTGAAAAAATCGTCTGTCAGATATTTAAACAAATTAAATACCTACACATTTCAAATATCGAATTATAATAAGTTGATTAAAAATAAAATAATTTATTACCTTCCCTTTCATTAGTAGATACATTTGTAACGTACACAAATAAAATATCGTAGTTATTGTAGCAGAAGTAAATAACAGAACGTGAATATCAATAAGTCGCATTTTGAATTAACTAACCTAAAATACGTAGAAAGGGATTTTAGCTTGTTCTACAATCTACATTGAATTAAAATTTTAGTTAGTCGTCTTTAAAATTATAACTGTAGTTAAAACTAAACTAACTCCTCGAAAATTCATTGAAATCGATCTCAACAATCTAGAATGCGTAATGAATTAATTGGAGTGCAGAGTGTTCCGTTCACAAAATTATTTATTATTCATCCCTCTGTTATATGAGCACCGTTATCTTCAACGATATCTACATGAAACCTTTGAAATGTAAATCTTTTTGATAATGCCAGGCAATGAAGTAGGTATTTAGTTTGACAGTAATAGAGGACCTTGGGGGCCTAGTCACTACCTCTCTTAGACCAGCAACTACCTACGTTTCGGTTTCGCAATCTACTAAGTCCGTCGTTTGGCCAAACTCGTCACATCGGATTGAAAATGATACTCTTTATCTCTATGGATAAAGTTAGATTTATGGAAGCGTCGATCGGGCGTCGCTTACGTTTGCGTCTCACATTCTAAATAGAAATAATGTAAATTGTCTATTCGCATGTGGTTCACCCGTCTATGAAACCATTCGCGCGCGAATGGCCGCGGTTTCATAAGATTGACATTTTACGTAATTGAAATTTTTAATGCACTATTTTCCATCGCCCCAACGCAAAAAGTAATATTTTGTAGTAGTTAAGGTTAATCTAAAGATTTATTATTTATGCATTGAACCGCTTACTCGTTAATACGGAATAATTTCTAATCAAAGAGTTAGATTCAGCTTTATTATTTCGAAAAGTGAGTATTTATGTCGGGGGAGACCAAAAAACATGCAAAAAATATGCATTTTGCCTTTTAATTTTGATAAAATTATTTCGCTCACGCGGTAACGCCATTGTTTATTCATCATTTTTATTTTAACATTTCGTAGACAATCAATTAATACAGCCAATCATAGAAAAATATTATTGCCATGTAAAACAAAGTGAATGCATTATTGCCAAGTTGGTTCCTGTATTTATAACAGTGGAACATGGAAAGAAATGTATTAGAATAATTACACAAACCCACTAGACAAACCCTGCTTTGCCAAACAAACCATTCAAAACCTGGGATATTTTTTTAAAATTATGACGGCATGCGAGTTTATTTTAGAGAATTTATTTTATAAAATTGGTACAACCGACAGATGTCATATTTGATTGTCTATTAGTTAAAAAAGGAATATTCCGTATTATCCCCTCATAAAACTTCGAACGTTCCGTATTATCCGTGAGGCGGTCTAAATGCATATTTACAAAAGATTTTTCTAAAGAAATATTCACATTAGGCGTGTCCAGTGATTTCGAAAATTTACCAAAATGGCATACCTTACGTTTTTTCTAACTAAAATTAAGGTTAACGAAAAAAAGAACAACACTTACACATTTTATTATATGAAAATATTACAAACGTTATTGTCACCTCACTTTTTTTCATGTAAAAATAATTAATAAAAAAAGTAAATTTATTTCAAACTAGCTGACCAGGGGAACTTCATACCGTCTCAGAATCAATAATTTATTAGCTGAATTAGATTCAGTTTTTTATTAAGTTAAAAAAATACATAATGAAGCAATTATCGATGGGTAACTGTTTTTATTTTGTTTTTGTCAGTATCAGAGATGGCGTTGTAAACGGATTTATAATTTTTGTGCTTTTCTTACTTTTCCACTCACTTACGGGAATTGCGTTTCATTTTTTTTATACGTATGGGGGAGATTTATTATAATTATTGTATTTTTCCTGTGGAGGGGTGCAGACACACGTTCACCGTTTGTCACATTTTCGGCTGTTGACATTTAGTGTGTAAGAAAGAGCATTGTATGTTTAAGAACAAAAGCAAAACAATCAGCGCATTGACATTTGAGGTTTTTGATTTTTTTAAATTCACTCAGTACTCAATATTATACTTATGAGAATTCGTTTCACACAAAATGTATTAGGAAAAGAATTTTCCTCATAATTTTTTTTTTCGAGAATTTTTCCGTTGTTTTAATAGGTATTTTACTATTCGGGTTGGAGATAAATCCAACAAATTAAAGATCATAAAAATTGGTCCGGCCGTTCTTGAGTTATAAATAGCGTAACTAACCCGACTTTGTTTTATATATGATTGCGATTCGAAACTTTAGTTTCTTAAAGGTCTGCCTTTTACTTATTTTATGGTTAGTTTTTATGTTTGAATATAAAGCGTAGTATTTTTTTCTTTTTACCACCATTTAAACCATATTTCGCCCGTTGATAGTAAGGGAGACACAACGATTTCAATGAGACCTATATGAGTTGTTCCGAAAATCGAACAAAAACACTTTACGGGTTAAAACAACTAAATTCGTATTTATTAACCATGAGAAATATGTCGTTCAGCGGTGTGTCAACTGCGGAGAGCAGACATGTTTTTCGAATGAAATTTTTTGAAATCAATATGCCACTTGCATGGACTTCATAACGACTTGGACAAAATCGTGTGGATAGATTTTTTTTACTAAGATTACGAAAATGTTAGTAAAAATTTTTTAGAAATGTACAGTTTTTTTTTTTTTTAATAAATAAATCCATTATTTGGGCTCGTGACGTCACTACATGAAAATGTCCCGTCTCCGAAAATTTTCTTATTAATTTTATAAAATTCCACACTGATTAATTTTTTTATATGGCATCACTTTGATTTCAGGCGAATTTTTGAATTTGACATTTAACGTTCACTAGATTTATTGTTTGTTCTCTGCGAACGTATCATTTGGTTTGATTTTCTGACAGATGTTATATAGAGAACCCCGTACATTTTACGTTTTCCGTTCGTGTTTTAGAGGTACAATGATAATGGTGCGGATTTTAACAAAATCAAATTTTATAATATTGTTATTATTTTTATAATTTACAAGTACAAGTTTATTACATTTGATTTAGTTATATAGACGTTGAACATTATAATGATTTATGATCAATAAGATGGGTCAAGGAAAAAAATATTTATGAGATTAAATATTTTTGGTATGCCTCGTTATTTTCCTGTGTCATTCGTGTGGAAAACGTTTTTTTTTAAATGATTTTCGGCTATGTAATTATCGTTTTTTCGCACCTATAAAATTATGTCCCGTCTTTCGGGTTTATAAAAAATGGTCTGATTTTCCGATTGAAATTTTCAAAAAATCGCCAGGGTTTCTGAAAATTTTTGCCTAAACCGGAATTTAAAAAAAAAAAAAACGTGATGCAAATGGCATATTGTTCGAAATCAATTGTTCGAATTTCAGTTTTTCGAAAGACTAATTTTTCGAATGACTAATTTTTCGAACAGCAATTGGCCAAAAGACATATTTTTTGAATTTGTTAATAAACTTTTAAAATATATATTTCACTTGACTAACGAGATACTGTTAGGTCAGGTTAGGTTAGGTTGGTAGATATTGTCCGCCCTATAATAAAATACTCTTGTATATCAATTCGAAAAACTAGTGTTTCGGTCAATTAATGTTCGAAAAATATATTTTCGAAATATTTAAGTTCGAAAAATTGCATTTCGAACAAGTGAATTCGAAAAATTGATGTCGAAAAATTGCAACTCGGTCAATTTACCTAGAACCCAACTGCGTGTCAACTCTAAACGTTACCGTGTATTATAAACCGGAGGTCCTTTGACTTCGTTTGTGGTATCCGAAATTCAAATGTTTTTAACTAAAAATATTCTGTCTTACGGAGGAAGAGAGTACCAAAATCAACGAGAACTGTCAAAATACAGGGACGTCGCCGGACGTTGAAACGTTGTAATGTTCTTTAATTTAGTGGCTCACCAGCCCACAATAATAACGATTACAACGTAAGTTCGATGTCTTCAGTTTATTGGTAAATATAATGGATTCAAGTAGTATTGTATTTATGTCAATAGTAGCAACTGTTTACTAAGACTTCTAGAATGGATCTGAGAGCGGCGGGGCCCGTCAGCTGTTCCCTTTACTGAGAGACCGCTAGTCAATCTTTTGAAACCCGAACGTTTCCGAGCGGCGTGATATCCGAACACACCTACATTTACATACACTACAATATACATTTTTACTTAGTAACTCACGGCTTAGCGAAACTGTAAAAATACCTGTGTGTGACTTAGTATACCCGCAGTACGTTTAAGAAAGATAATGACTAGGCTCCCTGGTCTGTAGATGAAAGTGACTTGTAGGGACAAATAATACAATAAATGTGATATGGGCGCGTTTCGGGATCCAAAAGTCTGGCCATCTCTTGCTTAACCCGTTGGCCTCAAACGCCGCCACCATATATTGCAAAGTGGCCCTCCACGTCCGTGATTGCTTAAAGGACTATCACACCCGTTGGCCTCAAACGCCGCCACCATATAAAAAAATATTGCAAAGTGGCCCTCCACGTCCGTGATTGCTTCGAGGACTATCACACAAAATTATTTTTTTAGTTATAAGTATATATATATACGTAAAAAAAATAATTATGCCAATAAGATAGACCAAAGTACTTTTTTAAAATCGAAATAAAAATTTAAAAAAAAAAAACTTTTTTTTTTAAAGTCATTTTTATATCCAGATATAATCATATTAACATTTTAATTGAAAACACAAAATAAATATTTTTATTTACCTTGATTTAGTACAAAAGTAAATGTAAAAATTATTACGATTAAACATTAGTCCAAAAGTTATATAAGATTTAGTACACCACTAACGATTTAAAATGTTTGGTACAAAAATAATTCGGATGTGAAAGACAATTTTTAGCTTAACAATTCGGATGCCAATGGGATTCGGATTTCGACTGCAGAACTGAATTTTTTTAAAATTTTCATTGCAATCGAACGGGGGTGGCAATATACGATGTCAGGAAAGTATAAGACAGACACGTTGCGAATAGGATAAAACCAAAAGATTCCTAAACCTAAAAGTTTCCTTTCAAAACCAAATGAAAAGCATTTCTAGCACATCTACCCATTCAGTGCTTAAGGTGACCCAATGGTCTAGGAAAAAAAAACGGAATTCACGCCTCTTTATGGGAGGCGTTTAAAAATACTTGAGAAAAAGCTGTTGGAAAGGTTGATTTCGTAAAGGCATGTAAAAAACATTAACTCCTTTTTTACGCTTTGTTTATTGTAATAAAAACGAGATTACATCAAAATTGATTTCACGGAACCACGCGAAGTGGAACCACACTTCAATTCCCCGCTCCGGCCGGGGCGTAACTGATACTAAAAAGGTATGCAAAGTGCATGGTTCTTGTGCCCATGGCATAAGGGTCACTTTAAGAATCCAAATTCGTAGATGATGATGCCAAAAGTAACAACGAGAAAACGCATATTTTATTTTATTTTGTGAAGTTCGGGCGTGAACATAATTTTTTGCGATTAAAAGAAACCGAATTTGCCACATTAAATAATAAAACCGTATCCAAAAAGGGGTTTATAAGTAGGAGAGTTTGCACTTGAAAGTGTTTTTTTATAGACCTAATACTTTATTTTTTTCTAAGCTTATTAAAAAACTTATTAAAATAATGACCGATAATTTTAAGGGCCGAGATACTCGTATGTTCTACACGCAGTACTTAATTGAAGCATCTATAATACTTCCAAGCGATCAAATTTTCAAAACAAAAACTTATGATTTTGCATTATTTAATATTAGGCTTCATCTTAAACCCAACTCTGGATCTATCAAGTTTTCTTATAGAGTCTGAAAAAAAATTAATCTAAATAATAAAAAGCAAGGGAGATTAGATACCTTCTTCATGAGAAAATAAACCCTCCCTTCAACACATCGTGAACAGGTAAATTGAGAGAAATCCTGGAATAAGAAGGCGTTAATAAATCATTGTCATTGTCGAGAAATTTAAAGAACTGGACCGGAATTCATTCTCCTTTCTTATTCGTGCTGAAGACGAGTATGACACAAAAGACTTTAAAAACAGACGTCACGTTAGATAAATCTGTGATGCATGTTTGAAGGGGCCAGTGAAGAAATTTGCGAATTACCAAAAGGATATTAAATTACACCAAATATAAACAAATTTCAAAGCAAAGAACGAAAAAAGTAACTGTATTGGGTCATGACATCTGGCGGTTGAAATTTTAACTATTAATAGCTTACAAATCTATTGTTTTTGCATTAGTATTTGTGATCACTAATACTATCTCATATGTGTAGGTACATACGTAGAAATGTATGCTATTTTTCGCCATTTTTTTCTAAGCCACTCCTATGTGTTGGTTCCCAATTGTCTATGATTATTGATTATTGACTATACCTTGTTCCAAACACGAAGTCCTTTTTGACAGATTAATATTATGCCAAAAGAAGAAGACAACTTTTTAGTTATTGATATTTTTTTAATTATTACCTAATAAAAATGAAAAATGATAAAAATATCTTAATTTTTATTGAAATTTTTGAACATTAAAATAATGCACATTGTGTATAAAAATTAATATTGACCTGAATATACTATTATTTTACAAACGCAAAATCTTTGAAAATTTGACCGTTATATCGATACATCGATATTTTTTCCTCGATATATTGACTTCGATATTGATATTTTAATAAATATCGATACATCGATATATCGATATTTTTTTCACTTTCGACATCCTTAATCGATTCACGATGAAAGGGACAGTTTCTCGTAGCTTAAAAAAGCATAGGTACGCTTAGAGATTGCTTTTAGGACACTGAGCAAAATATACACGATTTTCACTACACATGTATGGTATATATTATGCATAATAGATTTGAATAATATATTAATAATATATCAGGTCAGTCAATAAGTAATGCCTCCTATATTTTTATACTTGAATAAAGTTAGTTGAGGGAAAATTTTGAATTTGGCGCTATTTCTCAAACCTTCTTCTACATTCTACTGAAGTAGTGACTTTTTGCGTCAACAGGTGGCAGCACATAGACAGCGTTCTGAGATTGGTTCTTGACTGTAGAAGGTGAAACGCAAAAATTCACGTTCATGAAAGAATGAAAAATGTGAACCATGATGCAACAGTGGACATCAGCACTGCTAGACGATGGGTTCGTTACTGTTACGAGGCTGGAGGACAAACACTGCTGGCTGAGGAAAAGCCGAGCGGCGCAAGCCGTTGATTGTAGCGATGTCGCATTCTCTCCCTCAGTTAAGGCAGCGTGAAGACGAATATTCGACAATTGATGTACTAAAAAACTTAACCAGCCAGAATAAAGAATCAAGAAAAACAATGGCCTCACAACCTTGCAGCTCTTAGTTTTTTGGAAAAAAAAATTGTGTCCTAAATCAAAGAGGCAACCAATGGAATGGTATCACACAAACTCACCAAGGAAAAAAAAATCACAACTGTGTGATCGACGGGGAAAGTTAAGACGATGGTGTTCTGGATATGACCGTGCTTTTTACAACACTGTGATACATGCCCTTGTTAAAAGATGGACCAAAGTTGTGGAAATAGAAAGTATATAAAAATATGTTACAAAGTAAAAAAAATATTAATAATTACAAAGTTGATCCCTGAAATTGCATTTTTTATTACTTGACAATTAAAGGAGAAAAGAAATAGGAGGCATTACTTATTGACTGGCCCTAGTATATATTTTTTTACATTTATTAGCTCCATAAAGGAGGCCCTGAGGAAAATAATTCCCCACAGGGCTTCTGTCATTTTGGGAATGCTGTGTGGAGGATCTTTTTAGGAAAGGAAGGAGAGGAAGTTCTGGGAGGGAAAGGGGTATTAGTGGTGGGTAGGAATCTGGAGGTCAGTGTATACGAGTGACAGAAGTATGAAACCATCCCTCCGGTGCAAGGCGATGTTCCGAGAGAGTACGGCTGGAGAAGTCAAAGGGACCCCCTCAACCATTTTCTCCCGATCCAGCCTATCATGTAGCTGGTTTGCAGACCAAAAGGTTATCCAATAAATGGTTTCCGGGGCGGCGCGGCGGTACCATAGAAGATTATCTAGTTGTACGTGTACACCAAACATTAAATGAAATATTCCTGTAGTTAAACGATTTTTTTTTAATAACTCTATTAAAATAAGCGCTGCAAGAGTAGTGATCATTGGCGTATCCATTTTGAAGAATGACCAAAAGATAGCGGGAAACCGCCACCCGTGTAGTGATATAAGCCGCCAGCTTTCTCGAGCGGTTTCCCGGGGCGGGAGAACCGCTAGAGTAGCCAGGGCCTTAGGCCAAACGAAAATGTTGATTTGTAATAAACATTTGAAAAAGATTATTTTATCTAGATTTTAGAAAAAAAAATGTTTTCGAAAAAGAGTTAAAAAGGGAACATTACAAATGCATGGGATAAACCGGTAATTTTGCGCGCAATCCTGGACAGGCAAAAGTTTATAGATATTAATTTTTGATTCACTCACAGCGATAAAAGAACGCTATTTGTGCAGATTCGATGGCCGGCGTGGTCTAGCGGTAAGGCTCTTGTCGCGGGATCGAATTCCGACGTGGGAAAATAAATTTTATTTAAATAATTTGTGTTATTTCACAATTTATTAATTTAAAATAATGTATAATATATTTGCGGCACGTTCCAGAGTGGAATCTTCCACTCTGGAACTCGGAGTATCTACTCCCAGTATAGCCTTGGTGTAAAACAACCAGAATTGAAACGTTGCTTGAAATGGCTTTCGCCGTGTTTGGTGACCAGATCTGAATATCCAGGTACTTCCCCACCTTTCTCTTCCCTATCTCCCCCCCCCCCCTCCCCACTACCTTCAGCCTCACAACATTCCCCAATTGGGGATGCCATAGTCTCACTAACTCCGGACGGGAGCAGCTGAGACTCTTGTGAGGTATTACTATAAAAAAATATATTTAAAGATGTTTAAAAACCCGGCCCCATCATTGAAGGAGAGCAGAACAAAGCCATCGGGACCAATGGCGTCACGAAACAGTACCTACAGATAATATACTAAAACCGAATAGAAAAAGAGAAAAATAAAGAAAGAATTTGGTCGTAATAATTTCTGATTTTAGAGCCGCTTCTCGAATGCCTGATCGGTTAAGCATTTTATTTCAGTGCTTGTTTATTCATAAATTAAACCATTCAGATAAATCAGCTGCCTAGTGGTACCGATCAGTGGCGGCTCGTGACTTTTGGTGTGCTAGGGTGCAAATATTAAAAAAAATGGCATCATGGATGTTGTCGTATGCGAATTTTTTTTTTTTTTTCAAAAATCGGTGATTTGTATGAAGATTTTTTAGGAAATCGGTGCGGCACACCGCCAAACTGAAACTTTCTGAAATTTTTCATACAAAAAACTGATTTTCAAAAAAAAATTAAAATTTTTTTTCGGCTACAACAATATCAATAATGCCATTTTTTAATATCGGCACTCTAGCACACCCAAAGTCACGAGCCGCCACTGGTACCGATATAATGATTTGAACAATTTTTAAACAAGTGTTTGCTCAGTTAGTTGCGTACTCAAACATCTTGTTTATTACAGCTTTTAGGAAAAAATCCATAACTGGGATGGCTCCGCAGGGTGAAGTACATTATGGATAGTGGGGGTTTAGGTTTTTTTCTGTATTTACACGTTTATTAATAATACATAAATAGGACGGTAAGCGTTATGAGCTGAAAGAGTACTTAGCATAAAACTGGGAAAACTATTGCACATTTCATTCTGAAAATATAGGGAGATGTCTTTAATCCAACAATACAACAATAACATTGTTTAAAACTACTGTCAAATTTTGATCTTCCACTTTTTAAAATTAATATTGTGATAAAAACCGATATATAACAATGACTACACGTGCAAATTCCAAGTCCACCAATAATCCTAATCCCAAACTACTGCAAATTCTAGATAAAAAGTTCGATGAATTTAAAATCCAGTTTCTAGAAAAATCATTTGCAGACTTCAAAAATACCATAGTAGAAGTTATCAAAAAGGAGTTCGAGGAGGAAATTGAGGAGCTTAAGAAGAAAGTGAAACATTTGGAAGGACAAATAGAGCGCAATGATCAATATAATCGTGCAAATAACCTTATAATAAGTGGCGTTCCAGAAGATAGAAACGAAAATATTTATGACATTGTCTCCAAAATTGGTGCTTCAGCTGGATGTAAAATCACCCGAGAGGAAGTGGACTTCGCAAGCAGAATCTCCCCCAGAATAAACCGAAATGTGACAAATGGAAAACAGAGGAACATTATCATAAAATTTACACGCCGACACCTGAAAGATAACCTGTTAGCTGCAATAAGGAAGAGGAAGGGAATGTTTGCCTCAGAATTGCAGCTTCCTGGTGCCAGCAGAATTTACATCAATGAAAATTTAACCCCCAAAAATCAGCATCTCCTAAAACAATGTAGAGATATAAAAACGGACAGAAAAATTCTCTACTGTTGGATAAAAAATGGAAATATTTTCATTCGTGTAAGTGATAAAACACTTATAATTTTAATTGCGGATCAAGATGACGTTAACAGACTTTCAACATTGAAGACAATGCCCACACAAGACGCTTCTACATCGGCCCTCCCTTTAGCAAACTAAATTTACAGAACAATATCAAACGTATTACTATTTATATCAAGTTTAACCTCTTGCAGTACCTTAACATAATACCCAATTTCTACTTAGTCATAATACACGAATCATCACTATACGTTAATTACAAATTCCCTTTAAACTCTTATCAAATAATGTTAAAACATGTTTTTATCAATTGTTTGAATTGCAATTGTATTAGTAATCTGTCCATAGATATAACAATCAATCTGTCAAAACAAAAGCCTCTTAAAACCGTAGACATTTTAATTACCACAAACAAAAACAAAAAAAATCGTTTGTTCAAAAATGCCCCCAATCACAGCATAATTATTTTTTTCCAAACTATTTTCCAAACAATTTCACGAACATAATATTTAAAAATGCTTAACGTATATTTTCAAAATGTGCGAGGTCTTCGCACAAAAACTCATAGCTTCTTAAATCAGGTCCTTTTGAACAATTACGATATTTATCTTATATGTGAAACTTGGCTAAATAAATCAATCCAGGACAGTGAATTGTTTGACAATAGGTATGATGTATTTAGAGAGGATCGAAACTACTTTTTGTCTGGACAGCAGCAGGGAGGGGGGGTACTAATTGCAACATCCAAATCTCTGAAGGCTCAGAGATTACCCTGGTCTACGTGTACTGAGGAGATCTGGATATTAGTGCCAATACTAGGTAACAATAATAAACTCAAAAATTTATATATCTGCTGCACATATCATCCATAAAACACCAACTACATCCACAACCTAACTCATCACTTCAACACCACATCAGACCTGCACGCAAATCACCCGGAAGGATTGTTTTTATTAGCTGGAGACTACAATATATCCAAACTAAACTGGAAGTTAACCGAAGGGCAAAACCAATAAGAACCAAATTTTCCAGAAGACACTGCTAGCTGTGCCTCGGTAGGCTTCCTTTCATTCACCCAACTATACCAATTCAATTCTATAACCAATACAAACAAACGAATTCTTGATTTAATCATGACAAATATTTCAAAATGTAGTATAACCCATTGTACCGAACCTCTAACGCCTGAAGATTCACATCACAGATCATTAGACATAGAGTTATCACCTGTTACTGTAACGTCTCTCTCCAGCTCATCTAGGACAGTTAAAATGTTTCACCGAGGTGATTACGGTCAAATCATTGATGAATTATCCAAAATAAATAGGAAACTCGAATTTCAAGGTAAGGATACCGAAAAAGCCGTATTAGATTTTTACAATATCATAAATGACATTATTCGCAAATATATCCCCGATAAAAAAATTAACGGTAATTTAGAAAGGTTTCCCCCCTGGTACACTTTACCACTTATTAAAATTGTAAAAGAGAAATTAAAATATCACAAGAAATGGAAAAAATACAAGAACCTGGCTGACTACCAATCATTTTCAGTACTGAGAAATCGTCAAAAGAAGATCGCGTTAGAATGTTATGAAAACTTCATTATGACGGCAGAAGATTCAATAAAAAAGTGCAGCAAACAGTTCTGGTCATTTGTTAAATCAAAGAAATCCTCTTCCGATTTACCAAAGCAAATGTATCTTGGAGATATTTCCTGCAATGATGGACAATCCTTATGCGACCATTTTAGTGATTATTTTAGATCAGTTTTTGTAGAAAATTCCAACCCTCGCCTCAATCTTATAAACTGTGAGAATGATGACGACAACTCTAATCTACATATACACAATATTAACTTCAATCAATCATGTGTACTTAATTATTTAAAAAAACTTGATCCGAATAAAAGTGCGGGATCTGATTTAATTCCATCCATATTTTATGTAAAATGCCGGGACCAATTGGCTTATCCTCTCTCCTTGCTATTCAAAATGTCATTTGAAGAAGGCCTGGAAACAAGCACTCATTACACCAATCCACAAAAGCGGGGACAAAAATAACATTACCAACTACAGGCCCATCTCGAAACTCCCAATTGTCAGCAAAATCATGGAAAACATAGTTCTTGATCAACTTTTTCCGGCGGTACAAACAATCATATCTAAAAATCAACATGGCTTTTTCAGAAAATGGTCGGTCGAGACAAACCTTTTGGAATACACAGATTTTATTTTAAATTCTATGGGTGGTAAAAATCAAGTAGACTCTATCTATACGGATTTTTCAAAAGCCTTTGATAAAATTAACATTGACCTGCTTCTGAAGAAACTGTTAAGAATCGGGATTAATGGTGACCTTCTCAGATGGATCAAATCATATGTAACAAACAGAAGTCAAGCAGTTAGAGCTAAGGGTTTCTCTTCGCGTTATTACAGTATACGTTCAGGAATCCCGCAAGGATCATATCTCGGACCTCTCTTGTTTATTTTATATATCAATGATATAGGTAAATGCTTTAAAAATTCCAAATTCCAAATTTTTGCTGATGACACTAAGATTTACAAAAAAATCACTAATATTAATGACAGCCTAGAATTGCAAGATGATATCAATAGGCTTGGAATATATTGTGCTAACAATCAACTGTTCCTTAATCTGGAAAAATGTAACACAATATCATTCACCAAAAGCATAAACCCCCTAATATTCCCGTACAAAATAAATGACGTAGAGATAAAAAGATGTTGTGAAGTGAGGGACTTAGGAATAATAATGGACTCCGGAATGCCTTTCCGAAAACATATAAATTCCATCTGTGACAGGGCGTACAAACTTCTAGAGTTTTTTTCATAAGAGTGAGCAAACCATTTAGGTCACCACATGTAATCAAAATACTGTACGTCTCTTTTGTTCGCTCAATATTAGAATTCGTATCAGTCATATGGAATCCCCAATACAAAGTAAATATTGAAAGGTTAGAAAGAATTCAAAAAAGATATTGAAACACCTAGACTTTAAATCCTTTCGAACTTCAGAAAATCTAAAAGACTCATTAACATTCCATAATTTATCAACTTTAGAAGATAGAAAAAATATATCCGACCAAAAATTTTTATTCAAAATCATTAACAACGTTGTTGACAACAACTATCTTCTAGAACACATTAATTTCCACTGTCCAATAAGAAACACAAGATCAAACCAACTATTCCACATCCCACACTCAAAAACAAATTACACACAACATTCATTTCTCCGAAGGACGAGCACAAAATACAATGATATCTTTTACGACGCTGATATTTTCCATTTGTCCTCAGGCCAATTTATTAAATCCATAATAGAAAAAATTAAAACAAATTATTAATTACGAACTCTCCACCCCTGCTGCATGTTACTTTTTTCATTCTCATTATGTTGGTTTTCCTTCTTTTTATTATAATAATAATATTTGGATGATTTATATATCCCATACGCTTTAATTTGTGTGTGTGTTTTTTTCTTTCATTTCTGTTGTATATATATTTTTTTTTCTACCACTTAATGTTTTCTTTAATATTTTAATCCATGTTTTTATATATATATATTATAAATTGTAGCGGAAACTTCGCTGGTTAATGCAATCATGTAATATGTTACTTTCTTATTAAAATATGTATAACTGTTTGTTTCCTAAATAAACTAAAAATAAAAAAAAATCCATTTCAAATAATTTGCTAATTTTGGACAAAAAAACAGATATTTAATAAATAAACTTAATATATAAAACAAATACCGGTTAGTTACACCATTTATAACTCAAGAACGGCTGGACCAATTTTTACTATTTTTGATTTGTTGGATTTTTTGTATGGAAAGAATTCTCATCTTTTGAAAGAGCTGCAGGATTATTGTGATAGGTATAATATTGAGTGGTGCGTGAATTCCGAAAATTCAAAAACGTCAAATGTCAATGCGCTGATTGTTTTGATTTTGTTCTTAGACATATAATGCTGCCCCTCTTTCTTACACCCTAAATGTCAACAGTCGAAAATGGAAAAAAAAAACGGTGAACGTATGTCTGCACCCCTCCACAGGAAAAATACAATAGGTAATTATAATAAATCTCCCTCACAAGTAAGTGGAAAAGTACACAATCCGTACACAACGCCATCTCTGATACTGACAAAAACAAAACACGTGCAATTGGGCATCGATAATATTGCTTCGTTGTGTAATTTTTAACTTAATAAAGAAACTGAACTTATTTCAGCTAATAAGTTAACATAACAGTTATTGATTCTGAGGTGGTACGAAGTTATCCGGGTCTGCTAATATTGTATTAATTTATTTAAATCATTAATTTGTAAAGTAAGAATAACAACACGGAACATATTTTCATGAAAATTTTGTTAATGTTAACACTTCAAAACCAAAGATTAAACCGTAAAATTCAAATAAATGGAATATATCTTAACGCATCCGAAAACTAAAAGATATTTTTTGAAAAGTGATGAAAAACGCCTTTAAAAGTTTTAATTCGACAATAAACGTAAAAATCTTCAATTAAAACATAAAAAGTTTTAGAAATGGCTCACCTTACGTTTTTTCTAACTAAAATTACTGATAACGAAAAAAATAATAACACACAAATATTTTATAAGGCAAATCTGTAAACGTTGTCGTCAACTCACTTTTCTGTCATTTAATGTAAAAACAATTAATAAAAATTACCAGAGTATAATTTTTTTTCATATTGCAATCGGAAATTTTGGATTCATAAAGATGTACATTTGAATTATTTTGCTGTTAACTTCTAGATTTGAATATAAATCATGGTATTTTCTCTTTCTTACACCGTTTGGATCATTTTCTAACCATGACAGTAATTGAGACAACGATCTCTATGGACTTACTGAGTTGTTCCGAAAACCGAACAATCTGCCTTCATTCCTCGGGTTTCAAGTTCGGTTATTTGAAATTTTTGTTTTCCACGGAGACAGAAATTTTTTACTAAATTGCATATTGCGTAAGTTGGATAACTATTTTAGCAATCTCTCCATACATATTATTCCTTCAATTTTTCATTACAACTTTAGGCTTACCTCAATGGATCCAATATGGCCTTGTGCCTATCCACTGCTATTGCTGTAAGTGTGAAGACGCTCACAGTGACGCTGAGGACTTGCACGAAGGGGCAGAAGGCGCACATGAACGATGGGAGGCTCCACCTCTGCAGGATGGCAGCTTGGAACTATAACAACACAACAAATAGTGATTCCAGGGGCTTATTTGAAGGTGAGGGAGAGGGGGGGGGGAGGCTCATAGTTTCCAATTGACCACAGTATTATCTATCTCTTTTATATCACTATCTCTTATCAAAGTAATGTAAATAATAAGTTGAGCTTTGTAATAATTTCTTCCTTGCCCTCCCCCTCCACACGGATCGAATTTCCCCCATGTGTACGATATAGCTGTGCCCTTAAAGGATCACAAAATAAAATAGTTTCTTCAATTAAATGAGGACAATATTATCGAGAATATTGTCTACATTTATTTAAATATCTCATAAAACTTGAAAATAAAAATAATAAAATAGTTTCTATTGCAGCTTGAGTCACGAGGGGTAATCGTTCGCAGTTATAAAAGCATCATTGAAAGATATCTATACTCGTATATAGATACTAGCTGGGTTACCCGGCTGCACTCAGGACAATATTCAAGAGGGTTCTGGAATGATCCCCAATGATGAAAATTCCACGACATACTCCGCCACTCCTTCCAGAACTTTCTAGAGCTCTATGGAACCTTCTAGAACTTTCTGGAATCTTCCAGCCCTTATATCTTCAAAAACACGCCCTTTAGGTAAAAACGGGAACCGTCATCTTGGAGGGGAGATGGAGATTTACCACACCATATAACTACCTTGATCGTACCGGGACTCGTTTCCGAGTTTTTGCAAGCCGCACGTTTTGTTGGACTTTCTTTTATAATATATATTGATTATATTCTCTCAGATTTATTGTTTTATTGTGCGTAGTGTGTATTAAGTTTTGTCTTATTATGTAAACAAATATGCAAGAACGGTGCCAGAAACTCCCAGTATAACTTAATTATTTATTTGTTGGCAATTAGTCAACAGTAATTTTGTTTGTTGGCAAACGATAACCCTGAAATGTGTTTCGAACCAAAACATGAAAATTTAATGGACTCTGCATCAGACTAGTTCTACCCATGGCGACCTTTGTCAATCAACACAACCAACGCCTTGAATGGTTGTCGAAGTTCCGTGCGCCGTAACCTTTTCTTACCGTATTCAAGTCGTACGTTTAAAGTTCTGAGAACTGAAACTGATACGAAACTTAACAAGAAAATTACAAAATATGATTAATCCTCTGATTTGACGATTAAACGATGCCAATTCAGCATTATTCGTTGCACTCGTGGCACTGTGACACACGCTGGCACACCGTGGCATACCTTGGCATACAGTGGCGTACTGTGGTACATCCTATGCCTTAACCAATAAATAAAAGTGAAAAAGAAGGGTCTCATATTATTATTATTGTGATGCAATCATTTGTCTTTGATCGATTCACTTCCAAAATTCATGCAAATTATGGTATTCGCAGACGAGTAGTCGTGTTTGTCTATTAATTGTATGTTTAAGTTTTCACATAAGTAATTGATTTATGTTTTAAAACACAACGGTCTTTAAAGCGAGCATAAATTATTTTCCGAGGGAGGCAAAATTATTTCGCGAAGTGTAGCAGATTTCACTGATTGTCTCGCATTTGCATGAATTTTATTAATTGAAAATAGTGTTTTGTTAATTTTGGAAAGTTTTGATGTAATTAAAATAGAAACAACAGGTTGAATGGAAATTATTCTATCGTATTATTCACTACGAAAGCTTTTGGATGCTGCTGTATTTGACAGTTTAAAAACATATATTTTGATTACATCTCACATGTACAACATCGAACTATGTACTTTTTTTCAAAGTAACCCTCCCGTACCGAAGATTGGCTTTGTTAACGCTTTCTTATCCCTTTGAAGACGGCAACCGTGCGTGTAAGATACGAGTCACGCACATTGCAAAAATTTTGTTGTGTGTAATTTATTACAGAACACAGAATATGTTACCTAGGACAGAAAATAAATATTTGACAACACGAGGGAGAGTCTCTCCTAAACTGCACAGTGTAATAGGTTTGCTAGTAAAGATTAATAAAAAAACAAGACACGAAATTAAATCTTTGTATTGAATTTGATTGCAGTTATAGATGGACGTATTATTATGTCAATTTTAGACAAAACTTGTAGCCGAGATACAAAAAGATGAAGGGAAAAAAACATTTTAACGATAGTCGTAAAGGGCTAAATTACTGGCCGACGTTCTTGGTTCGTTATCGTTAATATAATGTCTAATACGAAATTGAAAAAAAATAGCAAACATAAAACTTGTTTTTTAAGAAGAACTTTGGTTGAAAATATGTACAAATAATAAACGAAATAAATTTACATGAATTCTATCTTACTAATAAACTTCTTCACGTGCTTCTGCGTAACAACCCGATTAAATATTTCCACACATTCATGGAAATGGTAAAGATTCTTTGTCGTAAACAAATCAAAAAAAAATAAACAAATCAAAAAATATTACTTTTTTATTAATAAATCTGTCTTTTCCAAATAATATTGAAATATAAAACAAAACTACATACAACATAAATAACAATAAATAAAATATAATGTAAACAAGTGTCAATGTAAACATATTGAAAAATATAATACTATTCCTACACTTGGAGAGAGGTATTGGAGTTGGGTCTTCGAAAGGGAGAAGAATGAGGGGGACATTGAAGCAGCTTAAACAAAATAAAATAATTGGTAGGTAGGTATTAACAATTAATTTTCTTATCACTTAAATATCCGCACATTGTTTTATCCGCACAAACGCACCGATAATAACATAGTACGTTGAACTTCTGTAACTATTAGCAGTGAAAATGAATGTCAGCTGTAGGTACGTCTCTACTTGCAAGTTTATTGGTGTAGCAAAAAGGTCCTTTAAATATTTTATTATTTTAATTGGGATTGGTGTTGCATCTAACAATGTGGAAACGGGTGTTCCACCTGCCATATCAAAGCGGTACAATATCGGACAGTCAAATTTTGAGTTAATAATTTTAATTTCCAAACAGAGACCTATTCGTTTGAAGATATCAAAGGGAGAAGGTCTCAATGAATATCATATTTTTGTCAAACATGTAGCAAACACCGTGGTTGGTACAAATAGATAGTTTAATTAGTTACCTAACTTATAACGTCGCTACTCCCCAATTCACACACAAGAAATCGTTTCTCAATTGAGTTGGTTGTTTTGAGTAAATCAGTCTTGAACTAGGTATTTTTAGATGTCTGCAAACATATCCCTTTTATCGTTTCTAGTAAGAAGTAGAAATCTATTTTAAAAAAGAGTTTGGCATGGTGGAGCTAAATTTTGAGAAATACCCTACTATTTAGAGATTCTTAGATTATTTGGACAATCAATTCGCCAATAATATTTATAGTCCTTGATTATATTTATATCTGGATTCATTTCCTTAAAAAACGAGAGGTGATCTGGCTTGGTAGCTACTTCAGTGTGATCTCTCGAATCCCGCAGCCTGCGACGTGCGCTCAATTATTCGCTTTCTCAACTAAGAGGGAGTCCGCCATGTTAAAGTTCGTATCTGCCATAAGGGAGTCAAGAACCTAGTGCCACGGCTCACCAAGTGGGACTATGTCGAAAAATGGGGGGGGGGGGGTATATATCTACCTAAAATGTCATTTTATTTTTTTTGCAAATATAATTTTTTCCTGATTTTTAAAATTAGAACGATCTTTAATTTTTGGACAACTCCTAAATTTGTTTGCTAAACTAAGTAAGCGAGAAATTGGCGAGTTTGCCACCTAATTTATTTTGGTAATTAAAACACTGAAATGGGTCATTATGCCTAGAGAGCCGAGTAGGTACTCTTAATTTGAATACACTTGCAATTCTGAGGCTGTCACAGTATTGTTAAAATAAGTATGGTAATGAGCATCTAGAATTTCAGGCCGGCCGAAGGTTTATGAGCTGCAGTAAATCAGGCAGTCAATTTAATTACGTGGGATTAAAAAAAACATTTCTGCTGTAACTAAAATTCAATAAATGCATTAAAATCGTAACAGGTACTGAGTATTTTTAAGGTTATCACATCAAGTACTCCTGGATAAGTAAGACTATCAAAATGAAGTTTCTCATTGGATTTTTTTTCTTTTATATTTATCACAAATTTTTTCAATAATAATTAAATTTAATTCAACGTATTTTGTTTTAATTATAATTTTCTTTAATTCAGAAAGATAACTGTAGTAATGTCCTGCTAAACCAAACGTATATGGCTATTTTTTGCATAATTATTTACACATTTGTGTTTGTTTTTGCATTTCTCTTAATAATATTACACAATTTCTATCATTATTCATTCGTTCATTTCGATCCTCCAATCCAATCGTTGTTCAATTTACCATACCATGCACATTTTCAATGCCATTCTTTCAGATAAGTAGCCAGTTTTTCAAGTATATTTAACCATCTCACAGAGAAATATTTTTTAATTAATTGACGACAATATTAGCGAAACTCAATCGAAAATCTGGAATCAGAAAAAGAAGAGACACATCTATGACTCGAACCCAGGAACTTCAACTTTCGGAGCCACGACTCTACCAACTGAGCTAATATATCCCTTTCCGATGCGGTCATTTTTAACTGTATCATACTTAACGCTCTGCAACCGGGCTCGAAAAGAAGAAGATGGAGAGATACGAAATTACAAATGTTAGAGGAGAGCGCTAACATTTACAGCGACAAAATCGATGCGAAAATTGCGAAAATGTTTAATAAAACACGACTAGTTCAAAATTGAGCAAAAATCTCGGGGGTATTATTTTAAACAGCATTTAAAGAAACACTGTGAATTTTTTCATACATATAAGTTGTAAAATAACTGAAACAAACGTGTTTATAATAATTTTTGGAGCATACTTTGCGATTTTTTTCTATCGAGGGAATTTTATATAATTTGCGTTTCGGCGCGGGCAAAGTCTAGATATTATCTTCAAGAATAACATATATTTTTTTAAGAGCTTTAAAACTTACCGTGTTTAAGGGAAATATGTAATAAATCGGTAGAAATCCGGGTTGCGGGCCCTTAAGGAAATTTCCGTAGGCAAAATGCACTTTGTTCTGTTCTTGAAGAAACATAAAGTACAATACCGGTCGGTGGCTGATAGGACAAATGCATTGGGTTCCCTTTCAGATGTCGTGGGTTCAATTCAAGTCCTCCGTCATTGCGCAAGCAACATCTTCCACTTACGAATACGATAGTAGGAGTTTTTAAAATTTCGTCTGGTTATTCGTAACCACAGTATGTTTGGCTTTCTTTATACTAAAAAAATATTAACTTTTGATAATACATTGTTCGACAAATTAATATGATACAATTATTACCTTTAAAGGTCAATGGCGTTCGAAAGCCACAGCGCCGGAACAGATTTTTTATAGCAATTAAAATATATAATGTACCCTTTCATGTTTCGTGTGAAAAAATTCTAATATTATTAAAAGGTGATTTAAATACGATGGTAATCAAATATTTAAATTTACCACAATTTGCCATACAAACACGTTGCTGTTCTGGATATTTTAGAAAAACTTACTCGATTATTAATTACCTCATTCAAATTTTTGAATCTCTCTTCAAAACTACATCGTTTTCAATTTTGTTAGGCGGGTATGGGTACCGCTGCCTCAGGAACCTTTTATTGGACAACCAAAATCCCTGCTATAGGTCACCCCAAGTGGTTCGCTGCATTTGGTGACTTAGCAGGGGTGGCTAGGTTCATGGGGTGAGGTTTTTCTAGTGATTTTGTTTTTGTGAGCTTTGTCTCGTCATGGCGGCGGATGCGTTTGTCCACCTACTGGCGGGCCGGATCGCATGAGACCGGTTGAGGGGGATTTTTTTATTTCTCCAGCTGGACTGTCTAGACCATCGCCTTGCACCACAGTGGGAGGAATGGATCTATACGTCCGTCACTCTTGGACACATCGACCCCCAGATTCCTACTCCTACCCACCTCTTACCATTCCCACCCAACTTTTTCCTTAACACCCACCACATAGCATCCCCAATGATAACAAAGGCCCGGAGGGAAATTATTTTCCTCCGGGCCTCTTGCGTTGAGTTATTTAAAAAAAAATCGGAGTACACGTTCATGTGTTGATAGTTTTCCATGAAGAAAATCTCTCGTATCACCATATATGACCATTCAAACTCCTCTAGTAATTATCTTCTTAACACATCCATGTAAGTGTTCCCAATAAAATTCAAAATTTACTGTACACTACGAACTACTAATACATAGATACTTGTAAACAATACGGCACCAAAATCAGTATCGCAGTAGTTGACTGACAAATGAGAATGAAATCCTTCGTTTCCTCTAGTAGAGGAAGCGAGGGAGAAACGAGATGAAGGGGCGTTATCTCATAATAAAATTCCAATAAATTATGTGATTAACACAATGAAACTTGCAATAATTTTGATTATTCCCGATTTTTTTTAACAATGTGCTATCGGAAAATATTGAAAATGCACATATTAGCAATCATACAATTTTTGTTAGAAAAAACATAAAGAGAGCCATTTTTAAAATTTCTTTATGTTTGCATTAAAAGATATATATATTTAAAAAATTATATGTTTATTTCAAATGTACAATAATTTTACCGTGTGTTTCTTCGTCTTTCAAACCATTTTTCAGTTTTCGAATATTCTATCAGAAAGTCAAAATATTTTAAACTTCTGACTCAATATGCCTGGGGTGTGAGGGGTTATAAGTAATATTTAAAAGTCTACGAAAAACGTTCAATTTCGTTAATTTTTACATACTGTAAGTACGATGCGGGAAAAGAAGATTTCAACCAAAACATTTTTTTAATGGAATTCTTCTTCTTACGTTAGATCGCAAATTTTCCGCGTCGCTTCGTAGCGATTCAAAACAAAAATATTTATTTTTTACGACCCAATCTATTACATAAAACTCCCAATTCTAATGCTGGTATCCTTGAAAAAAATCGTTTCGAGGAACACGGACAAACAACAAATAAAAAGGATCATAAATCACATTATTTGATCCCAAAAAGTAGATACCTATTTACCAAGCGTAAGAATATTTTCCAATCTGAAAGTTAGAAAATGCTTTTACGTCTATTTGTACGTTTGGAGAGGAAATCGTGATAATAAAACACAAAAAAATCTTCGTTAAAAAATTGTTTGTACTTACTAATGTTAATCGTAAGAAATATTATAGAATTAATGCAATAATTAAAAACACTTTGTTTTTACCACAATAAACTATTAAAAAGTCGACATGTTTAAAGAACTCTTAATTAGAACTATAATGTACTAGTACATTATATGTCCTGATAAAGAGAACATCGTTCTTGAAACATGTTGACTTTTTAATAAAGTTTATTGTGGTAAAAAAAAGTGTTTTTAATTTAAAGAACTCTTCATCAGGACATATAATGTACTAGTACATTATATGTCCTGATGAAGAGTTCCTTAAATCGTTCAAAACATCGTTCTTGAAACATGTCAACTTTTTAATAAAGTTTATTGTGGTAAAAACAAAGTGTTTTTAATTATTGCATTAATAAAATGGTGCCTCAAAGTGAATTTGCAAAATTTGAAGAAGTGAAAAAAAAATTATAGAATTTACCTATTTTAAATTTTTATGTATTTTTAGTAACAGTACGTATAAAAATAAAAGTTACGTAATAATATTAATATTTAATTTAAATTTTTGATCTCTATTTTTAGCTTAAATTTATCTTTATTTTAAATGTTTTTTTTTGTTTCGTCACCAATATTGTATATATTTTTTCAAGCTGTATTATTATATTATAAAATGGGGGCCTCAGCACGGGTAAACAACCCAGTGAGGCCCACATTACTGGATTGTACTATGAAATTTTGAAAAAAAAAAAAAAAAAAAAAAATATATATATATATTTTTTTTTTTTAACATTAACTCCACATAGGAGGCCCATTATATATAACATTATATATATATATTTGCTTAGCGCTATTTTGCATTCTTTCACTTCTAGTGATAGCCGAAGTAAATACAGATAGATAATACAGTGCGTACATAATCGTTCATTTTAGAAAACAATTAATTCATCTGGAATATCAAATATCACGTCTATAGACCGTACATTTTAACAATTGAACGAAGTTTCGATTTGGGTATCAAAAGGAACAGAGCCTCGATGAAAAACAAATGAAACGATTTGAGTATTTTTGTTAAGTGAAAACTTCTTTAGCACCGTTGTGATTTGAAACTCGATGAAACGAAAAATAGCGACAATTAAAGAGACAAACACATATGCATCTTTAGGTTTTAGCTTGCGAGATAATGAGGTAGTATAATCGGTCTCCTCTTTGTGAGGTGCTTCGTAGCCTATGGATCTCCTCTATATACGGTGCTTCGTAGCCTCCCCACTCTGATCTACTTTAGTTTTCTGAAGGTTTCACTTCTACCGCGTGTGAATTACGCGCCCTGATTTTTTTTTGTTTACCATAATATATTAATATCACGAGTATCGAAATTTGCTAATCGGCTTCGAGATGGTATTCGAATAGTCCTAATTTTGTTATCCTCACTGAAAAAGTAAAATAAAAGTTATTTTTCTGAATGGTACTGCAAAAATTGCGTTGGCGGCAGTTCTTCTCGAAGAACACTACAATGTTTACATGCCCACGTCGTTTATTGTTGTTTGAATTTCCGACTACGCGAGACTTAATAAATACGATATTGATTCTTATCTCATTCTAATTCATATACATACACTGAGAAAAAAAACTATTTTTTGAATGATTGGCATTCTGATATGAAAATATTTTATTCGACCCTCGTGCATTTCAACAATGAAAATATCCCCTTTATCATCCGAATTCATTTTAATGGAGTCTGAATAGCTTTGATTATTTGATTTACATATATATTTCTATTACCATTCCAAATTTTCATTTTTTATATGCTCGCGAGCCATAAGGGAGAAATTGCTGTATAAAAGAATTTTCCCACGGGAATGAAATATTTTTCCGGGATGAAAAGTAGCCTGTATCATTTTCCAGACCTCTAATTATTTATACCTACACAAACACACACACACTTTCGCATTTATAATATTACTTGAAATGCTTGGGAAATATATTTTTAATGTTTATTGATGTAGGTTTAATAATTTTTACGTATTACATAAATTTTATTGTTTTTTATGGACTACCATACTACCCCCTTCCGGATTCCCCTCCGCCTCCCGCCTTCTCGCCCTGCCGCTTTTGTAAATAAACCTTCGCGAGCGTGCGCATAACAACTCACCAAAGTTTCGTCGCAATCAGAAGAATGGTGTAGGAAATAATTTCATGACGCCAGACCTTTCTTTATATAATATAGAAAGCTTTGAGAACACTAAATAACAATAAATCACCAAAGTTTCATCGTAATCGGATGAATGCTTTAGGAGCGCATAAGGGACAAACAAAGAACATTAATTTTTATATATTAAAATTATATCATGTAAGAAATATTCTATGTAAACAATGTGTACGGTACTGGTAGTGGCAAACGGTTCTGCGAATTTTCATCCCGGCAAAATTACCACAGCGAAGAAAAATCTCTGATGTACTATTATTATTATTTAAAATCATCAATGGATATTTGGATAGCCCTGAACTTGTAAATATGATAAATTATCAAGTACCTAACAATTACACCACTGGAATCCATGCTCCATTTAACATGGTTGCTTCTCGCACTAATTTTATGTTTAACTCTTGTCTTCAGAGATTGCATCGTGTGGGGAATGAAACTTGCTTTGTTGTCATATTTTTTTATAAAAACATCGCTTACTTTAAAAAGCGTATATGTATGTAGATGCAAAAATCCTTAAATATTGCAGTTTGTTGACAGTAACAAATTTAATACCCACTACTCTGTAACAATTTTCAAAGTACCTATTTACTTCTTTATGTATGTAATTGCTGTGTACCTTTTATTTTTTTCATAATAATAACAAACTTACGTACATTTATAATATTAATCGCTAAAAAATGTTTTACACCTCTGCCAACCAGTATGCTTCGAGTATGATTTGTGATATTGTGACAGTAAATTTTGAAACTACCTACTATAAACAGCCTGAGCCCAAATACGAATATGCTGTGTCGTGCGCCTCGGGTGGAAGTGCCTACCTTCTGCACCAGATCTAGCTCAGGTTTGGTCCGGCAGAGCTGGTGAGATCTCTCTACACCAGGGTTGTAGGTTTCCTAGATGGGACAAGTGAGAATACCTAAAATAAAGCCAACACTGTACGTACCTCGTCAGGGCAATATAACACTGTCTGGGGTAAACATTACTTGTATTGTCCGTGATTTGTAAATACAACCATGGGTACATCCACAATCAATAATTATGCACAGGTACACTAATTGTCTATCTACACATGGGGAAGCCTACCAAATCTCTCTCTTAATCGTGCCGTCTCTGGGCGTCAATCGTAGGCACGCGAGAATTAAGGAGAAGACACACAGCAAAATGGAGGGTTATTTACTCACAGGTGCCAAGGGGGGTGATCGTCGGGAGGTCCCAGGAAGGGGCTACCCTGGCCGCAGGGCAGGCTAGGCCTGGCCGGGGGGCCATGATGTGCTTGGGGTCGCCACAGGTAGGGTCCCTGTGCTGCAGGGGCCTCGGGCGTGCTCCTCGAAACACCGCCAAAACATCGCGCTTGTATCGAATGTTCTGGAAAGGCCGGGATCGCGTGTGTCGTACTGAAACAGCTGTCGCAAGCGCGGTCGGGGGCGGGAATGAGCGGGGTGTTGCGGTCGGCCGGGACCGTTGGGGGAAAAGGGGCGGGGTGCAGCTGCACGGGGCGGGGTAGAGCTGGGAGTTCGTAGTTCGGAATTCGTAGAGTTGGGAATTCCGCTACCTAACAGCTGGTTGAATTCCTTTGTTAACAATTTAATTATCGAAAACTCATACCTACTTGTGTTGTGCCTACTTATGTCTGTCATGCTCTGTTTATTATTTTATGTACTATAAACTTGTTATGATGGTACATTTTTGTTATAATGCTCCTGTACAATTTACCTTACATGTAATAGCCATTAAGGCGTAAACGAATAAATAAATAAATAAAAAACATCGCCCACATCATCTTCTAAAACCTAACCTTACCTAACCTAACCTAACCTAACCTAATCTAACCTAAACTAACCTAACGTAAAATAAAAAGAATTCAGCGTAGTGGAGATAGTACATTTTGTCTTTGTGATATAATGTCGAAGGATATTTGGTCGGGGGTTATTTCGTTGGAGGATGAAAATGCGTGGTACTGTGACAAACAGTGTTGGCGGCTGACGTCTAATAAAGGGCGATTTTGCTTTTAAGAAATAATATTGTAAACGCTGTATGTATGTATATAGTATAGATCCGCCCTTACAGAACTGTCGAATTTTATATTTATGTGTTTGTTTTTGTGAATGTGCGGACAAATTGGTATAGGGATATTTATATTTGAATACCAATATTTTTTTGCATTACTTATTATCAATTTGGGAGGATATTTTTTTGCATTACTTATTATCAATTTGGGAGGTGGGTATGGATTCCTTCGCCAATTCAATGGATAACCAACGCCCCGGGAATCATTTATCGGATACATACATTATTAGCTTGTGTTAAAAAATACAGGTCGTGTTTTTTGTTATTTCTGTTTTAACCACTCGAGTGTTCGCGTTGAAATACCAGTTCGACGTCCGGAATTTCTGAGCGTTCAATTTGGAGATTTCCCACCCTTATTAAAAAAATAATGCGTCTGCAAAGATTTTAGTTATATTTAACCGTCTATCCTATATTCAATACCCCTGCCACCCTAAGTAGTTCGTTACGTTTGGTGACTTAGCAGGGATACACGGGTTCGTGGAGAGAGATTTGCCTAGGTCTTGGTGGCAGATGCTTTTGCCCATCTGTTGCTTAGCGGTGAGACTAGTTGAGGGACATCTTTTGACGAAATTAGCCAGACTTTTTTTTTACATGAGCCTCACACAGGAGGCCCTGAAAAAATAAATTCCCTCAGGGTCTATGTCATCTTTGGGGATGCTGTGTGGAGGGTTTTTTTTAAGGAAAGGAAGGAGAAAAGAGTTCTGGGAAGGAAAAGGGTTTAAGGGGTGGGCAGGAATCTTAGGTTTAGTGTGTCCTGGTCATCCGCCTCCAAGACCTAGGCAAACCCCACCCATGAACCCGGGCACCCTTCTAAATCACCAAACGTAGCGAACCACTTGGGGTAACCTATGGCAGAGGTGTTGGTTATCCAATAATGTTTCCCGTAGCGGCGGGACCCATTCTCGTCTCCCAAAATGAACTGTCGAGCCATCGCCCGGCACCGCAGTGGAAGGAATGGATTCATCCGTTCGTCACTCCTGAACACATTGTCACCCAAATTCCTACCTTCCCCTCAAACCTTTTTCCTTGCCAGAACTTTCCCTCCTTCCTTACCCTAAAATGACCCTCCACACAGCATTCCCAAAGATAACAGAGGCGTTGAGGGAATTGTTTACCTCAGGGCATCAAAAAATGTCATGATGTCAAGCATCACGAGATGTATCATTCAGACAAATCGTTGCCTTGAACAAATACTAGAATGAAAAGTTTACTCAGTCTGAAAATGATAGCTTCAATCAGTCATAAATTGAAGTAGCACTTAGGACAAAACGATAATACAAGAGAAATATTTACATTAGCTTTTTCATGCAAACAATTTATAAAAGAAAATTTTATTTTTTATTTTTTAAATACACTTCCTTGTTTACTTATTTAAGTGGGAGATAATTCATAACATAATATTTATTTTCGTAAAAAGTATTGTCATAAATATACATTCACACCGTAGGCATGTATTACAAGTACTTTGAATATCTCCAGCATTTTTAAATTTTCGTTGTTGTTTATTTTAATCGGGGTTTTCAAAGTGGCAATTTCTGCAGATATAATAACATATCGAATAACTGAAAGTTTATTTAACCCGTCAGGCCTCGACCATATTTTGTTAGTAGGTCAGAATTCTGTTAGTATGTGAAATCCAAATAACTGGAATGTTTATGAACATATCCGAAAACTAACAAAATGCTTTTGAAAAGTGATGAAATATGTTTTCAAGCTTTATTATTGGAAATAACCATGTAATTTTTTAATAAAGATTTTTTTAACGCAAACTTTAAAAAGTGTTAAAAATGGCTCACCTTACGTTTTTTCCAAATAAAATTTCTGGTAATAAAAAACAAATAAAACACACAAAATGTAAGATGAGCGCGTTGATGGCACTACTTTACAAGGGTTAAGTGAAGCTGAATGCTCACTCTATATGAGTTATGCTTGTGGATCTCGATAGACTATGTTTATTGAAACAAATACAAAGATATATCACAGAGGGACTCACGATACTGATGGCAATCTTGCCCGGTTTGTGGGTCCCTCGTGGTTGTTTGGCTGGTCCACAGGCAGTCGTTATTTAGTTCATATGCGATGTAATGGTGAGTTACCGGCGGTAAATTCACTATACGTATTATTTTTTTTATTTTATTTTATTTTATTTATTTTGGAAAATCAACAGATATTTTACATTTGTAATAATAAAATTAATAATATACATAATACCCAATGATAGATTTTCACATAATTAAAATTATAATTAAAAAGTAAAACAAAAAGTAAGGGTCCTGTACTCATAAGAACTTAAACAAAATATAACCCTGAAAATTATAAAAAAAAGATATAAAAACACAATATAAACTGTAATAATATGCTTACAAAATTTCAAACATGAAGTAGGAGTCAGAAATTCGTTCTCACTTCACAACACCAATAATAATAATATGTACATTGTACATACCTACAACTGAGTAAATACAATAGTAAGTCGAATGACAAGTATGCAACTGACTGGAAAGGATTCAAAGCAATAACATGGTAACCTGCAATACGGTCAAAAAATTATTTAATGTTGACTATGACATACTTTTTTAAGGTACTTAAATTACAAGAGAATATGTCTATATCATTAAAATTCTTATCAAATACATTACATCTTCTGAATATAAAAGCATTTTGTCTGAGATTAGTAGAACATTTTTGAAGATGAAAAATTGATTTTTCTCTGGTTCTAACGGAGGGGACTCTAAAATTAATCTCAGCCAAAAGGGGTGAACAATCAATAAAACCATTGATAATTTTATGAAGATATATTATATCTGCGGAGTCTCTTCTAATTTTTAATGATTTAAGTCCATAAGGGTCCTGCAAGCTGTTAATGTTATGATAACCAATATTAAACTTGAAATTTAAATGATGAACAAATTTTCTTTGGATGGCTTCAATGCGTTTAATATAAATATTATATTGAGGATTCCATATTTGAGAAGCGAATTCAAGATGACTGCGAACATATGAAAAATACAATATTTTAAGTGTTTGGATGTTCTTGAATTCTTTTCCAATACGGAATAAGAATCCTAACATTCTAAGGGCTTTCTTCACAATCATATTAATATGTGCCTCGAATGTAAGTTTACTATCAAGTAGAACACCTAAATCACGAATTTGAGTAACCCTTTTGAGTGATTGGCTGGCTATATGGTAGTTATGGTCAAATTTAATTTTATTTCTAGTGAAGGTAATCACATAACATTTAGAAGTGTTCATGTTGAGTTTATTAATTATACAATAGTCATTAAGCCTATAAAGATCTTCTTGTAATTTAATGCAGTCAATGATAGAGTTAATCGGAAGATATATTTTCATATCATCAGCGAAGAGTAGAACATTTGCATAATTAAAGCATTTTATAATATCGTTGATGAAAATTGTGAATAGTAACGGTCCCAGGTGAGATCCTTGGGGTACACCAGAAGGTATATTTACGAACTCAGAGATGAAGCCATTAATTGTTACTCCTTGAGTGCGCCCATTAAGATAAGAGACTAACCATCGATACAAATCTCCGTGAATTTCTAAAGCTAGTAATTTGGATAAAAGAAGACTGTGATCAATTTTATCAAACGCTTTCGAGAAATCTGTATAGATTACGTCAACTTGGATTTGATCATCCATTGATTTCGTAATATTTTCAATGAATATGGCAAGATTAGAGACAACTGATCTTTTTTTCATAAAGCCATGTTGGTTCACGAGTATTACATACTGGACGCAGTTATAAAGTTGTTCGTGAACAATTTTTCCAAAAATTTTACTGAAGATTGGTAACTTAGATATTGGACGATAGTTCTGGACATCATTTTTAGGCCCAGACTTAAATACTGGTGTGATAAGAGCACACTTCCAACGATCCGGAAAGATGCCTTCTTTCAATGAGGATTGAAAGAGCAATAATAGGGGCTTCGAGATTACCTTGCTACACATTTTGATAAAGAATGCTGGAATTTTATCACTACCCGCACCCAATGAGTTAGAAATAGTATCGATTATTTTTTCTATTTTTTCTTTTGAAACTGATACCGAAGAGATGTTAACTTGATTATTTATATTATGATGGTTGGTAGAGTGTACATCGGAGGTAGTATTATAATTAAAGGTGGAGACGAAGTGCTGTGAGAACAGGTTGCATATTGCAAAAGGATTAACAGCAATAACGTCGCCCAGTTTCATTACATGAGGTAAACTAGAATTATTTCTTTTTCCTTTAACATAAGACCAGAATTTTTTGGGATCATGGGATATATTAAGTTCAGCGTTTGTTATAAATTGTTTGAGACATTCCCTAGACATTCTCTTCTGCCTTGTTCTAAGGATACAAAATTCATGGTAGTCTAAAGGATTGGACCATTTTTTCCAAGTTTTGAAAACTTTATATTTTTCTTTAGTCAGTTTTATCAGAGCTGGACTGAACCAATAGGGATAAGAGTTGTTGATATGAACATCCTTTGATGGGACGTTTAAACGAATGATTTCATATAATATAACATAAAAACTATCAATGGCATTATTAGTTGATAAATTTAAGAATTCAGCGTCCCAATCAATACTACCGAGAATGTTATTTATTGTTTCAAAATTAGCGTTCCTAAAGAGATTGATTGTCCGTTTATTGTTCACCATAGGGGTTTCAAGAGCTATGTTTATGTCAAAGAGAATGGCTTTATGATGTTTACATTCCGGAATGAGATACTGGTATGTATTTGATACATTTACAGGGGTCGAACTAAAAACAAGGTCTAGGAATTTATAATTATTATTCGGAAAGGTGCAATACTGCGATAGATCTGTAAATGAAAGGGTGTCAGATAGTTTGGAGATAATTTCAGATTGATAACCATTCATAATTTGCATACTGTTTCCGTTACTAAGAGACCAGTTAATTATTGGTAAGTTAAAATCACCCGAGATCACAAAATGATCGTCATGATGAAGTGCTCTAAGTTCACATAATTTATTCATAAATTCATTAATGTTATGAGAGTGATCGACTCCTGGTGGAATGTATACACAGCAAAAGTGAATTTTTATGATATTTTTGATCGAAACAGTCACCCATATATCTTCTGCATTCGTGATCCAATCATTACGTTCGTGAGCTACGAGGTGCTTCATTAACGTAATTAGTACACCTCCTCCTCGTTTTTGTTCTTTGCGGTCACGCCTAAAAACTAGGTAACGGTTGTCAAATAGCTCTTCACTGGCAATGCTATCTAAAAGCCAAGTTTCTGTTATCATTATAATATCAAAGTTGTTATTAGTAACATTAAAATAAAAATTATTTGTTTTGGATCGCAGTCCAGTTACATTCTGATAATAAACATTCAACATTTTGGTTCATTCATTTCATAAAATATATAAAATATTACATTTTTAAAAGAGTTGTAGGCATGTAGTAGAACATTGTAAGTATTAGAGTGTTGTTGTAGTAAAGCAGAAAAAATAAAGGACTAAACAGAAAAATATTGGTAATATTAATAGAGTTAATTTTTACGATTGATAAAACTAAAAGAGATTTCAGCAAAAAACCTTAATCAAGTCCGATTCCAAAGTCACTTGAATAATGGGACTGGATTCATTTTTTCGTATAAAAATTTTACCAAACTTGATCCACCTGAATTTAAAGTTCTTATCCTTGCATAAATCTCTCACTCTCTTGAAAAGTGCACGGGTTGAAGCCGTCAGATGTTCATTAACATAAACGTTGTTGTCCCCAGGAAGCTTCAGGTCGCCAGAGTTTATGCCGCCTTTCTTCCTTATAGCAGCTAGAAAGTTGTCTCTGCAGCGGCTGGTTGAGAACTTCACCACAATTGGTCGAATAAATTTAGGATTTTCTCTAGGTAATTCCTTGACCCTCGTACGAGAAACACCGTCAATATCATTCGGGAGAACATCAATACCTGCCTTGGTTCCCAGCAATTTTATGACATCTACTAAATTTTCGTTATTTTTTTCAGGAATGCCAATAATTTCAACATTGTTTTTTAATGAGGTTTGCTCCAGGCGGTTTAATTTGGATAAAATCAGATTATAATTTGTATCAAGTTCCTTATTTTTAAGTGTGAGGTCATTAATTATATTATGACACTCCCTTAGTTGTTCATTCAATGTTTTTAATTCACTAAACACTTTGAAAATTTCTTGTTTTATTTCATCTTTGAAAGAAATTAGTGTGTTACTCAAGTCTGGCTCTGAGCCAGTGACGTCAGACGGGTTATCCATGGCAGCAATGCATCTTGATTTGTTGCCTGTTCTACTAGTGCCACTAGTGGGTAAGACAGACATTTTTAAACTTCAATATTCAGTAACCTTTCACTTATAAAACGATGAATTAACGTTTAGATTGCAAGGATCAGGGCACAATTTTGATTCACAATGTGTGGAAGGATGTAAAGACTGCGTTTCACGCGAGTAAATACTTGAATGCTAGTTAAAACAGCTATTAAAACTGAAATTCGTTGGGCAAATTTGAACACAACTGTCACTTTCATGTACTTATGTTATTGTTCATGAATCACTCTGAATTATATAGCTTGAATTATAGAATATTATGATAGCTTGTCACGATATGTTGACAGCTGCGTTACGATGGGAAGACTCCCGAAAACAACACTTGTTTTTTCTCCTTAACAACCGTTGACACCGGCAATTATCAAAAATCAAAATTATCGGCAAAATAAGTACCCAGTGTGCGAAATTCACCAATAGGTTTGAATTCTGGTCTTCGTACGTGAATCAGAACAAACCTATCGAGATCTTATTAAGCGTTATGAAACACAAATATTTCAAATGTATTATTGACGTTATCGTCACCTCACTTTTTGTCGTTTAAAGAAAAAATATTTTCCTAAGCGAAACTTCTTTAGCACCGTTGTGATTTGAAACTCGATGAAACGGAAACGACACTAAAAAGAGACAAACACATACATCTATATAAGATTTAGCCTGTGAGAGAATGAGATAGAATGAAACCTTACCGCATTGGCCGCTTTGTTTACGAGCTCACTTTTCAAGGTTCCTATTGGAAGAGATTGTGTGGGCGAAGGCTTCACTTCTACCGCGTGGGAACTGCATACGATGTTTTTAAAAATTCTTTTTTTTTTAAATTGTGGTCGGAAACTTTAGTTTCTTACAGCTCTACATTTTAAATATTTTGTGATTAACTTTTCGATTTGACTATATAACGTTGTGTTTCTCTTTTCAATACCGTTTAAATCATATTTCTCATAATATATAGAATTGTTTTTCTCTTTCCAATGCCGTTTAGATCACATTTCTTACTAAGATAGTAAGGAAGACACGATTTCTTATGTCAACTCATTGAGTTATCTCGAAACGTGAACCAATTAGCCTTAGGGGTTAAAAAACCGGTCTTCAATATTTTTAAAATGGTTTGAAAAGAATCGGACGCTGGAATTGACAATTCGTTGGTAAAGGAAGGCACGTCACCAGACAAATGTTATATCCTCTTAATTCCATGAAATAATGAAAAATGTTTCTGAATTTCGATATTTTTTTATTAGAATGAATGAAATTCATTGTGATTTTTTCAAGAGACCGTTTTGTAAATTAAATGGATTGCCAATATTTATGTCTAATCGTGAAATGATACAACCAAGAAAATTTAATTATTATTATTCAAAGGATAAATTAAACTGAAAATGCTGAACCATAATCCCATGAAATTTTCCTGTGTAAAAAGCATTAAATGCATTCATAAAATTTTCCTAGAGAAAGATTAATAGTTTTAACTATTGAAGCATTTTTATAATCAGTTTTAATTCACTTTTGGCGTCATTTTAATTAAATGAAAACAAAGCACTTTGAATACAACACTTAATTAATCAAAATTGTCAACATGTTTTGAAACCAATGGTTCTTTCGTCAGGATAAAATGAAAATTCAAGCGACTTGACTGAATAACTAAATTTAAATGGTTTTCAATTAAATGCTCCCGTTTTTTTGTAAATATTGCAGACTTTTTCTGAGAATTGTATTTTATTAACTGAAGTTGGACAAACATTTTGATAAATATTCTTGTTGTAATATACGCCAGCAAGCAAACGGGTAATTAGAATTCATTTCAAGAAAAAATACATTTCAGAATTTGGGTTAATTTCGAAGAGAAATATTTTAATTAAATTCCTTTATTTATTTATTATTTATTTATTTAAGCCCTTTTACGGGGCTTTAATATATTTCTATCGCCTTTTTGGAATACAAAAATATTGGAAGGTAATGAAATAATGGAAATATAAAACATTTGTTTTTAAAATAATGAGAATTCACGGAATTTCGAACGAACGTGGTGTGTGTCAAAATAATAATCGTGAAAAGGATTTAGTTTAATGTTTTTCAAAATAATTATAAAATCACTAAGCAAACCACTTTGTTATAAGCCACTCTATTTTAAAATAAGTGGCTTCTAACAAAGTAAATAGCCAGCTGAAGAATTGAATTCACCACTCGTGGGTGGGATCAAAATGCGGTGCCAACTCTGCCACTGACCGGTCGTAAATACATATTATAATAACTGCCAGGAACTCATGTTGTTAGAGACACTACATGAGTTAGTCTGCTGGATGCATAAATATGGGGAATAAGCAATGGAAGTAGGAAGTAGGGAGTAGGGAGTAGGGAGTAATAATGGAAGTGATGTTAGTAGGATACAAGATGTGCTTGTGTATTTATTTGTAATTTTAGGCATTAACCTAAGAGTCACGAAGCTTATTTTTGGTTAATGTATCATAGTTTTTCAGCCTGGATATAGTATGCAATATTTAAGCATTCGATAATAATTGAAAGAATATGTCAATAATACTGCTGCCAATTTTGAACTGTAATAACAATACTGAAGCCAAATGGCGTAATCCCCGAGGGAAATATCTGGGTCTTCTTTATGATGTTTTTAGAATTCATTAAAAAAAGAATAACGATTTAATTATTTTTAATGACATAATTTTATGATCTAGCAGCGTGATACGTGAGTGCTCGAGAAAGAAATTATTTTAATGAACACAAAAGTGATAAAACTGGTTACTGATTTAACTGAAAATCCTTTAATACTCACGTAATACATCGTCACACTCATATCCCACTGGTTGCTAAGTGGTCAGAGAATAATATACTGGTATAACTAATGATTTGATTCAGCTGTGTATTGACAAACCCCCGTTTAGGCACATTCCAGGCAAGCTTTGGAACCACCACCAAAGCGAGTTTAACCCTCCGCTAAATAAGTCCTCCACCATTTATTGCACGGAACAGTTATTTGTTTACAATGCTGATTTTGTGGGATGGGTAAATTAAAATCGTCGGTTTTTAGACACCCGGGAATGTTTATCTCTCTTTTAAAAAAATGGGTGGATTTATTGGATAACCAAAACTCCTGCTTAGGTCATCCAAGTTTCTCGCTACTTTAGTGACTTAGCAGGCTTGCCCTAGTTTAGGGACGGTGGTTCGTCCAGGTCTTGGCGGCGGAGGAATCTGCCCACCAACTGCATGGCAGACCGGATCGGCAGCGACTAATTGTGACTTTTTTTTACCTTTCCAGCAGGATTTTCTCGGAACATCGAGGAACAGGAGGGATGGATTCATCCTTCCGTCACTCCTGGACTCACTGACCCCAAGATTTCGACCCACCCCTCATTCCTTTTTATTTCACAGAACTTTCTCTCCTTCCTTTCCTAAAAAGACTCACCACAAAGCATTTTTCAGAAAGATGACAACGTTGAACAGTGTTGAACCAGAAAATTCCTTTTAGGTTTTATTTTTCCTAAAAGATATGTGCATGTAGATCTGACAAATAAATATAGTAAAAAGTAGAAGATCTTATGAATAATAACAAAGGTTGTTTTTTTTTAGTAGGGATTGTGTCACTTCCTAACATCTTCGAGGGCGGAAGACATCTACAAAATTCCGGAAAATATCAAAAAAAGTGAAAATGTCTTTCTAGAAAGAAAATTTTATCGACATTGCATCAATATTTTATTTTAATTTGGTCGACTACAAAAGAAAACCAGCCGGAAAACATTGCCTTAGCGAAATATCAGAAAAATAATAAAATTGGTCTTAATATTTTTTAATTTTGGTATAATCAATCGTAAGTACTAGTCGTAAGTATTGTCTCAATGGTAATTATTGTGCGCTTTTTGTCATCGTGTGCCAAATTTTTTTTTAATGTGAATACCTCAAGAGTTCCATCTGCTCCCGTCCGGAGCACGGCATCACGACTATGGCATCCCAATTGGTGTATGTTGTGAGGCTGAAGGTAAGTGGGGAGGGGAAGGAGATGGGGAAGCGGAAGGTAAAGAAGTACATGTCTATTCAGATCTAGTCAAAAAACATGGCTAAAGCCATTTCAAGTGATGTTTCAATTCTGAATGGTGGTCTTATACCAGGACGGGAACGTGCCGCAAATATACTTATATCATTTTTAATTAATTTAATTGTTTCATTGGTGTGTGATCAACTCACTATTTCTTAATATTCAAAAGTGCCAAGTTATTCGTTTTCATAAAATCCAAAGTCATATAACTTATGAGTACTCTTTAAATAATGTAATATTGACACCAGTCGCTCAGATCAGGGACAGGTGTTATATTTGATGAAAAGTTAACATTTACTCTGCACGTAAATGAAATAAGAAATAGAGCTATAAAAATGCTTGGTTTTATATGCAGAACAGCAAGTGATTTTAAGTCACTAGAGTGTTTGAAAATATTATACACTTCTTTAGTAAGAAGCCAGGTAGAGTATAATTCGCCCATTTGGTCCCCATTGTATAAAATACATTCAGACAATATAGAAAGGGTACAGCACAAATTTCTAAGATTTATGAACTTTAAGCTGAATATTCCAATTAAAAATATTAACTATGTCCTTTTGATGAAACAACTCAACTTAATTACCTTGTCAGATAGGCGAATCATCTCTGACCTTGTACTATTAAATAAAATCATTAATAATTGCATTGACAATCCTGAAATTCTCGCCAAAATAAAATTTTACGTACCGACCAGAAATACGAGGCAAAGTGCTACCTTCTTCTGAGACAATTTTAAAACAAACTATGAAGCTCATACACTTATAAATAGATTACATTATTTTGGCAATAAATTTGGGAATATTGCAGACATTTTTGCAGATTCCATATTAGTTATAAAACGTAGTCTTTATAATTACTTTAATGAAATGTATGATTTTAATTAATTTTATTTTTCATTATTATTTTAATCATTGTATATTGTGTACTACATACCTGCCTAACTGTTATTATCTATCTTTGTAAAAGCCAACTAGGGCGTAAATAAATAAATAGTCCCACTGGCTCCAGAAGGGAGCAGTTGGTACTCTAGTGCGGTACTCATGTAAAAAAAAAAAATTGTAAAATTATACAAATTTATCAAATGAAATTTATTTGTTCACGCGGGATCGAACGACCTTCGGATTACGAGAGTCTTATCCCTCGACCACGGAGGCCGTCTTAAGTACCTATTGCCAGTAATTTGAAAACAAAAAAATAAAAATTAAAGCATTAAATTACATACTTTAACCCTAATGTTTCGAATTCCATTTGCAACGTTTATGGTTCTTTTCAATTAAATATTATTACATGCCTACTAGTCATGTGCGGCCATAATTTCCCGAAGAGATAAGCTAAAATTTCGCTTAGAATTATATGCGGTAAAGGGTAAAAAATTTAGTATCTCTGCCGAGAGTAGACATAAATTAGGCGATATGGTCTTTACCTTTAGAAACCTTTTTTTATTATTACATTAACCTTTTGTGACTTTACCCAATAATGTTATATGAAGTCGAGTCTGAAACACCCTGCGTAACGTCACGTAATGTAGCAATATGTGATATCAAAAGGTTCACGATTTTTTATGGGAATGATGTTGAAATTATGATTACCGTGACGACCCATGTTTACGGTACCGTAACGCAAAAAAGGCAACAAACATACGCTCCTTATCGATACAATGCTGCAGCTCTTTCTTACACTTAAATAATAGCGAGACAAAAGATGAGACACAAAAAATAATATGTTTCCGTTTCCTCCAAATTACTACTTTTTATCTTGTTACGGCTCAGGAATGATGTTTCATTTTCTTTATACGTGTAAGGGAGATGTAATGGTGATGATTGTATGTTTCGTTTGGGGGGTGCAAACAAACTTTCGCTGTTTGTCTCATTTTCGGCAATTGTTATTTAGAGTGTAAGAAAGAGCTCCAGCATTATAGGTACATTTAAGAACGTTAAACCACAGCGCACTAAATTTGACGTTTTTGAGTTTTTGGAATTCACTCACACTTCAATATTAACCCTGTAACTACTCGTATATTCAAATATATACTTTCTTCAATCGAAAGTATAACTATATTAATAATTATTAACTACTAGCTGGTACCCGGCATGCGTTGCTTTGCCATTTAATAAAGAAATTGTTTCTCCCTGCGTGTCCTTTCCCATTCGTCCCCTTCCCCTCTCAAGTTCCAACTCCTCCTCCTCTAACATCCCTCTCCCCACTCCACTCACCCCCTTTCCCCCGTCCCCTCCCGAGTTCCCCTCTCCCCTCCATGGTTCCCTCCCCCCTCCCGCGAACCTCCTACCGCATTTCATACATTCAGTCTCGGTTCATTCAATTTTCAAACAGCTCGCGTGCCACCTATTGCATTTTTTTAATACAAATTTCATGGCAGAGCTCATCAGTAGTTTTATATAAACCTTGTCCTAAAAAAAAACAAAATCCAAAAAAAAATTTCCAAATTAGTGCAGTCGTTCGGAAGTTATGCGCGTAAATACATTTCAGCAATTAATTTTTATTTATATAGATAGATAGATTCATATTCACTAGCACTTCAATATTATCCTTGTAAATGTGCTCAAATATATTCTTTCCAAATTATCGTCACGGCTAGTAGAATTATGAGTATAGTAGGGGTCTACGAAGACGTCACGGTGCCGTATGTGAGTGAGATGCAAGAAAATGATTATTTTTGCCTTTGGAGAAAACAGACTATCTCATCTTTTGAAAAAGCTGCAGCATTATTCTGATAAGAAACGTACATTTTATGACTCCAGATACTAATATCTACAGCCTGTATGTCGGACAAATATCTATATATAACTAATATCTACGAACTTCAGAGTGTTGACTAATATCTACAGAGCTAAGGTCGGACGAATATGTATGACGGTCCCAGTGTTGACTAATATCTACAGAGCTTAGGTTGGACTAATCAGCTAAATATGTCCAATAGTCCGATATTAGGGATTTTTACATACATACTTACATAAATTAAGTTTTTTAAACTGCATACCCAATATTACGTTATTCCAATATTCTATACATAAATGCTAATCCAACCTCTGCAAGTGCTGTATATATTCGTCAACACTTTGGTTCTCATAGATATTAGTTAGATTTTTTCAGTTTTTGGAATTCCTGTAGATATTAGTAGACGCCTCCGATTTTATTGCCTTTTTTCGTGCCGTCACGGTACCGTAATCGTGGATCGTCACGATAATAATAAAAGCGCTAATTAAAATCTATTTTATTTTATTTATATGAGTTTTATTGTACGGATCTGAAAGAAAAACTATTTTTTCTTCAGTTTTAAGTAAACCCTGAGGAAGTGAGCATCTCTCATGAAACATGTCGGTTTTTTATAAACAATGAATGGGGTTAAAACTAAGTAATTAATTCTATTAATTTTGAAAAACTATTTACCTAAAAGATGATTCTCAGTAGCTAAAGGTTGTACACGAATTAAAATTTAATCATTATTTCAAACACGATTGACAATTTATTCTCTCCAAAGTGATGAATAAATTAATTTCTTGTAAAATGTGCCTCAAAGTAAGTGTCAGATGCACAAACTGTGTGGCTTGGAAAGGAAAACATTTTAACCGTTCGCACTCGAAATTATTTGCTCTTTCCCGTGCAGTCTAATCGAAATTTTAGTTATTGTCAATAAAAACTAAAAAAAGTATTTTGATTTTACCTGTCATTTCTATTGTTTTTTTTACGGTCACTGTAGCTGTAAGGTGCGCACTTCATTAACTACGCGCGGCACACTACCTTAATGTTTTTAAAGTTTTATTGTAGGGTCATTGTCATAACTATCAAAATTTACTTAATATACTTGTATTTAGACCAAAATAACAAAATACTTGAAAGTATTCAATTCATGAGTTCTCAATATGAGGATTTCATGGCTAGAATCCGCGACATCGAAATAAAGAATGACGAACTCACTAAAAAGAACTCAACCTTAGAAGCTAGGATTTACGTCTTGGAAAAATGTGTGGACATGCAGGAAAGGGAACTCAAAGCGAACAACATAGAAATAAGAGGCATACCAGAAATCAAAGGAGAAAATCTGCAAGACGTTTTATTCAATATCTGCAAAACAACAAAGTCCTCCACCAATACAAACGACATTGATGACATTCATCGCGCAGCAAAAAAAAGCAACAATAGTCGTCCGAGAGAAATCATCGTTAAGTTCAAAACAAACATAGCAAGAGAACACCTGCTTTCAGACGTAAAAACTTTCAACAAAAACAAACAGAATCTAGAAGACAAATTGAACACCTCAAACATCGGTATGGCTGGATCCTGCTCGCCGATTTTCATTTCAGAACAACTGACATTTCGTGGTAAACAACTGTGGTTCAAGACACGAACAGCGGCGAAGGAGAAACAATATCGCTTTGCTTGGATTAAGCGGGGGCATATTTATCTTCGCAAAAACGAGGGAACTAACGCCATTTTTATCTCCGACGAAAGCAAATTGGCTGCAATTTGATAAATTTGATTTAATGGCTCTTCTTTCGAGGTATGTCTTGACCCGTGCAATTATGTATCGCTTTTGTATTTGTAAAATCTACTATCTTTCTGGAATTCATTTGATATCACGCAGTTCCTGCTACCTTATTATCATTATTATTATTATTGTTTTTGCTTTTTACTTTCTTTTTCATAGTACTACATCTAATTTCATTATTTTTACTATATTATTAGATGTTACTCATATTTGTATCATTTACAACCTTTTTGGAATTTATTTGTTATCACGCAGTTCCTGCTACCTTTTTGTTTATGCTTCTTGCTATCTCTTTCATAGTTCTACATCTAACTACATTATTTATAGTATATTATTTTTGTTATGCACTGTAACAACATTTGAAATCGCATGTAATCAGATATTACCCAGGAACCAACTTATATGCAACACACAACCAACACATTCTTATGATTCAATTACATTTTGATACCGGAAATGATTCCGGAATAGATCTGAACATGAATGTCATAGATGATCTGGACAATCTAAATAACTATAAATGGTGCGCTTACAGCGTTAAAATTATACACCAAAATATAAGAAGCATTTCTAATATAGACGATTTTTTAATTTTTCTGGATCAATTCAATAACCAATTCGATGTTATAATTTTATCGGAATGTTGGCTTAATAAAGATTACACATCAAAAATTATTCATAATTACACTGAACACCACACAAATATATATCTCAATAAGTCTAGCGGGATCGTTGTCTACATCAGAGACGGACTTCAATCTCAAGTTGATGAAATATTCTTATCACAAGCCAACTGCCTGAAAATTGTATTGAATAATAACTTATGCATTTTTGCAATCTACAGATCACCTTCTTTTCAAAATATTGACACTTTTCTGAGTTCACTACAATCAATTATCAACAGCTCTAAAAAAATAGAACGACAAATTATTATAGGTGACCTCAACATCAATACGATTACCGAATACCACCGCCAATCCAACGATTACCTATGCCTGCTAACTGAAAATGGGTTCATTCAGACAATTAACAGCCCTACTCGTGAGCAGGGCATGAGTAAATCTTGTCTGGACCACATCAATGTGAGAAAAATTAACCATGTTGACTCATTTGTCATTCACTCTACAATCTCAGATCACTATACAACAGCACTTTGCCTTAAAAACAAACCTCTTAATCCTGTTAAAATTAAACATGTTGCAAGTATAAACTACAATGACTTAATTGAGGACCTGAGCTCAGAAAACTGGCAAAATGTTCTAGATCAAACTGATGCCGACTTATCATTGAATGAATTTATTACTAAATTACATTCATATATATCTAAACACACAAGCAATAAACTTATACCACATAAGCAAATAAAACTTACGCCATGGATCACTCCTGGCCTTATCAAATCGATTAACATTAGGAACCAACTTCATGAAAAGGCGAATAGGTGCTCTGAGAATATTATAGTTCAAGCTCATTACAAGAAGTATAGGAACTTTTGCAAAAAATTAATAAAATCGGCAAAAGAAAATTATTATAAAAAAATAATTTATGAAAATGACTGTACTCCAAAACGTTTATGGGAAGCATTTCGCAATATAACTAAAACAAAAATAAATAAATCTTCCGATATTAAATCATTGAACATCAATAACGTGAACACCTCAGACCCAAAAATCATTGCGAATTTTGCCAATAATTATTTCACGTCAGTGGGAGTCACACTTGCGAAAAAAATTCTCGACAATCTTAATACAACAGAATCCGATCTCGCTAAGTTAACAATCTCTAATTTCGGTCATAAACTAGACAATATCCAAACAACTGCAAACGAAGTCATGAAAATAATTGACGAACTAAAGTCATCGAATGCTTGTGGTCCTGATAACGTCTCATCAATTCTGCTAAAACGTACTAAATCCTTCATAGCAACTCCAATCGCGTATATTTCCAATCTAAGCTTTGATTCAGGAAAATTTCCAAATCATTTAAAACACTCTATCGTTATACTGCTACACAAAAATGGAGATAAATCGCAGATACACAATTACCGGCCAATTTCTTTGCTCAATTCTGTTTCGAAAATTATTGAGAAAATTGTGAAGAATCGTCTCAGTCATTACCTTGAAAAAAATAATATCCTTTCCAATAGACGGTACGGCTTCAGACCAGGATTGAGCACTGAAAATGCCATCACAAACCTGACGAAAATCATCTCCAACAATATCGATAGAGGAAGAAAATGCATTGCGCTCTTCTTGGATCTAGCCAAAGCGTTTGACACTATCTCACACAAAATTCTTGTGAAAAAACTACAGCGCATCGGCATTCAGGATCAGCTACTAAAGTGGTTAGTTAGTTATTTAGAAAATAGGAGCCAAAGAGTGAATATTAACAATACTCTGAGCGATCCAGCTGATATTAACTTTGGTATACCTCAAGGAAGCACTCTAGGTCCACTTTTATTCAATATCTATATAAATGAATTATGTAACAGTTCATTTGCAGATCACATTATCACCTTTGCCGATGACACAGTATTATTATTTGAATTCAAAAACTGGAATGAAGTTCATAAAAATTCAGAAATAGGTATTAATAAGGTAAAAGAATGGCTAGACAATAATCTTCTCACTCTCAACACTGACAAAACTAAATTCATCCGTTTCAGTGCAACTCAAGCGGGACAACCAAGAGAAACTCAAAGAATTATTATACACCATTGCAATGACCTAAACACTTGCAATTGCAATACCTTAGAATTTGTAGACAGCATAAAATATCTAGGAATTATCGTAGACAAGAATCTGAGATGGAATGAACATATCGTCTCAATTTCCACAAAGATCAGAAAACTCACGCATCTTTTCATGGCTATTAGAAATATTCTTTGCGTAAAGGATATGAAACTAATGTACTACGCTATGTGCAACTCATTACTTGAATATGCATCCTTAGGATGGGGAGGATGTACCAAATCAATACTGGACCCCTTAGCCAAAGCACAAAAATCACTATTAAGGGTCATCCTTAAAAAAAAATTCAGATACCCCAGTAATGATTTATTCAAAGAGATAGGAGTTTTGGATGTGAGACAACTTTTCATAAGAAAAGTTATTTTATACACACAAAAATATCGTCACCTCTTCCCCTACGTAGAACATTATCACAACACCCGACACGCAGGGAGGAATCCAATAGTTCCACTTACTACTATGACATCCCTTGCTCAAAGACAATATTCTTACCTAGGTCCTAAAATGTTCAACCTTATACCCGGATCTTGGAAATTGAAAACTGCAAGCGTCTTGCGTAAATTAGTCAACGACTGGATTCTGGACTTAGGAAGAGACGAATGTGAACGTATGCTGTTTAACTGATATACAAAATCACCTTACTTTCCTGATCACAAGACCAAAACTCCCACCACACTTCATTGAGATCTGATATGGCTTCACAATGTTTCGACATCCTTTTGATATTTTTATACCTGAGATTTATGGTTTTGTGCCCCTGAATACTGTTCGCTATTTCACTGTTAGTGCTTCACGTAAGGCGTAATATACTCACGTCGCTCACTAACATCAAGACTAGCTGTGTGAATCTTGGTACTTTATAGCGGTGATGATTTATAATAAATAAACAATACTTATCACAACTTGTATGACATACGAAATAATGCACCAATTACTTATGCCTTATACTACTTATACCTTTACCAAAGTAGCACTAGTATTTCATAGTTATTGTTTTCGTATTTTAGCAGGAGTACTACAAGACATGAGCGCGGTGTATATTCGTATTGTCGTATAATATCAAATGTACTGAAAACATGTTTTTAAATCAGTAAAGATAATGTCATGTTTGCACATAATTGTTTACATATTAGTTACAGCGCATAAATAAATAATAAAAAAACAACTTAATATATATTTTTACATACATAAATTATATCTAATATTGTAAATTTTTAAGTATTTCTCTTATAAGTGAACTATGTATTATAAGTTCACACTTTTAAACACATAACTTCATCTCTCTATATTGTGAATCTTGTTGTAATTCCTCCAACTTGTTATCAAATACTTGGTTTACACTTTTTGACTTTTCAATGCTACTAACTTTATTACCTACTTATCTCATACACTGTAAATCTGAATATATTATATGTTATCAGGTTAATTCCGCAAATCCGAATATACTTTATGCTACCAGGTTCTTTTTCTATTTTTTTTGTTATGTAATTATGTATGTATAATATGAACTAAACCTGTAAATTTGTCTGTCCTGGTACGGGAAACTTTCCTAGTTGGACAGGCAAAGCTTCCTAATATGTATTTTGTACTTTTGTATGTATCTATAGTAAATAAATTAATAAATAAATAAAATAAATAAAATAAATTTACGTAGCTAATTATTTACATCCTCAGGGTTTTTACATAAAACAAGTCTTAATAATTAAATGTGTTCCCGCTAAGAGGTTTATAACTAAATATTCGGCAATCCACTTCTGTATAAATAAAATGGCAACGAAATGATAGGTAGGTAACACTCACGGAAGTTAGAAGGTTTTATCTGGGACATAGTTCCTTTCAAGATGAAATCACTATCTGAGATGTAGTTCACTTTTTTTTATTGAATTATTGCGAATTTGAATAGTTTTCAAAGAATGCGATGATATGCGAGGCGATGCGATTGTTTTAAGCGACTTATATTCACGAGGACCTCGTACTCGCGGAGCTACGTGAACGCACTGACTTTTTGGGGGGCAAGAGGGGAGCCGGGAAAGGATGCATTTGTTGCCATAAATAGAATAAATAATCCATTTCAAGAACACAAAAGTATCTCACCGAGTTATCACTAAAAGCGGCGCGAACAAAATGTGTTCTTCAAAAGTGACATATTTATAATTTTTTTCCCAGCTACATTCACGCGATGGGCAATAATTCAATGTTATTCACATTGCCTTAGCAAACAATAGAATGTAACTTATTTTCAGATGAAATTTCTTGCAGTCAAATCACTTTGTTACACATAGAAAACTGAAGTATATCAGGAATATTATTAATCCACTCTCCGCTCTCTAGCATTCAATATGGGAGGCGGGTATGGGTACCGCCACCCCGGGAACCGTTCGCTATGTTTGTGACTAAGCAGGGGTGCCCAGGTTGTCTGGGTCTTGGTGGCGGATGCGTCTGCCCACCAACTGCAAGGCATGTCGGATCGGGAGAGAATGGTTGAAGGAGTCCTTTTGACCTCTCCAGCCGTGTTCTCCCGGAACATTGTCTTGCACCGCTGTAAGAGGGATGGATTCATACGTCATACCCCCCAGAGTCCTACCCACCCCTCGCACCCTTTTCCTTCTAAGAACTTTCTCTCTTTCATTTTCTAAAAAGACCGTCCTCACAGGATGCGCAAAGATGACATAGACCCTGAGGGAAATTATTTTCTTCATGGCTTCCTGTGAGGATCTATTGTAAAAAAAGCATTGGATTATTTTTTTGTTGGTTTTACTTCACATTATAGTACAGGGTGGCGCAAAATTGATCATCCAATTTTGTTTTTGAATAACTTTTTTACTAAATAAAAAAAAAATGATTTTGAGTAATAGAAATCTTTATTTGGACTTTTACAATTTTTTCTGTTAAGTGGAAAATATGATATCCGTCAAGTGGCTGGCGCCAGTGTTGATACACATTTGTGCCCGTTTTATCGCATTTTCCATAACTTTCCGCAAGATTTATGGTGATAACTGTTCGCATTCCTGTCGAATATTCTCCTTAAGGACTGCGATTGTCTGAGGCTTGTTGGCGTAAACCCCCGACTTCAAATAGCCCCAAATAAGTAAGTCTGGAATGGTTAAATCGGGCGATATTGCTGGCCATACCAAATCGCCAAAACGAGAGATTACGCGACTAGGAAACGCTTCCTTCACAATATCCATTCAAGCTCGTGCTGTGTGTTCGGTTGCACCGTCTTGTTGAAACCACATGTTCAACAAGCCCCGTTCATCCAATTCCGGAAGTAAGAAGTCATTTATCATGGTCCTGTAGCGTTCGCCAGTAACAGTGACCGTAATGCCAATGGCGTCCTCAAAAAGTATGGCCCAATCACTCCTCCCGCGTTAACGCCGCACCACACAGTGGCTTCGAGTGGATGTAATGGCTTTTCGTGTATCACCCGCGGATTTTCAGTGCCCCAGAAATGGATATTATGCTTATTGGTGTAACCGTTTAAGTGGAAATGCGTCTCGTCGCTCATGGTGACTTTCGTCACAAAATCGCTAAAAGTGTTAAAGCTTAAATCGATACAATTATTCCACGCTCTTGCGGAGTATAGCGCTCCATTGCTTGTTTGTTTGTATTCTGCAGTTGTCTAGTTCACAAATGTCAAATATGATTGACGTACGACGCCATTTGCAAAAATTATAACATCTTCCGATAGGTGATTAATTTTGCGCCACCTTGTATAAGTATAACGTCATTATTAGTACATATTATCATTTTCCGATGCATAATTGAGTTCCGGCGGATTCATAAAATATGTTACTATCATCACTATCACTCCGATAAATAATGTTGCGTTGTTGACCGATTCGTGGAAATCACCATTTCACTAATTTCTGTTGTCTGTTGTCACTGTCACGAATATTAATTAACTCCAATTAAATTCGTCATTACTGCTTTCCAGTTGATTAAGGACTTTGAGACATGATTAGTTAAAAGAAATACATTTTTTTTTTTTTTTAATTTTTCATTTTGTTCAGTTTGACATTATGTATTTAGATTGAAGTTGAATATTACATTATTAGATAATGTGGATATAAATAGCAGCCTACCAGGCTCGGTGGAATAATATCTGAAATCACTTTAAATATAATAATAGGTACATCAGCGTCTTTCCTCGGAGTGCGATCTGCTTTAACTCCGAGTGTATCTGTCATGTTGGTAATTGTAATACATTAATAGCTGTCACATGCTGATTGTTGGCAGTCTGTCGCGTCGCTTGATGTACAACCTTGAACTTCTGAACAGTGTCAATAAACGTCTTATAAATGAGTCGGCTTTCTGTTATGTATGAACAAACCTCAGACATTATAAATGGCGACGAAGAAAATCAGTAAATCATCTAAAACGTGTGTTAATAAATCGAGTAATTAATAGTGATTTCACCGTGGAAAAAATATTTTTCTCAACATGTCTAATAGTACATTGCCAGTGCCTCATTTCGAACCTGATTGCGAAAGTTTCAGTATGTTTTTGGAACGCTAATCTAAAAATTATTAATATCGCAGAGAAAGAAAAGATTGGATGTTAATGCATGTTAATCGGAGCGGAAAAATATAAAATTTTAAAGGAAGCAGTGCATCCGAAAAATCTAGAAGAATTAACCTTTGTTATAACACTACAGAGTAAATATGAAGGGAAAAATGTACGATAGCGCAAAGATATAAATTTTATAACCGCAAACGACATTCTAACGAAGGAATCGATGATTATATTTCGGAAATAACAAGTCTGTCACTACCATGCAATTTTGGTGCATTTTTGGATGAAGCTTTTAGTAATTGGTGTGTGGTTTAAAAAACGATGCCGTGACTAGAATATTACTATCTGAAAATGAATCGTTTACTTTTGAAAAAGCAAAAATAATTGTCAAGAATATTGAGACAGTAAGTCGTAGTTCAGAGCAAATTTTACACAGAGAAAATCATTCATTGGAAATTTGTGAAGACAAGTCAAAAATTTCACGTAAAAAAACATGTTATGTCTCAAAAATTCGCTCTTCACGTCAGCGTATTTCAAGTAGGCGAAATCATCTAGGTCAAAGGAGTTCAAGGACAGCAAGTATATTGAAATGTCTTTCATAATTGACATAGGAAGTTCTTCGACTTTAATAAGTCACAAAATGTATTTAAAATTTTTCAATACTTATAAACTAAGTCAATTCTATGGTATTTTGTTTACAGCAAATAGTTATTTCGCACTGCGGATTCCAAATTCAAGAAAACATAGATCCGGAAGAAGAAGGTTCTCCGGGTCTTGAAAGAGTTGAAAATCGACAAAACCAGTTGCATTACGGAATACCCACCCTGGTCCATCAGCGGGGTTTTGCAGAATTAACTCCAGTGCTCTCTAAATTATTCAAACTCGCATTCAAAAATGGAAAGGTGCCAAAAGGCGAACATCCAACCAATTACTGGGAAAGGCGACCGTTCAGATCCTTCCAACTACCGTCCCTTAGCCATCACTTCCATACTCTCAAATTTTATGAATATATGAATGGTTGAACTAATAAACTAATTATAATATGTACTACTAGCATCTTGAATCTCGTTATATTGTGTCATTTGAATGATTTTTTAATATTTTTTTGTGAATGTGCAAAATTATCTTTCCTTTGTCTGAGTAGTTTATTTTTGTAATTGTGTACCTGTTTTTATATTAACTGAGTTTTTTTTAGAACTCGGTAATAAATACTCTCTCAAGCGAGAACATCTGTAAGAACCAGGTATAAATAAATTATTATAATTAAACAAATATAAAACTTATTTCCACTTTAATTTATTAACCTTAACCGGTTTCAGCCTGTTAAAGCCATCTTCGGATTAGACAGCCAAAGATCACTTAGTAACATTGTAAGAAAACCATATTTTCGAATATAATTCCATATAGACCACCCCTCTCCCCCACCCCCATATTTATTATAAACCGTGAGTTATGAATTTGGTCCCAGTCTGAAGATGGTCTTAACAGGCTGAAACTAGTTAGGGTCAATGAATTAAAGTGGAAATATGTTTTACAATTGTTTTATTACACCTAATATATTATAATGAAATTCCACCATGAATTTATCAGTCTCAAAAATAGAAATATTAGGTATAAATAAATTAAACCAAGATATATTCGAAAGCTAATTTGAAAAAAGTTTATTACGCGTTAGTCCAGTCATTAATTCAATAATAAATTGTTGGTTGGGAAGGTGCATATGAAAAGTTAAATTTATCTTACCCGCCTATTCTAGACATATTTCCAGTTAACCGCTCTGTTTTCCCCTTAAAAATCATTTAACCTTTGTTGAACTTCCACTCCAATACGTAAAAATTTATGTTTATGTTGTATGTCAACATTTTGTTTCCATTTTTAATTTAATAATAATTTCTTGATAAAGGAACGCATTTCCGAATCCGGAAAAGCAATGTACGCAAGTAAAGAGGTTTAAAAGAAATGTGTTTTTTTATTGTTATTATGACTAACCACAAAGAAAAATCTTTTTTTGAATAAATTAATTAATTTAATTACAGCTTCATGGCAGCCCGCGCCATTAGTTAGGGGTCCAACTCTATTCTTGGAACCATTTCTTACAGTAAAACTTTCCGTGGTGATACTTTATTTGGACGCAAACCTGATATCTCGTAACTTGGCGGTAGCAGTTTGGTAAACAGAATTAATTATTATTTTATTATTTTTGCAAAAACATCCAAATACATTGCGAAAAGAGAAAAAATAATACGTAACTTATAAGGTTACAATACATGTAAAACGAAAAGGTACACCAATTGTCTAACTAAGTAATCATAACGCCGTTTCTCCCCAGGGGTAGGCAGTGAGGACGGACCGCCAAACAACTCGGTCTTGGCACATATTCCTTGCCTCATCCACATTCATAGATCGTCTCATACAAACTCTAGATTATATTGTATCTGATTCACTTGATCGTGCTTGCGCGTACACATAGGCAAATACTACTTCCAGCTTAAATTTGTTTTAGGCCAAGTGGAAAATATCCACATTTCCTGCTAAAGCAGTTAATTAACCCAGTGATCTTTCATGATCAGGGGCATCAAGCATTGGTAAGTTATTTCTACACCTCGGAAGAATCAAAAACCAGTATTGGCGGCCTCGCGTGAACACTGACCGTAATCAGCAGTAATGCGCCGAACACTTATTTATCACCAATTTTTTTCTATTTTGTGTATCTATTTACAGTCTTACAAATTAATATATTTAAGTTTTTTTTACATTATTATTTTGCTTAGACATTATTATTGAAAAATGATAAATACTTATGTATGATCAAAAAATAATTACAAAAAGTACATAATTTTAATAGTTTTATCATCACGCCTTTCGGAAATTTTGGATGTACGTATAAATTAAAGCAAATTTGGAATGAAATAATACCGATATCTCTACACATTATAAATTAAAGTACTCCGACGCGTCTGTCTGTCTGTTCGCGATAAACTCAAAAACTAATGAACGGATTTTCATGCGATTTTCACCAATAGATAGAGTGATTCATGAGGAAGGTTTGGGTATGTAATTTGTCAAAGTTTTGTGTAAATTGGTTGAAATATATATATTAAATTAAGGGAGCGGGCTGGCAAGCGGGTGGTGTGAATTTGATTTGTATGCAAATTAACAGATGGCGTTGGTTATAAAGGTTGGGTAACCAACCAGTAGATTGCGTTGCGTTTCGTTAGCCACACCAACGCGTGGCCGGGTCAGCTAGTTGAGTTATAATTTAAAAAATCTGGTACGGAGAATAATTAATCTTTCACATTGGAATCGCCCTGTACGATCGTAAGAACATCTTTCGACGAAATGTGGATTTCGACGGCTGGCTGGTTAAAGGCCCTTAATATCATTGTTTGTGGAGGGTCTGAATAAACCACGGCGGAAAAACATATTTCTTTAAAAAAATGTTAATAATTAGAGGTTTTAAATACTATTATGACTTTTTATAAATTAATAAAATTAGGTACTAAGAAAATCCTAAATAAAAATAATGTTTTGTTCAATGATAGGTACTATATTTTAAGAATCTACCCCACAGTAGGGTAAAGTTTCACAATTAACGATTTAAAAAATTATAATTGTATTTATTGCCAAACTTTATAAATTCGAAACAACAAAAATTAATACCGTAGAGAAGTCAACTTACTGAAAAACAGAGTTTGAAACAGTTAACAAATAAATGTAAGGTAATTCATTAAAACAATTAAATTTTCGATTTTCGCCATAAATTGCCGGAATCTTATTCGTCAATACAAACAAACTACGCGAAGTTCGTTATGACGACCTTAGAATAAAATTATTTAATGAACTTAAATTTAATAACATTTTGTCTGTGTCAATTATTTGGTAGGCCAGAAATATATTTGTTTTCCAAACAAACTCTTGCCATTAGCAATATGCAAACAATTGACGTCTTTATGGATTGAATTTCGCGTTAATATTAGAAGTATTTACGAACTAGGTAGCTTTTAGCTTCCTTCACATAATAACTTCAATAAACCTAGAAAATATCTTAAACAACTGAGTTTGGATCACTTTTTAAAGTGTTCAAAGATATTAAAAAAAAACTATATTGTTCCCAATGGCAATTCATAGAATATATTATTTATTAGTGTTGAGTAGCGACTACAAACAGCAAAGAGCGGGGCTGGAGGGAAGTCGGGGAGGGAAGGAGGTGTACCTAAGGTTGTAAAATTTCTCGCTATTCATATTTCGTCAGTAAGGATTGATATCGAATCGGGTCTTATCAGGGCAATATTGAAAACTATATCTACCTTGATACGCGAACATACGAGCACTATAAAAAACATTAATTTCTATAAAAGATTTGTGAGGTATTCTCTGATGAACAATACAACAACTTCGGTTTGTCTAGATTACGAGTCATGTTTATTATCGTCTTATGTACAATGAATATTTAACTGGACTAACCAACCTTTATAAAGGATGATATGTATTAATCTAGAGCAGGGGGGGGTGCCCATCTGTAAATAGGATAAGATCAGATATTTTAGTAACCGTTCGGGTTTTATGTAGATCCGTCAGTTGTCATATAGTACAATTTTCCGATTAAGACACGTTAAAAATACATATAACCTGTACTAGTGGCAACTGTTGAGAGACATTGAAATTATACTACATATTCACATACACAACATAAGATTATATAAATCATTGATATTTTGATAAACAAGAGACCTCTGTGAAGAAGCACAATTTTCCGTTTTTTTATTTTTTATTATTTTTTTTAACTATCGAGTACTCGGTGTGCGTTGCTATGCCGCTCAAAAAAGTGTTTGTGTTTTCATTCTGTTTAGTGAAGTCCTCTGGGGCCCACAATATTTTTTTGTTTTTCCGTCTGATGCGTATTTGAGTAAATCAGAAGGCTTTTCGACCTGGAAATGAGACGTGAGCCGCATGGATTTTCCAAATCTACCCCCTGCTCTCCCCTTTCGTTATAATAATAATCATAATAACTCTTACACCATTACAAATTTTAATTTATTACATGTAAGAATTAACGCCATATAAATATTGAAAAAAAAAAATGTTTACTAATATTTATACACAAAAGAAATTTAAAGAAAAATAGCAATTTCAAAAAAAAAATCTCAGGCAGTGGTGAAGATTTCGCCAGTGTATTGAGACTCTTTCAAAAATCGAAAGAATTTCCATTTTGAATCTCTCCTCACCGACGCCAAATATATCAATCTCAAAGGAGATTTGTTTCAGGAGCAATATACTCCTTCCTACCGGGAGAACCATTGGCAGGTTAGTCCTACAGGCAGTAAAATAGAATAATCTGAGATGACGCTGTCTAAGATAGTCATCTGGAACATAGAGACTCACGCGCTCCAATATAGCCTCTCAGCAGTCTGAAAAAGTGTGTGACGGCATACCCCTCTCTTCTGAGCTGCAGGGAGTGAAGTCCCAGCATACCCAGAAGAAAGTTCGTTGGGTAGCTTGTGTCGCTCTCCATAGAGAGAAAAAATGGCGTTATAATTAAAAGCCCGGGGTCTCAAAAATTTCGTATGATCTGTAGCTATTCGAAAATGTAAAAATAAATGAAATTATTGTTCACTATTAGCCCGCTAAAATGGCCGGAAGTTTTGAAAAAAAAATAGATTTCGTGATTTGGAAAAAAAATAAAACAAAGGGTTCATATTTTATATTTTGTACCAAACTTATTTTTCATTCTATAACTGCAGTACAAAGAATCCAAAAAAAGATTTTTTTTTAAACATATGTGATGTGTTGGTTAAAAATATAAAAGGATAAAATGACACTTTTTCTGGATAAAATCAGAATTCTTGTTGATTTACTTGTATTCATAAACTTTAACTTTTTTTTCATTTTTGTCAGTTATACGTATTTTTTAATAATAAACAAACGTTAAAAGGTAAAATTACTGAGAAAAAAAAATATTAAAAATTAAAAAAAAAAGGTTTTAGGTTTGTTTTCTGATTTTAAATGCATTTAGCGGGCTGATATCCATTTTTTAAAAAATAAATTTAAATGCAGTTCTCATTTTCTTTGTAAGACACAACTTTTGAGACCCCGGGCGTTTCTGAGTTCAAATGTTGAAATAATTGACACACCCTAATGGATAGTGGCCATACTCCCTCATGTAGAGAAATCTTAGAAACTTTTTTTGAACCCTATCCAACACGAGGGAGCACCCCACCTCATAAGGATTCCAGATAAGCGAACCCCTCTCCAGCCTACTGCTGACCAGGGAGAAGTATAAAATCTTCAGAGCACAGGTATCCCGAAAAACTCTGATGGTTTGAAGAACAAAACCTAACATTTTTATGACCGACTGGCACACTCCTTCGGTATGAGGACAAAATGTCAACTTACTTTCAAACATAATCCCAAGATCTTATATTAGAAACTCGTTTGAGATTATGACCGAGCATAGTGTATCTATGATAGGTGAGACAAAATGCTCTGGTAAAAGTCAGTACTACGTATTCAGTCAGTACAAGATATTGAAATGAAGCTGGTTTTATTGACTCCATTCTGAAATGTTACCAACATCAGCTTGAAGGTGCAGGCAATCCTCAATATTTCTTATTAGAAGAAATGATTTTAGATCGTCAGCGAACAGCAAAAAGCGAGAAAAACGGATGACTCCTGCAATGTCGTTAATGAAAATGGAAAAAAAATAAGAGGCCCTAGGATCGATTCTTGGGAACCCCTGAAAAACAAGAAATTCAGCAGATTGGAAGATTTCGTGTGTGACAAATTGCTTTCTGTTCTCTTTTAAAAAACTACAACATTCGAAGAGAAAAACCTATCTGGGCAAGTTTAGTGAGTAAGATATCGTGATTCACAGTATTAAAAGCTTTGGAGAAGAAAAAAAGCGTTACTTACATCTCCATTGTAATTTCTCATTCTGCCCATCCCTCGTCCTGCACTCCTCCGTCACCCCTTCCCTGTGTGTCTTTTCCCATGCGTCCGCCTTCCCGCCCCCATTCCCTCCCATGTCCCCTTCTCCTCCCGCGTTCTCCTTCTACCTTCCTCGTACCTTTCCCGTCTCCCGCGTCCCCCTGTCACTGTGAATCCCCCCTTCCAATTTCCTCCCCTCCTGCGTTCCCCTTACACCTTCCCGCCTTCCTTCTCCGACCCACTCCTTCGTAACCTCCTCCCGTATTCTCCCCCTTCTTCCCTACACCCCACCACACAATACCACAATACACACACTTCTCGTAGCTGTACGTGTGAGACGCATGGATTTGCCAAATTTACTCCCTGCGATCCCCTACCTCCATTTTTCCTTTGAATTTCTTCCTTTTGTTTCTCTATAAATTCTTACAGGAGTAAGGCAAGAAGGGTGTATGTCCCCAATCCTGTTCAATGTATACATGGACGAATTATCAAATCGCCTGGACACCAGGGCGGGCTGTCGTATTAATAATTTATGCCTAAATCATATAAGTTATGCAGACGACATGATTCTTCTAGCTCCGTCGATCAAAGGGTTGAGAACATTATTAAAAATCTGTGAAGAATATGCAAATGACCACAACATGATGTACATCCCCAAGAAGACGGAACTAATCGCATTCCACCTTGGAAAAAATCCCGAGAAAATGCTCCCTTTAAAACTTAATGAGGAAAATATAAACGCATCTAAGAATGTAAAATACTTGGGACACATTATTACCGAAGACCTCTCGGATGACGGTGATATTGAACGACAGCGGAGAAGTATCAGTATACTGTCTAATATGATTGCCCGAAGATTCTTCAAATGCCGTAACGATGTAAAAAAAACATTATTCAATGCATTTTGCACTAACCTATATACATGTGAAACATGGTGTCTCTACCGTACCAGCTCAATAGAACGACTCCGGATCCAATATAATGATGCTTGCAGAATTATATTTGGATACAGAAGATACAGCAGCGCATCTTCGCCGGTCTGATGAGACACCGGGTCACTGGAGCCAGGATGCGGCTAATGGCTTCCGATAACACAGTGGTGATCGCAGCCTTCCAGCACCAAGCGCCACTCCTGAGCGAGCGCTGGGCCCTAGCTCACTCCAGACCACGTCCTACATTATAATTGATTATTTATTTTATTTCTATTATCGCTTATGTCTTTTATATTTGTTTGTTCTATGTATTTTTTTACTTTATCTGTTGTGTAAATATGTACAACTTTATGGGACGTGTGGGATTGCACTATCCTCCCCACATCCTGGAATAAACATTATTATTATTATTATTATTATAGTCCCCCGTCCCTACATCACCCTTCCCCAGCGTGTCCTTTCCCATGCGACCCCGTTTCCCTCCCGCGTTCCCTTTCTTTCTATCGTGCCTCTTCCACATTCCCGGCCTTCCCCCCTAGTGCAACTAGGGGGGAAGCAACCTTACCTGCGACCACATCTCCCTCGTTTCTCTCCCCCCTGCGTTTCCTATAACATTTCCGTTAAACTCTATGCAATTAAAAAATTTCAAACAACTCGCGCGCAACTCATTGTATTTTTTTATTCAAATTTCATAACGCTAGAGCTCACCATTATATATAGAAAGCTTCGTGGCAGTCGGGCAACAAATCACCAAAGTTTTATTGCAATCGGATGAATGGTTTAGGTACCACATAAGGGACAAAGAAAGAAACATAATTTTTTTTATATTTTACTAAGGAGTTCCCGACATGCGTTGCAATGCTACTAAAACAGAAATTTTTTCGTCGTCTCGTTCCCCTTTCGCATCTCCTTCCCTTACATGCACCCTTCCCCTCACGCGTTCCCCCTCCACTCGTTTCGAAAATTGAATTTTGATTGAACAATCGTTGTTTTGCAAAATGTCATTCTCAAATTGTGCCATTTTTTACTTTTGTAAGAGTTCATGTAATGATTAAATATGATCACTTCTTCTAATAGTGCAAAATTAATAATAACATGTCGGTTTTTGTAAATAATTAAGTGGGTTATCTATTAGTTTTAATTTGATTAAATATGCTTTTCATATTGTCGTGTGGTTGTAATAATCCAGAAACCTTCACGAAGATGAAAAGAATTGAAAGTTTCAAACATTTTATATGCTTTAATATAGCAATACATAGACATCTCTGCACACTTGAAGTGAAATGACACAAAACTGCGCTATACAAATTTAACGTTATTAATATTATTATCTCATACACATACAGCTAGACGTGTAGATGGGTCGGTATTTTTTATTGGCAATTTCACTGTCAATTCGGAGAACTATATCATATTTGGGGTGGGAGGGTACAAGGGAAGGGCGTAAAAGTTTGTCTAACTATTCTGTTTAGAATTAAATTGTTTCCATTCTCCAAAACTTCTTATCAAAATGTTTTACCATTGGACTCTGAAAACCTTTTATCATTTTATTTTCTGAGGCACCAGCAGAAAAATGCCTCGCCATGGACAATTGTATTATTAAGGTTTTTATTTACCAACGTGATAAAAGTGCTGATACCGTATCAGAGGTTTGAAATCCGTTATAAAATTAATATTAAGAAATAAAATATATATTAAATTCAAGGCTTATATATGTTAAATGCGCATTTAGGCTTCGATTTTCACTTTTAGAGCTGTATTTTTTTTAACTTGCATAGAAGAACTGGGGTTCAAGTTATTTCAGCGCCTGGGGCACCTACCCCAAAATGCGCAAGGTCAAATAACTTAATCACTTTCGAATGACGAAGCTCCTACATTGCGGCGTGTAATTTATGTGTTCTAATATAAACATTATAATTTGTGCCCAACATTATTAAAACGCGAAGTAACCCTTGTAATATTTGATAATTTTTTTTAATATCAAAAAAATATTTTAAATAATACCATAATACACTGTGTTTTTAATAGCAGAATAATTTTAGAGCATTAGAAATGTATCATAATTAGTCTATGATTAGTTCTCATATTACTTTAGTTGTCTATGGGCTATTCGGGTCACATGGTATTGTTTCGAGATACGCCGAAGGGAACCGAAGGTAGATGCGCTGAGTCATTATAATTCTAGAGCTCTGCAAACAAAACCTAGCTTTCAGTCGGAAATGACGTTAGTCCTCCGAATTATAATTATAAATTACTGTTATGAAGCGATTGTATTAATCGTAAGTTAGGTACTCTGGTTTTGACGGCGGAATGTGCGGTACGCCGTGAAAACAACGGTCACTTAATTATTAAGTTTGAAATACGATGTGATTGAAATCCAAGTTTTGGGCATCTGCATCCGGGGGAAGGAAACACGTTGTGTTTTTTTAAAAAAGAAAAAATATTAATTTCGAAGATTATTCACGTAAAATGTGAGTTTTCGCGCGGGTCCCCAAAAGTGAACATGAGTTAATGGCGGTGTTCGATTGTTATGTTTAAAGTACCTCTTTATCCGAGAGATCGGTGTAAATAATTACCCGCCGCGCCTGTCGTTGAATGCAGGGCAAACATCGAATTCCCACCGGGGGTTTATTTATGGAACAAACCCGAGATTACCGCAGGGTTGAACGATACTCCGCTTCGATTGCCGACGAGCCTTCCTATACAATTTGGAGGAGTGTTTGGGTACTCCTCCTTTTCTCTGAGGGTCCAGGTCCATCATCCCTTCCGGGCGACCGCCGTGAAGGTCGCAGGCACATGCTGGGCCGCAGAGGTTGGGACCTCCCTTGCCACCAGGAGGTGGTGTTGGTTCACGCGACATCGGGGGAACGGCGGCAGTAAAACTTAATTAGTGTAGCTAGGAATAGCATAGATTACGACATTGGTCCCGGGGTGAGTCCATCCAATTTGTTTTATTATATTTTATAATTTCAATACAGTGTACCGATTGTCAACTCTACTCTGTGTTTTATTATGTAGAATTCCTTGTGCAGCCTTTTCAGGAATGTTATAAAACCATGACCCACACTCTGAGAATTGAGTACCGTGATCTCCGCTAGTTGACATACCCAGACATTAGACTGGGTTTGGCGTCCAAGATTTCCTGAGGAGAAATCAAAGTTGACTGGCAGAATACACCCGAGCCCGACCAAGGCTCAACGTTACTTTTCCCTTTAAAATATTACACACGCACATAACAATATGTCATTACATTCATAATTCATAACAATATGGCGCTCCATACGCTGTCTGGTCCCGATTTATAGCATTCCTGAAAATGTTTTCTTCGCCCTGTAATGTAAAGAGCCCAAAAAATTATTATTCATCTGTTCAGTGGAGGTCTTAATTTCGTTTGTTATTATTAAACTTGGTCGCTGTCATAACCTATTATTGCAGTGACGGTGATTGGAAATGACAACAAATCTCATTATTTCAATTCGCTGGCACTATTACCGGCCTGAATTCGTAAAGAGATACTATGCGTAATAATATTGTGGGTACCTTATAAATGATTAATCTCGTATTTATTGGTTTTTTTTTTCAATACCACACAGTTATGCATAGTATCTGAAATACCTACCTCCTATAACCTAAAATGGATTGTCATTTTCATTGTTATTGTTTGAATGCATAGAAATCGGTCATAGACTATGGACAATGTGCTAGGTAGAGCTCTATATATTTTTTTTTCTTTTCGGAACTAATCAGTACTAGCTGTTCTAAGAATACCTCGGATTGTCTATGACGGTTTCTCGTTACATTTGATCTATGACCTCGGCTTATGTTGTGTTTACATGTCAAAATACCTGATAGCCGAAGACAAATCAATTTATTATGTGTTTAAATAGGAATGGAGGATGATTATTAAAGATTATTCAAATATTTAAGATATTTATTGAGATTTTAATGACAATGCGGGTAATTCATTTTTGCTTCGAGTGGGAAATTTGTATAAGGCTTTGTCAAAACCTACTATAAATTATACTTGTAAATTGTTTATTTACTAATGTCTAACTGACGTTTTAAATTTTATTTAAATGAGCTGCTTACATATTAATTTAAATGGACAAATTTTTTTATATTTAAATGAGCTACTTACATATTAATTTAAATGGACAAAAATTTTTATATTTAAATGAGCTACTAACATATTGATTTAATTAAACTAAAAAAAATATTCATTTAAATGGGCAACATACACATTTAAAAAAAAAAATTCCAGCAATAACAACAACAACGTACAACAAAAACGTACATTAACAGCAATAACAATAACAACAACATCAAGTGATATTTATTATCATTCTTTTACAAATAAAGGACAATTTACACTAAATAGTATTAAGACTTGGAGAAATAATCAGACAATGACGAAACGTCATTATTATCAAGTTCCAAAGGTAAGGGTGGGCTTGTACCCCAACCGCAACGTATCGATCCGGCGTCGATTACGTTTACCTTATATGACAGACAGAGGGCGAGAGATGCTTGCTGTCTGCTCAACAGGCCATGAGTTGCTGACTCTGGTACGGAACAGGGTGTGCAACATCGTCAGTAGGAGGGCAGTGGATCCGTTGCCTGTAGACGGAGGATACCTATAGGAGGCGGAAGGATTGCCAGCCACTGATCAATGTGCATACACAAAGTACTACGTGGTGTGGAACTTGTTTGAGTGGTTCGGGTTGTTCTTGGAGTTTTATGACCAACCCTGACACAACATTCAACAAGTATTCATTAACTCTTTTTAAAATCGAGTTTTATGTTTTTCTCACACGGTACTATTTGTAGTGATTTATGGTAAATCACAAAACTATTTTCTCAGATATAACAAGTCTAAATTAATACGTGCACACCTTTATATTGTCGTAAGCTATGCTCTACGTTGTTATGAGCCAATAAAATTCTAGCCCATTTAAAATTAGTCACACATGACTCGAAAACATGATTTCTCATATCAAGTATCGAGCATCATTGAAAAAGGTCTAAATTAAAGTCTAATACAAAACAAAATACATTAAACAAGTATGTCTCGAAACTATTCAAAACACTCGTAAACAAACACAAAATATGTAACTAGTAAATAAAATGTCATACATTTAAAAATATGATTTTTTTATCCAATTTCAATTTCGATCCGGTATGATCAACCGAGATGGAGATTCCATGCGTTCAGACAGTCATTAGTCCTGTCATAGGCTCATTTCTACGGATATGGGGTAATTACTTCACGGGGGGTGTTTTGTAAGTTTGACATTGGTAATGATGATGCTGGTTTGTTTCTTACAATTAAATCCTCAACTCTGGTGCTAATGCTCGAGTTGAGAATGTATTTAAAACTATATATCTGCAAGTGTATGTATAAATTGTCATAGTATTAACGCTAAAACAGACGCAAATTCGGATATCGGCTGAACAGATGATTAAGTTAGGATTATTAGTTGTAAGTCTTGTATCCTGAAATACGCGGGCATATCCGCACACTATCTCTGCGAGTTTCAGGCACACCTTTTTTTTTTGAGTTATGTTCATGCTTTTGATAATGTCATTATTGGTTGTTCCAGATTACATAGAAAACACAGAGACGCAGGGATTGTATCTCTTTGTTTTCTAAGTGTTTTTAAATGAAGAATTATTGTTATTCACCGTCAGTGCATTGACACTATTAGACCTTATTTTGTCAAGTTACGCAAGTAATTGCTAAAATTCAAAGTATTTTTTTTTTCTCGCTCTTCTTCTGTTTTATTGGTAAATAGTCAAAATATTGTTTTACTCTATAAACATAGGCTGCGTCAGCTAAGCCTCAGCTTTTGGAAAAGCGTTTTAATTTTGTTTTTATTAGTTACAGAAAATGTTTTGTAATGTCCACCTTGTTTATAAGATTTTTTTTTGAGATCTTATAATGTGGGACGATATGGTATCACATATCCTTCCACATTTTAAGCCAACATAGGAAGTAGAATCAAGTATATTTGAATAAGATTTTGGATGTATTCTGTTATTATTGTCCTGAGAGACTTATAACATTGTTATTATGTACTATATGGTTGAACAACGGTTTACAGTGAAAACCATAAAATTTGTTCTTTACTTACCGATTACGCCTTCTATAGAGTTGGACGTATACTTGCACTAAATTATAGCTGCACATCTTATTAACAAATGACACCTTCTAAAACAGTTGGTTGTATACTATTAAAAATTATTTGGCACCACCCGATGCGTTGGTTGTATACTATTAAAAATAATTTGGCACCATCTGATGCGGTGGTTGTACACTATTAAAATTACCTTTACAATGTATAATTGTTGTTGGTTAAATATTATTCACCCAAGGACCAGAATAGGAGGTTAGTTAGGAATACTCTTCCAAAAGAGGGTTAGTTTTTATCCTAAAAGATATAAATTCAGTGAAGTGTAGATGGTAAACCCATCAAATATTTTCGGCCTAAGAGAGGCTATATAAATTCAGTGATAGTGTTTGGAACAGTGATGCCTAATGCATAGAATTTAGCTTGACGTATTTGGAGGAGTGATTTAATCATAAAAATGTATGTTTTTTTAATTTTAAGACTTATCTTTTAAGTTAGTTTATGTGTTCTGTTCCAGATGATACGTCAATGGTAGTGCTCGGTAAGAATGAATATTACAACCACCCAGGGTTTTTTTTCCCAGTGCTGAGGGTGCTTGTTGTCCATTCACGTATCATCTTACAAGAAGTTGTTCTTAGGTTATATTGGTTTACTAGTTTTTAAGTTCGAGAATGGTTGCATCGCAAACCTACTATCCGGCCTACACACAGGATAGGCGCGATTGGGGTTGCGATGCACTCATTCGTCAAAAGACTATTATTTAAGGATTTTTCTTTTCTTTTTCATTTCTGATAATTGTATTTTGCATTTCACATTTACTGTTTGTTTCTTTTTATTTTATTACCAGGTACTCCTTGGGACCAACGTAGATAGTTCAGGGCATGTTTAGATTTTTGGTAGTTTTGTTTGAGGGCAAACATTTTTGTGGGAAGGGGGGTAATGTTATGAAGCGATTGTATTAATCGTAAGTTAGGTACTCTGGTTTTGACGGCGGAATGTGCGGTACGCCGTGAAAACAACGGTCACTTAATTATTAAGTTTGAAATACGATGTGATTGAAATCCAAGTTTTGGGCATCTGCATCCGGGGGAAGGAAACACGTTGTGTTTTTTTAAAAAAGAAAAAATATTAATTTCGAAGATTATTCACGTAAAATGTGAGTTTTCGCGCGGGTCCCCAAAAGTGAACACGAGTTAATGGCGGTGTTCGATTGTTATGTTTAAAGTACCTATTTATCCGAGAGATCGGTGTAAATAATTACCCGCCGCGCCTGTCGTTGAATGCAGGGCAAACATCGAATTCCCACCGGGGGTTTATTTATGGAACAAACCCGAGATTACCGCAGGGTTGAACGATACTCCGCCTCGATTGCCGACGAGCCTTCCTATACAATTTGGAGGAGTGTTTGGGTACTCCTCCCTTTCTCTGAGGGTCCAGGTCCATCATCCCTTCCGGGCGACCGCCGTGAAGGTCGCAGGCACATGCTGGGCCGCAGAGGTTGGGACCTCCCTTGCCACCAGGAGGTGGTGTTGGTTCACGCGACATCGGGGGAACGGCGGCAGTAAAACTTAATTAGTGTAGCTAGGAATAGCATAGATTACGACATTGGTCCCGGGGTGAGTCCATCCAATTTGTTTTATTATATTTTATAATTTCAATACAGTGTACCGATTGTCAACTCTACTCTGTGTTTTATTATGTAGAATTCCTTGTGCAGCCTTTTCAGGAATGTTATAAAACCATGACCCACACTCTGAGAATTGAGTACCGTGATCTCCGCTAGTTGACATACCCAGACATTAGACTGGGTTTGGCGTCCAAGATTTCCTGAGGAGAAATCAAAGTTGACTGGCAGAATACACCCGAGCCCGACCAAGGCTCAACGTTACTTTTCCCTTTAAAATATTACACACGCACATAACAATATGTCATTACATTCATAATTCATAACATTACGATACGTCGATAAACAGTCACCGTGATTCAAAGAACCCAAGTCTTTTAATAAACATCCTATAGTATTGGAAAAAACTGGTCCCAGTACTCATAAAAAACAAATGTCTCTGGAGAGAACATTGTAGACATTACAGTACCATTATTGCGGTGTGTTTCGTAATGCATGGTTCAATTAAAAAATACCTCGATTTGGGATCGAAGGCATTTGAACAAGGGTGTTATAAAACATAGGTTTTAGTTCATTCTCTCTGATAAACGGGTAATAGCAACCTCTTTGGCAAAAAATACGAGGTCAGAATTTCACACTTAACCCTCAATTACTCGCACAAAGAACATTACATAACTGCTCGCATGGGGTCACAGATGATTCCAAATAGTATGAGTAGTTTTTTTTTAATATATATTGAAATATATAAGTAAATGAAATTTTTTTTTTTTTTAAGTGCTTTCTTTATTCTGTAATATCTATAAGTAATAACATGAATTACTAACTAATTATACAAAAACGAGTTAAACTAAAATCATTATCAATAATTAACAATTTGTACTTAGGTATACTGAGATCATAGTTAATATTCGTATTTTTAGGAACTCTCCAAATCATTCTTGTAACACCGTTGACAATATATTTCAGAGTGATCATTGCACACAAATCTTGTACATTTCTTGCATTTTGTTGGTACAAATAAAAGTAACGTAATTACGGGGTCACCGCTCAAGAGAGCAGAGACACATCCTTCCACTCCCGTGACTTGGTCGCTACTAAAATACAAACTTAGACGTTATGGCGATATTATACACTTCAACCACATTGATGCGATTTGGTTGAACGGCGTATAATTGAAAGGGTGTGCTGTTTACACGTACTTTTCAGAAGTGGACCATTGAATCACATTGCTGTCATAGAATTTAGAATGTCTTCAAAACAGGTCGTGCGCGCGGGAATTATATCCCTCTGATTTAATGTTCCACAGGCTTGGATAGTGCTCTAAGAACAGAGACGTATGCTCTTCCCTCCATTTTCTATGTTGACAACTCACTACAAAATAAACAGTCAGAGTTTGACACTTCAATACGCGCGCACAGTGCTGCGCGCGCATGCAACGCCGCATTCGCGCATGCGCACGAATGGACAACAGAAACAATCGCATTGAAAATATTAAACAAGTTGAATATTTTCAATATGGTTGAAAGATGACGCGCAATGACATTGAAGCATTCAATGTCTTGTTTACACGGTGCAATTTGGTAGCTTCAACCGAATTGCGAGGCAGAATTGAACCGTATAATATGCCCATTAGACGCGCGTTATGAAGCTAGCGAGGGCGCGGCGGGAATCGGGCCGCGCCAAGTGCTTCATTTTTTAATCCGAAAATGCTTTGGCCCCATGCGAGTAATTAAGGGTTAACAATAAAAAAGATAGGTATTCTAGAAAGGCAAAACATCAACGACTTTCTAAAGATTGGTAAGTGATCACATCAAAAATACACTAAATAAAATCATAACACCCACATTTGGAAAACCTTATTCCAAGGTAATTCACACCAAATAAATTTTATCTCCTTTGGACTCGAATGCCTCGAGGGAAACAAAATCTCTCACGACAGAGGGAGGTATAATGTACCCCCACTTCGCATCCGTTAAAATTATGTCGATAGTAAAATACAAGTCAGAACTTTCTTTGCGGCGCATTTCGGGCTTAAAGCTTTTATTTATAAAGCTAAATAAAATTTTGTGTTCTGAATGAAACTTGTATGCGCGGGTATGAGGAACGGTAATAAAGTGCGGAAACTAAAACGTTTGGCCCATTTTAGTGGCATTAATTTGTGAAAAGGGGAAAAATAAACGGGAGGAAATAAAGAGCCTATTATTTCTTGTACAAATTTTTGTGTGTTTAATAAAATAATAAGAGGCAAAATTACACAATGCTTTTAACCGTCATTATGCACCACGTATGCTGTAATTTTACAGCTCACCGATTTAACTACTTTGATAAATCTGTACACAGGTGTTCTCGTCTCACTTGATATAGCTTTTTAAATTTTATTTTCATGTGTCATCTCGCAAGAGCGCCCCTGTCTGTGCGGTGTAAAGTACTGTGTCACCGCCGGGTTGGGCTGAGAAAAAATGAGCACAGATATTTCGCTTGCACCAAGGGATCAATCTAGTTCCTTCCAATAAAATCCCTTTAGAACATACCCAGCATGCCTATATTGCGTCTGTGCATTAGTGACGGCAATCGGTCTATTAAAAACAGATTTACAATCAGACGGACCGCCCTGCTTTGCACAGAACCAAGTAGGTTTATCAAGTTTTTTGGGGCTCCATCCCAAGAGATGGCTTCCAAATTCAATATTTGAGCGTAGGTACTTGAGGTTTGCAGAGGGTTAGCAACTGGTCACTACTGAAGAATCTGATAGCCTTACTCAAGACGCCTAGTTCCTTTGAAGCCAAATTTACTCGGGCTTCTATAATTACTCCTGGCCGGTCTGATGCAATTACTCGTAGCATTTCAATGTAGTCTTTATTGGGGAGGGATCTGTTCTCCCTTTTTGTTGAAATCAGACACGCTTGGGTTTTTGGGACCGTTGATTCTCCCACAATAACATTTATTTTATAAAATGAAATAGGTATTGTAAACAGTAAAGGGGCACAATTAAAATATGGGCGAAGCAAAGGATGGAAAACAAAACAAAGTTGCCTATAGTATTACCAGACAGAGCTCGTATCCACTTGATCATGATGCATTTGAAAGGTACGAGTACGTATGTCGTAACTTGCTCTTTATAATATTGATGGGTGGTAGTGACAATTCTTCCATTTACATTATAATTAAACTAAATTAATGAATTAATAATAAAATTATAAATTAATTAATTAATAATAAAATTATAAATTAAATAATAAAATAAGAAATTCAATAATACAATTATAAATTAATTAATTAATTATAATTTATATCAGTGAAAACATGTTTTTAGGCTTACTGTTTTATTTTAGCACTCTTTTTTATGTATCTTTGTAAATTTCCAAATAAAGATATTATTATTATTATTATTATTAATTGAAAGAGAAGAATATGGTGCATTTCATACTATTTTTAAAAAGTTGGAAGAACATGATATAAAATTAAATATTATATTCCGGTAAAGAAAGAAAAACAATTAAAAATTAAAAAAAATAATTAATTGATGAAATTTCATAAAGAAAGGCGAACATTCCCGGATGAACTGACAATATTTGAAAATATTATAATAAACTAAACTAAACCGAATAAACTGACAATATTTGAAAATCTCCTACATCACAAAAAACAGAAAATGTTGGTTGTGCCGCGATGGAGGAGTCAGTCAGCCGACGAATCGAACACGGGACGCCTAGGTGGGACCCAAACGCGAGCCAACTCAGCCACCTGTACAGATCACAAGTGGGCCCCATACTTGAATTTGGCAGCAAACTCTGGTCTAGAGCCTCAAAATATCTCTAAAAAATCCCTTGACTCTGTGCAGAAACGGGCGGTACGTTTGATAGATTCTGCTAACTTAACAAACGGATTGCAATCTTTAGAGCACAGACGTCAGGTGGGAATACTGTCCTTGTTCTACCGGTATCTCAATGGAAATGCTCCGAGGAACTCGTGTCATTGATCTCCTCGGCACCGGTGCATTGTCGGGAAACACGCCAAACACGCGCCCAACATATCTACACGGATGACGTTTGTTAAATGAGAGCGGGTCATTTCTACGACTTCGTTTTGAGTTCAACAGCTCGGCTGTGGAATGATTTGCCGGCCAACACGGGTCTCTTCAAGACCCACGTTCATTCCTTTCCCTCCTCGAAAAAACCCTCGACACAGCGTTTTCAAAGATGGCATAGGCCCTGAGGGTAATATTTTACTCAGGACCTCCTGTGTGGAATTCATGTAAAAAAAAGTAACAGACAAAGTTCTGAGAAAGATGAAAGTATGAGAGGTGGGTAGGAATCTGAGAATCGGTGTAAAATCCCTCCCACTGCGGCCATCCACTCTGTTGGTGGGCAGACTCTTCCTTCGCCAAATCCCTGACAAACCTCACGCTACGAACCCGGGCACCCTTGCTAAGAAACCAAACGAAGTCAATCGAATGGAGTGACCTAAGGTAGAGGTACTGGCTATTCAATTAGTGGTTCCCGGGGCGGCGGTACCCATATGCGTCTCCCACAGTGTGCGTAAGCCAATATAAAAAAAAAACGTAAATCGTGAAAAAAGATGAGACGATGTAGGAATGTGAGTGAGGCAAAGAGTGTGTACCAAGACCGAGTTGTTTGGCGGTCCGTCCTCTCTGCCTACCCCTGCGGAGAAACGGCGTGATGGTTGGTTAGTTAGTTAGTTAGAGTTTTATTTTTCTCAGCAGAAAGTCAAACATTTCCGAGTAATGAACAATAATAATAATAATAACGTAGTATTTATATAGCGCAGTTTTGTGATATTTCACTTCAAGAGCGCTTAATTATAATAAACTTAAAATTAATCCTATAGTGTTCCTTACGAGTCCTTACAAAATACAAAATTGATTAAATTATGTGAAACAAAGAATATACAGTATATAAAAAGCAATTCCAACAACCTGACAATATTTGAAAATCTCCTACCACCACAACAGTAAGCGGAAAATATTTTGCTTGTGTCGTGATGGAGGACTTAGGACCTCCGTTCATGGAGATACTTACAAAACTACGTGATTGTGACGCAACCACAAGTACCCTGTAGATACACTACTCTCTAATGCTAGTTTCCGTACACGGCGCCACCCGAAAGATATCGAACTCATTTTTCAAGTGCAGCCGTGGAGTTAAAACGATGTCAAATGACTTTTTTTCCAACATCAATCCATGCCTTCACCACGAAATCCTTTCTTACGTATTCTGGTAAAGTATAGTTATTTAAACACACTTTTTTTCCACTTCCAAAACAAATTCTAACATTACTTTCATGTTCCGACTCCATTTCTGGCAGGAGGCTCGAGTAGCTTGTAAGTAGCGTCATGTACGGAGGCACTTAGCCAGCCAAGGAATGGAACGCCTGTCTCAGGCGTTGAGACTAGTGAGACAGGCATCGAATAATATAATGTATACTCACCTTATATAGATCAATAAATAAAAAATAAAAACACGTGACGGCTGGGTGAGACCAAAACGCCATGTAAACTCAACCACCTACATAATATTAACTTAGTTTTTTCTTTTGTGATTATTAATTTGCTTTCATAAACTCGTTCTTCTTGCGCCACGTGGCTCTGTAATTGGTTAAATGCTTCTCGGTTGCCGCTTCAGCGTAAGTCTTTCTTCTAAAGTTTATACCATCACAACCTCATTATAAAAGCTATCATAAAGTTACAAAAGATAATACACCGTTTTTCTACAGGTTGCAAAAACGCGTGTTTCAGTAAAATTGCTTTTCGAGACCTCGATTAATTGCATTCGGAACACGAAATGTGTAGATTACAACGGTGACTAGATAACTCAGAAAGAAACCAACCCAAAAGTACCTTAGAAAGGTCTTTAGGTTAAGTTAGGTTAGGGTTACCGGCTATTTTAAAATTATTTTTTTCACAGCTCTTAATTACCTTTCTGAGGCGTTTCTGAGTTGGTTTCATTCTGAGTTGGCATGGAATCGATTACAACATATAAAAAACATTCATCAATTCAATTTAAAAATTGAAACTTAGATGAAAATTCCTATAAACAATAATAAACGGCCGTAGCTGTAGAAAATCGTAAAGGGGTGGTTTTATACAATTTTCAGAATCAAAGCATTTTTTAATGTTTTTTTTACATGTTCTTTGCCATGGAATTTATTAGAGTTGAATTGTGTGTAGACACCTAGTGTTTTCTATATTATTCAAATATGTACTTGCACAAGATGTTCTGGAATTGGCAAGATGTTCTGGAATCTATTCCAGATTCACATCGCTTATCAGCGATAAAGGAATTTGGCAATAAAGGCAGTGTGCATGCACAAATCATTGGGCTTATACTGGTCATCAAATTCCATTTTATTCTCGATTGTCACTTCTACACCTAAAACTTGTTGTACGAAGCGAAATATATTGTCTTGTGTCGCTAACATATGGGCAGGACTGGGCAAAATACGTGCTTTGCTGTAATTCAAATACAAATTACAAAATACTTTTTCGCGTGTATTTAAAATACAAAATACTTTCAAGTCGTGTTTTGAAATACGAAATACAAAATACAGTAATTAACCATTTTTTATATTTCAAATACAAAATACAAATTACAAAATACATTTGGTTTTAGTAGAACTTTTGGTTGCAATAAATTGTCGTAAGTACCATTATCTAAGGGTGCGTTTCCATAGAAGCAAAGTTGAGCAGAGTGAAACAGAGACGTGCAAAAATTGACCAATGATATTGCTCAAAAGACACATCTCATCTCCGCTCCACTTGTAAAGTTGTGTGGTGTAGTACCCATGTGTTAGATAATAATAATAACACGACATTTGTACAGCGCAGTTTTGTGTTTTTTCACTTCAAGTGCGCTATACTGTAATTAACTTAAAAATAATCTAGTATTCAGTCAAATTATTCCTATAGTGCTTGATCTAATACTATGACACAAAAATATACAATACAAAGCAATGACAAGCATAATATAAAATTATGCAAATATGATAGAAAATGTACAAAAACAGTGCTTTTATAGCACAGGACGTGTTGCCAACTCAAAATAATATATTGCTCTGGATTCTAGCGTTTTTAGTCTACGAATTATCTATATCGGTTTATTTTTCATTTCATTATTAAATACATACATAAATACAATAAAATTAGATACATAAATGTGATTGGGATGATGAGCCTCCTGCAGATGAGGTAAGGATATGAACACAATTCTGAGTAACTGTAATGACTAAATCAAAAACAAATTCCACGCCATGCCGGCATCACGTCCAGTACCATCGTAACTATTATTGGTTTCACAGATGCTAGCGAAATGGCTTACGGAGGCTTAGTTTATTTTAAAGTAGAAAATCATGATGCCAATGCTGCTTGTGAAAAAACGAAGGTGTCCCCGGCGAAAATTATTTCCTTCGGACGATTTTAACATTGCGCATTACTTGCAAACTTAATGCATAAGGTGATAGAAACTTTTAAAATGCTTGAAAATGAGAATATATTCGCAATTACTGATTCTACTACGGCTTTCCGTTGTATTCAGTCGTCTCCTCATAGATGGGGAATATTTGTGGCTATTAGAGTAATTAAAAATTAATCTTAATAATCGGCTACCCGTTTTACGATACCTATCTCTGGTATAGATGATCCCTTAAAAATTAAATAAAATATATTATCAATGTAAAAACTAAAAACTAAGAACAACAGATAATTCCTTTGATTGTCTGTCACGTGAGCTTACCAGAATGGTTTCATGATCCACCATGGCTGAAAATGAGATTCGAAGAGTGGCTCACTATTGCCTATGACATCACCATGTGACAATCGCCCGAACAGAAGACTATATCGTTGGTAGTAACTTAGAAGAGTATGATATACCTACCTACCTTTTTGTGGAATAAATTATTTATTATTATAGATATTATTGCATTGGCCACTAGGCATAATTGTCGAAGTCGTTCTCGCAAAGGACGAAGTAATTCGTATTGCTCGTAGGTATTAAAACAGTGTCGGGAACATACGTTCGTCCGGTAATGAGACTTTACCCCTTGCCGACTCCAGGTTAAGTATAGATTATGTTTATTTATTTAGGCGATAAATGCTCCCACACTGTGGTTTTAAAGGGCACCATTTAACACAAGGGGGTAGTTGCACGGATTATGGTACCTACCGATTATTTGAATTAAATGGCCTAAAGTTATGCATTCCTTCTATTCTTTTCCTTGCCAAAGAAAACTGTCATATCAGGGGCATATATCTCCTCTAAAACTTTGAAACTGGTGAATATAAAATAAACTAATCCCGCCGTAGAAGTGCCAAATTCTTATAGACAAAGCAGAATCGTAGATAGGTCTGTAATTTTAATTGCCATCTCTCATTCTCTACGTATAACAGAAAGAGATAGTCGTATACCTACGTCACTTGTCCAATAGAAACAACGCACACATACACTATCAATTGCACGTGCTTGTTGTCATTTTTTCGTTTGCGAGTTTATCGAAATATTATTTCGATCAAAAAATCATTGAACATTGAATTCCAGAGGTAAAAAATGATTAAAATGTGTTAATAATTCGTCAGGGAATGAGGAAATTATATAAAACATCAACATTAAGCTTAATTCATCCGTAAATCAATTTGAGGTTACGTTATTATATTTTGAGGTTATAAGTAAGAAAGTTCAGTCGGTTCTGCGACCCAGTGTTTTATGTGGTAATATCGATTATCTTTACTGAAAATAAAAAATTTAAACATGTACCCTGAGTGTTTCATTTGTCTAATATAAGCAGAAACGCGTTTTATGATTTCGAGCATTTTTCTTTTGCTTTTTACATAATATAACCACTGGAGCGACAGCGCAATTTAAAACTTTTTTCTCCGATAGCTCGAGATTTTTGTGAGCGTTTTGAATATTTTCCGCCCATATTAAAAAATCGTATCTCTGAATTTTAATATGGAGACATACATACCTACCAACTGATTGTAGTTCTATATAGCCAATGAATTCACCTATCTGTGGTCGATTATCACATTTTCGCAGGATTTGCAAAAAAAATCGCAAACTTCCACAAATAAGGAAAAAATTTCCAAAATTGACAGCAAAGCAATCCGAGGTATTTTAATTAGTGCCATATTGTGGTGAAAAGCACTCCAGTGAAATTGAAGTAGGTAAAGTGCGATTATATGGTCTATGGTATACAAATAAAGTTCCTGTATCTTAAGTCTATTTTAACCATTTCGGTTCATCTTCCTGTGTTCATCCGTGGTTAAGATGATGACCACATTTGTCCCTAGTAAAGGCCCGAAGATATCGATCTAGGGATTGGTTTATTTACGTGTCACATCGTCGTTCGTCTTTTTGTTTTGTGACCGCTTCGCTTCGCTCGTATATCAATAGCAAACCTTTTTACTCGATATTTAGTGATATTTGTAATCCGTCTGAGTGAATAATCAGTGAAGGTTATAGCTGTATTATAACGATTTTATAATTATTTCGACGAATTGTTTATGTGTTTAATGACAGACGAATAACGTAACAAGTGTGACCAGCGGCTGAAGAGATCAGAAAGAGACCAGTACGAAGAAGATACCAGGTGATTCTGTGGCCTTCTTTCCAACCTTTCCTCTCATTAATCATATTAGGCAATTCAATTTATTATTTTGTTTTTTTTTGACGCAATCCGCCGCGATCAGAAGTATGCGCAAACAAACGCCATCCAAGGACTATTACCGAAGAATCATAATTATTAAAGGAATTTTTCATTATTACTCGTGGCAAATGATTCTAGTTAAATACGGGAGGTGGAAACAGGAGTCAGGAGGAGTAAAAAAACAGGTTTATTAAACTTTTTACTTTGCAACGTGCATAAATATCACTTATATACCTGATAGGGAAGCTCTTTTAGTTTTCTTTGTAAAAAATCATTTTTTTAAGTTGAATCCTGCAGGAACATGGATATGCTTTTATCTGAACGTTGGAGATGGGAATCATACGCCTAGATATTACTTATTCAATACAGACCTAATAATGATATCCAATGGTAAAAATATTTTTTTCATTGTTTGTATTTCGGTAATTAGAGGAACGGCTGAGCGGCATTTTCCATACAAAACTTAAATTTCGAATAGAGGCCAAAATACCCAACCAAACTATTAAATAATAATTATAACTGACTAGCTGGTACCCATGCCATTTGATAAAGAAATTGTTTCTCCCTGCGCGTCCTTTCCCATTCGTCCCGTTCACCTTTCGCCTCCCCTTCCTCCCCTTCCTCCCCTTCCTCCCCTTCCTCCCCTTCCTCCCCTTCCTCCCCTTCCTCCCCTTCCTCCCCTTCCTCCCCTTCCTCCCCTTCCTCCCCTTCCTCCCCTTCCTCCCCTTCCTCCCCTTCCTCCCCTTCCTCCCCTTCCTCCCCCGCACCCCCTTCCCCTCTCACGTTCCCACTCCTCCTCCTCCACCTTCCATCTTCTCATTCTACTTCTCCCCCTTCCCCCGTTCCGCGAACACCCCTCCCGAGTTCCCCGCCCCCCTCCGCGGACCCCTCTCCCGAGTTCCCCTTCCCCCTCCCGAGTTCCCCACCCTCCCGGGTTCCCCTCCCCTCTCCTGCATTCCATACATTCATTCTCGATACATTCAGTTTTCGAACAGCTCGCGTGCCACCTATCGCTTTTTTATACAAATTTCATGATGCCACAGCTCGCATATATTATTTTGATGTGTGAGCTATTTTAAGTTTCATTAAAATCCATTCAGTAGTTTCTGCGTGAAACAGTGAGAAAGAGCGAGACAAACACACATAGATCCGTGTTTCGTTTAATATTATGGCTGTCCGATGGCGTACGATCAAATGCCATGCTGAACATTTTTACTAATTCTGCAGTACTTGGACAATGATCCGATTCACTGTTGGATTATGATTACAACCCCTTTCAACATCCGCTTCTTGATTGCCCATAAAACGCTTCGCATGGTATTAGGGTGATTCCCACTCCGCCTCCTCGACCTTCCCTCTCCCTACTCCACTCTCCACATCTCCCCCCTCCCTCCTTCCCCCTCCCCCTCCCACCAACCCTACCCCTCCCCCCTCTTCCTTCCCCCCACCCTCCTACACCCTCCCCCCTTGCTTCCCTCCCCCCTCTCCCTTTGCCCAACCCCCTCCATCCCACCCTCCTCCCCCTCCCCACACCCTCCACCTCCATCTCCCAAATCTCACATTCCACACATTCAGTTTTCAAACTGCTCGCGTGCCACCTATTACAATTTTTTAAACAAATTTAATAATGCCATAGATCAACAGTAGTTTGTATGAGACAATGAAATTGTTGTTTATACTATCTTTCCCGCAATTTTTCCATATTTTGTTTTTTGTTATTTTGTCCCTGGACTACGACAAACATTTCAAAAACAAAATCAGCTAAATCGGCCCAGCCGTTCTCAAGTTTTAGCGAGACAAACGAACAGCAAATGATTTATATATATATATAGATTTAATGCAAGGATATAAGCAAATATCTATTATTAACGAATATTCGCTATTTTATTGAGCGCTTTTATAATTACCGTAATGATCCATGATAACGGTACCGTGACGGCACAAAAAGGCATAAAACGTACGTTCTTTATCCATATAATGCTGCAGCTAATAACATAATATAAAATGCTGCTGCTGCTCGTAACATAATGGAAAATCAACAGAAAAAACAAAAGCAAGAACAAAAAAGCAAGAAATCAATTAAACGTATTATCTATTTTAAATTTTTTTATTATTGTTTTTGTGCTTAAAAACACGATGCAATTATTTCTGGTTATTGCTGTGAAATTTTCAATGGTTCGATAACTGCCAGCTATCTAATGTGAACTAAACTATGCAATTTGGTTGTCTGAAAACGGGAAAACCCCGAGTTGGACAGTCAAGAGTTTTTTTATAATGTTTTTGTATTTTTATGTTCAAATAATATAAATAAATATAAGCCGTTTAAGAATTAGATTTTTCATAATTATAGCGGCCATATTTTGTAAGTAAATAGTAATCAATAAACGTTAACATGCGTTCTTTTTTACTTATTTACTTATTGCAATAATTTTTGTTACTAACTTACATGATTCATTCATTTATAATGATTTTTTTAATTTATATAATGATTTTTTAAACTTCATGATTTTTATTTTTAAATTTATGCATGATTTTTTAACCTTACTTATTATTTTCAATAGCCGTTATTACTAACTTACACGATCTTTTAATTTACTTTGAGCTAGAATTCCCTCACCAAACATAAAAGTATTGTCTCTTTTTGGTGAGGAAAGGCAATTTTTTGTTTCTTTGTTAAAACTTTATGTAACTATGTAACTGATGTAACTTTATATGTATTTTTAATCAGCATTGCCACAAAAAACATAATAATAGTCTACAAAAAACTTATCTAATAATAATCTATCTTTCATTCTTTCCTATACAGGGTGTTAAGGGACGTACTTGACTTACTTTAACCAGTTAATCCTGACATTATTTGGAGTAAAAAATGTAAATGAAAGATTTATTTTTTTTCTACAAAAACATAAAAAAATGGTATTTGGTGAACAGTTGGGGGGGGGGGGGGTGAGGGGTTCGTCGGACACCCGGCTGAGTGACCAGTGACGACATGCGGAAGAAATTTTTTTTTGTTTGATTTTGAAGAAAAAAAATTTGAAAAAAAAAGTTGGCAACAAAAAACACCGGAGGCCAAAATTTCAAAATTAATTTAATATTTGGCCCTAACTGCTATATAAATGTGATGAAAAGGATTAAGAAAAGTATTTTTATGGGCTTAAATTTAAAGGGTACAAACGAACTAAATATGAAAAATATTAGAGACACATTGATTGATTTCACATGTTAATCGATTTTCCCACATTTTACAAGTAAACTAATATTCCATAAATACAGGAATTTTTGCGGCTAACTGGTCAACCCAAAAGAACACCTGCATAGTGGCATGGTGAACACGATGGAGTCTGCCATTTGAGTAGTTCCCAGGGCGTCACAACATAGAGATATAAACCATCGTTTAAAAATATGTTTGTTTATTTAAAAGTTTAAGTTTTTACAATAAGTAGTCGTCATGTATTATTATTAATATTTAAATAAATGAAGACAATATAAGAAGAAACTCAATCGAAAATCTGGAAATAGAAAAATCAGAAAAACATATTGACACCTCTGGGACTCGAACCCAGGACCTCTTGCTTCACCTCAACTCCTCTCGAGTCCCAGAGGTGTCAATATGTTTTTCTGATTTTTCTGTTTCCAGATTTTCGATTGAGTTTCTTCTTATATTGTCTTCATTTGTTTAAATATTACAATTTGAGGTTTTACTCATAAAGTTAAAATAAAAAAACAAAATATTATTATTAACATTGTTATTGTTTCCCATGAAATAAATGTATTCTACTGTATAAGCTATATAAAAATGACTTATTATATAGTACGCTATCATCATCACTATGTCATCTTAATGAAAGCTGTGTGATGGTTATTTTAAGGAAAAGAAGGAGAGGAAGTTCTGGGAAGGAAATAGATAATAATAATATTAACTTTATATTTAATTAAATGAAGACAATATAAGCGAAACTCAATCGAAAATCTGAAAACAGAAAAATCAGAAAAAGATATTGACACATCTGGGACTCGAACCCAGGACCTCTCGCTTACCGGGCGAACGCGCTACAAGCGTGTTCGCCCGGTAAGCGAGAGGTCCTGGGTTCGAGTCCCAGATGTGTCAATATCTTTTTCTGATTTTTCTGTTTTCAGATTTTCGATTGAGTTTCGCTTATATTGTCTTCATTTAATTAAATATTACAATTTGAGGTTTTACTCATAAAGTTAAAAATAAAAATAAAAACTTTATATTTATACAGCGCAGTTTTGTGACATTTCACTACAAGTGCGCAAAATATTAGGGATGGGTAGGAATCTGGAGTTCAGTGTATTCAGGCGTAACGATCCATCCCTTCAACCACGGTGCAAGGCGATGGGTCGAGAGATTCACAGCATGGAAGATCTGCAGTCTCTCGTATCTAGGATGAACGAAGTATGTATGAAGAATGAGTTAATGATGAATGTAAGTAAGTCTAAAGTCAATGTTGAAAGAGAGAATACGAAAACAATGTGCAACATAGTTGTGAATGATGAATATTTGGATCAGGTGGATGAGTTTGTGTATTTGGGAAGTGTGTTTACGAGAGATGGGAAGGCTGATAGAGATATTGAAAGAGGGGTGAATGCAGGTAACTCTATTAATGGAGTACTGGTACCTACCCTGATATATAGCAGTGAGTCATGGAACTGGCAGAGAAAGTACATTGAATGCTGTAGAAAGAGATCCCTGAGGCGTATGTGTGGTAAAACCATGTACGATAGTGTGAGAAACGTGGAGATCCGCAAAGAACGCAAGGCATGCCAAATGAGTAAGATTGAGAAAGGAACGCTCCGATAGTTTGGGCATGTAGAGCAAGTGAATGAGTGAAGGAGTGTAAGGAGAATATATAACGCAAATGGTAGAAGAAGTCGGGGACGCCCAAGAAAGACATGGCACTCACGACCAAGTGAAACAGATACTTGAGTCGGACCATGTCAAGAGTCAGAATAATAGAAAAGCATAGAAGACCGAGTTGTTTGGCGGTCCGTCCTCTCTGCCTACCCCTGCGGAAAAACGGTGTGATGATTAGTTAGTTAGTAAATTTAGTTAAATTATGAATAATAATAATTAACTATTTATTTGCACAGCCCTATTTCGTGTGTAACCTGACACTGACTTTTGAATAATATAATAATTTAAACGACGGATAAAATACATGCCTACTTCGAAAGGTCGTGCGGATGGACACGGAAATTTATTTATTATTTATTATAAACACACTGATGGACAAAGTGTATAATTTTTACATGGTTTTACTGCCTGATACAGAGATATCGAAAAATATTATACAGTTAGCATCTCAACAATTTAATAATAATAATTGGATGATATGTATAATGCCGTATTAGTGTAAAATCACCCCTAGGCCGCTAGTTCACTTGATCGTGCCATTCTCCCCCCTGACTTCTTCTACAATACACATTCAACTTGTTCCTTTTCCTTACACTCTTTTCTTCGTTCACCTGCTCTATAATGCATTCAAAAATATAAATTCTTTGACAAATCTAATACGCCTAAATTTTGAATCAGAGACCTAGGTATAATGCCAGTAGCCGAAATAACAAATGGTAATATTTTTATATTCCGAGAATGCCAAATTCTTTTAATCTCATTTCCTAAATCTGTGTATTTTCTAATTTTTTCAGAAACAGTTTTTTGAATATTACAGGAATTTGGAATAGCTACATCAATGATATAAGTTATTTTTTAAATTTTGTCATGTAAAACTATATCAGGTCTATTATGACTAATTGTTCTGTCTGTTAGTATAGTATTATCATAATATATTTTATAAAATTCATTTTCTAAAAATGAATTTGGTTCATATTCATAATATGGTACTATATTACGGCAGTCAATCAAGTTATGTTTAATTACCAAACTTTGGTGGATTATTTTTAAAACCTGATTGTGCCTAAATGTATACTCGGACGGCGCTAATATAATTACATTTTCTACATAAATCATCAATTTGATTTATATCTTTGATTATATGCTTCCTATAATTTTTAGTATTAATGACTCTATCTTGAATGGCAAGCATAAATCCTTCTATTTCTGCGCTCAACTCTCCAATACTCAACCATTTGTTTGACGAAAGTTTGTCAACATACGTTTGGTTGAGATAATTGAAGTGTTTTGCATGAATAATTTTATTTGACCAGGAATCTAATAATTCCTGGTTAGTATTTATAAGAATGTTGGCATTCTCGTCATATAAATTTAAAGGTGTAATGTTTCTATCTGCCTTACAAATTATTTTGTGCATTTCTGAGCTATTAGCTTTCCTATGGAAAAAATTTCTAAGCATTTCTACCTGATTATGTTTCAAAGATGTTATTTTGACTATACCTCTACCTCCTAAATTTCTAGGTAAATTAATTCGTTCTGTAGCTGAATTTGGATGATGGCAATTAAACTTTATTAACGTAGTTCTAATTAATCGTTCTAAACTATCTAAATCTGTATTGGACCATTTAATTATGCCAAATGAGTACCTTAATAAAGGTATTGCCCAAGTATTTATTGCTTTTACTAAATTTTTAGCAGATAGATTGCATTTTAAAATTTTTCTGATCCTAGTTTGAAATTTAATCCTAATATCATTTTTAATACTAGTGTGATCCAATCTATTCGATTGCGGGTATCCTAAATATTTATAAACCTCATCCCCTTTCATACTTTTAATTTTGAAATTTCTAAATATACCCTCGTCTCCATCTACAATTTTGTCTTTCTCTATATGGATCGTTTTACATTTATCTAAACCAAAAGTCATTTTAATATCATCTGAAAAAATTTTAACTACCTTAATCATTTTTTCTAAATTTGATTCAGAATTTGAAAATAATTTTATATCATCCATATATAACAGATGTAAAACTATACTACTCTCTCTTGTATTACCCTTAATTTTTATTCCAAACTTGCTTTTAATTAACATTTTAGACATAGGATTCAATGCTAAGCAAAACCAAAGAGGACTCAATGAGTCTCCTTGAAAAATCCCTCTTTTTATTGAAATGCCCGGTACTACTATTTTCTTACCTTTTAAATTTACTAGTAAATCTGTGTTCCAAAAGGACATAATATTTTTCAAAAAGCTAATTATAATTGGGTTAACTTTATATATTTTTAATATTTTTATTAGCCACGAGTGCGGGACACTATCAAAAGCTTTTTGATAATCTATATAACAAGTATGTAAATTACGCTTTTGATTTTGAATTTGTTTTAAAATTACAGAATCAATAACTAATTGTTCTTTACATCCCATATGTTTTCTGCGACAACCTTTTTGTAGTTCAGATAAAATATTTTTTTCATCCAAATGAGTATATATTAAATCTGTCAAGCAAGAGGTTAAAATTTTGTATATTGTCGGTAGACATGTAATGGGTCTATATTGAGAGGGATTATTAATATTTTCGCTTTAAGGTAACATATAAGTAATGCCCTTAGTTAGAAAATTAGGAAAATTTTGAGGTTGTTTGACAAGTTTTGAAAGATTTTTTGCAAAAAGAGGATGTAAAGTAGTTAGACAAATTATCATTATCATTATAAAATACAATTTTAAAATTTTCAAGTAATATGATTTTTGTCTACTTTATTTAATAACTGCATTTAAAGTCTGATCATACATATTATCAGGCGAACGAACAAAATTTGTGTTTCAGAAATAAGATAAAAACAACCTTTCTGAAAATGACAACATTTTACGAAAAAACTTTAAAATGCTGTAAATGTTGACTGTTTGAAGATAAATTTGCAGATGAACTAAATTCGTTACCACTTTTTTCGGATAAATTTCTTTATTTGATGAATATTTTAGATGATATGGAGTGTTTGATGAAGAAGTTTTGATATTTCGGTAAACGCTGCATACTCATATAAAGAGTTATTTTATGTAAAATCATTTTTAACTATTTTATTGTGGACTAGAACGACCGACGGAAGCGTAAACGAATAGGTGTGTTGAAATTAACACAAGATATAATTAGGTGGAGAAAGAGAAAAATACCTCAAAGCTATTTCTGTCCTTCGAAAAAATTTATTCATTCGGGCTCAAATGTTTGCTATTATTTGCGTAAATCGTAACTGTGTGGAATTTCAGTAGAATTTATGGCAGAGGAAAACAAACGGTCTCATGAAATAACAGTCATTATGATTGCGAGGATTTATTATTTCAATTTAAATAAATTCGTATTGTCAACGAACGTTTCCCTGGCGACGCTGGGTTTTGCTAGATAGAAAGGCACTAATCTAATAACTACTTGCTTTGCAATTATGAACATCAAACATTCGGAAAGGTTTAATTAATATAGTAGCCCCTACAAATAGTTTTAAGATTAGAGGTTTGTGTTCCTTCTTCAGGATTTTGCTCACGGTTCCTGGATCTTGCTAATGTTTCTTATGTTTAGACACTATCTTTAGTAATAATTAAATTTAAAAAAAAAAAAAACAAACTACAAGTAAAGTATAACTAGTGCATGGAATAATATTTTTATTAAAGTTATTCAATTTCAAAAAAAGATAAAAGTGATTTTTTTTACATTAGATCCACACAGGTGAACTTGAGGAAAATAATTCCCCTGAGGGCCTATGTCGCCTATGCCTTTGGCGATGCTGCGTGGGGGTCTTTTTAGAAAAGAAAAGAGAGGAAGTTCTGAGATGGAAGTTCTAACTTATATCTCCCTCTCAACTTACGTTCGCCTCGCCCGACCGTTCGCCTCATCCGACCGTTCGCCTTGCCCGATCATACTTTTCATAACGCTCTCGTCACACATTTTTTTATTATTTTTTTTTATTATTAACTTAAATACAAAGCATATACAGTATAGTAGTACAAAAAGTAATATTTTTTATTTTGTTCCAACATCTAAAGTTTAAATAGTTTTTTTTAAGTTTTTATATTCTTTTCCGTTTTTAGGTTATCTGGAAGGAGATTACAAATGTGAACTCTCTCGTGGCCAATACTTCTCTTGCCACTTTCAGTCTTGACAGTATTTGTGTACAATTTATTGTGTTGTCTAGCATAATGTTCGTGTACTTGTGATGTTTTTATAAATGTTGTGTTTGTGTGTATAAGTCTATTTTGTATTTTGTAGATTAAAAGACATATATATACATAGGTGACCTAATGTATCTCCTGAAGTAAATTTATTATGTATGTAACATGTACTTATAAATAAATAAATATGTTATATTCGTACAATGTTCTTATTTTCAAAAGGTTCATTTCCTGGTATAGTTTTTTTGTGGGAGTGTCTGGGTTATAGTTGTTATTGTATAGAGTTTTTTGTTGTCGTATATAGTTTTTTAATAACTTTGTTCAGTATTATTTGTAAGTCGTTTAAGTACATAATGTATGTGTTTCCCCATATTTCTATTGAATAATTTAGGTGGGACTGGATTAAGCTAAAGTATAAGCTCCTCTTTACCTCTGTTGGTAGGAGATGAGCAATTCTACCAAATACACCAATTAATGGGATGATTTTTGTTTTTAGTTTTTCTACGTGTTGTTTAAATGTCAAATATTTATCAATATATAAGCCTAGGTATTTTTCGCTATCTAGAATATGTAGGTCTTTTTCTTCTATTTGTAATGGTTTATGCGATGGTATTATTCTTTTAGGTGAGCTTAAGATCATGTAACTGGTTTTATTAATATTTATTGTTAATATATTTTTTATTAGCCAATCGTTTAGTACATTAAGATCCGTTTGAGGTTGTTCTAATAGACTTTCTAAGTTTTTGCCGAAGTAAAAAATTGCCGTGTCATCTGCGTATAAGAAAATTTCACCATGTAGTTTTAGCTGACAGATGTCATTTATGTATATTTGGAATAAAAGTGGGCCCAGTATTGATCCTTGTGGAACTCCGTAGTTTATACTCTCGAGTTGACTGTTTTTATCTCCTATGTTAACACATTGTTTTCTGTTGGACAGATAGGATTTTATTAGTTTGATAGCTGGACCGGTTACACCTGTTTTTTCTATTTTTTTAATCAGTATTTCATGACTTACGGTGTCAAAGGCTTTTTGAAGGTCTACGAGAATTGCTATGACATAGTTTTTATTATCTATGCTAGTTCTAAGTTTATTTATGAGATCATTAGTTGCAGAGAGAGTATTACATTTTTTTCTGAAACCGTATTGTTTGGCATATAGAAATGATTTTTTTTTCAGAAAGTTGTCTAGCCTATCGTATATTACTCTTTCATATATTTTTGATAGAATCGGTAGGACAGAAATGGGCCTATAGTTAGATGTTTGAGTTTTCAAGCTCCCTTTATATATTGGAATAACCCTTGCAATTTTACAACTGTCCGGAAATTGACCTTCTTTCAGGCTCAGGTTAATCAGTTTAGTTAGTGTAGGAGTTAGTAGTGGGGCAAGTTTTTGTACTGTTGTACATTTTAGTTGATCATGTCCAGCACTCGCGTTTGATTTTAGGGATTTTATGATAGCTAATATTTCGGGTTCAGTTGTGGGTTGCAAGTATATTGATTCCGCACTTCCATACTTTAATGTAATTTTATCATCCAGTTTATGGGTGTATTTATCAGCCAAAGAAGCGCCAATATTACAAAAATAGTTATTAAAGTATTCGCATATCTTGATGTCTTCTGTGATGATTTCATTACCGTTCTTTAATTTTGTACATGGTTGCGTGTTTGTTTGGTTCTTTATGATGCTGTTTATTACGCTCCAAGTCTTTTTGGTATTATTTTCACATTTTTTAAATAGGCTGCTATAGTATTGTTTTTTTAAGTTTTGTTGTTTTTATAGTTATGTCGTTACGTATTTTAGTAAATTCTGTTTTCAGTAATAGGTTACAGGGTTGTTTTTTTTAATTTTTAGGTGCAGTTTATTTCTTTTTTTAATCATTTTTAATAAGTCTTTTGGTATCCAATCAGGAAGACAGATTTTATTTGTTTTTATTGTTATTGAACTGTTGCAATTAATTTTGTTTATCAGATAGTTTACAAAGTTATTGTAGTTCAGTTCCGAGTCCTCATTATTGTTTATAGAAAAGGGGTTTTGTCGGATATCCTCCTCTAGTTTATCATAATCAATTTTCGTATATTTGCAAGAGGATTTTTGCGAGTTTTTTTTAGTGTAGGTGTGAAGTATGTCAAGAATCAGTAGGTTATGATCAAATATTGAGGTGTCACAGTTTGTTATAGTATACGAAAGGTTTACGTCTGAGATGATGTGATCAATAACGGTGTTGGTATTTTCTGTAATATGTGTTGCATGTAATTTGTTTATTTTGTTCATTATAGTGAAACCATTTGACTTGATGATTTCTGTGTATTTACAAGCATGTGTGTTTGTGGAATCATGTAAGTTAATATTGAAATCCCCCAGTATTATTGACCTTTTGTGAGTTTTCAGTTGTATGTTTAACTTATCTAGAAAATCTTGAAAATTGGTGTTCGGTTTTTTATATATCCCTCTGATGTTTAAGCTAAGTTTGTTTAAGTGTATCCAAAGGAAGTTGTTGTCTGGATCTACTATATTATCGATTAAGTTATATTCTAAGTTTTCTTGAATAAATATGGATACTCCACCACCGATGCCCTCAGGTCGGCAGGATGCTTCGAGTTTATAGCCTTCAATATTGATGAATGGTATCCGTTGCTTTGAGCCAAGTTTCTGACAAAAGTATGATGTTGATCTTATAGTCAATTGATTTTAATAAACACAGGATCTCGTCGGCTTTTCCTTTCAGGCTTCTAATATTTAGGTACAGGAATGTAATTGAAGTTTGATTTTTTTTTGTCCCCAACTGCCAACTGTTTGTAGAGAGTTACGTCATCTACCCGTTTATGTTGTTTATTTGTTTTTAAACAGCATGTTTTAATACGACTGGTGTGTTGTTCTTCTTTATTGTTATGAGATGTAATTTCGTCCGTTAAATTAGTGATTTTTCCGGCAACATCGGGATCCACTTTTTTGGAGTTTGCGTATAAGTAGTAGTGAGAGTAGATTTCGGTTCATAAGTGTTTATTTCCTGCTCGATATTGTAGCACGTTTTCCGGTGGTTATGCTTACATTCACCAGCTTACTCCCCAAGTCAAGCGTGCGTAAAGGCCCGACCGTTCGCCTCGCCTGATCAACGCTCTCGCATTCATCTGCTTACTCCCCAAGTCAAGCGAGCGTAAAGGCCCGACCGTTCGCCTAAAAAATTACGACAAACATTTTAAAATATGTACGACAGAAATGACTGAAGGATTGTTGTTTTTGAAAATTTTACAGATACAATATTTCATCCATCTCGTAATAAAGAATATGCGATATTACATAATTTAGAACGAAGCACACTAGCCCAAAAAGTCTAAGATATAAAGAGAAGTAGATACAAATTGATATAAAATGAACCGAAAATAATCTTGGTATCGGTAAAAATCTTTTTTTCACGTACCAGAATATTTTACGAAAAATGCCCCGATCTGTGGCTTTGCTTGCGACATTGGTACTTAAAAATTTGCATTTTACAGATGAAATTAAAAAAAAAAAATCAGGGTGTGCAGTTCACATGCGGTAGAAGTAAAGTTAACTAAAGTAGATAAGAGTGGGGAGGCCATGACGCACCGCACAAAGAGGAAACCGATTATACTATTTCATTCTCCCGCAGGCTAAATCATACAGATTCATACGTGGTTATTCAACAAAGGCGTTGTATACTGCGGGCAGATAATTTATACCATATAACAACACACTAAACTGTATCTTTCTCTTTTCCTCTCAAATATTTGTTATTATTTCTAAATTTCTTAGTATTCTTATGTAATTATTTAAAAAATTTATATTTCTTATTAATAGAGAACTCCAGTCCATTTTTTTTATGACCTTCTAACTTAAATAACTTCATTTTTATTTTTATTTTTAGAGTTTTTATTTATTTATTTATTCTTAGTACATTTACATTACAAAGGTATAATATATTGTCCTCCACACTAGGAGTTCACCTGTGTTGTAGAAGACATATTTCAGTTGTAAATTAAAAATTGTGAATAGTAAAACAAAAGAGTGTTAATAGCTAATAAAAAAAGAGAAACAATAAAAATCAAAATATAAAATCGACTGCGATTTGACAAAATTTATAAATTAAAAGTTAAAAAGATTGTAGCCAGTTTCTTATGTTTTTTTTTGTACTCAATAATATTAGTTGTTTTATATTGTGTAGGAAGAGAATTATATAGTTTTATAGCCTGGTATCTGTAGTGTTCTTGTCCAAAGGATGTGTTTGTTTTTGGTATTTGTAGTTGGTGAGCATGTCTTATTCTAGTATTGCAAGAATTTTGTGAAGTGTTAAATGTGGATAAGTTCTTGTAAAGGAAAGTAAGTATTTGTTTTGAATATAATTTTTGAATTTTCAGCACTGGGAATTTTTCGAATATGATTGAAGTGGGTGTTAGTATTGGTAACTTAAGTATTACTTTTATTAGGGTTTTCTGAGCTTTAAACAGTGTATTAATGTATTTTTTACTGGCACAGCCCCAGGCAATAATGCCGTATTCCATTATGGATTGTGCAAGTGCGAGGTATATATTTTTTATATCACATATGTTTAAAATATTTCTCAAGTTTTTAAAAAAGTAAATCAATCAATGTTTATCCCATTTTATATAACGGTCGAAGTATATACCAAGATATTAAATATTTTCCGTTTGTGTAATTGGGTGGCAATCGCATGGGGTTTGTCTTGATATATCAATGGTTGATTGATAGGAATGTATTTTAAGGCGGTTGTTATTGGAGGGTTGGCCTCTCGAATTTATGCTGAAAGTTATGAATTTTGTATTATCTATATTTAAAGTTAATAAGTTAGAGTCGAGCCATTTTTTAGTAATATTTAAGCCAAGTTCTGCTTTTGGGGTTAATGTTTTCCAGTCTTTGGCCTTAAAGAGTAAGACAACACAGTGTGATCAGCAAAACTCATAATTTCCCAGTCTATTTGGAGGTGACACAGGTCATTAATATTTATAAGGAATAGGATTGGACCAAGTACGCTGCCTTGGGATACTCCGTAGGATACTTGTTCCTTGTCACTACATGTGTTTTATATAGAGGTATACTGTGTGCGATTTCCCATATAGCTTTCAATTAATTTGAGTTCTATTCCCGTGATTCCGATGTTTTTTTAGTTTATCAAATAGGTTTTGATGATGAATTGTGTCAAACGCTTTTGCCAGATCTAGGAATATTCCAAAGCATTTTTTGCCCTGGTCTATATTTGTTTTGAGGAAGTCTGTTACAGAGGTTATCGCATGTGAGGTACGTTAGTTTTAATAGTTAAAATAATTGTCAAAGTTTTAATTTTTCAAGATCCCCTTAAGTCCACCGTTTGTAAGGTGAATCGTGTGACGTCATCACTCCTGAAAAAATACTATAGGATTGGGCAATCAGCTGATCAAGTGCCACCATTTTGAATACCGTTATTTGAAGCATTCTCCCTAGAAGAGCATTACTAATATTTGTGCAGTAGTTTTTCAATATTTTAAATAATAGAGATAAACTAATAGAGATACTTCTATTTTTGATACTGACATATTTAGGCTTAAATATTGTTTCAATAAACAAAACAACTAAATCTCTTTAAAAATGTATGGAATAACGAATAACATGAAATGTTGTTAATACTGATGGCTTATGTCATACCTACATAATCAAAGATTTCAATACAATGACTGGTGAAGCGTGACGTCAGCACTAACCATTCAGTTATACCAACTTTACAGTGTGTTTTGACGAGAGGTTTAAAAATTCACTTTTTAATATTTTTTAAAGAACTCTACGTTTAATATTATGAAATAAAATTTATATATTTAGAATTTTTTATTTTAAATACATAAACGGCTATACTGCCTTTTATAAATAAACATATAATAGAGTAAAAAAGTAAGAAAAATAATATCATTACAAAAAGTAGTTTTAAACTTTAAAATAACATACAATTATTTTGTGTATCACAACAATAAATAACAAAAAAGAACAATGAGAAATATCATCATTTCATTTCAACATGTCCATATTGCGTATATAAAGTTACATTATGGAAAAATAATTTTTGAGTGCATGTTTATATTGCGCTAATTGGATACGCGCCATAAATATATTTGGGCATTAATTTCTTTAAATTGATAATTTATGCTATAAGACCATAAGGGCGCCATCTATGGGTTTTGTATTGTATTGAATTGAACCTATGTGACTTGAGATGCAGTGTATTCATGCGTTTCCTTACCTTTGTGAATCAAGCAATTACTTCTGACGGGAGTGTCAGTAAAAGGCCAAGAGATGTCTCTCCTGGTCAGTCATAAGAATAATTCATCCAGTGAGTGAATTGTTGTTGTACCTAAGTTTGGATTTTTGGCACGCATTTTAATATGCAAATTTTTCATGGTTGAAACTTCCTTGCTGTGCGAAACATCTGTCAAGATTATGCAATATCGCCTTGACATTTTTATTGAAAAGAAGTGTCTTTTTGTGTGGACATCGTGGCTGAGCTGCATTCTCTGAGTGAGTGTTTGTTTGTTTTCACTTTGGTTTTTGAGATTGCTGGGTCAACTGTTTTTTTGTGTCACATGGGGAAGAATTCAATTTTCGTTAATTTTACATAGGGTAGTCATCCCTTGTGTCAGGGGCTATTTACACGCCCACACATATTTAGTGGTCCTTCGTAGCCTGGATTATTAATTCATTCATACATTCAATTCGAGATTATAGCTTAATTACATGGATGTTTGAATTTACGTATTTTTTTTGGTAAATTTGAAGTACCTCTCATTTTTTGAGAACTATAGCTGGTCTTGTTTTTTGCTTTTGGATGACATATTTGGATGTTCGCAGAATTATCGTAATTTTGGATAATTATTCGCAACATTATTATTATTAATTAATTGTTAACATTGTTCGCAGAATTGTCGTAATTTTGGATAATTATTCGCAACATTATTATTAATTAATTATTAACATTGTAACATTATTGTAAAATTTTGTGGTAATCTTTTCGCATATATAAAAAATGCCAAGAATTACGGAGGAGGGTTTTGATGAGGCTCAAGACAGATCGCTTATTCTTTTAACCGCAAAAAAGGAAAATCTTTTTGTTCGTATGAACGATCTGTATAATGCAACAAATAATATATCTAATTTTGAGTCAAGAAATAACGAAGTGTTTATGGCTCAGTCAGAGATGATTGATCAAATGCGAAGTCAATTTGAAAATATTATAGATAGCATCAATGATCGTCAGTTAACTTTAAATCCAGAATTTAAACCAGATTTTCAAGCTTTAAATGCTTTTGATGATCTTTTTTTGAAGGTCAAACGAACTAGATCGAATATGAAAACTTCTGTAAGAGAGTCACTGACGTCACAAAATAAGTCGCGGGAGCCGTGTATGATTAATCTTCCTGCAATAGATCTTCCAACCTTCGATGGTAAGAATGAAAGTTGGTCGAAATTTTTTGAGTCATTTAAAGCCAATATCCATAATAATAGACAGCTAACTGACTCGCAGCGTGTGCAGTACTTAGTCGGAAAACTCACACACGGGGCTTTGAACATAACCGCAGGCATTGTGCCTTCGGGTGATACATATCAGATCATTTGGGAGAGTTTAGTTAAAAAATATCAAGATAAACGTACACTAGGAACACATTATTTAAATAATATTCTCGATGCGAAAAACTGCACGAATACATCTGCCAGTCTCAATTCTTTCATTGAAAGATATTCTTCGTCAGTGTCGGCATTAAAGCAGTTAGGTATTGAAGATTTAACTGATTTTATTTTGTTTCACTGCGCGGTAAGAAAAATTGATTCACAGACGGCTCAGAACTTTGAGCTGACAGTTCGTAATAAAGAAATTCCTTCTTATAATGAGTTAGTTTCGTTTGTACAAGATCAAGTAAAGATTTTAGAACGAACGAGTAACTCGCATGGTGTCGTAAATAAAACGCATCCCATTTCGTCCTCCCGATCAAATAATACTAAATCGTTCGTCGCGAGTAATGCGAATATTCCGCGCTTCCCAGCTCCGCCGAAAGGATGTATTCTGTGTAACAAAACTGATCATTTAATCAACGTTTGCTCAAAGTTTAAATGTATGAGTTCCCCACAGGCTCGATTTGAATTTATAAAATCGAAAAATGCCTGTGTAAATTGCCTTAGTGGTTCACATACAATCAAGTCATGCAAATCGGGGTTAGTTTGTGATTTGTGCAATAAACGTCATCATACATTCTTACATTTCGGCAGTGTGAATAATATGAAAACCAATACTCATGTACATACGTCGCAAGTACCTACCAGTGAAGAACCGTCAGTCCCCCCTCCAGTGTCATCCAGCATCAATGGAACTGGCATTGGTGATAAGCAAGTGGAGGGGACCGCGAATGTCAATCCTTCGTGTTCGCTTTGTGCCAAAGTAACACCGAACTCTTCTATTTTACTTTCGACCGCACAAGTATACGCGAAGCTTAAAAACGGAAATAAAGTTATTGTTCGGTGCCTAATTGATAATGGCTCTCAAAATAATTTGATTACGGTCGATTGTTGTAAGACGCTGAATTTACCAATAATTCCTTTGAGTAATTCGTTTGTCAAAGGAATTGGATCAACGTCTCGACCAATTTTCGGTTACGTGTATTTGGATATTGAGTCTCGCGTATACCCAGAGAATAAATATAATATACATGCGCTTGTCGTTGACAGTATCACCGACCAATTACCTAATCACTATATAGCCAAGGGTGATATGAGGTACTTAGAGGGCATACCTCTCGCAGACTTAACATGGAATATTCCTGGATGCGTGGATGTCGTCATCGGTGCACAACTGTTCCCATATATTTATTTAGGGAACAGGGTTGAATCGGGTACTAGTGCACCCCCCGCGTTATCGACCGCTTTCGGTTTCGTGTTGATGGGTGATTACCCCAATAATGTGCTCAACACAAACACATCATTCTCGGCACTCGCACTTAATGATTTAGTGCAAAAATTTTGGCTGTTAGAAGAGATACCTAATATAAAATTTCTAAGTCCGGAGGAGACAGAATGTGAGAATCTCTTTACTTCATCAATTTCTCGCACTGATGATGGTAGATATTCTGTTGCTTTACCTTTCTGTAAAGATCCAAGACAATTGGGTAATTCTCGTACTGCTGCCCAACGCCGATTTTTGGCATTGGAGCGAAAATTTAAACATTCCCCTACTTTGCAGGAGAATTATAACAAGGTTATCAGTGAATATATTGAAAATAATTACCTATCAGAAGTCTCAGAGTCTGATATCACAGAAGATGGATATTACATCCCACATCATGCTGTCACTCGTCCAGACAAACCAATGCCTCGTATTGTGCTCGATGCTAGTGCTAAAACACACACAGGGCTGTCACTGAATGACATTATTCATACTGGTCCCAATTTGCAAGCCGATTTGTTTCTGCTTTTGCTTGACTTTCGTCTTTTTCCCATCGCTATGACTGCGGATATAAAGCGAATGTATTTACAGATTGAAGTTCCTAGCAAGCATCGCAGATACCTGAGGATCTTATTTCGATTCTCAAATAATGGTCTCATACGAACTTTTCAGTTCAATCGAGTTCCTTTCGGCTTGACGGCAAGTCCATACTTAGCAATGCGGACGGTTCGCCAGTTGGCCCAGGATATGAGACCACATTACCCGGATGCTGCCAAAGTGGCAGAGTCCAAGCTGTATATGGACGACCTGGTCTATTCTATTGCAGATGAGCCCAGCGCCATACGTCTTTCTCGAGAATTAATCTCGTTGTTTAAGTCCGGTGCCTTTGATTTAGTAAAATGGACTAGTAATTCTCAAGTTGTACTTGAGAACCTCCCGGATTCTCACCGCAGCCCAGTGGACTTCACTGTTGGTTCTAACAATACCTCTAAGGTGTTGGGCCTTTCGTGGGAACCAGCTGATGACAGCTTCTTCTTTACGACATCTTATGTTCAGGAGAAGTGCACAAAGCGGAGCATACTCTCCATAGTCGCCCGTTTATTTGATGTCCTCGGCTTGGTCGCCCCTGTCATTCTGTACGCTAAATTACTTATCAAAGAGCTATGGCTGTGCAACATTGGTTGGGATGATACACCCCCTGATAGCGTTATTCGTCGGTTTTCGGCGCTTACACAGGAATTTCCGCTAATTTCAATGATAAAAATCCCTCGCCATGTTGGTGTCCTGAAAGACAGTACGGTGCTCGTTGTTGCTTTCTGCGATGCAAGCATGAATGGTTACGGCTGTGTGATTTATTTGCACACCACTGATCTGTTTGGAAAAATTACAGTGAGATTGTTGTGCGCAAAATCAAAGGTTTCTCCCACCAAAGTGACGACCCTCGCTCGTTTGGAGCTCTGTGCCGCAGTATTGATGTCCAAATTAATACGGACGGTTCAAGATAATTATTCTGAGCGTCTTCCTATTGCAGGAACATATGCGTTTTCCGATTCTACCGTTGCGCTCTCTTGGATACATTCTTCACCGCATCGCTGGTCGGTGTTTGTTATTAATCGCGTAGCTCAGTGCCAAGAAAATTTGTCTCCAGAGAACTTTTACCATGTTGCTGGTAGTGAAAACCCGAGCGACTGCCTTTCTCGTGGCATGCTTCCTTCCCAACTCGTTTCACATGATTTATGGTGGAACGGCCCATCATGGATTCGCAGCCCACCTTTGGAATGGCCATTAAAACCGTTTCACCCTACCAATACTGGTGAAATGCCTGAACACAAGGCTAATGTGCTCATTGCAACATTTCAGGGTGAAAAATCGGTCCTGAGTGAACTGGCTCAGCGTATATCCACTTGGGATAAACTACTAAGGATTGTTGTTTATGTCCTCCGATTCATAAAAAAGATATCACTTTCCTCTGGAACGGTCAATAATCTTATGACTGCTGAAAAGGCTGTGATTCGTGCTGTGCAGAGTATTCATTTTGCAGGAGATATTGCTGCACTCCAGGAAGGCAAATTTCATTCCAAAAGACTTCAGAGTTTATCTCTATTTCTTGATGGAGATAATCTGTTACGTATTGGGGGGCGGCTTTCTAAATCGGATTTACCTTTTGAGGTTAAACATCCGGTTTTGCTTCCCAAACATGACTGTGTTGTCGATCTGATCATCGCTCACTTTCATGTCGTGAACTGTCATACAGGCCCAGGACTTCTTATGTCTATCTTACGTCAACGCTATTGGATATTAGATGCTAGGACTGTTATTAGGGCGATGGTGCGGAAATGCAATTGTTGCTTCCGCTTAAATCCATCGCATCCTACACCGAAGATGGCAGATTTACCGTCATATCGTGTTGCAGAAGCAAAGGCCTTCGTACATACCGGTGTAGATTACGCAGGTCCACTCCGTATTATGCTGACTCGTCGGAGAGGACAACATTCTCAAAAGGCATATATTTGTCTATTCGTATGCCTTGTGACCAAGGCTATTCATATTGAGTTGGTCTCTGACTTAACTTCAAATGCTTTCCTGGCTGCTTTCAGCCGTTTTATTTCTCGGCGTGGCCCGGTAACATGCTTGTATTCAGATAATGGTACTAATTTTGTGGGTGCGAAGGCACAATTAGATGACCTCTACAAGTTTTTGGTTGAATCTGAATATGAGCCCTCATTAAAGCGCGAACTCGCTAAGCGTCGTATAGAGTGGAAAATGATTCCACCACGCGCGCCTCATTTTGGGGGTATGTGGGAGTCGAACATAAAGAGCATGAAGACACACTTGTACCGTGTGATTGGAACTCAGCTTCTCACCTATGAGGAGTCACAGACTGTGCTAGTTCAAATTGAGTGCATAATGAATTCGCGTCCACTTACAGTTATGTCTTCTGACCCTTATCCAGAAGTCCTTACGCCTGCGCATTTTTTAATGTCGACACCATTGCAGTACTTGCATGCTTCTGTCCTGGCAGACGGTAAAATCAATTTGACTCAGCGTAAGCAATTATTAGACAGCATGGTTCAGTCCTTCTGGAAGAAGTGGCGTTCAGAGTATCTGCACACCTTGCAAGTCAGGCAGAAGTGGACTACTTCTGATCATCCGATTGATATCGGAACTGTCGTACTAGTGGGACAAGAAGATTCCCCTCCGTTAAATTGGCCTTTAGGCGTGATAACTGAAATCCATCCCGGAATGGATAAAATTGTTCGCGTTGCGACGGTAAAGACAAGATTTGGTTCTTTTAAACGTCCGGTTGTCAAATTATATCCCATTCCAACGCAATAATTTTATATCTTATCTATTTTTGTTTATTTTTATTTATTTATTTTTTTTGATTTTAGTCATTGTTTCAATGATCTCTGACCCAGACATGGCATTACTTAATATCCGTTATCTTGGTCAATTGAACTTTATTACATTGTATTTTTAGTTATTTTTCTTTATTTTGTGAGATTCTGCGAATTTCCAATGCGTGTCATTCCTGAATATTACCGGTGAATAGTCACTTTATTTCTATTTCATTTCTTGTTTCATTTGTATTTTTATATTCTTTCTTTTGTAAGCTCTACGAACTTCCAAGGCGGGGAATATGGATACGCGCCATAAATATATTTGGGCATTAATTTCTTTAAATTGATAATTTATGCTATAAGACCATAAGGGCGCCATCTATGGGTTTTGTATTGTATTGAATTGAACCTATGTGACTTGAGATGCAGTGTATTCATGCGTTTCCTTACCTTTGTGAATCAAGCAATTACTTCTGACGGGAGTGTCAGTAAAAGGCCAAGAGATGTCTCTCCTGGTCAGTCATAAGAATAATTCATCCAGTGAGTGAATTGTTGTTGCACCTAAGTTTGGATTTTTGGCACGCATTTTAATATGCAAATTTTTCATGGTTGAAACTTCCTTGCTGTGCGAAACATCTGTCAAGATTATGCAATATCGCCTTGACATTTTTATTGAAAAGAAGTGTCTTTTTGTGTGGACATCGTGGCTGAGCTGCATTCTCTGAGTGAGTGTTTGTTTGTTTTCACTTTGGTTTTTGAGATTGCTGGGTCAACTGTTTTTTTGTGTCACATGGGGAAGAATTCAATTTTCGTTAATTTTACATAGGGTAGTCATCCCTTGTGTCAGGGGCTATTTACACGCCCACACACTAATTTTAAGAAATAAATGTCGCCGATGTTAGCATATTCATTTCCCAAAATGTGTAATCGACTGATTGGTGAGTAATAATGTGATAATGTATGTGTGTTATTATAGTAGAACGGTAGTCAGTCTATTGTTAGCGCGACCAGGGCAATGAAATCTTATTAGTTCTATTAAATCAGGGGTATCCAGGACCGAGTGAATTATTTTATATAATATTAATAGATCACAGATTTTTCTGCGATCTGATAAATTTACGAGATTAGTCCAGTTTAATAACAAATTATAGTCCACGGATTCTCTTGGAATACCTAATTTAAAATTAATATACCTAAGGAATCTATGCTGGACTTTTTCAATCGCTTGAATATGGATATTGTAATGTGGAGCCCAAATCGTAGAATTATATTCTAAAATGCTTCTCACTAGCGTTATGTATAAAATGCGAATAGTATCAATGTTACAAAATTGTTTGGTTATTCTAATAATAAAACCTAAAATATTCATTGCTCTATTAATAATATTATTTATATGGCTAATAAATGTAAGTTTTGAGTTAAAAATAATACCTAGATCATTTATTGTTTCTATTGAGTTTAATATAATTTTGTCAAGATTGTATAAATAAATGATCGGTTTCTTTATTTTATAAAATCTTATTATTTGACATTTACTAATGTTAAGTGCCAGTTTATTGCATATACACCAATTAAACAAGTTGTTTAAATTTTTTTGTAAAATTATGCAATCAGAAATATTTTTAATTTTTTTATATAATTTTAAATCATCAGCAAATAACAATATATCAACATTGGAAAAAACGTCTACAATGTCATTAATAAATAAAATAAACAATATTGGTCCTAAATGTGAGCCCTGTGGCACACCACTAGTGGCAGAAAAGGCATCCGATATTACGTCATTTAACTTTACTAACAGTTGCCTATTTGTTAAATAACTCTCTACCCATTTAAGAAAGTTCCCGGTTATACCCATACTCCTTAATTTATTTATCAATATTTTATGACAAACTTTATCGAACGCCTTGCTGAAGTCAGTATATATCGAATCTACTTGACATTTATCTGCAAAGGCATTCGCTATAAAGTTTTCATTTATCAGTAGATTTGTCAGAGTTGATCTATTCTTCATGAAACCGTGTTGAAACCTTGTTATAATCCCATTTAATTTAAAAATAATTTTATCCAAAAAATTTTTTTACAAAAAGTTTTGGAATAGTTGACTGTATACACACAGGTCTATAGTTGCGTATATCGCATTTGTCGCCTATTGGTCTATATGAACATATTTTTTTAAAGCCATAATATTTTTCATAGGAGTTCCTTATTGTTTGAATATTTTTTATGTTTCTCAACTTTTTTCATTTTCTTTTTCTTTCATTCCATTTATCTTTTCATATATAAATTTAAAAATTTATATTATTCTTTTCTTACAAGATTAAGTAATCAAAATTTGACTAAATTCCTGCCACCTCGGAACAGGCTCAGCCTAATGAGGTGGTGAATACCAAAAAACAAAAACAAAAAAATATGTATTATATTTCAAACTTAAAAAAAAAAAAAACAAAAAATGTATTTGTGCTTATCTTGGTTAATAAATAATTTTTAAAAAAATATATATATTTCCTTTATCCAATCCGGGCTTATCTAATTGTCCAGAACCCCAGATCTGAACCATCTACAGACACTATCCATCAGGTTTGCGAGTGTATGCATATCATCCCACATAACTTAGCGAGCAACGTAAACGCGACTGATCCTTCGGGGGTTGCATAGGGCTTTGCTCTGCAGCACTTAACCGCCAAAGATGCAGTGGAGTCGCAGTTCGCAGCAAATGAACTATCCGTAGTTGTTAGGAATCAAAATGTGGTAACAGCCGATACACCCTATTATTACATACACACTAATATTCCTTCCACTCAGTTGGCGAAATGTTAAATGTTGTAATAGCTGTTACGATATTTTGATATTAATACTATTCGACAGAATAGTTGGAGATACGCAAAAACCTAACTACCTTTATTATTTTAAATCGGAAAGCTACCAAACTTTGTTACTTAACAATAAATAAAACATAAATTTTTTAACCCAATGGTGCTAATAACTCATTTTGGACATTTTTGTAGTTACCACACTTTAACTCTAAGCCATCTATATAATCCTCTACCGTTACATTAGAACATATCAGGGATGCCATTCTTTGTCAGATCTCAAGAAGTAGGGTTTGTGCGCTAAAGCGGAAAGAAATGTGCAGTTACGAAATAATGAAACGGAAAACATGGGTATTTCCAATATTTCTTCCATAAAGCGCCGACGGGTAATGTGGGGCCGCGGTTAAGTAGCGAAAATACGAAACTTTAATTCATCGGAAAATATGTTAGAAATACCTTACGCGATGTGTCTTTTTTTAGATTAACTCCACACAAGAGGCCCCGAGGAAAATAATTTTGATCAGGTTCTATGCCATCTTTGGGGAGGGTCTTTTTGAAGTGAAACTTCTTTAGCACCGTTGTGAAAAAGAGACAAACGCATTGATCTACAGGATTTAGCCTGCGAGACAATGAGATAGAATGAAACCATACCGTATTTGCCGCTTTGATTATGAGCTCACTTTCCAAGACTCCTTTTGGTTGAGATTGTGTGAGTGACAGTTTCACTTCTACCGCGTAACTGCACTCGATTTTTTGAGGAGACGAAATAGTGAACATGAATCTCTTCAGTCAGTGGGGAGTTTTACCTTGCAAAAGGTCGTGTAGTAGCGATTTTGATATATCTTGTTAGGATAGGGACTCTAAGGAAGAAAAAAAAGTTTTCGACCTTGGGGAGGTTGAGCTCGAGCCGCTATTTTGGATTGAAGATGTCAAAATTTGGTTTTTTCAAAATAATTGTGCAATGGTTGATCTTACGACCAAATTGCGAAAGACAAACTTAAAGAAGATAAAATTTAAAATATTAATTTTTTTTTGTAAGTCTAATAGGTAACGAGTTACAGTGGCGGAAATGTGTATATTTTTTCTAAAAAATGGTGAAATTCCCAATTTTTGTTATTTTTTCGGGCTATTCATTGCGTAATTATATTTTTGTAAACTCATTTCCACACCACCAAGAGGTAGAGAAAATGGCGCATTTTTTACTGTGGTATCCCCAGTAGGTCTTCGTCCTCTTCAATGGCATTACAACCCATTTCGAGCCTTGGCCTCCTTCAACATAAGCCTCCACCGCCCTCCTTCCTCGGCCGTCGTCTTCTTAACTGCGACATCGAGTAGTCCTCTTGCATCCTTCCTGACATCATCCTCCCGTCTCAGCCTAGGTCTGCCCATCTTTCGTTTACCTCCTGGGTGTTCTGTAAGAATCTTCTTTGGTACTCGTGTGCTTGACATTTGATGCACATGTCCGGCCCATCTTAGTCTTTGGAGCCTAGAGAGTCTGGGAGCTTGGTAAATAACATAGAGCTTTATTGTGGCGGATTATCCATGCCTCTCCCATGTTAATGTTAGTACTTGTATACTGTTTTCATACCACGTATGCATGGACATTGGAGGGTCTAGAGTCGTTCAAATAAATGTAGCTTCATTCAATAAAATAGATTCTTGACGTGTGCGGTGAAGGAGGAAACCATATGTTTCCTTGTAGCGCCGTTGGAAAAGTGGTGGGATTGCCTCTCCCTCTCGCATCGCTCCTAAGATTCTTCGAAGTACCTTTCTTTCGAAGGTGTCCAGCTGTTCCCGCCACACATCCATAGGCCAAGACCCTTCTAATAATTGTTTTATATAGGGTTTTCCTATGGACGATTCGGGATTTGAAACTGGCAACAACGCGAAGTAAGTGTTGTTAGTGCCTGTGATACGCTTTCTTACTTCTACTGGGTTTTCTTTGTCATGCGTTATGATGGAGCCCAGGTATGTAAACTCTTCGACCACTTCGAAATTATAAGTGTCTTTAAACTTCAATCTTTTATATTATGGTGTGGGGTTCTGGTTTGATCATGATTTTAGTTTTGTTCTCATTGATTTGCAAACCCACCTCTCTTCGAAAACCTCTCATACAGCCTGTAGGGATCTATCGACAATGTTAAGGTCAGTATGTCTATTCCACAGATATTCCAGCGAAGCCGAGCCGAAGCCGATGGCGAGCCGCACAGAGTTCGACTAGTATTCGTAATTATGTTACATAATTATTCGCTATTGGGTAATAATATTTTTTGTTGATCCCGGTTGGTTGATATTGACATCTTAATAATAGTTTTTGTCATCAATGTCATGATCTAACTCATTGCCTGTGGTACTCATTGCATATGCTGGGCTTCCATTGACAAAATCTCTTCATATTCAATTGCAAGAAATAAATTTTTTAAAAGTCTCGGGTGCTGGTTTCTTTGTCATTCTTACTGGAACAAGCCCATTGGTGCCACGTTTCCAGCCCCAGTTTTCTTGATTTTTTGGATTCCATACCATTTTTGAACTCCCGTACAAAGTAACAAGAAAGCATTTTCCTTCATTTGCGATGTCGTCTGGTTTTGCATCATGTTGTTTTCATTCGTATACTCAATGAAGACGCACCGGCAGACCAGCTTTTTAAGGCTTACTAAATGTTCATTGTCACTACAAAATAGTTTCATCCATGCACTCGATGATGTCGGGTTTGTCATAGTGGGATCCTAGCCTGTAGCAATATAGGCGCTGGGGTGGCAACGCTGCAGTCAGCACTGCAGGCACGCAGTGTGATGCCGTCTCTTTCTCTCCTCTATGTAACACGAAAAATTACTGTAATTTGAAATAGATTTTTCTATATGTATTGTGGAAATACGTTAAAATGATATTGTGTAATATGTTCTTAAAAAATTTATCATGAAAACTTGAGTTTTACGATTTTATGTCAAAATTTTCTTCTTTCTACCGCTGTAAGTCATTATATATTAGATTTATAAAAAAAAATTCAAACAAAAAATGTAGGTAATTTAGTCTCCTTTAAATTTTCGGTAGACATTTTTTTTGTAAAATCAACCGTTGAGGAATTATTTTGAAAAAACTAAATTTTGGCACATTCAATCCAAGATGGCGGCTCGAGCACGACTCCCCCAAGGTCGAAAACTTTTTTTTTTTTTAGAGTCCCAATCTAAACAACATATATCAAAATCGCTACTACACAACCTTTTGCAAGCTAAATGCGTTTTTTATCCCCCACTGAGTGGACAAGTACCGAGTGAAGCGATCCAACATTGTTGGATATTGATTTTCACTCGCACGTGTAATGACGTGTCATGCAACGTGAAGTGAAACGTCTATACCTGAACGAATTCACCCGTGTTTCGGCCTGGCATTTTGCGCTGGAAGGACGTGTCAACGCAGCGCGCGAAACTCAATTTAGCCGTACGGCTATTTTGTTCGTTTTTCGAAATAACTCATACCGGTCTCACAGAAATCGTTGTTTCTCCCTTATAGTGAAACATGTGATCTAAACGGATTTGGAAAGTAAAAACAACGCGCTATATGTTCAATCCAACAATTAATCACAGAATAATTAAATGTACACTTTTATGAAAAGAAATTACCGAACGAGTATGAAAAAATAAATTATTGTCAATATTTCATGTATTATTTTTATATAAAACGACATAAAAGTAAGCTGATAAAAACGTTTATAATTCATTTGTCTAATAAAATATGTGTTTTTTTTTCGTTACCAGTAATTTAAGTTAGATAAAATCAAAGGTGGGCCATTTTTTAAATTTACATAAAAATTACATGGATTTTATTACCTTTCACAAACAGTTTTTAGCTTTCCGACATGTTAGCAAATATTCTATTTATATGGATTTTATTGCAAAGTGGAAATATTCTGATCTACTGACAGAATACGGTCGAGGCCTGATGGGTTATTTATGCGTGATGTGAACATGTTGGGTGCAATCATAATTTTTACATTTTTTTCATAAATTTTCATAATTTAAAAAAAAAAATGGGTAGAGGGAAGAGGAGTGGGGACGCGTGAGGGGAAGGGGACGCGGGAGAAGAAGGGAACGGGACGAATGGAAAAGGACACTCAACAAGGAATTTATATATAAAAATGAAAAAATCAGTAATTTTAAATACATGTAGGATTACAAAAGATTTTTTTAAATATTTATATTGAGGGATCAGTAGGATTTATAGGTCAAATTAGGAATTAAACAAAGCAGAACCCTCTGATATAAAAATATCTGGAGTCGGTGAATTTTTTTCCCATTTGGTCTCTGGTAGGTTGACATGTTGTTTTTGTATTGTTTTGAATTTATAATACTTATATAGTGCAATTGCATAGCGTGGTTTGACTAGATGATCATTTGGGGAAGTGTGTGAAAGGGTTTAGTTTTTCCAGTGGGAAAAATTTAACCCGGACATTTAAATCTGGTGCGTATATAAAAGAACTAAAAAATTAAACATTTCTACAAAATAAACTTTATAACAATAAATAATAATTATGAAATCGGACTTTTTAGGAAAGGAAGGAAAAAGGTATGATGAGTGGATAGGAGTCTGGGGGTCAGTGTGTCCAGGAGTGACGGAAGCAGGATTCCATCCCTCCCAGTGCGGTGCGGAGATAGTCTTGCTGGAGAGTTCTAAAGGTCTATCTTAACCAGTCTCTCTCGATTCGGCCTGTCACTTAGCTGGTGGGCAGACGCCAAGATCCGGACAAACTGCATACCATAAACCTGGGCACTGAACACTTTGTGTGAGAGGTGTTGGTTACCTAAAAAGTTTCCCGGGGCGGCGGCATCCATACCGGCCATCCAAATTGAAAATTTGTATAATTTCAACGTTTGTTCAATCAGTATCAGACACTCCAACACATTATTTAGTTCACACTCGAAACATGAGTAATTATATATTTTTTCAGCGGCTTAATTTTCGTTCGAAAAAAAGATTCTATCGATTAAATATGAGATTTAATTTAATATCCAATATTTTCAGTGTTGAATACAGTTTAAATGTTATGTAAAAACCTGACTATTTGATAAAACCGGATATCACATAGAAATAGAAAGGTGCTTTTAACCGACGAAATTACGACCGACGCGACGTTGAAATAAATATCTTGGAATATTGAATATTCACGCAGCACGACTGTTTTAGCCGAAAGCAAAATGTTCGATAGACGATAGCGATAAACTTAAACTTTACTAAACACTAAGATAAAGTAAGTCAATTACAAGTGATCGATCTAGTTTTATCTCTAAGGATGACGCATTTATTGGGTACCACTAAATTTGGCCCAAAAAGTTTATTCCGTTTATTTTATGTCATCCGATTTACAAACTTGGTTCCAACAGACAGTGTATCGTACATAATATGTAAGGCATGTAAATATCTCCAGACTTGATAAGAGTAACAGTCTTATGTTCTCACGGATAAAAATATATCAAAAGAATTACAACCAACACTGGTCTAAATAATGTACAACAAAAGATACTAACCTTATAGAGCGATCGTCTGTTGCATAGGCGGCCTTTAGATGGTGTTTTCCACACGTTAGAATGGGTACACAATTGGTAATATTTTGCGACAGAAAACAGATGAGGCCTTCAATACAAGTTGATCCAGCCAGAGCAAAATTCGTCAAAAAAACACCTGCACGCCGTCTGTGGATCTTCCACAGTTCAACGGGCACAATATATTTTAATGTCTCTGAAAGTACATAGAGACCGCCAAACAACCATTTTGAAGACATAAATAGTTTTTAATTATTATCGAAATCAAAACAAGTACATATTAAGATGCCTAACCTGATAGGTTGCTTAAAAATATATGTTTTGTAAGAATTATCGGGCTCACGATTTTTGAGTATAGGAGTTTTCCAAAGGAGTAATATAAAAAAATCTTATCTTGCTTATATGACGGCCAAGCGTGGAAAACCCCTTTTACGAGCGATTGATTTCAAAACGACACGAATACTGAGTACCTACACCTTTTCGTGGCCTCCAAGTGGAGGGTGCGATAAAATGAAAGGGGTTTATATATTAAATTGGGAAGGCAACTCGATTTTTATTTATATTACATATAAAGTTACGGTCTAATTCTTTTGGGAACTTGATTTTAATTTGCTGTCATCTCTCTCTTCGTAAAAATCATACCCATAAAGTAGCCAATTACGGTTTGTTTCATTGTGTTTAATTAAAAAAAAAAAGCATAAAGTAACCTTTTTAAAAAAGTCTTAGTAAAGAAAGTCTACTAAAGAAAGTGTTTATCATACATTCGAAAGTAAAACAATATGACAATCTTAGATAGATACTCGTATTAGGGGTGCTAATTTCTAACAGTAAAGAAGATTTACAGTCTCTCGAGTCTAGGACGAACGAAGTTTGTGTGAAGAATGAATTAATAATGAATGTTAAGGTCATGGTATTTGAAAGAGAAGGTAGGTACGAAAACAATGTGCAACATAGCTGTGAATGATGAATACTTGGAGCAGGTGGATGAGTTTGTGTGTTTGGAAAGCACGAGTATGTTTACGAGAGATGGGAAGGCTGATAGATATATTGAAAGAAGGGTAAATGCAGGTAACTCCATTAATGGAGGACTGAACGCCGTTGGCTCCAAAAAAAACTGTCCAAAGCCATAGGTACATACTGCTGGTATGCTAGCCTGCTGGTACCTACCCTGATATATGCAGTGAGGCATGGAACTGGCAGAGGAAGGAGAAAGTAGACGAATATAGTGGAAATGAGATCCCTGAGGCGTGTGTGTGGTAAAACCATGTACGAACACGTGAGAAACGTGGTGATCCGCAAAGAATGGGTCGCTCAGATGGTTTGGGCATATAGAGCGAAGGAACGAGGAAAGGAGTGTAAGGAGAATATATGACCCAAATTTGAATGGTAGAAGAAGACGGGGACGCCCGAAGAAGACATGGCACGACCAAGTGAAATAGTTACTTGAGTCAGGCCATGTCAAGAGTCAGAATAATGGAAGAGCACGTGTGAGACGATGTACGATAAGGAGTGTGTGCCAAGACCGAGTTGTTTGGCGGTCCGTCCTCTCTGCTTACCCCTGCGGTGAAACGGCGTGATGTTTAGTTAGTTAGATAAATATTCGAAAAAAATCATATTATTCATTTCTCAGTACTAAAAATGTTTGGTCCACGTAACTCGCACATCCACTGAGCTCGGCTTCCACTAAAACGGGGGCAAACAAATAATTTAAGTGTGAATGATGCTTCCCCTAAAGGAGTTTCGCATTACCTGCTAACTTTGGGATTAAGATCTATGAACGGCTACAGGATTCCTGATTCATTTGTTTACTGAGGAGAGCCTTTCACGTTATTATTAGTGTATCACTTTATTTTTAGCCGGATTTATGAAGTTTTAAAAAAGTTTTTTTTTTAAATATCGAAGAAAACAAGTTCTTTTAGATTAAAAACGTCTTAATAACAACTATAATATATGATAAATAACAAAGTATCTTGAGTAAAAATGTAGTATATTTACCACGTAAAGCAACATTTCAAAAGTTTATTAAAAATGAGGTGGCTTTCTGTATTCCCTCCCAACAAAATATAAAAAAAGTTAATAATTTGTAAAGTTATTGTTATAATAGTGGTGCAGACAAAGTGATTAATGAAAATTAAACAACATTAAAAACAATCCACATGTTTCAAAACCAGTCGCTTATCTATAATATTACATACAAAAATCTCATGTCACAGTGTTTGTGGTCTCAGTCCTCCGAAACGGCTCAACCGATTTTTATGATTTTTTTATGTATATGTAGGTACGCGAATAGGTCATAAACATAGACATATGAATATTAGTAGACCAGCCCTAAGTGATAAAAGCGTTTTATTTCCCCCCTCCCCATACCGGTTCCATTGGAAATGTAACGTCATCATTCTTCTGGGAGCCAGCGTCGAGCGCTCATCGGTGCATTTTACGAAATAACACGGCAAAAATAGTGGCTTGTGTTTTGAAGACCTGTAAATATATATTATCACTCGAGATACATGGCGTGTGCTCGTCGATGTTTATTGGTGTAAGTAAATTATGAAACATTTGTAAAAGTGTCCTAATTAAATACGGCAACAAAATATTGTAGTCTGAATAAGCGTACTTTACTTTGCCGTATTTAGACTTCGCAAATTTGTTCATTACGCGGCGAGCAATTCGCGCTCCCATGTAAAAATGTCTATTCATTCAAAAGCAGAGTTTACTTTTAAGAACCAAGGTTTGATATTATGATGCGAGTTGCCTATATACTGTCATATTGAGTTATCGACGGATCACATGTCTCCAATGTCATTTTCCCGCTCTGCGCTCCGCTGTAGTTGTTTTCTACCTCTCACCTTTATGTTCTGGTCTAGTAATATTCATGTCTATGGTCATAAAGTATATTTCAGACCGCTAGGTGATTAAGGCGTCCCTATCCAGCATTTTTTTCCCTATACAGCATTTTTTTTAACAAAAAAATTTTTGTATTATTTTTTTTTATTTGGCATCAAAAAATACCTATAACCCCAAATTTTCACCCTCTTATTTTTTAATCGCGATTTAAATATGTTTATATTAACAAATTTAACCGTCGTGTCGCGTCGTTTGTATTTCAAACAGAACAAAATAATTTATGTTTTTGAATGACAGATGGCGCTACGTTCGCCTCATCGAACTTTCATGCACAAGTCATTCATGGGAAGCGTCGCGTCATGTCCGTTACTTTAATGCAGTGTAGCCCAGTCAATCTGGACAAAAAACAGGCCCTAACTGGAACAAATTAAGGGAAAGCTGAATTTTTGCAAGTAAGTAGTACGTACTCTAGGGAGTATTTTCACAAAAGTCCCCACTCCTCCCCCGCTTGCTTCCCCCCCTGTGCCCTCCCAAACATTAAAATGTGGGCTTCTACTAAAGCGATTATATCTCATAAACCAAAACATATATCATAAAAAAAATTTCATCACCTAACTTCTTATAAAATTGCCTAAAAATTATGATTATTAATTTTTTTATTATCTGTGTTAGTTTGGCCAATAATAATGAGATTGTTGTTAAAAAAATAATTTTTTTTGCAAAATATTTTTTTGAAGTTGAATATTTTTTTTGTCCGAGAGAATATGAAAAAATATTTCAAACAAATCATTTACCAAATTTAATAAGCTTTAAAAACGTGTATAAGTGTTTACTTACATACTTAATTTCTATCGAAAATATGTGGATAAGCGCTTAATTTAGTATGCGCGCTGGTTGTAACCCGGAGCCGCGTGTTATGTTTGACGATCTTGTCGCGTCGCTACTTGTTATTTTATTAAGTTGAAACAAATGAAAAAATTAAATAAAAATAATCAGTTTCATCTCCTTTGTCTTGAGATTAAGGTGTGTGAGTTTTGTGCGTTATATTTTGATGTTATTGTGCCAAGCTTTCAAGTTTTTTGTGCGTTTTACCACCTACATCGGGTAAAAATATTGAGGAACAATTAATTAACAATAAATTAACAAACTGCAGAGAACCTATTGTGTATTTTATGTAAACTGACCTTACAGGAAATGTTGTTATAGTAATGAAGTGGTTACAAATGCAAATTAACGCTAGTATTGAAAACGATGACAATAATCATATTAAATTAACTAGTTTTAATAGCGTAATCGTGCACATACATAGATTGTAGAAAAAGTATTCTAGAGCTAGCAGTATTAAGGCTTTTACAAATATTAATTATAGCTCATCGACCAGTACACCTAAGCAATTTCTAAGTCATTTAGAAAATGTATTTATTCTGATGAAGAACTGTATTATTTAAGACAAAAAAAAGTTTTTATTCTTTACACTACCTCATAAATATCGCGATCAAATGCGTTTGGTGTTAACAATGGAAATAAGAGAAACATTGATGAATGCTTGCAATACAAAGGATGATAAATGGGGTGCAAAATTAAAGCAAAATCTAAAATGTTAAGTGTGTTTAATTTGTTCGCCGCAGAAGCTCGCTATCATAACAGTTGTTTCAAGAAGTTCTGTAAAAGTAAACTAACTCAAAAAGTAAGTTTGTAGGAAGATCTAAAGATGATAATTCAGCCAAAAAAAGCTTAAACTCTGTAATTTCTTAGAATATACTGATGAATTTCAGTTTACTTTAGAGAAAATAAGGGAAATAGTAATAGATATTTGTGGCACTGATCTACCGTACTCAGATACATTTCTGAAAAAACAAATGATCGACAATTTTCAAGATCGGATGTATACATATATTTTTGGCAGAAAAACTGCCATTTGAATGTCTCACTCAAGTTTTAAGATACTAGATGACTGGTGCAGAAACAAAGAAATGAAAGCAAATCTGGAACGTTTATAATAGAACAGAAATAATCAGAGAAGATATTAAAAAAATGCCATATGATTGTGAAAGCTATCCTGATATTCCGGAAATCACTGGTGGGGGTTATGATTTAGTTCCTAAAACTCTGAATCTGTTCACGTCAACTGTAATAAAGAAGAGGTTGTATGATAATGGACCTGATATTACGAGAAGACGTTTAGTAATTAACCATGCCATAATAGCATCTGCAAGGCCTACGTCTTTTTTGTCATCAATACAGACAAGTTTGTGTATATACAATGAATGTACGGATCTAAACATTTAATAGAAGTGTTGTCGTTGTTGTTCGTCTTATCATGAAGGTGACATACCAGAGATCTCTAATAAGCTGGGCTTCCTATAATCGAAGATGACACATCGTTTGACAATTCCGACGTTAATATAAAAAGATTATATGGCCTTAATACATTTCATGCCATGGGAGGAATCAAGTGTATCACTCTGGCCTCTAATATGACAACAACTCTAGATGTACCTGGTCTTTAGTGTGGAAATTTTGGGAAAAAAGAAAACATCCCTCAACGTTGCTACGCGAAGAGAAAAAAGAGCAGCTTGAAATATGTAACCATAAAAAATATCAGTGAATGTACATCTTCTAGAAAAGAGCATGCCGATTCATTATATTTTGTATCTCTAACCAATTAATAATATTTGGCTGATTTATAAAGCACCATTTTCGTGAAAAATCACCTCAAGGGCGCCGAAGGGCACGCAAGGGTGGGTGGCACGCATTCAAAAGTTGACAGGAACGGGTTTATAAATGTCGCTATGAACGATTGTGTGGATTATGGAACCAGTTAAGTAATGGCTATTCCATTTATTGATATTGATTCCAATAATCCATCCTCAGTGCACACTGCACTATATCTCCCAACAGAACAGTGCAAAAAGAACAATCAAACATGCATTGTAACTTTTGACCAACCTGCTTTTTCTCAGAGCTATTGAAATGGTACTGGGGGCTGACGGATCATCGGAAATTACAAAAATTATTTCACGACTAGAAGGTTTTAATTTGTTAATGTAATATTTAGGATTTATTGGTCGCATCATGGAAGGAAATGGGCTAGAAGATTTATGGAAAACTGTGTAACTGTAAAGAACGCGGCCCGCCAGTATCTCCTGAGGACATACCTCCTAGTTCAAACATGGCCAGGAAATGAATTACCATCTAATGAATGGGGATGGCAAAGAAGAGAATATAAGTTAACACATACAAATGACATGTCCCGCGAATCCAAATGAATCCTACCGGCTGCGCCAAATGTGATAACCGTGGCCGGTTATATACATTACTTCTGGACTCCTTGTGGTGGATCCAGATTTCTCTTGATGGTGATCTCAGTGGGATTGCAATAATAATACGTGGGTAGACTATTACTGTTTATTCCGAGATTGGTACAATGGTGCTTCGTAGGAAGCCTGAATGCAAAGAGAACGAATGGACAACATTCACAACCTTTTATACGTTACTCATGCTGTCTCACTCATACACGCATGTCTCTTTTATACCGCTAGACATACGTTCACCACACTTGTAATTGATTCTTGTAACTGTAAAACCTCGTGCGGAAAGTCGTGCAGCTGTCGGAGGGCAGGACTAGAGTGTTATGATATGTGTGGCCACTGCAATGGACTATCCTTCAGTAACACATCTGAAAATACTGATGAAATATTTGGAGACGACTGTGATACCCGGTTAATAATAATATTCTGTAATCCCTTAATACCTACGAAAAGTTATATAATTTTGTACTTATTGGATTTTTTTTCGTACTTTTATTGCAAATACTTTTAAGTGTTATAAGTGTTTTTATATGGTAAATAAATTAAAAGGTACTCGATTTTTCAATTTAAAACTATAAATAGTGCTATCTAAGCACAAATCGGTCACCTACAATCACAGCTGACTAGGTCGCCCGCACGCCGCGGCGCCGTGCCGCCCTGCAATTGAGTCGGATTTTGACCAGTATTAAGGATAAAGTAAGCAATGTTATACATCGTTTTAAAGCTTATTAAATTTGGCAAATAGTTTGTTTGAAACATTTTTGCGTGTTTTCTCAGACAAAAAAAATATTCTCCTTTAAATCAAAATTTTACGAAAAAAAAATTTTTTTTGGCGACAATGTCATTATTATTTGCCAAACCGTAGTAGATAACAAAAAAATGTATTTTATCTTTTTTGTAGATAGCTTATTAAGAAGTATAAGAGTGTTTTTTTTTCAGATATATCGTATAGTTTAGGAGATATAATGGATTTTGTGGAACTCTACAATTTCAAAGTTTGGAGGGGGGCAGGGGTGGGGACTTTTGTGAAAATACTCCCAGTAAGAAGTACTATCCACCTGCAAAAATTCAGCTTTCCCTTAATTTGTTCCAGTTCAATGCGTTTATTGACTGGGCTAGTGGTTCCTGCAACCTTTTACTGACCCGGGACCACTTGTACCTTTATTTTTCGATAGGGACCACAAGCAGTGGCGTAGCAAGGGGGGGCGGCACCCCGGGTTCCACCCGACCGAGTTTCACTCCCAAGATCACAATTCTCTAGCCACCCCCCCCCCCCCCCGCCCTCTAGGATGGACAAATTTTTTGTGTTTTGTCAACTTTAATGGGGAGGGGGGGGGGGTGACACCACATTATTCCCGCCAGCTAGCTGGCATGGATGGCACCCGGGACAGATAGTACAACGGGAGGGGCGTATTGGGATAGGGTAGGACGGGTTCTAGCAGAATAATTACCATAACGGATGGGGCGGAATGGGATAGGGAGGGACGAGTTCTAGCAGAATATTTACCACAACGGAATCCGATAGATTGGGACGGGTTCTAGCAGAATATTTACCACAACGGAAGGGGCGGAATGGGATAGGGTGGGACGGGTTCTAGCTGAATATTTACCACAACGGAGGGGGCGCAATGGGATAGGGTGGGACGAGTTCTAGCAGAATACTTACCACAACGGAGGGAGCGGAATGGGATATGGTGGGACGGGTTCTAGCAGAATATTTACCACAACAGGCGGGGTAGGATGGGGTGGGGCAAAACGGAATACCATAATGGCCACTGATGACAAGGTAGAATAATGATAAACTGAATATTGTCCCGATTTTTTTTATTCAGACTTCTCGACCAGGGACCGCCCGCGCGTTGGCTCATTTATTGACCGGCGGACTCATCGCGGACCATCTTCTAGCCTATTGCGGACCACTGGTTGGGAAACCCTGCTTTAATGGAATACATTGAATTGAGAAAATGAATGCTTGGTGTTTTCTTTGTTTTTATCGGTGGTCATCGTCTACAGCGCTCCATTCCTATTTTTGTCTTGGAATCCATCCCCACACACTTACAATATATTAGTTATTTTTTTTTATTTAATAACCAAAATATTCACTACGAATTATTTATATGGCAGAACAACGTTTTCCGGGTCAGCTAATAATAATATAAGAATAGAAGAACATGTATCTAGACAAATAAGTACCTATAATCAAAAGTATTACAACAAACGGCGATTAACTGGTTATTATTTTTTTTTTTTAAATTATGTAAATTAAACAAAATTGTTGCAAAATGTGTGGTCATCATTACATTTACGAGTTTGTTTAATATTACGGTTTGTCTTATGATAAGCTTCATTCCAAAAAATGAAAGATTTCGGTGCGCTAGTTACAAGCAAATCGGAGATGCGAGTTTTTTGAGGATTGTAGTGAGGTTAATGGAAGGGGTTCCGTGACAACCTAGAAAAGTCAAAAAGCTAGTAGAGCATAGCCAGAAAAAAAAATAGAAAAATGGCCCATAATTTAACCTAACGTAACCTGTTTGTAATATCTCCTTCTCTGTGATGATTTAAAATTAATTTAAGATATCAATACCTTAGCGTAAATCTAGTTAACCCATTTAGATCATTTTTATACACAAATTCTTAAATTGTAATATTATGTAAAAACTTCTTACTTCTTCCGGCGCTAATCATATGCATGTTATTAAGTCACTAGTTTTAGGTCATCTACAGTCATTTATATGTCTAAGTCATAAGTAACTAGCTATAAGTCTTAGATGAAAGTCACTAGTTATTAGTTATAATAGTAAATCTTAGATCTTAGTTATTGTAAGCCAGTAATATAAGTCACTAGTCATATGTCTTAGATGTAAGTCAATAGTTATAATTATAAATCTTAGTTGTAAGCCAGAAGCTGTAAGTCTCAGATGTAAGTCACTAGTTATAATTGTAAATCTTAGTAGTAAGCCAGTCATATAAGTCACTAGCTATAAGTCTTAGATGTAAGTCACTAGTTATAATTGTAAATCTTCCTCAAAACTCGCTAGCTAAATTTTGTCTGGCGAGCTCTCGCAAAAGGAATGACTTGCTTCTCTCTGTTCGGCTATGTTCGGCGCATGTCTAACCGACACCACGTGACCTGAACATTGCATAAACAATTGAACAATGATAGAACTGATCATAACTAATTTTCCTACATGTTACAAAATTTAAAAAATCTTTTTATACATTTTTTAATCACTTTTAATGAATTTTCAAATGAGGTGTTGATCTGTTTTCATTCTGAGTTGTCCGGTCACCGATCGAAGGATACAAAAATAAAAATACCTCAATAAAAATACCTAAAAAAAACAAAAATAAACCCACCCCTCAAACACACAAGCTCAGCTAACGTCGTTTATTTATGTAATTATAACATAATTACTTTTCTAAAATTTTTTTTATGTGAATACCTCACAAGAGTCCCAGCGGCTCCCGTCTGGAGCCAGTATGAAAAAATTCACAGTGTTTCTTTAAATGATGTTTAAGATAATGCCCGCGAGATTTTTGCTCTATTTTAAACGAGTCGTGTTTTATTAAACATTTTCGCAATTTTCGCATCGATGTTAACGCCGTAAATGTTAACGCTCTCCTCTAACACTCGTAATTTCGTATCTCTCCATCTTCTTCCTTTCGGGCCCGGTTGCAGAGCCTTAAGTGCTTTAACTATTTTGATTTCAGAAAAATGAATATAGGTATTATGTCCGTATGTTTATGAGTGATCGCTTCCAAGCGTTAATAGAATTGTTGCATTGTCATCGACAACGAGTTTAGCTGCCAAGATTTAGCTTGATCGGGTGTCGAGAAGTGCAAAATTCCGTGGCATTCATTCATTCAATTAAGAAAACAAGAGTGGAATTCAAATACTTAGGCGTTTCTTCAATAATCGCAAATTCGCTTCGTGGCATAGTCGTTTTAATTAAATGAAAAGAAATCACTTTTCATACACTAATTATTTAATCAGTATTATCGACAAGTTTTCAAAACATTATTTTTTTTTGTCTCGATAAAATCCTTAAAATTAAAAAAAAAATCGTTAAAATTTTATCGAAGGAATACGAAGACTAAGAATAGAATAGAAAGACGAAGACTTAGAATAGAAAGACGAAGGAATAATTGGTTTCGATACATGACGATAATTTTGATGAAATATGTGGTGTAACTTAAATAGATGTACATATTTTGAAGTACCTACAGTTTTTGCTTACAAAAATTAAATATTGTTACTTAACAAAATCAATTTCCACTTTTCACATCTTATCTCCCACTCCCAATAAAATTAATTTTTTACTTATCACATCTTAGCACTCTCAAATGTAATTTTTAAGTTTAAAATAAATCAATAAGTACCTGCTTCATATATTAAAAAAAAACAAGTGTGCTTTAGAACACACGACTGAAGTACAACTTTACTAACTTATATCTCCCTCTCAACTTTCGTTCGCCTCGCTCGGTCGTTCGCCTCGTCCGATCACACTTTTCATAACGCTCTCGTCACGCATTCACCAGCTTAAGCATGCGTAAAGAAGTTTTACTTAAAAAGAAAAAAAATCTACAACCCTTGTAGATTTATCTGCTGTATTTCAAATATGAAAATGTATTCTTTCCGGTATCCATTTAACCTAACACGTATTTTGTCTAAGCGAAGCCTTACTGGCTCCCTACCGCGTATCATAAATTTGAAGTGATTTACTGTTCGGATCTTTTATATTGACGTTTATTGACGATGACAGAATTCAGTCACCATCACATTACCATCGACCGTGAAAAATCAGAAGGAAGCAACTCCAATTTCAGCTTCTTAGTTTTATTCCATGTGTTAAAATACGCAACCGGACAAAAAGAAGGGAGTATAGGTTGGGTCGTTTCCAATTCTCGATATATTTGATGACTATCAAGTTGTCGATTAACGACGTATTTTTTAAGGATTTCTTAAAATCGGTTAAACAACAATTAACAAAATCTCGCTCCTCGTCTAGATAATTGAAACAATCTTATCTTTTGAAAACAATCGTTCAGTGTAGCAAAGGAAAAATAAAATATCTCGGAACGGACAGAATGTTGAAACTGATTTATATAGTTTTTAGACTTAGACTTTGGTAAGCAGTCAAAAAGAAGAAGAAGAGAAGATGTGAACATACGAATATTAGAGGGAGCGCTAAATAAAACGATAATATTTAAGCGAAAATTGTGAAAATGTAACGTGAACATGTAAGAGCCTTCAAGGCGTGAATAAATAAATATTTTTGTACAAACTTAAAAACAAAAACTTTAAAAAGACCGGTCAGTGGCTGAGTAGGCATCGAGTTTGGGTCCCTACCGGGCGTCGCGTGTTCGATTCCTCGGCTGGCTAAGTCCTCCAACACGAAACAAGCAACATTTTCTGCTTAGTGTGGTGGTAGTAGGAGATTTTCAAACATCGTTGGGTTATTCGTAACCCGGGAATGTTTGCCTTTCGTTTTAAAAAAAAAATTCAAGAGAAATACTTATGTTATAAAACCGTAGAAATTCGGAATGTTGCGGCTTAATATGTTTACATAAAATCATAAATTCAATAATTGATTGCCGTAAATTATTATACTTGATTTATTTCCATTTACCTCGCAAACCAACGTCGCCATCGGGGCAATATCAACGGTTCTATTGTGACAACTCCAACACAAAATCACAATAATATACTCCCGTTTGCCGTAAACAAAATTTGGGTAATGTAATGACTATAAAGATGTTGTTGACATATTTAACACATCATTCACTAGATATAAACAAAAAAAAAACATAGTTGAATTTATATCGGAAAGAAGAACAACAAATTTAATAACAATCTACACAGCTCTGCTTCGACTTATTTAATTTACATATATATTGTACTTTTCCGTGTCTACTGTTTTTCCATCTTGGATGATGGAGTATTTTAACATTATCGTCGACTACTACTTCAGATCACGAAAATAACTGCCGAAATTGGGGTGTTCCCCTTTCACCTTTTCATAGTAGAAATGTTATCGAATTTTTATAGGAAATATTCAGTTGGCTGGTCGCTGGCTGGTTGGTTGAGCCGGGATCAGCCGCGTGTTGCGGTCGGGGAGCTCAGAATAATCCCAAGAGGCCAGAGATTCGGCCAACCAAGATATCTGTGCTGAAAATATTTAGTAATGCAAAGGGTAGAATAGCTTATAAGTTGGAAGAAAGCATTTGTCTTATTTAAGCTAGACCTAAGAAGCATTTCTCAAGCCAAACTTCGTCAACATCCGCCCACGTAATCATCAAAATCAACACTGACCCTTCTGACCAAAGAAGTTATATAGATACCATTTTTGTTGTGAAATACTTATTCAAAATCCCTCCGTAATTATTTACGGTCGATTTCCAGTATTTCAACGGAAGATCAAAAATTCGATAATAATAATAATTGGCTGATTTGTATAGCTCCGTTTTCGTGAAAAATCACTGTTAGGGCGCTGTACATCTTTCTTATATTATAAATTCGAAAGTTTGTATGGATGCATGTATGTCTGTGTTGTTACTCTTTCACGCAAAGACTACTGAATGGATTTGAATGAAACTTTACAATAATATAGCTCATACATCAGAATAACAAATAGGCTATATATATATAATTTTTTTTTTTTAATAATATGTTTTACATGGTACTTATTTACATGATAATTTTACATCTCAGTTTTTTTAATACCCTTCCATTGAAAGTATTTGGTTGTGTATGGAAGGGGAGTGTACATAAAAATGTTATTAGTTAGTACTTAAATAATTCATTGTACATACATATATGTGAGCTGCGGTTGATAATAGAGTGTATTTAAAAAAAAGAAAGAATGTTATGGAAAACTAAGGATATTTGTAAGATTAATTAAGTGACAGTAGTTTTTTTCTTAAGAATATTTTTAAAATGTCTCTTGACAGAGAGCAGTATTCGGGTTTTATCATTACTGCTTTTGATTTCTTTTGGTAGACGATTGAAAAAAGTTCTTCCTTGGTAAGTGTAATGATGCTGTGCAAAAGATGTAGGCATTTAGTTTTGGGCATAGAAAAACATGTTTAAGTCGAGTTCTGTTTTCATTTAAAAATGGATATTTATCTTTTTCTTTTATAATTTGAATTAATGAATTTTTAATATATAAATCTTTAAATGTGGGTACTTGAAATTCTTCAAATAGGCATTCTGTCGGGTAGTCCAAGAATTTTTTTAATATAATTTTATTAATTGTTCTTTGTATAATTTCTATTGGAAGAAGGATATATTTATACGCGGATCCCCATCCCCAACTAATAATAGCGTATTGTAAAGTGGATTGAACAAAGGCATAGTAGATTAAATATAGATTTTTTATCGACAGAAAATTTCTAATTCTTAAAAATATATTTATTTATTTTCTGATTTTGTTTAATACCTGACATATTTGTTCCTTCCATTTCAGATTTTTATCGATAATATACTCAGAGATATTTAATTTTATTTGTTGTTTTTAATATTGTACAGTTTGATTAACAATCATTTAAATTATTATTTTTAATTGTTAAACTAACGTTTAAGGCAAGATTTTTATGCATAGCACAAAGGGTAACAATTATTATAAGCAATAATTATCAGTCTGAAACACTCATCCACATTGAAAAATCTTCCGAGAAAAGATACATGACGCCAACTGATAATTTTTGCCTATAATAATTGTAACAATCATTTTGCCTATGAAGTTTAGTATTATCGAGCATAGTTTGGATGGATTGCAAATAGAATTACAAATGTCTTTTCACTATTTAGTGATAGTAAATTAGTGTCGAAAAAATTCTTATCGTGTTAATGTCTTCTGTGGCCTTTAATTCTACATTTTCCCAAGTCTTTTTACTTATTATTAATACTGTATCGTCAGCGTAAGATGTAATTTGACCATTTAAATGTTAAAAAAATATCGTTTACATATATGGTAAAAAGGATTGGTTCAAGCACTGTGCCTTGGGGGATTCCAAAGCTTAAAATCTCTTGATCACTACTAACACGATTAATTTTTACCACTTGAGGGCGGCTTTTTAAGTAGTTGGTGATCCATTTAATCGCGTTGCCTTTTATGCCAATATTATTTAATTTTTTTAATAGCATCTCATGGGATATGCTATCGAATGCCTTTCTGAGGTCAATAAATATAACCGCAAATTTTTTACCTTTATCTAATCCTACTTAATATTATAAAGGTGAAAGTTTGTATGGATGTATGTTTGTTATTCTTTAACGCAAAACCTACTAAATGGATTTTAAAAATTCTTTCACTAATAGAAAGCTACATTATTTGCAAGATCTATAGGCTATGTATATTGGTAAGTTATAGTGTTATGAATAATCAATCACTGGCGTTATGAAAGTGTTTATCATACGTTTTCTGTCCCTAACAAAATCGATTTATTGCAAACGTCAGAAAAAAGCAAAGTAATTGTCGCCTTGGAAACGATGTTTTATTTTTTTTAACTAGGCAATTCATCCTAAAAAGGTTAGTTACGCCATTCATAAATCGAGAACGGCTTGACCGATTTTTATGATCTTTGATTTGTTGGATTTGTCTCCGCACTGAATAGCAGAATAGCAATTAAAATATCGGAAAAAACACGAGAAAAAAATTTAAAAAAAATTCTTTTCCTCATACATTTTGTATGGAACGAATTCTCATCTTTTGAAATAGAAGCAGCAATATTGTGATAAGTATAATATTGAAGAGTGAGTGAATTAGAAAAACGTCAAATGTCAATGCGCTGATTGTTTTGCTTTTGTTCTAAAACATATATTGCGGTCCCTCTTTCTTACACCCTAAATGTCAACAGTCGAAAATGACTTAAACGGCGCACGTATGTCTGCACCCCTCCAAAGGAAAAATATAATAATTATAATAAATGTCCCTCACACGCATAAAGAAAATGAAACGCCATTCCCGTAAATAAGTGGAAAAGTAAGAAAATAACAAACAAAATAAATCCGTACACAATGCCATCTCTGATATTGACAAAAATAAAATACGAACAGTTGTGCATTGATAATTGCTTCATTGTGTAATTTTTAACAAAACATAAAATTGAACTTAATCCAGCTAATAATAACAGTTATTGATTTTGTGGCGGTTTTAGTTCGCCAGGTCAGCTAGTATATAAATATATATTATAATACAAGTATTCCTTAAATCTCCGTATAACTTGATTAATACAGGGTGTTAAAAATTTAATTAAGAAACATAATTACTCTCACAAAACAACTATGTATAGATTAAAAAAACTAGTGAAAACACATTTTTTAAATAAATTTTTGAAATTAGATACAATTATTGCCACAGCCGAGAATCGAAGCTCGATCAACTGTTTGGAAGGCAACCACGCTGACCTTTACGCCAGGACAGGTTGTTTAAAAAAAATTGATGAAGTCAAATATTTTAAATTAATTTTCATGTTCCGTATCAGTTCTATTCAAGTTCTGTTATTATATCATTAGAGACCAAGTGTACCATAAAACTGAAATACGATTTACCATTTCTCCGATTGTACTGCGAGTTTCCGGTCACAGTGAATGTAAAGGAGTGTGTCCATGAGTGGTTTTGTGTTTTATACATATCTCTATTTTTATTCTGAAATTAATTAAATTTTGCCCACTTGACCTTAAAAATAAGAGGAAGGTCACTGTATGCATTGTACAAGAGTCCTTGTGAGAGCGTTGATAGGAGTGACTTTCTAATCACATAGAATATGGCAGGAAAGCGGTTGGTCCCCTCGACTATCTACATGAGATTTCGAAAAACCACCCCTATCCCCTCTACCAACCAAAACAGAATTTTGATATTACTTAATGATATTTTGAACACTTGAAGATCAAAATAAGAAAAAAATTACCGTCTACATCTGATTTCGAAGAACTACTCGTATGTGTTCTTATCCAGGGAATCTTTCAAAATTTCCAAGTAAATGAACAAATAATAACAATCCTTAGAGGTTTATACTAGATACCTACCGATGTAGAAAATTACACAACGTGAAGATAAGTTACTCATCATATCAATTTTAATTAAATATGAAAGATAGAAAACGTTCTTGTATGCTAGATAGCAGCAGTAAATTATCGTTTTCGCAGTTAAACACAAACTGCGAGTACTAAGAGGAGATAAATATACATTTATAAACATACATAAACAGTACTTTACGACAGAGCGGACGATCTCCAAAAGGATAGCAGAACACTTTCGTGCTTGTAAACTCGGCCACCCTGATAAATTGGCAATCGTTGAGCACTTAATCGAAACCGGCCTTTACTTTGGATTTGTTCCTGAGGTCCTGGGAAGACCCAAAACTTATTGAGCACGCCTGCTTACGAAGGCAATTGAAATCTACAAAAATCCAATTAATATTAATAGAGACGACGGAGCGAAGCTCAATAGCTCTTGGTATCCGGTAATTGACGGCTACACCAAAGCTAAATGCAAAAACCATGTCTAAGTATACAGTAATGCCAGCTCGTGGTAAAGCATTTTGTTTTATACCTTTACATTGACTAAATTCGCTTAAACCATTGTAATTCTAATTCTGAAATTCTTACCATTATGATTTCTAATTTTTAGAATTCGTTAAGAGATGGAATCACTTCCGTCGGCAACTCGCAAACGGACTTGCCCCTGACTAGCATAAATACCACGATTTTGTAAACTCTTGATTCCGTTCCGTGGCAATGACGCCACTGCTTATCACGGTTATTTTGTACCGGTGAAAGTTAGTGGAGTTAGCGACACGGTATCGCTTCGCAGTAAATAAGCACACACTTCACCACTAAAAATTGCACATCTACCGGATCTGCCCTGATGATGGATACTGCAACGATGTCCGAAACGTTGGCTAAAGAAGGAGGTAGTGCAACACGGCATAACACCCCAAAAACAAATAACGAAAAAGTACTTTAATTGCTAATTAACTCTTTCGTTCGTTCATTTTAAAGTGAAAACTTCTAAGTTCTAATGAATTAAAATGTTGAAACTAGGTGAAAAGTAATGAAAAATTAGGCGCAGAATTTAGAATTTCTTACGCGATAAATCTCCGTAAACTTCTATAATGTTTCTTCGGGAATTTGTGAATTTAATATTGGCATACCCTTAAATACTATTTTCATATTGCCATCAAAATTTACTCGCAAATCTTAAATTCAAAATTAATTACGCCTGATATATGAGTGTATAATATCTTCACATATTTGCATACATACGTGAGAATCTGAAGCTCTTCAAAGTGTGGAAAAAATTTTCTGGTTCCGCGAAGTAATAAAGAGCATAATTTTGTAATGCTATTAATTTACTGCGAAATATGTGCACACATTGCTTAATTTCATTCAACTTTATTAAAAGAGATATAAATACAGATGCAGTGGAGAAGTAAAGTTTTATTTGTACCAACACAATGGGTAATAGGTACGTAATAAACTAGTGAGTAATGATATTTTCATCAAAAAATGCCTGGTTTATTATGTTAGGCCGGTGAAAGGGCCTTCGCTCATGGAGAAACCGAAAACCGGTTGGCAACTCAGCTCATGGCACAACTCAATTAATCAACCTCCTTAATAAAATCGATATTTTTTCTTATCCGACATCGCAAATTACTCAAAAATTTGACAGGTCGTGAGCCACTACCGTGGTAACCTGTCAACATGGCAACTGAACTGTACACCAGCACTGCCAGTCACAGCGTCGCCCTTGACAACTGGTATTTAACAAGTTGCCTATGTGTGGACTGCCAATAAAATTCACAAGTTCCTATATTGTGGATAGCGATCGAGTCGCCAACTGGTTTTTTTTTTCAGTTTGTCCATGAGCGGATGACTTTAGTACATACAGCCCTGGATGCGGCCCGCGGTCATGTATGACGATTTTTTTTTTAAAGTATCGGGTACTTCAGAATGTCTTTAAAATCACATTTGAGTTATTAAAACCAATTAAGTTTCTATAATTACACCAAATGCTTATATTTTGCTGATTTATATTTCCCGCGTAAAACTTCTCGCTCGAGAACTCGAGGTCTGTTTGCAGCGTCGCGCGTCAGGAGCGTCTAACTACTTAGTTTGATGGGGTTCGACAGGTTGAGAATCGTCTTTCATTATTCTCCTATTCTTATCGACGTGTGTCCTCTATTCAGTATAGTGCAGCTTTACAATACTACCCTATAGTCTTGACTTCTAGTAATCTATAATAGTAGTATTCAAACAAGACAAGTGTTTCATGGTGAGGCAAGATGACCAACCGTAATCCTTTTGAGGATGTAGAACTCTGGACACGCAACATGTCCGATCGCGTAACAATGACAAATCAGTGCAGATTTTTTGAGTTACGGGGAGAAATCAATTATTTTATGACCGAGGAGAATATACCTATCCTCGAATTAAGAAATTAAGAGTGGTTGCAAGGCTCATGTTTCTTGGTAGACATGACGAAAAAATTGAATGAGTTATATTAGGTCCTTACATATGAAATTGTTTTTTTGTTTGGGAGGAACATAAAGTTGATTTTTTTAAATATAATATATTTATTTAATCAAAGTATGTACCATTGCTATCTATGCACTTTTGCCATCTCATAGGTAGTTCATCGATCCCTTTACTAAAAAAACCATTCGGACGGGAATCAATAAAATCTTTGAAGGCGGTTTGGACTGCCCCATCGGAGTTGAATTTTTTCCCTTGCAAGAAGTTATCCAAATTTCGAAAAAAATGGTAATCTGTTGGGGCACGGTCCGGAGAGTACGGTGGATGTCCAATTGAAGCTCCTCTAATTTGGTAGCCGTCTGTTGTGCAGTGTGTGGTCTAGCGTTGACATGAAGCAGCAGCGGCCTAGAGCGATTAACCAGCCTCGGTTGTTTAGCAGCTAGCTTTTCCATCATGGTTTGCAGTTGCCGACAATAGACATCTGCTGTAATCGTCTGGCCAGATTTAAGAAAGCTGTAGTAAACAACACAAAAAAAACAACACAACTGTGTTTTCTTTTGCGGCACCGTCGCCATACACATCATTAATCCTTCGAGCCGTTTTTGCAGCACTGGTGCCACGGTGGAACTCGTACTCGTAAATAACGCGATATTTCAAGTTTTCCATTTTGTAAACTAAGTGACGCAAAGAAAAAAAACAATTCAGGAAAAACAAATGAATTAAAATTTTCGAAACACAAATACATGAGTAAATAGACGTATAAATTTGAATTTGGAATTCCCAACCAAAGAGAAGATATTTGAGATCAAAGTTGCCAGTACGGCAAAACGCCAATTTCATATGTAAGGACCTATCATATTAAGTTGCAGAATCAGAATAATTTTATTACCGATGCTTGCAAATTGATAAAAGCGTTCCAGATGAAATTATTAATGTTTGAGAGCGAACTTATAAATAATAATGCACAATATTTTCCATTGTTGAAATATTGCCAAAATAATAATTTTTTAAAACTTTTCGGACGAAATAAGATAACTAATAGTAGCCTTTAATTGTCGTTTTAAAGAACTAGTAAATTATGAAAAAGCATTTGAGATGTTCAGTTCTCCATTTGGTGTTGATGTTTCCACTGTTTCAGAAACGATAAAAATGGAATTAATCTACCTGCAATGGAATATTGAATTAAAAAATATATACCCCACGATTCCAAAAACTGAATTTTATAGTAAGTAGGTACATAACAACAACTAATTTCCTAATAATATAAGATGTTTTGCCCAAAAAAATATTAGTGCCTTCGGATCAACATACGTTTGTGAAGCTTTTTTGTCCGAAAGGAAATATAATAAGAATAAAAATAGGGCGTCAATAACAGACATAAATCTGGAAAACAAGTTTAGATGTGCATTTTCAACTATTGAAATAGATTTAGAAAAATTAAATAAGCGAAAAGAAACTCAAATCTTGCTCTAAAAGAAGTGGTCATGATAATTGGTTTTATTTAAAATATTGTTTTTAACATTGTTTGATTTATGTGTCTTTTAATAATTTTGATTGTTAAATATGTTAATTACTATAAAAATACATTTTTGTTGGTTCAATTTGTGTTTTATTTTCACATTGAGTGGCTATAGTATTATTTTTTTCACAACTACCCTGATTGTACTTTCAGATTACCTCTGCATTCAAATTATTTATAATACTTACAAAGTACGAAAAAAAGAAATAAGTATTTATTTTATTTATTTATAAAGTACGTGTTATATAATAAAGACATGTAGGTACGGTAGGAAATTCGTTGGAAATAAAAAAAAATGTTATTATTTTTGTATAATGTCTGTATGAGCGGCCCTTGGGAAAATTTTTATTTTTTGAAGAAAACTTCTTCGGAAAGTTTTTCACTTTGTGATGACATTATTTATTTTAATGAAAAGACAAATAACTTTGTTTAAATGTATGCATTTGATCCTGATGTAAACAAAGCTATTTGTCTTTTCATAAAAAAAGGAAAGTTTTAGGTCTTCAATGCGGCCCGAGGTGCAATTTGGGTTGGCCAGGTATTTAGGAATATAATTGTAAGTAAAAAATTCCCGAAAAGTTTCGCCAAATTGAATTTATTTCAGACGCCATAATGTCATAATTTCAAATTTAATCCGGATATTTCCAAATGAATCTTTTTGTAATTCGATATTGCCGGACGTTTCATTGAATTTTGTATTTGAGAGACATTTCTACTGAATTCACGTGTCGGTGAAATTTAATCAAATTCTACCATTTACAAGTCCGTCGGTAACACCATCTCCACCATTCATTAAGGCCTCGAAAATTCTATTTCAGTTACGTGCACAAATCTTTAGAATTTTTAAATATTTTATATAAAATATCTCGACGTGAATCCTTGGCACTGTTGACGGAAATAAAAAGTAATTTGAATACGTAACCCCAGTATTTGTAGCCGAGGATCTTAGTTTAGTTTATATGAATATAAATTTATCGCCACACAAGAAAAATGCAATACCTTTTCATTTCAGAGTTAAATAGTTTCTTAGTACACAGCACACGCGTGTACAACGTTTCTTAATACAATACACGATTGTACACATTATCAGGAAGCAAGAAACAACAAAAGAAAAGTATTAATGCACGTAATGAGCACTTGGTATTGTCGGTGCATTCGGTATGGAATTGTATTCAACTCTAAGGCCCTACGTTCATCGAGATACTTACAAACTACGTAATTGTGACGCAACTACAAGTACCCTGCTGATATACTACTTTTTAATGCTGTTCTCCGTACACGGCGCTACCCGAAATATACTGAACTTGATCATTTTTCATGTGCAGCCGTGGAGTTAACACGATGTCAAGCAATGTCAAATGACTTTTTTTCCAACATCAATCCATGCCTTCTCCACTAAATCCTTTCTTACATATTCTTGTAAAGTAATTCTGGTAAACACGCATTTTTTCCACTTCCAGAACAAATCTAACATTACTTCCATGTTCCAACGCCATTTCTGTCAAACGTCAAACGAATAAGTATCAGACACAAATGATGCGACGCGTCGCGTGCGATCAGCATACTGTCGGTATCGTGATACGGATTGGAAACCGACAGACGTTGCGTAGCGCCGTGTACGGGCACCAGAAAAATCGCACGGGGGTACTTACGATCGGCGCGTATGACACGCTCACGAGGATCGAGTAGCTTGTAAATAGCGTCATATACGGAGGCACTTAGGACTCTGTAAACTTCACCTTCTGTTTGATGCCGTCATTAAACCTTCATTCTTTCGTACTTCAAAACTTCCACAATTTTCGACATCCCATCTATTAAGCTGTAAGCTCAATTACGGACCTTTTCCCCATTAAAATCGAGACCACCGTTGGTTTATGATGCTGCAAATTTGCGAATTGGGAGAAATTGGGTAATTGTAAATTTTGAACAAATTTTGTTAGAAACTAATATTTTCGTTTGATTTCACTGAAGGTATTTGAAAAATCATATTAATTCTCACAAGGAAGTACGGTTTGTAGGTAAACTAACTTGAAGTTGCTTGAAGTAATGAATTCGGCGAATACATTTTCGAACCGAAATTTCAACTTACCAGATCTAAAGAGTCAGGTACTTCCCCACATTCATCTTCCCTAACTCATTCCCCTCCCCCACTAACCTTCAGCCTCACAACATACCCAAATTGGGGGTGCAATAGTCTCACTGGCTCCAGACGGGAGCAGTTGGGACTCTTGTGCGGTATTCATGAAAAAAAGAGTAATATTCAGTTGGATTGTAAAAAATATCTCATTTTGAAATATTTATTCGTGTGCATAATTTTTAATTTTATATTTATGTGAATACCGCACAAGAGACCCAAATGCTCCCGTCTAGAGCCAGTGAGACTATGACATGACTATGGGGTATATTGTGAGGCTGAAGGTGGTGGAGAAGGGAAGGAGATGGGGAAGAGGAAGTGAGGAATTACCTGGCTATTCAGATCTGGTCACCAAATACGGCCATTTTTAGCAACGTTTCAATTCTGAATGGTGGTCTTACACCAGGGCGATACAAAAGTATCTTCTACTCTGGAACGTGACGCAAATATATTATTTTTAAATGAAATAATTGTGAAATAACCCAAATTAGTCAAATAAAATTTATTTTCCCACGGCGGGATTCGATCCCACGGCGGGATTCGATCCCACGACCTTCGGATTGCGAGTCAGGAGCCTTACCTCTTGACCACGCCGGCCGTCAATAGGTAGTATCAGTAATTTGGAAGGCGGGTATGGTTACTGCCGCCCCGGGAACCATGTATTGGATTATCAACACCTCTGCCATAGGTACGGGTAGCCCGGGTTCATGGGGCGAGGTTTGTCAGAATCTCGGCGGCGGTGGCGTCTGCCCACCAACTACGTGGAAGGTCGGATCGGGAGAGACCTTTTTTTTGCAATCGCTCAACACATTGCCTATATGGTGGTACCCATTCCCGATTCTCGTGTTTGTTATTTTTGTAATACGAAAAATGGATATAAAAAACCTACCCTCCCACCGCTCTCAACCCCCTCCCCCTCTCACCCCCTCCACCCCCCGCCTCCTTTACCCCCCCCTCAGCCTACCCCTTCACCTCATCCCAACTCTTCTTCAACCTCCCTCCCTTGGGAGCTGTTGGACTCTTGTGCGGTATTCACATAACAATAATTTACAATAATAAAAAATAAAAAAATTGTTGTAGTTGTGACTCTTGTGCGGTTTTAACATAGCAATAATTTACAAAAAAAAAATTAAATACATATTTGGAGCAGTTAGGACTCTTGTTCGGTATTCACATAACAATGATTTACAATTTTTTTTTTAAATATATATTTTGGAGCAGTTGGGACTCTTGTTCGGTATTCACATAACAATAGTATAACACACATACAATAAGAAAATATTCGAAATTTAAAATTTTTAAGCATAAGACTATTCAATGAACATGAAATTTTGCGTTCCGTTTGGTCAACCCTGTAGATTTTATCAACATGAAACAAGGAAATCGTTTACATTCAAAGTTTCGTATTCAATTCATCATTTCAAAATGTTATGATATAGAGCGCCGTGGAGACGACCGTAGGTAGCGGCTCTTGCCCGCGGAATGAGCTCTGAAATTCTCTGTTGCGAGTATGAGAAAAATCGTGAAATGCGAAGCTGTAAATTAATTAATATTAAATACTTCCTAAAATTATTTTTCGCTCAAACTTATTTATGATTTGTCAATAATGTCTTAGCACAATAAGTTTTAAAAAAAATCTGAAATATATTAGTTTATAAGTTCGCAAATAAATACACAAACTGACTAAGTTTCGTCGAGAAACACATTTATTTTTTATTTTTTTTATTTGTTTTTATATACATATATACATGTAATATAATCATGAGTACTTACATTTTCAGGTTACATTCGGATTAAACTCAAATCATTAAATACTAACATGCAACATTGATTAGAAAAGTATAAACATATATATGTATATAATATATAACCTTTACGAGAGTGTAACTACTCGTGTGTAAAGGAAAGAGAAAATATATATATTTTTTTTTAATTAAAAAAATTAAAAATTATAACACATACATTATAAATACGTACTTACATAAATCAAATGTTATAAAAAACTAAAAAAATAAAATAATATAAAATAACTTGTTGAATAAGTATTGTTAGTTAAAGGTTAATGCGGTTCTAAGTGGCTAAATTATTTAAGATATTATTGTTTAATTTATTTTTGAATTTATTGTAGTCAGATTCTAATCTCAGCTCTATTGCTAGTTGATTAAACCACACCACTCTATTGTACATGTAGTAGTGTTGTGCAAAACTGGTATGCATTAATGGCGTACATAAGCGACCCACTGTGTTTTGCCTATTGCTCTCAACGCGTACCATGGCGTGGTGCGACTTCTTAGAATAGTCTTTGTGTATTTGAAGCAGCGTATTTTATTTTTTAGAGGTGGGACTTGGAAGTCTTGGAAAAGTTGAGAGGTTGAATAATCTGATGGTTTCTTAGTAATAATTTTGATTATCAATCTTTGAGTAATTTCAATGGCAAAATTGAGGTTTTGTAAGCTCCTCATCTTACAAAACCTCAATTTTGTAGGGCTAGAGCAAAGTATATATTTTTAAGAATTTTTAAGTTAAGTATATTTCTTAAATTAATAAATATGTATATGAGTTTTCTTAATCTATTTATAGTATTGGTAATTTGAGTCTTCCACTTAAGGTTACTATCTACTATTACACCCAAATATTTTATTTCTTTTTTATTTGCTATGCATAGACAGTCATTATTTTGGCATGTTAATATTTAAGTGGTGCATTTTTTTTAATGAATTTTAATATTTAATGCAATAGGAGGTATTTTTTTGTTATTTATACTAAAAGGTATATAATAGGTTTTTTCAATGTTTAATGTTAATAAATTTTCGTCAAGCCATTCTTTTAAGGTATTGATATCATTATTAGCAATTGTTTCAAGTTCATTCCATGAATTTGCTTGGAATATAATTGCAGTATCATCTGCATATGAAACAAGTTTTTCTGTTGTTGGTAATTCAAAGATATTATTAACATACAAGATGAATAGAAGAGGGGCCAAAATCGTGCCTTATGGTATTCCCAAGTCGCTTGTACTCGGTTCATTAAGAATGTTTTTTTTATTTTTACGTATTGATTTCTAGAGTTCAGGAAACTTTCTGTCCATGTGTTAGCGTTATCTATAATTCCTATTTCGTTAAGCTTGTATAGTATTTTTTTGTGACTTATGCTGTCAAAGGCTTTCCTTAGGTCTATGAAAATTGCAAGAGATTTTTTGCCTTTGTCTAGTGCTTGATGTATTTTTGTTGTTAAATCTATGATTGCGTCCTGTGTGGTTATTTTTGCGTGAAAACCAAATTGTTGGTCACTCAATATATTATTAATTCCAATAAAATTTTGTGTTTGCTTTTTAGCTACCTTTTCAAAATTTTTTGAGATATTTAGGTCGGTAGTTATTAATTTCTTTAGAGTCACCTGATTTATAAATCGGTGTAATAATAGTTTTTTTGTATATTGATGGAAAGATTCCCTTTTTTAGACTATTGTTTATAATATATGTAATAGGCTTTTTCAAAAAGTTAAGATGTGTCTTTAGATTTTCAACAGTGATCCCATCGAAACCTGGTGCTGATTCAGTTTTTAGGTTTTTTATTATATCAACAATTTCTTGTTCAGTTACTGTTTCGAATTTTCCTATGGTTTTTTTATGACGTTACATCATTTTCTGCGGTACATGTGGTATTATCTACGATATTAGTTATTTTGCTTGCGAGATTTTTTCCGACATTAGAAAAAAAATTATTGAAAGCAGTTGCACATTGTTTAGGGTTATCCAAAACTTGTACCATATAATTATTAATACTTAGATTTAAAACGTCACTTGTTTTCCTTTTTTTATCAATTATTTCATTTATTGTTTTTAAAATTTGTTTATTGTTGTTTCCTGAATTCAATACCTTTTGTTTATAAAAATTAGTTTTAATTAGTGCCGTTAGTTTGTTTCTGTATTTTTTAAAGTATGAGATGATTGGATTATTTAGTGGATATTTTTTAATTAGTTTAAATAAAAAAAAAAATTCTCCTATAGAAACCACGAGGCCATGCGTGATCCATGGTTTAAGTTTATGAAATTTATTTTTATATGTTTTGTTGGGTATTTCATAGCTTGAATCTTTTATATATTTTTGAAAGGTATCATGAAATTGTGATGCACTTATATTCACATCTTCTGTGGTAAGTACAGATTCCCACGATTCGTAAGACAGTTTTTCACATAGTTCTCGTTGATTTATTTTTATTTTTGGAATGGCAGACTCATTACTATTATTAGTTATTTTTTGTTTTTCTATATTGAGGTTTAGTATACATGTATGATGGTCCGTTATGTTGTTTCTCCATATTATTGTTTGGAGATTTTCAGTGTAGTTGGAATTACACCATATATGATCAATACACGATGGCATTTCATTGTTAAATTCTCTAGTATACTTATTTATACAGGGTTTAAAGTTTAAAGCGGTCATCATGTTGATATAATTGTTTTTTTCAATAGTATGGTTGTTTCAGCAATGTTTATATTAATATCACCAATTAGAAAATTGTTTGCACATTTATTGTTTAGGATAATATAATTCAGTTCGGTTATAAAAGTTGGTATTACAGCTGAGTGTGACCGGTAGACTGTCATTATTTGTATATGCAGTTTATTAATAATATTCAATTTTATAATAATACAGTTTGCATTAGCATTAGTCATTTTCTCCTAACTGACTTAGGAAATGAATTCGATATAATTGTTCTGTCAGAGTGCTGGATTAATGTAAATTATATCCCAAAGATAATCAACAACTACTCTGTGTATAATACAACTCGACACAGGTCCCAATCCGATGGGGTCATAGTTTATGTCAAATCCTACTTAAACCCTACAGTGTCTGAAACTACAGTTGACCATGCAAATTGCCTCAAAATCACAATTGACAACTTAAATGTCTTCGCCATATATCGCTCCCCTAAGTCCAATAATGTCTCCTCTTTTCTCTACTCGCTTGAAAAAAATATTGATGACACAACTAAGGATCTCATCATAATCGGTGATATCAACATAGACATCCTAACGAAGCTAGCCCTCATACTACAAAATACCTAAACCTAATGGGTCTTCATGGCCTTATACCATACATCAACATACCTACCCGAGTCACACTCACTACTAAGACATGCATAGATCACATCATGGTCAGAACAAAGCGAATCGCTAAATCAATTGTATTTGAATCTTCGGTGACAGACCACTACTCAACCATCCTAGAAATACACAACTCAAAATCTCCCCCTCTTAAGTCTAGTAATCCTTCTCATAACATTGTAAATATGGATCATCTGATAAAGTCTGTAGAACAAGAAAAATGGGAGTCTACCCTACTCTCTGAAAATGTTGACACAGCTCTTGAAATGTTTTCTGCATCACTAACTGCCCACATTAACTACGCTTCTTTCCCCCCCAAAACAGCCTCCAACAAAAAAAAGAAGCTTAAACCTTGGATTACGAATGGCCTTATATTCTGCATACGTAAAAGAGACAGACTCCACAAACAAGCACTAAATAACCCAGATCCCCAATTCTTCCGTTTCTACAAAAAATATCGTAATATTTGCAATAACCTGTTAATAATAACCAAACAAAAATACTATAAAAAAAAAATTGAAGATTCAGGATATGACAATAAAGTAATCTGGAACGTAGTCAATGACATCTCAGAAAATAAAAAAAACTTCACTCAATATTCAATCACTAGTAATTAATGGGAAACATATCCAAGTCCACGAAGACCCAAAAACCCTAGCCAATCACGCCAACCATTATTTTAGTAACATCGGAACGAACTTAGCCAAAAAAATTCTTAAAGCCACAAATAAAACCCAAAACCTTCTAACTTCACGGGTAAGACTACAGAACTCTCTCCATCCCACACTTATCTTAGCCCCCACATCCACTAAAGAAATGTTTGACACAATACTTTCCATAAAAACAAATAGTGCTGCAGGTATTGACAACATTTCACCTTACATACTAAAACACATAGCTCACTTTATTACCACACCATTAAAACATATTGTAAATCTAAGCTTCAATAGCGGCTCCTTCCCTATCCAACTAAAACATGCAACGGTTATCCCAATATACAGGGTGTAACAGGACGTACCCGAGGGATTTTAACCAGTGATTCCTGAGCATATTTGGAGTAAAAAATGTAAATGAAATTTTCGTCTCCGGTGAAATTTTTATTTCAAATAAAATCATTTTTTTGGTTTTTTTCCACACGCCGTCACTGATCTCATATTTCGAGTAAAGGATACGGCAACTCCGCGCAAACCCCTCCCCCATATCCGCTAGCCAACCCGAACCCCGTTGTTGGCAGCGTACTCTTTCACTCTCTACTGCGCGCCTCCTCGTAACGCGAATAAACATATTGCCAGGTGGTTTTTTAAATAGATATTTTTTTGGAGATAATATTTAACATAACTTTCGCATACAGTATTTTTAAATAGTGTAACAGGACGTACCCGAGGGATTTTAACCAGCGATTCCTGAGCTTATTTGGAGAAAAAAATTTGTATATCATTTTGCTGTACGGTGACATTTTTTTTCAATTAAAAACATTTTTTTTTGTTTTTTCTACACACCTTCACTGATCTCATATTTCGAGTAAAGGATATGGCAACCTCGCGATAACCCCTCCCCCTATCCGCTAGCCAACCCTACAGTTATCGGCAGCACGCTCCCTCACTCCCATACCGCGGCGAAGCTACCCCTTTCCGAATACCGCTCGGTCAGTTGTGTTTGGAGTTTGACGGTGAACGGGGTCGTGCGTAGTTGCTTTGAAATTTGTTTTTGTTTTACTGTTATTATTAGTGTTTATTCTAAAAGATGCCTCAAAATTATCCACCTGCCCATGAAGCAGATATAGTGTTTGTTTATGGAATTTGCCGAGGAAATTCAGTGGAAGCTGTAAGAGAGTATCGCAGAATATATCCAGAACGACGTCTACCACACCATACAACTTTCGTACAGGTTTGTACCTAACTACCTATTTATTATCGTAGAGCTAGACACACATTTAATGCCGCCATCTCATTGTAAAGGCTCCCAAAAATCCGCCTAATTGTGTCTTGTAATGTTACGGAAAAAGGTTATCACTACGTATGTTTATTTACAAAACTTTCCAAAATTTTATGTTTCACTCTCGGAAATCCAAGATAATACCTATCAAACGTGCCAAGTAAAAAAAATAGGGTAATGTTTCCCAACTTGGCTAATTCTTTAAGCTCAAATTATTTAAATAACACTTCATTTAACTTAATATCCTCCTCACAGCATCCCCGAAAATGTGTGGAGTTGATGTAAAAAATGAATAATAATACAACAGAAACAAGAATAATTTACGTAGGTTAATTGGTAAAAGATGCTTTAAAGTTCCATTTTCATTACAATTAAAGTTCGAAATTCTTGTGAAAAAAATATCAAGCCGTCGCGTCATTTTGAAATTGTTATTAACACTTATTTATAACCCAAATTAAGAACTAAATAATCATATTTTGTGCTTGTCCCCCAACGTAAATAGTTGCTAATCAAAATCGGTTCCAAGAAAGCTTGTTTTAAATAGTTTCACTCACAAAATAAATTAATTCGTACTTACGGAACGTTTTCTATGTTAATCAAATATTTCTATGTTCTCAGAAATAAACTGATATAAAACGCACCCGTCATTCATTTTTACTGATATTTTATAACAGAATAATGTTAGCAATTGTATTTTTGTTTGCAGATGTATCAACGCCTGCGCGACCATGGAATCGTACGGGTTCAGGGCGGAGGAAATAATGATGTTCCAGTTCGTGTTGAAGAGAGGATCCTCAACATGATGACAGAAGACCCGACGCTTTCCGTGCGTCGCGTCGCCATGATCGTTGGAGACATAACACACACGACGGTATGGAGAATCCTAAAAAAACATCGCCTGAAACCTTTCCACTACAGGCGCTGCCAAGGTCTACTGGAGAACGACCATTTCTCAAGACTAATTTACTGTAGACGGATGCTACGAAATGTGTTGAGAAATGGAGATTTCATGAAAAATATTCTATTCACAGACGAAGCCCAATTTACGAAAACAGGAATATTAAATATCCACAACCTGCATCATTGGGCCGAAGAAAATCCTAAGCTTGTCCGGGAATCGTCGAGCCAAGAGAGATTCTCAGTAAATATGTGGGCGGGTATTTTGGGTAACAAAATAATTGGTCCGATCGAGTTGCCTCCCAGGTTAAATGGACCGATGTATCTGGAGTTCCTGCAAGGGCAGCTGGGCGACATTCTGGACGAAGTAAACTTACAAGCACTGCGAAGGATGTGGTTCCAGCACGATGGAGCTCCACCCCATTATTCCGTTGCCGTGCGGAACTACCTGAATGTAGAGTTTCCTGGACGGTGGATAGGCCGAGGTAGTCCTAACATTGCATGGCCACCGAGATCACCCGACCTAACACCGTTGGATTACTACCTCTGGGGAACTCTGAAGGAAAAGGTGATTCGAAGCCGATAGCGACGAGAGAGCAATTGATCCAACTGATCATGGAGGCAGCAGACGAACTGAAGGCGAATCCTGCTAATTTAAGCATCCATAATGTGTTAAGATTGCATGCATGCATTGAAGCCGATGGCGGCCACTTCGAGCAACTTTTATAATAATAATAAAAAAAATATTATAACCAAATGTCAGCATTTTTATTCTTACATGTCATTCATAATATTATGTTCGTATCTGTGACAGATGACAGACACAAACGCGAACAAAACATTGCCGGGTGGGTTTTTAAATTATTTTTAGAGGTATTATTTAATTATAACTTTCGCAAATAGTATTTTTAAGTATTGTAAGTTCAGTCAACATTACACTTAAACAGTAGATACTAAAATGTTTTCAAAGCTTATGATCGAACCACCACGATTAATTTATTTGAAACTTCTATAAGAACTCACATTTTGTGTCAAAATTATGAAACATTCCAATCCTTCATAATCGGACTGTTTGTGGTTAGTTTGTATTTTATTGGTAAGGCTGAATACAGTCAACTTATTGACTTGATTTTTTTTTTCTTTAAATCGGCACCATTACCTTAGGGAACGTACTCATACTACGTAACCTCTTCGGGGGGGGGGGGGGGTCTTCAAAATGTCACGCTTGGTACAAATGAGCGGCGATTTGCTTAGGATTTTGGTCACCGGGAGGGGGAGGGGGGGGGGGGGGGGGGGGTTAAAAATTGCAAAAAAAAATGGTCACGTAGTATGGGTACGTTCCCTTCTGTAAAATGATAATATTATTTGTATCGGTAAAACAGGTTATTATTGCAATCCTTATTCTGGATAGTTCCTTGTAATCCAAATGTATGCTATTACATTCAAAACATTGCTAGATCAACTTATTTTCTAAGAACTTTGTCAACATACTTATTGATGGGTTGGTAAAACCAATAGTTTATTGTTTCAAAACACTGGTTAGGCCACATTATAAGTCGAGAACTTTCTAAGAATTGTGTTAGGTATCCTGTTCTTCATAATACGTATTAATAGATCGGTAAAACCAATAGTTTATTGATTGTAACCCTTATTCTGAGTACCTACATAACTGAAAAATATTAGTACCTACATTGTGTAGTTAGGTAAAAATAAATGGGGAATTTGAATTGGAATTTGAATCATGACTAGGTACTTCCAAGAATACACAATTACCTACTACGTGGAATTGCGAGGAGTATGCTAAGACCGAGTTGTTTGGCAGTTCATCCTCTCTACCTACCGCGTGATGTTTAATAAATCTTTTGAACAAAATATTTCACACGGTTTTAAAATTGTTCCAATATGTAATTGATTTATTTTTAAATTCATTTATAAAATTAAATATTTTTCTTATTCAAATACTTCAGCACCTGGCAGCATTCTAATTTTAAAATAACATCGTATTCTACCTATACATGTATGTATTTCATATTATTTTAAATTCTGTGGGTCAAGGTCACGGTTACGCATTTGCAGCTGTTGACAAGTTCGTTTTATATGAGCATTGATTTTATTGACAATAATTTCGCGATTATAATGCGCGTTTCGTTTTGGTGATTCTGGATACCTAATTAAGCAAGTGCAAGGGAGATTGTGTTTTTAAAGGTGGTTAAATATTTATCTTATCTTATTTCTTAATATTTATGATAAAAGGACCATTGGAAATTATTCTCAATTATTGTCAACAAATAAGTTATTTAATTACTGTTTTTGTGTTTAATTCGTAGAACTACATTTTTTTTTGTTTAAAAGTTATTTAATGGTGGGTTTCTTCATTTACCGAGAATGCTAAATGCAATGCTAATTGTAAAAGTAAACGGTCAAATGCATAGACATTTTTAAATTTCGATCGTTTACTTTTACAATTAGCATTCCATTTAGCATTCTCGGTAAATGAAGAAACCCACCCGTCTTCTAACCACAAATTATTTAAATTAGAATTCCATCAGGAATTTTCGGTACTTAAAGTCTTTACTTAAAGCTAGCAATAATATCTGAGTAAAATAAGCATAATAATTATTTACGCAATATTAAATATTACTTGTTTGGTATTGGAGCATATAATATGGTCCTGCCTTGAAGCGCGCTGGTCGTTGTCGCCTCCCTTCCACTGTGTGCACGTGTGAAATTGCGACGTTGTCTCCCGAGTAGACCAATGATCATGCCATTGGCGACGCGTGATTTAAAAACATAATTTTTGTTTTTAATAGAAAAAAAATATCACCGGAGAGCAAAATGAAATCTACATTTTTTACTCCAAATATGCTCAGGAACCGCTGGTTAAAATCCCTCGGGTACGTCCTGTTACACCCTGTATAAGAGTGGCGACAAAACAAATATCGAAAACTACAGTCCCATTTCTTTGCTAAGTGTCTTATCAAAAATCATTTAAAAAATTGTTAAAAGTAGACTTATCTCCCATTTGGAAACCCAGAAGATTCTCTCTCCCAATCAGTTTGGTTTCCAAAAAAAAATTAGCACAGAATCTGCAATCTTAGATCTGACTGAGAACATCACAAATAGCCTGAACGAAGGCGATTCCTGCCTAGCCATATTCTTAGACTTAGCCAAAGCATTCGACACAGTTTCCCACCCTATACTACTGGAAAGACTATCTCAAATTGGCATCCGGGATTCAATTTTTAACTGGTTCTCCTCATACCTTACTGGTAGATCACAAACCGTGAAAATTAATAACGTAGCCGTAAGTAACCCTTTGCCAATACAATTCGGAGTCCCACAAGGAAGTGTTCTAGGCCCAATTTTATTCCTAATATACATCAATAAACTCTGTAACCTACCCATAACCGGAAAACTAATATCCTTTGCAGATGATACTGTGCTTATAGCTCGACATAAAAACTGGAAAGGAGCATTCGACATAGCTCAATATGACATAGGCCTTGTAAAGAATTGGTTAAATGATAATCTCCTCACCCTCAATGCTGGTAAAACAAAATTTTTAACCTTTAGTCTGTCTGCTGCTACCCAACCTACTAACAACCAGAAAATAACAATCCACTCTTGTCCAAAACCTTACTCTTCCTGTACTTGCCCAAATTTGGAAAAAGTTTCCCATATAAAATACCTGGGGGTCCTAATTGATCATCATCTACGTTGGAATCAGCATTTAGCCAATCTAACCCCCCGAATTCGCAAGCTCTCCTATGTTTTTCGAACTCTAAGAAATATCCTTACTCCTACAATACTAAAAAGAGTTTACTATGCTCTCTGCCAATCCCTATTAGTATATGGCATCATAATTTGGGGCGGCTGTGCTCATAAATTTATTGATCCCCTACAAAAAGCTCAAAAAACGATAATACGTGTTATCAACAAGCGACCGACAAGATACCCCTCCACTCGACTTTTCACTGAATATAATGTTCTAAACATACGGCAACTCCATCTAAAATTTACTTTAACGCATTTCATGTTCAAATATAAGAAAAAAACTCTCTTACATCATAACTACACGACCAGAACAATAACCAACCGACACTACAATGTACCGACACTACATACCACGTCAGCACGAAGACATTTCATATACCTAGCTCCTAAAATATTTAACCTTCTCCCTGAGAACTTAAAAACCGAAACCCAACCGCTCACCTTTAAAAAACATTTATCACAATGGATCCTTACAACTAGAAATGATGTTTAGAAACGATTTTTCCGTTATTTGTTTTTGGGGTGTTATGCCGTGTTGCGCTACCTCCTTCTTTAGCCAACGTTTCGGACATCGTTGCAGTGTCCATCATCAGGGCAGATCAGCGAAAATGCTTTTGGCCGTGAAAATCTTAAAACTTTTAGAAACGATGTTCCTTTATTCCTTAATTCAACAAATAATTAAATTACTATTTCTTATATGTTATATTTTAATAACTATTATTATCAACTTATTATTACAACATTATTACTTATTTTTGTTATTATTATTCATTAATTAATTATTATTATTAATTATTATTTATTATATTGTTATTATTATTAATTATTATTATTAATTAATAATAATTTTATTATTATTATTTATTAATCATAACTTATTCATTATTATTAATTAATTAATTATTATTATTATAAAATTTTGCAATTTAATTTAATCTGTACAACTTTTAATTTTATTTATCAACCATTACAAATGTATAATTTCAAATATGTAAACTTCACCCGCCATAACACAGGGATATCCCTAGCATGGCGGATGAAACACCACAAAAAACTAAGCAATGTACAATATTCTTATAAATAAATAAATAAAAATAAATAAATTAGTCATATTTATTTCAGCAAAGCATACGTCCTTATATATTGCTTTAGTGTATATTACAATACCACAATTCTTATTAATATAATGCGAACTTAGAAAGTTGATGTAATTGGGGAGAGTTGGAATGATGGAGTTAATGTTTAGATGGGCTTCAGTCAGTATGATAATGTCTGATTTTTTTGTAATAAATTTAGATTTACTAGAAAATGGTCAAATTTTTTCTTTATGGATCGTATGTTTAAATATATTACGGTAAAGGAGTTTGGAGTCATTTCAAGTATTGTGTTACAGTCATTTGTGTTGTCACAAATTAAATTTTGAACGTTAAATTTTTTTTCGAGTTGTTGAATAATGTAATCATCCATTTCTATTTTTATGTGCATTTTCTAAATTATAACACAGTTTAAAATTGTGTTGCCTTGTCTTGATGCGTGACATGGCTGAAGACCTTCTGCATCTACTCGGTTGGATCTTGTTACCGGAGGCTCGCGGTCCATCTTCTTCAAGCTTGCCTTCTTTGAGATTATGATGGGCGCTCATTTTGATCTTCGTGTCATATGTCCATGTCTCCAAATTTTGATGCTTGATAAATTTATGAGTTTCAAATAGTGTTGAAACTTCCATGGCGAGGATTTGATAATTTAAGGGCAGGGCGTTTTTAATTTAATTTTAGATGTGTTTGTCTGTGTCACTCTCATTTTTAATGTGTATTATTTTTCCTTCACCTTCACTTCCAATTAATATTTTGCCATTTTGAACCCATATGAATTTTAAATTTAGTTTTCAATAATTGTTTTGTATTGTATAGTAGTTCTTTTTTTCTTTAGTAAGATTTTCGTTAATGTATATTCGGCCGTTATTTCCATTTTTATATACATCATTTTTTGTCAGTAGAGTTTTCTTTTTTTGTATCCATTAGTCTCGGAATGTTTGGTGCGTGAACTTAACAATAACGTTGGCCGGCTTGGAGTCCGTTCTTTTGGGAAGTCTCCACACCTTTTCTATATTTTTACTATCGGTGTTCAGTTTTTCAGCAATTTTCTGAACGGTTTTTCTTATATTTTCATCTTGCATCATTTCAAGACCAAACACTTCCACATTGCAATTTTTTTCGGTTTGTTCCATTTCTTGAATTCGATATTCTAGTGTTCGGTTCCATTTTTCAAGATCGGTATTTTTTTTAATCACTTCATTTAGTTTATTTTCATTTTCTTTAAGTTTTTTCCCCATATTTGAGTGGAGTGTTATTAATTCGTCGTATTTGTTTGATAGGAATTCTGTTGACTTCGTTAGTGACTCCAAATCCTTCTTCATTGCGTACATAATGCTATTTTTTTCGTTAATTTCGTTTAGAATTGCATGCACATGTACGTATATATTTTTTAATGATTTTATTTAAACTCAAATTAAAATTCTAAAACATGCGTTTGCTAGATAATGCATTGATTAATTTGGCTGCATGATTATATGATTTGAAATGGGTGTGGCATAATACAAAATATTTTTTGAAAATTTAACAAATCTGCCAACGACCTATGGTATAACCTTATTATACTAAAAATAAACATTTTTTCTCAAAATTTAAAACATGCGAATGCTAGATAAAAGAACAATCTTTCGAAATCCATTTAAAATTTTTTGTGGAAAAGAGTCAATACGTCTAAAATCTGATTTAAAAATGACATATTTCTGGTGTTCTCTGGTAATACCCTCTTAACAAGCTCGTTTTTGCCAGTTACAGATATTCAATAACCTTTGTTATCAATAATCCTTGAAATTGAAAACGCTTCAACCTTATCGTAATGTGTACCTACAACTAATAGTACTTTCGCCGACGAAATCATTTTTTTATTTTTTTTTTATTCAAGTAAAAAAGAAAATTATATTTTCACTGATTTAACCAGAAATAATTAAATACAAAACTAAACTAAATATAACAATACAGCGCTATTCTATGTCATTACTTTGTTTATCAAGAATAAACATTAACATATTTTTCTAAATGTACCCAGCTTTTTTAATGTCGTTTGGGATGCAATTATATAAGTTGCCCCTTGTAACCAATGGATTGTTTACCATATAGTTCGTCTGGATGGTGTTTAAATGTATGTTATCGTGTTGTCGTGTAAAGTGTTTGTGTACTTGGGACGTTTTAATGAATTCTGTGTTTGTATGTACGAGTTTATTGTTTATTTTGTAAATAAGGAAACACGTATTGTTTTCATATAGTTTTCTTAATATTAATATTTTTGTTTCCATGTATAATGTTTTTTGTGAATGTTCTGGGCTTGTAGTGAAACAGTTATTTGATAACCTTGTTTTGTATTATCTGTAATTCATTTATGTATGTTTCGTATGCATTTTCACAGATTTAAATCAAATAATTTAAATGTGAGTGTATGAGACTATAATATAAACCTTTTTTAAATTTATTTGGCAACAGATCTGATAGCCGGCTAAATACACTAAATAAGGGGATGATTTTGTCTTTAATACTTTATATATTATGTTGTTTAAATGTCAAACTCTGATCAATGCATACCCATTAGTAAAATCAAAAATATTACGTCATTAAGTATATGGATGTACCTACCTTTTTCTTTTAAATTAGAATGCTAAACAAGCAGCAGTTATCATTGTTTTAGTTTGATATTTTATTTTATTATTTCTCTTCCCTTTTTATTTATTTATTTATTGTTGTTATACGCCCGTAGGGGCTTTTACATAGATTATAAAATAATATTAGGGTAGGAATCAGTCCCTTCCACTGCATTGCAAGGCGATGTTCCGAGAAAGTAAGGCTGGAGAAGTCAAAGGGACTCCATTAACCATTCTCTCCCGATCCGAGTTGCCATGCAGCTGTAGGGAAGACGCATCCGCCGCCAAGATCCAGACAAACCACGCTTCATGAACCCGGGAACCCCTGCTAAGTCACCAAACGTAGCAAACCACTTGGGGTGACCTGCAGCAGAGGCGTTGGTTATCCAATAAATGGTTCCGGGTGCGGTACCCACATCCGCCTCCTAATTTGCTAATTGGAGTTTTAGAACTAATGGTATTTCCGGCCCTGAACACACACATGAAACTGAGTAGGTACCGGAACATCGGAACAGCGATTTCAACGACCCTCGAGGGGTAAACATCCGCAGGAGTAGACTTTAGAACGTGGTTAAGTAATATGACGAGGCCGCGTTTCTAAATTACGCTGAATTCAATTGTTAACCCCTTTTAAATTAAAATGATGAGTTTTGTGCGAATCCTTGAATAGGAATTTAAGCTAACTAAACAACAAACCCACAGACATTTTTTTTCTTATTACCGGTAGGACCAGCATTTTTTTACATTACCTCCACACAGGAGGCCCTTAGGAAAATAATTTCCCTCAGGGCTTATGTCATCTGAGATTTTGTTTGGAGGGTCTGAAACCCAACGTTTCTTATGCTAAAGTGCATTGGAAATGAAGTTTTAATATCTTATAATTAATTTTGAGTTATAGGAAGGGGAGAGGAAGATAGGAAAAGGATAGGAGATGCTCCCGATAAATACCATACTCTCATTCTCATATTAATAATAGATCGTACGCGTTACTTAATATGGATATTTCTTTAAGTTATTAGTAAAAATGTTAATGCTGTGAAATTTTGTATTATATTGTGCACATACACGAGAAATTGGGGATTTTTTTCTAATATTTGTTCAACATGAGGGGAAATAAAATAAAAACACGGTATACTTTTCAATGCATTCCCGGAATCCATTGCAATGCCCCTTAAATAAAGAAATGGTTTTTCCCTGCATGTCCATTCCCATTCGTCGCCGTTTCCGTTCCCCTTCCGCCTCCCCTTCCCGTCCCCTCCCTCTTTCTCACTCTGCGAAACTAAATGAAATACATCCATTTTTCAAACAACTTGCGCGCCACCTATTGCAATATTTTTATACAAATTTCATAACGCCAGAGCTCACTAGTATATATATATATATATATATATATATATTATACTAGTCAGCTCATACAGAAACCTTCGAGAACGTGCGTACAAAAACTCAAAAACCAAAGTTCCATCGCAATCGGATGATTAGTATAGGAAAAAATTCATAAGGCCAGAGCTCACTGTTATACATAGGTATAGAAACCATCCCAGGCATGCGCACTTAAAATTCCCAAAGTTTCATCGCAATCGGATGAATAGTTTAGGAATGCATAAGTGACAAATAAATAAACAATAATTTTTATATATTAAGATAATAAGATAATAGGTATACAAATATAAAATATGGTTTCATGTTTAGGTTTAGTAAACCATTTGACAAAATAGTTTGAAAACCAGATGCTGTCGCCGTTGCCTCTGAATGCGCAATAAGCTCATCGATTCTCACTTCTTACATAGATTCTATTCAGTCGTTTTCTATTCAATGTAGGGGTATGTACCATTTCACATTGGAAATGCTTGGGAGTGCCGTGCTATGATTACATGCAATGCATTTTAAAGACTTCAAAACGAAACAACGGGCAAAATGCAATAGGAACGCATCGTCTTAAAATCGTATACCGGTGTAATATGTGTAACAACTGTTCGCATATATATTTTTTTTTTTAGTTTATCGTATTATTTTTAGTAATCAAACAGTACTTCAAAAGATAAGTAGATAAAAATTATCATTGAATGGCGAATCTAAATTTAAACGAAATTGATTAAGGACCTATCTTAGGGCATTTGCTGAGCATGAGCTATAATATCGGTGGGCACAAATACAACCCTTCAAAATTCGGGCGAATTTTATCAATCGGTTAAAATGAAATCCAAATAAATGGATTATTTGTGAACATGTCCGAAAACTAAAAACTGTTTTCGAAAGGAGATGAAATATGCTTTCAAATAAGAAATATGTATTAGAAATAACCAGATATTTTTTAATGCAAATTTTTTTAATGCTAACTTTAAAAATTTTAAAAAATGGCTCACTTTACGTTTTTTCTAACTAAAATTACTAATGACAAAAAGAATAAACACATATTTTTATTAGACAAATGAATTATAAACATTATTGTCACCTCACTTTTTTGTCGTCGCGTGTAAAAATAATTCTTAAAAAATCCATCAAGTTTCATTTTCTTTTTCAATTTGCATTCGGAAACTTTGGTTTCATAAATGTAAGAATGTTTTTGTGGTCAACCTGGTCCAAAGATATTCAAAAATATCTTTGACCTGGTCACCAGAGTGCAAGATCGAGACGGCAGATGGCGTAATATTAAAAGTGATGTTATCGTTGTACTCGCGCTCTCTTTAACCAGCTCTCAGTTTTGTCAACAAGCTTGTATCTATTGCGTAAATACAGATTTATATTCGACCACGCGCTTATTTATTTAAAGGCAACATTTTCTTTAAAGACCTTCATCTTCCCTACAGTAAAAATAACAATAAAGGTGTACATTTTAATTATTTTGTGGTTAAATTTTAGATTTTAATGTAATGCGTGCTGTTTTTTCTTTCCAATACCGTTTGGTTCGTACTTCTCACTAGATATTAAGGAATAGAAAGATTTCTATGAGATCTACGTGTGAAATATGGTCTCTTGTGATTAAACGGGTTATAAATAAAACATATATATATAAGCAGTTGTGATTGCCATGTCTGAAGTTCGTTTTTGGGTTATGATGAAAGATGGCGCGAAGCTCGGAATAATTGTTGAGGTTGCATTGTTTAAGGACGTTATTACCGACTGTTATTTTGATCGTGCTGTTGAGTAAGAGACAAGTCTGAAAACAACTAATGGAATCAATTAAGAAATGTAACAAGATATATCAGAAAAATATTCCTACCTGAAATGGAATGGCGAATAGTCCAATGACGATGTCAGCCAGCGCCAAATTGGCAATGAAGCAATTGGTGACATTTTGCATGCGGCGGGAGGTGGCAACTATCCACATGACTAAGGCATTCCCAACCACGGCTACCACGGAGATTGTTCCGTAGAAGATGGACAGCAGGACCACAAGAAAGAAGGGAACATCGTATAAGGCTTCTGAAATATTAAAACAGTTGACCAATCAGTTATCCATCGTGATAGCAAGGTATAAATAGGCAATGTAATCGGAGTCATACCACAATATATTAACCCTCCGATGAGCCACAAGGTCTTGCCAGACCTTTTCTATTTTAAACGGGTTCATGACTTCCTCAAATCGGTGCGGCGAATGCAACGGTGCAGAAAAAGCTCAATTTCGGTTAATTCGTAGTGGAATTTCTTTTATCAAAGCTTATTTGAACCAGAAATTGGAGTAATCATTTATGTCGCGTAAAAAGTTGAATTGGGTTTAGTTTGGCAGTACCGAGCGGAAGACTGACAAGAGACGTTTGTTCGTAGTGGCGCTGGCGTGACAGTTGGTAATTCCATAATGGAAAACCGACCACCGTGCCAAGGGTTCGCGCATACCTGCATGTAAATGAGGTGGAGCCGTTTTCAATGTTTTGGTAAGTATTTGAAATATACGCACACATCTCACTTACACCAAATTTTAATTATATTAAAAAAAAATTAAACAATACAACTTTGTATAAACCACTAATATAATGCGTAAATCCTACCGGTTTCGGAACAAACGTTCCTTCTTCTTCTTCTATTGTTTCATTTTTCTATAATGGATAATTACAAAGTGATAGCTACATTCAAAAATATTAATTATATTTTTTCATCCTAATGAAATTTTACATAATGTTTGCACAGACCTTATTGCATCGATTTCCGTCTCTCGAATTTCGCTCATCAGAGGGTTGACATTTTGGGAATATTACCAAAAATGTTGATAATCTAACATACTAACGATAACGCAATTTTTTCGAATGGGAGGTAAATAGGGTGGAACGCTTTATTCGTTTTATACTCATTCCGTTTTCACAATCTCTTCATATACCACTTTAAATGTACATATCTTCACGCATGTGATGGGGAGAATTATTTTATCCGACACTTGAGGTGATTCAACTGTACTATTGATTCCAAAGATATTCGATTGTTTCCCTAAAAATAGCCGTGTCTTCCTGCGAAGACCCCTAAGATCCTACCCTCGTGTCCGTTCGATTGTGCATCCTATTTATATTCTGGACACTTCGTTACCCGTTCATCCACTCTACGTGTCCGAACCACACTAGAAATTCTATGAACAGTTAGTGGACCTAGCGTACTAAAAATATGTTTCCAATTATTGTTATTTATTAAATTTAAACCAAAATTTCCTCTGAAATCATAAAATTTGTGAGTCGTAAGTAGTTAAATACCTACCTACCTAATTATAAACCACATATTTTATGTAAAATTTTTTAATGAGTTAGTCAATTTGTCCAAAGAATTGTCACTAACTATTTTTTCTAACTTTCTTCAAGCAAGTACTTGCATATCTATCATAATGATGGAAATAATGCGGATGAGAAGGTTCAAATAAACTTTTTAATCATTTTAATTTAAAACAATAATTGAATTAAAACAAAACTTCCCAAGGCCCAGTCAATTATTTTATCACTAGCAAAACTGTATATTTTCAAATATAATCTACAGCACCATTTTCACCTCAAGGGCGCTAATAAAATGATACAGCAGTTTCTACAGCTGTAGAAAAATCATATTTTATTTTCTAAAAATATTTTTTTAAATCCTCACAAAGGGGTTTAAAAATTATGTTAAAATATTTCTTTAAATAGTTTTATAGTGATAAAAATGATGCTTAGACGATTATCAGACATTGAAATTTCACTACGTATAAAAATATTAGTTTATCCTACCGGAAAATAATATAATATTATGTTTATTCTACCACAAAACAGAATATTTGATCAGTCAGAAAACTAGGTAACTGGTTTTAAAACCATTCCATTTAAAGTATCCACTTAAGAAGCTTAATCGAGGTTCCGCACGAGTCATTTAGATTAACTTTAAAAAAATCTAGTCGGGGACGGGGATTTCTAAAATCCATTAAAACTACCATTTAAACCAGATAAGCAAACATTTAACTTCTAAGCACTTTGGGGGTAAAATACTAATTAACTAATCTAATAATTCCTACCTCGTCTATTCAATGATCTATTTCATAAAATCTATGAAAAATATCAGTGGGAACAAAATTTCTACATCACAGAATGCCCAATAGAAATAGCCCTATTTTGATTCCACTTCAACTTTTATTCTGTTCTATTTACAATCGACCATAGAATAGAATAATAATTATTTAGAACGACAAAGAATAGATTAAGTGTGAACGCGCAACAATTCCTTAATGGATCGTTCTATGAAATATATCATAGAATAGATCAGATGGGAACCCAACATAAGCTACGAAAGAGTTTTTGAATTAATTTTCCAGTTTTTTAGATCTGATTTTTACGGCCAAAAGTATTATCGTTATTTATTTTTGGGGTATTATGCCGTGTTCCACTACCTCATTCTTTAGCCAAAGTTTCGGACAGCATTACAGTGTCCATCATCAGGACAAATGTGTCACATTTGCCCTGATGACGGACACTGTAATGCTGCACGAAAAGTTTGCTAAATAAGGAGGTAGGGCATCATGCATAACACCAAAAATAATTAGTGATAATTTTTCAAGTGATTTCAAATTCAATATTATACACACTTAAAAAAATCAGAGTGTGCAATTCACACAAAGTAGAAGTGAAACTAGAAAGTCGCTAGATGTCGCTTTCTTTTCTTTTGCCTGTTTATTTTAAAATGGTTTGAAGATTGGATATTGATTTTACAAAAATTAAAATTTTGATTTTTTTTTGATTTCGTAGGATTCCAACCTCCGTTCGCTTGATATTTGTCTCTCTGGCAGCTGAGACTTGTCGAGCGCCTTGCCCACTGCGCTATCGAAGGCCCGCGAATAAACCGCACGCGCGAATAAACCGCATTGTATTAGATCCGAGGACCGTCAAATAATAAATTTTTGTGATGAATTTCTGTTTCATCCGAATTTTAAATCCCTAACGGGGCTAAAAAAGTTTCACATCAAAAAATTATCAACACCTACTACAATATTAGTGAAATATAGGTAGCAAAAATCTTGAATGCCTTCCATTAAATTTGTCATTCTGAGTCCTTGTTTTTCTTGTGAATGTCCATGTGGCTAGGTAACTACTTAGTACCGATTTCAAAGGACATGAAAAATTCAAGATTTTTGTGTGACAATATTATCATTCACGTAAAAATTATGGTCCAATTTAGCCTAATTCAGAGACCGTGCTTTATTTTCTCATGTTTTATATGTCTTCGGTTTGATTGTTATTATAATAGACTAGCTTTTGCCCCTGGCTTAGCTCGTATGTAGGGGGGTTCCCGTTTCACCTCCTCCGCCTTTCCTATCCCCCTCCCCCCTCCCCCCGCCACCCCTCCCCCGTCACCATACCTCACTCCCTCCTCCAACCACCTCCCCCCTCCATATCTTACTAATCATGTCACCTATTGCAATTTTTTTATAGAAATTTCGTAATGCCAGAGCTATGCGTATATTATTCTGATGTAAAGCTATATTATTGTAAAGTTTCATTAAAATCCATTCAGTAGTTATTGCGTGAAAGAGTAACAAACATACATACATCCATACATCCGTACAAACTTTCGCCTTTATAATATTAGTAGGATAGGATAGTATGATTAACTCATTAGACATTTATTCAGTTGCTGCAGGTTCAAGATTATTCGCGTTATTCTCAAATGACGCGACAGACCTGCCAACTTTGTAAGCAAGAGGCAGCTGGCATTATCACAACTACCAACATGATAGATATATATCAACTTTAAAAATAAAACATTCTATAAAAACTTAATTGTGTAAACTCAAATGATGTCAAAATGACAGGAGTGGGGCATGTTAGAATAATAACAGCCCCTAAGCTCACGAAGACAAAGCGCTGTACCCAAAAAACTAATTTTTCTTTTGTTTGAACAAGACTAAAGTATTTATCTTTATTTTTTCTCTGAATTCCGTAAAATCGATTTACGAATATGAATAGTGACTATATATTATGAAGGTTGATTTATATTTACCTATGTCGTCGTAGGGCCGTGGTATGTGAGTCTTGTTAGAGGTAAATCGGAAGAAGTTTTCGTCAGTCCAGTTTCCTAGAGAACCAATCTCTTCCAACGTTCTGTTGTTGAATTCCATTCTGAAAAATAAAATGCATATTTATATCAGTGACGATGCCATGTCAGGATAAAAGTATACGAGTATAAGCGAGTTATAATGCTTGCAGTACATAGTTATGTAAAGCAGTCGTCGCCAATCCCCGAGCCGCGGACCAAATGGAATTGGGCCGCGCAAGGGCCTGCTTAAAAATCAAAATTACGTAAAAAAATCGAACACACACAATAAAAAAATGAAATAATTATCCACAAAAAAATACAGAGGAACCTCTCACAACGAGCACCTCACATAATGAATAAATCACATAATGAGCAAAACAGATTTTGAAAAAAACCCTCCCTTAACGAGCGACTTTTCGCATAAAGCAAGGAGAAGTCCCATCTTCACGTCACTCACTTGTGGGCCGGTACTTCCGCGTCAGTTAACCAGTCTCTCATTCCGCTAGCACATTAGTATCGCATGTGCTCATACACCTTAGGGATGTGTATTTTTTTAAATTTGTATTTTTTTTTTTTATTATTTGTAAACCAACATGAAAATTGTGGAACATGAAAAAGGTTTTTCTCTACAGTGAGTCAGCAAGTGGATTTTAAATTGTCACTTTCTAGAACACGAATAGTCGCCGTCGGAACATGATAAACTTTTTTCTCTACTGTGAGACGGCTTGTGAACTTTAAAATGTTCTTTTTGAGAACATGAATAGATGCAGCCGGAACATGAAAATGATTTTTCTCCACTTGAGTGAACTTGTGGGTTTTCAGTCTCCTTTCTAGCATTTAAATAATTGCAATCGGAACATACAAAAGGTTTTTCTCAACTGTGAGACGGCTTGTGGACTTTTAAATGTTCCTTTCAGGAACATGAATAGTTGCAGTTTCTTATATTCAGGGTGTAGATTAAAACGACTTCCCGCATACAGATTCAATCTTAAATTCAGTTTCGAGAAAAGCTTTAAATTCGAGGTTCATAACGAACCTTGGTTGAAGTTTTCAGGATCAACAGACTCGGCTGGATGACAAGCGGAATCTGGAGCAAATGGTTCAGGAGCCTACAAGGGTTCTTGATGTCCAGACTCACCGTTCCAATCTGTTAGACCTATTTTTAACTACTGTGCCACACGGTTATAAGATTGAAGTCACAGCGCCTTTAGGATCGTCCGACCACTGCCTGGTGACGACATCAATCCCTGTAAACTTCAGACCGCCAAACGAGAGGCTGAAGAAAAAAGTGTGGCACTATAGGTCAGCAGATTGGTTAGGTCTGCGGGCACATTTTAATGCTTTCCCGTGGTCAGCTGGCTGTTTTCGGACCTCGGATCCCTCAACATGTGCCCAGGAAATTGGTGAAGTCATCACATCCGCGATGGATGGCTTCATCCAATCCACTGCTAAAGAAACTGGTGTGGGCTCAAAGCCGTGGTTCAGTCGACAATGCGCTGAAGCAGTGCGACGAAAAAACGCGGCTCACCGAGCCTACAACACATCTAGAATATCCGAAGACAGAACAGCTTACAACAAAATGGCAAAGGAAACCAAGAGAAAGTTTGAGCACGACCAACTGGCTGGCTGCATGCCCGCATGGCAACAGGCAATTCTGGTCACTTGCGGGCTCAATAGGTTGCAATTTATGCAAATCCAGTCTGCCACCTCTCACCAGACCTGACGGCACACTTGCAAACACCGCCACCGAAAAGGCAAACTTTCGGCCGTTGTGTCCAATCTAATGATCAACGGCTGAACCGAATCTCGACTCAACCCTGCTCAAATGCTCAAAAACGTTTTGCCCAAAGCACTTGATCGCCACACCACACTCAAATTTAAGGAAGCTAGCCTCGTTTATTAACAAGCCTGAGAAAGACCTACTTATAAAAACTGACAACAGAGCGAACATAAATACGCGATTGATCTGTCATCTGTCATCAGTTCACGCTCGGTTTTTAATTTGGTTTTTTCAATTTGAATTATGGATATATTGAATATAGTAGATATAGTGGAATGGGCCTATATCCTTGATGATAATATCGGGTTACATAGGCGGCGACAAGATGCAGATATAAATTTTATAGAAATATTAAAGTGATAGAGAATTTTATAACCGTTTTCGTATTGTACATGAGTCAAATAGAAGATGACTTGACTTACGCAAGCGAAAGGTAAAGTTTTGACTTATTCGATTGTTATTTTTTCAATTACATGTGGAATATATTTAGCACTTATCAGGTCTGAAAACCCTTTATCTAATGTTATCATGCTTTGTTTATTTCTTTTTCAGAAACTGCCCAATTTTGCCATGCAATCAATTGAACGCTGTTATGCAGAAAGCAGCCAGCCATAAAAAACTCAAACTGAGATACGAGCACTTTTGTCTAAACATTTAATAATCAAATCTACATAACACCTAGGATGTTTTTTACTTCTAAATATTATAAATAATATGTAGATACCAAATTCTTATAACTTTTAAAGTGGTTTTAAGGGTGGGTTTTTAGAGATATTGGTGTTTTATAAGGTCTGGCTGCTTTCTGTAGAATACATTATTGAGAATGTAAGCTCAGCAATCAACCGTTCGGCCTTATTTTGCGAAATACGAATTCCGTAGAAAACAGCCAGAGCTACTAAATATATGAAATTAAGCTAAATTATTTAACTTAATATCGATAGTTATATAGATATTACTATTATATCCAATTAGTAATTTTATATTCCGAGGAATTTTTAATATCTCAAGGAAATATAAATTTTAAAACTTTAATACGTAATACTTTGTGAAACATAATATACATAGATATTATTATTTATTTTATATTCACTATGGGTTTTTATAACCATCTACTACAAATCAATGCTTGTGGTCATGCTTATAACATCTGTGCATTTAATTTACGTAATTAAAATAAGTATTTCAAAAAATTATTTTATATTTAGAGGTTTTTTTTTATTATCAAATATCATCAAAAAAACTTGATATTTATCATTTCGTTTATTAACATGTTATAATAAAAATGTTGCGTAATTTTCAAAAGGAGATGTATGCTGATTTTTGCCTCTCTATTTTTTTATGTAGACTTTTGTATTATTTTGATTTTATATTCATTCTTCGTATTTTTTATTTTTATTTAATTTACTATAAATATTTTATTTCCATGCCTTAAAATAATGTTACACGATAGGTTCAGTTCCTAAATATTAAAATTAATATAAGTAGATTGTTATTAGAACCGGCTAACAAATACTGTCTAGCAGTCTTCATTGAATTTATGTAATATTAATATTGCTGAACTTCATTAAATTTACGTAATATTATTAATAAATGATAATACATACTTAAAATTATTGATTTTTTCCAAAAAACAAGTTATTATTATAACGCGAGAGCGCTTTCTGTAGATCGCCACTTGAAAGTTTCGGTACAAACGCTATAGTGTAGAAAACAGATATGCGCCGTGACCGTTTTCTGCAGATCAGGTACACGTCATTGTTAAAATGTTAGTTGTACCGACAAAATCGACCAGTTGTCTCTGGCTGTTTTCTGCTGAATATGATTGCCGTGGGCGCTTTCTGCAGATTGTTCAACGATGTTTTCGTAATCAGCAAATATTTAGGAAGTCGATTACTATGAATTTTTGTATGAAAGGGGCATGGCTAGTTTTAATAGAACATAGAATTGACGTTTCTCCGTCGGATTACAACAATAACTCATTTTTGCCAAAATTGTGGCCTGGCTGCTTTCTGCATAACTACGTTCAATTGCTTGTTGCTTTACGTTTCTATGCAACTGGAAGTTTTCACATCACAAATGGAGACAATAGGTGCAATTGATTGCACTCACATCAAAATTCAATCCATGGGTAAGTGCCAAACAAGCGCTGTGTGTTGGTTTTACTTGCATATTTTTCTGTACAGTACCAATTAAGTATTGTGTTAACCATCTGCTTTTTCCCAAAGGTGGACCAGAAGCTGAAACATTCAGAAATAGGAAGGGCTACTTTTTTATTAATGTGCAGACTATTTCGGATGCTAGAATGAAGATTAAGGACATCGTAGCGAGATGGCCAGGAGCTACACATTACTCCCTTATATTTCAAGGCTGCCGAGATAAAGCAATGTTCAAAACAGGGCAGTACTTAAATGGAGCACTACTTGGAGATAGTGGATATCCATTAAAAGTATATTTAATGTTTAAATATTTAAATACATTTTTGTATAACATAACTTTAAAATGAATGTGTATGATTAATAATATTTAATAGGTAAATGAGAGTGTATTTGGGAAATATGTTTATGAGAATTAAGAACGTGGTAGAGATATTGAAAGAAGGGTAAATGCAGGTGACTCGATTAATGGTAGACTGAACGTGCTTTGCGCTAACTCTCTAACGTTCCAAACTCTTCTCCCACTAGCTTATTGGGAGAGTCATTTGTCATGTTTTCAGTTGGTTGTCGGTCATTCACTGATCCATAGAGTTGGGAAATGGAAAGATAGGTACATTTATAAATTAAAAAATTTCTTGCTATACAAATGTCTTGTTTATTCCAGTAAATGAATCCAGGCTACTAGAAAAAGCTTTACTCTCTGTGTGGATGATTCGGCAGTTAATTTACTGATTTTAAATCTATTTTTGCTACCATCTCTCTCTAAACTGACGAACAATGAAAATGCATGAAGTTTTGTTAGTTTTAAATTAAATATTCAGTACTCGACGTAAAATATCTTACGAGGTTGAACTTTCAGGAAATTAAAAAAAAAACAAAGAAAAAACTGTTTTGAATGAAGGTTTTTTGTATCTAAACTCTTAACGGTAACCTTTGATAAAACCACAGAAAAAACATCATCCATATAAAGATTCAGCATTAAGTTACAAGTTTTACATAAATAATAAAATATTTTATAGTTCATAGGAACATAGTATAATTAATCATAACAGTAAGTAGCAACACCAATACACCGGATCAACCAATCACAGGCATCCGGAACGTTGGTGTTGGCAGCTCTCCATGCCTTTAAGGAGCGCACGTAGTGGATTATCCTTGTTCCTTGTTCATCTTGTTCTCAGGTGCTCCAGCTGACGTGGATTTACTTGGTTTTAAAGACATTCTGCAAAAGAAAACAGTATAACATTATTGCAAACGTATGTTTTATTTCAGAATATCTGGTGACACCATATCGAAATCCGGAAACACCCGACCAGCACAACTACAACACAAAACATATTAAAACAATAATGTGGTAGAAAGCAGTATGGATTGTGGAAAAGACGATTTCCGGTCTTATTCAATGGCCTACGATTGAACCTCGACACCACGATGGCAGTTATAGTCGCATGTGGAGTTCTTCATAACATACGCATCAATCGTGGGGAGGAATATCCACAAGATTGGATCCACGGCGTTGGTGATGATCTCAACAATGTGTCATTAATGAACAATGCAGGGAACATCGCACATTTAAATGACTTCCTTGGAATTGCAGGTCGAACAGTTGGTGCCACTGGCATCACTGGACTCTCAGGAAGTATGAAAACTGGATTCTCATTTCTGAACAAAACATAAACATAATATCAAGTTTTATAACCAGCAACAAGCAATTTAAAAACAAATAATGTTAAACCTTTCAAAAAACCATATAATTAAATAACATTTTACACAAGTACCTATAGGAAAATAAATAAATTAAAATATATTGCAGATTAGTTATTTCAACTTATTAGTTATTGACGGCCTCCGCGGTCGAGCGGCAAGACTCACGACTAGCGATCCGGAGGTCGCAAATAAATTTTATCCATATTACTTTGTGTTATTCCACAAACTATTCATTAAAAATAATAAATAGCACATTATAGAGTGGAAGACACTGTCAGTATCACCCTGTTGTAACACCACCATTCAGAACTGAATGAAATGGTTTTAGCTATGCTTGGTGACCAAATCTGAATAGCCAAGTACTTCTCCATCTTCCCCTTTTCCTCCCTAGTACCTTCAGTCTCATAATACACCCCAATTGGAGATGCCGCAGTCTCACCGCACTGACTCCGGGCGGTTGGGAACAGTTGAGACGTCAATGCGAATTTTGAGAATAAGGATAAATGAAATAAAAATTACCAATGTCCATTCCTCAGTCTCCGCTGATTCCTGTGTCGGCTGCACTACTTCCTCCCGGCTGGTGGATGCCTGTTGACCATCATCTTGGACGGCAGGACCATATGAATCAAACCTTTCAAAATATGTACAATAGAAATATATATTAACAAGTCATAGAAAACGTGCGCTTTTCAGCTATTTTTGTTGAACTATAACGATAATGCATCGACAAGCTTTTGGATTCCACTACGTAATGGTAGTACAAGTGAGGGTTTATTTAAGTGCACCAATTCTGGGACTTCTGCCATATACTGTATACATAAATTATTCCCATTGCTATACATACCCCGGGTACTAATGCTGACTCACCAAATACCAAATATTGTTGCCGAGGCAGTTCACTTATGTATAATACTGTATTTTAATATTCAAAGGCCATTTAATAAAATAATTTAATTAAATACAAGATATTTTAAATAACTGATTTACCATTGTGCCCTCTGTGATCGGGAATCTTGTGCCAGATTGTCCCATGCCTTTTTTTGCTGCTAGCTGCAATCATATATAAAATACTGCGAGAAATCAATTTGGACATATAGAAATTCTAATTAACTATACATCGCACCCTTCCCAGAATGCAGAGAGGAGTCTGTCAAACCATGCCTCTCACAATTGTACCTTATCTCATACATACTCTTCTGTTATTCGGACTTTTACACGGCCCAAAAACATCAGGTTTTCTTAATCCTGCCATGTCTTTCTCTGGCGTCCACATTCGCGTAATTATATATTCTCCTTACACTCCTTTCCAGTCGTTCTACTTGCCCAAACCACCAATCTTAATCAAGCTTTTTTTTAATGGCATTTGAATTTCAAGAACACATTATTATATCAGATAATCAGTAGTCAACTTACCTTACCTTAGTTTAGACTATGGTTAGATGAGATACTGGCAACTGCAGTTGAAACCGAGAATTCCAAGCAGCTATCATCGAGAAGTTTCAACTGCATAAAACGTCAAACGAAACGTCAAACTTCGCGTCCTTCGCGTAAACAAAAAAGTTAAGTCAATTAACATTTTATTTTTTACATATTAAATACGTTTGTTTTAAAAATACGAAATGTCAGTTTATGTATTACACTATTTAAAATAAATTATCTGTACAAATAATAAATACAATTAATTAACGCTTCGGTATTAACTTAAAACGTAAAGTTTCTAATTTGACGTCATTTTTTAGTCTATGTAAATAAAAGGTGCTACACACGAGGCGTTACGATCAAAACTTTGGCTACAGGCAAAATGGAGTAATTCACATGATCACTTAACTGAGTGGCGCGAAGCGCGAGGCTCAGAATTACTTTGATAATCAAACCAAATTGTTGGTCACAACGGCTGTTAGGATATGTTGTTGATCGCAACGGGTTGATGACAGACCGTGACAAAGTTAAAGCTATAATCGATTTTCCCGTACCAAATTCACAAAAGAGTTTCAGACGCTTCATTGGGATACTCTCATGGTATAATATAAATTTGTTTTAATTTTTTCTATTATAACAGCTCCATTGCACAATTTGACTAGAAAGAAATTCGAAGGGAAAAGATTTACTTGGAATAATCAGGCTCAGGCAGCGTTTATTAAGTTAAAAGAAACATTAGTCAAGGCACCCGTTTTAGCATGCCCAGATTTTAGTTAATCTTTTACGATATCGTGCGATGCCTCGAACCAAGGCCTCGGGGCGTTACTTTCCCAACTAGATGATCAAAGGAGGGAACACCCTATTGCGTTTATAAGCAGGTCCCTGTCAGCTCAAGAAAGGAATCATTCCACCATGGAGAAAGAGCTGAACGCTTTAATATTTGGTTTAGAAAAATTCAGGGGCTACATAAAAGGTACTTTGATTCCGGTAAAAGTCATAACAGACCACTACAGCCTCAAGTGGTTAGTAGGTATAAAGTCACCGTCAGGCCGCCTAGCAAGATGGGCGGTGAGATTGCAACAATTTAACTTTATCATTGATCACAGGGAAGGGAAGGAGAATATAGTTCTGGATACTCTAATACGTGATCCTTTAGAAGTAGCTGCAGTTACTCAGTCTCCTAGTGTTTGTTCTGATCCTTGGTATAATAGATTGTGCAGAGATGTTTTAGCTAAGCCTTCTTTGTTTCCAAAGTGGAAGCTCGTTAATGGAATGCTTTATAAACATGTTCAGAGCATGGAAGCTTTGCACAAGGCCCATGATTGGAAGGAAGTGGTACCTAAAGGTAATAGAGGGAAATTATAGAATTGCATTATGTACTTCCGACGTCGGCTCATTTTGGGGTGATGAAATCTTTAAATAGGATTTGTGTGAAATTTTATTGGCCCAGAATGTCGTCAGATGTTAGGAACTTTGTAACTAAGTGTCAAATCTGTTTAACTCTAGAAAAGCTCCAATCAGGCTTCGCCAGGACCAGGGTGATCCAAAGCTAGTACAACGTCCGTGGCAAGTAATTTCGACGGATTTATTGGGACCGCTACCTAATTCTTATAAGAAAGGGTATACGTATCTTTTGGTTATTGCAGATTTTTTCACTAAATTCACAAAAAAATTTCCACTAAGACTATGTAACTAAAAGTTAAATTGGGAACTTTTTATTTTAATTTAAAAACATACATGCATTTTATATCTGTTGAATGTATTTCGCTTACAACAACTGTGGCCACAGTATTGCAAGCGAGACTCATTTGAAGTATACTATGGTTAATAAGTCTTTTTTGTTTTGTTTATCTTGATCTTGATCTTGATCAATTATTTTCCTCAGGGCCTCCTGTGTGGAGTTAATGTAAAAAAAAAAAAAAAATCTCAGAAGGTGCTTTACCTCCTTGGGATAAACCACCGTCTGATTTCAGTTATATGTATTAGTATTTTGTGCTTGTATTTGTCTTGTGATTTATTTGTTTGAACCTTGAAGAGATCAATTATCGTATTGAATTACCATATAATGTTTTTTATTGTGTATTTATTGGTCAAGATTTTAAATGATTGGTAGTTTAAGATACGGTTAATGTAGCGAACCTGCTTCTGTAGGCGAATTATTCTGATGGTACAATGATCATAATATTGTACATCATATTCTGGTCATTTTATTATCTTTTGAGCTTATATTGCAGACATTGAGACATAATAGCCTTCATCAGGCTTTCAATAAAGATATTTTATGAATTTTTAGGAAAATTCTTATTTATAATGTTCACTAGTCTGTTATGTTAATATTAACCTTGGTATAACAAATTTTATATTCATATTATTGTCTAATTTTGTATTTTAATAATGGTGTTTTAAATAAGTGTGTCCATCCTCTGATTTTTCTGGTGATTCTCAGAGCTCGGGAATCAATTTAAATAGCTCGGGAAATAATTTCTTTAATCTGGGTTCTTCTGTCACAGTAGGAAGGATTAATTTCGTGACAGAGGAATGCAGGTGAAATAAATTAGCTCCTGTTATATTCATTAGTTTATTATCGATTAAATTATTAATTTATTCACATTTCAGAGGAGTTTCATCTTGTTTGTACAAGGAATTTGTGCGAATTTTAATTTTTCAATTTCTTGGGCAAGTTTTTATTATTTTTTTATGTATATATTTTACGGAAACTAGCACAATTTTTTGTATTTCTTGGGCATTAACTATGTAACAATTTCTAGACATTTACCAGATCATATTTCTCCAGCTTTCTATACTAATTCTAAAATAAAAAAATTGATAAATAATAAGGATGTTTCTAATAAATTTGAAAAAAACGGGATATACACTTTAGAATGTAACGATTGTGACGCACAGTATGTAGGTATGACAACTAGAAATTTCAAAACTAGAATCAGGAAACATGAACTTTGTTCAAGAAATAATAATTATTCCGAATTTGCGAATCATTTAATAGAGTCAGGCCATAGCTTTAATAAAGAAAAAACAAAATTTAAACATTGCAATATTAATTCATACTTTAATCTTTGCGCTTTAGAAACGCTCGAAATAAACAAAAAAATTAAATCTAAAATTAATTTAGTGAATAAAATAATAGCGCCTTGCAAATCTCCTTTACTAACCATGTTTCCGTATAATATTGACTCCTCCCACCGCTTTCCCCCTACCCCCAAAATCATCCCTCCCACTATTCCCACCTAATTAATCCTTGGTACTTGCATTTATTTTTTAAGTTAGTTTTAATTCTGCTCGTGAATGATACGGTTGTATCGAAACCGGTCGCGGAAAAATTTAATTTAAGTAACAAATGTACATTTAATAAAACTCTTCAAAAAAACAAAATGTGTAGAAGATTCACGATGAAGAAATCGGATTATTTCAGAAGCCATTACCACTGGGTAAAAATAACGGAGAGAAGGCGTGCGGATAGGGTCCGGGGGGGGGGGGGGAGAGACGCAAGCAAGGTCACGAGTCACTAGAAGAGACAAGAATAACCAAGAAGAGAGACGAGAACATCCAAGAAAATTCGAGACGATTCAAGAAAAGGCAAGAAGAGACAAAATAAGTCAAAAAGAGGCGAGAGGATACAAGAAGAGCAAAGAAGAGATGAGAAGATACGAGAAGATCCCAAACACACAAGAAGAAGCAAGAAAATGCAACAAAAGCCAAAAAAAGCGGCAAGAAGAGCCGAGAAGAGGCGAGAAAAAGGAAGATACAAAGAAGGGGGGAAAAATAATGCTCAATCCATTCACTTATTCCTGCCCATCCTTAATTCCAATATTGGCTTCTTAGGTTGCCATGTATACCGGTCGATTAAATTCCAAACTCCTTCCCATCCTCAGAGCACGTGTTCCAGTCCTAACAAATCAGTGCCCCCTGGTGTACCGGTCTCACCGGGACAGGAGTACTCCTGGCTGGGGTGGTACAATCGTATCGTATCGTATCGTAGTCGAAATACTTGACCTAGGCATCATTTTTGACCAGAAATTCTGCTTTGTATCTCATGTAACTTCTATAGCCAACAGGGCTATGAAAATGTTAGGTTTTATTTTTAGGATTTCCAAAGATTTTAAAAATATTCACACATTAAAAATTATGTTCACATCACTCGTTAGAAGCATTCTAGAAAATAACTCTGGAATTTGGTCACCTGTCTTTAATAATCACATTAATATCATTGAAAGAGTCCAACGCAAATTTTTGAGGTGTGTTAATTTTGGACTTGGAATTCCTATAGAATCAATAAATTATGATTTTTTTATTACTTTCATTGAAATTGTTGAAGTTAAGTGACGGAGAAAATTTTTTTGATGTAATATTTTTATATAAATTTGTAAATTATCAGTTGGACAGCCCTGATACCTACCATTAGATCAAGGTTCCCTAGTATGTATTATTGTAACAATTATACGTCTGTTTCAGGCTACAATTGTGTTATAAATAGAATACTCACCATTGGTAATTTTTATGCCAGTGTTGCTGATATTTTTAATATTTCCTTATTAAAATACAAGGCTCTGCTGATCAAACATTTAAGCCATACGTATTGTAACGAGATCACTTCGTAACAAGTTTTTTCATTTTATTGTATCCTTTGAATGCATTCATTAGTTGTTAGCAATTTATTTTCTTTTTCTATTGTTATGTAAAATTAAAAAAAAATCTTTCTTTACTGTTATACTACGACTATTTAAAAATATTAAATAAACACTATTTTGTAAATGGGACATTGTGCCGTAAATTTAAATAGATAAATAGTATAGGAAATCGTTTTATAACCCTGGAGTTCACTTGTATATATTGAAACCATCCCGGGCAGGCGCACATCAAAGCCCCAATGTTTCTTTCCAATCGGGTGAAAAAACAGTACAGGAAAAAATTTCATAACGCCAGACCTCAGTATTATATATAGAAACCATTCCGGGCATGCGCACTTCAAATTCCCAATGCTTCTTCGCAATCGGATGAATATTACCTACAGGAAAAAATCCATAACGCCAGAGCTCACTATTATATATATATAGAAACCATCCCGGGCATGCGCCCATCAAATACCCAAAGTTTCTTTGCGATCGGATGAATGGCTTAGGAACGCATACCTAACCAAGCAAGCAAACATACATTAATTTATATATACATACATTTTGGAGGCGGAAATGGGTACCGCCACCCCGGGAGCCTTTATTGGATAACCAACACCTTTGCCATAGGTCACCCCAAGTGGTTCGCTACGTTTAGTAATTTAGCAGAGATGCCCGGGTTCATGGGGTGAGGTTTGTTTAGGTCTTGGAGGCGGATAACCAGGACACACTGAACCCCAGATTCTTACTTATCTTTTCCTTCCCAGAACTCTCCTCTCCTTTCCTTTACTTAAAAAAACCCTCCACACAGCATCCCCAAAGGTGACAACTCCTGTGTGGAGCTCATGTAAAATAGACCACATGACTGAAGTAAAACTTCACTAACTTATATCTCCCTCTCAACTTCCGTTCGCCTCGCCCGACCGTTCGCCTCACCCGACCGTTCGCACTCGCCCGATCACACTTTTCGTAACGCTCTCGTCACGCATTCACCAGTTTACTCCCCAAGTCAAGCGTGCGTAGAGAAGTTTTACTTCAAAAATACATATATTTCACGTGTACAATATATAAAAAAATATACCAGAAATAAACGCGTTGGTAATAAATTTACTAATTACGTACTTGAGATTGTGACCGACAAAGACAAAGCCGACACATTCGTAAAAACATGTAACTAATACTCGTAAGTTACAAAAAGGGGCTCCAGATACACGTTACAATAATCTCCTTTAATAGTGTTTATTCAGAGAGCTCCTCAAATATTTCAATTGAATGCGTTTGTTTATTGCTTATTAAGGTGAGGGCTTCCAACCTCATAATCCACAACCTTCCGGAAAGTTCTGAAATTATCCAATTAAATAAAATTAAAGATGACGCCTGCAATGTTCTGAAAGTTCTTAATAATATCGACGATTTAAATCTTCAGGATAATATTAAAATATATCGATTGGGAGTTAGGAAGGGCGACAAGGCCAGACCCATAAAAATTGAACTCCCGAACCCCCAAACGGTGAAGCATATATTATATAACAAACAAAATCTACCAGACTACATAAGGATTTACCAGGACCAAACAGTTCTTCAGCGAAAACAATTGATGGACCTACGATCTGAACTTGATGCACGCATTAAGGATAGTGAATCGAACCTCACCATAAAATACATCAACTCAGTTCCGAGGATAATAGCTAAAAATATATCAAAAAACTAATAAACAACTCCTCTAAACATCAAATTCCGATATATTATCAAAATGTAAGAGGAATGCGCACCAAACTACAGAACTTCAGATTATTCAGACCTACTATTCATCATAGCATCATAATATTGACAGAAACCTGGCTTGATCCCGACATAAACACTGCAGAGTTAGGCATGTCTAACTACAACGTATATCGCCTTGATAGAAATTCGTCCACCAGTAAGAAGACGCGAGGTGGTGGAGTACTCATCGCCATAAATAAAAAAATATGTTCTAAAATTATTAAACATAAACATCATGATGTTGAACAACTTTTTGTGATGCTTCAAAGTAAAAACGCTGGCAAGTTTGTAATAGGATGCATATATTTCCCGTCATCCTCTGCTCCACAACAGTATATGAATCATGTTGAAGATGTGGAAATGTTAAGATTTAAGTACCCATTTCAAGACTCATGAAATTCATTAGATGGTGCAACATGGAAAATATATGATACATTGTTTTATAAAGATACATACATATGTTAATATTGCAACATTAATATATAGGATATATTTTAAAAAAAAAATGAAACCTTAAAATAAATAAAACAGATGAGGCAAAAAATGACAGCAGTATGCGAGTCAGAAGCCTCGATTAAATATTATAATTTAAAAAAAAAAAAAAAGTACCCCAGTGCCAAACTTATTGTAATTGGAGACTATAACTTGCCAAATGTATCTTGGAACCATGATGACCCTCGTGTCTACTGCTAATCCTAGTGAGAGGGATATACTGGGAATGTCTAATTTCTTATCAATCCCACAACTAAATACTGTCGCTAACGTGAATAACCGTGTTCTTGATTTAGTTTTCTGCAGTACTTCTACTACGGTATGTAAGTCTTTAGAAGAACTATTACCCGTAGATGCTTATCATCCTCCTCTGGACATAATTATCTCCCTTGTTAACGACATTATCATAAAAATGTCAAGTCATGTTATAACTTCTTAAAAGCAAATTTTCTAAATATTTCTGATTACTTAAATACAACTGATTGGTCTTTTCTGGAAAACACAGATATTAATAACAACATAAATAAATTTTATGCCATTCTAAATGATTCTATTGCAAATTTTGTGCCCCTTCGACAAAATAAAATTGTAAATTTTCCAAATTGGTTTAGTACTGAATTGATCACTTTAATAAACAATAAAAAATACTCATAAAAATTACAAGCGATCGAGATTGTCAAGTGATTATGATGAATTTCAATTGTTAAGAAAAGAGTGTTGTAAAATGTCTAAAATGTGTTATAAAAATTACACTGATAAAATTGAAAATGATATTCATGTAAACATAGAACAATTTTGGAACTACACTTGTTTAGATTTAAACCCAGGACTCAAACCAATTATGAAGTTGAGTTACCATCAAAGGTTGGATTGCGATTCAAGAGTTGTCTGATTTGTTCGCTAGATGTCGATAGAATCATTTTTTGTCTTTGTCCTTTTCTCACACAACAAACAAGGGTAAATATAGATGCAAAACCGTTATAAAAAGGCTTGCATCTGTAAAATTAACTTACTTCTTTACAAAAACTTGCACTAAGAATTTAAAATACTACTGAACCCTTGTCCGTTGGATGGGAAAAGTTATTGTCGTCAGTTTGTAAATATTCAAATCATAACAATAAAAAATCAAGAACTTAAAGTGAAAACCAAAAAGTGCTTCATTTATAAAAAACCAGTCTACCCAAAGAAATTCTCCTGAGTGAAGACCTCCATTTTTTACATTTGATCCTTCGAGCCGTATGATCCCACGAGCGGATACGATTTTTTCGGCTGAATGCGATCCTGGGAACCAGATCAAAAAATCAATGAAAGCCAGACATGAACCAGCAATAAACCAGGAGAATTCTGATGAAGCGGATCCACAACACGGGCAAGTGACCATCCTAATTATCCATTTGATCCCATAGAAAAAACAAATTCGGTTAGACCACTTCGGTATTTTATTGTTGTTGATATAAAAAATCGCAACGGACTAATTGTTACAATTGATATTAGCGAGATTTTTTGTGGCTGGCTATGATTATAGTGTCGCAAAAAACATAAAGATCGGAGTTTTTGTGTTTTCATTGGTTTGTTTTTGATGTTGATGTTTCGATACTGTCGGTAGAGCAGGCGACGAGTACGAAGTACTGTCGTTATTTATTTGCAACTGAAACTAACAAGGTTTTTTGTGGCTAGTCATATGATTATGCTACCGCAAAAAACAGAAGGATAATTATTATAATGCATGAAATGTATTAATTGATTATTCAAACAATCTGAACGCGATCGTTGGGCATTAGTTTGGCTTCCGAAGTGTTTTTTCCAGTCGGTAAAGCAGCTTCTTTAAAGTCAGATCGCGTCGCGAACGTTCATAACAAAATAATAACAATAAATTTTTTCTTTGTTGTTGAATACATAGCAATCTAGTGTTTTGTTAAAACAAAAGGAACTATCTCGAGTAAAAGACAGTGCAAGTTTTTAGTGTTTAACCGTGGTTAGGATTGGGCCACACCAGAACGATCAGTGAGTATTGTTAAATTGATTGTTATTTACGAAAATCATGGATTTAAAAGTGTTAATTGCCCAGCGCGGCATATGTAAAGCCAAATTAACCAGATTCAAAGATTACTTAGAGAATAAGGAGTTATTACTTTCTGAGTTCGAAATACGCATTCAAAAATTCGAACCATTACTAGATATTTTTGAAGAGTTGCAAGAAAAAATTGAAACATTATCGCAGGATGAATTAGAAAAAGGGAACGAACGAGAAATGTTTGAAAACTCATATTATAGTGTATTGGCAAAAGCCAAGGATAGATTAAACGAAACCGGTAAAATCGTCCGTTCCAAAAGCGTCAAGCTCCCAATTTTAGAACTACCAAAGTTCGGCGGAAATTATGAAGATTGGTTACATTTCAGGGATGCATTCATTTCATTAATTGACAGCAACGACGAATTAGATGTTATTCAGAAATTCTATAATTTGAAATCTTGTTTGTATGATGATGCGGCAAGACTGATTGCGTCCTTACCACAACTCGTGATAATTATTTCATTGCGTGGGAAATGATCACGGATAGGTTTCAGAATGACAGGGTAATAATAAATAAACATGTTAATGCATTGTTTAAATTGCAAGAAATAAAATCAGAAAATCATGTGGCATTACGAAAATTATTAGATGAAGCCCAATTGCACTTAAAGGCATTAAATAATTTAAATCTACCCACTGAAGGTTGGGATATATTATTAATTCATATTTTGTCAAATAAATTGGATAGCGAAACCAGAATGCGCTGGGAACAATATCCAATAAAAAATAAAATTCCCACTTATGAAGAGTTCATGAGATGTCTATACGAACGAGTACAAGTTTTAGAATTCTCAGCACCAAACGACAAGCGACAGAATCATGCCAAGGGATTTCCTTCTAATTTTAAAAAAGAAACTTATGTTTCGTTATCATCGCAACATTTAAAATGTATTAATTGTAATCAAAATCATGGAATTTATAATTGTCAAAAGTTTTTAAATCTAGGAATAAAGGATAGAATGACAACAATACGTCGTTTGAAGGCTTGTCTGAAATGTTTGGCGGTAGGACATAAATTTCAAGATTGTAAAGGTAAATATAATTGTCGCAAGTGTGGTGCGAACTCACACAACACTTTGTTACATTTACAAAATGAAGATAAAATGCAAAGTCATCAGGGAAGCGATACTTCTTCAAAAGAACCTCTTGTTAACAATCATGCATCGAAAACATCCAACAATTTCATTTTATTATCAACGGCAGTGATTAACGTGAGAAATAATAAAGGAAATCCAATTAAAGCTAGAATTTTGTTGGACTCCGGAGCACAGTCTAATTTCATTAGCCAGGAATTCGCTTCTAAATTGCAATTAAAAATTAGAAAAACTGATATCCCTATTACCGGAATTCATAATAAAATACAGCATATTAAAAACATTGTGGATTTGGAAATATCTTCCAATTATTCACCATATTCAAAGAGGATTGAATGCCTAGTATTGTCGGAGGTGACCAGTAATCTGCCGCAAATCTCATTTCAGAAAAAAGGCACCGGCATTCCCCAAGGATTGCAATTGGCAGATCCAAACTTTGAAACCGGCCCGATAGACATGTTGATCGGGGCTGACACCTTCTGGGAGACTCTGCACTCTGACCGGATGAAGATTCAAGATTCCGGACCAATATTGCAACGAACCGAATTTGGATGGCTGGTTTCGGGACACATCTTCACTTCAGAAAAGAGGCCAGTAAAAATTTGTAATCTTTCACTCAACTTAATACATAAGCAAATTGAAAATTTTTGGAAATTAGAGGAGCTAAGTCCTATTAAACATAGGAATCACGAGGAGCGAGCATGTGAAGAAAGCTTCACAGCTACTCATGAAAGAGATGGCAGAGGCCGTTTCATAGTAAGTTTACCACAACGCCCCTGTGCGAAACAGCTAGGCGAAACTCTCCCTATGGCGGAGAAGAGATTGTATAATTTGGAGAAAAAATTAGCCTCAAACCCAGAATTAATGAAAGATTACAAGAATTTTATGCAGGAGTACAAGGACTTAGGTCATATGACGCAATGTGAACCACCGTCACCAAATCAAATACACTACTATCTGCCTCACCATGCGGTGATCAAAGAATCTAGTACAACTACTAAGACCAGAGTCGTATTCGATGGATCGGCTAAATCCTCAACTGGAATTACCCTAAATGATGCCCTCATGATTGGGCCGATATTGCAAAAGGATTTATGTGCACATCTATTGAATTTCAGAAAACATCAGTACGCGTTAACGGCCGACATAGAAAAAATGTACCGGCAGATATTAGTGCAGCCGGAGGATAGAGACTTACAACGTATCCTTTGGAGAGACTCACCCAGCGAGGAGATTCAACATTATCAGCTGAATACAGTCACCTACGGTTTGGGACCATCATCATTCTTAGCCACCAGATGTTTGGAGCAGCTAGGAAATGAAAATCAAAAAAAAATCCCAAGGTCAGTCAAATTCTTAAAGAAAATTTTTACATGGATGACTTAATAGCTGGCGACATTGGTGAAGAAGATTGCTTATTAATCAAGAAGCAACTATCTGCTATTCTAGCATCCGCTGGCATGAACCTAAGAAAGTGGCGGTCAAATTTGTCGTCGCTATGCTCAAATCAGGAGGAGGTTAGCGATATGATTATAAAGGATAACTCAAAGGAAGGAAAGATATTAGGTCTTTCTTGGAATAATCAGCAGGATTATTGGAAATATACTGTAGAGCCCATAACAAAACCAATTAGAAGCAAGCGTCAGATGTTATCCTGCATAGCATCCATTTTTGATCCCCTGGGTCTAATAGGACCTGTAACGGTAGTAGCGAAGCTATTAATGCAACGTTTGTGGCAGAGCAAAACTCAGTGGGATGATGATATACCCCCTGAAATTTTGAAAGTTTGGAGAACTTATATAGAAGAATTGCCGCAGATAAATAATTTAAAGGTACCTAGGAAAATCATTTGTCAAAATCATGTGAATTTGCATTTGCATGGATTTTGTGACGCATCACAGAAAGCCTACGGGGCCTGCGTGTATATGGTCTCCACCGATGACTCGGGTGGAATCCACTCCAATCTAATAATTTCTAAATCAAGGGTGGCACCCTTAAAAAGCACATCTCTACCTAAATTAGAATTGTGTGGAGCTATATTGTTAGTAAGATTGATTAATTATGTGAAGGGAGCTATTGGTATGCCAGGTGTATCTACTACTTACTGGTGTGATTCTCAGATAGTCTTGTGTTGGATAAGGGACCAACCAGCTAGGTGGAACACCTTTGTTGCTAACAGAGTGAGCGAAATTCAAGAATCAAGTCGACCAGCACAATGGAAGCATGTGAAATCAGAGGACAATGCTGCAGATGTACTATCCAGAGGTAGTAGGATTTCTCAATTATTGACATCCACCATATGGTGGCACGGACCCGATTGGCTAACCCTTACAGAATCCGGTTGGCCATGCGGAGAATCTACGTGCATAGATCCACCTGAGGTGAAAACAAAAACTGTAGTGTTGTCATCAGTAACGCAAGATTGGGACATTTTTAGGAAATACTCATCTCTAACCAAATTGCAAAGAGTAACAGGTTATTTACTTAGGTTTTTATTTAATTGTAGGAACCCATCGCTCAGGCGTTATGGTCAATTAAAAGTAAGTGAATTAAATGACTCTTTGAATGTTTTAATATCCAGAGCGCAAGCTTACTCCTTCAGGGAGGAGATACGAGCCTTGCAGTCGGGCAAGGATGTCCTAAAAAGTAGTAATTTGCACTCACTAAATCCTTATTTGCATAATGATTTACTTCGCGTAGGCGGCAGGCTTTCCAAAGGAAAATTGCTGTCAATAAATCAACAAAATCCAATTTTGCTGCCACCACATCATAGTTTAACCGAATTAATTGTAAAAAACTACCATCATTTGCATTTGCATGCAGGTACTCAAGCCTTATTGGCAATAATCAGATTGAAGTTCTGGCCAATAATGGGAAAAAAATTAGTGAAAAAGATTATAAGGAAATGTATAATATGTTATAGATCAAATCCAAAGACGATGCAGCAAATAATGGCAGACCTTCCAGCCGAAAGGATAACGGAATCTAAACCTTTTACGATAAGCGGGATCGATTATTGTGGACCTTTTTTGATTAAATCGGGTACTCACAGAAAAACTAGTAACGTAAAAGCTTATATATGTTTATTTGTATGTATGGTGTCAAAAGCCATACACTTAGAACTTGTACTGTCTTTGAATACAGAAAGTTTTTTAAATGCCTTGAAACGTTTTATCGCACGCCGTGGAAGGCCGAGTAAATTATTTTCGGATAATGCTACTAATTTTAAAGGCGCGAACAATCAGCTACGGGATATTTATGATTTTTTGTCAAGCTCTAGCGATGAAATCGAGAGATCATTATCAAAGCTATCAATTCAATGGGGGTACATTCCGCCAAGGGCGCCGCACTTTGGAGGCCTTTGGGAAGCCGGGATAAAATCTGTGAAATATCATTTGAAACGAGTAGCAAGTAACTCCTTATTAACATATGAGGAATTTAATACCGTTTTGTGTCAGATTGAATCTTGTTCAAATTCTAGACCTCTTACCCCATTGTCAAATGATCCAAATGACCTAAACTCCCTCAGTCCCGGTCACTTTCTTGTTGGTGAAAGCTTGGCGGCGATTCCAGAACAAGATCTACAAAATATTTCAGTCAACAGGCTGAATAACTATCAAAAGTTATCCTTACTAATACAATGTTTTTGGTCGAGGTGGCGATTGGAATACCTGGCTCAGCTCCAAGGCAGAACGAAGTGGACCAGCGGACCTAATGCGCAGCTAAAACCAGGCGATATGGTGGTCTTGAAGGAAGACAACCTACCACCATGTGTGTGGAAACTCGGACGTGTAATTGCAGTCCATCCAGGAGCTGACGGGAGGGTGCGTGTGGCAACTCTCCAAACATCGCATGGAACTACTCAGAGGGCGATTTCAAAGCTGTGTCTATTGCCAATAGACGATAACGAGGAGCTGAAGATGTCAACATTCCCACCCAACGGACCGGACGCTGTGTGAGCGCAAAATGAAAGAAAAAAGAAGAAAGAAAAGCTTGTGCTTTATAAAAAAAAGGAAAAAACAATATAAAAATTTGTACGTTGAAAGTAAAAAGTGCAATAACAATTTTACGTTGAACAGTATCAAAAATTTCCTGTGCGTGAAAGGTGAATAACAGTAAAACTGGTGCATAAAAGTAACCAAAAAGGACAAAAATAAGAAAATAATAATAAATTAAAAGTAAAAACCAGTGTTAAAAGGTGGATACCAATAAAAACTTGAGTGTGGTAGGGAGTGATATAAAAAATAATAAAAACAAAAAAGGATTGTAGATTCATATATTTAAAAAAAAAGGGTGAAAACACTTAAAAATGAACGCTTATAAATCAGGATAGCCTGCTGGCTATAATTGCAAACTGCATAGATATATCTGGAGAGACATTGTAATAACTCAAATGTGACAATGAACTATGGAAGGAGAGATGATTTATCTGTATTTAATTTTTTCCCGAGGAAGGAAGGATGACCAGGAAACCTGCTGCGACATGTTTGTGCTGTCTATATTATATGTTTATATGTAATTATTGTTATGGTTTCTGTTTGTTTTTGAAAAAATGTAGTTTGTTTTTCGGAATTGTCTTAGTGTGTTATGTTATTGAATAACTTTAAAATTAATTTAATGAATTTGAATTTGATTTTGAGCAAAGTCAATATTTAATTTAGGCTCATAATTGGTTTGCATAATGTTATTTGTTTAGTTTGTAGAAAAATGGATTCGATATTTCAAAATTTTTGGGGCGGAATATGTTTAGATTTAAACCCAGGACTCAAACCAATTATGAAGTTGAGTTACCATCAAAGGTTGGATTGCGATTCAAGAGTTGTCTGATTTGTTCGCTAGATGTCGATAGAATCATTTTTTGTCTTTGTCCTTTTCTCACACAACAAACAAGGGTAAATATAGATGCGAAACCGTTATAAAAAGGCTTGCATCAGTAAAATTAACTTACTTCTTTACAAAAAGTTGCACTAAGAATTTAAAATACTACTGAACCCTTGTCCGTTGGATGGGGAAAGTTATTGTCGTCAGTTTGTAAATATTCAAATCATAACAATAAAAAATCAAGAACTTAAAGTGAAAACCAAAAAGTGCTTCATTTATAAAAAAACAGTCTACCCAAAGAAATTCTCCTGAGTGAAGACCTCCATTTTTTACAACACTAATTCTCAAAAAAAATAATAATTCGGGTATTCCAACTTCTATGAATTTCAATGGAAAAATTGGTTGTAGTGTTCAAAATATCGTAAATTTATTCGCTGATTATTTTAAGTCTGTTTTTGAAAAGGATATACCTGATAAAGAAATTTCCCAATTCTCGACGAAACTTAGTCTGAACATATCTGAAATTCACATTGAAATTAATGATATTAAAAAGCATGTCAATTTTTTAGATGCTAGGAAAAGTGCTGGACCTGACAACATTCCTCCTGTATTAATTAAAGAATGTCTAAACAGCTTATCTGTTCCTCTTTGTCTGATTTTTAACCAATTATTAATGACAGGCTGTTTCTCTAATATATGGAAACATAGTTTTCTAACAGCTATTTTTAAAAAGGTAGACAAAACTGATGTTACAAATTACAGACCGATATGCATCCAATCATCGATACCTAAACTTTTTGAAAAAATAGTACTTGATAAAATATCTACAAACATAAAAAAATTATAACTCCTCACCAACATGGCTTATGTTCAAATAAATCAACTTTAACTAATTTACTAATATACGAAAACTTTATATCAAAATCCTTAGCAAAAAGATGCCAGGTAGACTCAGTATACACTGACTTCAGCAAGGCATTTGACAAGGTGTATCATAAAATATTAATTAATAAATTAGCAAAACTTGGAATTTACGGTAATTTACTAAATTGGTTTGCTAGTTATTTGTTCGAAAGAATTCTTAGTGTAAAAATAAATGGCGCAAATTCATACGAATTTATGGCGACAAGTGGTGTGCCGCAAGGCTCTCATTTAGGGCCCATTTTTTTTATAATATTCATAAACGATAATGCTGATGTATTTACTGATATAAACGTTCTACTATTTGCAGATGACATGAAGCTATACAAAGAAATTAACCACATTAATGTTTGCATTACACTACAAACTAACTTGAGATATATTTTTGTATGCAACAAACTAGCATTGAACATAAATAAATGTCAGTTCATTCATTTTTCCAAAATAAATAATCCTATATTGTTTCAGTAATCATTAAATGATGAAAATTTAAATTGTGTTAGTGAAATTGTTGATCTAGGCATTATATTCGACAGTAAACTCACCTTTGTATGTCATATTAATAATATTATCAATAAGGCTCTTAAGACTCTTGGTTTTGTGTTGAGAGCTGCAAAAGATTTCAATAATTTGGGCACATTTATCATGTTATATAAAACCCTTGTCAGATGCCAACTTAAGTATAACTCTACATTATGGTCTCCCTTTTACACTATTCATTCAGACAACATTGAAAAGATTCAACGTAAGTTTCTAAGGTTTTTTTAACTATAAATTGCATATTCCTATACAAAACATTGATTACAATTACCTCCTGGATAAAATGTCACTATTGAAACTTTCGAAAAGAATAATAAGCACAGATTTGATACTATTACATAAAATACTGCATTACAAAATTGACTGTCCTGAATGACTTCAATTATTTATCAATATCCATGTTCCCAAAAAATCATGCCGACATTTATAACCCTTTTACTTCAATAACACCAAGACACTAGCTTATCAAAATTCTCCTTTTCCGAGACTTCACAGTCTCGGAAATAAATATTCTAATCTGGGCGATATATTTCATATTAAAACTAATCGGTATAAATGTTGTATATTCTATCACTTTTATTCTTTAAGACACAAATAGACCTATGTACCTACCAAATATCTTCTATGCTACTACTATATTGTTTGGAAGAATCTATTATATTCAATTTTATGCTTGAGGATTCTTAGTTTCTGTTTATATTTTTATCTTTGTATTTTATTGTGTTTTGTTATGTACTTTGTTGCAACGTTTTTTGTCATTATCTTTATATTTTCATTATTGTTTAAATTTTTAAGTATTTACTCTTGATACAAATAGTTTGTAAAAATTTTATAAGAAAAGCCCACTAGGGCGTATAATAAATAAATAATAATAATAATAATTACCACAGCTGTAACCCCCTATTCCACAGCTGTAACCCCCTATTAACTCCGTGCACCAGTCCTTCTATAAGTAGAGTTGACAGTATTAAATATCTTGGTATTCAAATAGATGATCTTCTTAAATGCAACGTACATGTTTCAAACCTAACGAAAAAACTGAGGAAATTCGTCTATTTGTGTTACAGATATATTAAATAGAAAACAACTGAAACAAGTTTACTGTGCTCTTATACAATCATCACTTGAATATGGTATTATCAGCTGGGGAAGTGCTACAAATACTTGCCTGGGGTCCTAGCATGGTCGATCGATATAGGTTTTATCGAAAATGTCGGTAACTTGCCATCGCTCCCGAGCACGACTGCAGACCGCTAACGAACAAACAATAGTTCACAATGACCAGGGGTTCCTAATATATTTGACGTAAACTGTTGTTTATTTGTTAGCGGCATGCAGTCGTGATCGGGAGCGATCGCAAGTTACCGACATTTTCGATAAAACCTATATCGATCAACCATGCTAGGGGGCCTGGAGCCTTTAGTAAAGATTCAAAAACTAATTTTGAAGTTTATTCTTAAAGAACGAGCACTGATTTTATTTTTAAGACACTAAATGTTCCTAACCTGCAAAAATTGTTTTCAAAAAATATCCTGCTTGATCAATTTAAAAATAAACACATGTTTGAAGAACGAATAAGCACAAGAGCCTTAAGAGAGTCAAATGTAAAATCTTTTAACATCCCAGTTTGTCAAACTTCTTATGGGCAAAGAAGTTTTAAATATAATGCAACAAAGCTGTTCAATTCTCTACCTCCTGAAATTAGAAACACGAAAACCAAAAGTGCATTTAAAAGTAAAATCACCTCAAATAAACATATCCATCACAAGTATTTAATAACATACTTACCTTTATACCTACTGTGTGTTTATATATGTAACCATATATATGTACCTATTGCAATCTTCTATATATATGTATATGTAACATACTTGAAGTGTATATTTAATGAAGAAAAAGATTTTATATCAACCTGTCATTTTCTTAATATTACTTAAACAAAATCTTAGATAACCACTCTGTAAATTGCCATCTCAACACAGGCGTTTCACACCTAGTGAGATGGGCAATACGTCATTATTATAACCAAATGTAATATGAAAATAATGAAATAAATAAAAAAAATAAAATTACTTATGTATTATATTTATTACTGTGGATATTGTGAATTGTGAAATAATACATTGATTATTAATCTACTAGTCAAAAAAAATCACATTTGCATTTCATTCGCAGATTAAGGAGTCAATCAAAATTAATTTCCTTACGTGAACCCCACACATCAGTATTTAATGTGATCACTACTGTGACAAATAAACTTTACCCTGGTAATCTTCAAAATGATCTTCTGTTACTTGCGAATCGAAGCAAAACTGGAGGCCATTATTTATGAACAAGTATGGAGGCAAATTAGTTCGTTTATTTGTTAGCCGGCAGCTGCGAATTGACAAGGGTTCGCATTAATTCGTATGGTTTTGATGTTTACCGACTGCGGTTTGGTAAAACCCTTCAAGCCACTAAATGAAAACCTTACAGTAAACGAAACAGATAAAAACAAAAAATTTGAATTTCGTAAAACTATTTAAATGTTAGTCTTTATTGAAGTGAAAACTTTTTTAGCACCCTTAACTCGATGAACCGAAAAATAGTGACACTCAAAAGAGTCAAATACAAACATCTATAGGTTTTAGCCTGTGAGAGAATGAGATAGAATGAAACCTTGCCGCATTGACCGCTTTGATTATGAGCTCACTTGTCAAGGCTCCTATTGGTTGAGATTGTGTGGGAGAAGGTTCACTTCTACCGCGTGTGAACTGCACTCGATTTTTTCCTATTTCAAAACATTGATGTAAAATTTGAAAACTATTTATAATTATGAAAAATTTAATGGTTGAGTGATTTCCCACCTTACCTCCTTCTATAGCGCTGTCCGCAACGCAACGCAACGCAATGCAATAAAAACAAATAACTATATAGTTAATCTAAAAACGTAACCGTTCCGAGGGAGTCCTGCTGGAGAGGTCGGCTGGTGAGCAAATGCATTCACCGCCATGACCCGGAGAAACCTCACTATGTACTCCTGCTAATTAACCAACGTAGCAAACCACTTGAGGTGACCTATGGCAGGGGTGTTGGTTATCCAATAAATGGTTCCCGGGGCGGCGGTACTCATACCCGCCTTCCAAATTGGGAAAATGAAATGAAACTGTAAGAATTTGAAGGAAATAACAATATGAAAGTCGGCATATGTTTTTTACCAAATTTGTTGTAAAATATTACAATTCTATTTACGATAATAATTTTTTTCATTACTTTTAACAAATATCCAAAATGGCGTTGAAATGTCACTTTGTTGAGTTGTCATGGATCCGAAAGATTGGTACTCCGACAACTCAACAGTGTACAACTTCTGTTAAGTCATTAAGTCATTAAAAGTCATTAAGTCATTAAAAGTCATTAAAAGTGATGAAATTTTTTTTTGTTTGTCTAATTGGTTACTTTAGGTTAGGGTATGGGCTATATTTTTTTACCAAAGCATAGTCGATATGTAATATTATTATAATAGTGAAGCACCGAGTCAGAAAGGTGTTGTTACCCGTAATGTGGAATTATAGAAGCACATTTAGACCATCTGGGTAATGTGGAATTATAGAAGCACATTTAGACCAACTGGGTTCTAACGGTTACAAAATTAACCCCTCAGACCTCAGGCCTAATTTGTCGGAGGGTCAAAATATATCCGCTTTGCAATAAAATCCAAATAAACTAAAATCTGTTTTTGAAAGTTTTCGTGTAAAAATAAAATGGTCAAAATATTTCCGCTTTGCAATAAAATCCAAATAAACTAAAATCTGTTTTTGACCGTTTTCGTGTAAAAATAATTGGTGATAATTTCACAAAGTTTTACCTTTTTTTCAAATTGCGGCCGAAAACTTTGAATTCACAAAGGTGTACATTTTAAATATTTTGTGGGTTACTTTTATATTTGTACATAAAGCATGATGTTTATTCTTTCTAACACCGTTTAGACTTAGATCATATTTTTCTAACCATAATAGTAAGGGAGGGATACACAACGATTTCTAAGAGACCTTTAAGAGTTGTTCCGAAAACCGAACAAAGACCTTGAGAAGTTAAACAGTTACGTTATATTTATGTCTGTGTTTAAAGAAAATGCGAAAACGCTAAATCGCTCATTTATATTGGGATACTAGCTTTTGCCCCCGGCTTCGCTCGCGTAGTATCAGTGGGGTACCCACAGCGCCTCCTCCATCTTCCCTATCCCCACTTCAATCACCCCCTAATCCTTTCCCCACCCCCTCTCACCCATCTCCCCCCCACCCCCTCCCCCCACAAATCCCCATCACCCCTCACCCTCCCCCTCCACCCTCCGCCCTCCCCCATTCCCCCCCACCCCCTCCGCCCTGCCGCCACGTCCTATCCCCCCCCTCACCACCCCTCCGTACCCGTTACATTCATTTTTCAAACAGCTCGCGTGCCACCTATTGAAGTTTTTGTATATAAATTTCATAAAACCAGAGCTCTAAGCTATAGCCCATAGCCTATTCTGATGTATTAGCTTTATTATTGTAAAGTTTCATTAAAATCCATTCAGTAGTTTTCGCGTGAAAGAGTAACAAACATACATCCATACAAACTTTCGCCTTTATAATATTAGTAGGATTTTTAAACTTTTTACATTACTTTTTGAGCTGTCTACTAACGACATATGATTCTTTTTGACTTTTTTCAAGACTAGGCGAGGCACATGCAGAAAAAAGGAAAAAAGTTGTTATTGTTTTCCTTTAAATATATCATGCTACCGAATTACACTCAGCGAATCAGCCATCATATGCTGATCCCATCGGCCTTGGTACCTTTCATCTATAGTTTTTAGGTCCTGGTGAAATCGCTCCCCTTGTTCTTCGCTATAGGATACAAGATTCTCTGGAAACTGATCAAAATGACTGTGTAGGTAGTGCACTTTAATTGACTTTTTTAGTGACAGTCGTTGTAGTGATTTTTTTGTTCTTTTCATTGCATAGGCACTCCGAACATCATACGAATTCTTTGACCACTGACCCACTGTATCAAGTGTTCATAGCACATTTTATAAACAATCTGGGGTATCCACGGCTTGAATTCATCCACAATTTTCAACTTGAAATACGAAAAATAGGCACTTTGTATAAATTCTGTTATGGATTTCCTGAATTTTTTTACTGTATATTCACCGCAAATACAACAAAACACATTTGGATCATTGAGACATCTTCTTCGCGATGAAGACATTACATGAAAATAAATTTATTCATATAAATGTACTGTTAAGATAGCAAAAAGCACATACGAAAGTGCTAACTGCAGCCAATACTCAAAACAGAGGGTAGATCAAAAACTACACGTAAGAAAAAAAAAGAAAAAATTATTTAGTGCTGCCAATGTAGGGGAGACCTAGGAGAGTTGTAACAGAGGAGACAAATACGATTTCTCCCTACCTATAATAGTTAGCGATATTGTAAAAATGCTCGTCTGTCGCTATAGAGACACGCTACTTCACTCAGTACCCACCGGCGGCGCACAGGAAGCGGTTGCGTAATTAGGACGTCTGCATGCAAAAAAATGCGAAAATTAAGTTTTTCCTCAAAATTTTGATTGAATTTATATCACGTCTTATTACAGGTGCGTTGTTGTGTTATTTTTTCATAAGTTATATAGTTATTTAAGTCTCAAAGCGTTGCATTGATCTTTTGTGTTTGCACCGTGTTTAGAAAATATGAATCATTATTCGGACCAAGTCGTAAGTAAGTCCTAGGAGAGTTGTGACAGCCTGTCACAACTCTCCTTTTGACTTAATTTTTCTGCTGGGTTATTTCGACACTTTAAAATTAATTTACGATGTCTGTATGTGTGTTTGTGCGTTAGTATATTAAGGTCAAATCTTGCAAGTGCAGTCCGCAATAAAAGTTTGTCTCAAAAAATAATTTTCGATAAAAAAAAATATTTGGACTTGTAGTGTGATATTGCATGCTGGATGACTACTTTTTTGTTTCAGAATGCCTAATAACTATACGCGAAAGACTGGTAAAGATATTGCTAGTGTCTAAATACTCAAATAGTCTAAATACAAAGCTGTCACAACTTACCTCGGTACCTGTCATAACTTACCTCGGTGATAGGGGCGTTGTGACAGAGGAAGTAGTTGTTCTTTTTGTTGATTTTCTCGAAAATCGTAAAACTTTAATTAAATTTGATGATTGTTTTGGAAAGGGAAGGAATGGTGCCACTTTCAATTACATAGATCATAATTACGGAATATTTCTTGAGCGAGATATGTCCCTTAAATTAAAAATTGTCACAACTCTCCTAGGTCTCCCCTACATCTAAACACAGATCCACCAACGGTATTTCGGCACCAAATTTTTTTTTTTAAATTTGTTGACCAGTGTTATAGATAGATGACATAGGCCCTGACGGAAATTATTTTCCTCAGGGCCTCCTGTGTAGAGCTCATGTAAAAAAAAATAGATGATATTAAATTAACCGCGTACGAGCATACTATGGGCGGCTATTATGTGCGAATATTCCCACATCCGAGATAACTTTACATGCAGAAAAGATCACTCTCGAATATACTCGGATGAACGTACGTCGAACCCAGACAAAAGAGAGCTGGGGTATAGGTCTGGGGTAGTTTTGCATCTGTGTGAGTACAACTTAACTTCGTAAGTTGCAAAGATGCAAAACTGTCATAAAGCGGGTCTCGTTTTAGGCTTAAAAAAAACAATTAATGATTATTTCACAATTGAGAATTCGAAGCCAATGCGTGTTGAAGTCGGTTACAAAAAACTTATTTTGTTTTATAACATTTTTATTGAAATTCTGAAGGTTATCAAAATAAAGTTTATTAACTAACTGTGACAATCTTCAGGATTGAATTCAAATAGGTATTCATAAAAACTTATTGTGTTTCTCGTCACGTGAACATGCTACGTACAATTGACTGTGAGAGAAATATTCTTTTTCTAGAATCAGGCCACAAACACTCAAGGATTGGCCATGTAATTGAGTGGCGAATCATTGCGCCTCCAAAACATCTTTAATCATTGCGCAAATCCTTCATAATGCGATTAATTGCTTCCAATGCGCGTTTGCGCGCCATTGTGCATTCATTTCAAATGATGTTTTTACTTGCTAACAAAACTTTGGCAATTGCCGAGTGTTTCGCAATGTTGTATGTCAGTCGTTTGAAGGTTTAACGGCAATTTCAACGCTGAATGAGACGTTCTGCATCCTTCTAGCAATGTGGCCGCTATCCCAGAAGAAGCAATTGCTACAGCAATTTCGGATTTCGCACGAACAGTGGCCAAAAGCGGACATGATGAATGTTCTACCGGGTGCATCTAGGAAAAATAACCCACCATTTACATCATCAATTGCCTTCATTAACGTATTGTACACTTCCTTCTATTAGTGTTTAACAGTGGTACATTCGTTTGAACTGCTTAGTGTAATGCATCTCGATCATATTCACATTCACGTTCCAATTCTCGATTGAAAGCGCCCTTCGTTCCGCGATCTGGCGTTGGCATTCCTAACTTGACTAACAAACTGCGGCACGTGAGGTGTTTCACAACAGATGTTTTCGATCAAAAGCAAAGCCCTGTTACTATCTCCACATTCATCTCTATATCAGGATTCCCTGAACTGACACGAATTCGTTGTAAAGCGTTCTTCTGTCAAGGGATAATGCACACAACGCCATCTACTGGCATTACCGGAACCAGCATACAACGTCATGTTCATTTGTGTCCGTATTTTGTTTCTGTCGTGTATCAGAGATGGCGTTGTATACGGAATTACATTTTTTGTGATTTTCTTACTTTTCCAAGGCGCGAGGAAACTTCTCGAGGCCGAGACCAACAAAAAGAATTCATCGAAATCAGTCAATCCGTTTTTGAGATAACATATCATCAAAAAGCCGTTTCAAACAAAATGTATGAGAAAAATATATTTTTAAATATTTTTTTTCGTGAATTTTTCGAATGTTTTATTAGTTATTCTTCAATTCGGTGCGGAGACAAACCCAACAAATCAAAGATCATAAAAATCGGTCTAGCCGTTCTCGAGTTATAAATGATGTAACTAACCCGACGTTGTTTTATATATTAAGATATATACATAATATTTTATGAAGTAAATAATCGACAAGTTGTCATATGCCGCTACACGTTTAATAGGCAAAGATTTTTAAAAGTAAACTACTTTTAAACTTAATTTCCAAAAGAAACATGCTTTAAAATTCGATTTTCATTCAAAGTAAAATTTTTTTTCTTATTAATCATCTCTATTGCCGCCATTTTTTTGTATGGATTTGACATTTGCAAAGTTCCGTTTCAAACTTAATACGAATGAATTGCTTAGTTTACGTAAACTAAGAACCTAATAACCTATTTTGTGTACGTAAATGGTTGTTTCTTGAAGTACCACTTCTAATAATCGGGTGACATCACGCGTTAGACATCACGCGATGTTAGTACATAACGACGAAGTAAAAATATGTTTTTTTTTCAATTTTTTTATGTTTTTAATGATTACTAAAGGGGTTAAGTTCTATAAGTAAAATTAACCCCTCAGGCTAATAGGTTCGATTTTTGGATCAACTCGTATAGGTCTCACAGAAATCGTTGTTTCTCCCTTACCTGTTGGATGTTGTGCGTTGTGATTGTCCTATTTTATATTTAACGTCATGTAGCACTGAACACTTTTAATTTTAATTTATCTCATCTCGACCTTTTGTCATGTGCACCAATTCACTGTTACGTGGATGACAGTACAGTTCATGATAGCTTTTTGTTTGACAAGCCCCCAAAGGGCTCACAAACTCCAACAGCTCGTAAGGCTTTGAAGCGAAGAATGGACGGTTACCTCGAGAGTGTTTTCTCTTGGGGTAAAAATAATCTCGTTGAATTTAATGTTTCAAAGACCCAATCTTGTCTGATTACGTCTAAAAGGGATCGCAATGAAAATCTACTCTCTTTCAACGGAAGCAATCTTCCGAACAGGCCCTCCATTGATATGCTTGGTGTAACCCTAAGTGACCAGCTCAGGTATGGGGGCTCCATCGAAGCCAGAGTAAAGTTAGCCTCCCAAAAACTGGGCGTACTGTACAAGGCCAGCAGATACTTTAATAGTACACAACTGCTAACCCTGTACAAATCGCAAGTGCGCCCCACGGTTGAATTTGGCAGCCACCTCTGGTCTGGAGCTCCAAAATACCTGAAAAATACCCTCGACTCTGTGCAGAAACGGGCGGTCCGTTTGATAGATTCTCCCATCTTAACAGACGGATTGCAATCTTTAGAGCACAGGCGTCGGGTGGGAATGCTATCCTTGTTCTACCGGTATTACAATGGAAGATGCTCCGAGGAACTAGCATCATTGATCCCTTCGGCACCGGTGCATAGTCGGGAAACACGCCAAACGCGTGCCCAACATTTGTACACAGTTGACATTTGTCACATGAGAACGGGTCGTTTCTTCGACTCGTTCTTGTGTTCAACAGCTCGGCTGTGGAATGATTTGCCGGCCTCTGTGTTTCCTCCTTCCTACAACATGGGTCTCTTCAAGACCAATGTTCATTCCTTCCTCTCCTCAAAAAGACCCTCCACACAGCATCCCAGATGACATACGCCCTGAGGGAAATTGTTTTCCTCAGGGCCTCCTGTGTGGAGTTAATGTAAAAAAAAAAAAAAAGAGCCTCTTACCTTAAACTTTCCCGTCTATGCCACCTCTTACTAAAATATTGCTATGAATTGTCTGTCTAAAATCTCTTTTCTCTGTGGCCGCGTAAGCCTTCAATTTTGTGTCTATAAAATAAGGTGTTTTGAATTCTGATTACGGAGGCAATTGAAATTCACAAAAATCCTATAAATATTATTAGAGACGACGGAGCTAAACTGAATAGTTCTTGGTATCCGGTAATTGACGGTTACATCAAGGCTAAACGCAAAAAAACATGTTGAAGTATATTGTAGCGCCAGCTCATAGAGGAGTGGAGCTGGCGACACGGTATTGCTCCTAAGTAGATAAGTACAAACATCACCCCTAACTATTACACATCTGCCCTGATGATGGACACTGCAACGCTGTCCGAAACGTTGGCAAAAGAAGGAGGTAGTGTAACACGGCATAATACCCCAAAAACTAATAACAAAAATAAAAAAAACGTGTTTTGATTTTGCTTGTCACTCTTTCTCCTAGATTCTTTTTCCTAAACTCTGCTTGTTTCCCTTGAAATCAAGTCGTCTTTTGCTTCTGCTAAACTTTAATTAGTCTAAATTATTGTCACCAGTCAAGTGCTCAGACCAGAATCTCTCTATAAAATTATTCAAAAGAATAAACAGTTACAAATATCCAGTACAAAACACAAGTGTTTTTACTTCACAAAGGATAACCTCAAACTTTCTCATCTCACTGTACGGTTCCTCGGTGTGGAACAGAAGGAAGTCTATAAGGCAGCTCAACTTACACCCTGACTGCAGACTATCTGGAGACCATATCCTGGACCCTGCGCAACCATCATGGTTATAAATATGATCTTCACGTTGTTTAAAAGAAAAAAATCACTACGCTTTATATTCAAATCTAAAACTTAACAGAACAGTAATTAAAATGTACACTTTATAAAATTAAAGCTTCCGACCACAAGTGGAATTTTTTTTAAAATTTTTTTATGAATTATTTTACATTAAACAACGACAAAAAAGTGAGCTAATGGTAACGTTTATAATACATTTTCCTAATAAAATATAGCTGTGTTATAATTTTAGTTAAAAAAATGTAAGCTCTCCACTTGAAAAACTTTTTGAAAATTTACATTTAAAATTTTGATATTTAAAAAATTACATGCTTATTTAGAATTACATATATTATATATTCCTATAATTTTATAATTACCTAATAAAGCCTGTTTCCTGTTTCATCACCTTTCAAAAACAGTTTTTAGTTTTAGGATGCGTTTAGAAAAATTCCATTTTTTAATTTTTTATTGCAAAGCGGAAAATTTGAACTTCCGACAAAATAGGCCGAGGCCTGAGGGGTTAAACAGTTGAGTGTGTAATTAATGAGAATTTTCAGATTAAAAAAATACTTAGTTTTTACCACTTTTATTGTTCACGAAACATGCTGGTTTTTGTAAACAGTAAAAGTGGTAAAAACTAAGTATGTTATTAATTTGAATTAAAATGGTACCACAAAATAAGTTTGCTGTGTTACTAAACATAAACACTAAACATAAAGACCATTATTTGACTGACTTCGGTACATATAAATTAAATTTCAATTACTGCTCCTCGGACCGGGCGGCAAAGCTGAACGAGGCCCCCCCCTAATTTGATGTAATTTTACAAGATTTTTATTCAGTTCACACGGGCCTCTGATCTTGGGGGACCTCTAAGCGTCTCCGTATTCCCTTGATAAAATCATAAGCAAGGCTTTAAGGCACCAGGGCACTGTAAAAAAAAATTATCATATTTTTTCTTAATTTTCTAAATGATGCATTTGTTAATAATGCTATCACCTAAAGCTTCAAGGAAATTCTAAAAAAATTTAAAGAAAGTTTTAAACAGTTTGTATGATGCATGCTTCAGCAAAACTTTCAACGCAACGGTTGACAACATATTAGAAAAACTATACATCCGATTATGCATGCACCAAGTCTTAAACTGTTAGAAAATCCAGTCACTATGGCACCACATGGGAATTTTTTTATAAAGGGCCCCTTTCTATATTTCTTAAGAACGCTGAAAATTTTCCATAAAAAATCGAATATAAAATTCGCCGGTCCGCCATTTTTCCTTTTTTTTAGATATCAAAATTCCTCTTTGTGGTGCCGTACATGTGGTGCCGAGATGCAAAAGTAAAAGCAAATGCAGTAAAATACATACAGACGGATGCAAAGTTTTTTTAAATATGTTGTCAACCAGGTTGAAAAACGAGTTAAATAAGTTTCGGGAAAAACGCATTCAAAGGTTCATTCAAACGGATAATTCATCATACACACTGTTTCAAAATGCTGTAAAAAACATTTGGTGAGAGCTTTGTTAACTTCAGAAAATGAAATGAAAAAAAAATTACAACATTTTTTACAGTATGTTTAGGATTTGATCAAAGAAACATGGAGGCGTTTGGAGGCCCCCGGGGACCAGAGGCCGTATTGTTAATAATGCTCTCACCAAATTCGTAAAATTGACGGAGATACAGCATCTTATATGAACATACATGTTTTAAACAGTTTGTATGTTGAATTATCTTTCAGCAAAACTTTGAACGCGTTTTTCTCAAAACTACGTTTTTCAGCCTGGTTAACAACATATTAGAAAAACTATACATCTTATTTGCATGCACTATGCACCAAGTCTTAAACTGTTCGATAATCCAGTCACTATAGCCATTACAGTATTATTCATAAGATAGGCAACTGCCTAGGGGCCCCGCATTGGGTAGGGGCCTCGAGGGTAAAGGGCCGCGAGACGTGCATTGCTTGGGGGCCCCGAGATGTTTAAGCCGGCCCTGGCAGGCTAGTTTTGTCAATAAGGCAGTGTAGGCCACTGCCTAGGGGTCTCGCATCGGGTAGGGGCCCCTAGAGTAAAGGGGCCCCGAGACGTGCATTGCCTAGGGGCCCCGACATGTTTAAGCCGACCCTGGCAGGGCCGTATTGTCCATAATGCGGCCTACACACGACACTGCATGTAGTGACTGCGGCAGTGACTGTAGAGAGTGTGGGTTTGAGCGAACTAGCGCTGTCTCGTTCTAGCGGCCCTTTAACAAACGAGACAGCGCTAGTTTGCTCAACTTCACGCTCTCTGCAGTCACTGCCGCAGTCACTACATGCAGTGTCGTGAGGAGAGCGCTTAAGGCAGCGTCGGCCACCGCCTTCGAAAATCCAGTAACTATAGCCGGGGCCGTAATATCCATAAGAAGTATAGGCAACTCCCTAGTAGCCCCGCATCGGGTAGGGGCCCCTGGAATAAAGGGGCCCCGAGAGGTGCATTGCCTAGGGGCCCCGACATGTTTAAGCCAGCCCTGGCAGGGCCGTATTGTGCACAAGGCAGTGTAGGCCACTGCATAGGGGCCACGCATCAGCTAGGGCCCCTATGGTAAAGGGGCCCCGAGACATGTATTGAGTAGGGGTCCCGACATGTTTAATCTGGCCCTGGCCATGATACCAGACGAGGAAAATTTACCATAAACAGTAGAAAATAAAATTCATTCAAAAATAAAAGGCATTCAAAATTTGCTGAAGGATAATTCAACATACAAACTCTTCCAAAGGGTTTCACATAAAATGCTGTATCTCCGTCAATTTTTAGAATTTCCTTAAAAAAAATTGGTGAGAGCGTTCTTAACAAGTGCATCCATCAAAAAATGAAATAAAAATTACAACATTTTGTTACAGTGGTGTCTTAAAGCTTAGGGTTTGATCAAGGGAACATGGAGGCGTTTGGGGGCCCCCCAAGACTGGGGGCCCGGGGCGGACCGCCCCCCCCCCCCCCCCCCCCCCCCGCCCCCCCCCTTAGTCCGCCACTGCTGCTCCTCATTTCACGTTTGTTAGAATCAAAGGGTGGCTACGATGTCTAAATAATTTTTTTTTCTGATTTCGCTGATCATCATATATATATTATATATCGCTGTTATTGCAATTAAGGTGAATGTTCCCATTCACTGCCGGTTCTATCTCCTCCTCTCTCTCTTCACAAATTCCTGGTCTTACCTCCACCCCCTCTTCAACACCTAATATAATTGTTCACACCCATAATTTTTCAAATTTCAATCATGTGAAGCATGTCAAGTTAGTATATTTTTTTCTCTGAAAAAAGGAACGGTTGATTGGAAACCGGTCGGCTGGAAGAAAATAGTTTTTACAAAGTACATTATTTCAGGTAATTATAATAACATTTAATAGCAAAAAAAAATCCTGTTTTCAAAAACCTAAAAAACTTGGTGTTTGAAGAAGTCCTTTTACTTTATTTTTATCGTGGAACCTTTGAAATTAAATTTCTGCTCGGAAGGGTAAAGATACAAAAGCTTACAAAGAAAATATTAAAAAACTACTTCATTAAGTCTTTCGTTTGATCTGAGTTCAAACTATATCTCGTGATGATACGAATCGTGATTTAGACCTCATATTTGCTGAACGACCAAAAACATATATTTTATTAACTCAGCGAAAACGATTTTTTCTTCGAAATTGCTTTTTCAGCCAACCAATAAAAATGGTACCTACCTATTTATCAGAATGTAAACATTTTCATTTAATGAAAATAAATATGTTCTAAAATAAATACGAGTATTATCCTGACGAAGAAATTATTGAATTCGAAACATTTTGGGAATATTTTGCTTAAATAAAGTTATCTTATACAAAGTTTTTCTCTTACCCGTGACAGCTATTTTGCCGCCTGAAGGCATTATCAAACTGCTAGACAGTTTATGTAGGCAGTTTGATAATGCCTTCAGAATGTGAAATAGCTGTTATTTAATTAACTTAGCTGTCAGTTTAATATGCGGAGTTCTATATTAATTTAGCGTTTTTCTTTGTAAATTCGGTAATATAATTTTTCAATTTATGCAAAACAGTTAAATTATAAACAAGTTCTGGTGTGTAATTATTATTACGCGTGACAGTTATTCCGCCTTCTGAATACATTACTGTCAGACAGATTATTTAGGCAGTTTGATAATGCCTTCAGAAAGCGAAATAGCTGTCATGCATAATAATAATTACTCAGCGGTAATTGTTTATAACTAAACTGTTTTGTATAAATTGAATAATGATGCTATTGAATACAAAAAGAAAAAACACTAAATTAAAATGGAGCTCTACAAATTAAACGAGACAAAAAATATATTGCTAGCTACCTATACAAAAGTGTTTTATTTTCATTACATCAAAAGGACGCCCAAAGTGAATTTTAATATTATTGAGAAAGTAACTTTTTCATTAGGATTTCGACTATACACTAAAGACCCACTTAAAAAGTTTTTTTTTTAATCGTTTCACGCGTTATAAGATAAATTATCATCGTTTATAAAATATATTATCGTTTTCCTTCAAAGATACTCGAATTCTATTCGGTTGAACAATTTACATAAGTTTGGTAGACTTATGTAACTGATAACCGATGCTGGAAAATGGATTTAGAATCAAATAAATGATTTATCAAAATTTACTGAATGGAATGAAATGAAAATTTAAATTAAAATTAATTTAATTAAAATTAATTAATGTTGTTATTAAGTTCTCCAAATAATTTAGATTTTTATTATTGTGACAGCTGCTTCGGCTAACAGGGCCATTTTAAAGAGAAAAATAGCCTCGTAAGCCGGGACAGCTGTCACAATAACAATAAAAAAACTTAAATACTTGCATAACTTAAAAAAAAAATTAAATGGAGTTCTACGAATTGAACACAAAAACAATTAATGGATTGACTACTAACCATGAACTCTTTTTTTCAAACCATAAAATGTAAAATGAGTAGCTCTAAATTCAGGAATGGACTGAATGGATCAAATTCAGCTGACAGCTCCCTGATCGAGGGGTAAGGCTCTCAAGTGACAATCAAAGGTCACGGATTCAAATTTTGGCATGCACCTGCAAATTTTATTGGAGTAATTTGCGTTATTTTACATTTTATTCATGTAAAATAAATTATATTTGTGGCGCGTTCGAGACTATAATAATAATAAATGTCTTTATTCAATTAAATTTGCAACATTATAACCTTTGATTATATAATGTCTAGATAGAGCGCTCGAGCGACGAAACGCCAAAAAAAAATCATCCAACTGTTGGCTCGTAAGCTCGTCCTGTCCGCTCAGTGCCGACACTATCGTTGTGCGGTAAACACGTGTTGTGTGACATTTGAAAATGACGATTTGCGCTATAACAGTGTGCAGGAATTACAAAGGACAATTGAAAACAACTAAAAATGTTACCTATCATCGGAAAGTTACCTTTAAATAACCATTTAGTTAAATAAAACAATTCAGTTTTAATAGTGTAATTTGGTATTAGGACAACGCCATTTGACACCATGTTTACAGGGTTGCCTGTTCTTCCAATTAAATATTCCCATGAGTGCTTTGTTAATTTTAAAATAGGTTTTTAATAATTGCCCAAAAGTACACTATATATAATAATATTAAATAGTTTAAAGAATACAAATTTATGGTCATATAGTTGGGATTCTTTTAAACCGCCTCACTAGGCTAGCCTGTATTGAGGCAGTAATTTTGTAAGTCAATCTAGAATACTTACGAGCATACCTACACTTGTATGAAAATATAATGGTTGAATTAATAATAAATTTAGATAATACCAACCAATGCATTGGTATCATTAGTAATTTTGGATTTGGGTGAGTGTACCGGTAAAGGCTCTATCATTAATTTTAATCCAAATTTTTATGTTTTCTTAAAAAAAATTTGTGTCTCACATTTTTTTATTATTTCTGGAAGAATGTTATTGTTGCAAGGTATCTGAAGCTTCGTTGATCAAAGTAGTATGTATTTTATGGGAATTTGTAGTAAAACTTTGTTATCGTTTCGAGTATTTAATCTTTTTTCATAGTATCATTTATTTATATTTGTGTAAAGATGAGTGAGAATTGTTTTTGCAAATATCTACCAAACATAAAACACATTCATAATATTAAAGATTAACTTCGAGTCGGTAATTAGAGGTAGCCTAACGATTATTTTTATAATAGTTTTCAGTGCCTTTATGATTGGGTTTATATATATATACAGTGCCACCTCCCCATGCTATGATACCATACTCAATAAAAGATAGACAGACTGCAAAATAAATCATTTTCAAGTGTTGTAAGTCGAGAAAGTTTCGTATCGTTCTGAAAAAGGTCGTGGTTTTTCTTATTTTATTTGCAATTATTTGAGTGTGAAGATTCCATTTGAGATATGGATCAATGGTGTTGCTGAGGTACTTCGTATGTGTAGTCCGCTCAATGTAGGGACAATGACAACAATCATTGAAATTTCAACATGTGTGTATTCTAATAAAGGCATCATCATGAAGTTAACCTGTAATATTTATGTTTGATGTGACATATTTAGTTTTCTCGGTGTTTAGTGTGAGCATATTTGCGTCCAACCAATTTTGTACAATGCCTATATCCGTTTCAGCTTTTTTGTAGACATCAAGCCAAGTGTCAGCTTCAAATAGTAATACAGTGTCATCGACAAAACTAACAAGTTTTCCATGAATATTATTATTGCATAAGTCGTTGATGTATAAAAGGAACAAAGACGGTCCTGTAGAATACCATAGTTAGTTCTGCAATGATTGCTAAGTGGGTTATTTATTTTAAGTCGTTGCTTGCGTTTATTAAGGTAGATTTAAAAAAAGTTTAGTTCGTTTCCTGTTATACCGATTTTTTTCAAGTTTGTTTATTAATTCACTGTGAGATATTGTATCAAAGGCTTTAGAAAGATTGAAATGAATTTTTTGCTTTTATCAAGGTTTTTAACAATGAAACCATTTACTGCAGCAATGGCGACTGAGGTACTCTTATTTTCTTGAAACCCATACTGATTTTCTGAGAACAGTTTATGACTCACGAGAAATTTTACCAACTGAGTATTGATAAGTTTTTCAAATACTTTCGCTGAACTAGTCAGTAAAGTAATTGTTCTGTAATTGTTTATGTATGTTACACCCCATAAAGGGGATAGACTAGACCTATGACCGTGCATCAACTGAGGAGATGACTCCCAAGGCAGCCGCTGGGTAACCCGCCCGCGCCTCCCCCGTCGCCATGAGGCGGCCCGAAGACCAACCGTTGCGGACCGGTGTCCTTCCGCCCTGCCTCCGGTGACCCGATGCTCACTTTTATTCCTAGGGTCTTCAAGGTCTCCTAGGGTCTTCTTTCCCCCTTTAATTCCAACACTTTCTTCGAGGGCGTACCGGGAAGCCGGCTTAGGGGCGCGGATACCGAGTCCCGCTTGCGACTGGACTGATGGCTCCGCTTATGCTCGGCGGGACTGCCGGACGACTGCAGCTCAGTTGCTTTGGTTAAGTTATACACTCTCATTAAAATATATATATTTTTTTTTTAATTCTATTAACTTTTCCTTTTTTACATTAATAAACTTTTATTTCAGCTATATCCAGTGATGGAGATGAGAGTTATACTGTGAAATAAATAACTAACAACATATACGCACTCGCATACTGCCTGCTAACAATGTATGCCCGGACATTGGAGGTCTAGAGTCATTTTAATAAAAAATAGCTTCTTTATAAACAAAAATTAGAGTCCTGACTCCTGATGTGTACGGTGAAGAAGGAAACCATTTCTTTAGAACGCAGTGGGAAAAGGTGTGCAACCTTTTCCCACTGCGTTACCTGTGAGGGAGCGGTCTGTATCGGTAGAGACGGGCGAGAGAGAAATGAAAGGCGTCAGTCAATGTATGAGTCAGTCTTTATTGAGCTACGTAGCGAGGTCGGAGCGGAGCGGAGTGACAGTGGTGCCGTGAGTGTTGCTGCTACGTGATGATGTGAAGGTGAAGGTCAGGAGACTACGGCGGTGAAGATCACAGGTCTTCAGGGAGCCGGCGCGTCGCCCTACACCATGGCGGTGTAGATGTGACCTTGATCCAGGCGGTCGACCATCGTCGCGGTGACGAGGTATGGCGGCTGTGTGTCCAGTGGGTTGGAGCACACACGTGACGCAGGAAGGAACCTTGAGAGGCGGTGAGGATGCTGGTTGCTCGTTGCTGCTCGTTGCAGGATGCTGGTTGCTGCTCGTTGCAGGATGCTGGTTGCTGCTCGTTGCAGGATGCTGGTTGCTCGTTGCCGGTTGTTGTTGCTGGCGCGTTGCCTGACATCTCATGTCGAGATGGTAGTTCCTCGAAGGTGTTATGAAGATGTTCCTGAAGTCACGCTGGATATGTGTTGTTTCACTTGCTGCGAGAACGATATCAGCCCGCGAAGGGCGGATATTGCGTAGCGACACTGAATCACCGCCCGATGTGTAGTTATCGAACCATGAATGAATACACTAGACTTGAGACTGAGCTGTATGCGGCTCGCGCTGACTTATATACTCTGCCGGCCGGGCAAGTAGTTTCGAGAACGGTAAGCAATGCTGGGTGAATTCACGCAAAGCTGAGAAACCGCTCGAACCTTCTGTGTGCATTTGTACGGTACAGCCAGGTGTTCTAGCTCTTTCGCGTAGGTGGCGGAATTATTATTTCTAGGCAGCCGTTGGTACTACGCTGAATGTAGGTAGGTGGATCGGCCGTCTTCCAGCGAGTTCTTTGGAGGTCAGTGGCGCAGCGGTAGATTTCGCAGAGCGGGTTAGCCGCTACACCTGTTTTGTGTAAAGGAAAAGACAATACCTTGTTTCGGGTTTGTGGGGAAGTGTCCCTGGCTGTTACTATGATTTATTAGATATTCTAGGGGCAATGCAAGACTGAAACGCTTTGGTGTTAGACCATCATCATCATCTCCTTCCCCTTGTCCTATTCGGGTCGGGACCCATTGCATCGACAAGGCTCCTCCATACGTCCCTGTCTTGTGCTGATTGTTCGGCCTCTGTCCATGGTAGACCCATCCTCTCCTCACACAGTTTCTGGAGTTGCCTCGCCCAACTGTGTATGGGGTGGCCCACTGGACGTCTACCCTCTGGAATCACACTCGGTATCTTCCTCGGAATTCGGTCATCAGACATTCTTAGTACATGTTCAAGCCACCTCAGTTGCGATTTTTCTATGAAGAGTAGCAGTGGTTCAATGTTTAGATCATCTCGGATCGTCGAGTTTCTTATATAATCCCATTTCGTAACCACTGCCACTCCTCTGAAGTACCTCATTTCGGCAGCTTGTACTCGTGAGCGTCAGGTGGTATACCGTTTGAAACACTGTCACTTTGTCTTGATGCTAAGCTCGGCTTTTCTTATCACTGATCTGTAGTCCCCGCCTACGTACCATGACCGGTCTTCTAGAACTGGTGGAGCTGCACCTGTTTGCCGCGCCACACCCCGTGACATGAAGAATGAAGAGGCTGGGGAGAAGGCTGAACGACATCCGAAAGCTGTTCGTCCCGCCTCCGGCGACCCGACGCTTCTCCCCCTAGGGTCTTCTTCATGTTTTCCACTTACTGTCGTCTAGGCACCACCAGCTAGCTGATGTAGCTAGCTAGGCTTAAGGACGACGCTGCGCCGGTTGTCGGGAGGCCGGACAATCAGCCTCCTTCACTGTCTCGGGGACTGCCGGCCAGTCAGGTTGCGGTGACACCAGTTCTTATCTGTACATATGTTATTTTACTTTTGTTTCCTTTTTCTTGTACGTACAGTGCTTGGTGCCACCCGCCGGACTATGTATGGTCATGTCTCCCGCTGTCATGAGCTGATTACTCATGACGGCTGCTGTCTATTTTTTTTATTTTACTTTTTTATGTTGATGTTACTAACCACTTGTTTGACTGTCCATGAGCCTCACTGCTTTAGCAGTGATTACCTCCATGGGCTTTAGAAATGTAGAAATGACCATTACAGTACAGTCCTGTAGGCGCGCCTGCATACCGCTACCTAACACAGTATGCGGGGGCATTGAAGGTCTAGATTCGTTAAATTAAATAGTTGAGCCGTTCATTAAAAAAAAAAAGATTTTTGCGAGAACTCCGAAGGGGCGACAATAAGTTGCCTATACCGGGGTGGGACAGTGGTGGGTACTTCAATGATCTGTAGAGAGGACGCAATACACTGCTTGCCGCACTTATTCTTCTATCAATTTTTTCGTCTTGCCGACCATCGCTGGAGAATTCGACCCCAAGGTATTTGAACATGTCCACCTGCTTCAGCTGGGTCCCATTAGCGAGTATGTTGCACTGAGTTTGGTCCCTTTCTATAATCATCACCTCTGTTTTTGAGGTACTCATCTTCATTCCCGCCGCCTTGCACTCTTCGTTGAAACGGTTAATCCACTCTTGTAGTCCCTCCTGTGATGTCTTTAATCTCGCGATGTCGTCAGCAAATAGTAGAGAGCTGATTCTAGTACTGCCTACCAGTGCTGCATCCGGTGTTTGGCTGTTTGTCGCCAATCCTCTTCACTATATTCATGGTGTAAGACCAACATACAGAATTAAGACGTTGCTTCCGGGTTCAGTGACCAGATCTGAATAGCCAGATTTTTCCCCAATCTTCCTCCACCCCTCCTTCCTCACCTCCTAATTTTTTAATTTTTTTTTACATGAGCTCCACACAGGAGGCCCTGAGGAAAAAAAAATCCCTCAGGACCTATGTCATCTTTGGGGATGCTGTGTATAGGGTTTTTTTAAGGAAAGGAAGGAGAAGAGATTACTGGGAAGGAAAAGGGTTTAAGGGGTGGGTAGGAATCTGGGGTTCAATATGTCCTGGTCATCCGCCTCCAAGACCTAGACAAACCTCACCCCAGGAACCCGGGCACCCTTGCTAAATCACCAAACATAGCGAACCACTTGGGGTGACCTATGGCAGAGGTGTTGGTTATCCAATAAAGGTTCCCGGGGCGGCGGTACCCATTCCCGTCTCCCAAATTGAATACCTTCAGCCTCGCAACATACCCTAATTGGGGATGGCATAGTCTTATTGGCCCCAGACGGATGGGAGCATTTAGAAGTCTTGTCCGGTATTCACGTTTAAAAAAAGGGTATTATAAAAAAATGTTTTATTTTTAATTAACCAAAAACATATATACCAAAAAGCGCTCTGTTTTCTGCCTCAATGGCTCGCAAGAAGCAAAAGAAATTCGCAAATTATTCCGAAAATTTTCCGTATACTAATTAATATTATTAGTGACCAAGCATCCTTAGGGCGCTACATAATTAGTCAAAAGATTGTACTTAAATTAATTGTACCTAATACTTTTAAACTACCTGCGTGACAACTATTCCCTTATCCCTGTCCTCCCCTTACCCGTGCCAACCCAAATATCTATTTTGCAGAGTTATTACGCACCAGATTTAAATGTCCGGGTTTAATTTTCCCCACAGGAAAAACTAAACCCTTTCACACACTTCCCAAATGATCATCTGGTCAATCCACGTTATGCAATTGCACTATATGTATTATAATTACAAAACAATACAAGAACAACATGTCAACCTACCAGAGACCAGATGGGAAAAAAAATTCACCGACTCCAGATATTTTCATATCAGAGGGTTCGGCTCTGTGGAATTCCTAATTGAACCTATAAATCCTACTGATCCCTCAATATAAATATTTAAAAAATCTTTTGTAATCCTACATGTATTTAAAATTACCGATTTTTGCATTTTTATGTATAAATTCTTTGACAAATCTAATACGCCTAAATTTTGAATCAGAGACCTAGGTATAATGCCAGTAGCCGAAATAACAAATGGTAATATTTTTATATTCCGAGAATGCCAAATTCTTTTAATCTCATTTCCTAAATCTGTGTATTTTCTAATTTTTTCAGAAACAGTTTTTTGAATATTAGAGGAATTTGGAATAGCTACATCAATGATATAAGTTATTTTTTTTAATTTTGTCATGTAAAACTATATCAGGTCTATTATGACTAATTGTTCTGTCTGTTAGTATAGTTTTATCATAATATATTTTATAAAATTCATTTTCTAAAAATCAATTTGGTTCATATTCATAATATGGTACTATATTACGGCAGTCAATCAAGTTATGTTTAATTACCAAACTTTGGTGGATTATTTTTAAAACCTGATTGTGCCTAAATGTATACTCGGACGGCGCTAATATAGAACATCCCGATATAATATGTTCTATAGTTTCCGGAAAAGCCAAACATTTTCTACATAAATCATCAATTTGATTTATATCTTTGATTATATGCTTCCTATAATTTTTAGTATTAATGACTCTATCTTGAATGGCAAGCATAAATCCTTCTATTTCTGCGCTCAACTCTCCAATACTCAACCATTTGTTTGACGAAAGTTTGTCAACATACGTTTGGTTGAGATAATTGAAGTGTTTTGCATGAATAATTTTATTTGACCAGGAATCTAATAATTCCTGGTCAGTATTTATAAGAATGTTGGCATTCTCGTCATATAAATTTAAAGGTGTAATGTTTATATCTGCCTTACAAATTATTTTGTGCATTTCTGAGCTATTAGCTTTCCTATGGAAAAAATTTCTAAGCATTTCTACCTGATTGTGTTTCAAAGATGTTATTTTGACTATACCTCTACCTCCTAAATTTCTAGGTAAATTAATTCGTTCTATAGCTGAATTTGGATGATGGCAATTAAACTTTGTTAACGTAGTTCTAATTAATCGTTCTAAACTATCTAAATCTGTATTGGACCATTTAATTATGCCAAATGAGTACGTTAATAAAGGTAGTGCCCAAGTATTTATTGCTTTTACTAAATTTTTAGCAGATAGATTGCATTTTAAAATTTTTCTGATCCTAGTTTGAAATTTAATCCTAATATCATTTTTAATACTAGTGTGATCTAATCTATTCGATTGCGGGTATCCTAAATATTTATAAACCTCATCCCCTTTCATACTTTTAATTTTGAAATTTCTAAATATACCCTCGTCTCCATATACAATTTTGCCTTTCTCTATATGGATCGTTTTACATTTATCTAAACCAAAAGTCATTTTAATATCATCTGAAAAAATTTTAACTACCTTAATCATTTTTTCTAAATTTGATTCAGAATTTGAAAATAATTTTATATCATCCATATATAATAGATGTGAAACTATACTACTCTCTCTTGTATTACCCTTAATTTTTATTCCAAACTTGCTTTTAATTAACATTTTAGACATAGGATTCAATGCTAAGCAAAACCAAAGAGGACTCAATGAGTCTCCTTGAAAAATCCCTCTTTTTATTAAAATGCCCGGTACTACTATTTTCTTACCTTTTAAATTTACTAGTAAATCTGTATTCCAAAAGGACATAATATTTTTCAAAAAGCTAATTATAATTGGGTTAACTTTATATATTTTTAATATTTTTATTAGCCACGAGTGCGGGACACTATCAAAAGCTTTTTGATAATCTATATAACAAGTATGTAAATTACGCTTTTGATTTTGAATTTGTTTTAAAATTACAGAATCAATAACTAATTGTTCTAGTATAGTATAATAATAATTATAACTAAGTATAGTTATAATTACATTTATTTTATTATTGTGTTTTTGTATTTTGGTTTATCACTCGTTGAATATACTCTGTATTATATATTTTTTCAAATTGCTGCTTAGTCCTGCTTTTTCTGTTATTTCTTAAATGTTCTAGTTTACACTCAGTTACTTTTATGTTTCTAAATACTTATCCGTGAACATTAATAATTGGTCTGTTTTTTGTCATCCTCTTATGTATATTATGTTACTAAGACTGTTAAATAAACATACCCTAGTTGGAGGTGGTATAAATAAAAATACCCTTATTGGCCCCAGATGTATGGAAGCAGTTGGAAGTCTTGTCCGGTATTCAAGTTTAAAAAAAGGGTATTAAAAAAATAAAGTTTTATTTTTAATCAGCCAAAAACATATATATTTTATTTTTATTTTAACTTTATGAGTAAAACCTCAAATTGTAACATTTAATTAAATGAAGACAATATAAGCGAAACTCAAGAGGTCCTGGGTTCATGTCCCAGAGGTGTCAATATCTTTTTCTGATTTTTCTGTTTCCAGATTTTCGATTGAGTTTCGCTTATATTGTCTTCATTTAATTACATATATATTTATTTATTTACGGACTTACGTCCAATTTAAAACAAAGTGTCACGAAGTATAGAAATGAACAATGTAAGGATTCGGATGGTACATAAAAGCAAAGACAAACAGTAAAAATAGAAGAAAAAATAAGTGTCAAGTCACGTCAAGACCTTGCAAAAATTAGGGTGAATAGGACATATCTTCATTTGTTTAAAGAGCGACAGAAATCATTTAAGCTAATACCAAAAAAATCAAGGTCTTGACGTGAGTTGACCAGTCTACACATTCTGGACAGTGGTGAGTTATAACCATAGTTAGTCGAGTGCTGATTGAGGTAAAGCAGGTCTTTATTTCTGAGTCTACAAGAAGATATATTAAATGTGATGAGTTGTAGTAATGTGGGCGAGTCGGTTAAACAGTTAAGAAACAAATGAGATCAGATTTTATCCGACGGTCTTCTAAAGGAGCAAGGTTTAGAGTTTGTTCAATTTTAGCATACGAGTAATTGCCTCGATCTAATCCTTGCCTCCAAGCAATTTCCTTTAGGAACCGATTTTGAACGGATTCAACATGACGAATATGGACAGCATAAAAAGGAGACCACATAATACAAGCATATTCAAGATGGGTGCGAACCAAGGAGCAGTAAATAGTTCTTAGGGTATTTATGTTTTTGAAGTCAGAAGTGGTTCTAGTGATGAAACCAAGTAGCTTGAGAGATTTATTAACAATCACATTTATATGTTCCCGGAAAGAAAGCTTGCTATCAAGAGAGACACCAGGGTCTTTAATAGATTGAGCAGTTGTAAGGCAATTATTATTTGATTTTTAGATCTGTAGAAGGACATAATTTTGCACTTATCGACATTTAGTTCCAAGCAATTAATTTTATACCAGTCATTGAAAGAGTCAATATCTGATTGGAAAAGAAGGCAGTCATGGTAGTTTTTGATTATTTTTAGGATCTTATTGTCATCAACAAAAAGCCAAAAGCGTGTGTGAGTGAAAATACGATTAATGTCATTTATAAATAAGTTGAAGAGAAGCGGGGCTAAATGTGCTCCTTGCGGTACGCCGGATGTTACTTCAATAATAATAGACTCAATGTTATTTATTTTAACTCTTTGTTTTCTATTGCTTAAATAAGAATTAAAGAAAGATAGCAATGGGTTTCGTATACATATTGCATATAGCTTGGCCATGAGGATAGCGTGTTTTACTTTGTCAGAAGCTTTAGAAAAGTCGGTATATAGAACATCTACTTGTGATTTATCTTCTAGGCCATTGACTACGGTGTTGGTGAAGGAGAGTAAGTTTGTAGCGGTAGATTTAGCAGATCTAAAGTCATGCTGTTCCCCAATGAGCACATTTTTGAAAATAGGTGTTATTTTTTGTGATTATAGATTCAAAGATTTTAGGAATATGAGATAACATCGATATAGGTCTATAGTTTTCTACGTTCGACTTATTACCCGATTTAAAAATAGGTTGTATACAGAAAACCTTCCAGGAATCCGGAAAAATGGCAGATAATAGTGATAAGTTATATAATAAACAAATTGGCTTAGATACAACAGATTTAAATTCTTTCAAAAATATTTCAGGTATACCATCAGGATCAGTGCTTGTTTTGCTGGGAAGATTTTTTAAGTAATTGAAAACATCTACAAGTGTGATTTCGCAATTATTAAGGTCAATAGTATTAGCATATTTAAGTGGAGGGATGGTGCATATGTTATCAGTATAGACAGAGGAGAAATGTTCAGCAAAAAGGTTGGCAATATCGAAATCGTTGGTGGCGTGAGTTTCATTAAAAAATAAACTTGAAGGGAGATCGTTATCAATACGTTTTTGTTTAATAAATTTCCACAATTGTTTCTTCTTCTTTGCGTGCCGAATCAGGTCCCCCCGACGTTGGCGATCACTCTTGAGAATGTCTCTCTGTCTTGCGCTGCCCGGAATAGCTCCTCCACACTTCTAATGCCGGTCCACTCTCGTATATTACGCAGCCAAGACATTTGTCTCCTACCAGGCCCTCGGCGACCCTCTATCTTGCCTTTCAATAACAAATGGAGCAAGTGATACTTCTCCCCTCGAAGTATATGACCCAGATATGAAATTTTACTGATTTTTATTAATGTAAGCAGTTCTCTATCTGCTCTAGCCCGCCTGAGAATTTCTGTGTTGGTGATCATGTCGGTCCATGGGACCTTGAGCATTCTCCGGTGAAGCCACATTTCAAAAGCCTCTAACCTGTTCATGGTATTTACTTTCAAGGTCCATGTTTCACATCCATATAGCAAGACCGACCACACATAACATTTTAGCATTCTCTGCCTTAGTTTTAAGCTGATATTGTCATTGCAGAAGAGGGATTTCATTTTAATGAACGCAGTTCTTGCTGCTTCAATTCTGCATCTAACCTCCACATCTGGGTCAAGAGTCTCCGTGAGAATACTGCCGAGGTATAATTGTTTAGGGTTAAGATTTAATTTTGTCTCAGTGAGTTCAATATAATATTTGTAACACAAGGCAAATTCAATTTTGGATAATTCTCTCTGAGAAAATTTTTGATAAAGCGCTAAGTTGTTCTTTAATTTGAATAACTTGTGTGTTTTCTTTTTTTCCATAATCAAATGCTTTAGTTTCATACTGAACCAAACAGGAAATTTAGGCTGGGAATAAGTTCCCCTTGGAACGAACAAATCTATAGCATGAGTTATACATTCGTTGAATTTAAATACAGCATCGTTAATATTGTTGTTTGATAACATACATGCCCAGTCATATTGGGCAAGGTACCTATTCAAGCCAGTATAATCACCTTTGTTTAATTTGTAGTGGAATATAACTGCTGATTTCAGAGTTTCACTTTTGAAAGAATTAGTGAAGTTAATATCGAGTGGTGGATGATATTTATCTATCGGTAATATTGAGTCAGTAGCTTCACATACACAAACGCTAGGCATATTGGTAAATATTAGATCAAGACAGTAACCTCCACAGTTATTGATCGAGTTTAATTGGTATATATTCAGGAAGGCAAGAAATTTACTATTATGGAAGCATGAAGGGAACCATTATTAGGAGTTTTCTCACCATGACTATCATTAAGCCACACTATTATAGGAAGATTATAATCACCACAAATAAGTAAGGAATCGGCCTTTATGGAAACACGCTCAACTGTTTCAGTATGTGACTTATAGATTTCTATTGAAGAGGAGGTGGGAATGTATACACAACCAATGACAAGTTTCTTGGAACCAAGTAGAACACAAATAAATAATTGTTCAGATACATTATAAGACGATTCAAGAATGTGGCAAGAGTATTTTTTTTAATACATATCATTACCCCACCTCCTCTACACTTGTTAGAAGAGGAAGAGCGGTCACAGCGAAAAATAATGTAGTCATGTAGTCCAAGTTCTGTTGAAGCAATATTGTCTGATAGCCATGTTTCAGTAAAACATAAAAAATCATAAAGGCATAAATTTACGGAGCATCTAAAGGAGTTTAGCTTAGTATTGAGACCACGAATATTTTGATAATAGGTGGAAAAGTTAGTATTAATAAGGTGTCGATTCTGATTCAGCCTAAAAAATTGACTCGAGATAATTCGCGTCTCTCAGCGGCTTGCGGGCCAAATATACCAAAACATATTTTGTATTCTGCCCCAATGACTTGCAAGAAACAAAAGAAATTCGCAAATTATTAAGAAAACTTTCCTTATTACTTATTAACATTAGAGACAAATCATCCCTAGGGCGCTATATAATTAGTCAAAAGATCCGCGAGTGCTTGAAAAAATTAAGATAAATATGAGTTAAATTTGTCTTGCAACGTCCAACCTTATATGATAAATTTTATTCGGACGGGGAGATAACTTGTGACTAATAGACCTGCTATTTTAACAAACATTTTCAGGCACCCCACTAAATGATATTTAAAAAAAAGTAATGAAATTGTTTCCATTTATTTACGCATTTCAATTTGATACAATAATATTTTGTGGGCGTCATAACAAGAGCTTCCATCAAATTATTTACACAATTCACATCTCCGACGATATCTGTTTTTGATGGAAATATTCATTTAATGTACCAACTATTTGATAAATACTCGTAACAAAGTGTTTGTTTGTTTTTTGACATTAGCTCCTCACAGGAGGCTCCGAAGAAAATAATTTACCTTACGTCATATTTTCGAACGCCGTGTGGGGGTTTTTTTAGGAAACGAAGGAGAGGAAGTTCTGGGAAGCATAAAAGCACGATAAATCAGGGGGTCTCTGTGTCTAGGAATGACAGACGTATAAATCCTTCCCTTCCACTGCTGTGTAAGTTCCGTGAGAATCCTGCTCGATAGGTTAAAAATTCTCCCTCAATCATTGTCTCCCGATCCGGCCCGCCACGCAGTAGTTGGGCAGGCGCCATTTCCACCAAGACCCCGAGAAATCTCACACCATGAACCCAGGCATACCTGCTAAGTCACCCATTGGGGTGACCTATGGCGGAGGTGTTATTTATCCAATAAATTGGTTCCGGGGTGGCGGTACCCATACCCGCCTCTCGAATTGGTTACATAAAGGATTTTGTATGTGTATAAGGTGTCTGGATCTCTTATCTATGACTTCAGTGTGTGGCACTTCTATCAACGAAGAATCACGATTGTGTATTGGCCATATCGCCAACATTGGATTATTTTTGCTGGCAGCTGTTGGTAAACCTACGAACTGGCCAACGAACTTGAAAGTTCAAAATCGGGGCAAGCTCCATTCTTCGTACGGCAGTCTATAATAGAGCTTGAATGGGTCACCTTTCGTTCGACGGATGACAGATCCACTCGTCAATAACACCATCATCATTATCACGTATCGGAAATACGATTCAGGGATGATTTTGTATTGATAATTTTATTTTGTTAATTTATTAACATATAATATAACAATAACTTGTACAATTTAATAATATTTGCGGCTTAATATTTTTTTTGATTTTGGAAGCGAGGAGAGCGGCCCGCTTTTAAATCGACTGGTCACATATTGCTAGTGAAGAATGTGCTAATTGTTCGGGAAGTTTTGGAATCGAGTATACGCGGGCGACAATAGATTTCTATTTAGTTAAACAAAGGTTTTCACATTGAAACCATCAAAATACGCGAGTGAGTTCGTGTAGTTCGAACGCGGGCGAAATTCTACCGCGTGTTATTGTGGCGGGCCTCTCGGTTATTGAGATCGGTGATGACCGGTGCCATCCCGACGTGATATAAGGCGTTACGCACATAATTTTCATTTCCCGCGGCCAGCGAGCCCGGTGGAGAACTCCATTTCATGGTTACTCGCCGTTTTCCGAGAGAGAGTGCCGCTACCATTTGGGTAGGATTGAGAAGGTAGCGTCGAGGAAGCAGAAGGACCGGCAATCTGCAGAGGGTCATGGGATCCTATCCGAAGTAGTCAATCGTTTCCAGAGCCGAGGTCTGAAGAGGAAGCAGAAAGACCGGCAATCCGCAGAGGGTCATGGGATTCTACCCAAAATAGTTGATCGGTTCCCGAGCCGAGTTCTACCGAAGGTGGAGAGATTATGGGCCTCTCCTTCGTCAGGATCCATCATCAGAGATCACCGTGAGAGATCACAGTGCCTACTCTTCTCAGCCGCAGTCCGGGTGTAGGTAGTTAGTTTAGGTTAGGTGGATTCGTCGAGTCTTTGTAATTATTATGATTCTGTCACAGGTCCTTTATATTCAATATACTATATTTATGTTCTCACTTAATACTGGGTTTTAATGGTGTAAACCGACTACCCTGATCCTTTCCAGGAGTGTCATAATAAAATATGCCCACGCCGTGAAGGGAGAGTCTCGTGCCTGCTGCAGATCGACATTCCACGACTGTATACCTAGTCGTGGATTGGCGTCCTAGATTCCATCGGAATCAAAGTTGATTTGTGGTTTACGGGAGCGTGATGAAATTGACTTGCATAACTTATACTTATAGTCTCCCAAGCATACTGTGTTTATTTAGTAAATAGCACCTCACCCATTCTACTTATTTAACATTCTACTTAACAAATGGCCCTGGTGTAAGACCACCATTCAGAATTGAAACGTTGCTTGAAATGGCTTTAGCCGTGTTTGGTGACCAGATCTGAATAGCCAGCTACTTTACCACATTCCTCTTCCCCATATTCTTCCACTCATCACTAACTTCAGCCTCAGAACATACCCCAATTTGGGATACCGTAGTCTCACTGGCTCCAGACGGGAGCAGTTTGGAGTCTTATATGGTATTCACAAACAAAAATTATACATAAATATATTGAAAAAATCGTCCAGTGGCAACATGTTTCAATTGGGGGCGCCTTGGCTCCAAACGGGAGCACTTGAGACTCTTTTGCGGTAATCACAAAAGAACAAAATATTTCACGTTTCTTTCATTTTTCGTGCTGATGGCAAGATTGTTCATGTGTCGCATGTCCACTCAGATATAAGCGATATTCGCTGCCGCTGTGGCTAACGAAAAACATCAAGCGGGATTCCGCCGAGTACGAGCATTCGCGGCTAGCGCGAAACTAGAACCCCGCCAATTCCGCCATGCTTCCTAGGTACGCGGTATCTTTTCGTTTGTTGTGTGAAACATTCGCTATCATATACATTTCATTAAAAAGATGTTTTTTTTCACTGGTCACGCACTATTACAGTGTATCCACGAATACTCGAACGTGACTACCAAGACAGGCGAAAATCAACTGAAAAACCCCGCGAAAATTTTATTCAATTGATAAACGGCCGCGGATGTGAAAACATTACTAATTAAAAAAATTGTTCATGAAAAGATATGTACACTGTTTTCACGGCCTGAGGGGGTAGTTAATCTGTTATGTACGACTGTTGTATTTATAATTTCTGAACGAAGTTTGGAATTTTTCCAACGTATTTTAAATGTCTTATATATTTTTTATGTTTGAAGATGTCATAAAATCACAGACCTTTATAGAAACTAGATAGAATTTCCTTTTAGATTTTTTTATCTGAAATATACGATCGTGTTTGAAAATTGCAGTATTTTAAGCTTCAACATAAAAAAATTTGAAAAATACACATTTTATATTCTAAATGGTCGAAAAATTTAGGAAAATTCAAAATTTAAAAAATACAGTCCGCTTATTTTATGAATTTTGAAGAAAATTATCACTTCACTTTTTATCTCATTCATCCAATTAAAAAGGATAAAAAATATTATAATAATTCCGATAAAATAACTGAAAAAATCTTACATCTTGGAATTGTTTTTACGCAATTAATACGTTGATTTCTCGAATTTGTATTTATTTACACATGTACAAGGCTTTTATATTATTAAATTATATTACTTTTATGGAAGTTTTATTAAATTCACGCGGAAAGGCATTAAAAATAACATTTCAGAAATAACCTAAAATCTATCGTTAACGAAACTATCAACAAAACATTATTTAGAGGACTAAAACAGAAAAAAAGTAACGTCAGCATTATTATGTTGAATTACACTAATATCACAGTGAATTGATCATTTAAACGAAAATTATCTTCAAAAACATAAAATTAACTGCAAGTACAATTCAACATGTCAAACATAAAGTTTTACCACGAAGCTGTAAAACAAAATGGCCGCGGCGCCTGCGCAGATCTATGTGAAATTCAAGATGACCAACATAAAAATCATAAATTACGTGATATTGTTATTAGTAAAGATGTACATATGGTGTTGTCCGGGCAAGCAACAAGTATGCAGTTGAACGATCGTTAGAAGGCGTTTTGTTATTAGTAAGGCTGTTAGTGTTTTATGTTTTAATGACTATATAACAACAACAAAAACAAGTATCTTACAGGTCAATAATATTTGCTGAGAGACGTACGGAATCGCTTGCCTAATAAGGCATGCACCATTAGGCGGATTCCCGTTCTTTATCCTTAAGGAATTATACCTATTCACCTTATTTTTCATGCGTTTTTGTTTATTACAAATTCAATTAGTTCAAAATTCTTTTCAACCTTTTTTGTTATTAAATTGTTTTAAGTTTGAAAACATTTGTAAATTGTAGTCTGCTTGTATTTTAAACATATATATGTAGATGAACATGCACTCTCGTAGTCTTCTTGTATTTTAAACATACATATGTAGATGAACATGTACTCTCGTAAATTGCCAAATTAAGACAGATATTTCACACATTGTGAGATGGGCAATACGTCAGCGCTGATACCAAATATTTATAAATTATGAAAACGTTAACAGCACATATTGTTTATTGTTTCCTCACACGGTAGATATTATTGTTTACGTTTCTAATCTTTATAGCTAAATATGACGGCCCTCTATTAATTTTATAAAATATAAACATTTTATAAAAAATATTACTTATGTTGAAAGATCTATATTGTTTCAATAATAATTTGGTAAACACGCAAAGTGACCAAGTGTTGTTATTCGATTTAAAATGAAATATTATTATTTATTAAAAATGACAAAAATTATGAGAAAAAAAAATTACACAAAGCATGCTATTACAAAGTCGAAAAAAATTTTGGCAACCCTCCACTCAGTAATTTAATAATCTTTATAAAAATGAACAAGCAATTAGATGACTCAATATGTTCTGGAACACTTTTAAATATAAGTGGAGCCTGATTTTAAATTTATTTATTTTATATGAATACCGCACAAGAGTCCAAACTGTTCCTGCCTGGGGCCAGTGAGACTATAACATCCCCAATTGGGGTGTGTTGTGAGGTTGAAATTAGTAGGGAGGGAAGTAGTCGGGGAAGAGGAAGGTGGAGAATTAACTGACATTCAGATCTGGTCACTAAACACGGGTAAATCCATTTCAAGTAACTTTTCAATTCTGAATGGTGGTCTCACACACGGGCAATATTGATAGTATGTTCCACTCTGGAATGCGCCGCAAATAAACTGTATATTTTTTAAATGAACTCACTAACTAACTAACCATCACGCCGTTTCCCCGCAGGGGTAGGCAGAGAGGACGGACCGCCAAACAACTCGGTCTTGGCACACACTCTTTGCCTTACTCACATTCATACATCGTCTCATACATACTCTTCTATTATTCTGACTTTTGACATGGCCCGTCTCAAGTATCTGATTTACTTGATCGTGTCATGTCTTCCTCGGGCGTCTCCGACTTCTTCTACCATTCACATTTGCATCATATATTCTTTTAACACTACTTTCTTCGTTCATTAGCTCTACGTGCCCAAACCATCTGAGGGTCCCTTTCTTAATTTTGCTCATTATACTTACATCAGCCTTACATTCTTTGCGGATATCCACATTTCTAACACGATCATATATGGTTTTACCACACATACGTCTCAGGGATCTCATTTCAACAGCATTCAGTTTACTTTCATCCTTCCTCTGCCAGTTCCATGCCTCACTGCCATACATCAGGGTAGGTACCAGGACTCCATTGTGGACTGCTAGTTTCAATCGAGTATGTATTGTTACTCTAGCTCCACACTACTCGCGAAGTTGAACGAGGTTAGCCGAATACGATAGTGCGGAGAGGCACTTCGTCTTACTTCGTCCAACCTTGGCTCGCCTCGGGCGACCTCCATTTTTTGTCGGTTTTTGCGCCTGAGTCAAAGGACTCGAAGTTGCTCGAAGTGCCTACACGAAGTGCGTCTCTACACTATTCGAACTTCAGTTCGCTTCAATACGTCGTCGCGAGCGCACGTCCGTGCTAGTAATTATTTTTTAGCTGTAAAAAATACAATAAATTAAAAAAACACAATCCTTTTGTACCAATTTATTTATTTATTCCCGGTAGTTCTCTTTTCATAGTTTAATTGACTAAACTAACCTAATTCTGTTCCGGTGCATTGCAACTGCAATCATCCACCATCTTCTTTTCCTCGTTTTTTTATAAATATGCACATAGTTATTTATTTATTTATTAATTTATTATAAGAATATTGTACATTGTTTACTTTTTTGTGTTATTTCATCCGCCGTGCTAGGGATGTCCCTGTGTTATGCGGGTGAAGTTTACAGATTGGAAATTATACATTTGTAATGGTTGATAAATTAAATTATAAGTTGTACAAATTTAATTGAATTGCAAAATTTTATAATAAATATAATTAATTATAATAATGGCATATTTATATTTTTAGCATATATTTTAGGAGCTAGGTATATGAAATGTCTTCGAGCTGACGTGGTATGCAGTGTAGGTAAATTATAATACGCGAGCGTGCACATTGCAACGGCAGCTGACTTGAACGTCCATGACGTGCGAGTCGTGACGGCACCACCGCTCGAATGAGTTTCTCGCGAAGTTGAACGAGTGTGTAGTGACGTACTTCGAACTTCGGTCAACTTTCCCGAATATTTCGTCGAGGAACTTCGCGAGCAGTGTGAAGCTAGGGTTAGGTTTGAAATTAATTATAAGGTAAATTTAGATTCGATAAACATTTTAGGTATTTATAAGAACGCATTGGTTCATAAAATAATCACTCATTTTTTAAATTTAGTTTATTTGAGAAACAACAATAAATATACATATTTTATAAAGAAAAAAATACATGTTGATGGGGATTAAGATGTGATCGTAATGCAGATTAGCAGGACTATTTTCTTGCACATTTATTTAAACTGTCTCCATAATAAAATTTACAATTCGCACAATATTCGCATCGGAGCAGTGTGAACGAACGCATAGCGATTTTCGACCTGTCGGATTGTCGGCGATCGGGAACAGAATGGTTCTTCTTTTTTCGTTCGCCGCCCGCTGTCGGTAAACTAAATTATGAAAATATTGTGAGATCGCTATTGGCGAGCGAGAAGCCAATAGGAATGAATTCGCCAGAATACTGGGTTGCATAAACCAGTGAAATTTCCACAAAACATATTGATTAATTCCATGACAGTTGATCCCCCGACAGTTGGACAGCCGACACCGGCGGTATACCCTCAATGCCTAGTCCTTCGAGGACACTTATTATTTTTTATTTCATAACTAGCTGGTCCCGGCATGCGTTGCTATGCCATTTAATAAAGAAATTGTTTCTCCCTGAGTGTCCTTTCCCATTCGTCCCGTTCCCCTTCCGCCTCCCCTTCTTCTCCTGCGTCCTCTTCCCCTCTCGAGTTCCCACTCCGTCACCTCCACCTTCCCTCTTTCCACTCCACTCCCCCCCCCCTTCCCCCGTCCCGCGAACCCCACTCCGAGTTCCCCTCCCCCCTCACACGTCCCCTTCCCCTCCAGCGTTCCCCTTCCACCTTCCCCGCCTTCCCTCTTCCCTTTCCCGCTCCCTCGTCCCGCCAACCCTCCTTCCGCGTTCCATATATTCAATCTCATTACATTCAGCTTTTAAACAGCCCGCGTGCCACCTTTTACAATTTTTATTCAAATTTACATTTTTCATGTATATTAAATTTGGTACCTAACATAGGTACCTATTTAAAATATCTATAATTCTTGATTCGATTCAAACTATTAGGGGAGTACCTACTTTAAATAAATTTATCAACTTAAAGATTTTCAAAAATAGAATTTTTTTTGCAAAATGTCACACGCGAACTGTCAAACGTGCAATAGTCGTTAGGTTTTCTGAAATTATCCAATTTTCTGCGCAATTTTCTTCATTTTTCTCTCCGTAAGAACTATCCTCGTACTCCAAGGAATATTTAAAAAAAAGAATTAGCGAAATCGGTTCAGCTGCTCTCGAAATTTGCACTTAGCAACACATTCAGCGATTCATTTATATATATAAGAAGATATTTTATTTGTTACAGATTTTTTATTTTTTTCGGCTACCACACTAGGCTAATGCCCGTGTTGTGGTAGTCATACATTTAATATTTTAAATATGAGATACATAAAAGTAAGTGAAGAAACAAGAAAAAAATCATGTTTTAAAGCAAAATAGAAATAAAAATGAAAATTCAAATCTTCAAATACAGAAACTTATAATAAAGATTAAGTGTTAAGAACTCATGTATTCTATACATTGACGTAGACTTGATCGAAGATTCTATACGTATAGCGATTCTATAATAATATATAAAAATCACCCCAAGCGCCCTTGCGGTGATTTTTCACAAAAATTTAAAAACGGCGCTCTACAAATTATCCAATTATTATAAAATATATAAATTTTAAAAAATATATGTCAATAAAAACATAAATAAAATTAGGTGAAAAATTAACAGAAAAAAATATTTTTAAGAGAAATAGAAATAAAAATTAGAATAAAAATTTTGAAATGCAAAAATTAATAATTAAATTGTAGTGTTAAGAACTCATGGTTTCTTTGAAGTACGCTCGTCCCCTTTAAAAAATCCAATGTTGTACACGTGCTATATAAAGTGATTTAGAATTACTTGACTTAATTTCAGTACTCAGAGCATTATATATTTTAGAAGCGATGAACCAGAATTGTCGTTGAGCGAATGACTATTATTCTATTACACTGCAATATTCTTATCAATTTTTTTAAATTAAAAAAATGTAGAAATAATGTAAAAACAAATATCATATTGAAAAATTGGCTCGCCGAAATAAATAGTTTGTATTAGACACTTACCCAAAAAAATGTCTAACTGCATAATAAGTTTTATTTTTTAAACTTCAAAGTAAAATACCCATTGACAAGTAGTTTATTGGGACTTTTCTTTTTCTGTAATATTTTATTTTATTTGATTTCCTGTAATATTGTATTTTTTTTCTTCTTTCTAATAAAAAAAGAAAGAAAAAAAAACAGTATTTGTATAGCGGATGCAAATATATCGACTTTGGTTATGCAGCCGTGTATCCTCTCTGCATACCCATTCGGAGACATTTAGTTAGGCCCATTATAATATGCAAGTTCATTCCGTTATACATATTATAATATGCAAGAAAGTACCTATAGCCATACGTATGTAGTCTTTTATTATTCGCGGTATAACGTCACCGCATTCCCAGACTCACTATTATTATTACCAAAAATATACGCATAGCAGAGTTCCACTTAAGACGACTACAGATTAGGGAATGCAATCTCGACTCGAGATCGCAAATTCGAGATCTCGCGAGATTAGAAATTACAATCTCGCGAGATCTCGGAATTTGCGGGATCTCGTTAATTAAAATAAAATATTATTTGAAAGAAAACAAAAACCTTTTTTCTTTAATAATAATGAACAGTTTAAAAAAAAATAATAATAAAAAAAAAAATATAGCTTAAGGAGATTAGAGAGCAATTACGGGTGATATTGAAAGTAATTTCTTAAAAACCAAGGCTCAGTAATACTTGATGTTCCTCCGACTCCCCCATTCAATGATTTTGTGCCAATTTTGTGGATTGACATCATATGGACGTGTGAACTTTTTGTAGACCCGGATGTGGTTTTGAAAACAGCTTTACATAACTTACATTGAGCAATCAAATTATTAACTGCTTTCTTGAAGTATCTCCATACCGACTGTAAACGACTGCTAAACTCAACACTTGATCTGGATTATTTTTCGACATTGTAAGGTATTAACAACATAAGAATCCAAAAAATTTGTTTATTTAGCTCACATAAACAATAAAAAATGCATAATTTAAGAAAAAGTAATGACCATAACTACACAACTAAAACAAACAAATGACTGCCTGCACGCACGCAAGTATCTCTTTCTCACTCACTCGACAGAGTTTTATATTATCTTTCCCGCTCGTCATCCGTCACTAATATTCGTAAATAGTCGGGATAGTTTTCTTTCTTCGATCGAAACTCCCGCCCAACCGTCAGTCAGTCAACGCACCACTCGCGCCCCAAGTGGACGTGTGTAGCGTCGCTGACTACTACCACCCAATCCCGTCAATCAAGAACGGGATCTCCTCATATTATGCTTCGGGATTGATCCCGAAAAATGTCACGAGATCGAGATCCCGCGAGATCGGGATTGCATACCCTACTACAGATATAAAAATATCCACTTGTGTTAAGCCTTCGGCCGTATTTCATCTCTGCATACCACTTCAGTGACACGTAGTTATATAGGGTGGGCCGTAAACATTTGCACTTTTGAAATATACATGAAAAAAATGGCGACTGTATTTATATAAATGATTATTAATAAGAATATAATTATGCTGGAAAATCATTTTCCACTCAAATCTCGGGGTATGTTGACCATTTCTTCATAAATGTTCTCCTTTAATTGAAGCTGGTTTATCTACGTAGACTCGACTTGTAAGATGAAGTATATAAATACAAAAATATTCCGTCTAAAAAATCAGCTGTAGTTAGATCCGGGCTGCGGGGAGGCCATGGAATATCTCCTCTGCTCTGGGAAAATTTCTTTAACCAATTTCTTTTGCTCCACGGCTGGCCCTGTTTGTTTTTCTGCTGGTTTCTTCGAAATTTTTAAACCAATACTTAATTAAATTAACACTTAGGCACTTATTAATACTCTGTAATAGGTGATGCGACGTGCATCATAGTTTTGTAAAACAGAATATAATATAGGTGATGCGACGTGCATCATTGTTTTGTAAAACAGAATATAATCAAATGAAACAATACAACTTTGTAAAAACCACTTACATAATGTGCAAATCCGACCGGTTTCGGAACAAACGTTCCTTCGTCAGGGAAAGCTTATACTAATTTCACAGTTTCGAACAATGTTTTATTATGGTAGGGGGTGGAGCCGTTGTTAGTCAATAATGTAGATTGGGTGGGTAGGTATTAGTGTAGAGTGGGTTTTTTTTTTCATTTTATATTGGAAAAACAACTCGTAATTTTGAAATCAGAATCAAAGAACATTTAAGGTGTCTTAATAATATTTTTCTGAGTTCGCTAACCATATCATTGAAAATAACCATAGTTTTGAAAAAAATACAGGGATAAATATTCTTCATATTAAACATAAAGGAAAACGTTTAGATAACTTAGAAGCTTTGGAAATTAAAAAATCCCTTAAAAATAATGAATCTATTATCAACAAACAAAAAATATTGTCATATAGCCCAATCATGGATTTGTTCCCCTACCCACCCACTCTACACTAATACCTACCCACCCAATCTACATTATTAACTAACAACGGCTCCACCCCCTACCATAATAAAACATTGTTCGAAACAGTCAAATTAGTATAAGCTTTCCCTGATGAAGGAACGTTTGTTCCGAAACCGGTCGGATTTGCACATTATATAAGTGGTTTTTACAAAGTTGTATTGTTTCATTTTTTTATTAATATTTGTTTACATTAATAACTCCAATTATTTTACTGGCCACTAATAGTTTCACTTTTTCTCCGATTAGTTAAACTTTCGAACGATAGGGGGATCATGATCGATTTCCTTTACTCTTTGGATTCGCGTCTTTAGGGCAGGACGTGAATCTGACAGTCAATAAGTGGATTTAAATTAAAAATTAAAATTGTTAAATCGGCGGGTTTTGCAAAGTTAATTTAATATGTGAACGATAGTTTCCTTTAAATCTCAGCCGGTACAATGTAACCGCGACTGGATAATCTTTATTTTACGGGTATTCAAGTGTAGAATCCCGATGTGCTAAAATGGCGACTTGACCGAACAAGATTAATCATAATCTTCGATTATATACACCATCCGTCATCCAACGAGATGAATCACCAATAATACAACGGCACACAACCCGACCGCCTATTCCACGCCGTATATTTCCAACCTGATGGGACCTGAACCGTATAATGGAGGACGCTATGGGCATGGCGTTCCCATACTCCACAATTACCTAAGATGGATGGAGAAGATCGAAAAACCTGGCGATGATGCAATGTGAGGGAGGTAGGGTCCCCTTGCTTTGCATCTGGATTCGTGGCAGCAAAGTTATAGGTTTTAGCTAGTAGCTCGTTAGGTACGGTCATTTTTGTCAAGTTTCACAACATTGACAAAAATGACAGTGCCTACGCTCTGATGGGAGTAATCCATGCCTACCGACACAGTACAGCATATCTCGAACAACGAGATTTGGCATCCAAGATCCCATGGGATTAAAGCTGATAACTGTGTACCTTTATGTATAACCCTGTAACTATAACATCTAATACACCCACTCAATAAGAGGTGTATATGTTATGATAACATGACCACAAAGTAGGAATAACAACACAACACAATATAAAACACATCCCGTGTCATACCCTTATATTAATACCTAACATGGTACCCTGATATTTAGATAACCCTATCAATCTGTTTAATAACCTACCCTACTTCTATTCCTTAACGATAACATGACACCCAACATTAAATCTGTTTAAAACAAATGTTTTACCCAGAAAGCGCGTTGCTCTCCCGTAAAGCGATCCATTGTGACTAAATTTCCAAGAAGCGAGGAGCCACGCTTAGGTGACACCGCTCTCCTCCCCCGTTCGGAATCCCCGCTAGCACGATTACAAAGTTGCAAATGTTTATGGCCCACATAATATTTCCAAAATATTTCACTATACATACTGCATTTATAAGTATGTCTTATTTTGTTATTCGGTCGTATATCCTCACTGCATACTCCTTCGGAGACACAGCATTCTTGTTAGAAAAAGTACTTGTATAGCGTATTTTTACTGAAGACGCCTGCGGTATTAAGTACGAGTATATCGACTTTGAACATATGGCCGCATACCATCTCTACAAACCCCTTTGGAGATACGGTATTAAGGTTATCAAAAATATTTGTACTGTGAATTTCCACTCAAGGCGTCTACAGATAAGCACATCGAATTTTGTTTTACGGCCATATATCCTATCTGCATACTTACTTTACCATTGAGGACGTACAACAGAAATAATTATTTAGGGATCAACTGTCTGAGCGGTCGCCTGGCAGAGAGGTCAACTGTCCAGGGATCAACTGTCTGGGAGATAAACTGTCGGGGGTCGATTATCTGGGGGCCAACTGTTGGGACACCAAGGAATACGTATAGTCCCAGAATTTCTCCACTGAAATAAATCTCCACTTTAGAATAAATGCTGTGAATTCCGACAAATTATCAATGCAAGCAATTTTGATCTGTCAAATGCATCGTTTAGAATTTTATATTGAAATACCAAGTCAGGTAAAATTCTTAACTATTAAATTCTTCATTTCATACCCGTACATGATTAAAAAAAGCATAAATGATTAAATGAAAACATAATTAGTGGAATTGATAACATTTTACAAGATAGGGAATTTCACACAACTTATCTATCCTTCCGTACATACCATTTCATAAGGTTCATTTTCGAAATATAAACACAATATTAAGTTTACATATTGTTTCAAAGTAATTAACACTTAATACGGTTTTCAAGGAAGACTGGAATAATATTACTTACGATGTATTTAATTGGCTTGTAGTTATACACGAGGCCAGTATTTCAAGCCAGGACTGCAAGCTAGTAACTCCAACTACATCTAAACCGAACTAGCTTTGTTTTTAACCTTGTAAGCTAGTGATCAAGGCATTTTGCTAGCATCTCAAACCAGGATAGTTTTATAGGATGGGATTCTTAGGGATATTAGGTGGTGGGCACCGAAGTCATTATCTTGGCTTTGTATTTAGCTTAGTGGGGCGGCGAAGCTGGTAAATGATCGGCAAGTGTAGTGTGTTTTTCCCTACTTTAGTCACTGTAATGGCCCCCTCAGTCCTCGACCATATTCTGTCAGTAGGTCAGAATATATCCGCTTAGCATTTAAATCCTAATAAATGGAATATTTGTGAACGTATCCGAAAACAATGAAAAACTGCTTTTGAAAGGAGATAAAATATGCTTTCAAATTTTATTAATAAAAATAAACCTGTAATTATTAAAATAAAAAAAACTTACGTTTTTTCTAACTAAGATTACTGGTAATGAAAAAAAAATACAAACATATGTTATTAGACAAATGTATTATAAACGTTATCATCACCATAATTTTTGTAGTTTCATACAAAAATAATTTATATTTATTTTTTTTCAATTTGTGGTCAGAAATTTTGATTTCATAAAGGTGTACATTTAAAATTATTTGGTGGTTATTATTATTTTTTCTTTCCAATACTGTTTAGATCACGTTTCTCACTATAACCGCTGGAGCGCTTTTTGCTGAATTTCAGCAGCAACTACAAATCCTAAGTTTACTTAGCTGCTGAATTTCAGAAAATTTCCCCTAGGTGCATTCAATTTTTTTTTGTAATATTTTCAAATACGCCCGCGGTTTTATTTTGACGTTCTTTAGTAGGGGGAAAGATACTACTTATATTCGTGATAACGGATGGCAGTGTACTCTAGTTATATTTGAAATATTGGTAAACGAAGATTCATGTTTGGAAGAAATCTGTAAAATACTTAACTATCAAAATATATTTATCGTGTTTTAGTGGATTTTTCTAAAATATTTGAATACTTGTTATAATGATTGAAGTAGCAATGCATTCAACTGTTTGAACGTGTTTCAAACTTAAATATTCAGTGATTATTTGGAAAACAAAAGTTTTGTGGTTACGTTTTTGCCATTTTATTGCCGAAAGGAGTGTGTTTGACTACGTGATATTTTCTATAAATAAACCAATAATCGAGTTAATTGGTATTGTGAATTTAAGATAATTTATGTATCTGTTTGATGTACTGCAGCTATCTTTGGTGAGTCCTTTATGTATTCCATTTTAGTCTTATTGAAAGTATCGCAATTTTTTGACTAAGTGTGTGCCAAAATTTATTAAAAAGGAACATTAAACAGTTCACAACATATAAAAATTTAGTTTTCTTATATACATATGTAGATTGTGATTATAAAATAGACCATTTAAAAGAAACCTAGTAGAAAATAATTTATGTGGAGGGAAATTGAACTTCCTAGGCGAGTTTATAGGGAGGTAATCCTGAGAATAGTTCCGTTTTAAATGTTTACGATTTTGTAATATTTTTTTTAATAAATCCTAGGAATATGTGATAATCAACAAAAGATAGGTGAATTCATTGACTGTATAGTACTGTGATCAGTTTGTATGTCTCCATATTAAAATTCGGATGTATGATTTTTTTAAGGTGGGCGAAAAATATTCAAAACTTTCACCAAAATATTACGAGCAATCCAAGGAAAAAAATATAAAACGCGCCGTCGCTCCGGTGGATAATAATAATTGGATAATTTGTAGAGCGCCGTTTTTGTGAAAAATCACATAAAGGGTGCTGTAAGGGAGACAAAAGGATTTCTGTGAGAACTATGCGGTCTTCCGAAATCGAACAAATTAGCCTGAGGCGTTAATATCTGCGTTAAGCCAGGATCTTGCCAGAATAGTTCGCCGGCATAGTGGCTTGCTATCCCGGCTTAAAATACTAGCCTCGTGTGCCTCGTCCTTTATAATACCAGTCATGTTCTTATTTCATTGTTTCCGACGAACAAATTATATTCATTTCCCAAGAGGCTACTCCGTATGATAATAATATTTTTACTGAGACAACGAAGTCCGCATCGTGAATACGGCATAATACAGAATACCAGTTGTTGGGAGTATATAGTTGTATGATTCCTGTAGCATGCGCCGTGCAAACCATCATTTTATACTTTCACAGCACGGTATGCCCCGTGGCGTGGAATCCACAACTATCTGAATAATGTCCATTATTCGAGAAATATTTTAGAAAATGGGGTAAGCTACCCGAAACTGCTTATATTAGCTTATATTGACCCTGCCGTCGTCCACACAACGTAAATAACGTAATGTAAGCCTTACATATGTTTGTCAGAGGGGGAAGGCGTGTGCGCGCGAGAGGTCTTTTGGTTATTTTCACAAAATAATACAAATTGTTTGGTATTATAGCAGAAATGCTGCAATATATGCATAAGTACCTACTTACTTAATTGAATTTGACGAGTTGCGGGAAATAACAAAAATATTTTTTAAATCAAAAATTTACACCAGGTATCTATGTAGATACTTACTTCCATTTTCTGGTACGGTAAAAGCCGGATAGTTGCCTCAGTGAGATACATGCCTCGGTTTTGAATACACTATGACGGCCGGCGTAGTCCATCGGTAAGGCTCTTGACTAGCACCCCGAAGGTCGCGGGATCGAATCCCGGCGCGGCAAATAAATTTTATTTGATTAATTTGTGTTATTTCACAATTTATTCATTTAAAATAATGTAGAAGATATTTGCGGCACGTTCCAGAGTGGAAGATACTCTCAGTATCGCCCTGGTACGATCACCATTCAGAATTGAAACATTGCTTGAAATGGCCTTAGCCGTGTTTGGTGACCAGATCTGAATAGCCAGGTACTTCCCCATCTCCCTCTTCTCCATGTCATTCCCTTCCCCATTGGGGATGCCATAGTCCCACTGGCTCCAGACGGGAGCAGTTGGGACTCTTGTACGGTATTATGTAAAAAAGGGATGTTGGAGGCATTAACGCTTTTACTATGATTAGAAGCGCCCCTCTCGCAGGCCGCAGCGACATGTAAACCGTCGGAGTAGGCAGACGCGTTTTGTTTGCGTGAACGAAAATATTTCACGGCGAAACTTTGACGGCCGTTGAAATTTAATTGGTAAGTTATTTCTATTGAATATTTTTATTACTGATTGTGGTTTCTTTCAAATTTTTGTTTCAATGCATGCATTGGTGTTTAAATTATATTATTTATAACGTTTTATTGTTGAACCTTTGAAAATGTCCAAACTGCTCGAGAAACTAGAACAAAAGGACAAAATCTCTTAATTATCCCCTTTGCTAGAACAACTTTTGGCCGGAGAAATTTTAAATATTTTGCAACAAAATTGTACAATAAGCTCGAATTCACTTAAAAAACAGCTGTAAGTCGCCGCATGTAGTAACTGGCAGCAGATTTCTTAACGCCCTAATTTTCTTTGAGCCTTCCTCTGCCCTCTTGAAAGCCTTCAGCGCCCACAAGGGGTCGTTATCGCCCACTCTGAGAAAGACTGCTCTATAATATATATTACATATATATCTATAATGTGTATGTGGAATGTACTACGCTTGAAGAATAAATTTTAAAAACTTTCGTATCTCCGCACTTCGCCACTTTCTCGATGTTACTGATTTATACTTTTACGTGATAATGTGATAAACTTTTGCGTCGTGCTTCACCGGGTCGCTGTAAATTATGCAGATATATAAAATATGCAGTTGGAAAAATAATTTCCTACAGAAACGCTCTACAAAAAAATTCATAAGAATAGCCCGAGTCGTTATTTAAGACGAAATAAGCGGTGTTTGGTCCTTACAAACGTATTCCCCAATTTCCTGTCTGGATTTTGGCGTTACTGAAAATATTTTTTTAATATACGAGTAATATAAATATCGACCACCAGCGTGTCGGTCCGTTTTGATTTTTTGATAAGTTACTACTTAAATGATCCTCCAAAATTTATTAAGTGAACCCTTGTCTTCTGAACATGGAATTCCACAAGGCACAGTAATCAGGCCTTTACTTTTCCTTATATATGTCAACGACATGTTCAGTCTCCCTCTTAATGGAAGTGCCATGCGGATGATACAGTCATCATAATCGAAGGAATAACATGGACAGGAGTGAATACAGCTATGAATGCTGACATTAACATATTGAACGAATGGTTTGATGATAACTAACTTAGTCTTAATGTAGAAAAAACATCATATATACCTTTTTACCTTAATAATTCTGTCACTGACTGTAAAGGAGGGAAATGTAATGATAATTGTAAAATCCTTAAGGAAACCCCAGATGTCAAATATCTAGGGATCACTATAGAAAGTAACATTAAACTAAGAAACACGACGAAAACTGTACCAAAAGAATTAGAAAACTTACTTACATTTTTATACGATTAAGAAATATCCTAAATCATTCAAATATTAAAATGGTTTACTTTGCTCTTGTGCAGTCAGTATTGCAGTACGGCAAAATCGCATGGGGAAGCATCTACAAGAATAATCTGTATCCGATAGTAACAACACAAAAAATGATCATCAAATTTATTTTTAAAAAACCAAGAATTTTCCCAACCAACAAACTTTTTGAAAAATTTAAGGTCCTACCGGTTTCAAAACTATTAAAAAAAATGCTTTTTTAACAGTTTTAAAGAATCTAAAGTGTCCTCAACACGAAGTATAAGACCTAGAACATCTGGGAACATATATGTACCTAGATGCAATACAACAGCTGCACAACACCATTATGAATATGTAGGCTCAAAGCTATATAACGAATTACCCGATGCAATAAAAAGTGAGAAAAACTATCTTGAATTAAAAAAAAGCTCGCATAGTATTTTTACAGATTATTTTATTGTTATCGATGATTTTCAGATATATTCTGTTGCCAATATTTGGTTGATATTCTATTTCTATAATTATTAGTGTGGATCGATTTTTAGTATTTTTGTTTTTCTTAGCAGCGGGGTATGGAATAGATGCTCTATGGGGATACTTTTAAAAGTCATTATGACAGCATTAAGATATTTGGAGTGCAAGTACTGCCCCAAGTCAATTCAAATTTAAAAAAAAAACAGCGAGAAACTAGAAAAAGAAGGGTTTAATCTTTGCTCAATAAAAGTAGTTAAAATATAAAAAATTAAACTTTTCATTTACTTGTAATATTATCTAAACAATAAAAGTACCATTGCTACACAAAAAATCACAAACAATGTTAAAAAATAAAGTCAAAAATCATAAAAGTTTTTGTGTTTTATAGTCCTTCTTCGAATTGAATACTGGCATTATACGACAAGATTCTAGCTTGTTTTGTATCCACCCTTCACGTCTTTCAGGGTCGCAAACAGCAGAATATGATGCCGTTACCACTTTGATGCATCTTTCCGTGGCTTGCGTGTGACAGGGCATCAATCGAAACTTACACAAAATGTTGGATTCGATAATTTCGTGGTCTGCAATGGCATCAATTATTGTCTCGCTAGATATCAGTTTTGTAAGAGGTGGTTCTGATGTTTTTTTCCAGTAGATCAAATCAATATAGTCTGCTGCGTTGAAATTAAAAGTAGGTAGCTTAAATACTCTTATTGGAGAGAACCCTGACGTACGTTCTCGGATACTAGAATAGAATCCGTCTCAGAGCCAACTCTCTAATTTGTCTTCGTTCGTCGTTTAGCATACCAATAAGTATATTTTCGCTGTGGCCAAAATACCCGTTGCGTTGAATTACAGGATCTACCACCTTTTTCAAATGCTCTGGAAGGTAACGAGACAATTTTATGGTTTCGTGGAGGTGTCTCGCCCCGTAAACACACGAAGGTTGTGTTTTTATTTTAAACCACATCGGACCACATTATTTAAAACTTCACCCTTAGCATAAATTCAGTCAATATCACCTGATTTTCTGTCGGATTATTGGTTGAAATGTTAAGTCGGAAAATAGTATTGGCTAATGTTAACAAACGCGAATGACAGATTTTACCCGGGTTTCTTTTCACTAAGTTTTTGTACCATTGTCCTTCGGCAATTGCTCGGCATATTTCCAATAAATAAAGCTGGTATGTGCTAAGGTCGTCACGGGATTTTGTAATGTCCGGTAAATTGCATTCTATTGCTTGAAATTCTATCACAGGAAGATGTTCACAGTTCTTGAGTAACTTTCCTCGTTGGCCGCTAAAGCTTCTAAGACCTGTTGTCGTTCCATCAAGGTATTCGAAAAGGTGTCTCAAACTTAACTCGTTAGCATGTAACTGACAGACCAACCACTGAAGTGGACGATGGAGCTTTCCTTCAAGAAGTCGAACAATGCCAGACTTAGTTCCAGTATTAACTGTTGTTCCGTCACATTCGATAGCCACGATGCACGCTAAACAATGGAATTTTCCACAAAATATGCAAACAATTTGTGAGCTATTTTTTTAGCATCTCTGAACTTAACGCCTATGTGGCTGATGTATTGTGAGCCGGGTTCTTTCGAAAGACTGATATGTTCTTCTATCAAAACTTTTCTGTGTCCATCCTCCATGATTAATGTTTTATCCTTTCGACCATCAAACGATAAGCAAATGCACGAATCAAAATGGGGCTGATTGATGGCAGTCAGTATGGTCCTAGTTTTGGCACGAGTACGTCGAATCTTATTACGATCGATCACGTTTGTTAGATTATCTGTTGTCACTAATCCAATATATTGCATTAAAGCGCAGACGATGGCAGCACCTGCCCGATCAGAAATACTGTATCGATCGAATGTTCTGGATACAACAGATAGTCCACTGTCTGTTGGATTTATTACATAAGAAGAAGAAGTTGATGAAGCGAAAGTATTGTTGGTCAGTTGGAAGATCTTCTTCTTCTTTGCGTGCCGTATCAGGTCCCCCCGACGTTGGCGATCACTCTTGAGAATGTATCTCGGTCTTGCACTGCCCGGAATAGCTCCTCCACACTTCTAATGCCGGTCCACTCTCGTATATTACGCAGCCAAGACATTTGTCTCCTACCAGGCCCTCGGCGACACTCTATCTTGCCTTTCAATATCAAATGGAGCAAGTGATACTTCTCCCCTCGAAGTACATGACCCAGATATGAAATTTTCCTGATTTTTATTAATGTAAGCAGTTCTCTATCTGCTCTAGCCCGCCTGAGAATTTATGTGTTGGTGATCATGTCGGTCCATGGGACCTTGAGCATTCTCCGGTGAAGCCGCATTTCAAAAGCCTCTAACCTGTTCATGGTATTTACTTTCAAGGTCCATGTTTCACATCCATAGAGCAAGACCGACCACACATAACATTTTAGCATTATCTGCCTTAGTTTTAAGCTGATATTATCATTGCAGAAGAGGGATTTCATTTTAATGAACGCAGTTCTTGCTGCTTCAATTCTGCATCTAACCTCCACATCTGGGTCAAGAGTCTCCGTGAGAATACTGCCGAGGTATCTAAATCTTTCCACCTTTTCGACATTGCAACCATTTAACAGTATCACTGATTCAGAGTGATATAGTCATCCAAATGTCATCCATTTAGTTTTATTGACGTTGATTGTTAGGCCCAGTTGCTCACCAGCATTATTAACAAGATTTAATAGGTCTTGGAGGTCATCGATACAGTCAGCTAGTAATACAGTATCATCTGCGTATCTTATGTTATTAATGACAACTCCGTTGATCTTCAGACCCTTATCAGTATTACTTAGGGCTCTTTTAAAGACATAGTTGGAATAGAGATTAAACAATAGTGGCGACAGGATACAGCTTTGTCGTACTCCACGCTGAATGGCAATTGCATTAGATCTCTCATTCCCATGTCTTATTTCTGCTGTTTGGAACCAATACAGGTTTTTTATGAAATTCTGGTCTTTGGTGTCAACGTTACAATCCGCAAGCATTTTCATTAGGTCAGCATGTTTTACCCTGTCAAATGCCTTTTCGTAGTCAATAAAACAGGCAAAGACTTCCTTTCTTTTCTTTGGAAGTTGGAAGATCAACGTTAGTAAAACTTGAAACTGTACTGCAAGATGTGGACGGTTGGTCTAAAGATGTCTGTTATGTTTCTTGGTATAGTGCGTGAAAGTGGGCTCAGCAATTTGTCAAATTTTCGCTGGAAATAAATATTATCAGTTTTTTTTAATATTATTATTTAAAGTAAAAATTAAAGTATTAATAATGACACAAAACTGTTTTATAAAGGGACAATTTTTTTCCAAATTTTAAATAATTCAACTGCTTTGGGGCAGTACTTGCTACAATTTTTTTTAATTGATATTTTGTATGCTTAATTGTATGTACCTAGAGCATCTATTCCGCTAGACCACACACTGCACAACAGACGGCTACCAAATTAGAGGAGCTTCAATTGGAATGTCTAAGACATCCACCGCACTCTCCGGACCTTGCCTCAACAGATTACCATTTTTTTTAGAAATTTGGATAATTTATTGCAAGTGAAAAAATTCAACTCCGATGGGGCAGTCCCAACCGCCTTCAAAGATTTTATTGATTCCCGTCCGAATGCTTCTTTTAGTAAAGGGATCGATGAACTACCTATGAGATGGCAAAAGTGCATAGATAGCAATGGTACATACTTTGATTAAATTAATATATTATATAAAAAAATCGACTTTATGTTCCTCCTATACAAAACGCCAATTTCATATGTAAGGACCTAATATCTTACAGTATTTTTGAAAGTATTTTATTTTCATTTTTGTAACATATTATCTATAAGCCGTTCTAAATATATGACATGAGTACATAGACTAGCTCCCCAATTAGACCCGAGAATATTTCTCTACTAATTGGGTAACCACAAAAACTGATGAATGATATGTAACATATTATTATTGTAAACATTTACTTTTTGTCTAAATAAAAAATCGTTAAAAATTCCTGGTTTGAACTACATCAACAGAGACGTTCAGTATACAAACAGTAAATTTAAAAGCAAAACGTATTGACATATTTTCTTTTAATACGGTTAGTAAAAACTTCTTAAAAATCGGTCCAATTTTCGAGGAGGAAAATGGGAATCACTAAAACTCGATTTTTATGATTTTATTTAGGTATTACTAGCCTGAGGTTAAGTTGTCCCGTCCCTTTCGCTCAGTATTTGGGGGAGTACAAGTGGCAGTGACAGAAACAGTTTGGTGATATATCTATTGTTCAGATTTCTCGGCGAGCGGGTAACCTCTTAAGTATCTATGAGAATTGCTCTAGAATTACTAATAGTTCTGCAACAGTAGACTCAGGGCCGGCCTCTAGTCAAACGGCAGCGCCTGGCGCTAATAAAAACCTCTGTAAAAAAGGGCGCTGTATTTACTGTTACGTATTGTCAGCGCCTTGGCAAGTCGACGCCAGGAGCGGGCTGTTCCATTTTTCGAGGTACAACCGAGGAACCGACTTAAGGAGGCGGAAGCTGAGTCTCGCTTTTAGCAAGACTGAACGCTATATTCATGCTTGATTGAACTGACAATCGATTGTAGAGGCATTCCACCCGCACCAAGCGCACTACTTTTATTATTTGTTTTCTTTTTATATAGCTGTTTGTAGGATATGCTGGATGCAACTTCCAAGCGTTTGCCGCCTCGTGACTTTTTACCCTACTGTCTTATTGTTCGTTTACCTATGTCTTACTAACACTCTATGGCATTATATTAATACTGTAAGCACTTGCATACTGCTTCATAACACCATATGCACGTACATTTGGAGATCTATCTTCGTTTATTTAAATGTAGAATCGTTTTTTTTAATGGAGTCCTTGCAAGAGCCCTGAACGAGTCACCATACGTTACATATACCAAGGCGAGTAAGTAGTAGTAAAAATGCTCAAATTGTGCCGGCCACGAGTGATTTTGATTATTCCTATTTGACAGCAACTCTGGCGGAGAATATCCAATACGGCAACTATCTTGACAAGAATAACCGGATGCGAAACTCACAAACAAATTTATAGATATTGGAGCTTGGCTACCACTTTCTCATGGCAGCGCGGCGTTCTAAGAAAACATATGGTTTCCCTTTTCACCGTGCACGTCAAGACACTAATTTTTATTATAACGGAAGCTACTTCTTTTTCAAATAATTCTAGACCCCCAATGTCCGTGCATACATTGTTAGCTGGCAGCAAACGTATGCGTATGATGTTAGTTATAAATTGAATTATTTCTGATGTCTGCCAGTGGTATTTTCTGGAAGAGAATAAAGGTTTTTGTATGGAGTTAATGTATTTGTAGAGATGTTGATCCGAGTGTTAAGCCAGTCCAAAGCAACTGGGCTTTAAATCGTTCGGCAAAATGAAATGCAGTCCATATGAAATGAAGGAGAAAAAATGCAGACATATTTATGAAATTAACAACATTTTACCAAAATACTTCTCAAATAAAATTATATTCAACAAGGACATTCACAGACATAATACAAGGACGTGCAAGGAAATCAGGCTTCAAAAAAAGGACAAGTCGAATACGCAGAACAGTTTTCTGTACAAAGGGATGAAGTTGTATAACACGCTACCAGAAAGTCCACACCAATTGGAAAGTTCAAGACGCATTGTAGGAGCTACATAAAACTACATAAAATTTAGTTTGCAATACAAAATATTATAATTAAATAGAAATTTGTAATCTTAAATGTACAAATTACTAAAATAAAATTAATAAATAAAAGTTAAATAAATAAAATGCAAAGCGCTCGAACGCGTTAGCTACGTCAGTTAAAATAAAAATATTCGGAATTTCCTTGCCTCGCCCCGCGGGCCACTGCACTACTTCCCTCGAGAGTGCTGTGCAGTCAGAGCCTTTCTCTATTCTTCTTTTAATTAACTAACTAGCAAACAATCACTCTATTTCCCCGCAAACTCCGTGCTTCTTGATATTTATTTAATGGACACTGAGTTACGAACAAACTAACGATTTGAACGGAAAATTACCGCTTAACAAAGGAGATAGTCGTAATAATTGAACATTAATAATTATGTTCAAAGAATTTATTCCATTTAACCGTCTTATCTTGCAGAAAACCCTTCCTAATTGAGACCTGTATTATTTTGAAAATGTAATGGTATTGTAACAATATTTAAAGACATTTGTTTAAGATTTACAACTCGATTAGGTATATCAATGATTTTAATATTCTCCAAACAAATCTTGATTGCTTACGTTGTGAATATAACGAAGCACTCTTTTTAGGGTGAATTGCTTAGCTTAAAAAAACTCTTCTTAATCCCCCGTGTCCCAGGTGACCAAAAATTTCATCCCTTATGAGGTGGGTTATGACATACCCCAAAATATAAAAGTGATAAAATTATCATATTTATTTTCTCACGGCGAAATTAAACATTTGGTATTCATAAACACATCACCACTTTACCAACTGTGAGAATGGTTTTAGTGGCACCCCTGCCTTTTTAAATATGCAAGAGCGAGACGGCAGAAAGAGAGTATAAAAGGTGATGTACGTTCCTGCTCGCTCTCCTTACCTACAGACAGCTCCATTAGCTAGCACGTAGCTTATAACTTGTATAGTGCAAATAAATGTTCATCTCGTACACGCGCGTATTATTTATGATCTGCAAGATCTCACCTATCACGCTTACACTACACTAAAGTCTATAAATAACACCAACCAACAAAAGTGGAGATGGACAGGTCACATGATCCGCGATCCAAAAGAGAAATTGTGCAAAAATATAACTGACTGGTAACCCAGAGATGGCAAGAGACGTAGAGGACGTCAACAAATAAGATGGGAAGACGACCTAAAACTCACGGCTGGACATCATTGGAGAAGAGTAGCGCGTGGCAGGTCCAAGTGGAAAATGTTAGAGGAGGCCTATGCCAAGAGGCAAACTGAGCTTTGGGATATATTATAAATTATAATAAACAAGAACATGTCTTGTATTCATACCTAATAGAAGTCCAGAATAAAAAGGCTTATTATTATTTATAAATACATGGTAATAATTAGGTTTCAGTAAAACTCTGAGTAGAAAGTATGAATTAAAACATTTTTTATTATAAAATAACAAAAAAACAACTTCTGTAATCTTTGTAGCTTAAGAATCATTTTCTTATGTGCTAATTTTAATTACCACAATCGGTTTAATTTAATAAACCACAATATATTTTCTAATAATACGTTTTTATCAAACCCGCCCTTCGGGGTAGAGATGGGTGAGTTCTGCATTTTACCGGAGGCCTCCGAGACATGCTTCCTTTTAAAAGTACTTGAGCCCTTGGAGCAGGTCCCGGGAGCCACTCCCGACTCGCGAATCCCTCGGACCGATTTAAAACTGGCTGACCTCGCGTTTTTTCTAACTAAAATTACTGATAACGAAAAAAAAAATAAAAACACACACACGTCTAATTAGGCAAATGTAGACATTATAAACAATTATCATAAACTTACTTTTTTGTCAGTTTATGTAAAAATGTTTAATAAAAAATTCCCAAAGTTTCATAATTTTTTTTCAAATTGCATAATTTTATTTAATTTCATTTCATTGGTAGGTATTTCTCGGAATAGAACATCAAATAAAAGACCCTGCCCGGTCTGAAACACGTGGACGCCCACTTACCATTCTAAATATAATCAGACAGATAGATAAAATTAAATTTAGAATTTTGTATCACTCAACATTATCTATGTATACGAGTATATAAAAATGTAGGTTCCGTATGTTTGCGTGCGCAGATCTCGGAAAGTAATCGATCTATCGGTAATCTCTTTTTTTTACAGATCATTGCATTTTAGCAGAAGAGTGTTTTATTCTTGAATGATAGTTATCTCTAACTCTATGAAATTTGCATTAAAAAAATTTAGGTTCCGTACGTTTGGGTTTGCAAATCTCGGAAAGTAATCGATGAATTGACTCACAATTTTACAGAACATTGCATTTTAGCAGTAGAGTGTTTGTATATATTATGGAAAGCTCTGGCATTATAAATTTGTAAAAAAAAAATTGGTTCCGTATGTTTGGGTCCAAAAATCTCGGAATTTAATCGATGGATTGACCCAAATTTTTTACAGAACATTTCATTTTAGCATAGGAGTGTTTCTATATTCCAATATATTTCTGGCGTTATTAAATTTGTATAAAAAATTACTACAGGTGATGCGCGAGTGGTTTTGAAACGTGTGTATTTCATATATTTCAGCGGCAGGGAGGAAAGGCAAGAGGGGGAGGATAACGAAGTAGGTGGGGTGGGAAGGGTGACGAGGGAGGGGAAAGCGGGAAAGGTGAAAGGAGAACATAGGAGGGGAAGGGAAGGGAGGTGAACAAGGACGCATGAGAATGGACATGCAGGGAGAAACAATTTATTTCTTTGAATAGCAACGCATGCCGGGAACCGGCTAGTAACATTATAAATAATAATGTGTAACTCAACTTTTATGTTAATTTCTGACATTTAGTTTGTGTTTTTAATGTTGATTTTTGCTATTTACTCTAGCTGTAATTATTTAATGTTTTCTTTTAATATGTTGTATTATATAGAGATATTCTTATTGTATGTACAAATGTAATTAAAACTTGTATAATGGGAAAACCCAGAGAATGTAAATAAAATATAATATGTTAAACAACAAAAATGTAAAGGCTCGAACTAAGTAAGTTTCACATACAGTCAATATTTTTAGTAGGTAGGTACCTACTTAATATTTGATCGACCGTTAAAAGCAGAAAGGAACAATCATTCATTCTGAAAGTTCTAAATTGAATTCTAAATCGTTATTCTCTGAGAAGTCTATTGTTAGAAACTTATTGAATAAATTACGACGGTACGGTAAAATAAGTTGAACGATTGTCAATGAGCGCTTTCTTCCCAAAATGTCGATGGTTTGTGACTGTTGAAAGCATCCCGAGATATTTATTAGGTTGACTTGAGCATATCACATTTTATACATGGCTGTCAAGTTGGCAGATAAAACAATGTAGGAATATCAATCTCAGTTTTTACAGGAACCTCACTCATTAAATAAGGATCTCCAATGAAAAATATTAAGTATTAAAATATATATGAGTATATTATAAATATACCTAATTAGTGTCCGACCGAAAATTGTTTTTACGGCCGAAACCGAAACCGAAACATAAGGTCATGTTTTCGTGGGAAAAAGTAGTCAATCTTAATCAGTCAGTCTTTATTTTTAAATCATTGATATTTGAAATAATAATAAACATATCATAATTATCACTCCCTATTTCAAATAAATTATGTGTGCTTTTTGAAATAACGAGTTGATTTGAAATAAATATACCTACTATACAAGGAATGTTTATTTGTAATCAACTCCTTCGTAAATAATATTTAAAAAGGAAAAAGTGGGCGAAAGGAAAAGACAAAACTAAGATACTTCCATTTACCTAATTTGTTTAGGTACACTTACTAAATTAAAAATATCCCTTCATCTTAAAAACAAAATAATTTCTTCTAAACCGTGTCATTTTAATTGCACTCTTTTTAATGAATGACAATTATTATAAGCAATAATTATCAGCCTGAAACACTCATCCACATTGAAAAAATCTTCCGAGAAAAGATACATGACGCTAACGGGACTTGAACCCGTGTCCTTCTGATTGCCGGTCAGCTGCTCTCCCAATTGAGCTATGGCGGCTTATCTTGTACCCGCCAAATGATTCAATATATACTAGTGTTTCATTCAACAATTACTGCTTATTATATTTTTTCCACCTGAAAACAACCAACTTTATTTTTTGCGAGAGAGACATTGTTAGTGTTAAAATCCCTCGCTAGGTGGCGTCGAGACAAATTATGTCTTCATTTATTGGGGATATACTTAAACTTGTCAAATATTAATTATTATTTTATTGTTAAACTAACGTTTAAGACAAGATTATAATTACATTTAAATTAAAACGTAGGTACCTACTATGTACAACAACTAAATATTTTTAATGCAAATAATACTTAATGTATGAAAATACAAAGAGTTTTTTCTCAAACTAAAAAAAAACTGTGAAGAGCTTCATTGAGCTACAAGTATTAAAAATATTCATGGACTAATAATGATTATCACTATTCATAAAAATATACAATTTAATAAACAGGTCTTGACACGACTATGAGCGCGGGCGCAGTAAAAACATGTCCGATCGCAGCGCGAAATCTCCGAATTCATTTTCGGTTTCGGCCGTAGTTTCGGCTGGATGGTAGCCGAAACCGGCACTTAGCCGAAACCCGTTTTTTGCCGAAACTAGGCCGATACCGAAACCGAAAGTTCGGTCGGATACCATATATCTTAATATACAAAACAAAGTCGGGTTAGTTCCACCATTTATAACTCGAGAACGGCTAGACCGATTTTTATGATCTTTGATTTGTTGGATTTGCCTCCACCCCGAATAGCAGAATAACTATTAAAACATCGGAAAAATTCACGAACAAAAAAATTAAGAAGAAAATTCTTTTTCTCATACGTTTTGTTTGAAACGGTTTTTTGATGATATCTCGAGAACGGATTGACAGATTTTTATGATTTTTTTTGTTCGTCTCGGCCTCGAGAAGTTTCTTCGTGCCTCGTGTAAAAGTAAGAAAACCACAAAAAATATAAATCCATATACAACGCCATCTCGGATACACGACAGAAACAAAACACGGACACGAATGAACATGGCGTCGTACGCTGGTTCCGGTAATGCAAGTAGATGGCGTTGTGTGCATTATTCTTTCTCAGAAAAACATGTTACAATGAATTCGGGTCAGTTCGGGGAATCCTGATCTCGAGGTGAATGAGGAGATACATAACCGGGCTTTTTTTTGTTTGTTTTGTTTTTTGAAATTTTTATTTACATGTACGTAAATTTTTCATACATCTAGTAGGAAAATAATAAAAATACAACTAACGAAGTACGGTAACATTTACAAATACATATAAAAAAAGAATCCTTACTAAAAAAAATATAACTATACAAAATACTTTATATAAGAATAATATTGGAAAGCAATAAAAAATCTTTTTTACATATAATGCACATATTCTACAAAAAGTGCAGAGACTTGAGGATTCCTTTACGGCATTTTTAAAACGCGCTATTTTGGGTGCACGAAAGTTTAGTTTTGGGAAGCCTAAAGGGCTTTGCTTGTGATCGAAAACATCTTTTGTGAAATACCTCATGTGCGGCAGTTTGTTAGTCAAGTTAGGAATGCCAACGCCAGATCGTGGAATGAACGACGCTTTTAATCTAGAATTGGAACGTGGACGTGAATATGATAGAGATACATTAAACCAATGCGGGTTGCTGCCTACCCCTGCCTACTGCCTACCCCTGCGGGGAAACGGCGTGATGGTTAGTTAGTTGGTTAGTTACATTAAACCAAGCATTTCGAACGAATGTACCACTGTTAAACCCCCAACAAAAGAAAGTTTACGATACGTTAAGATGAATATATACGTGAAATCCTGTTTAGATACTATTTTGATTAATCTTTACGACGAACCGGCTTACAGTATGCATATCAAAAAATATTCTGCGGATAAATCAAAGCTTTTAATAGCTTTTCTATGTATTGGAATTACAATAAAATTATTATTTACGTAACAAAATATATAAGCGTAAACCACCAAAAAAAATGTTTTTTTGTGACTTAACTATGAAGTAATACAAGAAACAATTTTAAAAAAATACCCCTTTATGGCTAAGACTGTTTTTGAGATTTTCCATGTTCTAACTTTTTTCGTTCTTATAAAATTATGCACGAAATAAATAAAAACCGCTTTTTCGCTTACTAGCCTCGTGCAAAAAGACGCTCGATTTTAAAATTTTGCAGGCATGAGATTCAAAATATTTCTAGCGTTTATATTCCTCTTAATGCAAGCAATTGATGATGGAAATGGTGGCTTATTTTTCCTCGATGCAACCGGTAAAACATTCCTCATGTCAGATAAGTTTTAAGATTTTCACGGCCAAAAGCATTTTCGTTATTTGTTTTTGGGGTGTTATGCCGTGTTGCGCTACCTCCTTCTTTAGCCAACGTTTCGGACATCGTTGCAGTGTCCATCATCAGGGCAGATCCGGCAGATCCGGTAGATGTCATTGATTTTGGCCACTATTCGGGCGAGATTCGAAATTACCGTAGCAGTTGCTTCTTCGGGATAGTTACTACGTCGCTAGAAGGATGCCGAACTTCTCATTCAGCGTTGAAATTGCCGTTAAACCCTCAAACGACTGAAAAACCGACATGCAACATTGCGAAACAATCGGCAATTGCCAAAGTTTTGGTAGCAAGTAGAATCATCATATGAAATGAATGCACAATGGCGCGCAAACGCGCATTGGAAGCAATCAATCGAATTATGAAAGATCTGCACAATGATACATCAATCGACCCGAGTGCAACCCATTCAGCAAATAGTTTAACAAAAAGTGGTGTAAAACTGCTGGGCAGATCATTTCAATTCGCTTCAATTAAGCAAATGCCTTGCTACCACATGGAGTACATTCATTTCAATGTAATTATAATACTTTTCATTTTGATTTCTGTGCGTTTATTGAACTCAATTCATTTCGAGTATTCACATTAACTTAATAAAAACTGAATTTAATTCAACTCATAAGTTAACACAACATTTAAGTGATTCTGAGGCGGTACGAAGTTCGCCGGATCGGCTAGTATTCAAATAGATCAACAAACGCTGATTCTATTTCACTAACTTTTATAAAATACTGACAGAGTATCAGGCATGCTCTGCAATGCCACCCAAACAAATACAGTGTTTGTATTATCGTTAAAACGTATCTCACAGTTTTTTCTTGTTGTTTGGAGATTGAACAAAAACTAAAATGGTCAATTGAACATACAAGAACTGAGGCGACGAGTACATAAAAACATGTTTCTGTAGGACATACAATATTTTTAGTTTTTCCATTTGTACGAATAAATCAGATTAGTGTTCTTCAATATTAAAAGCGGTTAAACTTAAGAATAAAAAACGTCTCGACTGTCGACTCCACCATGCAAAATACAGTGCGTTTAACAATAAATTATTTTAACTATTAAAACAAACAGTAACAAGGAAAACATTCTGATGTTTAAGTAAAAATTATATGTACAGGTTGGCGCAAAATTAATCACCCTATCGGAAGATGTTATAAGTTTTGCAAATGGCGTCGTACGTCAAACATATTTGATACTATCCCTGCGGGTCCTTTCCCATTCATCCTGTTCCCCTTCCCCTCCAACACCACTCTCCCCAACCCCGGCGCAAATTGAGCCCAGTCCACGCACAGTTCTCGCACAGCACACGCGTGGTTATTTTGTAGAACATGGTTTCTGTTGGAGCGGCGCATATTAAACACATTCCACGGCCAGTCTAGTCCCATGCTTCGTCGCGCGTGGGCGTGTTGTGCTTTCGACACAGTTTCGTGGATCGTGTGTCCCTAGTTTTGTCCCTCTTGTGGGGTGATAATGCAAATTGACTATTTCCAAAATGGGCTAAATTGAGTTCATATATGCAGTCAGACTAATACAAGGCCAAGAAATCGAATGGCATCATTATTTTTACGATAAAATGACGAAATCCTCCTCAAAACGCACTATTTTAATTATTTCATGAACCTCACTAAACTGACTTATGTTTAACCTAAACGATTCTTTAAACACACCATTTGGAACTTCACTGGATAACTTAAACTCCCCATGACCCTCTCTTTTTCGTAAATACTCATTCGTTTTACTTTTTTTTCTTTTTTTGCTGAGTAGGTGCAATATGAATCTTTCGTCATCCTCAGACTCAGATTGTAAATCGACAAGAAGTTGTTGCCTTGCTATCATCTTGCATACTGCGAGAAGTGGGTTGGGTATGGTGTGGGTGTGGGCTGTGTTAAATATGCGCTACTATTAAAAAAACGTGTACGTAGGCTGGGTTTCGGTCACGCGGTGCTGTGCGTGGACATGCGCGGACTGGGCTCAATTTGCGCCAGGGCTAACCCTCCCCCCACCACCTTCCCCCACCCTCCTACACCCCTCCCCCACCCCTTCCTTCCCCCCCCCTCTACCTCCCACAACCCCCTCCACCCCACCCTCCCCCCCCCCCCCCCCACACCCTCCCCCCTCCCCATCCCAGCTCTCGCATTCCACACATTCATTCCGGTACATTCAGTTTTCGAACTGCTCGCATGCCACCCATTACAATTTTTTATGCAAAATAACAAACAAAAAAAAAGAATTATCCAATTTGATGCAGTCGTTCGGAAGTTATGCGCATACATACTTTTCGGCAATTCATTTTTAGATTAGATTAGATTCATCAGATATTAACTACTACGCCAACAAAGCACTATTTTTGGGGTGAATTGCCTAATTCAACACATCGTTTCCAAGGCAACAATTTGTTTGCTCTTCTTCTGACGTTTGCAATTTTGTTATTCTGAACGAACCAACAATGATAACCATCAAAGTATTAAAATTTCAATACGCGGTAATGTGGATATATGTTGTCGATTCAAAACCCTTAATTTAATACGTGCTTCAATTCGAGCGGAGCCGAGTCTACCCTTCCGAAGGGACGAACGTCAAATGTTTGAGTTGGAAGTAGGTAGAACAGTTTATATGGGAAAATGAAATTGTTGTTTTTACTATGTTCCTCGCAATTTTTCCATATTTTCTCATCTGTTCTGTTTAAACCTTCCCTGGACTACCAAGGCTGCTTCCCTGGTTTTGACAAGCATTTCAAAACCAAACTCAGCTAAATCGGCCCAGCCGTTCTCGAGTTTTAGCGATACAAACGAACAGCAACAGATTTTTTTTTATATAGATAATAATAGATTTGTGAACTAGATAGCTGCAGTATACAAACAGACCAGCAATGGAACGCCATACTCCGCAAGAGCGTGGAATAATTGTGTCGATTTCAGCTTTAACGCTTATAGCGATTTTGTGTCGAAAGTCATCATGAGCAACGAGGCGCATTTCCACTTAAGCGGTTACGTCAATAAGCAAAATCTTTGTTTCTGGGGCACTGAGAATCCGCGTGTGATGCACGATGAGCCATTACATCCACTCAAAGCCACTTTGTGGTGTAGCGTTACGCGGGAGGACTGATTTTGCCGCATTTTTTTGTGGACGCCATTGGCAATACGGTCACCGTTACTGGCGAATGCTACAGGGCCATGATAAATGACTTCTTACTGCCGGAATTGGTTGAGCGGGGCTCGGTGAACATGTGGTTTCAATAAAACGGTGCAACCGCACACAAAGCACGAGCCACAATGAATATTGTGAAGGAAGATTTCCTGGTCGCGTAATCTCCCGTTTTGGCGATTTGGCATGGCTACTTGAAGTCGCGGGTTTATGCCAACAAGCCTCAGACAATTGCTGCCCTTAAGGAGAGTATTCGACAGGAATGCGAACAGTTATCACCGGAAATCTTGCGAAAAGTCATGGAAAATGCGATAAAATGGGCACAAATGTGTATCAACACTGGCGGCTGCGTCACTTGACGGACAACATCTTTTCCACTTAACAGAAAAAAATTGGAAAGGTCCAAATAAAGATTTCCATCACGCAAAATCATTTTTTTATTATTTAGTAATAAAGTTATTCAAAAAAAAAAATTGATGATTAATTTTGCACCACCTGTATGTAGGAATGGAGTGGAGGTCTATACATAATCTCTTATTTGAAAGTAAGAATGCGAATAAAGCTGACCTTTAAAAAAGCTTTCCATAATGGTTCACCGTAAATATATTTTCCCCAAAACACTAGAAAAGGCAAAGAACACGGTAAAAGCTGGCATTTGATGATCAATCATTTTATTAAAAAAAACATTTTTGTTAGACGATGTGAAGGATTTTTACTTTATAATTAGAAATGAAACTAAAGTGATAATTTTGAGCGAAGTGGGTAGTACTAATTTTTACATAAAAACTCTTCTAATCCTGTAAACTATCACTTTTTGTTCGGACAAAAACAATGGACATGTTACAATGTTACAAATATATGAAAATAAAAATATACGCCTTTACGGGGATTTTAAACAAATTTAATGAAGTGAGATGAACTATAAGTACATGAAAAATATTAACAGTATTTGTTGGAGTGTTGTCAATTTCGAAAAAAATAGCTAACAGCAGAAGCATTAGAAAATTGAATGAATAAAAAATAAAAATCATTACACCTGGAGTGAATACAAATATTTTATTGTTGATTTGCTCTTATATATTTACGAGTAGGAATATAACTTTTATTTTTCGATTTCTTCCGGGAATGTTTTCGTTGTTTTTTTACTTGAAACTCGGTAATAAATTTGAAAATATTAAATAATGATGCTTTCGCAATTTTTCATATTGACTGATTTATAGAAATTAGGCCAAGAGTTGTTTGCCTAACTTAAGAATTCAGAAAATTGAAAAAATATTACAAAAAAAAACTGGGAGCAGTCTGGTGCCAGTGAGTCTACGAAATACCCAAATGGGGTATGTAGTGGGGAGGATAGGAGAGGGAGATGCATTTCAAGCAATATTTCAATTTTAAATCATATAACTTTTAAATAATTAGTTTTGAAACAAATTAAAAAAAAAAAAAAAATATTATTTGCGCCCTCCGGTATTTGAACCCGCGAGTAGAATGGATTGCTAGTCGAGAGCCTTACCCCACGACCGTAGAGACCATGGCTGAGATGCATTTGGTTTACGTTTCAGGCCATTGTTAAAACTTGAACAGGACGAACTCAAGAAAAGGAAGACACTCGTGATGATGGTGATACAATCAATACACTCAATTCAAACAATGGTACAATCCTACAAAAAGACTCCTACGATAATGAAAGTTTCTTCGAATCGAAAGTGACATTAAACATTAAAGGGCAGTGACCCCAACACGTGCTTGTGAATAGATACATATAATATATTTATAAATAAATATAAATATTATTATTTTTTATTTATGCATGTATATATTCGTGTTATAATTTTTAATAAACTTCATTATGTTCTTGCCTTTACACACGAGTAATTGCACTCTCGTAAAGGTTATATTATATTGTATACATACATGTGTTTTTACAGTTTTTTAATCAATGTTGCATGTTTAATTACTCATGATTATGTTACATGTGTATGTATACAAAAAACTAATAAAAAAAAATAAAAAAAATATTCCGTACAAATACTATATTTTCAGAAAGAAAATAATATGAAATATAATATTTTCCGAAGATTTGATGAGATTGACTACCATTGAAAAAAGTCTTCCTGCTGAATAAATATTTCTTCTCCATTTTACCTTCTTTACTCGTACATCAAAAAATATACATTGATATGCCTCAATAGAAAAAAACAAACCATCAGTTATATAAGTTGGCTTCAACCATGTTTGGTTAACAGAACTGAATAGTTTTACTTTAGGTACTTAAGCATCAATTTTCATAATCAGTTTCTCATTTCCTCCTCACAAAAAATTCCATTACGACGAAGTATAGATTCATTGGTTCCTGATTGAAACTCTTTTGTGGGGTCACAATCAAATTAGGAAAAAAAATTAATGAAAAGACAAACACCTTTATTTACATCACTTTTATTTATATACAACTTATGTATAAATTTACAAATGTATACATTTGATCCTAATGATGTGAACATCGTTCACGAAACATGTTGATTGTATATAAATAAAAGTGATGTAAAAAAAGTTATTTGTCTTTTCATTAAAATAAATAATGCCATCACAAAGTGAAAGCCTTTCCGAAGAAGTTTTATTCGAAAAATTAAAAAAAAAACATCTTAGTCTACATTAAGTCCAGGCGCACGCGAGTAAATTCAATTGCGGTGAAAATTTCAAAATTAAGAATTCGAAAATAATCTATCTAATAGTATCGTATCGCCTCGTTTGCTCATTTCAATATATACTCGTTTATGCCGTAATACAGTGATGTACATTATTTTAAGCTATGGAACCCTAAATGATCAACTATTTTTTGGCGGAACACCGATTTTTTTTACGTTAGCTCCACACAAGAAGCTTAGAGAAAAATAATAAAATAATTCAGGGCGTGTGTTGGGAATGCTGGGTTCAGGGTATTTTTAGGAAAGGCGAGGAAGTTCTGGGAAGGAAAAAAAGTAAGAGTGGTACTAATCTGGGGGTCCTTGTGTCTAGGAGTGATGTATAATAATAATAATAAATAAATTTGGACAACTTATATAGCGCTGTTTTTGCGAAAAATCGCCTCAAGAGCGCTGTACAAATTAGCATGGATTTTACATTAGAATTTACTTAACTTTGGAGGCTAGATAACAACTCGTCTTGCAGCTATCAAGCGCATGGACTATTGGAATTCTAGCCCCCCGATAAATTAAATTAAATATCTTTTTATATGTACGTATTTCAATTTACTTAACTATGTAGGGGGCTAGATAACCACTCGTCTTGCAGCTATCAAGCGCATGGATTGTTGTATGATGAAGCAGCCAAAACTTTGGTAGATAATCGTTTATAGCGGCAAGAAATTTAATCCGATATCTCTTACCTATGTGTTAACCCAAAATATATATAATATATATCGACTGTGGTTTGGTAAAATCCTTCAAGCCAAAAAAATGAAAATTTTACTGAAGATTATAAAAACGAGTGTGTACCTAGAAATTCGTAAATCTAATTAAAAACAAATTTATATGAGAAACGGTAATTATTGTTGTTTTAAATTTTTAAGTAAAATGTGCAATTCTATTTTTAATTTTGTAAGATATAAGGATTGAGTATTTTCATTTGTGGAGTGTTTAAAATAACCTAAAAAAAATACGAATGAATTTGTATTCAAAATGTCTAAATCGGATAAAATATTTTTCCATTATGTATGATTTACAATAAAATAATATAAGTACATTATAAGATTCAAGGATGATAAATGAAAGTCAAAATCAGATATAACATACGAAAATAGAAGTGACAAGCAAGTCAAGTCTTAGCTAGAAATCTAAATAATAATAAAATTTTACGTGAAACCAGCGAAAAGTGCCGGAAAATATTTCTTAAAGTGTTTTACCAAAACACAGTCGATGTCCAGTATTTAATTCTCTTAAGATTAGCCTTTATTATGTATGTATATATTTTACTCTTTTTCGTTTTAAATATCTGAATTAGTTATAAGTTATAACAATATATCTTTTAGGTTGTTTAAACTACGTAATCACTAATTCTAACTTAAGGATAGTAGACCGATCAGTGACCGAGTTGGCATTGCGTTTGGGTTCCATCCAGGCATCGAGTGTTCTGGCTAAGTCCTTCTTTTTTTCCACAAGCAACATTTCTGCTTACTGCGGTGTAGTAGATTTTCAAATATTGACAGGTTATTTATTCTTAACCCGGGAATGTTAATCTTTCTGCAAAAAAAAAAAATAGCACGCCTAAAGAATGAACCAAAATTTTTTCAATTTTTTTTTACATTAACTCCACATAAGAGGACCTGATAAAAATAAATTCCCCAAGGGCCCGACATCTGCGTGGAGGGACTTTTTGAGGAAAGGAAAGGAAATTTATTAAACGGCGAATACTTTTTTTCAATATTACGCTATATAACCGGTCGGTGGTTGAGTGGGCATCGCGTTTGGGTCCCACTCAGGCGTTCCATGTTCGATTCCTCGGCTGGCTAAGTCCTCCATCATGACTCAAGCAACCTTTTCGGCTTACTGTGGTGGTAGCATGAGATTTTCAAATATTGTCGGGTTATTCGTAACCCGGGAATGTTTGTCTTTCTTTTAAAATTAAAAAAAAAAATTAATAACGTAAATCTTTCACTTTTTGCCAATTAATCGGTAATGCACATAAAAATAAAATCATATCAAATATCGTTAAATATTTGATATGATTGAAGTATGAATTACATATTGAATACCAGGCGATGTTTCCAGAGGGTCGTGAGAATCCAACCCTCCCACTCATCTGCAAGGCGCTGAGCAGAGAGAGTTCTGCTAGAGATGTGACCTGCGGCAGAAGTGTTGGTTATCCAATAAATGGTTTCTTATATACAAAGTTAATTAGCAATTGTGAATAAAAGGGTGTAAATATAGCACTAACGTGAGAAGGGTTCCCTTCTGGGGGACGGAGGAGGGGGGATGAGGATTTTTTTTTAATGTATAGCTAATTGGCTATGTAGATATTAACAAACCCGTCTATTTGTTCGGTTTTCGGCACAACTCAATTAGGTTTTCTAAAAATCGTTGTCTCACTTACTATCATGGTTAAAAATAGGATCTAAACAATGTTAGTTAAATAATTAAAATCTAAAGGTAATCGCCAATTAATTAAAATGTTCATCTTCATAAAACCAAAATTTCCGACCGCAATTTGAAAAAAAATTATGAAATTTTGAAATTTTTTTATTAATTATTTTTACATGAAACGACAAAAAAAATGAATTGACGATAATGTTTAAAATACACTTGCCTTATAAACTACACAGGCCAACAAAAAAAATGTTTGTGAAAACTTTTTTTAAAATATTTGCAAAATTTTATGTATTTTTGGATGCTAAAACCGTATTTTATAGCAGTTTTTTTTGTCACCCACCATTCTTTCACAATATGATATCGATTTAATATTTCAAAAAAATTGGGAAAATTTGATCTACAAAAATTTAAAAAATGCATAATTTTTAAAATTTGTTATATTTTTGCTGAAAATCATGTTTAATTGCTGATTAAACTGTTCATCTCTTGTTCTATAATGGGAATAGATGTTACAGGTTCAAATAAATGTTTTTCTTTTAATCTAGAACCAAGCAATTCTGATTTTTCATTAGTCAAACCCAAATCTCTCACGAAATCATTTAACTCAGTTTGAGCAAATAACCATGATTTTATGATTTTAAATTGTCTGGGAAACATCGGAAATCGTCATCAGTCGGTTGATTTTGACTAGATTCGGGACTAGACTGTAAAACGTCATCAATATCCTCAGGTGGAACAGGGACAGGAAATCTCGGCCCATCCTATGTCCTACCGGCCGATCAGCTGATGTAACATTAGGATAGATAATAACTTTTTTTTATTTTTAGAGTTATTTATATCCAGTAACATCTAAAATAACAATCGTCTAAATGATTTTTTTGTTCTCTCCATACCACGGGTATTGCAAATTTGAAAGCTATCTTCACTTTTTGGTACCATTTCCTTAGATCCTCGACACAAACATAACATACTTTGTGAGGAATCCAGCACTTGTCTAGATTACTAATTTCTATACCAAAATATGCAAAATAAACTTTTTTTCAAAGTCAGAAATGTTCCTTTGATGTTTTTTATTCACAAAATTACAACATATATAACAAAGAGCGTTACGAGAATTTTTACAATCACGTTTAACCATTTTAATCTTTGAACGAGAAGCACATAGGGTAAATACTGCAATTTGAGATTATATTTACTGAACCAGCAGCTATTAAATTTATTAGAACTACCAACCAAAAAACATTTTATTTCATTGCTAACCCGATTACATTAGAATCTGTTGCCAACTTAAAAATGTTAAAAATATTTCATGTACATTTTGCTAAATAAAAATTATTTTTATTTAATAATGAAAAGCGAAAAATTGGTGGGTGATACGAATTTTTTATTATTTTTTTCGTGAACAGGACACCAAATTACGCAGGAATTAGTAAAAATTATCAAAAAAGTTTTTTCATTGTTGGCCTGTGTTGTGTGTTGTTATTTTTTGATCAGTAATTTCAGTATGACTAATTTTTACTAATATTTGTATGCAAAATTTTTGTATTTAAAAAATCACCTGTTTATTCACAATTATAAAATTTGAAAGTGTATTTCACCACATTTTCAAAAAAGTTTTTAGTTTTCGGATACATTCAGAAACACATCGTTTATTAGGATTTTATTGCAAAACGGAAATATGTTGACCCTCTGACAACATAGGATCGGGATCTGAGGGGTTAAGATTACGAATACCATACATTAGTCCCAATTCATCAATAATCTCGGAGCCTGTGGAACTATGGTACCATCTGGATAAGCGATGAGAATGAAGGGATCGGAAAATTTCTCATAAATCTCACTTTTGGCCGTGAAAATCTAAAATCATAACTGAAAATAAATATCTTCATTTACACCACACTGTTTAATCAAAATATCGACATGCTTCAAAGTCGATGGTTTCTTCATAAGGATAAGAAAATTAACAAATATAAGAATGGGCAAATAAGTATCTAACTCAGGGTTTCCCAAACTTTTTCTGCAACGGAACACTTTGCCAACCTGTAAATTTTAACGGAACATATGGCTTATTTTTTAGGTTGAGAAAATTCCTAATAGTAAAAATTTAAAAAATTGTGATATTTAAATACATTATTTATTCAGTATATTCTTCTTCTTCGTATGCCCTATCAGGTCCTCCCAATGTTGGCGATCACTCTGGTAAATTTATCTCTATCTTGCGCTGCCGGAATAGCTCCTCTACACTTCTAATACTGGTCCACACTCATACATTTCGCAGCCAAGACATTTGTCTCCTAACAGGCCCTCGGCGACCCTATATCTTGCCTTTTTATATTATTGAAGCAAGTGATATTTGTCCCCTCGAATTATATTACCCAAATATGAAATTTTCCTGACTTTTACTAATGTGAGCAGTTCTCTACTTGCTCTTAGTAAAGGACAAAATATATTACATATATATATATATATATAATATAAACAAAAAATTGTTTATAAACCAGAGAGAAAAATAAACAAAAAAAAATGATTAAGTAAAACATTAATAGCTTGTTCTGATAAATAGGGGAACTCTTCTGACAAACTCGCCCAGAAATCATTTAAAAGCGCTGATTTTTGTATATTTGTTTCAAGTCAGAGTCACTAATTAAATCAATTAGATTTTCATATTCACTTGCGCTTAAGCCTACTGGTTTATCTGTTATGGAAAATGGATTCCGGATTCAGGAATCGTCCTTACTAGCTTTCGGAAAATATTGCCAAATAATTATTTTCAAGTTTTGTAGGTTTTATTATTATTATTATTATTTATTTATTTACGGACTTACGTCCAATTTAAAACAAAGTATCACGAAGTATAGAAATGAACAATGTAAGGATTCGGATGGTACATGAAAGCAAAGACAAACAGTGAAAATAGAAGAAAAATAAGTGTCAAGTCACGTCAAGACCTTGCAAAAATTAGGGTGAATATTACATATCTTCATTTGTTTAAAGAGCGACAGAAATCATTTAAGCTAATACCAAAAAAATCAAGGTCTTGACGTGAGTTGACCAGTCTACACATTCTGGACAGTGGTGAGTTATAACCATAGTTAGTCGAGTGCTGATTGAGGAAAAGCAGGTCTTTATTTCTGAGTCTACGAGAAGGTATATTAAATGTGATGAGTTGTAGTAATGTAGGCGAGTCGATTAAACAGTTAATAATTTTGAAGAAACAAATGAGATCAGATTTTATCCGACGGTCTTCTAAAGGAGAAAGGTTTAGAGTTTGTTCAATTTCAGCATACGAGTAATTGCCTCGCTCTAATCCTAGCCTCCAAGCAATTCCCTTTAGGAACCGATGTTGAACGGATTCAATATGACGAATATGGACAGCATAAAAAGGAGACCATATAATACAAGCATATTCAAGATGGGGGCGAACCAAGGAGCAGTAAAGAGTTCTTAGGGTATTTATATTTTTGAAGTCAGAAGTGGTTCTAGTGATAAAACCAAGTAGTTTGAGAGATTTATTAACAATCGTATTTATATGTTCCCGGAAAGAAAGCTTACTATCAAGAGAGACACCAAGATCTTTAATAGATTGAACAGTTGTTAGGCAATTATAATTTCATTTGTATTCGAAAACAATCGGATTTTTAGATCTGTAGAAGGACATAATTTTGCACTTATCGACATTTAGTTCCAAGCAATTAATTTTACACCAGTCATTGAAAGAGTCAATATCTGATTGGAAAAGAAGGCAGTCATGGTAGTTTTTGATTATTTTTAGGATCTTATTGTCATCAGCAAAAAGCCAAAAGCGTGTGTGAGAGAAAATACGAATAATGTCATTTATAAACAAGTTGAAGAGAAGCGGAGCTAAATGTGCTCCTTGCGGTACGCCGGATGTTACTTCAATAATAATAGACTCAATGTTATTTATTTTAACTCTTTGTTTTCTATTGCTTAAATAAGAATTAAAGAAAGATAGCAATGGGTTTCGTATACCTATAGCATATAGCTTGGCCATGAGGATAGCGTGTTTTACTTTGTCAAAAGCTTTAGAAAAGTCGGTATATAGAACATCTACTTGTGATTTATCTTCTAGGCCATTGACTACGGTGTTCATGAAGGAGAGTAAGTTTGTAGTGGTAGATTTAGCAGATCTAAAGCCATGCTGTTCCTCAATCAGCACATTTTTGAAAATAGGTGTTATTTTTTTGTGATTATAGATTCAAAGATTTTAGGAATATGAGATAACATCGATATAGGTCTATAGTTTTCTACGTTCGACCTATTACCCGATTTAAAAATAGGTCGTATATAGGAAACCTTTCCTTCATCTACTTTAAAAATTTAAGTAATTCAAAAACTCACGCAAGGCAGGAAAACAATCAAAATTATTAGATTGAACTGATGAAATCCAAAATTGTATTTTTCTTAAACAAAGACGCAATTTTATCTCTACACCGTGCGCTTTCATAGTTAATATTAGCTATATATAATATATAGCTAATTGCTTATAATGAAGTAGTAAAACTGATTGATTTTTACAATATTTGGGTTTCTTGGGAACAGAAATTTCGTTTAAAAAAAAAACAGTATTTCCGTTATCCCGTTGTTATTGTTTCCACATCGCACAGACGTTCATATTATTGAATCTTTTGAAAGAATTATACAGCATAGTAATAAATTTCAGAGATTATTATTTTTAATTTATAAACTAACGTTTAGACAAGATTTTTATGCAAAGCACAAACGGTAACAATTATTATAAGCAAATAATTATCAGCCTGAAACTCTCATCAACATTGAAAAATCTTCCGAGAAAAGATACTTGCCGCCAACGGGACTTGAACCCGTGTCCTTCTGATTGCCGGTCAGCTGCTCTTATATTATTATTAGCAGTCAGCTGATCTTATAAATATAATAAGCAGTAATTGTTGAATGAAACACTAGTAAATATTGAATTATTTGGCGGGTATTTGATAAGCCTCCATAGCTCAGTGGTCAAGAGCAGCTGACCAGCAATCAGAAGGACACGGGTTCAAGTCCCGTTGGCGGCAAGAATCTTTTCTCGGAAGATTTTTCAATGTTGATGAGTGTTTCAGGCTGATAATTATTGCTTATAATAATAAATTTCAGAGATATTTTTAGTAAGTAAAATGAAGATTTACTGCGATAATAGCATAAACGGCTCTTTCAATTTTCATAAAGCTTATTCTTTCTACTTGGAAGAGTCCAGAATCTATATTAAGAAGTATTTCGAAATATTTATACGTATAATAATAATAATAATAAATAATAATAATATTTGGCTAATTTATATAGCGCCGTTTTTGTGAAAAATCACCTCAAGGACGCTGTACAAATAAGTATTTAAAGGAATTAATATTACTGGCTTACAACTAAGATTCACAATTATAACTATTGACTTACATCTAAGACTTATAGCTAGAGACTTATTTTACTGGCTTACAATTAGGATTTAAGACTTATAGCTAGAGACTTATTTTACAGGATTATAATTAAGATTTACAATTATAACTACTGACTTACATCTAAGGCTTATAGCTAGTGACTTATGACTAAGACATATAAATGCTGACCTAAAGCAAGTGACTTAATAACATACATATTTAAAATTAGATTAAGATTAGCGCCAGAAGAAGTAAAAAGAAAGAATAATACAAAATATGTTTTGCAATGAGCGCACTTTGAAAACAATAGTAAAATTTTATGATACTCTCAGATAGGTATTTTTATTTAAGGGTATGAGAGCCCGAAAAGGTAGGTTTTTAATTTGGACCTAAATTCTGTTGGGCTTGTTATGCATCTAAGTTTTGGAGGGAGTTTATTCCAAGCCTTCGGCCCAGACACTCCGAAAGCGCGATCTCCAAATTTAGTATTTGGCTTTCGTTTAAGTTCCATTAGTTTGCCTGATGAGGTTGCTGATTTAAGTGTTGACTGCCTCGGACTAGTATTTTCGGGGACACATGGTTCAGAGATGTAAGGTGGGGCCATTTCATTGATCGATTTAAACACCATCCAGCACAACTTGTACTGGATTCTTTCAGGGCACTTGAGCCAGTGAAGGTTACGAAGGTGTTCTGAAATGTGTGAATATTTAGGGACTCCGGTTATGAGCCGTGCCGCTGCATTAAACACGGATTGAAGTTTGTCATTTTGATATTTTGGAAGGCTAGCGTAGATGCCGTTACTGTAATCGAGCCGTGAAACTACGTAAGAGTTGATTAGTAGTTTGGTTGCCTCTGTAGGAAGGTTTCTTTGGACTGACTTAAGTTGTCTTAGGTGAAAAAAACGGTGCTTACAGTCCTATTTATTTGATTTTTAAGCGAAAAGTCTGAATCCAGATTAACACCAAGAAGTTTGACTATTGTCTTTGGAATAATATCGCTGCCGAAAATGGAAATAGGTGAATTGTCAATGAAATGTTGGCGTTTGTTTGTGGCCGCCTAGAGAAACTCAGTCTTAGGTGGGTTCAGCTTAAGTTTATTTGAAGACATCCAACGAGTTATTGCTTCTATGCATTCAGCTACACGGATTTTGAGACTAATGACTTCATTTGGAGAGCATAAAAAATAAACTTGCTGATCGTCAGCGTAGCAGTGGGATAAGAGACCAAACGACTCGATTATTTTGGCGACATCATTTGTAAAAAGGATGAAAAGAAGTGGACCCAAAACGGATCCCTGGGGTACCCCTGAAGAAAGTGTTGCAAAGTTAAAGAGTTTATTTCCAACCTTCACGGCTTGTAAGCGATTGGATAGATATGACGCCAGCCAATTTTTGATGTCGGAACTCAAACCAAATGTTTCCTCCAATTTCTTAATGAGGAAGTCGTAATCAATCGTGTCAAACGCTGCACTCATGTCTAAGAGTGAGATAAGTGCTAACTTACCTAACTCTATGGCTAGAGTTACATCTGACAGCATACGAAGAAGTCCGGTTTCTGTTGAGTGAAACCTTCTATATGTCGCATACCTAATAATTCCTTGTGAATTATATCAGTAGTGTTGAAATGTGAAAATGTGTATATTATATTAACCCGGCGTCAATGACGTGAAAATAATTACGCGGTCAATGACGCCAGGTCATCGTGACTCGAATTTTATCGATGGGTTGTACCAAAACTGAAAGGGTTATCTTGATTTTGAAAATTATTTATTCTTTTTGGGTCCTTTGCTCATAAAACAATATAAATAACACCAGTATATTTTATAAATCAACTTTTTATTATCTTTAAAAGAAACACATGCAAAATCAACTATGAAAAAATAAATGTAGAATTTCATTTTAACTATAGGTCATATATACTTTTTAACTTGACGCACGTGTATCTCCAGCTACTCAAGCGCTCAAGTCAAACGGTTGACGGGAAAAAAATATGGCCGTTTTAAATCGCCTCGGGTCATTGTGACCCAGCGTCATCGACGCCAGAATGAAATTCTTCCGGAAAATTGTCGCGGAACCCCTATTCAGATTCTGCGGAACACTGGTGTTCCGCGGAACACAGTTTGGGAAACACTGATCTAAATAAATGTTTTTTTTTGTCTGTAGGTACGTAATTTTTTGTTTGTCTTTTCTTAAAAAAAGGTATTTATTTTCATTTAATTAAAATGACGCCACAAAATGAATTAGCGATTATTGAAGAAGGAAAATATTTAATATTTTCATAAATGGTAATCTATTTGTTTTATTGAGAACAGATACCTATAAAAGACATACATCGGATTAGGCTAGTAACCGAGTGAAAAAATGCGTCTAGTTCCCACTCGGCCTAACGAATTCAAGACTCGTGTACACTCCTTCCCCTAAACGAAAAGAACCTGCACACAATATCCCCAAAGATGACATAGGCCCTGAGGGGAAATTATTTTCTAAGGGGCTTCCTGGAGTTAATATAAAAACAACAAAAAGCTCTAAGACCTTGATTAATTCATACCTTCCACCAACTTATTCCTCGACCTGCCTTTGAAACCCAATTTGGGTCCCATGGTTCAATAATATGGTTAAAATATACAAAAAAAAACAATATTCTATTTTACCTACCCAATTTAAAAAAATGCCTACAATTTTTTATATATTTAATAATGCCTACAAAAACTTTATGTACAAAATTTCATAATATTAAAGAGCACAATTTAATGAAATGTTTTTGATTATTAAAGATGTTTATGATAAATTCTAGCATTTTCTATTTCGTAAATTTAATGGTACAACTAATTCTATTAATGGAAAGTTATTCCTCATCATTATGCGAATAATTTGAACTGAAGAACAATAGAATGTAAATATCGCAATCGAATCAAATATGTTCAGTCGTCTGATAAAATAAACATATCAAAGACGAATTTTGTGAACATAATTTTAGTATAGTGGCTTATAAAAATATTAATTATTATTTTTTTAATTGTTAAACTAACGTTTAAGACAAGATTTTTATGCATAGCACAAAGGGTAACAATTATTATAAGCAATAATTATCAGCCTGAAACACACACCCACATTGAAAAATCTTCCGAGAAAAGATACATGACGCCAACGGGACATGAACCCGTGCCCTTCTGATTGCCGGTCAGCTGCTCTTCCAATTGAGCTATGGCGGCTTATCTTAAACCCGCCAAATGATTCAATATATACTAGTGTTTCATTCAACAATTACTGCTTATTATATTTTTTCCACCTGAAAACAACCAACTTTATTTTTGCGAGAGAGACACTGTTAGTGTTAAATCCGTCGCTAGGTGGCAACCGTTGGCGTCATGTATCTTTTCTCGGAAGATTTTTCCATGTGGATGAGTGTTTCAGGCTGATACTTATTGCTTATAATAATTGTTAAAATATTAATTGATAAGTAATAATTTGGAAGACAAATATTGATTGATTGGCGATTTATCGTATTCTGAGACTGCTGAAATGTGAAATTGAAGAAGCATATCGGGAGTCACACAAAGGTTTGAACCATTGTTGGTTCAAAACCCGGTATGTGCTCAGAAAGATGTGTGCATTTCTTGTTGGTTTATTTCACACAGAATTTTTTAGAGGAATACTCTCAAAATCACCTTGGTGAGAGACTAGCGTACAATTGCGTTAGTACAGGGGACGGATTTCATTCATTTCTAAAACCTGCTGCCAACCGCTTCGCTTTTAATAATCGTCCAAACAATATTTTAAACCGCGCGCCCGCAATCCAATCTCACATAATATCTTTTACTGCCCTCATTCCTAAACCGTTATCAAAATAAAGCGCCATCAGTGCCAGAAATAGGTATGATTATTAATTGACTAAAAAGGTAGAAGAGGAGAGCCGTTTTTCAATTATATCCTGTTTCCATTATATAATCTTTCTCATCGTAATCGAGCCCTTTTGAAAGTGCAATACTTTTCTCCAGGGAAGATTAGATAACTGTAATAATAATAATGCTTTACTACTAAACCTACATATTTTAGTGTCTGCATAAAATGCATCCGGGTTTTTACATAGTGTACCAGTTCACTAGTCACCAAACACGGCTACAGCTATTTCAAGCAACTTTTCAATCCTGAATGGTGGTCTTACTCTAGGACGATACTGAGAGTATCTTCTACTCCGGAACGTGCCGCAATAATGCCTCATATTATTTTATTTAAATGGAGAAAAAGCAGTAATCGATCAAATAAAATTTACTTGCGGACGCTGGGATTTGAACCCGTGACCTCCAGACCGATAGTCGAGAGAGCCCCTTGACCACGGAGACATTGTCAGTTGTGTAAAATTTAAAACACTTTTATTTGTAATAAAATTTACCGTTGAAGTGATTTTACCATGAAAAATGATCCAAACAATATTACTTTTAAGGCAATCCAATAGTCCAGAAAAAAATCGAAATCGGAATTCGCGCCCCTTTATGGGAGGATTTTAAAAATACTTGAGAAAAAGCTTTTGGAAAGGTTGGATAAGGTATTTGACATTTTTTTTAAAGGTTGATTTGATTGATTTCGTAAAGGCCTGTAAAAACATTAACTCCTTTTTTACGCATTGTTTATTGTAATAACAACGAAATTTAAAATTGATTTCACGTAACCAAGCGACGCGGAACCACGCGTCTGTTCCCCGCTCCGGCCGAAATGGGTGTGTCAAGTGCATGGTTCTTGTGCCCATTGTATAAGGGTCACTTTAAGAATCCAAATTCGTGGAGTGCGGGCCGTATTGATTGATGTCAAAAAAACAACGAGAAAATGCATATTTTTTTTTATTTTGTGAAGTTCGGGCGTATTTATAATTTTTTTGCGATTAAACTGAATTTACCACATTAAAAAATAAAACCATATCCGAAAAAGGGTTTATATGTAGGAGAGTTAGCACTTGAAAGTGATTTTTGTAGTAAAACTTCTTTACGCGCGCTTGACTTGGGGAGTAAGCTGGTGAATGCGTGACGAGAGCGTTACTAAAAGTATGATCGGGCGAGGCAAACGGTCGGGCCTTTACGCAGCTTTACTTGGGGAGTAAGCTGGTGAATGCGTGTAGAGATCGTTATGAAAAGTGTTATCGGGCGAGGCGAACGGTCGGGCGAGGCGAATGGAAGTTGAGAGGGAGATATAAATTAGTGCAGTTTTACTTCAGTCTTGTGGTCTAAAGCACACTCGTTTTTTTTTTACAGACCTAATACTTTATTTTTTTCTAGGCTTATTAAAAGATTTACTTTAAAAAAATCACCCATGTTTTTAAGGACCAATTTATGTCCTATAGTCAGTATTTAATTGAAGCATCTATAATACTTCTAAGAGATCAAATTTTCAAAACAAAAACATATGATTTTGTATGATATTGCATTATTTAGGTAGTATGGTTTCATCTTAAGATAGTTTTTTGGGAACTCTTCCCACCGCATCTAATTATTTCTATCACATTATAGGGATAGTTATATTGCTAAAAACAATTGGCGCAAATAATGTGCTTGTTTTTTCCAGGAATATAATCTTAGATAGGTACATTTATTTTTCAACGGAATTCTGAGGTCCATGCCCGACCTCATTTGTACGCCCCTGTCGTGTTTAAGTAAGTATTATTGACAACATAAAATCGGTTCCATGCCAACTCAGAATGAAACCAACTCAGATTAGAAAGGTCATTAAAAGCTATGAAAAAATAATTTTAAAATAGCCGGTAACCCTGACCTAACTTAACCTGTTAAACCAATTTTTTATACTTTTTTATTATCACTCTGACCTTTCTGAGGTGCTTCTGAGTTGGTTTTATTCTGAGTTGTCCGGTCACCATAAAATCATTAGTAAATAATAAAAGCAGAACAAAAATCTGCCCCGAAAACATTGATAACTTTGCGTTACAACGGATGAAAATAACTACCGACGATTTTCTGATCTGAAGAAAGTTTTTGGAAGTTAACATGGTAATGTTTCAATTTATTTTGTACTTCATTTTATTATCTTTTATCTATTCGATGTGCAAAACAACATTTAGATTTCTCTTATCACATATAGAGGAAAACAAAAGGTGTTAACCCCTCAGGCTAATTTGTTCGCTTATCAGAAAAACACATAAAGGTGTCGTAGATATCGCTGTGTTTTCTGTATTATCATGGTTAAATATATGATCTAAACTGAGACTGTTGAGGGAAATCTTTTGACCTCTCCAGCAGGATTCTCTCCGAACATTGATTTGCATCGCGGTGTAAAGGATGGATTCATTCGTCCGTCACTTTTGGACACACTGAGACCCAAATTCCTACCCACCCCTCATATCTTTTCCATCCCAGAATTTTCTCTCCTTCTTTCCCTTGAAAAAGACCCTCCACATAGCATCCCCAAAGATGAAATAGGCCCTGAGTGGAATTATTTTCCTTAGGGTCCCCTGCGTGGAACTAATGTAAAAAAAGGTGTTAGAAAGATAAAACACAACGCTTTTTTAAATCTAAAGGTTAACCACTACACCTTTATGAAACCAAAGTTAGGGATCTCAATTTGAAAAAAATGTATGAAACTGTGGGAATTTTTAATCAATTATTTTTACATGGAACTACAAAATAGTGAGGTGATAAAAGCGTTTATAATACATTTGTCTCATAATACATGTATGTTTTTTCGGTTATCAGTAATTTTAGTTAGAAAAAAAAATAAATTTCTATGTTTGCTTCCAAAATTGTTATACGATATGTTTATTTTGATTTAAATAATCTGAAATCATATTTTACCTTCTTTCAAAAAGTTTTCTTATATAGATTTTATTAAAAAGCGGAAATATTTTGAACCTTCAACAAAATATGGTCGGGGACTGAGGGGTTAGTAATAATAATATTGGTTTTCGCATATTGTGACGTCTGAGCTTATCCCTAGAGCAATTTATTCTTTGATTTATTTCTTTTGGTTTATGTCGTTGGGTTTATTTCTTTTGGTTTATTGTCCTTTCACACATTGTTTGCAAACTTGACGGGCTTTGAATACAAATAAATATTCATTTTCTCCACCGAAGACAGCCTTCGATTCATCTCCCACTAATGTATTAGCTTTTGTGTGCTTTTAAAATACATCACTACTATCTCTTATCATTATTTAAATAATATCTGAATAATTCAACCATTACTGAGGTGTGGGTGGCGAAATGTCTCAACATTTTTTTTTTCACAAAAAATAGTAGGTACAATGGCGAGCTTACTTTTTGCTGAAACAATAAATCATAAATGTCACTCAGTGCCAAAGCAACAACATTACTCATTACATTACTTAAAGTCAACATTACTGTAACCATTATCTATACACTTACATACTTAGGTAATATAACTATTACTTTTATTTATTTGCTGTGCAATTAATCCAAAGAATTCCAAGAGTACCTATTACGCCAATAGCTCGTGCCATTAAACTTTGGCTGAATATAACTACTTGGGAGGCGGGTACCGCCGCCCCGGGAACCATATATTGGATAACCAACACCTCTGCTATAGATCATCCCAAGTGATTCGCTGCTTTTGGTGACTTGGCAGGGGTGCCCGGGTTAATGGGGTGAGATTTGTCTAGGCCTTATGCATGGCCGGCAGGATCAGGAGAGACTGGTTGAGCGAGACCTTTTGATTTATCTAGAAGGACTCTCTCGACGCATCATAACCTTGCACCGCAGTGTGAGGGATGGATTCATACGGTCATTCCTGGACACATTGAACCCCAGATTCTTATCCACCCCTCATACCTTATTCCTTCCCAGAATTTCTCCCCTCCTTCCTTTTCATAAAAAGACCCTCTACACCGCATCCCCAAAGATGACATGGGCAAATGGAGATTTTTTTTCCTATGGGCTCCTGTATAGAGCTATTGTAAAAAATCCTTTTAAACTTTCCGAAGTAATGTATAGAACTAAGACACATTGTAAAAATCTTCGTATATGCATGTTAGGAAAGCTCTCTAAGGACTTTTAGATTTTTATCTACTCCAGCCGATCTTTTAGAAAAAATGTCCAGATCGACACAGACAGAAATGGAAATCTCGGTGTTCTAACGATAATCGGGAGCGATATGTCAGAAGTACTATCTGACAGCCCCATCTTAGATGTTATGTTCGAATTTACGGCCCTTCTGTCTCCTTCCCCAACACTTCACCAATTATTAGTAACGCTTCCACCTCCACTTCGACACATAATATATGAATGTATTACATTAGCTCCACACAGGAGGCCCTGACGAAAATAATTCCCTTCAGGGCCTACGTCGTCTTTGGGGATGCTGTGTGCAGGGTATTTTTAGGAAAGGAAGGAGAGGTAGTTCTGATAAGGAAAATGGGATGGGTAGCTGAAGTAGCTGGGTGGCTGAGAATAAATATTAGGGGTGGGTAGGAATCTAGGGGTCACTGTGTTCAGGAGTGACGGACGTATGAATCCATCCCTCCCACTGCAGTGCACGGCTATGTTCCGAGAGAGTACGGCTGGAGAAGTCAAAGGGACTCCCTCAATCGCTCTCTCCCGATCCGACCTGCCGTGCAGCTGGTGGGCAGACCCTTTTACAAATCTCATCCCATGAACCCGGGCACCCCTGCTTAGTCACCAAACGTAGCGAACCACTTAGAGTGACCTATGGCAGATGTGTTGGTTATCCAATGAAAGTTTCCCGGGGCGGCGGTATCCATACCCGCCTCCCAAATTGAAATATAAATAATATGTTAACCAATAATTTTGTGATATTATTCATCTAAAGGTAGTATATATTTCACCCTGGTGATTAAAGATTGTTCCGAAACCGGTCAGCTTTAAAAATATTGTGGTTTAAAGTTACATACGAGTAGTTAATCGCATATTGTTTCGTTTAATTGTAACGGATAGCCACAATGTGATAGCTGCGTTCAACAGCATGGACTATCTTTACTAAATTCGTATTACCCATTGACCAAATCATAACCCCATTATTTTGTGTAAGGTATGTATGTATTTGTCAATAGGCCTTGTGGGCCGCGGCCTAGGGGCGGCAGAGTTCAGGGGGCGGCGCTCGCTCGCTTTGGTAAGCCGTTAATTTTGTGTACGATTATAAACAACAACAAAAAAGTCACTGAGGATAGATAAAGTTTTCAATCTATTAACCTTTAGACGCTCAGTGGTCCCGTACGGAACCGCGGATTTGTGTCGTTCAATACCCAACGGTCCAATTCGGGACCGGTGATTGTGGTGCGAATATTTCACAAAAAGGCTTTGGCAATGGGCTACCTTTATTGCACGAGCGTTTAAGGGGAGAAATAGGTGTAGGACCTCTTATTTTTAGTGATTTTCTTGATTGTTTAAAAATAGATAAGGAATATATATTTTTTATTTATACCATGCAGTCATTTTACATAATATATGTATTAAAAAGTATATCCTAAAATTTTTAAAAAAATTTCCTCAAAAAATAACGGAGATATCAATTGCCGCGCATTGTAAGTCGCCACCCGGCTGGACAATTTGTGTAACTCCTGGAGGTCACTATTTTCATTCGAAATAAATTTTTCAAAAAAAATTGTTTTTTATAAGTGTTTCTTCTATTTGAACTGTTATGTGCCACCCTACAGTAGCAATCACGCCGCTCACCCGTGCTACGGCCCATCTTAATAGAGTCGCACGTCGTTCACCCCTTGCAAGAATTACCGCTCCTTACCCCCTGCCCGCACGGTCCCGGCAGGAGCTCGCTGCCCGGCCGCCTCAGAACTCAACAGGCCCCCGACTAACAAGGATACGCAGAGCGAATTCCCGCGACATCTCCGATCTCGATTGGTGTTGCAATCAGAGCCGATCTGAGAAGTTATTACATGGTCGCGGTCATGGCCGTTCCACTTGGAGGCCACCGCCACTGGCACCAACCCCGGATTACTGCCCCCGGCTCTCCGGACCAGACCACAGCTGTGAGTAACCACGATTCCTCTTTTTAAATGTGTCCCACCTAGTCTACGCGCTTCATAAGACCACCCCAGAGAGAATTGAGAGATCCCTTCGTAGGGTACGCCTAGCTAGCCCCTGTTGTTGATTTGTGTTTTCTAATTATGATGCTGTTGTTAAATGTTATAATTGTGTACACCAGACAATACAGAATTGTTCCCTCCTAGCTATCTCTTTCATTTAACGAATCACGTGGGCGAGTGTTTTCCTTTACCTATGTACATTTCCACCCCCCCCCCCCTTTTTAGCTACCTACAACCCTGGTGAGGAGAGTTTTACCTGTCTGCCGAGAGCATTGAGCTAGCCGAGGGCAGAAGGTAGGTGGTTCCCCCCTCCAAATTAAAAAAAAAAATTGGCAGTAAAATAGTGGTAGTTCGACCGAGGGAAACTCAGTCAAACGCAAATAACTATTAAACGGCGTGGAATTTTGGTTTGAAATTTTCAAAAAATATTTTTGAATAGTTCTACCATCGATTTATGAAAAAAAAATTTTTAAGCCTCTACGCCTATTTCCCCCATTAAAGGAACTTTTAGACGCCCACTGATCTCGTACGGCACCGCGGATTACAGCGTGCGATTATGGTGCGAATATTTCACAAAAAAATGCTTGGGCAGAGGGCTACCTTTATTTGGTTACTAATCGTATTTTGGAATGCTGTTTTGGAAAGACTAAATAAAGTGAGTGCTCAGATTAAGAGCTCATCTGTTGATTTACTGAGGGTGCCTGATTTTTGTGGATCTATTCTTGAGTTTATTATACCAGAACAAGACAACTTCTATTATTTCGAAGAAAGAGCAATGGAAATGAGCGCACTTTAGCAATGTGAGGGTAACATTCAGATTAAGATGACCCTAAGAGAAAAAACTTTATAGACGAAACATCAAATGAGGATATTGAAACAACTTTCTGTCTAAGATCCGAATTAGAAAGAAGGCATAATACTTCAAAAAAAAAAATTTTTAAATGGGTGAACTTTCAACACAAAGAGTCTCAGAAAAAGCTCAGTCTCTTGTGCAATGATTTAGAAGACGATATAGTTCAGGAATGGGTACACTTTCAAGCTCACGTTTCTTCTAATAAGACGACAGAAAAACCTGAAACTACATCATTACTGACTATTTTTAAGGAAAGTTTTTGAGGAAATCATCTCTGTGCAACGCCTACCCAAACTTGGATATAGCTCTCCGTGTCGCACTTTGCCCTCCGGCCACAAATTGTTCTGGAGAAAGGAGTTTTTCCTATTTAAATTGAGTGAAGAAATACCAAAGGTCTTCATTATTGCAAGAAGAACTTTACTCTTCGGATCTTCTATGCATAGAAGCAACTATGAAGCTATTATAAATGATTTTGTCAAATAAAAAATCCCGTAAAAAATTCTAATTCTTGTTTCATGTTACGCTTTTATTTAACGAATAATTCATTCTTCATTTCATTTTTGAGTATTTATTTTTAAAATTGTGCGTCACCTAATAAAAGCTACAAGTGAGTGATCATGGTAGGTGGAAACTTCTAAGAAAGAGGAAGGTGCGGCGGAAATGAAGTTGCCCGTATTGCTGAAAAATGTAAATACGGCCCTGGGTACTACTCTAACCAACATTTTTTCTGGTAATATGGTCTTGCAATCGTACCATTGCAACTGTACTGGGCGGTTCCGATTAGAAAGATTGATTACTCTCCGTACCAGCAAGTTTAACTTATTACATTACATTATCAATTGTATTTTGTTAAAAAAAATGCTTGAATACATACATACATACATTCAATAAAAATGCTAAAATGCGTGATGATAAAATTTTGTACTTTTTGTAACTATTCAATAATGCCAAACTGAAAAAAAAATAGTTTGCGATACTGTTAAAAAAAACAAAACGTAATATTTTCGTAACAAAGCACGTGTGCGGATATTTTTTAAGGACTTTATTTGAACTAAAATTAAAATTCTGATAAGTGGATAATTTTTTGTTCCTAAATAATTTATTGATTTATTTACATGATTTGAAATGTGTGTTACATAATATAACATTTTGTTAGAAAATTTGACGATTCTGCCAATGATCAACCGTATTACCTTATTGTAATAAAAATTAACTTTTTTTTTTTCAAAATTTTAAATAAAACTGTACTGGATAAAATAACAATCTTTCCAAACCAATTTATACTTGTTTGTAGGAAAGAGTCGAAACGTCTAGAACTTGATTTAAAAATGATATATTTCCGGTTGTGTCAGGTTTTATACCCTCAAAGTCGTATAGTATTGGAGAATTTTATCGAATCTCTTCTTCTTCAGAATGATATTTATTCATGTGCACATGTTCGGAAGTAAGTGCTCATAAATTTTGGGTTGTAACATTCAAATACAAACAAACAAAAAAAGTATCCAATGCAGATGAGTGTAATGAGATCGAAATAAGGATTGTGCCAGAAAACAAAATAGAACAGTGACAGAATGATGACGTCAGTCTCTTGTTGCGAGAAGAATGAAGGTTGATTTTTAGTCTGAAACGCTAGATAGCTTTTATTTTGAACTAGCGAGTTTAAGGCATGCGTTGCAATGCCACTTAAATAAATAAATTATTTTTACCTACGTGTCCTTTCCCATTCATCCCCGTTCCCCTTCCCACTCCCCCTTCCCTCCCCCTTCCACCTTCCCGCCTATTCCCTTTCCCTCTCTCTATTCCCACCGTCAAGCGACCGCTCCACCCCTCCCGCGTTCCTCTCCTCCTGCTCGTGTACCCTTTCCATCTTCCCAGCGAACCTCCCTCCCGGATTCCCGATTTCCGATAAACTAAATGAAATACTCATTTTTCAAACAACTCACGCGCCACTTATTTCAAAATTTGCGTACAAATTTCATAATTCCAGAACTTCTGTATATATAGAAACCTTTGCGGGCATGCGCACGAAAGTTTCATCGCGATCGGATGAATAGTACCTATAAGAAATAAGTTCATAACGCCGGAGCTGACTATTACGTGCAGAAACCATCGCGGGCATGCGCATATCAAATCCCCAAAGTTTCATCCTAATCAGATGAACTGTTTAGAAAATCGTAGGGAAAAAATAAAGAAACGTTTGTTTTTATAAATTAACATCAATACTACGAAGGATGTAGCACTTGCGCGCAATTTCACGGAGTACAGATCAATCACCTAAACCCTGCTGCTCTCTATTATTTCGCTTTTATTTTCCGATGTTTTCGAGGAGCTCGTGCTAATACCATATAAGCTCGTTGAAAAAGGTTTTGGACAAACATTGTTGGAAGTGTATATCCAGTTTTCACGACCAAATGAAAGGAAAAGAAAATTTTGTTACTGAAACAATAAAACCGGCTTTTTGTGCTTTTGATCTGATTATTACAAAGGAACTTTATAAAAAAAATACACAAATCTATGTATATATATAAATATATATATGAATCCCTGTTTCTCTTGGACAAGCCCAACCGGGCGGGAAATTCAAAATAAATAAATATTTTATTTTAGATACTCAACTACTTACTTCAGATATCTTTACTATCAGACTAAAGAGAGATATCTTTTAAATGTATTATTTGATTGAAAATTTTTAAACAAAACTATTATTAAATCTTCTGACAGCCCTGAAAAAGTTTGCTAATTAGCAATACCTAATTGCTTAGTAATTCCAAACAAGATAACTTTGAAGGTAACAATAAACTTAATACAAATTTACTCTATTTAGTGTCTATTTGTTTTCTGACAAGTCCCCTTTGTTTACATCTTTTTTATTCTAAATAATCCAATTTAAACATTATTTTGTCCGTTATTATAACATTGTTATTATTTTTTTAGTATAGTAACAGTAGTTTAGTTACACATAATAGTATCCTATACTTAAATACGTGCTTTTATTATACAGGATGGCGCAAAATTAGTCATCCAATTTTGTTTTTGAATTAATTTTTTACTAAATAAAAAAAATATGATTTTGAGTAATTGAAATCTTTATTTGGACTTTAACAATTGTTTCTGTTAAATGGAAAATATGATATCCGTCAAGTGGCTGCCGCCAGTGTTGATACACATTTGTGCCCGTTTTATCGCATTTTCCATGACTTTCCGCAAGATTTCCGGTGATAACTGTTCGCATTCCTGTCGAATATTCTCCTTAAGCAAAGCAAGCTTAAGAAAAAATAAGAAAATTTGAGGGAGGGGAAGGAATTGGAAGTTTTTAAAAGTTTTCTAATACTTTGTAGAAGGTTCTTATGGAATGAAAAAAATAAGAAAATTGGTGGTGGGGGGAAGGCGGGGAAGTCGGAAGGAATGCGGAAGGTGAACGGAGATACAGGCGAAAGGACATGCAGGGAGATTTCTTTGAATGGCAATGCAACGCATGCCGGGTACCAGCTGGTTTGTAATAGTTTCAGAAACGTTTCAGCAATTTTTCTTGAACTAAAAATGGAGAAAGCCGGTACAATGAAATAATGAAGAAAATTAGTGTCTTCGTAGACCCCTACCAATACTACTTGATGTGACGATAATTTTTAAAGTATAGAATATAGTTTCAAGGATAGTATGGAAGTGTGAGTGAATTAAAAAAAAAACAAAAACTTCAAATGCAGCGGCTCTTTCTTACACATTAAATAACAGCAGTCAAAAATGAGACAAAATGTGAATGTATGCCTGCATCTTCTCAAAGGAAACATACAATCATTATCATACATATCCCTCATAGGTATAAAAAAATGAAACGCAATTCCTATCGTAAAAAAGTAGTACTTTGGAGAAAACAGTCACACGTATTTTGTGTATCTCACGATTATTTAATGTGTAAGAAAAAGCTGCAGCGTTGTAGCGACAAGGAACGCATGTTTATTGCCGTCACGGTACCGTAATTGTGAAACATCACGGTAATTATAAAAGCGCCCAATAAGCTCAGCGCTCCATCTCAGTTACACTCGTCGAAGATCTCCATCACAATTTCGTAAAGTTTTGTATTGGAAATTTAAGCGTCGATTAGTAAATATTTAGATCGCGAAACACGTCCACAAGGCAATTTTTGTGTTATTCTTTATTTTATGGTTGGTACATACCCGCTGAAAATTCTACAGAAGAACCTTACTAAAAATAGGTCTCTCAACTGGGCATTGAAAATCTTAATTACGTACCTATATAATTCTTATTTTGTTTTTCTTTTTTAGATTGTTTTTTTTTTATGTTTTTTTTCGGGATTTAATAATTCGAGATATTTTCCAACTAAACGGAAGCGAGATTCAACTGTTTGTTTCATGAGCAAAGCATATTCCCAGAGGTGGAAATTAGTAAGGGAAGGGCAGTGGAAAGGAGATGGAAGGGGATGATGACGCAATGTGACGACTTGATTCTTGTACCCGAGTGTCGAGAGACTCTTTTTTAATACGGTAAAAATATTCTTTCCATAAATGAGAATCACACTAAGCTAGATAAGCTTTTTTAAAATGTTTAATTTTTCTAATCCGAAATTTTGTCAAAAAATATCAAATCAAAATGTGTTTGGGGATTAGTGTATTGTGTATTGCTGTATTAAGCAAAGGAAATGTTTGAGACTTTCAAAATACTTTCTTTAAGCCCCCGTAAAGGTTTCTGGATTATTACAACCACATGACAATGTATCTGAAAAGTTTTTTAATTATTACTAAAATTCTTGCAAAACTGTCAAAAATTTGAGAATGACATTTTACAAAACAATGATTGTTAAATCAAAATTATTTTTTCAAATCTCTTTACATTAATGAGTAACATTATTAACATAACAGAATAAAATAAAATTAGTCTTTATTGCTGATAAACTTGTAAACATTTTACTAATCAAATTTACTCAGTAATCAGCGCTCAGCTAACTATGGAATTCCACAAAGAAGCGTTTTGGGACCGACTCTGTTCTTACTGTATATTAACAACTTTTGCAACCTTGAAATTCAGAGACATATTGTTAGCTTTGCAGACGATACTGACTTATTATTCGAAGACAATAATTGGTCAACTGTATTTAAAAAAGCTGAAAAAATACTAACTTCATAAAAAAATGGTTATATATCAATACGCTTACCCTTAACACGAAGAAAACAAAATATATTACTTCAAGCATCAATACTACAGGCCAATCTAATGATGATTACTCCATAAAAATACATAGCTGTACGAATTTCAATGAATGTAGTGAGTTCCCCAGTATAGAGCGCACTTCACAGATGAAGTACCTCGGCCTCTACATTGACCCATACCTCAAATGAAACCTACACACCCAGATCATTGCAAATACAATTAGAAAAACAATACACTTCTTCAGATCCATAAGGAACTTTCTTAAATTACAACTCCTAAAAACGATTTATTTTGCAAACACCCAATCTATCATTGAGTACGGTATCATTGCATGGGGAGGGGGCACTTCATCAGCTCTAGATCCCATCGAAAAGACGCAGAAAACAATTATGAAAAATGTTCTTAAACTTCCTCTCACCGCAAACAGTGACGTAATATTCAAAATAAAGAGAGTATTTGATGTTCAGCAGATCTATGTAAAAAAACTATCCTAATACATCTCTTTGAAAACAAACATGTGCTTTACGAAAAGAAAATGTACTTAAGATTTACACGCAATTCCAACAAAGACATATTGCAAGTTCCAGCACTCTCTTCCACCTTCGGTCAACGAAGCTTTAGATACTTTGCCACAATAATATTCAATATTCTCCCAGAAAACATCAAACTGAGTGAAAACACAGAAAGAGTTTAAAAAATATGTTAAAATATGGATTATTCTAATGATCGAGGTGCCCTGGTGCCCCCACCCTAACGCACTGACATTGACAATTGTTATTGTAGTAACACGACCGGTCAGTGGTTGAGTGGGCATAGTGCTGGGTCCCACCCGGGCTTGTTCGATGTTGTTCCTCGGCTGGCTTAGTCCTCCACCACAACACAAGCAACATTTTCGGCTTTCTGTGGTGCTAGTAGGAGATTTTCAAACATTGTTGGATTATTCGTAACCCAGGAATGTTAGTCTTTCTTTAAAAATTACTAACCTTGCAGTTTTTGTATTGTGTATATGCAAATAATAATGTAAACTAAAATAAAGTTTTTGCTGTACAGAAACCTACATTATAAATTTATAAAAAAAACCATAGACAAAATTGCGAGAAACGATTTACAAAAAATTCTGCCTCAATACAGGTTCACCTAGTGTGGTAGGCTATGCATAACTAAAATATTGTATAATTATGCTACTTCTGTGTAAACGTTCTTACATTACTTTCAATTTGTTATTTTTTTGTACTGATGTAATCTATTTGTAAACTACATTGAAAGTGTTATTTTTTAGTTATGATGTTGCCAATTTCATTGAATAAAGATATTATTATTAATTAATATATACAATTTGGGAGGCGGGAATGGATACCGCCGCTCCGGGAACCTTTATTGGATAACCAACACCTCTGACATAGGTCACCCCAAGTGGTTCGCTACATTTGGTGATTTAGCAGGGGTGCCTGGGTTCATGGGGTGAGGTTTGTCTAGGTCTTGGAGGCGGATGACTAGGACACACTGAACCCCAGATTCCTACACACCCTTTAAACCCTTTTTCCTTCCCAGAACTCTCCTCTCCTTCCTTTCCTTAAAAAAACCTCCACACAGCATCCTCAAAGATGACATAGGCCCCGAGGGAAATTATTTTCCTCATGGCCTCCTGTGAGGAGCTTATGTAAAAAAAAATATATACTTATATATTTTTTTAAATATTATTCTAAATTATTTTTAGAAACAGCTTGCCTTTCGACATAGGCCTCCTCTGAAGATTTTCTTTTTTACTTTATCTCTTCTATTAACTCCAACTACACTTCTTTCTATGCTATTTCGACAAAAAAAAAGAAAAAAAACAGAAACAGACATCCTCTACGAAAACTAACTAACATAATATTAATTTGAATCGAATCGAGAATTATAGATATTTTAAAAAGCTACCTACCTTAGGTACCAAATTTGATTGATGTTTCTTATAATATTTGATTGTTCTGATATAATATTAAAAAATGAATATTTGTAATACATATAAAATGAAAACTTGATTTTAAAAAATTGTCATGGGAGGCACGCGAGCTGCTTGAAAACTGAATGTACTGGGAATGAATATATGGAACGCGGAAGGGGTGTTGACGGGACGGGGGAGCGTGGGCGGGGTACGCGGAAAGAGAAAGGGGACGCGGGAGGGGAACAGGGACGCACGGGAAAGGACATGCAAAGAGAATCAATTTATTTCTTTGCACATGGCATTGCAATGCACGCCGGGAACCAGCTAGTACTAAATATAGACAAGATATTTAGATATCATAAGACTTCTAATAATACGTATGAAAATTTTGCATTGTTTTTATTTTATACTAGCTGGTCCCGGCATGCGTTGCAATGCCAACATGAATCCCACGTTCCGCTTCCTCGTCCCGCTAACCCTCCTCCCGCGTTCCATATATTCAATCCCAGTACATTCAGTTTTTAAACAGCCTACGTGCCACTTTTTACAATTTTTATTCAAATTTCCATTTTTCATGTATATTAAATTTGGTACCTAACATAGGTACCTATTTAAAATATCTAAAATTCTCGATTCGATTCAAACTATTAGGGGAGTACCTACATATAAACTTATCAACTTAAAGATTTTCAAAAATAAAATCCTGATTTAACAATAATCATTGTTTTGCAAAATGTCATTCTCAAACACGCGAAATGTCAAACGTGCGATGTTTTCTGAAATTATCCAATTTTCTGCGCAATTTTCTTAATTTTTCTCTCCGTAAGAACCATCCTCGTACTTCAAGGAATATTCTTAAAAAAGAAATAGCGAAATCGGTTCAGCTGCTCTCGAGATTTGCGCTTAGCAACACATTTAGCGATTCATTTTTATATATAAGATTAATAGGTGAATGGAAGGAACTAGGACTGCTTTGTAATCTAAAACAAGACCAAAAAAGTTTTAAATAACATCTCTTGACCGCATCACATCCCATCGTAACTGTAATACATACCTATCTATGGGACATCTAAATTTTATATCCATCCCATTATTATCGTTTATCGTGTTGTCGGAAGTTGGTTGGACGGACGAGCTCTTGGGTGTCGCTGGAGCGCGAGGATGTGAAGTGGTATCTTTGCCCCTTGGTTGGGGGATTGGGTGGAAAGGATGGGAACCCTAAACCGATAGTGGGCCAATCGGTTTGGGGGGCGGTTTGAGGAGCGATAGAAGGGTCAACGGGTTGGGGGGCGGTGAGGGGGCGATCGTCTAGAGGGGCGATAGGAGGGCAAATGGTTTGGGGGCGGTAGTGGGGCGGTTATCTTGAGGGTGGTAAGGGGGTGATCGGTTTGAGGGGTGACAGGGGGGCCATCGGTTAGGCGGTTGGTTTGGGAGGCAGTAAGGGGGAGGTTGGGGAGGGTTGTTTGGGCAGGGGTTAGAGATGAGGAGGGGGGGGGGTTTGTTGGGGAGGAGTGTCCTGAGTCGGGTTGGAGTGAGTTGCAGGGGGAGTTGGGAGGGGAACCATGAACTCTGCGGGAGGCCAGGGTGCAGACATGATCTATCTCTTCAGGGGACATGTTGTTGGGGTCGGGGTGGTTTTCAAAGAAGGACTGAATCTCGAGGGTAAGGCGTTGGTATTCATCGGAGGTTTTGAGAAGGGGGGAGGACATGATGGTATAGAATGGGGGGAAACACGAGGATAACTGAGGGCACGAATGTTCAAGGCACTGATAACTGAGGGCACGAATGTTTAAAGCACTGATGTTCAAAGCACTGAGTTGACTGGTTGGTGTGGCGCGGACAAGCACGGTAGACTGGGGTGATTTTGGGTTCCTTTACTGGGAAAGGCACTTTGAATTCACTGGGGTGTGGTTTTCACGAACTGGAGCGATACAAGCGACGGCGTCAGCGGTGGAGAATGGCATTTTTGCCAAGCCAGAGAGGTGCGACTGTCGCGGACGGCAGTCAGACCGGGAACTTTTTTTTGGGAGAAATATACACCAATCTAAGTAAATCCCATGGCTTGATTAATGAAATACTACTCCATGTGTGGATTTGCCAACTTTCGGGCCAGCGCTATTACGAACAAACGTCTCTTGTCAGTATTCTGCTCGGAACTGCCAAACTAAACTCAATCCAATTTTGTATGCGACAAAAAACTTCTAACAGGTTTCCTATCACGAGAAAACACATTAGCTAACTGCAAATTTTTTTTTAGGTATGCACAGACCTTGTTGTGTTTCTAAACTAAACCGGTTGTGAAAAAAAATCCACTGCGAAATATACGACGTCAAACAGTTTCTGCACTCGTTGCGTTCGCCGCGCCATCTTTCAGGGTAGTCATGAAAATGGTCATGAATTTTGATCTAACAAGCCAGAAAAAAATTTTTTCAACGAAAAGTCTGGTCAGACTTTGTCGCTTATCGGAGAGTTAAAACGGTAGTCAGCTGGACGGGCTTATTTACGAGCAGAGAATCTTAGGTTTTAGAATAGCTTTGACTCTGTTTTGGGAATTACCAGTGTAAGTACTTTATAGATTTTCTTCCACTACATGGGTGACTGATCTAAGCCGTGGAGTTTTTGTTTTTTACACTACACACCCGCCAAGATTAACAAACATAAAGGATACAAAAAAGCTTTATTATTTTTTTTATTTGCAAAAACAGTAATTATAGTAACCAATACATTACGAAAGCTGTAAAGATACTAACGAAAAATTTTTTTTAGCATACAATACATTATATTATACAATATAAAAAAAAGATAATACTTTTACACTTCGGCAAAATTTTTACACGTGGGAACATATTATAGTTAAAGCAAACTTATTCACGTCATGTTTAAAATCGTTGTAGGAAATGTGGAAAACATCCACGTCTCCTACGAAGTGGTTAATTAACCTAATGAGCCTTCCCTAGGCCATCCCATTGGTAAATTAGTTCTTCACCTAAAAATAAACAAAGCCTGTGTTGGCGGCCTCGCGTGCAATTTTACGGGTCGTAGAATCCTCTTTTAGCCAGAATGTTTCAAAAGCTTATAAGCCATATGCAGTAATGCGATATCCCTTCTAGAACTATGGCTGCAGATACCCAGCATTCCCGAGATAAACGCTGCTGGAAACAGCCAAGGATAAAAATCTCTCATTTAAAGGTATGGTAAAAATTTATTTTGTATTTTCTCGACCATTAGTACATGGAAGATGTCCTTTGGCCACCATACCTGAGATCCATTCTCGACAATGCTACGCACTAAGCTAAAGTAAAACAGCATTATAACTGGAAGATTGGTCAACTCTTTTGAATTGTATATGACAAAACCCAACATCCTTGTGGCTGATTTATAGATCTTATTAATATGAACATGAAACATTAAGCGAGCGTCATACATAAATGTCCATGTGCTTAAGTGACGTATCTTTCATTTTAAAATTAAAATATACGGTCATTTGTGACCTCGTAAAAAGCACATAACTGAAATTTTTTGAAAGTTTGTTATCAATGCTCCAGTCAATGATTGCATTTATATCTTTTGATGACTTTATATCTTTATGTCATAGAGGGTTCCATGAGTACTCAACAAAGTGGCCCTTTAACACCCCTTTGAAAAGTCATTAAAAGTGAGGGAAAAAGCCTATATTGTTTCGCATTTAGCCCATTTTATTATTTTTTTTTAAATTACATAATATTAATGATTTTTCAAAGTAGTGATGATGTGCCACTCGGTTGAGTTGTCCAATCACCGTCAAAGGAATAAAAATATCTTTATTTTATTTTAGGCAATGTACGATATAAATGTGAAGTTTTTCGAATAAATTATAAAATTCAGATATGATTTGAGATTTTCACGCCCAAAAGAATTATCTACATATTAGAGTAATTTATTTTTGGGGTATTTTGCTATACCTTTGCGGCCTTTGTGTTTCCTCCTTCCTACAACGTGGGTCTCTTCAAGACCAAAGTTCATTCCTTCCTCTCCTAAAAAATACCCTCCACACTGCATCTCAGATGACATAGGCCCTTAGGAAAATAATTTCCCTGAGACCCATCCTATGTGGAGTTAATGTAAAAAAAAGTCGGAATAGGTATATTAAAGGTATCCGTGTTGCCCTACCCCCTTTTGTGGCCAACGCTAACGATTCGGACATCGTTAAGTGACCATTAGCAGGCCCCCTAGTACGATCGATCGTAAAGGATTGATAGGATAACTTTCGGTAACCTGAGGAATATACAAAGTGATGAGTAAAGTATATTTAATCAAAAAACATTGAATTGACCATATCGTACTTATTTCCGATCTCTTGACTTCTATAGCTTCATTTTCTAATTAAATGCCTTTATACCATTCGAGTTAGACACAAAAACAAAGCACCCATATCTATTTTAAGCACACGACTGCCAAGAACCCGTAGAACATGTTATGGGCGGTATTATCCATATAGAGAAAGCACAAATCTTATATTCATTCAAGTCGTACGAAGAAACGTTGACAGCACTAAAGATGCCAAGCAAGGCTGTGTAGTGTCACCGTGACTTTAAGAGGTGTACGAGGATAGGCGAATATAAAATCTAAAAGGGTTGGCCATGGAAATAAATAGGAACATAAAAACACTGTTGATGTTGTTGGTCTTTAAAATTATTTAATTATGAATGAGTACAACATTGCTCCATCGCAAAAAATTGATACCTCTAGCATTAATTCTACCAACGTTAAAAAAATCTTAACTTTCAAATTTATTTTATACTAGTTTTTACCCGCGGCTTCGCTCGCTAGGTATTAGGTGAAAGAATTTTCCCACGGAAATGAATTTTTTTTTTTCGGGATAAAAAGTAGCCAATGTCATTTCCCAGTCCTCCAATTATATCTGTGCAAAACATCACATCGATCGGTCGCTCCATTAAAATTATTATTTAGGATTTTAAATTAGATACTTTCTATTATATAATTCAATTTACCAAAATCTGACATTTACATACAATAGCGAATTCCCGGTATGCATTGCTAATTAATTTAATAAAGAAATTCGTTGATTCAATACATCATTCATTAATTCATTAATTTCCCGGTATGCGTTGCCTTCCCTGTACCCAATCCCCTCCCCATTCCCCCATCCCGCGAACTCCCCTCCTGAGTTCTAATCCCCTCTCCCCCCAGGGATTCTCCCCCCCCTCCCGGGTTCTCCTCTCCCATTCCTCTCCCGTGAATACATCAAATCCCCAAAGTTTCACCGTACTGTAAGTAAGTACGATACACCCGCTCGTTGGTTGAAATTTTATTTTTATCCATACGTGCCTTCAGGAAGGTAAAAATACGATAATCTGAAGACGCCAAGTCAGGGAATTACGGGGGGTGGTTCAAAACATCCCAACCAAATGAGTGCAAGATTGTGATGGCTAAGGCTGTGTGAGGGCGGATGTTTTCGTGAAACAAGTACACACTTTGGCCAGCATTCCTCTCTTTTTGTTTTGAATGCTCCTTTTGACTTTTTTTTGGTATCAAAATATTGTTGTACATATATTGATGGTCTCAATCTAAGGCAGAAATTCGACTAAAATCTTGCCCTTTCGGTCCTAAAACTCTGAGGCCATGATTTTTTTGCCCGAAATTGTGGTTTTCAATTTTTTGACAGATGGGAAATTGGTGTGACGCCATTTTGACGACTGTTTTTTTTCCAGGCGTGTAATGAGTCACCCACTATCATCTCCAGTCACAATAGAGCTCAGAAATCCCAACCTTCTTTTCCTGTGTGTGTTATTCTTGTGTGTGGAATTTTTCGCCGAGATCTTTCACGCAACTGGACACTACAACGTGAGTTTATGTCCTATAATGTTTCTGCGATGCTTGTCAGGAAACCCCCCTCTACCACTCAGTGTTGCTACCCTCAAAAAACCCAAAACCACCGCCCGTTCACAGTATACTTACTTTCTGAACATGCTAAGTACATATAGATTTTTAAAACAAGAACATTTGTGGGTAAGTTGGTGGATGTTTTCATAAATTACAGCACCGTTAATAAAATCTGACTTTTAATTCAGCAGTTTGGGGTCATTAGCGTCAAGTTCGCCAAAATTATGGAATTTCACGAATTCTTCTTCCTTACAAAATTGTGTTAATTAGGCTTTCTTCTCTAGAATAATTCTAATGATAAAAGTTAAATAAAGTTTTATAATGTTCATTTCAGAAGCATTAATTTTTTGGTCGATATGAATAGAGGGTCGATATGAATAGAGGGTCGATATGAATAGAGGGTCGATATGAATAGAGGGTCGATATGAATAGAGGGTCGATATGAATAGAGGGTCGATATGAATAGAGGGTCGATATGAATAGAGGGTCGATATCAATCAAATACGTGCCGCACAACGCACGGGAGGAGATCCCAACTACAAGTTAATAATAAATAATAAATACTTGAACATTGATGGGAAGTCTCAAATATATCTACTATTACGTCACAATTGATTTTGTTTTGGGAGACAGGTATGGGTCCCGTCGCCCCGGTATTGGTTAACCAACAGCTCTGTCATAGGTCTCCTAAAGTGGTTCGCTACGTTTGGTGACTTATCAGGTGTGCCCGGGTTCATTGGGTGAGGTTTGTCCTGGTCTTGGCAGCCGATGCATCTGCCCACCTGCTACGTGGCGGGCCGGATCGAGAGACACTGGTTGAGGAAGGTCTTTTGATCTCTCCAGCCAGAATCCCTCAACTCATCGCCTTGCATCGCAGTTGGAGGGATGGATTCGTATGCCCGTCACCCCTGAACACACTGACCCAGGAATTCCTACCCACCCCTCATACTTATTTTCTTCACAGAATTTCCTCTCTTTCCTTTCCTCAAAAAATACTCACGGTATCCCCTAAGATGACATAGGCCCTGAGGGAAATTATTTTCTTCACGGCCTCCTGTGTGGAGCTAATGTAAAAAAAAATCGAGTGCAGTTAACACGCGATAGAAGCGAAACTTTACCAAAACAATCTCAAACTATGAAGAACAAGGAGCCTTGAAAAGTGAGGTCATAATCAAAGCGCAGAGAGCAGGCCAATGAGCGCAGACCTCGCGTCGCTTCCGTTTTATATCTCAACCAATAGGAGCCTTGATAGGAGTATAATGCTTCGCAGGTGCTGTACCCATCATTTCCGTTTCATCCGAATTCCTAATCGCTAACGGGGCTAAGGAAGTTTCATTTCAAAAAGTAAAAACTCTTTATTTTGCTGGCTTGTTTGGGAGCGCCTCATGTGCGTTCAACGAACAAACATGTTGTGATACATTATTCGCCTACAATTTATTATTTTATTTTGAAGAGCAGAAATGGAGAAGCATTTGGAAAATTAGAATTTGTGATAGACTTTAGAATTCCACTGGCTCGGCAGTATGGCACAGCCGCAACTTCAAACAATGCATTTCACTGTTCTCACATGTGCAGCACAAGTTTAGCCATTCTCAAAGGGAGTATTGAATAGAGAGCACGCTAGAGAGATAGGGATTGTAAATGTAGTGGAGCATGAGATACATCCATAACAACAAATTACTGAAGGTAGTGGGTACGACTACAACACTACTTTTCATTATATTCAAACCCGATTACAAGGGAAAGACGAAACTTCGTTAGTTAAAAATTGTTTGCCTGTATTATTTTCACCCCTCAGCAAATGTTTCATAACCCTGATGGGTTTCATTCGTGTTTGTGTTCCGATCGCCTATAGGATCGGAGAAATCCAGATTTTGGAATTCCGCACATTAAGGGTACCTACCTACACGGTAGACAGGAGTCAAATACCGTGTTATCGCCAATCTGTTAACAACCATCGTAACATGACATTTGGCACTAAGTTTAAATGTTATTTAAGTGTGTAATACGAAGCATAACTTATATCACCGCTGTTCATCGTATGCTTTATGTGAACTGCTTATGTTAATCGTCTCATGACTCAAACTTTATCGAGGTTTTAATAACCAACCAAACTGTATAGAACAAACTGTATTGCGCGCTTATGGATGACTGTCGCCGAATGGAGAACAAGCCAGAAGACACAGTAGCAGTGAGTACCACTAAATGTGTATTACCGTATCTTGTTTGGTGGTGGGCATAAGCTTTTTTAATAGCAAAGAGTGGACGCAAGGTTATTTTGCACCTCGTGCATTGTCATGAAACAGCAGAGCTCTGGCGAAGTTTTACGAGAAACACCTCAGACAATAAATTGGCTTGTATAGTTGTATAGTTGAAGAAGAAGATAACACTTTAATAATCTAAAAGCAACTGAAACACGAACCCAGAACCTCTCGTCTTACCGGGACAAACGCCTTACCAATTCGGCAATTGCCACATCTTACTTGAACGTCAAATTTGTGAATCCCGTATTTCAAATTTTTAGAATTAACAATATCATCTTGGACTAATTTTTTTCCATATTATTGGCAACTGAACCCTTGGTGTCCTAAGAACTGGTTTGTAACTTAGATAGTGTCTCGGATAAATGTATCCGATTTTCTTTTTGTAAAAGTCTAAATAATAATACGTTACTAAACAAAAACTTTAACAAAACAAAAAAACGACTTAAAAAAATGCACTAAAAATTAAAAAAAATAATTTCGTATTCTTCTACAACTTAAAAATCAACTAACTTTATCTGCTCATCAATATGTAGGTACGATTGTTATTTTTGGAGTCGGTGTCAGCCAAGGTAGGTTTGTAACTACATACATAGTTATAGGTGAGATGTACTTGTGTCGCGCGACTTGACTTGACGAGGCGAGAGGCAAGAGCGGGGCCGCGGCGGGAGGGGAGCTGTCAAGTAAACACGCTGGGCCGGGTACCTCCCTCCTCCTTTTCGAAGTCGTTTAAAAAGAGAATTTTTCTAATAAAAACAAAAATTGACTTATTTATTTTATAGTAATTTTTTTAATAATATCAGAAGTTGGTAAATGTATCTATTTAAAAAATCAGAGTGTGCAGTACGTACGCGGTAGAAATGAAACTAAAGTAGACAAGGTTGGGAGGCTACAAAGCACCGCACAAAGACAAAACCAAAACTTGAAGGTTTCAATAGTCATAAGAAACTATTGTGACACAACGGCTTGCACGTATATCGAAAGAAATAAATAATAAAAATAAATAAGTTAAATGCAACAAGGACCCCAAAAAAATATGGCAAATTCTAAAAGAAATATCCCACACAACTACAATGAAAAACAAAGCCATAACTGAGATTAAAATAGATAAAGAAATTATTAAAATATCAGATCAACCACAAAAAGTATGTAATTATACAAACAATTTTTTCGCTAATGTAGGCAAGGTTTTAGCGAGTAAAATCACGACAAACTCCGATACCCCTAAATCCGCAAACCACCATATACACACAGGTATTGCTCCATTTAAAATACCATACATTACCCGAAAAGAAACACTTAAACTTATAAATGACCTAAAAAATACAAACTCACAAGGCAGTGACAGAATTTCACCGATAACACTAAAAATATTAAACTCCGCACTAAATATCCCCCTAACTATACTCATAAATCGGTCCATTAAAGAAGGCATTTTCCCAACAATTTTAAAAACGGGCAAAGTGATTCCAATCCACAAAAACGGAAACAAGGAAGAAATAAATAACTACAGACCAATTACAATTTTAACCACACTTTCAAAAATTCTTGAGAAACATATCAAAAATAATCTGTTAACTTTTCTCAACAAAAATAATATACTATCACACAATCAATATGGATTCAGAGAAAATATGAGTACCTCACATGCGATAACCTCTGTAACAGACTTCCTCAAAACAAATATAGACCAGGGCAAAAACTTCCTTGGAATATTCCTAGATCTGGCAAAAGCGTTTGCACAATTCATCATCAAAACCTATTTGATAAACTAAAAAACATCGGAATCACGGGAATAGAACTCAAATTAACTGAAAGCTATATGGGAAATCGCACACAGTATACCTATATAGAAAACACATGTAGTGACAAGGAACAAGTATCCTACGGAGTACCCCAAGGCAGCGTACTTGGTCCAATTCTATTCCTTATATATATTAATGACCTGTGTCACCTCCAAATAGACGGGGAAATTATAAGTTTTGCTGATGACAATGTGTTACTCTTTAAGGCCAAAGACTGGAAAACATTAACCCCAAAAGCAGAACTTGGCTTAAATATTACTAAAAAATGGCTCGACTCTAACTTATTAACTTTAAATATAGATAATACAAAATTCATAACTTTCAGCATAAATTCGAGAGGCGCTCCTTCCCATAACATCCACCTTAAAATACATTCCTGTCAATCAACCATTGATGTATCAACACAAACCCCATGCGATTGCCCCCCAATTACACAAACGGAAAATATTAAATATCTTGGTATATACTTCGACCGTTACATAAAATGAGATAAACATATAGATTCGGTAATAGGAAAACTAAACAAGTTGATTTACTTTTTTAAAAACTTGAGAAATATTTTAAACATATGTGATATAAAAAATATATACCTCGCACTTGCACAATCCATAATGGAATACGGCATTATTGCCTGGGGCTGTGCCAGTAAAAAATACATTATTACATTGTTTAAAGCTCCGAAAACCCTAATAAAAGTAATACTTAAGTTACCAATACTAACACCCACTTCAATCATATTCGAAAAATTCCCAGTGGTGAAAATTCAAAAATTATATTCAAAACAAATACTTACTTTCCTTTACAAGAACTTATCCACATTTAACACTTCATAAAATTCTCGCAATACTAGAACAAGACATGCTCACCAACTACAAATACCAAAAACAAACACATCCTTTGGACAAAAACACTACAGATAGCAGGCTATAAAACTATACAATTCTCTTTCTACACAATATAAAACAACTAATATTATTGAATACAAAAAAAAAACATAAGAAACTGGCTACAATCTTTTTAACTTTTAATTTATAATTTTTGTCGAATTGAAGTCGATTTTATATTTTGATTTTTATTGTTTTCTTTTTATATTAGCTGTTAACACTCTTTTGTTTTACTATTCACAATTTATAATTTATAATTTACAACTGAAATATGTCCTCTACAACACAGGTGAACTCCTAGTGTAGAGGACAATATATTATACCTTTGTAATGTAAATTTACTAAAAATAAATAAATAAATAAATAACCTGCTTTCAAGGACGTAGTGTCTAAGAGTTTGCATTACCACTCGAGCGATTTTTGGCATATTATGGCAAAGCGACTTGAGCGATCGCGTGCCATAATGTGGCAAATTTGTCTACCTTTCGAAAAACTTTTTTTTTCAAACCTTACATTTGATCTACAGTTTACGTTAGTAGAAAGTTGGTATAATACTTTGCCATTTTATGAATATTTTTATGTAATATGTCTCAAAATGATTCCTTAAGGCCGATTCTATATGCGTCTCAATTTCAAAATTGTATATTCATTTACCTATGAAGACTATCTTGTTAGCCCAGTCAGTGGGGAGTTTTACCTTGCAAAAGGTCGTGTAGTAGCGATTTTGGTATATGTTGTTAAGATTAGGACTCTACAGAAAAAAAAAGTTTTCGACCTTGGGGGGGGTCGAGCTCGAGCCACCATCTTGGATTGAAGGTGCCAAAATTTGGTTTTTTCAAAATAATTGTGCAATGATTGATCTTATGACTAAATTGCTTAAGACAAACTTAAAGAAGATAAAATCTCTAATATTTTTTGTTTCAAAATTTTTTTTGCAAGTCTAACAGGTAACGAGTTACAGTGGCGGAAATGTGAATATTTTTCTAAAAAATGGTGAAATTCCCAATTCTTGGTTTTTTTCGGACTATTCATTACATAATTATAATTTTGTAAACTCATTTCCACACCACCATGAGGTAGAGAAAATGGCGCCTTTTTTGTGGTATCTCCAGTAGGTCTTCATCCTCTTCAATGGCATTACAATCCGTGTCAAGCCTTGGTTTCCTTCCTCGGCCGTCATCTTCCTAACTGCGACATGGAGTCTTGCATCCTTCTTGACATCATCCTCCCGTCTCAGCCTAGGTCTGCCCGCCTTTCGTTTACCTCCTGGGTGTTCTGTTAGAATCTTCTTCGGTACTCGTGTGCTTGACATTTGATGCACATGTCCGGCCCATCTTAGTCTTTGGAGCCTAGAGAGTCTGGGAGCTTGGTAAATAACATAGACCTTTTTTGTGGCGGATTCTCCATGCCACTCCCTCATGTTTATGTAAGTACTTGCATACTGCTTTCTCACCCCGTATGTATGGACATTGGAGGGTCCAGAGTCGTTCAAATAAATGTAGCTTCGTTCAGTAAAATAGATTCTTGACGTGTGCGGTGAAGGAGGAAACCATATGTTTCCTTATAACGCCGTTGGGAAAGTGGTGGGGTCCCCCCCCCAATAATGCCTCTCCCTCTCGCACCGCTCCTAAGATTATTCGAAGTACCTTTCTTTCGAAGGTGTCCAGCTGTTCCTACCACATATCCATAGGCCAAGACCGTTCTAATAATTGTTTTATGTAGGGTTTTCGTATGGACGTTTCGGGATTTGAAACTGGCAACAACGCGAAGTAAGCGTTGTTAGCGCCTGTGATGCGCTTTCTTACTTCTACTGGGTTTTCTTTGTTATGCGTTATGATGGATGTAAACTTTTCGACCACTTCGAAATTATAAGTGCCTTTAAATTTCAATTTATCTTTTATTCTATGGTGTGGGGTTCTGGTTATATATTAGTTTTTTTTTTTTATATATTAGATTTATAAAAAAAATTAAACAAAAATGTGCGTAATTTAGTCTTCTTCAAATTTGCCGTAAACATTTTTGTTGTAAAATTAACTATTGAGAAATAATTTTGAAAAAACTAAATTGTGGCACCTTCAATCCAAGATGGCGGCTCGAGCTCGACCCCCCCAAGGTCGAAAACTTTTTTTTTCTTTAGAGTCCTAATCTTAACAACATATATCAAAATCGCTACTACACGACCTTTTGCAAGCTAAAGGCATTTTTATCCCCCACTGACTGGACTAATTTGACTAGTTTTCGACTAATTTGCGATATGTCAAAAGCAGAAATATATCGATTTTGTCCAGGAGGTTCATAAATTATAATTATACAGGGTGTTAAGGGACATATTTGACTTACTTTAACCAGTGATTCCTGACATTATTTGGAGTAAAAAATGTATATGAAATTTTGGTCTCCGGTGACTATTTTTGACGACTTTTTTTTTTCAAAACTTTTTTTTTTCATACTTAAACAAAAAAAAAATTCTTTCGCATTTCGTCACTGGTCACTTAGCCGGGTGTCCGACGAACCCCTTACCCCACCTCCAACTGTTCAACAACTACAATTTTTTATGCTTTTGTAGAAAAAAAAATCAAAAAAGTCACCGGAGACCAAAATTTATTTTTTTACTCCTAATAATGTCAAGAATCACTAGTTAAAGTTAGTCAAGTACGTCCCTTAACACCCTGTATAGGTATTTATGTTGATAATTTGATAAATTATAAAAATATTATATATTTGTTGAACAAATTGATATAATTACTGAAATCATAAATTTGAGTTGAATTAAGTTGAGTTGCCAACCAGTTTTCTGTTTCTCCATGAGCGAAGGCCCTTTAGTCTCTCGCGATAGACTAGATGTCGAATCTTTCAACCCGATAAAGTTAAGAACAGATTCTAAACTAAAAACCTTTATAATGAGCATTTTGCATATCCCGCGTCACCTAAAGCACATTAAATACTTGACAAATTTATGTATTTTTTCATCACACTTTTCAGGAGCAATCCAATAATATTCCATTATTTAAACCACAAATTTATGGAGATTAAAATAAAGTGCCCAAATGGAAAAAAAATACCGCTCCCATAATATTTACGGTTAATCCACCAAAAGCTTTCTAAATAATGAATTTTAATTTATTATTAATCTGAAACAGAAAAATCTGAAAAAGACAATAAAATATGCGTTAAGAAAAGAAGATAAATATGAAACAGAAAACAGTTAAATATGACCGAATCGGATACCTAGAGTCAAATTATCTTGTGGTAGAGCTTTATTCCGGCAAGGCAAAGGTCCTGGATTCGATTCATAGATGACATCGTATGTTTTGTTTCAGATTCTCGATTGAGTGTCGCTAATGTTGTCTTCATTAATTAAATAATTAATTCTAATTTTGAACGTAGCTTTAACTTTGTGGTTTTATATTACAAATTTGAAACAATATTACTTTGCTCGAACTACTATATTTTTTATTCGCCGACCGGTTTCGGAACAACCGTTTTTCTTCAGGGCAAAGGATATACTAATTTAACATTACAAAACGATGGGAGAACATAATATGTTACTAAATGGTGATGTGGGGGCGGAGGCGTGACGAGGAATTAGTAAAGAGTGGGGGGAGGAGTTAGAACGGATGGTGAAAGGAAACATGGCTAAGTTAGGACGGTAAGGTAATATTTTCTGTTTAAAATACTCATCATTAATAATGTCAAACAGCGGCAAGTGACGGCTTACATAGTTGAGGCGTAAGTTGACTAGCAATCCGAAGGTCACGAGTTCAAATCCTAGCGTGCGCAAGTAAATTTTATTTGATTGATTTGTGTTATTCCACAAATTTAATCATTTAAAAAATATAAGGTACATTTGCGGCACGTTCCAGAGTAAAAGATGCTCTCGGTATCACCTCGGTGCAAGACCCCCATTCAGAATTGAAACCTTGCTTGAAATGGCTTTAGCCGTGTTTGTTGACTAGATCTGTATAGCCAGGTACTTCCCCACCTTTCCCTTCCCCTTCCTACTTAGCCTCACAACGCACCCCAATTGGGGATGCCGTAGTCTCACTGACTTCAGAAGGGAGCAGTTGGGACTCTTGTGACTCTGTGTGACATAAAAATAAAAATAAAGTGTACATTAGTTTGTAATGTTAACTGAATGTTTTCTTTGCCCTGAGAAAAGAACGGTTTTTCCGAATCCGGCCCGCATATAAAAAAAATATAGTGGTTTAAATAAAGTAATATTTTTTAATTTAATTACTTATTGAATTATTGTTACGGTTTATTTGAAAGATTTATACTTCAGTACGAGACAACCTTCAGATCGTTTTTTTTGGGGTTCTTAACGTGTTGCAAATTCACCAGTTTCCCATATACACCACTAGTTTCTGGACATATTTATTGTTTAACATCTTGGTTTATAATATAATACTAAACATGAAAGTTTTCTAAAACTTTTTTTAAATACAACCTTTCAGCATCAGTACTATTTATTCGTGGTACACTAAAACTTACGAAATTAAACAGAGCTCCGCGCGTCATGTGAACAAAACAGTAATTTAGATTTGCAAACGACAAAAGAATTCTTTCCTCCATTCTTATTATTTCTGTTATAGCAGAGGACTTTCAACATTATTCTTGGAAAACCATTAACCACTCATATTACATGGTAAATACTGCGTTCAACTGTGCAGTGAAATACAAACACTATTCCCACTTGCGGTCTGCAGGAGGGTAAATAATCAGAGTGCATCGGCCACAAATAATATGGATAACACTGTGAATCTAAAAGGCACTAGACAAAACTATTCAAGTACAATATGAAGATGTAAGATGTGCCGGGTGAAGATTTAGCAAAAATGACTAAAATACTTTTTAGTGACATGTCCCATTCACTGTATAATAAAACACCAAAAAAATCATAAGCCGTTATAATTGCATTCAAAATATAAAAAATTTCAGGCGGGTATGGGTATCGCCGCCCCGTGTACCATTTATTGGATAACCAACACCTCTGCCGTAGGTAACCCCAAGTAATACGCTTTGTTTAGTGACTTAGCAGAGGTACCGGGCTTATCAGGTGAAGTGTGTTCAGGTCATGACGGCAGATAGGTACGTCTGCCCACTAGCTGCGTGGCGGGTCGAACGGGGAGAGACCGACGGGAAGAGGCCGTTTTGGGGAGAGCCTTTGAGTTCTCCAGCAGGTCTCTCTCGACCCATCGTCTTGCACCACAGCGGGAAGGATGGATTCATGCATCCGTCACTTCTGGACACATGACTCCTAGATTCTTACCCATCCCTTTTAGGTAAATTTTCCCTTTCCAGAACTTATTCTCCTTCTTTTCCTTTAAAATACCATCTAAACAACATCTACAAATATGAAATCGGCCATTGAAAATTGGGAAAATATTTTTTTGATGAAATCTTTTGAGATTTTTCGATGATTTTTCAGAAGAGATCCTTGAGGGAAATTATTTTCCTCACGAGCCACCTTTGTGGGTGTAATAAAAAAAAATAAGCGTATATAAATATAATATTTTATATGTTATAGCATTTAACTATATAATATAACATTACATTATTTTATATAATATAACAATAAAACATTTGACACAAGTTCATTTTATATAATTATTTATTTACGGCGCAAATAAAATACCTTTGTATACAGAATTAAAATCATTAAAAAACAATTCTAACATGTACTATGATTTAAATTAACTACAATTTACAATTTTGGAAACAAAATGTAAACCAAAAATTTTAGTTTTAAAAAATATGTCAAATGCTTTTTTATGTCAAAAGGGTGACCTGACAGTTGATCCGCCAACAGTTGGTCCCCCGAAATGTTATTTACTATAAAATTATAATTTTTTGTGCATAATTTACTAATTTGAAAAACAATATCGACTTCAAAAATACCTGATAAGTTGGTACGAATATCAAACGAATTTATAAATATACGGTGTCAATTTTTTGTACTTATTCGCTCGTATATACAGTACTAGCTTTTGCCCCCGGCTTCGCTCGCATGGTATTAGGGGGTTTCCCACTCCGTCTCCTCCACCTTCACTCCACTCCCCCCTCCCCCCTCCCCTTCCCACCCCTCCACCCCCTCCCCCTACCACCCTCGCCACCCCTCCACCCCCCCCTACCACCCTCCCCACTCCACCCCCTGTCCCCACCACCAATCCCCCCTCCCCCTTCTCCCCCTCTCCACCACCTCCCCCCACTCACCACACCCCCTCTATACCCGTTACATTCATTTTTCAAACAGTTCGCGTGCCACGCAACTGTCGCAATTTTTCATCCATATTAATTCATACATCCACACGTCCATACAAACTTTCACCTTTATAATATTAATAGGATACGGACAAGTAGTTTTATCTTTGATGCATTTGAATGAAAATACGTTTTATGCTTTTGTTCTCTCTACGCACCCCGTCGGATCACTTAAATATATTTTGTGTAAGTTTTGTTTTGACCGGTCAGTGGTTGAGTGGGCATAGCGCTTGAATCCCACCAGAGTGTCGTGTGTTCGTTTCCTCGGCTGGCTAAGTCCTCCATCACAACACAAGCAACATTTTCGGCTTTCTGTGGTGGAAGTAGGAGATTTTCAAACATCGTTGGGTTAAGATATCAATATTTATATGCTCCGGGCTATGCTTTTAAAATGAGATTCTTACTTTTGGCAAAAAGTAAGGGTTATTCCGGTCTGTTTTTTTGCCAGTGGTATCACTGGCAAAAAAAAATCTATCACTAAAAAAATCAATATATATTTGTTATAAAAGAAAGTCCAAAAAATCGTGCGGACCGCAAAAACTCGAGAAACGAGTCCCGGTACGATCAAGGGAGTTATATGGTGTAGTAGATTGTTACGTTTACTGAATTGTAAGTACTATGAGCGGGTAGAACGCCTCACTTATCAGCACGGGAACCTTTATTGCATAACCAACACCTCTACCATAGGTCACCCCAAGTGGTTCGCTACGTTTGGTGATTTAGCAAGGGTGCCCGGGTTCATGGGGTGAGGTTTGTCTAGGTCTTGGAGGCGGATGACCAAGACACACTGAACCCCAGATTTCTACCCACCCCTTAAACCCTTTTCCTTCCCAGAACTCTCCTCTCCTTCCTTTTCCTAAAAAAAACCCTCCACACAGCATCCCCAAAGATGACATAGGCCCTGAGGAAAATTATTTTCCTCAGCGCCTCCTGTGTGGAGCTCATGTAAAAAAAATGGACTCACTCAGGGTTATGGATGCGGCCCGCTCTCTACAAGTAGTCAATGTGATTTAAACGCTCTTTTATCAACAAGCATTTATTAAACAAGAGTTACAACGTAAAACATATTAAATTTATAGCTTTTTAAGGCCTGTTAAACACTTCTAGTATGGCTTTGTTACGAAACTAGTCTGGACGTTAATGGCTCAATTAAACTAAAAGAACTAGCTACCTTAACGTGATGGTACTGCGGCAGCGTGGGCAGGAATCGGGAGCCTGGTTTTCAATGTCGCCTGACGGAAAACCAGACTGCAGGCAGTGTGAGTTCAGCCTCGTCTCGACGGGAACCTTCTCGGGACTGCCATGGGTTCAGCAACAATGCACTTGGTATTTAAATACGACATTTAACTGGTTAATAATCTGGCGGCAACGAAACAACCACGAACTTCGCCAAAGGCAGGCCCTCTGGCCGGGTGAAACGGGTCACCTTACATCGTGTGTAGTGTATTATTTTTGACGGGGAAAAGAGGCCGAATCAAGCGAACTGGCCCTTTATATAGGTTCACTCGTCTAGCGGCGGGCTGATGACTTAGACTGGCCGAGGCTTCTCAACCTAGGGGAAAGTTGCGAATGTCAAAGTTTTCGACGCTATGTGTTACATATAACAAGATCTCTATCCCCCCTCCAGGATAAGAGTACCCGTTTTTACCTAAAGGAAGTGCTTTTGGAGATATAAGGGCTGGACGTTCCGACGTTGGAGAGCGCAAGTTGGTAGGCGTGGTGGAGTATGTCGGTGAGTAAAGAAGGTTCTGGAAAGATCTGTAAGGTTCGATAAAGCTGTAAAAAGTGGCAGAGTATGTCGGTGAGTTTAGAACGTTCTGAAAAGTTCTGTAAGGTTCAATAAAGCTGAGCCAGGTCTATCCATATGGGGTATATAAAGCAAGATCCGTAGTAGATTAGAACGTCAGATCAATCTCACGTCAAATCCCTGAGCGAAGCCGGACACCCCAGCCAGAGTATTTGAGAGCATTCCACGACGTTCCAGAACATCTCGGAACATTCTGGAAAATTGTGGAATAAACAGGAATAGGGAATCGGGAGCATCAATCTGGAACAATCCAGAACACTCTCAAATGTTGTCCTGAGCAGAGCCGAGTAACCCAGTTAGTATTAAATAAAACCAAGGGGGAGTGTTCGGGAATCGATTTCACTTTTTTTCAATTTTTTCAATTCAACCGGTCAATTTTTTTCCCGGTGATACAATTGTATTCACTAAAATAATATTAAATTAAACCAAGGGGGAGTTTTCGGGTATCGATTTCACAGGAAAGTTAACTACTTTGATATGGTTACGTCAGTTTTTTATGAAAATAACATTCATGCGTGTATTTTGTAACCTCGTTAGTCGTTAATTACGTTAGTTCCTCGTTGGTTACGTTAGTTCTATATGAAAGTAACATTCATACATATATTTTGCAACCTCGTTAGTTGTTAGTTACGTTAGTTTGCCATTGGTTACGTTAGTTCTTTATGGAAGTAACATTCATACGTGTATTTAGCAACCTTGTTAGTTGTTAGTTACGTTTGTTCGTCGTTGGTTACGTTAGTTCTTTATGGAAGTAACATTCGTACGTGTATTTTGCAACCTCGTTAATTGTTAGTTACGTTAGTTCGTCGTTGGTTACGTTAGTTCTTTATGAAAGTAACATTCAGACGTGTATTTTGCAACCTCAGTATTATTTATATTATACTAACTCATATACGTTACGTTATCAAATGCGGAAGCACAGTGGCCGGCAAATCGTTCCACAGCCGAGTTGTTGAACTCAAGAACGAGTCGTGGAAGCGACCCGTTCTTACGTGACAAATTTCAACCGTGTATATATGTTGGGTGCGCGTTTGGCGTGTTTCCCGGCAACGCACAGGTGCCGAGGGGATCAATTACGCTAGTTCCACGGAGCATCTGCCATACATTCGACGTGTTTTTTTTTTACATTAACTCCACACAGGAGGCCTTGAGAAAAATAATTATCCTCAGGGCCTATGTCATCTGGTGTGTGTGTGTGTGTGTGCTCTAAATATTGCAATCCGTTCGTTAAGATAGGAGAATCAATCAAACGGACCGTTTTTGGACAGAGTTGGGAGTTTTTTCAAGTACTTTGGGGCTCCAGACCAGAGATGGCTACCGATAAACATAATAATAATAAAACATAGATAATGAATATTATAAAAACTTATGCATAATCCACAAAAAGGTTCTGCAAGATTAAAATAATTGTCGTTATACCAAGACTACCAAATGTGATAAAACAACTTGCTATAATATCCCAATCACATGGATGGACAATGAACGCTTTTATTACCATTATTTTATAAATATTTTTTTTATAATCAATTATTTTATAATAATCTAAATAAGTTTAAAAAGAAACTGTTTTTATAAATTGAATAACAATATTATTGAATCTATAAAAGAAATAAAAATGCAGGTCTACAAATGAAACTTGATAACAATAAATAAGCTTTAATTTTAAACGTAAAGATTCACGGTTACGGTACCGTGACAGCAAAAAAGGGCATTAAACATAAGTTCCTTATCGCTATAATGCTGCAGCTCTTTCCAAAGATGAGATACACAACGTACGTGGTCTGTATCCTCCAAAGGAGAAAAATTGATCATTTTCTTGCATCTCTCTCACACACCGCACCATGACGTCTCCGTAGACCACTACAATACTACTAGCCATGACAATAATTTTGAAAGTATGGAATAAAGCCACAAGGATAATATTGAAGAGTGAGTGTATTTCAAAAATTAAAAAAAAAGTCAAATGTCAAAGCGCTGATGGTTTGGCGTTTGCTCTTACACATAGAGGGTGTTAAGGGACGTACTTGACTTACTTTAACCGGTGATTCCTGACATTATTTTAAGTAAAAAATGCAAAAGAAATTTTGGTCTCCGGTGACTTTTTTGGCGACTTTTTTTCATAAATTTTTTCTTCAAAATCAAACAAAAAAATTTCTTCCGCATGTTGTCACTGGTCACTCAGCCGGGTGTCCGACCAACCCCTTACCTCGCCTCCAACTGTTTAACTACCATTTTTTAATGATTTTGTAGAAAAAAAAACATCAAAAATGTCACCGAAGACCAAAATTTCATTTACATTTTTTATTCCAAATAATGTCAGGAATCACTTTCTATTCATTTTTTATTCCAAATTATGTCAGGAATCACTGTGTAACGGTGTGGCCTGCGTATTCGCAATTTTGCATGGGAGAGTTGGCTGCATTGCGCACCGAAATAATCCACGCATAACTCAGGGAAGCTTCGAGATTGTTCGGCTCTTCAGTTGACGGAATTACCACGGGTCGGGAGGTTGTGCTTGTTGAGCGGGCTGGAACCCATTTCATCATGATCGGACTTCGAGACGTGAGAATTAAATTTTATTTGTAACAGATCGAGATATTATTTTGACTTTGTTTTAGAGATTACTGAGTGATAAATATGTTTTCGTTTACACGATCACAGGCGCCCATCAGTTATTTCTTTTAAAGTTACCTGCAAGATTCCGATAGACACGGTCAGAGAAATTATGATCAAATTCACAGCTGGTTACTTATTACGCATCCAGCCACCCCTGATGATTATTTATATTTTAACTTAATAGAGTCTCATTGCAAATTTAGAATGTTCCCAAGGGCCGGTTTTTATTATAATAAAATTAATCATTGTTCTGACTTGGCATTCTTTACTGATTACCTACCCTCAGTGCCTTGCTGATTATATTTGTGTTTTAACACTATTTTATATTGATGGATGACCAGCCATGGTGGGTATAATATATAGGTAAATGTTATATGTTACATTGGCGCGCTTCGGCTGAACCTGTTTTTTTGATTGTTTTTTTCTCGCACGTGTTCGCAGGTGTTTTATTTCACAATTATCAAATAGTTCACATCTCGATCTGTTATATTTATTTGTTTCTCACGTCTCGCTTGGGTTTATGACAGCCCGTCCCACGACCAACTTACCGATCCGTTATTTTACACATAGATTCACACAGTTTATTGCTTTGGTTTCCGTCAGCTCATCAGCGTTATTACGCTTTTAAATTATTTTGCTGTTCAGTTCGCTGGCAGCATACCTTACTTATTATTTTCTTAGAATTGGCGATTGCTTGTGCATTATCATTTTTCATGTCGTGTTGTTGCATGTGTGCTAATAAATTTTTTCTACCCTACAATCGAGTTCTAGGTTATGGACGAAGGTGTAGAAACTAGGAGCAAATCTGCGGCAAAAATTATCATGGCGAAACAGGATGATACATCGGCGGGTTCCAGTTCGGCGTTGTCATTTCCGTCTCCTCCGTCGTTTCCGGTACACAAGTGGAACCTCACTTACGATGGCTCTACGGATGTCCGCAATTTTATTGAACGGGTAGAAGAACTTGCTGTCGCTAGAAATGTAAGTTATGCTTCACCTTTTTCTTCTGCAGTCGAATTGTTTTCAGGACAGGCGCTACAATGGTTTAGGGTAAATCGCTCATCCTTCTCATCTTGGGCGGACATTGTAGTCGCGTTAAAAAACGAATTTGAACTATTAGATCATGAAAGGAGATTATTGTCACAAATCAGAGCGACGTTTCAATTTCAGAAAGAGAATTTAAGTTCTTTTATCACACGTGTTCAATCGCTTAATAATCAATTGTCCACAAAGTTGCCGGAAGATGAAATTCTGGAGATTTTACTGAGTAATATGTTGCCGAGATACATTCAGAAACTTTCACTTTCTGAGATCCCTGATTTGTTAACCTTAAAAAAATTAGGTAGGATGATTGAATTGGCTGACAACCGTTCAAACGACAGATCTCATACTGGTAATTCTCATCCTAATAATTTCAATTCTGTTAGGAATGACTATTCTCGTAATAGAGGCAATGAGAGGAATCACAGTAATCTGAATTTTTCTAGAAATAACTATTCTGGTAATAGAGGCAATGAGAGGAATCCGATTGATTCAAATTTTTCTAGGTTTAACCAAACTAGCAATAGGAATATTGACAGTAAATTGAACAATGTGAATTCTTCTAGAAACAAATACTCTAACGATAGAGATGGTTTTGTTAATACAGCCAATCCTAATTTCAATTTCAGGAAGAACCGTCGTGATTTGACCAATGTTTTGCTTAACCAGTCAAATGTGAATTCTAGGGAGGTGCACTGCTTTCGCTGCGGGCGACCAGGTGTCAAGGCTCCTCTCTGCGGCTGCCGTCGTCAAAAAAACTGATGGCCCGTGAGGTCCTTTCGGTGGGCGCTATGACGTCAGCGTTTGCCGAGACTACTTCACGGGAATGGGTTTTGTGGCTGAATACCGTAAGAGATTTTTATAACAATTTAAGGTCTTCGAAGGAGGTGCGAGCGGCCAACAGGGACGGCCGTCCTTACATCTCTTTCCAAGTTTTGAGCACAGGCTACTCCGGTCTTCTAGACTCTGGGTCGCACGTATCTATTTTAGGGAATAACTTTCATCGTAAATTTTTAGATTTAGGTTTCAATTTTTCAAAGTTGGACTCTGAGTTCTCTCTAGTATCGGCAACTGGTCATTCGGTTACCTGCTCTTACAAGTTAGCTCTTCCGGTGCGTTTTGAAAATGTTGTTAGAACTTTCAATTTTGTTATTATGCCAGACATTAAATCTGACATTATTCTGGGTTGTGACTTTTGGAAAATGTTCAACATTTGTCCTAAGATTTCGAAATTAATGTCTTGTAAGGATTCAGACAGTAGAGTTCAAGCATCTAATCTTATTGGGCTTGATAGTGAGAAAAATTTATCTCAATCCCAACGTTCCGTCTTGAACAAAGTAGTTCAGGAGTTTGTGGATTACTCAGGAGATCGGTTAGGCAGAACAGAGTTAGAACATCATGTTATAGACACGGGTGATGTGCCTCCTATTAAACAAAGGGTTTATCCCATTTCTCCGCACTTACTTCCGGAAGTACATAGGGAGCTTGACAGACTCCTAGATTTAGGTGTTGTAGAACCGAGCAACAGCGCATGGAATAATCCCATTGTCTTAGTACCCAAGAAAAATGGCACTTTCAGACTTTGCCTTGACAGCAGACGTTTAAACGCCGTCTCGAAACGCGACGCCTACAATTTACCGTTAATCTCAGACATTCTCAACAGCTTAGGTGGTGCTCGTTATTTGTCAACTTTGGACTTAAATGATGCCTTTTTCCAAATTCCACTAGAGGAAAGTTCTAAGGAGAAAACCGCGTTTACGATACCCAAGCGTGGGTTGTTTCATTTCGTCACAATGCCGTTCGGTTTACATGGTGCAAGTTCCCGGATGATGCGTTTGATGGATAAAGTGTTAGGGCCTGAATTTGATGGCAAAGTCTTTTGCTACTTAGATGACATTATCATTATTAGTTCATCTTTCGAAGAGCATATTTATCTGTTGAGACGAGTTAAACAGAGACTACAAGCCGCCGGTCTTACGATTAATGTCCAGAAGTCCGTTTTCTGCAGGGACTCCCTTAAATACCTTGGTTTTGTCATTGATGACAAAGGCCTCCGAACTGATCCGGATAAAGTCAAGGCTATTGTTGATTTTCCCACCCCTACGTCACAAAAGAGCCTACGTAGGTTCATTGGGGTACTCTCGTGGTATAAGAGATTCATTTTCAATTTTTCTAGCATTGCGTCACCTTTGTATGTTTTAACTAAGAAAGAATTCGCGGGTAAGAAATTTGTGTGGAACGATCAAGCGCAATCAGCATTCTCAAAACTTAAAAACTTTCTTGTAACCGCTCCGGTTCTCGCATGTCCTGATTTCAAGAAACCGTTCACGATTAGCGTAGACGCGTCGAATGTAGGGCTCGGAGCATGTCTTTCACAACTGGATGATAAGGGGTTAGAACACCCTATTTCTTTCATTTCAAGAACACTTTCTGCTCAAGAGAGGAACCACTCAACCACGGAAAAAGAGTTAAATGCCATGATTTTCGCGTTGGAAAAATTCAAGGGTTATATTGAGGGCTCGCCTATTCCGGTAAAGGTTATAACAGACCACTACAGCCTGAAGTGGTTGACCAGTTTGAAGTCGCCCTTAGGACGTCTCGCGCGCTGGGCAGTCAGGTTGCAGCAGTTCAACTTTGAAATTATACATAGGAACGGTAAAGACAATGTAATTCCTGACGCATTATCACGGGATCCTTTACAGGTAGATACGATTAGTCAAAATTTTTCTACCTCGGACAATTGGTACGTCCGTACGTTTCGTACGTACGGTAATCCGGCGTGGAGAATTTCCAATGATAGGCTCTATAAACATATCCAGAGTATGGAGGTTTTACATAGGTCCTACGACTGGAAAGAGGTAGTTCCGAAGGAACTCAGGAATAGTTTGATTGTACAGCACCATGTTCCTCCTACTTGCGCCCACTTCGGGATTTTGAAAACCCTGAATAGAATTAGACAAAAATATTATTGGCCTAAAATGGCTGCTGATGTAAAAGCTTTCATCGGTAAGTGTCAAATTTGCTTAGGTTACAAGAGTACTAATTTGTTACCGCCAGGTCTCATGGGAAATCCCAAATTGGTTCAGCGCCCTTGGCAAATGATTGCGACTGATTTACTTGGGCCATATCCGAGTTCATACATAGTTTGGCACTCATCGACGACAAAACTCTACGAGCAAGTCTCACAAGGCAAGCAGTTTCTTTCGGGAGGTGCCAGGTGGACCTCATTATTTCCAGGAGGAAATATTTTCTTTTGGGTGAGGGGGTAATGTAACGGTGTGGCCTGCGTATTCGCAATTTTGCATGGGAGAGTTGGCTGCATTGCGCACCGAAATAATCCACGCATAACTCAGGGAAGCTTCGAGATTGTTCGGCTCTTCAGTTGACGGAATTACCACGGGTCGGGAGGTTGTGCTTGTTGAGCGGGCTGGAACCCATTTCATCATGATCGGACTTCGAGACGTGAGAATTAAATTTTATTTGTAACAGATCGAGATATTATTTTGACTTTGTTTTAGAGATTACTGAGTGATAAATATGTTTTCGTTTACACGATCACAGGCGCCCATCAGTTATTTCTTTTAAAGTTACCTGCAAGATTCCGATAGACACGGTCAGAGAAATTATGATCAAATTCACAGCTGGTTACTTATTACGCATCCAGCCACCCCTGATGATTATTTATATTTTAACTTAATAGAGTCTCATTGCAAATTTAGAATGTTCCCAAGGGCCGGTTTTTATTATAATAAAATTAATCATTGTTCTGACTTGGCATTCTTTACTGATTACCTACCCTCAGTGCCTTGCTGATTATATTTGTGTTTTAACACTATTTTATATTGATGGATGACCAGCCATGGTGGGTATAATATATAGGTAAATGTTATATGTTACAACTGGTTAAAGTAAGTCAAGTACGTCCCTTAACACCCTGTATAATGATGCAGATACGTTTTTAGATTTTCACGGCCAAAAGTATTTTCGTTATTTGTTTTTGGGGTGTTATGCCGTGTTGCGCTACCTCATTCTTTAGCCAACGTTTCGGACAGCATTGCAGTGTCCATCATCAGGGAAGATCCGGCAGATCCGGTAGATATGTCTTAAAACGTATCTATATAATGATGTAAGTAGTTCTTTCTTTAATAACAATAGTCGAAAATGAGACAAACGGTGAACGTAAACGCGGGGAAATGGGTGTGGGCGTATTTTTAGTGATGTGCATGGATGTTTTTTAATACGTAAGGAATGTATATATATATATTAATAATTTATACATTGGAATTATTTTACACATATATTCAAGAGTATATAATGAAATTTTCAAATATTTTACTTAAAAAGTAACGGAGAAATCAGCTGCCGCGCATTGCAAGTCGCTATCCGGCCGGGCAATGTGTGTAGGTACTACATTGAAGGTCACAATTTTCATCTGAAATAATTTTTCAAAAAAAAAAAGTTTTTTTAAAAGTTTTTCTTCAATTATCTATTTTACCCTCACTTCTCATTAAAAAAATGAAAATTAATATTTTTTTGAGGAATGTGAAAATGCTGTATTCTTTGTACGTTTTTTGCAATAAAAAATTGTTAAAATATAGGCATTGTTTAGGATTGAGGCTCAAATATTGCGTATTTACATAAAGAAACTATGTGCTGAGTTTGATAACGATTGATCAAAAACTGTACCAGCTAGAGTGAACACAAATTCGAAAAAAGTAATTTCGAGAAAAACGCGTTTGAAAATAAGGGTGACAGTAAAGGTTAATTTAAGGCAGTAATTTTTTTTTTTTTTTACGTTAGCTCCACACAGGAGGCCCTGAGGAAAATAATTTCCCTCAGAACCTCAGAATCTTTGGGGATGCTGTGTGGAGGGTTTTTTTAAGGAAAGGAAGGAGTGAAGAGTTCTGGGAAGGAAAAGGGTTTAAGGGGTGGGTAGGAATCTGGGGTTCAGTATGTCCTGGTCATCCACCTCCAAGACCTAGACGAACCTCACCCCATGAACCCGGGCACCTATGCTAAATCACCAAACGTAGCGAACCACTTGGGGTTTGGGGTGACCTATGGCAGAGGTGTTGGTTTTCCAATAAAGGTTCCCGGGGCAGCGGTACCCATTCCCGCCTCCCAAATTGAATGAATCAATTTAAACAACTTACCGGTTAATCAGCTATTCCAGCACCTTATTGCAGTCCTACGGTCGACCGCTCCGTACTATTTGCCAAGTGCCGTTCGACCGAGGGACACTCACTCAAACGCTTATAACTTTTAAACGGCCTAGAATTTTTGTTTGAAATATTTAGAAAATATTTTTAAATAGTTCTACTGTCGATTTATGAAAAAAAATTGAATTTTTTGCAGCCTCTATACCTATTTCCCCCCTTAATGTGTAAGAAAGAGCTGCATCAATACAGCGATAAGAAACGTATTTTTATTATCTTTTTGTCGTCACGGTACGGTAACCGTGAATCTTCACGGTAATTATAAAAGCGGTAAATGAATGGTATTGAAATTGTCATGACAGAGACGAGTTCTAATCTTATTTGATTATTATCTGCTGGCACGAGTACATTCCCTTGCCGTCAAATTTCGAGAATTAATTACATTAAGTACATTCCTACGCCACTACCTACGCTGTCACTTTCATCAATATCGTAAAAAATTGTTCCACCAATTATCAATCCCATATTTATACATTAAACATTTCAACAAAATTGAAATAAATTAATACAACGTCAATGGCTATTGTGCGAAAAAAATTATCTTGTGAATTCTTCTTAATTAACTTACCAGCTTGTCCACAGCGTTGCCCCGGCTTTACACATAGTAGACAGTGACCTTCTTCTTGTTTTGAAGGTCAGTTATGAAAAATTTCATCGTTGAGCTCGGAATCAAACTGTAGATTTGTATAAAAATCATATTCACGCCGCCCGCCCGCCACAGACATTCTTCTTCTTTATATTAATAGAAAGATATATAAAATAATTTTAACGAAATTGATATAGATACATGCACGCAAAATAAAATAAAGAAGTGACGTTTCGTGTGGTTTATACGGTAAGTCTTGTAGTTTCAACATCATTTAACAGATGTTGTTAGTATAGTTAGTTATACGTATTTTTGTGGTTTCTCAACAGTTGTCAGTTAAGCAGTTTTCTTTTTACACTAGCTTCACATAGGAGGCCCTGAGGAAACCAATTTCCCTAGGGGCCTATGTCATCTTTGAGGATGCTGTTTGGAGGACTTTTTAAGGAAAGTAAGTTAAGTTAAGGAAAGGTGGGTAGGAATCCGGGGGTTAGTGTGCCCAGGAGTGACGGACATATGAATTCATTCCTCTCACTGCGGTGTAAGGCGATGAATCGAGAGAGTCCAAAAGATCTCAATAGGCAGGCAGACGCATCCGCCCCCAAGACCTAGACAAACACCATACCATGAACCCGGGCACCCCTGCTAAGTCACCAAACGTAGCGAACCATTTGCGGTGACCTATGGCAGGGGTATTGGTTATCCAAAAAAAGATTTCCGGGGCGGCGGTACCCATTCCTGCGTATCAAATTGCAAGTAGAACCTTGGAAGAGTATAATCTATCGTCGTTCGTGTCTAATGTACGAACGGTTACCGTAACAACCGAAGGCATATCATGGTAGACGGCAGGATTTCATCAGTATCGCCAGTCCAGCCGCAGAATAACTTAGAGTCTCCTACAGAATGGACGTCTGGTCCAGTTAAATACTCATTGTAAACATTACGATAAACGCAAAAAAAAAAATTTGGATTCTCAACGAACTTCGATCTTATTTGGAAGTTTCCGAAAACCATTCAATTGATCTTAATCACTTGGATTAAAGATCACACTTAATGACATTTTTTTAATGTTTGTAATATCAAATTTATGTTAATGATTAGTTTGCGATAAGTGTGGTGAAGTGACATTAATATTGTTTTGTGAGAATTGCCGAGATATTTAAAGATAGAGGATGGCCTCCAGGGACAGTGAATGGGAATCATGAAACACCAGAGAAAGAATTCATTATACACATCAGTTTTAATGAAATACCTTTGGAAAGCAGATTATATGCTATTGGAATCAATAGTATTATATCCATCAAAGAATGTTTGCAGTAGTCGCACAAAGACTAAACAGATTATTACAAAGCAAATATCATCATAATTATTATTCAATTAAAATTAAAAATCAATAATTATCTGAACTGTTCCTACACAAAATTAAACACATTTTCTAGTACAAATTGGAAGTTAGTACAAATTTTCTAGCACATTTATGTCCATTTCAAACACAGGTACCTGCTATCTAATTTAAAAAAAATGTTTATTTTTATATCTTTTTAATAATGCGCGTGGAAATATGTTACTGCTTACACCGTACAAAAACATGGCAATAATGGGGAATTGTTGATAAAGTAAAAATAAAACAACATAAAAATCAAGTAATTTCTATCAAAGAAGTCCAGGGAGTTAAAGAATTGATAAAACTCAATTAAAACGTCGAAGAAAATGTTCAACTTAAATAAGTTTTCTCATCAACAAATTTAGGCAGCAAATTTGTATTAAGAAACTTGTTTAGGTATTTGAATGTTGGCTCTAACAATAGTCAAAAAGCTGGCGGTTATCTTCACGTCAAGTTTAAAGATTCGCAGATCTATTTACCATAACTGCCTTAATGATTCAATGTTATTCAAAGCCCGAAAGTACAAGTTTTTGGGTTCAAAAACATATTATTTACTTAATTAGTTTTCTCGCATAAAAAAATTCAAGGCTTGGTTCAATTCAAATCACAATGCTTCTTGTTTTTGTTTGTATCTAGTCGTATCGTGTTACCTGATCCTACTTGAGCCAACGTTTTATACAGTCTCACTACTCACTTTTTCTTTTTTTTACATTAACTCCACACAGGAAGCCCTGAGGAAAATAATTTCCCTCAGTGCCCATGTCATCGGAGATGTTGTGTGGAGGGTCTTTTTGGGGAGAGGAAGGAATGAACATTGGTTTTGAAGACAGTAGGAAGGAGAAAACACAGAGACCGGCAAATCGTTCCACAGCCGAGCTGTTGAACACAAGAACGATTCGAAGAAGCGACTCGTTCTCATGTGACAAATGTCATCCGCGTACATATATTGGGCACGCGTTTGGCTTGTTTCCCGACTATGCACCGGTACCGAAGGGATCAATGACGCTAGTTCCTCGGAGCATCTTCCATTGAAAAATCGCTAGAACAAGGATAGCATGCCCACCAGACGCCTGTGTTCTAAAGATTGCAATCCGTCTGTTAAAATGGGAGAATCTATCAGTGCCCGTTTCTGCACAGAGTCGAGGGTATTTTTCAACCTTCAGAGGTAGCTGTAATAAGGCAGACAACAGACATTATGTATCAGCTTGATGAGGGATGCTGCAAGAAGCTCTAGTCCAAGATGATCAGAAAATAACGAACATTGACCGTAACCCTCAGGCTAATTTGTTCGCTTTTTGGAACAACTCACATAGTTCTCATATTTTTTTATTTTATTTTATTTTAGTTTATTTAGGAAACAAACAGTTATACATATTTTATAAGAAAGTAACATATTACATGATTGCATTAACCAGCGAAGTTTCCGCTACAATTTATAATATATAAACATGGATTAAAACATTAAAAAAAACATAAAGTGGTAGAAAAAAAAAGAAAAATATATATATATACAACAGAAATGAAAGAAAAAAACACACACACAAATTAAAGCATATGGGATATATAAATCATCCAAATATTATTATTATAATAAAAAGAAGGAAAACCAACATAATGAGAATGAAAAAAATAACATGCAGCAGGGGTGGAGAATTCGTAATTAACAATTTGTTTTGATAAGTTTTAAGATTTTCACGGCCAAAAGCATTTTCGTTGCCGGATCTGCCCTGATGATGGACACTGCAACGATGTCCGAAACGTTGGCTAAAGAAGGAGGTAGCGCAACACGGCATAACACCCCAAAAACAAATAACGAAAAAAACAATTTGTTTTAATTTTTTTCTATTATGGATTTAATAAATTGGCCTGAGGACAAATGGAAAATATCAGCGTCGTAAAAGATATCATTGTATTTTGTGCACGTCCTTCGGAGAAATAAATGTTGTGTGTAATTTGTTTTTGAGTGTGGGATGTGGAATAGTTGGTTTGACCTTGTGTTTCTTATTGGACAGTGGAAATTAATGTGTTCTAGAAGGTAGTTGTTGTCAACAACGTTGTTAATGATTTTGAATAAAAATTTTTGGTCGGATATATTTCTTCTATCTTCTAAAGTTGATATATTATGGAATGTTAATGAGTCTTTAAGGTTTTCTGAAGTTCGAAAGGATTTAAAGTCTAGGTGTTTCAATATCTTTTTTTGAATTCTTTCTAACCTTTCAATATTTACTTTGTATTGGGGATTCCATATGACTGATCCGAATTCTAATATTGAGCGAACAAAAGAGACGTACAGTATTTTGATTACGTGTGGAGACCTAAATGGTTTGGTCACTCTTATGATGAATCCTAGAAGTTTGTACGCCCTGTCACAGATGGAATTTATATGTGTTCGGAAAGACATTCCGGAGTCCATTATTATTCCTAAGTCCCTCACTTCACAACATCTTTTTATCTCTACGTCATTGATTCTGTACGGGAATATTAGGGGGTTTATGCTTTTGGTGAATGATATTGTGTTACATTTGTCCAGATTAAGGAACAGTTGGTTGTTAGCACAATATATTCCAAGCCTATTGATATCATATTGCAATTCTAGGCTGTCATTAATATTAGTGATTTTTTTGTAAATCTTAGTGTCATCAGCAAAAATTTGGAATTTGGAATTTTTAAAGCATTTACCTATATCATTGATATATAAAATAAACAAGAGAGGTCCGAGATGTGATCCTTGCGGGATTCCTGAAGGTATAAATATAAAATCATATAAATCGTTGTGTCTCCCTTACTATCACACTTTACTTTATCTAAAATAATTATAGAATTTACTTTATCTGCCTTCGTTATTATAAGGTTTTTATTACAAAATTGAAGATAAACAATTTTGAAGATAAACTTTTTAAAAGTCGTGCGTTATTATTAAAATATGTTTATTTTTGGAAAAGATATGTAGATGATATTTTTTGTATATGGACTGGCACTAATAGACAATTAAATATATTTTTAAATTTCATTAATAAACTCAACAAAAAATTTTAATTTACCCTAGAAATTAGAAATAATTGCAGCTTAAATTTTTTGGATTTAAATATTTCTATCATTAATAATAAATTTGAATTTAACATTTTTCGTAAAGATACATACACAGATATCATTAAACATGAAACATCTAATCATCCATATTCACAAAAATTAGCAGCTTTTCATACCTTGCTAAGTAGATTAATTAATGTTCCCTTATCTCCGAGTAATTTTATAACAGAATTAATAACTATTAAACAAATTGCAATTAATAACGGTTATAATTCAAAATTAATAGACAATATGTTAAACAAAAAATATAAGAAAAAGTTTTTTAGATCTTTTGTTTATCCACACGTTGTTGAAAATGATAATATGTGGAGAAAATTTTTATTTCAAATTTAATAATTAAAAACATGCCAAATAATGTACAGCCAGCTTTTTATACAAATAACAAATTAAAAAATTATATTATAAATAATAAGGATAAATGTGATTTTTTGAACAAATCTGGGGTTTATAAATTAATTTGTAATGATTGTAACTTTTTTATATTGAAAAACTTCTAGAAATTTTAACATTAGAGTTAAGGAACATATTAGATGTTTAAATAATAATAATTATTCTGAATTTGCCAACCATATTTTGGAAACAAGTCATTCTTTTGATATTAATACAGGTCTTAAAATTTTACATACTAACACTACGGGCATACAATTGGAAAATCTAGAAATTTTAGAAATTAGAATAAGCATTAATAGTAAATTAAATATTATAAATAACCAAACATTTTTTAAAAATAGCCATCTTTTAAATTTATTTTCTTATTAATACTTACAATTAATTAAAATTATTGATTTTTTGATGTAGACTAATTATTTTAATTATTTGTTCTTAAAAGTTTTTTATTATCTAAATGCAATTTTATTTTTCCAATAATTTTTATAATTAATTTTGTATAACTATTTTTATGATTTGTAAGTAATTAATCACCTCTATTTTTTAATATTTTGTCTTTCTTATAGTTTATTCTAATTTGTCTATACTTGTTTGTCATTTATTTTTCTTTATATTAACATATCCTGATGAAGATAACATTGTTATCGAAACATGTAAATATTGTTTATAATATAGTGGTTTATACAAAGTGATCTGTTATTCATTATATAATTAATGATGCCACAAAGTAATTTTGCGAAGTTTGAAGAAGATAAATAATTGAGTTGACGATGATAACGTACATGACACATTTGTCTAAAAAATGTGTTTGTTTTTATTATTTTATTATTATTATTCAGTTTAGTTCGTTTAGTTTAGATGAGCCATTTTTTTTTAAATTTTAAAGTTTGGATTAAAAAAAATAATTTTAATTTCATATTATTTCTAATAATAAAATTGGAAATCCTATATCATCGTCTAACAAAACGGTTTTTAGTTTTCCGACGCGATCAGAAATATTCCATTATTTGGATTTTATTGGAAAGCGGAAATTTTTCGACCTTCTGATAAAAAGGCCCAAAGCCTGAAAGGTTAAGTATTATTATATGCTTATGTAGCTAACTAAGCGATCAGAACATTGTTTCTTCCCTGAGATAGGTGGAGGTGATGGAATGCCACAACTCCTTGCTTCAGTTTTACATATATTCTTCCATTATTTCAAGACGACCCCGCTCAAGGATTTAACTTTGGCATGCCTTTCTGGGCGTCTCCGATATATTTTATATTCACTTACATGATATTCCCATACCATTCTTCTGAGACCTATGTATCCGTTCAATTCGGGAGGCGGGAATGGGTACTGCCGCCCCTGGAACCTTTATTGGATAATCGACACCTCTGCCATAGGTCACCCCAAGTGGTTAGCTACGTTTAGTGATTTAGCAGGGGTGCCCGGGTTCACGGGGTAAGGATTGTCTAGGTTTTAAACCCTTTTCCTTCTTAGAACTCTCCTCTTCTTCCTTTCCATGAAAAAAACCCTCCACACAGCATCCCCAAAGATGACATCCTGTGTGGATCTCATGTAAAAAAAAACGGTCTTTCCGAATGTTCGAACCAATGCCACCTTTTCTCAATCTTTATCATTCATATTCGTCGTACGGTCATGTCTACAGCTCGGAAATCTCATTTCTAATCCAATCGATCTTTCTTTATCATTCAGTGTTATGTCACACTGTCATATTATATCAGGATAGGAACTCTACTGCATGAAACAATATACATCAAAACCATTACTAATGGGACACCTTGTACCTACCTATGAATTTACAGTAGATTTGAATATTTGTTTGAATTTATTAACAATGAAAATTTTAAATATATTTTTTACTTTTTAGGGCCATTAAATTTTATCAATTTATTTTATTTTCATTGAGGGCCACATTAAAGAAAGCTTCAGATAGAGTATTATTTTTAAGTACAGCCGTCCCTGTAGTTTACAGACATTTTTTTCTTTTTCATTGTTCCTCTCAAGTGCCGTTAAAACTTTTCAGTAATAAAGCGAGCCGATAAGTTGGAAAATTCTTCTGAATCAACTCCACTATAGCAACAACTCCAGATACAGCAAAAGCAGTCCTTATTATTCAAGTAGTGAAAACAGAGATTTTGCACAGATGACCTTGTTTTGTAGAACAAACGTGATTTTTTTCAATTTGTGATTTGTAGCAGATTCTATTAATTACTTGCATCAATTTATTTCCAATTCGGAAAAACCCAGAAAACAATATGTAAAACAGTATAGGATTTTTTCCCTATAAAATTGACATTGAAATCTCGATTACACTCGATACTTATATTTACCTACGATAACATAAATAATTTGTAAGTATTGTTGGCGAATCTTACCTGTCGGTTTGAGGTCTATTGTAGTTTGGTGGAATATTACAAACTTTTAGGATGGTTCACATTATCCCTCCTTAACACTTATTTACAATAAAATGTGTTATTTAACTCTAGAACTGCACACAATTGTGCTTTACAATTAAAATATCGTTGTTTTAATAAACTTATTATATCCACACAGATATCTAAAAACATCACTTAACTACACGTGTGTCAACTAATAACTACGTAAGAATTCACTACATATAATTAAAATTGTAAAACTTAGTTTCTTAAAAGTTGAAATTCAAGCAGAAAGTTGATCGCAAGTTTACTACCAAATGCTCCGTTCTACACGTCGAGCTTTCACGGTATCGGAAGATAACTAAGGTAAAAAATGCGCCGCGCGCTTTCAAAGTTTCGCCGTTGGAAATTTCGCCGTTGAATTTCGACGCACGCGCATCTGTTCGGTACATGTTTATAATAGGTATATAGGAAATTATACGAACGTATATTTTTTAATATATAAAACAAAGTCGGGTTAGTTATACTATTTATAACTCGAGTACGGCTGGGCTGATTTTCATGAACTTTGATTTGTTGGATTTGTCTCCGCCCCGGATAGGATAATAACTATTAAAACATCTCAAAAGTTAACGAAATAAATAGTTATAAATAAAATTATTTTCCCCATACATTTGTATGGAACGAATTCTCCTATTTTGAAAGAACTGCAGCAATATTGTGAGGGGTATAATATTGAACTGTGCATGAATTCCAAACATTCAAAAACGTCAAATGTCAATGCGTTGATTGTTGTGCATTTGTTTTTAATCATATAATGCTGCCCTTCTTTCTTACACACTCAATGTCAATAGTCGAAAATGAGACAAATGGTGAACGTATGTCTGCACACCTCCAAAGGAAAAATACAATAATTATAATAAATCTCTGAAATGAAACGCATTTTTTTACATAAGCTTCACACAGGAGGCCCTGAGGAAAATAATTTCTCTCAAGACCTATATATCTTAGGGGATGCTGTGTGGAAGATCTTTTTAACGAATGGGGAGGATAGAAAGTTCTGGGAAGGAAAAAGGTATGGGGGGTGGGTAGGAATCTGGGGGTCAGTGTGTCCGGGAGTGACGGACGTATGAATCCATCCCTCCAACTGTAGTGCAAGGCAATGGGTCGAGAGAGTCCGGCTGGAAAGGTCAAAAGGTCTCCCTCAACCAGTCTCTCTTGATCCGGCCCGCCACGCAGCAGGTGGGCAGGCGAATCAACTGCCAAGACTCGGACATAAGTCACCTCATGAACTATGATCTATGGCAGAGGTGTTGGTTATTCAATAAATGGTTCCCGGAGCGGCGGCACCCGTATCCGCCTCCCGAATTCCCGTAAGTAATTGTAAAAGTAAGAAAATCACAAAAATATAAATCCGTCATCTCTGATAATGACAGAAACAAAACACGGACAGTTGCGCATTGATAATTGCTTCATTGCATAATTTTTAACTTAATAAAAAAACTGAATTTAATTCAACATCTATTGATTCTGAGGCGGTACGAAGTTCGTCAGGTCAGCTAGTTTCAAATAAAGTAAGAAATACTAGTAGTTTTTGTTTCCGGAGACTGGATGCTTTGTATACTTAGGATAATGATTGTAAGTTAGGAAAATTTAAGAACTAAATCACTAAATTGGGCGATGAATGAACATGCGTGCGCCTTCATAACATTAATTTTTCTTTAAAACTAACCTAATTTTAGCTAAAAACGTCACAACCATCGTGCATCAAGTAAGGAATAAGTATCTACGTATCAATAGATATTTGCAAAGTGAGTAGATAGCGACTTTGGCCGCTAAATTTCCCATGTTTTGGAAAACGGTGTCAAAATAAATAAATTACAAGAAAAACATTTTATTTATTGATTTATTTCAGCACATACGGCACAATCTGTGCCATTTAGGCTCTGCAACCGGGCTGGAAAAGAAACACTGTGAATTTTTTCATACATACAACTTGTAAAATAACTGAAACAAACGTGTTTATAATAAATTTTTTGGAGCATACTTTGCGATTTTTTTTTATCAAGGGAATTTTATATAATTTGCGTTTCGGCGCGGGCAATTTCTAGATATTATCTTCAAAAATAACATATATTTTTTTAAGAGCTTTAAAACTAACCGTGTTTAGGGAAATATGTAAGAAATCGGTAGTAATTCGGGTTGCGGGCCCATAACATAATTAATAACATAAAGATACAATAATGCAATAACGCAAAGAAAGTAGCTATAAGATATCTTAAAAAGTACAATAATTATAAATATAAAGATGTATAACAAGTAAAAAAGTAAGAAATGCTCATAGGAGCTAAAAATTAGAGATAAAACAGAATTAAAAAAAAATGTATGCATATAATACTTAGGTAGGTATTACGGATTATGACAACGCAATGTGATACATTTTAAAGTACCTATGATGTATTTCTAATGCATAGATTAGAGTGCGTACCAGCAGAATATATTATGGTTACATGATTATATTATGACTAGCAGACATATTATTTTGTTAAATGCATCTTTTATATGATGACAGACATCCGGATGATCGATATTAGCAAATTCATTACCTAAAGTGTGAAGGCGATGTATTATTCAATTTGGTTTTGCATTGGTGCCAGTATTATTGTAATGATAAGGTGTTTTGAGTCGAGTTGGTGTACTAGGTACATGATAATAATTTATTAACGTAACTATTTCAGGGGGGTCAAACCAGTTATTGATTATTTTAAATATAAACATGTAAAAAATTATGTATTGAACTCTTACAAAAAGATTACATTGAGCTTTTGAAACGGTTTCATGACTCTGGTTTAATACTCACATTCATACATCGTCTCATACATACTCTTCTATTATTCTGACTTTTGACATGGCCCGTCTCAAGTATCTGATTTACTTGATCGTGCCATGTCTTCCTCGGGCGTCTCCGACTTCTTCTACCATTCACATTTGCATCATATATTCTTTTAACACTACTTTCTTCGTTCATTCGCTCTACGTGCCCAAACCATCTGAGGGTCCCTTTCTTAATTTTGCTCATTAAACTTACATCAGCCTTACATTCTTTGCGGATATCCACATTTCTAACACGATCATACATGGTTTTACCTCACATACGTCTCAGGGATCTCATTTCAACAGCATTCAGTTTACTTTCATCCTTCCTCTGCCAGTTCCATGCCTCACTGCCATACATCAGGGTAGGTACCAGGACTCCATTGTGGACTGCTAGTTTCGCTTTTATTGAAAGTTTTTATTAGCTCCAACGGCATTCAGTCCTCCATTAATGGAGTTACAGGCATTTACCCTTCTTTCAATATCTCTATCAGCCTTCCCATCTCTCGTAAACATACTACCCTGATAAACAAACTCATCCACCTGCTCCAAGTATTCATCATTCACTACTATATTGCACACTGTTTTCGTACTCTCTCTTTCAAACACCATGACTTTAGACTTACATTCATCATTAACTCATTCTTCATACATACTTCGTTCATCCTAGATACTAGAGGCTGTAGATCTTCCATAGTGTTAGAAATCAGCACCGCGTCATCAGCATACAACAGGCAACATACTTTCAGACTGTTCAATTTCGCGCCCAACCCCACATCTTTCAATTCTTGCATACAATTATCCATGTATAGATTGAATAACTACGGTGACATTACGCTGCCTTGCTTAACACCTTTTGTGATGTCAAACCACCCCGTAAAATCACCGTTCACCCTAACACATGCAACGCTTCCCTCGTACAGAGACGCAATTGCCTGTATGAGATTTGTATTCACTCCATACTTAGACAACACCTTCCATAGCTTTTTCCTGTCGACTCGGTCGTACGCTTTTTTAAGATCTACAAAGGCGCAGAAAAGTTTCTGGTTTTTCGCCAGAAACTTCTCAGTGAGCATACGCAAAGAGAAAATCTGGTCCATGCATCCCCTTCCACTCATAAAGGCACCTTGCACATCCCATATTTTATCCTTTGTTTCCGTTCTTACCCTTTCAATCAATATTCTTCCATACAGCTTGCCGACAGAACTTAGCAGGCTAATAGCCCTACGATTCCCACGAAGAATGGTAAGGCTGTTGGTTTCGACAATATTGCTGCCGAATACTTTAAAGGAGACAGCCATATTATTCTCACATGGTTGTGCAAACTTTTTAACCAATGTTTATAGGAGGGTTACACGCCATTAGATTAAAATTTAAAAAAAATGTACAAATAATATAAACACAAATATTATATTGAAAAATTGTCTCGCCGAAAGAAATAGTTTGTATTAACATTTTTGTAGTAACACAAAAAAATGTCTAACTGCATAATAAGTTTTATTTTTTAAACTTCAGAGTAAAAGCACCCATTGACAAACTACTTAAAAGTAGTTTATTGGGACTTTTCTTTTTCTGTAATATTTTATTTGGTTTCCTGTAATATTGTATAACTTTTTCTTTCCAATAAAAAAAAAAAAATAGTAAATGTCGTCCGCGGGAATTAATAATTTGAAATTAATTGATCTGCGAAATTTTTGTTGGATTCTTTCAATGAAAATTGCATGACTTGTAGAAAGGGTATCATATGGGGGAATTATATGTCAAATGATTTCTAACTAGAGTTGTATTAAGTCTTTTTTTAAGGTACAGATAATTTTGAAATCTTTAGATATTCGTATAATGAAGCCCAACATTTTCATCGCTTTACAAGTAATGATAAATGTGATGAAAACGCAGTAAATGCTAGTTCGGTATCAAATGTCCCTTATTTCAGGTACTGACAGTAAACTACGGTTTTTCAGCAAATAACTGTCTTGTTTTGGGTTTTTATTCTGAAAAAAACTTATAACTTGACATTTTTTAATATTATCTAAGTGTAAATTTGTTAATGGTACACCAAACTGCGAATTTTTAAAAATTGGATTGTACGAAAAAGCAGTCGTATATATTTTTTATGATTTTATGTATTTTCATGTCATCAGTACATAATACAGGTTAACGTCAGAGAATGTGAAAGTGACATCATTTATAAAAAGTGTAAATAATATTGGACCAAGGTGCGAACCCGCAGGCACGCCACTAGTGGCTTAAAATTCGTAAGACAAGGTTCTGTAATAGAAACAGTTGGTACACGTTATGATAAATAATTCTGAATCCAGCATAATAGTTTACCAATTTTTCCTGGTTAGACAATTTATTTATTAGAATTTTATGGCCAACCTTATCAAAAGTTTCACTAAAATCCGTATAAATCGAGTCAACTTATTCTCTATTAGCACGGGCACCTGAGATAAAATGTTGGTACAGTGTAAGGTTAGTTAAGATAAATCGGCCAGAGATGAAACCATGTTGACATGATGAGATATAAAATTTTATACAAGAACATATTTTTTGAGAATTAACTTTTCAAAAATTTTCGGTATGAACGATTGTAAATGTAAAATTTTAAGCAGATTCTTGCTTGTTTAGTGGTGTATCATATAGTAGGACTACTGCTGGGTACGAGGGGACTACGGGCGGGTATTTAAACTAGTTTGAACCTTTTTATATTATCGGTCCTTTTTATATCAGCTTGAATATTATCGGTGTGCACAAGTACATTCAATCGTGCTCTATTGTTATTTGGAACCATGCATTTTGAATGAGAAATCAAGATTTAAAAAAAATGAATTAGACAAATTGTTTTTTTTTTTGCTGTACATTAAAATTTACAAAATAATAATATTGTACAAGCCTAGATAGTTATAATAAAAAAACTCCCTTGTGAAATTTTAAAATAATATATACCTACGTAAGCAATTAACGGTTTTTCAGAATGTATCGGAGCTAAACATAAGTTTATATCATAATATTTCGAACCAGGAATTTTTTTGTTGTTGAAATTGATGAATGCTCGTATTACAGAGTTCACATCCTGAAATTATTTTGTAAAAGTTTTTCAATTAATTAAATAAACCAACTCTTTTCAAGAAACCGAAATTTTTCTCAGTAATTATAATTTTCACCTTTTACTTCTGTTAATTTGCGTGTGGGAATTTCCTGTAAAATTAAATATTGTTTAAATTCCATTTTTATCCTGAACCATTCATATTGCTTTCTTGAAACAAGTATCTTACGCATTCCGTAATTAATAATTATTCTTACTGCGAAAGATAACATTGTTAATTTAACTTACCATTTACTTTTCTATGAAGATCGGGATTGTATTTATTTACACGACTTCGCTGTCAAAAGTTGATCATAACCGTAGGTTTTGAGAGGGCATTATTTAATGGTAAATTGTTTATTTAGGATCTTTTCGTGTACACGGAAAATATTTGTTTTGACTTGGAGTGATGAGTTTTTCTTGAGAAAACTTTCTTCATAATCTCCCCCCTTTCCATAAACTGTTTGCAATATCTCAACTTACTTGCAAATATGAATGAGTCTGGGGTATCTCATCGCTCTACTGTTGTGAAATCTCTAACTCTAAAGGTTCATTCATTTAAACATGCTTTCACAGAACGAGCTTTATTATTTCACTACACTATTCTGATGTTCAAACATTTTACGCCCTCTTCTGGCAAAAGTCAACGTACCCAATATTTATACGAAATCTTCGATTTCATCACGTAATGCACGGACTAATATCTTTATAGACAGTTATACCATCCAGGGGAAACACACAACCTAAAATATCTTTACTTGTTCCTGTAAACACAATAGCCACAAGATTATTTACGAAAATAAATCTTTTTTCCTACACACTTTTAATCATCTATATTAACTTTATTTTATAATCTAGATTTTGTTTTTTTATTCCTACACATTATTTTCGCTTGTACGAGTATTTCAGCTGTGTTATTGTTGACCCACATCATGTTTTTTTTTTTTAAATTAAATGAAACGATATTGCCTTTTTTACTTTTTTTTTTAAATATAAATGCCGACCAACCGAACAACCGTTTCTTCCTCGGCGAAGAATATATCGATGACCCAGAAGAACAATGTCGGATCTGCTAAAAATTGATAATCGTTTCGTTGACTTATTTTAATTTCTTTTTTACGATTAATTTTTAAAATTCTACAATCGATTGGAGAGGAATTCCACTCGTTTTCCAGCGCTTTACCTTTATTATTAATGTAATGTGTCTTCCTCCTTACAGTTGTTTGCAGGATACGCTGGATACAATCACCTAGCGCTTGCCTCCTTGTGGACTATCACCAACCTGTCCCATTGTCTTCTCTATAGTCATACTAACACTTATTGTATCTTGATTTCCCGTTAAGCACTTGCATAATGCTTACTTACAACATATGCAGGGACACTGGAGGTCTGGATTCGTTCAGAATTAAATGTAGATTCGTTCATTTAAAAAATTAGAGTCCTTGCGAGAGCCTTGAAGGAGTAACCAATTGTTACTAATACCAGGGCGGGTAAGTGGTGGATAACCTCCAATGATGATTAAAATGTCTATCTTCGGATTGTGAGTCAAGCGCCTTATGCCTAGACCACGCCGGCCGATGTAAGACTCAAAACGTATCATCAGACGTAGCCTGGGGGTCGTTAGAAGTTCCTAAAAAGTCCATTTTGAATGTAATTTTTAAGCAAAAAAATCATTTAAGCACTGCAGTGATCCTACATTATACTGATTTTAATTTGGATATTAATACGATTATTTACCTCTTTTCCTAGGAAAAAATGCCTGTTAGTTAAGACTAGTAGTACCTACCTATAATTTCCTGGCCTCCTCCATTCCGATTGGTGAGGAAAGCCATGTTGTTAGTCCTCTGTTGAGACAGTATATATTAGTATCTACAATTTAACCCGCAAATACCCGGATACCGCCACTTATTGGATAACCAGGGAACCATTTATTGGATAAACAGCACCTCTGTCGTAGGTCACCCTAAGTGGTTCGCTACGTTTGGTGAGTTAGCAGTGGTGTCCGGGTTCATGGGATGAGGTTTGTTTGGAAAGGATAGATTCATAGTCTGCACTCCTGAACATACTGACTCCCGGATTCCTGCCCACATCTCATATCTTTTTCCTTCCCAGAACTCCTTCTCTTTCCTTTTCTAAAAATTCCTGATAGCCAAAGATGACAGGCCTTGAGAGGAATTACTTTCCTTAGGACCTCCTGTGTGAAGCTCATCGCTCCCTACGCGATTGACATGCCAACAGAAAGAGATAATAACGAGCGGAACGTCTCGTATTCTGGAAGGACATCAAGGCCAATTGGCAATGATTAACTGCAGTTAACTTTTGAATACAATGTCCATAATTTCGCCTTCATCGGATCGGAAGATATGAAAGCTCGGTTTGGAAGTTTGAAATGCTTTTATTTCGGATGCTATATAAATATATATATATGTGACTTCTGCGAGTGAGGTTTTTCGTGGCACATTTTTTAGACTTACAAGAGGGCTGCGGAGGGACCCAGCAGGCTGGGCCCAGTCAGCATTTGCTGAAATGCTGACCGTTAGACCCGCTCCCGATTTCTCCACTAAAATTATTCACATTGTCTCCTAGTTTTTGGAAGCAGAATTTCTTTGTAAGGACCAAAGTTTTTTTTTCTGTTGAAGGGTTTCACGAAAGAAGACAAAACCGGGCGTCAGGTTTTTAAATGTATGTTTTTTATGCATTAACCTGCTTCATCACAGGAGACCATATTTGTTCCAGCTCACATTGGTCTCATATAAAACGTTTTTATTACTATCATAGTGAGAAATATGATCTAAACAGTATTGGAAAGAAAACAACACGCTTTATATTCTCATATAGAAGTTAACCATAAAATAATTATAATGCATAGTATACCTTTATGAAAACAAGACCGCAGACATTGTGAATTTAAAAAAAATATACTTTTACATGAAATGACAAAATAGTGACGTGACAGAACGTTTGTAATTCATTTGTATAATAATATATTAATGTTCTTATTTTTACCAATTTTCAACATCATTACATACTAGTACCATGTGTTTACACTAGACTTCATCTGAAGCCCCCGTGGTAGATATACGAGTACTAAATATGTGTATATATATTTCTTTTTAAATCTTTTTATATTATTTTATTTTTTCTTTTTCATATAGTATGTAAATCCATTTTATGTAATGTATACTTTTTTATGGCAGACAGAGTATTGCACCCACCGCTCTGTTCGGCTGAAATAAATAACTTATTATTATTATTATTATTAAAAAGAAACTTTAATTGATCACCATGAAACAGGCAGTCGCCTAGTATGGTGATTTAATAAATCTAATCTACTTAAATGTCTAATATATGTAACATGTATTTTATAAATAAATAAATAAATTGTAAAAAAAAATTTGTAGTAAAAAAATGACACGGTTATTTCTAATAGTAAAATTTGATAGCGTATTTCATCACCTTTCGAAAACAGTCTTTAGTTTTCGGATACGTTCACAAATATTCAATTAATTTGGATTTTATTGCAATGTGGAAATATTTTTACCTACTGACAAAATAAGTCAAAAAGTTTAAAGGTCAAACTTAAATCTTTGTTTTCGTTATTTGTTTTTAGGGTGTCATGGGGGTGTTGCGCTGCCTCCTTCTTTAGCCAACGTTTTGGACATCGTTGCAGTGTCCATCATCAGGGCAGATCCGGCAGAACTAGAAGATATCTACCGGATTTGTCCCATATTTTGACCGCCGCCCTGGGAACCATTTATTGGACAACCAACACCCCTGCCCAAGTCACCCCAAGTGGTTCGTGACTTTTTGAAGTGAAGTTTGGTGACTTAGCAGGGGTGCCTGGATTCATGGGATGAGGTTTGTCTAGGTCTTGGTGGCGGGCAGATCCGGTAGACATCTACCGGATCTGCCGGTAGACATCTACCGGATCTACCGGATCTGCCCTGATGATGGACACTGCAACGATGACGATAGACGATAAAGTGCATTAGATTGGCTAAAACTTCCCATTATAAACGGGATGTAGGTACTGTTAAACGCCACCCTCTAACCAAATTAAAGAGCTGTCACAATTTTATTGCGCTTTTCTCTATCCCTAACCTTCACCACTAAATAAATATGAACTTTAAGTATTCACACCATACTGAAAAACGAAATATTATTTTATTACCATTGTAGTTTTAAATAAGTTCGAAATAAAATCGAAATTGCAAAAGGTCCACCTTCAGGCAAATATTAAAATGTGTTTAAATTAATATTCTGATTTCTTTTCGTTGTTACTTCAAGTATCCATCAATTATTTGTAAATCTCTTAAAAATTCGTTCATTCTTGCGAGTGCTTCTTTGGACAATATTTATGAAAAAAAATAGACTGTGCGAGAGCTTCTTTTGAACAATATTTATGAAAATAAAATAGAGTGTGCAATTCACACGCGGTAGAGTGAAACCTTCAGAAAACTAAAGTAGACAAGAGTGGGGAGACTACCAAGCACTTTTTTTTAATCAATGTGAAGGATGATTTTTTTTTCCATAATTTTTTCGTCGAATTCCAGAACACCTTTTCTTATACGTTAGGTCGTCTTATCTATATCTATATGTACCTCTTTGTGCTTTCTTCTTCGGAGTCGCTAGACGTCCATATCGTTTGTATTTTATTTGCATGTTAATTTTGCAATGGTTTGAAGATTTGATATTGATTTTACAGAAATAAAAATATTAATTTCTTGTTCTGATTTCGTAGGATTTGATTCTTTGTCCGCTAAATGTCTGCAGAGGTTCGTCAGATGCTGTATACCACTACACCAAAGAAGACTTGCGTAGGACTGTGGATTTATCTATTAAATTGGAAAACTTCTGCCATAGTTCACCCCAAGTAGTTTGCTACGTTTGCTGACTTAGCAGGGGTGCCCGGGTTTTAGGAGTGATGTATGTCCAGGTCCTGGCAGCCAATGCGACTGTCTGACTGCTGCGTGGTGTGCAGGATCGATAGAGACTGGTAAAGGGAGGTCTTTTATCCTCTCCAGCCGGAATCTCTCGACCCATCGCCCTGCACTGCAGTTAGAGGGATGGATTCATACGTCCGTTACGCTTGGATTCACTGACCCCCAGATTTCTACCGACCCCTCATACCTTTTTCTTTTCCAGAACTTCCTCTCCTTTCTTTCCTTAAAAAAGCGTCCATACAGCATCCCCTAAGATGACATAGGCCCTGAGGGAAATAATTTTCCTCAGGGCCTCCTGAGCGGAGCTAATGTAAATTAAAACCGAGTACCCGCGAAATAAATAAATATTTTATTGCTATTATCACATTCTCTGTCAGGCTAAATCCTATAAATTAAGGTATATTTTTGTCTCTTTTTAGTGTGACTCGCTTCCGTTTCATCGAGTTTCAAATCACAAGAGTGCTAAAGAAGTTTTCACTTCAAAAAAATCATTTACATAGATTTCCCACCACGTCACTGTGTTTTTTTTAAATTTTATTTACAGCTGTTGTAGTGCTCTGGGAAGGACGGCATCAAATATAATAACAATATGTCTTCATCTGAGTTAAAGAAACATGTTTTTTTATTTCTTCAGAATTATTGTACCTACTTCGACGACACAAATCCACAAACCACATTTTAACGAAATTGTGGAAAACCCTTTAAAATTTGTCAACGTAATATCTCACTGTGTAAATTCATTTATTTTCATTGTAGACTTAATCTAAATACCACGTCGACACGCCCCTAATAACTGGTTTCCCTTTACTTGTTGACAACCGAATTCATTGTCAAACCTAATATAAATATCGAGTAGCAATGTTACTTTTGAAATTCTTTTAGGCTTTGACTTGATCATATGAGTACAATGGCTTTGACTACTTTAACGTGGCGAATAATAAAAGCGAAAATTTTGAAAATGTTTAATAAAAGACGACTGTGAATTTTTTCATACATATAACTTGTAAAATAACTGAAACAAACGTGTTTATAAAAAAATTCGGAGCATGCTTTGCGATTTTTTTCTATGGGGGAATTTCACATAATTTTCGCTTCGGCGCGGGGATTATTTTTAAGAGCTTTAAAACTTAAACAGCCTTACTAATAACAAAACGCCTTAACGGCCAAAACGCCATATCTGTTGCTTGCCCGTTCAACAGCATATTAGACTCTTTACTAATAAGAATGTCACGTTTTTATGACTTTTATGTTGGTCACCTTGAATCTCAGATAGATCTGCGCAGGCCCCGCGGCCATCTTGTTTTATAGCTTAGCGATAAAATTTAATTTTTGATATGTTGAATTGTCGCAGTTAATTTTATGTTTTTGAAAATAATTTTAGTTTAAATGATTAATTCACTGTGATATTAGTGTGATTTAACATAATTACTAACGCTGGTGTTTTTTTTTCAGCTTTAGTCCTTTAAATAATGTTTTATTGATGATTTAGTTTTGTTAACGAAAGGTTTTAGGTTATTTCTGAAATGTGATTTTTAGACTTTTCCGCGTGAATTTAATAAAACTTCCATACAAGTAATATTATTTAATAATATAAAAGCCTTATGCTTGTGTAAATAAATACAAATTCAAGAAAGCAACATTTTAATTGCGTAAAACTGAATCCAAGATGTCAGATTTTTTCAGTTATTCTTTCGGAATTATTATTATATTTTTTATCATTTTTAATTGTAGATATGAACGAAATAAAAAGTGAAGTAACAATTTTCTTCCAAATTCATTAAATAAGCGGACTGTGTTTATTAAATTTAGAATTTTTCAAAATTTTATGACCATTTAATAGAATATGTTTACGGTCAGTTGTTTTTTTCAAATTTTTTCATGTTGAAGCTTAAAATACTGCAATATTCAAACACGATCGTATATTTCAGATCAAAAATATAAAAGGTAATATTTATCTATTTTATATTTTTTCTAGTTTCTTTAGATTTTACGACATCTTCAAAAATAAGAAATATTCAAGACGTTTAAAGTACGTTGGAAAAATTCCAAAATTCGTTCAGAAATTATAAATTCAACAGTAGTACATAACAGATAAACTACCATCTCTGACAGTGTAAGCAGTGTATATTTGTTTCCATTAACAATTTTTTTAATTAGTAATGTTTATCAATTGAATAAAATTTTCACGAGGTTTTTTAGTAAGGCTGAAAGGTTTAAGGTTTAAGGTTTTTATATGTAATAAATCGGTAGAAATGGTGTACGCCGCGGCTTAATTTATAAAAATTAATGTTTCTTTGTTTCTCTCTTAAGCATTCCTAAAACATTCAACCAATCGCGATGAACTGTGAATTTGTGATTTGATGTAAGTATACCCGCGAATGTTTCTACATACATATACTGGTGGGTTCTCGCGTTATGAAAATTTCCAAAAAAATTATAATATGTATGTATTTCATATAGTTTAGAGGGCGTGAGGGAAGGGGGGTGGGGAATTCGGGAAGTGGAAGAGGGAAAATCGCGTGAAGGGGACTCGAGGGAGGTGGAAGAGGAACATGGGAGGGTAACGCAAGGAGGGGAGGTTCGCGGGACGGGTGGTCGCGGGGGAAGGTAGAAGACGAGAAAGGTGAAAGGGGAACGCGTGAGGAAACGTAGGAAAGGACACGTAGGGAGAAACAATTGAAACAATTCTTTCTTCTTGTAGCGTAGCAATGCTTGCCGGATACTCGCTGGTGCCTAATTAAAAAAAAATATATATTTTTAACTCTCCCGCAGCCAACTGGGGCCGAAGGTAGACCCCAAAATTATTATCTTCTTATATCTACTTAAATACATGAAATATATTTTAAGTATTTTAGGTATTCCTGCGCAAAGTATTAATACATAAAGTGCCGTTAAACAAATTTAAAAAAATTGTCAAAAATAGGTAATATTCCCAATAAATAGACAAATAAAAAAAAACGCAAAAGAAAAAAATCATGGGGTCGTCGACCGACCCACTTGGTCACGGACGTTGTGTTTGGCATCTTGGTCTGTCGAGAGTTTTAATAGCGTTCACACAAAACATGGAGAAAGTTGAACTCTGGTTTACCAGATTTGAAGGTGATCTTAAGTAAGAGAGGATAATCAAGTTTTCAAATCTAGTCACAAAAAAATTGCCAAAGTCACTCAAGCTACAACCTCTGAATTTTTTTAACCGCAACGAACCACTAGTGCAATTACAATTAGTGAAGAAAATAGGTCGGTAAGGGTTAAAAAGAGAACTTACTATGAAACCAAGATGGCTTTTTCTATTAGGTGAGAAGAAATAGCGACGACAATATATGTTAATGTAAAAAAAAGGCAAAGCAATTATCAAATAAAAAGATTTTGGGTAGTTAGGTACTAAACTACCAGAATATTTTTTGGTTGACAAGCATAATCTTTAATTAAATATTACTCTTCAAAAACTTCTTGCTTAACCTTTCCCTTACTGTGCTAAAAAAAACGCGCGCTCCGGTGCTGTGTAATCAATTCGCGTGTCAAAATTAGCGATTTTATCTCGAAAATATATCAACATTCATAGCTAATCGCTTTTGTTTATCATAATTAGTGTTAAAAGTGATAATAATTGTAGTTTAATTGCTGAAAACATGAAAAAACCATCGTCCGTTGCTCAAAAAACGGGCAAAGAGACCATCTCAAACGATTGCCCACGAACGACTGAGGCGCTAGAAGCTAGAATAGTGCTAGACTGCTACCCAATACATACAGCTATGCATGTGGTCGAAACACAACTGCGCACGGCGGCGGTCTCTGTTTCTCGTGTTCCCGTATAGCGAAGTAGAGCGAGACGTCACATGGCGTGTCATCTCCACCCGCACACTCTTCGCGTATCACGGTCCACACTGGCACACGGTTGATTGTATTTGTGGTTTATTCCCGATATTTAACAAAATATCTCTGATTTTGAATTAAATTTGCTAATTATTTAAAATATTAAATTTTAATTCAATGCGTAAATGTATAACGGAGGAATACCTAAAATTTGAACCCAGAATTCATTATATTTATAGAGATATAAAAGTTATTAGCAGCAATGTGTAGTATTTACACTTTACAGACCAGGAAAGGTTAAGTAAACAGAGAAGATTTTTTGAAATGTTGGTACTGGCTTGAGTGACGTTTATCCTTCTTTCAAAGCCTTACAAACGCCTAATAAAAATAAATATATTATTTATGTAAAAAGAAAATTGCTTGATTTAAGAAAACAGGGCAAAAAAACACCCTTTTTTCATTTGAGAAAAGCTTTCCCAACGAATAACTTATAACAACTTTGGCAATCTACCGAGGGATATGTAAGGCTTTCCAATACCGTCGTATTTATTATCTTTGAAAGTGAGTTAGTGTAGAGTCAGGGATCTCCAAACTTTCCAGCCTTAGGGCCATACAAGTAAGTTTCAGGGGCCAAAACCGTTTTAATTTCCCTGCCAATATCTATAATTTCTAGACCAGTCGCCGAGTACGCATCCTGAGCGAGCATGCAAGCATACGATTGCTAAATTCTCTAAATACAAACTCTGTCAGTGGAAAATGTAGTGTAGTGGTCGTAGTTTGGAGACCCCTGGTATAGAGTAATGGTTTCCATAAAGTGATGGTCGTTTTCCTTGGAGACCAGGAAAGGAGAAGTAATGACCAAGCAGATTAATATATTGGGGAGTATTCATAGCTTAATAATAATAGTTCAGTAAATATCTTTTGACATACGTCACAACAGTTAAAACTGTCCCCCGTGCAATTTTTTTCTCTTAAATTTTGTAATCTCCTCCATAATATTTTAGTGTACAACTATTTTATAGAGAACCTGTAAAAATAAATAATTTGCAATAGTCGGGCACACTACAGGTCTTGTTCAAAATATTTAAAAATAAATCGTCAAATTGGCCATACTTTGGCCAGCGAACGCTCTTGGATATTTGCAAATTGGCAAAAATATGGCAAAAATGCTCCAGTGGCTAGGTGCTGTCTTAACACAATTGTGATTATTTATAATTAATAATTCATCATTTGGCGTCATTCATCAACTTTTCATTTATTTTAGCGATTGTTACACGAATTACAACGTTTCACTTGCCCTACAGAACGCTTGACTCCGGGGGTTTTTGTTTTATCGTGCCGCTGTTTTCACTTATCACTGATAATGTTTCTTTTCATCGCTCTTCTTATATTGCAACAAATTTGATTGATAATAATTAATGTAATCTGTTATGGTACTGACACACATGCTTATCAACTGTACTGGATTTTGCTCATAAATGCGTTCAATTTGGGAGGCGGAAATGGGTACCGCCACTCCGGGAACCTTTATTGGATAACCAACACTTCTGCCGTAGGTCACCCCAAGTGGTTCGCTACGTTTGGTGATTTAGCGGGGGTGCCTTGGAGGAGAATGACCAGGACATACTGAAACCCAGATTCCTACACACCCCTTAAACCCTTTTCCTTCCCAGAACTCTCTTCTCCTTACTTTCCTTAAAAAACCCTCCACACAGCATCCCCAAAGATGACATAGGCCCTGAGGGAATCTCCTGTGTGGAGCTCATGTAAAAAAAAAAGTTGATGAGCAAATGATTTACGTCCCAGTTGCAACTGTTATATTTTTTCTATTTTTCTGTGCCTTGTGTTTTCTTTCATCTTTTCGTTTAGATTTTTTTTTTATACTGATACCTCACAAGAGTCTCAGCTTCTCCCGTCTGGAGCCAGTGAGACTATGGCATCCCCAATTGGGGTATGTTGTGAGGCTGAAGGTAGTGGGGAGGGGAAGGAGATGGGGAAGAGGAAGGTGGGGAAGTACCTGGCTATTCAGATCTGGTCACCAAACACGGCTAATGCCATTTCAAGTAACGTTTCAATTCTGAATGGTGGTCTTACACCAGGGCGATATTGAAAGTATCTTCCACTCTGGAACGTGCCGCAATCTACTATATATATTTTTAAATAAATACATTAAATAACACAATTTAATCAAATAAAATTTATTTGCCACGCCGGCATTCGATCCCGCGACCTTCGGAATGCTAGTCAAGAGCCTTACGGCTGGACTACGCCGGCCGTCAATTATTAGTATTATCTTCTACTTTAATGATAGGTATATTACATTAATGGGAATAACCTTCAAAACTTATAAAAAAAAATATTTTTATTTCAATTTTTATTTTTAAAATTGTTAATGGTATTATAGACAGTCCTGATTTATTAAACCTAATTACCTTCCACAAACCTACCAGGACTACTCGATACAAAATTCTTTTTAATTGCAACAAAAATATCAGGACTGAGTCATTTAGATACTCGCTTATACCTAGATTGCATGCTGTTGGCAATGCTTTCTCAGAAGTAGTAGATGTATTCAACTGCACCAAATATAGTTATAAGAAGGGTATAATATCATACCTCAATGACAATAATTAACCCGTCTAATCACAGGAGACCCAAGTTGTCCCAAAACATCATATGCCGTTATAATAACAGGAGACCCAGATTGTCCCAGAGCGAACGTGCATTATTAAAAGTTAGATATCTCTCTTTCTGTCATGCGAATATTTGTGATTTCTTTTATGGTAGAAACGGAATGAAATAATGCTTCTCATTGTCTTAGAATTATATGAGCTAGGTTGTTCAGATATTTTACAAACCCGATCAAAAGTGACGGTTTAATTTTGCGCCAATTTTTGACGTATCACACATTTAATTTTAAAATAAAATTGTATGAAAGTGATAAAAAGTGAGGTGACAGTTTTATTACAAATATACAGAAAAGGAATCTGTATTTAAAAATTTTGATTTATTCTATTTTAATTACTTTAATTCAAATATTCCCAGGTGTGCATTTTTTAGCCAATTTACATTTCCAATATTAAAATTTTAATATTTAGAAACAAAAATGTTGATTTGTAATAAACACATCGGAAAGATTATTTTATCTACATTTTAGAACAATTTTTGTTTTTGCAAAAGCGTTTAAAAAAAACAGTAAATAGGAACATTTAAAATGCATGGGATGAACCAGGAATTTTGCGCGCAAACCTTGACAGGCAAAAGTTGACAGAAAATTATTTTCTTATTATTCGAAGGGTTAATGTTAGGTATAATAGTGTTCGTCTGCACGGCGTCTATATCATACTCCAATATAGATTCCAAACTACTTGCTTAATTTATATTAACTATCAGACAGACTAGTTAAGTGATAGCTAATAATGTATAATTTTTTTTTCAAAATTATTATTTTTAAACCAAAGATTTATTATTGATTCTCTAACTGGCAGCCCTGAAAAGCTGAACTAATTAGCAGTACCTGTAGTCATTTCAAACTTCAGTCATTTCAACTGAAGGTAACAATAATATCATTACTAAGTTAGTCCATTTTAGCCAATTCCTAGAATCCAACAATATGTACAAATAAAAGTAAAGTAGGTATATTATACTTGATGTTGAGAATTTTTCTAAGAATTCACCTTTATTTACTTATGTTTATTCTGCATAAAAATGTGTATTTTGTATGAGCTCACATTTTTTTTGTTTGTTATAAACATATTTGTATCCTATAACTAGATACTAGTTGTTATCATACATATGTACTTTGTTTAATGTGCATTATTATCATTGTAATTACCCTCCTATGTACCACTGTGTATCATGTATCACCGGATTGTAATAGCCATTTTATGGCGTTAAAATAAATAAATAAATAAAAAGAGAGTTGTTCTAATAGAAATTGGATATTCATTCAGACTTTTATAAAAAGATCAATTTACGTTCCGTATAAAAATAAAATCGGATATATTTACAAACCAGTTCTAATAACGATTGTTTCCAATGAAAAGGGGAGCTGCCTAAAATATGGAAAAATTAGTCGAAGATACTTGTTTTCTAAAATTTGAAATACGAGATTGACAAATATGACTGTTTGATGGAAGATAGCAATGGCCCAATTGATAAAGATGCCCGTCCCGCTTAGACGAGAGATTCTGGGTTCGTGTCCCAGTTGCGACAGTTATCATATTCTATTTTATGAGTTTTGTTCTCTTTCATGTTTTCGTTTACTAGATAATATAAAATAAATGCTAATTTCAAAAGAATGTTGTTTCATTTTGGAGGTAGAGGAACTTATGGGGAAATTGAACATCCATTGTGGGTACGAGTATTTTAGTGATTCTGTGTTCCAAATACATTCGTGATTCCCAAAATAAATCACGAAAAGCAAAGTTTTTTGGTGGCCCCAGCGGGTCATTTTTGGAGGCGCTAACTGAGATCGGATCGAAATGAGCAAGCTCATAAGCAATACTGTTCGTACATGCTTAGAGCGCTTCCCCTTCCATTCACGAATTCAATGAGCATTCTCACAGTGCCCGGTTCCACCGGTGGCAGTCGACGCCGAGATGTCGACAAACAGAACGCAGATAAAACCTGCGCTACCTGCGTAGTAACCCGACAGCAGCTGTCAGTTTTTACGAAATGTCGACTTCGACAGACGACGATGTTTTACTCTTGGAGAATCCTTTCTTGAAATCAAGGAATAAAACAATTGGTATTTGGTGATTGGTATCTTTAAATATGAAAAAAAACCCCAGGAGGACATGATAATATGTTATGTACATGTCTGAAAGAAATTCACTGGTGACATTTGAGGTTATTCTAAAATGTTATCCAGTTGATTTCTTTCTAACACTTGTCAACAACATTTCGGTTGCCATGTAATATATTTATTTTATCCCAGATTGGCGATTTGTTGAAAACAGCGGCAATTAATAGGTCGCTCATTTTGATATCACGTTCCCTTTAAAACAAGCTTCACCAGTATTGCCATATCCCAAAACTGAAAATGTTTCAAGGGTAAATACATTCTTAACTGAAGTTTGTACCACATTCCTGATTTCAGGATTTCTCCCTGTGATTCGTGCTAAAAATAGTATCCCACTATAAAGTACACACTTTTGTTAATTAATGACATGTTAGACATGGTTTTTTTAAATAACCATGTAGGTAACCATAGAGGACACCAAATCATGAAAGGGTCCAAAATCCATGAAAACATGGCAAAAACCAATCACTCGGCAACATTGAGTTTCACTGGCCGGCGTCACCGGCGAGCAGGAATTAAGAATTTTAATGAAAAGACAAATAACTTTGTTTACATCACTTTTATTTGTCCACAATCTACATGTTTCTTGAACGATGTTCACATCATCATGATCAAATGTATACTGTACTATGTATACTATATACTAATTGGTTACGCCCATACACATACCTACACATACACATACCTACATAGCACGCATACATACTGTCACTGCTAAGGATTGGTATTAATATTGTTGCGAATTCCTTTCCTACCTATCCCTATTGCCTATCCGTCAATTCTTACTCAGTCTGTAATAAACTCCCGCCGCAATCGTTGATCCCCATTGCGCCCCGCTATCGGTGATCCGCTATTAAAAATAACTCTGCCGTGTATTATCAAAATAAACCAACTCACGCCTATTGCTGTTTGTGCCTGTTGGATGGGAGAGGAAGCAGACAAGTGCATTGCCACCCTACAAGTTCTTTTATCCTTTTCGGCGAGTCCTTTCCTTTCTATGCCACATGTATTTTATCATTTCAAGCAGTGATAGTAACACAAAATCAAGGTCCTTCGCCAGTCATTTTTACACAAACATATCAATCCACTCTACACAATCATAATATCATTTACTAATGTATAAATGTATACTATAGGGTCAAATGTATATCCTGATGATGTGAACATCGTTCACGAAACATGTAGATTGTGTACAAATAAAAGTGATGTAAACAAAATTATTTGTCTTTTCATTTAAATAAATAATGCCATCACAAAGTGGAAACCTTTCAGAAGATATTTTCTTCGAAAAATTAAGAATTTTTAGCTCATCGGCGCCGCCTCGCCTGGACATAAATCTGAACCTGCCTTCACTATGTTCGGCCTGATACATTGACATACAAACATTCTTGTCGGCACGCCTGCGCTAGTCGGCCGCCCATGCGCTTACTAATCAGAAATCCGAAACCCGCTTTGTTTCTGTTCATAGACATACATACGTAGTAATATTGCCAATATTTAAAATTAAGTTACGAGTAGCTTCTATAGATATTTCATTTCCAAGAATGATTTTGAACATTGGGGAGTAGGTAATAAGTTATAATGCTTATAGCTTATTTTGGATGTACACAATATTACAAAACAATAACACAAAAGTCAACCCATTTACAAACCCAAATGATTGATATGGCCTTCAATTTACTGGAAGTAGTCCGTAATAGAATATTGGAATAATAACATTCCACTTTCAACTTGGAAATGGCTTTAACGGATCAAAGCCTTTAAAATTTCAATTCTGTCGAATGTGCCAGCGCCCCGTATTCCAAATCGTGCGTCTCAGATTACTACTGAATTAGATACAAAATGTAATCTTCTTACATTTTCTCGGAGATTGTTTTAAAATAGAATCATTGTATTACTAGTACAGGATATGCGTGGCCGCCCTACACAATATTCTAATTTGGTTACCTAATTATTGAAAATGGATGAATAGGTTATTCAAACAGATCATTTTAAAATATTTATAATTAAAAGATGTGTAAATTAACGGATATAATAATCTTATATTATTTTTAATTAGTTGGGTTTATACTAAAGCCTCGCCAATGGAGCACAATATATAATTTTGTTATCTTTTTTTATTTAAAAAAAAAAAAAAAAACATTACCGAGTGTTATAAATGGGTAATTGAGCAGAAGGACTTCAATAAAAACATGGATTCACGTAGGAAATCTTCTAGTTTATTTCACTGCACATTTCACAATAAATTTGTTCCCGACCCGAACAAAAACACTTAAGTTGGCCACTTTGACCACTAGCTAGATAATGCTAGCTGTTTACAGGAGATCCACGTTATTAAGAGAGCGTTTTTAACTAGAAACGCAGGCTATTTATAAATAACATTTTCCAACACCAACAAGCATAAATAAACCACCATTGTCAATTTATAAATACGACATAGATATCAGAAATCTGCTTTATCGTCTAGCACTTAAAACAGTGCGGCCCTATGGCCGTAGCTTGTAATCTGTAATTCAAACAGTCAAGTTACAAAATATACCGCTAGGTGGCAATAACCTTCACTTTTTGAACATACTGCCGGGCGGGGAATGAGAAAAAACAACAAGTTTTTTTGAAATTAAAAAATCAAACTACAAATTCCTAAATTTACAATAATATACTAAAATTTTACCAGATGTGTACCTATCTAAATTAAAAGGGTCCGGGAACCTAACCAACAATTAACAATAACCTAAAAATTTACAAATTTCTAAAAAATCATAAAAAATTTCATAAAATATAACAAATCACAACATTAATAACAATTTTGTAAAATTGACAATTCAATAATGTCTCATTATTGAATTGTCAATGTCATATTATTTTTTAACTAACACCAATTCACAAATAGCAATAAATTGTTAGTTCGCTGTGGACTGACAATCAGTTTATCACTGGCATGGCACTGCCAAAAACAGAGAGAACACTTCACTGGGTAGACTACTCGGCCATCTTGTCCAGGGTGGTCATCATATTTTAATAGTACATCACCATGTACTTCTGTGTGTCATCATTGGGTAGTACATCACCATGTACTTCTGTGTGTCATCATTGGGTAGATCATCATGGGGCGGCCGTGCCCTGGTAATCAGATAGTACCATTAATTCTGCAGCGGGGATGATCAACTCGCTTTTGTTAACTGGAAGCCCCAGTGGCTTCAGACAGGATACAGTGGTGTCAACAACACCAATACCGATGCTCCATAATTATAGTTGTGGTTTGGTTGCATCGGTTCAGCCCTAATTACAGTTAGGCTGTGACCTTGGGAAAGTCCGTGGTTTGCCGGGTCGGGAATTTTGGATCCAAGTTTGCTTCTATTGGCATCAAACATATTTTTGTGATGGGTCTCACAAAAGTGCCTTGTGCTGTTTTGAGGGTAACCACCCTCACTACTCCATCCGGGCCTGGATGAGTAGTTAATATGCGCGCCATCTTCCACAATGCAGGAGGCAGATTGTCTTCCATCAAGATTACCAGATCGTCCTTCTTTATTGCCTTTTGGTTGCTGGCCTGCCATTTGGTCCGTTTTTGCAGCTCGGCAAGGTAATCTCGTTTCCATCTGAACCAGAAATTTTGAATTAGAGCGTTTAATTTTTGATATTTGCTTAGTCTGTTCTCCGGGAGCTCGCGGACATCCACCTCGGGAATAACCGAAGCATCCCTGCCCATGAGGAAATGGTTGGGGGTTAAAGGGAGAAGGTCGTCTACGTCATCAGACAGGGAAGTTAAGGGATGGGAGTTCAAACAAGCCTCTATCTGACAAAGCAAGGTATATAATAATTCAAACTGCAATGGGTTATTTTTAGTAATTCGATATAAATGAAACTTGGTGGACTTGACTGCGGTTTCCCACAGCCCCCCATGATTCGGCGCCCTAGGCGGTATAAAACTCCAAGAAATTCCCTTATCAGCTAAAACCTATGAATTTTGTCATTGTTCAGTCTCAGACTGGCATACAGTTCTTTGAGCTTATTGGAAGCTCCTCTGAAAGTGGTTGCATTGTCAGAAAATATTTTTTCCGGCTGACCCCTACGGGCAATGAACCTCTTTAAACAATTTAAAAAAGCATCGCTTGACAAATCTGTTACGAGTTCCAAATGAACCGCTTTGGTAGAAAAACAAACAAATATGCAAAGATACGACTTAATGAGCGGAGATTTCCTCAGCGCTCCAGCCTTCGTGTCTATCTGTCCGGCAAAGTCGACCCCTGTGACAGAGAACGGTAGACTGGGAGTGATTCTCTCAACTGGAAGGTCTCCCATGATCTGCCGGCAAACCTGAGGTCGGTATCTAAAACATACAACACACTTATGTAGTATACGCTTAACAGTGTTTCTCCCAAATATCGGCCAATATTTCAAGCGTATTTCCGATAACAGCGCTTGGGGACCTGCATGTAAATGTTCATAATGATAATTACGTATAATAAGTTCAGTTATTTTATGTGACGGTGATAATATTATCGGGTGCCTTTGATGATGCGATAAATAAGTAGCTAATTTTAATCGTCCACTTGCGCAAATTAAAACTTCCATTAAACAGGGATTGAGAGCTTTCAATCTACTGTTTTTGTTTACTTACCCATGCTTCTTTAGGTCCTTCAATTCTCTTTTAAATGAGTGTTCTTGAGATGATTTCAGTAGGCATTTTAAAGCTGCTTCCAGCTCGGAGACAGTTAAATTGCCATACTTTTTATCCTTAGGGTTACGACAATTATGTATAAATCTTAACGCTTGAGCGCTTACTCTTTTTAATTTGGTTAGCGATGAGAATTTTTCAAAAATATCCCATTCTTGAGCATCAACTACCAATAGTACATTTTTACTTTTTATTTTCGGGGGATCCAAACATGACATATTATTCCAAATTAATCCAAGTATGTTTTCATTCTTGGAATTGTCAGTGATCATTTTTTCACAATTGCCCTGTTTGGCAATTTCACCTTGGCCCCGCCCAGATGACAATTCCAAAACATTTGATCTCCACTTCCTCAGGGTCATCCCTGCGGACAGCAAGATATCACTATTTTGTTTCTTCAATTTGAAACAAACTTCCAAGTCATCCCCTCCAGTCAATAAATCGTCCATATAAAAATCATTTTCTATGACTTGACTTGCTACTGGGAAATTAACTTGATTATCCATACCAATTTGTCGAATACATCTCGTTGCTAAGAAAGAGGAAGGTCCCAGCCCATAGGTAACGGTCTTCAATTTGTAATGTCGTAGTTCCTCTTCTTGTGATTCGCGCCATACAATCTTCTGAAGGCTGCGATCCGCTTCGCATACGTTGATTTGACGGTACATTTTTTCGATGTCCGCAGTCATGACGTATCGATGTTTTCTGAAATGTAATAAATGGCTGTATAAGACCTTTTGAATGACAGCTCCCACCATCAGAGCATCGTTCAGGGATATTCCGGTTGACGTCTTTGTCGAACCATCAAACACTACACGCACCTTCGTCGTGGTGCTAGCTTCTTTAATAACCGCGTGATGCGGCAAAAAATAGGATTGCTCATCCTCTCTCCATTTATCACATAACTCCATATGACCTAGTTGTTCATATTCCCGCATCAATTGTACATATTGCAATTTCAATTCAGGATTTATTAAAAATTTCTTCTCTAAGTTCTTAAATCTTTTCTCCGCTGTGTTTAGTGAGTCAGCAAGTTTACTCACACAAGGGCGGCGCGGCAGACTTACAACGTATCTACCATCGCTCTCCCTAGAGTGCGTGGCGACGAAATCTGCTTCACACGCCTTCTCCTCATGATTTTGAAATCTCGCAGGATTCACTTCCTCCATTTTCCAGAATTTTTCTAATTGATTGGATAATGTGTTTATTGATAAACTACAAATTTGCGGTACTGGCCTTTTTTTATGATGAATGTTGATCGGGCCTGATATGATCCATCCTAATTCAGTCCTCTGAAGAGTAGGTCCGGTATCCAATCTCAGCCGATCATCTTGTAGTATATCCCAAAAGCTCTCAGCGCCTAACAAGATATCAATGGGCGCCGCTACGTTGAAATTTGGGTCTGCCATTTGTAATCCCGGTGGCAGTTTAATATTTTTTCTGGCCACTGTTGCTTGAGGTAGGTTTGTGGTTATTTCCTGTAATATTAGACAAGTGATATTTTGGTTATAATTTGTCCTCAGAGATTTCATTTTAATAGCCACACGTTTCTTTATATGAGTAACATTGTTGTGTATGCGCTTGTTTATGTTTTCACATCTTAAATTTAATTTCATTGCGAACTTTTCGCACATAAAATTGGCTTGAGCTCCAGAGTCAATCAGGACCCTTGCCTCATGCACTTTATTATTGTGATCTACCACCCCAATGATAGCAGTCGACAATAAAATTGTTTTTTCTGCCTTCGCTAAGGCTGAATGGATTGACACTGAAACTCGTTCAGCATCCATTTGGCAGTCACCTCCGGGGTGATCTTCACCTTTATTCATGGAGTCATCGCTCGGATGCATCTCCCTTTTATTCATGGAGTCATCGCTCGGATGCATCTCCCTGTGCAATAACGTATTGTGGCTTTCGCTATCTTAATGCTTGCATTTCAAATTAATTTTACAATATGGGGCCGTATGTCCTAACCTCAAACATTTGAAGCAGGCACGGTACCTCCTTATTGCGTTGGCTCTCTCTCCTGAATTTAATTTTAAAAAAATTTTACAATAATATATTTTATGTCCCTTGTCATTACAACAAATACAATTATTGTGGGTAGCAGCTAAAAATACCGATTCCTTTTTAGGATTATTGTTGCTACCATTTGCTTTCGGGTGGGTAGGAATTTTTTTCGAATCTGAATTTAACATTAATTCCAAAACTTGTGCACGCGAGGTTAAACATTTAAGAAATTCCTGTAATGTAGGAAGTTCATCCTGTTATGGGGTTTGTTCCCAATGCTTTCTAGAACTTGCATCCAATTTATTAGAAATTACATATATAATTAAAGCATCCCATTGTTCGGTTTTCACGCCTAAATTCTGCAACGCTTTGAGATTTACATTCGTTTCATCAATCAGGTAACGCATGGCTACTGGATCCTCATGTTTCATCTCTTTAAGTTGAAACAGAGCTTGGATGTGTCTATGTACGGTAGTTCGTAAATTTGCAAACCTCTGTTGCAACAACTCAAAAGCCGATATATAATTCAGGTCTGATACCTCGAAATTGGCGATTATCTTTGCTGCATTCCCCTTTAAACAGGATTGCAGATAATAAAACTTCTGTACATTGCTTAAGGCAGTATTGTTATGAACTAGTGTCTTAAATGTTTCTAGAAAATTAATCCAATTTTTTGGATCGCCGTTGAATTCTCGTAATTAGAGGCTAGGTAATTTTATTTCCAATTTGGGAGTCTCCACAGACTGAATTGCTCCCCTTGCAGTCGCTAAAATTGAATAAAATTGGTTTTCAAAATTCTCCCTTTGCAAATTATTATCGATTTCGTTGGAATCCGGAAGGCTTTCGATTTGTTCCTGGATTTTTTCGAAATCATCAATTATTTTCTCAATTCTAGCATAGCGAATTTTAGTTTCGTTTACTGATAATGCATTTAATGAATCCGCAAATCTCGTAAGTTTACCTTTCAACACTCCTCGTTTGTTAATCAATGATTTTAAATTATCCATTTTTATTACGTATTTGACAATAATTCAACAATAAAAAATGCTAAAAATGTTCCTTCAAAAACAATTTCTGTGCAATAATCGCATAAAACAACAGTAATAATCAATTCAAGCTATGAACAATGACAGAATCTTACAATAATTATCTTCTAAACAATTAACCTAAAATAAATTTGCATGACTTGCATTTTACACTGAGGGTAGTTAATTTTTTGTTTTTAAAATAAGTACATCGACACACAAAAAATAGCGCTTATTTGAACAGGAATTCAATGAATAATTGTGACAGGATGGCAGGGATACTTATCTTATCCTTCTGGTGTGGTTCATGTTTTCATCCTTCTGTTTTTTTTTTTTATTATATAGCTCGCTGGTTCATTCCGGTAGTTCCTTTGATGTCTTCTTCCGCTCGTAAGGGCTTTCCGGCTCGAAGGACCATGTTATAAATGGGTAATTGAGCAGAAGGACTTCAATAAAAACATGGATTCACGTAGGAAATCTTCTAGTTTATTTCACTGCACATTTCACAATAAATTTGTTCCCGACCCGAACAAAAACACTTAAGTTGGCCACTTTGACCACTAGCTAGATAATGCTAGCTGTTTACAGGAGATCCACGTTATTAAGAGAGCGTTTTTAACTAGAAACGCAGGCTATTTATAAATAACATTTTCCAACACCAACAAGCATAAATAAACCACCATTGTCAATTTATAAATACGACATAGATATCAGAAATCTGCTTTATCGTCTAGCACTTAAAACAGTGCGGCCCTATGGCCGTAGCTTGTAATCTGTAATTCAAACAGTCAAGTTACAAAATATACCGCTAGGTGGCAATAACCTTCACTTTTTGAACACCGAGTTTCGAATAAATTGACAATATTTTAAAATCTGCTATTACCGCCACAGTAAGCGGAAATTATTGCTTGTGTCATGAAGGAGGATTAAGCCAGCCGATGAATTGAATACGCGACGCCTGAAAAGAATCATTAAGATGGTACGAGAGATTTTTCAATATTTATTGGTTTTTGTGCGTTTTCGAAGTCGCCTACGTCCATAACTGTACGAACAAAAAAAAAGTTAAATCAAAAGAATAATAGTTACATTTACGTTCTATCCTCCAAAATATAATAACACATTATCAAAAAATATTTTTCTTACTTTACAACCGTTTTAAAAATAGCTGTTTTCAACAAATCTCAATCGACCTGCAAATATTTTTCTTATGTGGTCATATACAAGAAGGAAAAAAAAAGAAAAAAAATATTTTTAGATAGAAAACATCTCAATCTATGCCCGCTCATTTTTACATTTTTTAATTAAAAAGCTTTTTTACCTAAATTACGATGTGATACTATTAAAAAAACTGCATAAATCAGTCAACTTTAAAATCGTTTTAATGTACCAAAAACAGTTAAGTTAATAGAATAAAAATATCATCCAATTAAACAGTATTTTAAGTAAGTCAATTAATTTTTTTTTTATTAAATTCCAATGATTTACTTGGTTTACTTTGTTTCATAACGCTTAATAAGATCTCGATAGGTTTGTTCTGATTCACGTACGAAGACCAGAATTCAAACCTATTGGTGAATTTCGCACACTGGGTACTTATTTGGCTGATAATTGCCGATGTCAACGGTTGTTAAGGAGAAAAAACAAGTGTTGTTTTCGTGAGTCTTCCGATCGTAACGCAGCTGTCAACATTACCGTCTATATCGTGACAAGCTATCATAATATGTATAGTGAATTTACCGCCGGTAATTCACCATTCCATCGCATACCAACTAAATAACGACTGCCTGTGGACCAGCCAAACGACCATGAGGGACCCACAAACCGGGCAAGATTGCCATCAGTATCGTAAGTCCCTCTGTGATATATCTTTGTATTTGTTTCAATAAACATAGTCTATCGAGATCCACAAGCATAACTCTTATCCCCCCATTACACGTATCAATCCTCGCATCAATACTCGAGTATTGATGCGAGGTTTGATGCGTGTAATGGCAAATATTGACGCATCATCAATAATATCGCAACGCATCTAGAAATCTGGATCGGTCACATCAGTATTGGGGCGTGGCCGTAAGTGGTGGGGATATTGATGCGCGGTTTGATGCGTGTAATGGCTCGCCGCATCAATACCTCAGTATTCCGTGTGCACCATGGAGAGCAGTGGTCCCTTGTCGCCTCTTATTATGTCGGACAGCGATGTTCCGCCATCTCCAGTTCCGCCGCGAAATGAGTTAGCGGCATTCATCGAGGCGTATGAGATGCGTGACATATTATGGAACACACGTCATAAGAACTATAAAAATGTTGTTAAGAGAAAAAGGGCCTTGGAGGAAATAAAGAAACGATGGTTATTATAAAACCAAACATTACGAGGGAAGACGTACCTTGCAAACATCACATTGTTTTATGTCAGGTCTTATACCTAGTATTATTATATTATTTAAATATGTTAAACCTTTTTAATTTTGTTATTATTATACTACTGTGTACCAATGCATCATGTATCTCTTGATTGTAAAAGCCATTTTATGGCGTTTAAATAAATAAATTTCGAAATTATTTTTCAAGTTCAATGAAAGTTCTATTCACGTTCTGTTATTCAGTTTTGTAAAGCAACTAGCCCATAATAATGTAAGAATTTTGAATTTTATGAAAACAGTTTTTCTTAAATGAAGACTACCAGTGACCCCCCCCCCCCCCCTCTCCAACGCTTAAAACAAAAAAGAGCGACACCGGAAATATTTCATGTTCACAAGTACACTCAGTGACTGTACTACTAAGTATAACAAAGTTATTATTATTAATTATACTTGCCTTTACGTAATCCTGAAGCACATACATAATAGCCCCGGACGTATCCAATACTACTTGGCTTATTGCTGCTGGAGACAGAATCGCTGAAAACTTCAGATCCTCAAAGCTTCTGCCGGTCGCATAGAAACGTAGAGTTACAGCTAATTTTTCTATTGGCATGATCGAAGCTCTCATGGCTGTATTTTATTTCAAAATATATGGACTAACCATATCTAGCAATTTGTTAAAATTATCATTACTCATTCTAAAATATTTTTTATGATCGTGTGGATCACTCAGCAAAATTTCATCCATTAAATTCAAGTGTGAGAATTTTTCTTTTTGGAGAAGCCAGTCCTTCACCCACCGTTGCGCTTCAATCGTTTCTTTGAACCGAACGCCAAAATTATAGCAATACAGGCTTTTTGTTTCGGATCCATCACTTAAAACGCGTCCGTCCCGCAAGGATTCGCATCGATACTGACGTCAATAATATTGACACGTGTAATGGCTCACCTTGTGAGCCGGTTGCGATATTTTCGGATCGCGATATAATATTGATGCGAGGATTGATACGTGTAATGGGGGGATTATAGAGTGAGCATTCAGCTTCACTTAACCCTTGTAAGGTAGTGCCATCAACGCGCTCATCTTACATTATTGGTGCCGAAATCAGCGAACTTTAGATATAAAATTCAGCAATTGCAAAGCAAAAAAATATTATGAAATGTTTTTATTTTTATTTTAACTTTATGAGTAAAACCTCAAATTGTAATATTTAATTAAATGAAGACAATATAAGCGAAACTCAATCGAAAATCTGAAAACAGAAAAATCAGAAAAAGATATTGACACATCTGGGACATCGAGTCCCAGATGTGTCAATATCTTTTTCTGATTTTTCTGTTTTCAGATTTTCGATTGAGTTTCGCTTATATTGTCTTCATTTAATTAAATATTATGAAATGTTTCGTGAATTTAAATGTTAATCATTTCGAACTGTTAATTTTAAACAGTGAAGTTCAAAAACTATTGAATATTCAAAAACTATTGAATCTGTGCAAAAAAAATTTCTGAGATTGTTATCATTTAAACTTGGACTAAATGCCTTACTCCAATCTTACGAGGAACGACTCCAATATTTTAAGTTTACAACTCTGGAAAAAAGAAGAAAAGTTGCTGACTTAATGAGTCTATACAGAATCATTCATGATAAGCTTGAAACAACTCACTGTCTGAGCAATATTCTTATTAAGGTCCCCAATAGACGTAATTTAAGGAATCAGAATATATTTCATCTTGAATTATTTAAAAACAATATTGCATACTTCAATCCACTGTCTCGGATGTGTCGACTGTATAATTCCATTGAATGTAACCATATAGACATCTATGCAAATAGTCTCGCTTACTTTAAAAAGCAAATTAACAATAGACTAACCTAACATGTAATTGAGAATTGAAAATACTTATCTTAATACTTATCTTGAACTTGAATGTGAATGGCTGTTCTTCACTCTATTTGTACTTTACTTTTTTTGTTTTTCTGTTTTTTTACATCGTATATCGATCTTTTTTTATCTTTGTCATCTCTATATTGTATCATCACTATTTTTGTTATCTCTTTTTATACCTCCATTTATATTTTGATATTCCTAATTTCTGTTAACAACTATTAAACTGTGCATTCTGTGAACATTTTTAAGTGGACTATTAACATGTACGCTTTTTACAATGCTAATCCAATGACTTTTTTCTGTTAATACTCTGTAAATGTTCCAAAACAATAAATAAATAAATAAAAAAGTTTAGAATTAGGTATCTAGTTTTTATTCATTTACGACCTACCGTAGGTACTTTTAAATTATAACAAATTCTATTGATTTATTGTATTTATTATCAAAATGGCGCCAACTATTCAAACATTGCGCCGAAAACAGACATTAGCAAATAATAGATTGATAAAAACGCATGAAATCGCGAAAATCGCTTCACACGATGTAACGAAGAGCGACTTACTGTTGGCTCATTTTACAACTCTTGTAAGGATAGTTCTTGAATTTGAAACATCTCACGATGAAATATTAAATTTAGATGACTCAAACGAAATTGAGGAAGATAAAATTCGGGAAGGTTTTGATGAAATATATTACCAAATTGTCGCAATTTATCAGAAGTTGACCAGTCAACCAGTCGAATCTAAGACCGCGAATGTTTGCACGAACGTCAAATTACCAAAGATAAGCATTCCAATATTCTCTGGCGATATCAAACAATGGCCCGAATTTTATGATATGTTTAATGCCTTGATTCATGAAAACAAATCATTGTCAAATATCGAACGCATGCAATATTTGTTTTCGAGTGTGTCTGGCGAGGCATTAGGCTTAATTCGGACATTCCCGGTCCAGGGAGCCCACTATTTGGAAGCTTATCAAAGACTGATCGGGCGTTATTGCAACGCGCGCGAACTGGCATTTACGTGTTGGCGGGAAACGAAAAATGTAAATTTTCCGTCCAACGATCCATACGAATTTCGCCGCGTTTTCGACGTGTTTAACGAAAATCTAACAATCTTAAGGGAATTGGATCTCCCTACAGACAATTGGGACTTCGTGCTTTGTTATTTGATTCTGTCAAAATTGGATTCACTAACGAGATGCGCTTTCGATCAACTGCAGTCTCCTACTGAGTTGCCATCATATTCGAAACTAAAGCAGTTTTTATATAACCAGTGTGAAGCTCGTGTACGAGACTTACATTTTTTGTCTCCCGATCGCAATCATGTTGAAAAACACCACGGTGTAGGATCAGCGTACAAACCTCCCGCACGTAAATCTGAACAGCCTTCCAAAAAACATACTTCATCGCTTCTTTGCGATGTAACGAAGGTGCGACCTGAATCCAATGGGTCCTCGATCTCGATCAATTTTCCAAAATGCTCCTGTTGTGAGGAAGAACATTTAATTTCCAAGTGCAAGGCATTCGCGCTAAAATCAGTTCAGGATCGCATCCAATTCGCCAAAGTTCACCGTTGGTGCTTTAATTGTCTTCGTTCTTCTCATTATCTTAAAGATTGTAAATCTATATTTAAATGTCAGAAATGTAACCAAAAGCATCACACTCTACTCCATCGTGATGAAACCATATCTTCTAAAGAGCGGGGTCATCACCCCATGACGTCTACGGACCAAGAGGACCCTCAAATTAGTGTCCTCACCAATTTAGGTGACAGTTCCGTAGTTCTATTGTCTACTGCCAAGGTTAACATTCGCGATTCCTCCGGTAGGTTTCAAACTTTTCGTGCGTTGATCGATTCAGGCAGTCAAGCTCACTTCATCACCGATCGCGCTGCAGAGCGTCTAGGCATCCATCGTACGACCAGTTCTCGAAGAATTAGTGGCTTAGGCCAATCTTCCGCAACTGCGTCAGGTGTCATTCAATTAGAAGTTGGTGTTGAGGAACGGGTTCTCTTTAATATCATGGCACTCACGCTGCCTACTATCTGCGGCAACATGCCAACGGTTCAATTAGATAAGTCGTCATGGCATCAGTTGCAAGAATTACCTCTTGCTGACCCTGACTGTCACAAACCGGGACCGATTGACCTTCTTCTGGGTGCTGAGGTCTTTACTTCTCTTTTGAGACCTGGTAATGTGAAGGGTGGTCGTAATCAGCCATCAGCTTTCAATTCTGTATTTGGTTGGCTTCTTCTAGGTTCGGTTGGTTCTGACGCCGGTCACGAAATAAAATCGTTCGTCGCAACTAACGAGGACCGGCTCCATGAAGAGGTTCAGCGACTATGGGAGTTGGACACCATTTCCCAGTCTTCACAGCTCACCCCCGAGGAACAACTCTGTGAACAGATGTACTGCGCGGACCATTCCCGTGACACTTCGGAACGATACATCGTAGCCTTGCCTTTTCGAGAAAGGGACAAGAATATCTCTTTTCCCGGGTCGCGTGAAGTCGCTTTACGCAGGTGCCATTCATTTGAACGCAAACTCATAGCAAATCCAACGTTCTTCGCCAAATCTCTAGTACAAAGGTTGTGGATTTTAAGGGTTGGTTGGGATGACACCCCATCCGTTGACATCGTTCATCAATGGGAACGTTACACTAAACAATTACCGCTCTTGAAGTCGTTCGAAATCCCTCGTTGGGTTTCAGTCCCTCGCCTGAAATCGTGCCAACTACATGGCTTCTCAGATAGTTCGGAAATCGGATATGGTGCGGTAGTTTACTTACGAACCTCAGACGTTGACGGTATCGTCCAAGTATTTTTAATTTGCGCCAAATCTCGAATCGCCCCCGCTAAAAGTATTTCATTGCCTCGTCTCGAACTTTGTGCGGTAGTTCTTCTTGCAGAACTTCTAAAATTCGTCAAGGAATTATACTTACCCTTGCTTTCAATCTCTAATACATTTGCGTGGTCACGTGGTTACGTTCTCCTTCATATCGCTGGAAAACTTTCGTAGCGAACCGTGTTAGTCACATCCAGGATGCCCTCGAAGATACTTCGTGGCATCACGTATTATCCGGCGATAATCCAGCGGACGTCGCTTCACATGGTCAATCCCCAGCCGATCTAGTTGATAATACGTTATGGTGGGCGGGGTCACCGTGGCTAATTCAGCCAGTCGATTCTTGGCCATCTTTAGATGGTAATGTCGACAAAATTGAACCTCACTCTGAGGAACGAGTTCAATCGTTATTAGTCCAACAGGATGAAAATTTGGTGGACTTACTACTAGTTAAAGTTTCTTCTCTCCGGAAGATTCAACGCATTCTCGGTTATTGTCATAGATTCATTTACAACATACGTAACAAAGAGTCTCGTCGGTCGTATCTTCCATTGAACCGTACCGAAGTTCACGCTTCGCTGTTGAAAGTACTTAAACATATTCAATCTGAACATTTCAATGATGATATCACGCGCTTGAATGAGGGCAACCTTCTTTCGAAACAAATGCGAAAGCTCAATCCATTCATTGACGACCACGGTTTGCTCAGGGTGGGTGGCAGGTTATCTCGATCTGGGCTTGAATTTGAGTATAAACATCCTGCCCTACTTCTTCGTGAATCCAAGCTCACTTTTCTTGTGATAGAAACTCTCCATCTAGAACATTGTCATCCAGGCATTAACACGATGCAATATTTGTTGACACAGCCGTTTTGGATTCTGTCGCCCAAGCGCCCCATCCGCCACTGTTTGTCAAAGTGTATACAATGTTATCGCATAAAACCAGTCCCTCTAGAACCTTTCATGAGTGACCTACCCGCTGCTCGTGTTAATCAGGTTAAAACATTTTCGATTGTGAGCGTTGATTACGGTGATCCGTTTCACATTAAAGCTGGTAAATACCGCGGCGCTAAGATAGACAAAGCTTATCTTTGCTTATTCGTATGTTTTACCACCAAGGCTCTACATCTTGAAAAAGCTTCAGATCTGTCTACCGAATCTTTGATTGCAGCGCTACGTCGATTTGTAGGTAGACGAGGTCGTGTAAATGCCATACACTCAGATTGCGGTACAAATTTCGTCGGAGCTAAAACTCAACTTAATTCGTTCATGCACACTGCTTCACAGTCAGAACAAATCGATTTTCGTTTCAATCCTCCATCTACTTCCCATTTCGGTAGTGTATGGGAGATTCAAATTAAATCGGTTAAATCTCATCTTTATCGCATAATTGGTAACCAAACGTTAACTTTCGAGGAATTGACAACACTCTTTGTGCAGATTGAGGCCATGTCAAACTCTCGACCTCTCTACCCGATGAGTTCTGACCCAAACGATTTGCGAGTGTTAACTCCAGGTCATTTTTTGACTTTGGAACCCTTGACCTCCGTGCCAGATGAGGATTATACTGATCTGAAAATCAACCGTCTGCATCGTTGGCAACTTATTCAACGTTTTCAACAGGATTTTTGGAAACGATGGAAGGTTGAATACCTCCAATCGCCAACTCAGCGTGCGAAGTGGACCAAGCATTGCAGATCACTCTCTGTAAATGATGTGGTTATAATCCGAAGCGAAAATACTGTCCCTTTGCATTGGCCTATTGCACGAGTCGATAAATTGCACCCAGGTCCAGACGACGTTGTGCGTGTCGCTACGGTCCGTACATCTAATGGTTCTATTCTCATGAGACCATTAACCAAATTATGTCCACTACCTAGTCAAGTTGACTAATCGTTCTCGCTGTCGCGGATAATTTTAATAATATAATAATGTTTTATTTTTTTTTTGTTACGTCTTAGTTAATCGTATCACCTAGTTTAATTCTTTCTCCGTTCACACAACATTTCATAACATTTCATGCTTTGGTTAAGGTTTAAATTTATCTTTAAAAATACACTTTCTTGTATTTTGATGGGTGGAATGTTTCATAACATTTAATAAAATCTCGATAGGTTTGTTCTGATTCACGTACGAAGACCAGAATTCAAACCTATTGGTGAATTTCGCACACTGGGTACTTATTTGGCTGAAAATTGCCGGTGTCAACGGTTGTTAAGGAGAAAAAACAAGTGTTGTTTTCGTGAGTCTTCCGATCGTAACGCAGCTGTCAACATTACGGTCTATATCGTGACAAGCTATCATAATACGTATAGTGAATTTACCGCCGGTAATTCACCATTCCATCACATACCAACTAAATAACGACTGCCTGTGGACCAGCCAAACGACCACGAGGGACCCACAAACCGGGCAAGATTGCCATCAGTATCGTAAGTCCCTCTGTGATATATCTTTGTATTTGTTTCAATAAACATAGTCTATCGAGATCCACAAGCATAACTCTTATAGAGTGAGCATTCAGCTTCACTTAACCCTTGTAAGGTAGTGCCATCAACGCGCTCATCTTACATACTTCGATATTCGTAAGTATATATAAAGACCACTTTGATCATTCAATTCCATTGCGCGAACAGGCATCACCGAGAACGGTCGCCCCCGACGCTGTCCGGGGTGATTTAAGTAAAAACAGAATCACCAAAAAGATCAATCATTTACTAGACCTGAATACATTGTGAGAATTATTAAACTGATCTTTTTACAATGTTCTTTAATTAACTATCCACAATATTTGCGCGGGCGAATTCAGTCGGCGTTGGCTTCAGGGATATTCAACGCAAACATTTAATATTATATTTTTATGATAATAAAAAAAAAACAATTGAAAATAATTACATAAATCTTTCTGATAATTACATAAGAAACTATAATATGATATGCATAACTCGGTGTTAAATAAATACATATTGAAAAAATCTTAATGTAATTTCGTTAAATTATTTACATAAAAATCATTCCTTACATCCTAGTTTTGTTCACTTTTAGAAATATTTATTTATAAAATATTTCTTTTTTTTTTTAAATATTTCTTTCATTACTAGTTTTGTCATTTTTGGTAAGGCTCTCGATTAGCGTCAAATTTTATTTGATTTTTTTGTGTTATTCCACAATTTACTAATTTTAAAATATTAGGTCCTTACATATGAAACTGGCGTTTTATATGGGAGGAACATAAAGTCTTTTTTTTAAATGTTATATATTTATTTAATCAAAGTATGTACCATTGCTATCTATGCACTTTTGCCATCTCATAGGTATTCATCGATCCCTTTACTAAAAAAACTATTCGGACGGGAATCAATAAAATCTTTGATAGTCCAGTCAACCTGTGTCGTAGAACACCAGTTGAAGGAAATAAATAGTATAAAGCTAATTTTTTCCCCATCGACTACTACTATTTAGACAAGTGTTTTGTCAAAAGTCCCCGCCCTTACCCCCCGTTGCCCCCCCTAACATGAAAAGTGTAAGGTTTTGTAAATCACGTCTATCTCGATTACTAAACAACATATCAGATTGCAATTTTTTTTATTCTCTTTTTTATAATATTTTCTACAATTAATGTAAAGTAAACTTTCATCGTAACTTTTACCGTTTGTTTGTAATTCATATGAAAAGGTAAAAAATTGTATATTTTTTGGAACGAAATTTTACTTTTTGTCATAGAACTTTTCAGGCCGACATTTTATGAAAAAATGTTTCCTACAAAGGTTATAGCCCTTTCAATGAGCTATAAAATAATATATTTTAATGTGTACTTTATGGCAAGAAAACACCAGATATCAACCGTGAATGCTTGGTGCGCACCATCTCAGCTAAAACTATTTAAAATACCTATTTTAGCTGTATACAAGGACTTATTATTATTTGAAACAAATTTAAAAAGTGAAGAATTTAGGTTTTACAGAGACTCGATTAGTTTTTTTATAGAAAATGCAATAGTGTACCTTAAAAATAAAATAAAAAATACTCTCACTAAACAATGAACCCACCTCGACCGAACCCGCCTTGACAGAGTACGCATTTGGCATTACACCGGCTGAATCTCGCTGGATCTCCAACAAAGTAAGTTTTATTTTATATTATTTTAAAGGTAATAACAAGAGCTAAAACTTTTGTAGGAAACATTTTTTCATAAAAAATCGGCATAAAAAGTTCTGCCACAAAAAGTAAAATTACATGCCAAAAAAAATACAAATGTTTACCTTTTTTTTAATTTTTTTTTTTTTATTTGATTCACCTGATTTATACATGTGTGTTACATATTTGACTAATGTGGGCCTCACTGGGTGCTTTACCCGTGCTGAGGACCTCATTTTACAGTTTGATATGATTTTTTTTATTTTTATTTAAGATACATATAAAATAAAAACTAAAGAAAAAAGAGACTCAACAATAACATATGAGAATTGAAAGAAAAAAAATAGAGCAAAACAAAATAGAGCAAAATAAAACAATAGAATAAAACTATATAAATATGATAGATACACATAAACCGATAGTGAAATTAAAAGGTTTTATATATTAGTGAGTATTGCAATGGTGTTTATGTCTATGTGTTTTTATTTTATTTTTTTTTTTTTTTTTTATGTTGTGATTTTTTTGTAAAGTTGTCTTTTTTGGTCTTTAATCCATCTTTTAATTTTGAGTGTGAAAAGTTTTTTGTTTTCTTCTTTTTTTAAATCGAGTGAAAGATGGTTGAATGCTTTTATTGCCTGGTATTTGTGGTGTCTTTGTCCAAAGCTTGTGTTTATCGTCGGTGTTTTTAAGTTTTGTATGTATGCTTGTCTAACTGGTCTATTAATGGTTTGTGTTTGTTGGAGTTTGTGTTTTTGGTCAAAGATATAGTTAAGAAGTGTTTTTATGTATAATTGTCGTATATCAAGTCCGTCGAACATGTTGAATATTTGGTCTGTGTCAGTCATTCTGTGTTTTTTTAGTATAATCTTTAAGATGGTTCTCTGTGTGGTTTCCATATGAGCAATAGCTGAGTTTGTTGCTCCTCCCCAAACAATGATTCCATATTCTATTATAGATTGGCAGAGTGCAAAATATATTGTTTCCATTTGTTTTAGTTTGTATATGTTTCTTATGGTTAGGAAAAGATGAATTGTTTTGAGGAGTTTATTGGTGATATGATTTATATGATGTGCCCATTTGAGATTATGATCAATTATGATTCCTAGATATTTTATTTGGTCTGTTTTTACTATAGCAGGGAAGTCGCAGTTTTTGGTGTTTAAACAATCGTGTATTTTTATGGTGTTTGTTTTATTTGTTGGCTGTCCCGTGCTATTTATACTGTACGTTGTGAATTTTGTTTTCGATATATTTAATGTAAGTATGTTTGTGTCTAACCATGTTTTCACTCGCGTGATTCCTAATTCTGCTATATTATACACATTGTTCCAGTCTTTAGATTTGAAGAGTAATACTGTGTCGTCCGCATAACTAATTATTTCTCCGTCTATTTCCAAATTACAGAGTTCATTTATGTAGATAGTGAATAGCACGGGCCCTAGTATGCTTCCTTGTGGAACTCCATATGTAATTGGCAGTGGTTTACTAGTATGGTGATTAATTTTAACTTGTTGGGTTCTGTTGCTCATATAACTTTTCATTAGTTGGAGTTCCTTGCCTAAGATACCAATGTTTTCTAATTTTTTAAATAGGGTTTTGTGGCAAATTGAATCGAAGGCTTTAGCTAAGTCTAGGTATATCGCTATGCATTTTTGCCCTTGATCTAGGTTGCTATGTATATAATCTATTACATATTCTAAAGCTTCTTTGGTACCTCTTTTTTCTCTAAATCCGTATTGTTTATCCGAGATTAATTTGTTTTCTTCAAGGTATTTTATAATTTGGTTTTTTAATGCTCTTTCGAAGATCTTTGATAGTGAGTTTAATAATGTGATTGGTCTATAGTTATTTATTTCCTTTTTGTCTCCTGCTTTGTAAATAGGGATCATCAGTCCTTGTTTCAAAGTACTAGGGAAGCAGCTTTGTTTTATACTAAGGTTGATTAAGTGTGTTATTGGTTTTATTATTTCATTTTTTAATTTCTGAATGCAATCTGTTGTTATCTCATCTAATCCCGGTGCAATATTTTTTTTTTATTTATCGATTATTTTTTCAATTTCCTCCTCCGTAATTGTTTTTATTGTAAGTCTTAGTTTTGTCTTTTGTGTATTGATGTTTGATCGGTTGGTTTGTGTTTGTGTTTTACGGTTTGCTAAAACTTTTCCTATATTTGCAAAGAAGTTATTCACATGGTTCGCTATTATCTCTGCATTTGTATTGATATCTATTTTTTTTGAATTAATATTTAATTGTTCGATACTATTTTTCTGTTTGTGTTTTTGTGTGTATGTTACTTCTTTCAATATTTTCCATATAGCTTTTGGGTTTTTGTTTTCTTTTTGTAGTTTTTGTCTATAGTATATCTCCTTAGCTACTCTTATAATTTTTGTGCAGATATTTCTATATCTTTTATAGAAATTAAATTGTTCCATGTCATATGGCGTGTTTTTAATTTGTCTGTGTAATTTGTCTCGTTTACGGATGCAGTTTAATATTCCTTGTGTTATCCATAGTTTTATTTTTTTTTGTCTTGTGTGTAAGTGTTATAAGTTTTATATTAGTGTAGTTATTTATTTCTTGTGTTAACGTAGTTGTGAATTTATCCCAGGCTTCTTCAGCATTCTGTATTTGGTATATTGGATTCCAGTCCATTTTTTTGAGTTTTTCCTTTAAGTTTGGATATTCAGTTATTTTTTTTGTAAATGTTTTATGTTGTTCAGATTTTGTGTTTTCGGTGACTATTGCTATCATAGTCATGTAATGATCTGTAATTGCGCTTTCGAGTACTATTGTTTCGGATTTTAGTTTTGACTTGATCATTATATGGTCTATACAGCTACTTGTGTTTTGAGTGACTCGTGTTGGGATATTTATCGTGGGTTCCAGTCCATGTTGCGCTAGTATTGATAGGTATTCTATGCTTTGCGGGTGTCCATATTATAAAGTGTTTATGTTTAGGTCACCTACTAAGATGATATTTTTGATTTTGTTGAGATCAGTTAATGTGCTGTTTAGTGCAGTTAGGAAATTTGTTATGTTATTTTTGGATGGAGATCTATATATAGCTAGGATACAAGTTTCTTTATCATATGTAATTTTTATGCAGTTAGAGTCTATGATGTTTATTTCTTGTATAGTCGTGTTGATTTTATTACTTGTGTATATGACTACGCCATCATTTTGGTTTTTGTGCTTCGTTGAGTGGTACGTATTATAGTTTTCAAGTGTTTTAGGTGTATATTTGTCATTCAGCCAGAATTCTGTAAGTACGATCACATCAAAATTATTTTCAAGTTGTTGGAGGTATAATATAAATTCATCAAAGTTTTTATTAATTGATCTAATGTTTTGATGTAATATTTTGATCCTAATTTTTTTTTTTATTGATGTTAGTCCATTGTTTAAAGTCATTAGTACTTGTGCAGTGATGCTGTTTGTCCGAGTCTATGTGTTCAATGTAGTCAGCCATGTTGAAGAGTATTTATATATCCTATCATTTTCGTTATATCCTAAACTTGTAGGTATATTAACTGCTTAGTCCATGATGCAGAAGAAGTAGTTGGTAGTCATCACATTGCGGGTGTATCTGTCCAGTGTTTAGCATATTGATTTTGATGTCTCCAATTTGCTACACGTTCCTTACATCTCGTGGTGGGGTTATCTCATCATCCAGGGGAAGGGGAAAGGGTGATCTGTCTATAGTTGTTGAAGTAGTGCTGGTATCGGGAGAAGGGTTATCAAATTCTATCTCAATTAATTGATCCATTTCTGGTTAAGTGTATATTATAATGTAGATTAGATTAGGTTATCGAGAAAGTGGCAAGATTATACGATTTTACTTTCAAGTTCATAATGATTTTTTATTTCAGTAATTGGCGAGCCTTCAGATTTTCGAGCCAGTAGTTTTCCGTTTTTGAACCAGATGAATTTGTAATTTTTATCTTTGGCCCTTTTTTTAGTAATCCATAAGAGATTTTTGTAATATGGCGTCAGGGTATCATTTACGTAATTTTTTTTTATTTTCGTCTGCAATCTGAAGGGATACATTGGTATTTTTTTTACCAATCATCATAGTGATTTTTTTATTTTCCTCTTTGAAGTTTAAAATTAATCGCGGAGGTTTTGTGTCTGTCGGTTTTAGAAATTTGTACTTATCCGCCGGTTCTAGGCTTACTCCGAAGGCAGTAGTGATTCTGTTTGCAATTACTTGAGGTGGTTCGTCAGTCGAAATTTTGAAGCCTGTTACCTCCACGCTATTTTTCAATTCATTTTGTTCTGTTGCAGCTATTTTCATTTCGAGGGCAACAATTCTTTTTTCCTTATTTTCTAGATCCTCTAAAATTTTTTGGTGCTGTTTCGGTAATTCAAGAATTAAATTTAATTTTTCATAAATTTCATCATATCTATCGCTTACGAATTGTGTTGATTTTTTTAAATCTGCTAATTCTGTCTCGAATTTTGAGAACATTTGTTTTTTCAACTCACCCAGTTTACGGTCGATGTAGTCCGTGAGGGAGTCCACGATTTTTTGTTGCTCCAAGGTAGATCTTGTTGAAGCCATTTTAGTGGTGATTATTATATATAATTAATAAATAAATATCCCAGTAGCGAGCGGCGAGTAGCGAGAATAATTAGGTAGCGAGTATAAATGAAACTCCAAGTATCGAGTTCACTCGGTACGAACGGCTAGGTGCCGCGGCCTGTATCGGTATCGAGTACGGTGTCACTGCGGTGTACCTACACGACACGCGTCAACACAATGCACTATTGAATATGATAGATTGAATTTTATGATTATTAACAATCGTTTTATTGAATTTACTTATTCACTGTGATTTTAGCTAATTAATACTATGTTTTAAGTTAAAATATCACTTCACTGTTTGCTAAATACATTGTTTTAGGTAATTTAGAGTGGACGCGTTTACTATGACGTTTGTATTTGTCTATGCATTTACATACTTTACATACGTATTACAAACAAACAGTAAAAGTTACGACAAAAGTTAACTTGACATTAATTATACACAATGTTACAACAAAGAGAATAAAAAAAATTACAATCCGATATGTTTTTTAGAAATTGAGATAGACGTGATTTACGAAACCCTTACACTTTTCATGTTTGGGGGGGCACAGGGGGGGGAGCAAGGGGGGCAGGGGCGAGGACTTTTGGCTAAATGATAGTCGACGGGGAAAAAATTAGCTTTATACTATTTTTTTCGATCTAAAAACACAGTTTGACTGGGCTATGAAGGCGGTTTGGACTGCCCCATCGTAGTTGAATTTTTTCCCTTGCAAGAAGTTATCCAAATTTGGAAAAAAAATGGTTATCTGTTGGGGCAAGGTCCGGAGAGTACGGTGGATGTCTTAGACATTCCAATTGAAGCTCGTCTAATTTTGTAGCCGTCTGTTGTGCAGTGTGTGGTCTAGCATTGTCATGAAGCAGCAGTGGCCTAGAGCGATTAACCAGCCTCGGTTGTTTAGCGGCTAGCTTTTCCATCATGGTTTGCAGTTGCTGATAATAGACATCTGCCGTAATCGTCTGGCCAATTTAAGAAAGCTGTAGTGAACGACACCAGCACTGGTCGTACAAACGCTCACAAGTAACTTTTTTGGAGTCAATTTTCGCTTGGGGCATGGTTTGGCTGGTTCGGCAGGGTTCAGCCATTGCGATGAGCAAACATACTTAACTTTATATATACTCTTACTTACACCAGCGCATATGTACAAAAAATCTTCACTGTATATGAATTCGTTTGATATTCATATCAACTTATTGTTAGGGGTATTTTTGAAATCGATTTTACGTTTGAAGTGGAGGGTTTTTATGTTAACGAAGGAGAGAAAGTTTTAGGAAGGAAAAGGGTATGAAAGGTGATTAGAAATCAGGGGTCAGTGTGTCCAGGTGTGATGGAAATATGAATCCATTCTGCGGTGAAAGGTAATGAATCGAGAAAATAGATGATCAGCCAGTAACGCACAAGCAACTGATTGAAAAAAAAATTATCCTTAAAAATTTATAATGGGTTTTAAATCATCAAATATTTTAAGTAAATTTTCGAGTTCTGTGAAAGATCTATTCAAGTTCTGTGATATTTCATTTTTATGTTGCAATTGGCTTATAGTGATATAATAACAGAAATTGAGTAGAACTTACACAAAACGTGAATATTATCTTAAAATATTTGATGAATCGTTCAAATTTAAAAAAAATTTTAAATAAAAAAGATAAAAAAGGACTAATAAAAGTATCTACATAATCGTCTATTCAACCGTTATATTATTCACAATAAATATTTTCAATTGTGTTAGTACTCCCTCCCTAAACACGAGAAATTCTCAATTAGAGAGGTATTATTACCACCATTAAAAAATATTTGCATTACATGTACATAATTAAAAAAATAATTGTACTTATACCTAACTTTATAAAATTGTAAAAATGGAATAAATAAATAAATAAAATTAAAATATGTCCAGTTGTCAAAGAAAACCAAAGACAAATATATTTTTTTCTTTGTGATAATTAATAACAAAAATAATTTTCGATTCATCAAAGTAGTATTAACTAACCGCAAAATACATACTTTGAGATGAAAAAGACATAATTTCCATTGAAAAATATTCCTTTCTGCCAAAACTCAAATAAAGCTGATTTTATGTCACTGAGAACGGTGAATCTTCTGTGAACATAATTACACATGAGTTTCACGGTTAAGTCGACGACTTAAGACTTGACGCGAGGAACAAATTCCGCGGAAATAGATTAGAAGAGGCGTTATGAAATTATTTACAAATTCGTCGAGGATTTTTCGTTGCCAAATTCAAGAAACGACACGGGCGATGTTACATCAATGTCCGAAACTAAAATCACCGAATTTGAAAATAGTCGTAGCCCTGCGCTCTTAAATTAGTATTAATTCAGATAGTTTTGTTGGATATAACATTAAAATTAAACTGTGAATACATTTTAACTATCTTAAATAAGCCAGCATTAAGACACCTTTACAGTTTTGGAGGCGGGTATGAGTACCGCCGCCCCGGGAACCATTTATTGGATGCACCTCTGCCAAAGATCATCCCAAGTGGTTCGCTACGTTTGGTGACTTATCAGGGTGCCCGGGTTCATGGGGTGAGGTTTGTCTAGGTCTTGGCAGCGGACCGACTTGATCATTTGGCGTTTCATGCAGAACTCTTTCGACCCATTGCCTTGCACCGTAGTGGGAGGGATAAACTCAGACGTCCGTCACTCTTGGACCCACTGACTCTTAGATTCCAACCCACCTCTCATACCTTTTTCCTTCCCAGAACATCCTCTCCCTCCTTTCATTTAAAAGACCCTCCAAGCAGCATTCATAAAGATGATATGGGCCCTGAAGGAAATTATTATCCTGTGGGCCTCCTATGTGAAGCTATTGTGAAAAAAACCTAAAACTTAATAAGACTTTGCGAGCTATCGTGCCGTAAATAGGTTCGGATTTGGGATTGCGGGATGAATTGTCAAGAATGATGGAGGTAAAGAAGGTCTAAATTTGCACATAGAATAAACAGAAAACATTTTATTAAAGAAGGCAAGGGTGAGCCTTAAAAGTAAAGTAGATTTGTGGAATTGATTAAAGACAATATTAGTGACTTTCAAACGAAAATTTAAAACAGAAAAATATTGCGTTAAGAAAATGTGTCCAACAACTACGCTAACAAAACATAGCTAGATATTTTGAATTTTGACAGTGACTCTGGTTTTAAAGTTTAATTTACGGTGTGGTCGTACCAAAAAATAATGTGGTGCGTTTTTTCACACAAATCCGAGGAATATTCTCCATTTTTGACTGGCCACATTAATAACTATTACTTTAGCAAAAGTACACCTGAAACAGCCTGTGGTCCAATAACATTCTTGTTACTTTAACTGGGTTTAAATTTTAAATTTAGGTTTCTTTTGAAACAGACAGTCTTTTCAGTCCAAAAAAAAAAAAACATTTTCATCCAGTTAAATTTTGAAAATATTTCTAAAAATAAAAAATATGCCTTAGTAACACAAAATTATCATAATCAATATTGTATTCCGCCAAATAATTCCATGGCAGTTGTTCCCCTGACAATTGCTACCCCGGCAAACTTATATACAACATGCAGTTTGTTAAGGAAAAATATCACGTATCTCCTTACACAAAATATAACTAAGTGCTCCCGACGAGGTGTGCAGAGAGGATGCAAGTACCAAAATTATTATAAATAACACTTTCATTCAAATTTATTCAAGATAAAAAGTAATTAGACAGTACCAAAATTATTATAAATTATAAGTATCAAAATTATTATAAATTACATTTAAATTCAAATTCATTCAGGATAAAACTACATGTATAAATAGAAAAAGATGGACATTGTATATAAATTTGTTTTATATCCATACCTTAATATTAATAAAGGTAGGAATCGATTAGGTTTAAATTGATAAATATTGCACCAAAAATTATAATTTTATAATAATTATAATTTCGGAAGATCAACTGTCGTGTCACCCACCAGAAAATAGATACCAAATTTTCTTTAACATAAAACACAAATATTTACATAAATAGTAAATAAATATAAATGATGTAATTATAAGATAATAAAATAAATAAGTACATATTATTATCTTCATAAAATAAATATATATTATTAAACGCTTCAGATTTTATGTCGGGTTAAATCTTTCCCACAGGAAAAACTTAACCCTTTCACACAGTTTTCCACAATTAATCATCTAGTCATTCCACGTTATGCAATCGCACTATATAAGTATAATAAATACAAAATAATACAAGAACAACATGTCAAAGAGACAAAATGGGAAAATAATTCACCGACTCCAGATATTTTCATATCAGAGGGTTCGGCTCGGTGGAACTCCTAATTGGACCTATAAATCCTACTGATCCCTCAATATAAATATTTAAAAAATCTTTTGTAATCCTACATGTATTTTAAATGACTGATTTTTGCAATTTTATATATAAATTCTTTGACAAATCTAATATGCCTAAATTTTGAATGAGAGAACTAGGTATAATGCCAGTAGTCGAAATAACAAATGGTAATATTTGTATAGTCTGAGAATGCCAAATTATTTTAACCCCATTTTCTTAATCTGTATATTTTCTTATATTTTCAGAAACACATTTTTGAATATTACAGGAATTTGGAATAGCGACATCAATGATATAAGTTATTTTTTTAAATTTTGTCATGTAAAACTATATCAGGTCTATTATGACTAATTGTTCTGTCTGTTAGTATAGTTTTATCATTGTATTTTATAAAATTAATTTTCTAAAAATGAATTTGGTTCATATTCATAATAAATAAGGTCCCGGAGTGGTTCAGAGAACGGAAGCCTCAAAGTCATAAAATTGAAAGATGGAAGAATGTTGACGGATGGGAAAGAAATAAAAGAGAGATTAATGAAACATGTTGAGGAGGTCTTCGAAAGCAACTCGGGTAATAGTGAGGCTAGCGGTGAATCGGGTATGAACGGTGACGGAGTGAATGTTATCAAGATCAGCGGGGATGAAATAAAAAAAATCGATAAAATTAATGAAGAATGGTAAGGCTGTTGGTTTCAATATTGCTGCCGAATACTTTAAAGGAGATAGCCATATTATTCTCACATGGTTGTGCAAACTTTTTAACTAGTGTTTAGAGGAGGGTAATCATTCCGTTATACAAAGGTAAAGGTTCACGTATGGAATGTGGGAATCATAGGGCTAATTAGCCTGCTAAGTTCAGTCGGCAAGCTGTACGGAAGAATATTGATTGAAAAGGTAAGAATGGAAACAAAGGATAAAATATGGGATGTGCAAGGTGCCTTTATGAGTGGAAGGGGATGCATGGACCAGATTTTCTCCTTGCTTACGCTCACTGAAAAGTTTCTGGCGAAAAACCAGACACTTTTCTGCGCCTTTGTAGATCTACAAAAAGCATACGACCGAGTCGACAGGAAAAAGCTATGGAAGGTGTTGTCCAAGTATGGAGTGAATACAAATCTCATACAGGCAATTGCATCTCTGTACGAGGGAAGCGTTGCGTGTGTTAGGGTGAACGGTGGTTTTATAGGGTGGTTTGACATCAGAAAAGGTGTCAAGCAAGGCTGCGTAATGTCACCATGGTTATTCAATCTATACATGGATAATTGTATGCAAGAATTGAAAGAGGTGGGATTGGGCGCGAAATTGAGTAATCTGAAAATATGTTGCCTGTTGTATGCTGATGATGCGGTGCTGATTTCTAACACTATGGAAGATCTAGAGTCTCTCGTATCTAGGATGAACGAAGTATGTATGAAGAATGAGTTAATGATGAATGAAAGTAAGTCTAAAGTCATGGTGTTTGAAAGAGAGAGTACGAAAACAGTATGCAACATAGTTGTGAATGATAAATACTTGGAGCAGGTGGATGAGTTTGTGATCTGGGTAGTATGTTTACGAGAGATGGGAAGGCTGATATTGAAAGAAGGGTGAATGCCGGTAACTCCATTAATGGTGGACTGAATGCCGTTGGCGCTAATAAGAAACTGTCAAAGGAAGCGAAGCTAGCAGTCTGGAGTGAGTCCTGGTACCTACCCTGATGTATGGCAGTGAGGCATGGAACTGGCAGAAGAAGGATGAAAGTAAACTGAATGCTGTTGAAATGAGATCCCTGAGACGTATGTATGGTAAAACAATGTATGATCGTGTGAGAAATGTGGATATCCGCAAAGAATGTAAGGCCGATGTAAGCATAATGAGTAAGATTTAGAAAGGGACCCTCAGATGGTTTGGGCATGTAGAGCGAATGAACGAAGAAAGTAGTGTAAGAAGAATATACGACGCGAATGTGAATTGTAGAAGAAGTCGGGGACGCCCGAGGAAGACATGGCACGATCAAGTGAATCAGATACTTGAATCGGGCTATGTCAAAAGTCAGAATAATAGAAGAGAATGTATGAGACGATGTATGAATGTGAGTGAAACAAAGAGCGTGTGCCAAGACCGAGTTGTTTGGCGGTCCGTCCTCTCTGTCTACCCCTGCGGGGAAACGGCGTGATGGTTAGGTTAGGTTAGGTTAGTTAGTTTCATAATATGGTACTATATTACGGCAGTCAATCAAGTTATGTTTAATTTCCAAACTTTGGTGAATTATTTTTAAAACCTTATTGTGCTAAATGTATACTCGGACGGCGCTAATACAGAACATCCCGATATAATATGTTCTATAGTTTCCGGAAAAGCCAAACACTTTCTATATAACTCATCCATTTGATTTATTACCTATCTTTGATAATATGCTTCCTATATTTTTTAGTATTAATGATTCTATCTTGAATGGCAAACATAAATCCTTCTATTTCTGCACTCAACTCTCCAATACTCAACCATTTGTTTGACGGAAGTTTGTCAACATACGTTTGGTTGAGATAATTGAAGTGTTTGCGTGAATAATTTTATTTGACCAGGAATCTAATAATTCCTGGTTAGTATTTATAAGAGTGTTGGCATTCTCGTTATTTTTATTATTTTTTATTATTTATTTATTAATTTAAGGACAACAGTCCATTAAAAACATAACAATAACACGAATAAAAGAAAACAGAGATGATAGTGATGGGAGAGCACATATAAATTAATAGTAATGACAATATAAAATGTAAAAAGTACATGTAGAAGACACTACAAGTCAAAGCATGAAGAAGCATTTAAATATTGCGTATCGACTGCCGAAAGTTATTTAGTTTTACACCAAAAAAATCAATGCTTTGACTTGCGTTGACAAGTCTCGACATTCTGGATAAGGGAGAATGGTATCCATAATTAGTAGAATGTTGATTGAGGAACAGCAATTCATTATTTCGAAGTCTACGGGAAGGGATGTTAAACTGGATGAGTTGTAACAATGCAGGTGTATCAATAATACACTTGATAATTTTAAATATGCAAATTAGATCAGTCCTTTCTACGTTTTTCTAAAGAAGAATTGTTTAAAATGTGTTCAATTTCATCATATGAGTACTTGCCTCTTTCAAGACCCAACCTCCAAGCAAAGCAACGATGAGCATACTGCCCAGCTATCATTTTTTTTTTTACAGTGAATACCGCACAAGAATCTAACTGCTCCCGTCTGGAGCCAGTGAGACTATGGCATCCCCAATTGGGGTATGTTGTGAGGCTTAAGGTAGTGGGGAGGGAAAGGAGGTGGGGAAGAGGAAGGTTGGGAAGTACGTGGCTATTCAGATCTGGTCACTAAACACGGCTAAAGCCGGATAAGTTTGAAGATTTTCACGGCCAAAAGCATTTTCGTTATTTGTTTTTGGGGTGTTATGCCGTGTTGCGCTACCTCCTTCTTTAGCCAACGTTTCGGATATCGTTGCAGTGTCCATCATCAGGGCAGATCCGGCAGATCCGGTAGATGTGTTATGTTGACGGCTAAAGCCATTTTCAAGCAACGTTTCAATTCTGAATGGTGGTCTTACACCAAGGCGATACTGATAGTATCGTCTACTCTGGGCAGATACTATCAGTATCGCCCTGGAATTAAATTATTAATAATCCATGTCTGAATAATTGTTCTCAGTGCTTCTTTTGTAGGTTTATAATTATATTTTTATTAAGTTTATATGTATTTTTTGTTTATTTAAATTACATTGTAAAACTGCATATCTCGATACAGGAATGCCCTAGTGAGATATGCAGCTTATGTTTTTCATATATTTATTATTTTTCAATAAATAAATATAATTGAAAAGGTGTAATGTTTATATCTGCCTGATTGTGTTTCAAAGGTGTTTTTTTGACTACACCTCTACCTCCTAAATTTCTAGGTAAATTAATTCGTTCCATAGCTGAATTTGGATGATGGCAATTAAACTTTGTAAACGTAGTTCTAATTAATCGTTCTAAGCTATCTAAATCTATATTGTACCATTTAATTATGCCAAATGAGTACGTTAAAACCCCTCCGCAACGTAAGCAGATATAAGCGTTAAAAATAGGACAGCAGTCAAGTACAATAAGCGTGTTTATACGTCAGCGCGTGTGTTTCCATAGAAATTGTTAAAACTCCTTTATTTTTTTAGTTACATCCCTAAAACAAAAAGTCAAAGGTCGATAGTAGATCAAGCTGCACATTTCTATTAAGTTGTCTATGGAAATACATAACAGGAATCAGCTGTCAATCGTGTAGTTGACAAAAATATTTACCCGCGCAAATTTGGTACCGGCAGGTCTACCGCGCTCCACATTTTAAATTTTTATTAAATATTTTTATATGAAATGATAAAAAAGTGAGGTTACGAAAGTGTTTATTACACATATATATATAATAGAATAAGTATTGTTGTTTGCAAAATCTGTGATTTTAGTACCATTTTCACATAAAAACATCACGTGAGTCATTTTTACCTATTTTTAATGTTTGCGTTCTAAATTTTAATATTTACAAATGCTAATATTTATTTGTAATATAATAATTTGAAAGCCTATTTTGTAACTTTTCTAAAACAGATTTTGCTATTCGGCTACGTTCAGAAATGTTTCAATTGTGAAGCGGTTATAACTAAAAGTTTTCGTAAAATGTCATTTCGTTTAAGACACCAAAAGCTAATATTCTCGAAAATTCAGAGGGGTTTTAATAGAGGTATTGCCCAAGTATTTATTGCTTTTACTAAATTTTTAGCAGATAGATTGCGTTTAATAAAATTTCTAATCCTAGTTTGAAATTTAATCCTAATATCATTTTTAATACTTTTATGATCTAATCTATTCGATAGCGAGTATCCTAAATATTTATAAACCTCATGCCTTTTCATACTTTTAATTTTGAAATTTCTAAATATACCCTCGAATTATCTTTTATTATTATTATTCATTACTTATTATCTTCATCAAATAAATAAATGTATATTTTTTTTTCATATTATTATCTTTTAATAGCAAGAGGAAGAGGGAAGCAATATCATAAACAAATTTGTTAATTTTGACGTCAAATGTAATGACAGAAAATTCCTTAAATATGGGTTGGTGATCTAAGCAAGATTGGATCTACCGATTAAACATAATAACAATAATAACTTACAAAAATTGGTATGACAAATGCAACACTAAACTTGCTAAAAAGCTATATGATGGAGCGTACACAGAGCGTTCAAATTAATAAGAGAAAAAGCGAACCTCTCCTAATCAACCATGGCGTACCGCAAGGAAGCGTACTAGGACCAATATTGTTTTTGATATACATGAATGATATCTGTAACCCAGAAACAAGAGGAAAAATTATTAGTTTTGCTGATGACACAGTAATTTTATTTAACGAAAAAGATTGGATAAATACTTACAAAGAAGCGGAACACGGGCTTAGTCTCCTGCAAACCTGGCTTAAAAGAAATTCCCTCACGCTTAATGTTAATAAAACAAAATATCTTACATTTTCTATAACAGCCAGAGGGCAGCCGTCGGAGGACTTAAATCTCAAATTACACACATGCCAAGGAATTTATCAACAAAATCAAGGCTTATCATGCCTCTGTCCCACTATAGCACACTCCAAAGCATCAAATATCTTCAAAAAGAATTGAAATTGATGATAATCTCAGATGGAACTCACAAATTGACGTAATTTTTTATTTTTTATTTTTTTTTATTTTTTTTTTTTTTATTATTTAATAAATGTTTACATGATAGGTACATTGTTGGTATTTTTTGACTACCACACTAGGCTATTGCCCGTGTTGTGGTAGCCATACATGACATATTATTTTATATAAACAGATAAAAAAAATATGAGAAGAGGAAAGAAAAAATAACATATTTAGGGATAAATAAAACTAAAAACAGATAAAAATAAAGATATAACAATTAAAAGTAAGCTAAGAAATAAAGAATAAAAAGATAATTTTAAGAAGATTGAAATAAACTCTGGTAAGTATTATTATTCTTGAGATAAAAATAGAAATAAAAATTGGTAAGTATTCTTCTGCACGAGAGTACATGTTTGTATTTGCTTTTGATATTCTTTCTCTGAAAGAAGTTGGAAAGAGTGTTAGAGAAAGTAATTTTTTTTGTTTGTAATTTTTTTTAATGTAATGTTAAGTTAAATTAATGAATGAATTAAATTTGTATTAATTTTTAATATTTTTTTTATATTAATATATTTGTTTTTATTGTAATATTAAGCTCTCATGTGTTGTTTGAAGAAATCTCTTCCCTTTTCAAATATCCAATGTTTGATACGGACTTTAAAGAGAGATTTAGAATTATTCTGTGATTTTATATCGGCACTCAGAGCATTATACATTTTGGGAGCGATAAACCAGAATTGTCGTTGGGCGAATGAGGTTTTTGTTTTAGGGACCACGCAACCCAGGTTTGATGAAAAACGTGTGTGTGCTTGATGTTTTGGAGCCACCAGAAGATTTTTTTGGCATATTTAACAAATGCTTATCTTAGTAAATATCTGTCGAATGTCTTGAAGACCTTGATTTTAGCAAAGAGTTCGTTTGAGGGATGGGTAGGTTGGCATTTAAATATGATTCTCAAAATAAGTTTTTGAACTGTAATAATTGGATTGATAATGGATTCAGCACAACCACCCCATCCCACAATACTATATGTTGCTATGGATTGGAAAAGGGCAAAGTATACGGTTCTTAGGATCTGTAAATCTAAGATGGACCTAAGGGAGCAGAATATATGGCAGAGTTTACGGAGTTTTTTTACTGTGTCACTTATGTGAGCTTCCCAACGCAGTTGGTTGTCTATGATTATCCCCAGATATTTGACTTCCTTTGATGATTTAAGAACAGAACAAGTGCAATTAATATTAGGTGTGATTTCTGGAGTGTGTAAGTTGAGTGAACATGAGTGAATGATTGGTTTAGGGCAGTTGTTAGGTATATTATTTTGACGTATGGAAAAAGTCATATATTGTGTTTTGTCGATGTTAAGTGTGAGGAGGTTAGTGTCTAGCCAATGCTTTACTTTTATTAGGCCATTATTAGTTTTGTTAATAACGGATTGCCACGTTTCATCTTCGAATATTAAGACCGTGTCATCGGCAAATGATAATATCTTACCTCCAATATTCATGGCACATAGTGAGTCAATGTATATAAGAAATAAAATTGGTCCTAGTATACTGCCTAATTACAAAAAAACTAACCAGGTACATATACTTCTTTAGAAACATTCGTAATATCCTCAACATAAACGATATTAAAAAAGTATACTATGCTTTGTGTCAATCACAAATAGAGAACGGTATAACTGGATGGGGGTCTGCCTTGAGCACTTTCACAGAGCGACTCAATATAGCCCAAAAAGGAGTACTAAAGACAATACTAAAAGTTCCGCTTAGAACTCCGACGGAAGAAATATTTAATAACTTTCAAGTCTTCAATGTACAGAAACCTTATTCAAAAAATATTTTATTTAAACTGAAAAAAAAACATATATGTATACTCCACTGCCCAACACAAATACTCAACCAGGGCAGTAAGCAATAACATCCTGGTTACTCCCAGTTTGAACACATCTTTTGGACAGAGAAATAATAAATTCCATGCTTTGAAATTATACAATGCTCTACCAGATCAAATAAAAAATATAAGGGAAATGAATATATTTAAAACAAAAGTAAAAACATGGCTGAGAGATCAAAGTGATAATAAAATTACAAACATCATGAAGACGATATAAAGACAATCCATAACCAAATACAAATATTTTAAAAAACTACAGGCCACCTCAGAACAGGAAATCCTAGTGAGGAGGTCTATGAAAAAAAAAAGAATCTATACTTATACTATACATTATTCGTACATGTACAAACCTTGCTATTGTAACAAATAATAAATAAATACATAGACGTGTTGAAATCTGTATCAAAAGGACTCGAGAGAAAACTTCTTGTTGAAACTGTTTGAGAGACATTGAAACTCTGGAAACTAAAACAGCGAGAACAAAACGCACGAAACAATTCCTGAAGTAATTGCAAAACTAATTTTGTGATGTCACAAGTCGAGATCGACCAACAATAGAACTCGACGAGACATCTAATGGAACTTCATTTCAGTTTGCTGACATTTGCGAACGCGCTACAGCAGCGGTCGGCAACACGCGGCCCTCGGGCCCGCGGACGTCTTACTTGCGGCCCGTGAATGTTTTGTAAATAAGTTATAAATTTCAAAATAAATGCATTTTTTTCTCTCTAAATTGGTAAGTGTAATAACTGACAGGGGCAGAAACATGAGTGGACAAAATAAGGGTTTGGTAGGTAGAATTAAAACGAAACTGGCAGAGATAGGATGTGACATCCCATTATTTTTTCATTGCATTATCCACCAAGAAGGGTTATGTTCCAAAACCGTATCCTGGAAAGAAGTAATGGACATCGTGGTATCGACAGTAAATTACATTCGAAAAAATTGGTTCACTCATCGTCAATTCCAGCAGTTTCTGTCAGATACGGAAGCAGATCATGGAGATGTTGTTTATTATTCTGAAATGAGATGGATGTAGAGGTGTAGTACTGAAAAGATTTTTTGATGTCAGAGAAGAAATCAACACTTTTATGAATGAAAAGGGCAAATCTATTCCAGAGCTAACAGATACTCAATGGTTAATAGACCTTGGATTTTCGATAAATGTAACTCAAGAATTAAATACGCTTCAAGGTAAAAACAAACTAATCTCCGATATGCACACAAACGTAAAGGCATTCCAAATGAAAAACAAACTCTTTATAAAACATTTTGATGAAAAAAAGTTAGATCATTTTCCGAATAGTAAAAAGGCTATCGAGAAGCTGGAATTAATTTTCATTGGAAAAATGAAGGATATTTTAATACAACTGCAAAGTCAATTGAGCGACAGATTTGGTAATTTTAAGAAAGTTTCAAGAAAACTGAAGATTTTTGCAAACCCTTTTTCGTGTGATACTGAGGATGTACCGAGTCATTTACAAATGAACGTGATTTATCTCCAATCTAATGATGTTCTCAAAAGGTCTTTCTATGAAATCAATGATCTTGTTAAATTTTATGGCAGCTTGCCATCTGATTTTGAGGTATTGAAAAGGATTGCTCAGTAGTTTATTACAATTTTTGATAGCACTTATTTATGCGAACAAACTTTTTCAACGCGTGCCCAACATTTGTACACGATTGACATTTGTCACATGAGAACGGGTCGTTTCTTCGACTTGTGTTCAACAGCTCGGCTGTGGAATGATTTGCCGGCCTCTGTGTTTCCTCCTTCCTACAACATGGGTCTTTTCAAGACCAATGTTCATTCCTTCCTCTCCTCAAAAAGACCCTCCACACAGCATCCCAGATGACATAGGCGCTGAGGGAAATTATTTTCCTCAGGGCCTCCAGTGTGGAGTTAATGTAAAAAAAAAGTCATTTATAGAAAAAATACATATGCTTCTTATCTAACAGATGAGCATTTGAGAGCCATTCTACAAATATGTTAGCTAACATACAAGAAATAGCCTCCCAAATGCAACCTCAGACATCACACTGAAATTTGTATAAAATCAGTTGCCTATTTAGTTACTTTTTAGTTTTCATTAAATTTATGAATGATTTCTGAATGTATTACGTTTACGAATTAAATTCCGTACGTTTTAACAATTTTTAATAGCATTATATTTTTTTTCTGTGGGATATGACCAATTATACGTAGATATATTGGGTTTCTAGGGTTAATATCACAAGTGCGGCCCGCCTTGAGTTTATTTTGCCAACTTGTGGCCCTTTTCTGCCAAAAGGTTGCCGACCAAGCGAAAATCAGTGCAGCTTCTGAAGAAACTAAAGTGAGAAGTGCTGAACATCATAACCGAACAAAAAAACTAAGAAACAACGAGCAATCGGATGACAAAATTAGCTCTAAAATGATACGAAATTGTATTTTGAAAATGTGCATATTACAGTGTACCTAATTAACCCATCCCAAGGCGTTGCCGAAACAATTTTAACATATCAATTGATATCGCATTTTGGAAAATGACAATTTATTCCAATATTATTTTCGATTTTTTCCTTCAAAATCAGTAGCCTAAGAAATTGGTAGGCGCTGGCCTTTCATTTTCTTAGCATTGAAATTAATTATGTAATTTGGGAGGCGGATATGTGTACCCCCGCCCCGGAAACCGTGTATTGGATAACCAACACTTCTGCCACAGGTCACCTTAAATGGTACGCTACGTTTAGTGTCTTAGCAGGGGTTCCCGGGTTCATGGTGTGAGGTCTGCCCAATTACTGCATGGCAGGCCGGATTGGGAGGCACTGGTTGAGGTAGATCTTTGGATCTCTCCTGCTGGACTATCTCGGAACATCGCCTTGCACCACAGTAGGAGGATTGGTTTTATTCGTTCGTGACTCCTGGACACGGATTCTTACCACCTCTCAAACCCAGAACTCCTCTCCTTCCTTTTCTAAAAAGGCCCTCCACACAGCATTCCCAAAGTTGACACAAGCCCTGCGGGAAATTATTCTCATCAGGGCCTCCTGCGTGAAGCTAATGTTCAAATCAAAAATTATTATAATTGAAATTAAAACAAAAAAGCATCTGGACATTGAATGCATTCATTTCGTCAAATAACGGAAAATTTACATTTTTGATTCCTCTTTTTTATTGAAAAATAAGCATTTTTTAGGGCAACAAAACATTATTTGTTTGAATCCGCACCGAAGAAAATGCCTGTGGAAATCATCGAACGGACTCAATTAGAATCAAAATGATGAAAAAAGTCAAGTGGGCTTAGAGTATTGCGGCTACCTACTTTAAAAGATTCGATATTTCAAGTCGTAAATTCCCTTTTTTTTAATTCTCCGTAGCGCCACGTGTCTTTATTTACAGTTAGTAAAAAAAATCATTAAAATTCAGTCGAGTTTTGGAGGGGAAAAATGGAGGATACAAACCTCGATTTGATGATTTTATTTAGGTATTATCAGCCTGAAGTGCGATTGTCCGGGGGAGTTAGAGCGACGGTGATCATCAGTAAGTTTGGTAAAATACCTATTGTGCACATTTCTCGGCGACCGGGTTTCCTTTTAAGAGCATTTAACCAGCCAGCGGCTGAAAATCCACAATTAGTCGAAAGTTGTTTTTACGATCGTGCAGGACGGTTCCAATGAGAAAGATTAATTATTCTTCGTACCAGCTTTTTAAAATTATAACTCAATATCGATTTTATTTCATTCCAAATTTGCTTTAATTTATGCCTACATCCAAAAATGCTGAAAGGTGTCAATAACTTCATTTCATGATCGGGGCAGTGGACTTTTTATATTGTAAAACACTTTGAAGTATGGAGTCGTTTTATTTACCATCACTTTTGAATAGCAACAATTAAATTAACACTTTATAATAATCTGGCCCGGCCCCCGCCTTGGGGGTTTAAGGGAACTGTACCCTAGGTATCGTTTAATGCGAGAGAGATAGTTTTTAGGAAAACACCCTTTTTATACTACTAAAAAATATAAATTACCCGGAGATAAGCTATCAAAACAACAATAAACACAAAATAACTAACAGTAGGACCCTACTGGTCACGTGGCATATTAGCCGCTAGTCAGTAACCTAACTTAATTAGATACAATAAAATTACATTGATGTCTCTAGTGTTCACTATTTCTTAATAACCTGATAAAGATTAAATCAATGATATACAACAATTAACTACAGCAGTCATCTCATAGATGTCTTTAATAGTATTCTTAACAAAAGGCGTGATGATAAAACTATTAAAATTATGTACTTTTGGTAATTATTTTTTAATTATAAGTTTTTGTCATTTTTCAAAAATGTCTAAGTTAAATAAGAATGTAAAAAAAAAATCTAAAATATATTTGTTTGTAGGTGCGCAAATAAATACACAAACGGACCAATTTTCGTCAAGAAACACATGTACGTACGTATATATTTTTAATGATTTTATTTAAACTAAAATTAAAATTCTGAAACATGTGTTTCCCAGATAAAATATTGATTTTTTTTACTAGATATATGAAAAATTTTAAAAAATTTATAAAAATTTTAAACATGCGTTTTATAAATAAAAGAACAATCAATTTATAATTTTTTGTGGGAAATAGTCAATATGTCTAAAATCTGATTTTAAAATGACGTATTTCTGGTTTTCTCTGGTTATACCCTCTTGAGCACGTGTCTTCCTCTAAAGTCCATTATCACACGTACGTAATATTATATAGTTAATGTTTCTTCGTTTACTACTCAAAAAGCTCAAAATGAACCAATTTATTCCATAGACGCGTGTTAACAAGTAGTTATTTCCTTTTTGGTGTAGGGGTAAGTGTTTATTCTCCTTTCGGAGATATACGTAAATGTGAGGGGAGAAAATGCTTTTTTCAAGGGCTTTTGAAAAAGAAGCGAATAAAAAATTCCAAACAGTTCATAACCCTTTCTGAACTCAAATGTTTTCCATGGAATTTGAAAAGTATGTATGTTTGACATGATTTGAAATTTTTTACGGCCAAAAATATTGTCGTGGTTTAATTTTTATGGTATTATGACGTGTTGATCGTTTAATATCTGCCCAGAAGCGTTGGAAAGCGCTGCCCAATACCCCAAAAATAAATCAAGATAAATATATATGATGGTTTACGAAAACATGAAAAGCGTTGTGATTATTTAAAATAATTTGTTAGTTTTAGATATCCGCCTTTTTTCTGAGAAGTAGTTAATGTTGAAGTGCTTGTGTCACAAATGAAATAGAAAATTTCGTGATGATGAAATATAATAAATTATTTTTGGGAAAAACAGTAATAATACTCATCCTCACCTCGTGCACCTCGTTGTATTCACAAAAAAAAACTTGTCTTCTTAAAATATTTGTAATTACCGTTTAGCGGGTTTTCAAAAAACGATCCTTATTTTAGGTATGTTGTGAGGCTAAAAGGATTGGATAGATAATGACATGGGGGTGTAAAAGAAGGTTGCGAAGATACTGCTTATTCATCTCTAGTCTCCAAATATGGTTAAAGTAATTTCAAACAAGTTTCGATTGTGAATGGTGGATATTCTAACTTTTTCAATTCTTTTACAAGCGATAAAACAGAATACTACCTCTCTGCCATTATTTTTAATGAGTTTATCTTTGAATTAATTTTCTTCAGAGGACAGGAGTTGATAATGGGTTAACTACCAAAAAGCTTATATATAGCGAGTATATATTTATGTACTTACTTAAGTTCCTTTGAATCTGTGTGATTAGCTAATGGATTAGAAGGGTGTATTATGTGATATGTGTCTTTCATAATAGAAATATAAAGTAATAAGGCGAAAAACCCGAATATAAGTGGATTACTTTGACTCACGATGTAATACTTCGTTAAACTATTTTAAACAATGCGTAATATATTATACATTGTCGCTTATGAAGAAAAGTCTTTTAAAGTTCCACCATTTTGACAAAATACTCAATCTTTTCGTTTCTTCCGTGCTTATAGCCCAGTCAATCTAGACAAAAAACAGGCCCTAACTGGAACAAATTAAGGAAAAGCTGAATTTTTGCAAGTAAGAAGTACCTGCCCTAGGGAGTATTTTCACAAAAGTCACTCCTCCCCCGCTTGCTTCCTTGTGCCCTCCTAAACATTAAAATGCGGGCTTCTACTAAAGCGATTATATCTCGTAAACCAAAACATGTATCGGAAAAAAAATTTCATCACTGAACTTCTTACAAAACTTCCTAAAAATTATAAAATGTAATTTTTTTTATTATCTATGTTAGTTTGGCCAACAATAATGAGATTGTTGTTAAAAAAAAGAAACTTTTTGAAAAATATTTTTTTGAAGTTGAATTTTTTTTTGTCTGAGAGAATATGAAAAAATATTTCAAACAAATCATTTGCCAAATTTATTAAGCTTTATAAACGTGTATAACAGTGTTTACTTGCATCTTTCATTCATATCGAAAATATGTGGATAAGCGCTCAATTTCGTACGCGCGCTGGCCGTAACCGTATTTGTCTCTCTTGTAGCGTCGCTACATGTTGTTTTATGTTGAAACAAATGAAAAAATAAATAAAAATAGTCAGTTTGATCTCCTATGTCTTAAGATTAAGGTGTGTGTCGGATTTGTGCGTTATATTTTGATGTTGTGCCAAGCTTTTAAGTTTTTTGTGCGTTTAACCACTTTCATCGCCTAAAAATATTGAGAAACAATTAAATTACAAGAAATTAACAAACTAAACTGACCTTACAGAAAATGTTGTTATAGTAACGAAATGGTTACAAACGCTAGTAGGTATTGAAAACAATGACAATAATCACTTTAAATTAACAAGTTTGGATAGCGTAACCGTGCACGTAGATTGTAGAAAAAGTATTCTAGGGCTTTTACAAATTATTATTCTTTAATTTATAAACTAACGTTTAGACAAGATTTTTATGCATAGCACAAAGGGTAACAATTATTGCAAGCAATAATTGTCAGCCTGAAACACTCATTTACATTGAAAAATCTTCCGAGAAAAGATACTTGCCGCCAACGGGACTTGAACCCGTGTCCTTCCGATTTCCGGTCGAATGCTCTTACCACTGAGCTATGGGGGCTTATCAAATACCCGCCAAATAATTCAATATATACTAGTGTTTCATTCAACAATTACTGCTTGTTATATTTTTTCCACCTGAAAACAACCAACTTTATTTTTGCGAGAAAGACATCGTTAGTGTTAAATCCATCGCTAGGTGGCGTCGAGACAAATTATGTCTGCATTTATTGGGGAAATACTTAAACTTGTTAAATATTAATTATTATTATTTAATTTATAAACTAACGTTTAGACAAGATTTTTATGCATAGCACAAAGGGTAACAATTATTACAAGCAATAATTGTCAGCTTGAAACACTCATTTACATTGAAAAATCTTCCGAGAAAAGATACTTGCCGCCAACGGGACTTGAACCCGTGTCCTTCCGATTGCCGGTCGAATGCTCTGACCACTGAGCTATGGGGGCTTATCAAATACCCGCCAAATAATTCAATATATACTAGTGTTTCATTCAACAATTACTGCTTGTTATATTTTTTCCACCTGAAAACAACCAACTTTATTTTTGCGAGAAAGGCATTGTTAGTGTTAAATCCCTCGCTAGGTGGCGTCGAGACAAATTATGTCTGCATTTATTGGGGAAATACTTAAACTTGTTAAATATTAATTATTATTTTTTAATTTATAAACTAACGTTTAGACAAGATTTTTATGCATAGCACAAAGGGTAACAATTATTACAAGCAATAATTGTCAGCCTGAAACACTCATTTACGTTGAAAAATCTTCCGAGAAAAGATACTTGACGCCAACGGGACTTGAACCCGTGTCCTTCCGATTGCCGGTCGAATGCTCTGACCACTGAGCTATGGGGGCTTATCAAATACCCGCCAAATAATTCAATATATACTAGTGTTTCATTCAACAATTACTGCTTGTTATATTTTTTCCACCTGAAAACAACCAACTTTATTTTTGCGAGAAAGACATTGTTAGTGTTAAATCCCGATCCGATTGCCGGTCGAATGCTCTGACCACTGAGAATTATTGCTTGTAATAATTGTTACCCTTTGTGCTATGCATAAAAATCTTGTCTAAACGTTAGTTTAGACAAGATTTTAGCAATAATTCTCAGTGGTCAGAGCATTCGACCGGCAATCGGAAGGACACGGGTTCAAGTCCCGTTGGCGGCAAGTACCTTTTCTCGGAAGATTTTTCAATGTAAATGAGTGTTTCAGGCTGACAATTATTGCTTGTAATAATTGTTACCCTTTGTGCTCTGCATAAAAATCTTGTCTAAACGTTAGTTTATAAATTAAAAAAATAATAATTAATATTTAACAAGTTTAAGTATTTCCCCAATAAATGCAGACATAATTTGTCTCGACGCCACCTAGCGAGAGATTTAACACTAACAATGTCTTTCTCGCAAAAATAAAGTTGGTTGTTTTCAGGTGGAAAAAATATAACAAGCAGTAATTGTTGAATGAAACACTAGTATATATTGAATTATTTGGCGGGTATTTGATAAGCCCCCATAGCTCAGTGGTCAGAGCATTTGACCGGCAATCGGAAGGACACGGGTTCAAGTCCCGTTGGCGGCAAGTATCTTTTCTCGGAAGATTTTTCAATGTAAATGAGTGTTTCAGGCTGACAATTATTGCTTGTAATAAGCTTTTACAAATATTAATTGTAGTTCATCGACCAGTACACCTCAGTGATTCCTAAGGCATTTGGAAAATACATTTATATTGATGGAGAACTGTATTATTTGTGACAAAAAACAGTTTTTATTCATAAACTACCTCATTAATATCGTGAGCTAATACGTTTGGTGTTAACACTGGAAATAAGAGAAACATTGATGAATGCTTCCAATAAAAGAGATGATAAATAGCGTGCAAAAGTAAAATTTAAAGCCTTAAGTGTGTTTAATTTGGTCGCCGCAGAAGCTCGCTATCATGGCAGTTGCTTCAAGAAGTTCTGTAAGAGTAAACAAACTCATAAAGTAAGTTTGTAGGAAGATCTAAAGACGATAATTCAGCCAAAAAAATCTTAAACTCTGTAATTTCTTAGAAAATACTGATGAACGTCAATTTACTTTAGAGAAATTAAGGGAAATAGTAATAGACATTATTTGTGGCACTGATCTTCCGTACTCAGATAATTTTATAAAAAAACAACTAATTGACTGATATGATTTTAGATTTTCACGGCCAAAAGTATTTTTGTTATTTGTTTTTGGGGTGTTATGCCGTGTTGCGCTACCTCCTCCTTTAGCCAACGTTTTGGACAGCGTTACAGTGTCCATCATCAGGGCAGATTTCACATTTGCCCTGATGATGGACACTGCAACTAAGCACATCTAAAGATCTAAACACAAATCACAAATCATCAAATCGGTCACTGCAATCACAGCTGGCTAGGCCCAACCGCAGGGCCTCGTCGCCCGCACGCCGTGCCATCATGCCATTGAGTCGGATTGAGCAGTATTAAGGATAACAGTAAGCAATGTTTTATATCGCTTTAAAGCTTATTAAATTTGACATATAGTTTGTTTGAAAAGTTTTTGCTTGTTCCCTCAGACAAAAAAATATTCACCTTTAAATCAAAATTTTACAAAAAAAAAAATTTTTTTTTGGCGACAATGTCATTATTATTTGCCAAACCGTAAAAGACAACAAAAAAATAAATTCAATTTTTTTTATAGATAGATTTTGAAGAAGTATAACGGTGTAATTTTTTTTCAGATATATTGTGTAGTTTAGGAGATATAATGAATTTTGTGGAACTCTACAATTTCAAAGTTTGGCTGTGGACAGGGCGGGATGCAAGCGGGGGAGGGTTGGGGACTTTTGTGAAAATACTTCCTGTAAGAAGTACTATCCACCTGCTAAAATTCAGCTTTCCCTTAATTTGTTACAGTTCTATGCGTTCATTTACTGGGCTATTAGGCAGGCTCGAACTCACTACTCGAAAAGTAGTGATAAGTACAAAATGAAAGATAAAGAACTACATGAAAATCAATCGAATATTCTTATATATTATACTTATCCATGGAATTACTACTCGATTTTCTCTAAGACCTTACCTTATCCGCGAATACATTGGTATTCACAATCATCTTTCCCAGTAGTAGGTAAATTTGAGATTTTCACGGCCAAAAGTATTGTAATACTGTCCAAAAAGTTTCAACATTCTAAGAAAGGAGGCAGCGCAAAACTGCCTAAAACTACAAAAATAAATCACGATAAGAATTCCCTTACTTCAAAACCTCCTCCTTCTAAACCCGTAATACCATATTATTGACATGAACAATTATGGTATTTTTGGATCGGTACACTCAGACAGAAAAATTGGAAGTCCACTGCTACCAAATATGCCGTAATGAATTCGCCGATAAGACCCGTAGATTATTATCGTGGGATACATTTTGGTGAAGGCACGTTATTTCTGTTAATTTTATGATTAAATAGTATGTGTAGGTTCACATACACAAAAAAATACATTTTTGGGGGCATTGGAGGGAAAATCAAAAATTATATATCAATGTGTACTATGAACTCTTGGTTCAAAGTTCTAAGTAATCTCTCAGCTTCGTTTGTGTCGGGGATATAACTCATGTTTTTTGCAAATTGCTGCCTCCATTAGCGATTGCACGGTTTTCAACCCTCCCGAAACGCCAAATTAAATAATAAATATATTCTACCAGATTTATTTGTGAAGGTTGCCCAATTGCCCATATGAGAAATAATTAAGATGCAGGCGAATTCTCCAGTTAACTTTTTTCATGCTGTTTTGCTAATTTTACTATCTACCTCTTTGTAAATGAATAGTGTTGTATCTAACCGGAAATATGTTTTATCTCTTGTTCCGAGAAAAATTGAATAAACAAAATGAGTTATGTTTCATAACATTTAATATTTAAAATACATAAAACATACAATTCTTGAAAGTTTTAAATCAAAAATCGTCGAGAAAACAAATTAAATTAGAGTTAATTATTAGAATTTATTCTAAATTGGTGGAAAAATGTTTTACAAAAAAATTTCATAAACAACGTTATGCCACAAAATCTTTTTTTTTACTCTTCGTGCCTTACAAAAAGCAACATGCTCTTCTAAAATCATGTCATTGATGTATTTGAGTTTAAAAAGCAAAAAAAGTATATGAATAAATTAAACCATTTAAGAGATAATGTCTTGAGATCGACTTGCGACATTATTCCATAAAACTGTTTCAACGGCTATAAAACCAGTCGTCATAATTTTTTTCTGGACAAATTCTGCTTTCCTGTATTCTTCAGCTCCTTGGCTTTGAAGTATTTTTAGTTAAAGCCATATAAGATGTTCGTTTTCTCCATTTATTCCAATGAATTAAACAATGCTTCGTGATTTCGATAAACGGCATTATTCGATCAATAATAACTCAACATTGATGGTTTTGTTAGATACAAAATTATTACATGAATCAAGTGCTCAAATAAATATATTTTATTTGCCCAAGAGGCAACGGACAGGTTTCATTCTTCAGTGGCGCCTTAGATAAACATAACTAAGACGGCAGGATGAGCGGAAATACCTGACAGAGTAGAAAGGAAGGAGCTGCGGAAGTCATCAGTCACCAAATAATTTCTATCTTTTTCATAAACAACAAAATATTTCACGGAACTTGATTCCGTTAGCTTGTTTACTGACACATTTTCGTAGAACGGAATTGTTCGTGAGATTATCAGTTTTGGCACAGTATTATTATGGAATTATTATACAGAATTATAACGGAATTATACTATTTTATTAATTACATATTTACTTCTATGTGTAGATACCTACATACTCAAATTCATTCTGAAACCTTTTCACTTTTTACATACATGAGGAATCCGTTAGCTAAAAACCAGTTTGGGAGTTTTTATTTTCACGGTCAGCTAAACTATAAATTATATAAATGCAAGAAGAAAATTCAGTTAGAGTAACAGAAAAAAAGACCGTAAAACCTACATAAGTAAAAAAAAGAACACACAATTCCAAAACATTATTTATTTATGTATACCTATTAATGTACGCCTACTTGGGCTTTTATAAAACATAAAATTAAATATTTACTAATGTGTAGTTAAAGTTGTTCAGTTTGATTCAGTCATCGATAGTTTTTTATAAATTTAAATAGTTTTAGATCATCATTGAAAAGCAACACTTCAACATTACTATAAAAAACAGTTACAAAATTATTGATAAAAAATAAGATAAGTATTGGGCCTTATTTATATTGTTATCGTTATTTAATCATTATACTTGCAAATAATCTCGGATGTTTTACATCACGTCACAAACATGAATAACAGGCGTTGCTTCTATAGGTAACACAGGCCTGCAAATTGGCACTTTTTGATTTTTTTTTCATCGTAATGGGTGAAAGGTATGTATTTTGGTGCGCTGAGTCCAAATATGCCCTCATTTTTCTCCAGCACGTAGGGATTTTCCGCAAAATGAAAATGAAAGTTATGCAAAACCCACAGTACATACAGGTAAAAATGCATTTTGAAATGAAAAAAAATATCTATTACTAGTGGTTTGTTTATATTTTTAGAATACAATTTGATAAAAATAATATGTATATACAATAAGGATTTATAATTCTTTATAATATCTACATCTTTTTCCCTCAAAACTCCGTTTTGAGCTTTTCCGTTTGTGTGAGATGTCTGGAAGTTCTCCATGGAGCATCGCAGGTCTGCAAATTGACTTTTTTTTTTTAAATGGTAATGGGTGAATTATATGTGTTTCGGTATGCTAAATCCGAGTATGCTATGCATTTCAACCCATCACGAAAGCATTTTCCGCAAAGTGGAAATTAAAATATAGGCAAAACCCGCCTTACACTACTTCTGTAGGGAATGTTCAAAAGAAAAAATAAATAAAATATGCAAATTTAATTAATTTTAAGTCATAAAATATTTTATTTACATTATATACAATTATAAATCTATATAAAATCTGCTTTTTTTAGTTTCGATGCTTCGTTTTGTGCTTTTCTTTTGTGGGACGTTATATTAAAATTGTTGAGGTCCACTGGAGTCGCCTACTTGAAAATCCTCACTAGAAGTTTCTTCTGACGATGGCAAATCGTCTAGGCTTTGGGGGTGCTTGTGGTGTAGGAATGCCAGGTCCGTGATTGACTGGGCGGAATGCCGAATCCATCTTTGGGTAACAAATTTGTTTTATTTTATTTTTTATTTTTGGTACTATACCCTTGCACATTGCACGAACAAAAGTAGGAGTCATCGCTGTGGTTTCGAGGCTCTCTCCAGAGATCATGGGAACACCAAAACGAAAAGATTAACTTTACTTTTTGACCACATTCTAAGTCCTTCAACACACCCTGAACAAACTCCATGCGAGGCCCAAGATTTGTCCTGGTCCCCATATCTTTACACCAAATACGCAAAATACACTTTTTTAACAAAATCAGTAATATTTGATTGTTGTTTTTTCACTACAAATTCACCACAAAATATAGCAAAAACTCTCAGAAGAATTTACACAACCTTTTGAAGTCATTTTCGAAACGCACCTTAGGAAAGTTGAAACAGAAATAATAAATAAAAGGGCATACATTTTATCGTCATGAGTTACTAAATGCTTTGTTTCAGTCTATAAAACATTACATTATCTTACAATAAGTTGGAATTAATAAAAAAATATACATTTCGGCAATAAACTCCGTTTTGCGCCTTAAGATAGGCAATCCCAGAGCATTTTGAGTTTTCCGGAAAAACCTTACGTGGTGGAATTTTTTTGATAATTTTCCCGAATACAGCAAACAAAAATACATGGAAATTACCTCTTATTTCAAAGAAAAAACAGTTGCAGGCCTGTGTAATTGATGCCGGTGATCTAATTATTGAAAATCAAATTATTCTAACCTTTGACATCAGAACTGCTTCATTATTAAGTTGGTAGGAACATTAATAAGACTGGGATGTTCTCAGAAAAAGCAGGCAGGGAGTTAATTGGATTATTTAAGATGTAATAAATATTTATAAAAAAGCAAGAAATACGATTGGTCCAAGGATAAAAAGAAACGTAAAAATTACAAGAAAAACATTATGAAATAGCGTCTCGTGTTGGGCGTTGTCCGTTCTTTGCTATTATTAGTAAGTATTTCGGCCAGAAGACTTCTGCAAGGCTGAAGTAGGGATTGAAGTAATCACTTATATGGAGTATCTGGATTATGGAGTTTTGAGAAAACGAAGTTTTGTTTGAATTTAACAGCTGGAACCACAACCAATTAAGGAATGCAGGATAGGCGAAGATAAAGGAATGAATTAGATATCGAAGGAAGTTTCTTGTATGCTTGGTTATTCCTCTTTCCCTTTATACTATTCTTCGTTTATTTCTCATTCATCGCTTGAGTATTTATTCCAATGCCATTTATCTATCTATCAGTGTCTATCTTTTGTTTGTTATTACCAAATTAATGTTTGCCCTAGACTCTGGCAATTTACTTCCATTCCTCTGCCAAGTAGGTACCTTATATCATGCCCCAAAACATTTTGTATGTGGGTATAAAGGATCTCGTTATTTTACGCTTGTCCAAAAAAGAGTTCCAAGCTGCTGACGGTATTTAGATGCGCGGTCAACGTGGTGGGAAAGAGGTTAAGGGTATTTCGTAATGCCAAGCATCGCGTGCATGATGGATTATAATAATTTACATGACTATTGTTCATATATTTGATAAATATGTAAATGTATTGTTTTTTGGAGACAATAAACAATATTTAAAATAATTAAAACCGATAAAGATTGTATCTGTCTACAAAATAACTTAAATATTATAACTAATTGGTGTTCTCTTAAAAAACTTTATCTGAACATAAATAAGTGTCACTTAATAAGATTTACAGAATAGGTCAACCAATTTTACACATCTATTAACCACTCTCACGACACCCGACACTCTCGGAGAAATCCAATTGTAACACTCACAACTAAAACATCTCTCGCTCAAAGACATTTCTCCTTCTATTTTTCTTTTTTTTATACGAGCTCCACACAGGAGGCTCTGAGGAAAATAATTTCCCTCAGGGCCTATGTCCTTTTTAGGGATGCTGTGTGGAGAGTTTTTAAGGAAAGGAAGGAGAGGAGAGTTCTGGGAAGGAAATGGGTTTAAGGGGTGGGTAGGAATCTGGGGTTCAGTGAGTCCTGGTCATCTGCCTCCATGACCTAGACAAACCTCACCCCGTAAACCCTTTCTTAGATCCAAAACTATACAACTTCATAGCTGATGCTTGGAAAAAGGAAAGCACAGGTGTTCTTCGTAAATTGACCACTACTTGGTTTCAACAATTGCGGAGAAAGGAGAGTGAACTTTTACTACACAAAAAATGAAATCAAACACAAACCAAAAACAACAACAAAAATTCCAACAAAAAATGTAAAAGATACCTTTATCTTCTAATCTTTATTATTATGTGTATGTATATACCTACCTATTACTTTAAAATTAGAATGCTAACCAAGCAGCTAATAATCTTATGTTTTAATTGGATATTTTATTTTATTCTATCTCTTCTCTTTTGTATTCATATTTATATATATATAAAAAAATAGGTATATATATATATATATATACCTATTTTTTTTATTAATGTTTTAATGTGCTAAGCAAACAACAATAATAATCAGGTTTAAATTGTTTATTTTATTTTATTATTTCTGTTCTCCTTCTTGTTCTCATTTATACAAAATGTGTACGTAGGACTTTAATATAACACCAATATAACACACCTTATGTTTTAATCATTTGCTTTAAGTATTATTATTATCATTTCAATAACTATGCTAAGTTACCTATATGTTATTAAGTACCTTTTCTTTTTCAAATTAATATATTATTAATTAATATTATTTTAATAACTATGCTGAACAAATAACAGTTACTATGTTTTAAACTTTTTATTTTTTTTTGTGTTTTGTATTTTGTATTCTTTCTTTCTTTTTAGTTCTTCAATTTTCCTTCTTTTTTTTACAAATCAAGTTCCATATATGTTCATACTCATAATAATTTGACTCCTAGTTGGGCAGTCAAAACATTTAAAAAATGATGTATATAAATGTACAATCTTGTACTAAAAGAAAAAAATAAAAAAATTATTCAACCGTATGAACTTAACAACTCAACCCTTACCTCTATCAAAGAAATAGACCTGCGTAAAACTATCGACTATAAATCATACTTTATATTCCACATAAACACAATCAACAATGAAGGAATGAAAATGCTGAAATTCCAGAGGTTTTAGGAATATTTCAACATTAAAAATTTTGTATAAATCCTTAGTTCGTAGTCAAGTCGAATATAACTCCTCGATCTGGTCCCCCATTTTAAAATACATTCAGATTCAATCGAAAAAATTCAACATAAATTCCTAAGACATATTAGTTTAAAACCCGGTAATCTCATTGAAAACAAAAACTATAACCACTTATTGAAGAAATTCATTTAATTACACTCATTGAATTTCATATACACACGAAAGCTACTCGTTCCAAATTCCTGTTTAAAATGCAATAATACCAGGACTGAGTATTCCAAACATTCGCTTGTACCTAGATCGCATGAAGTAAGTAATAGATACGAGAGGGCTATGCTATCAAATCTTTTCAATCAATATTAATTTTAATCTAAGTGTACCTTATTTGTACTATAGAATTTTGTACGCACTTGTATCTCTGGTGTCATTTCACAATCAAATGTAACAATTAATTGTTATTCTTTTTTTTATATTTCTAATGTTTTCTTATGATTTTAATTGTGACATGTAATCATTATTTATGGTATAATTAAACAGTTGGTATTAAATACATGACTATTGATATTTTATTTAAAATATATTAATAGAGAAAACTACATAGAACTACATTCGTTCATAAGTTATTATCGCAATTCCATAAAAGATTTAATATATTAATATATAATAGCTCCTCATTAGTTTTAGAAACATAAGGTAAAAAATAGTTAAGTTTAAAATGCAAAGCTTCTCTCGATGGTTGATAGTTTTTCAAGGGTTCAATGTTCTCGTTTTCATAAATATTTCACTCTGATTGGCGCACTTGAGGTAATCCAACCGCTTTCCCGCCCAGGTATAAGTAACAGGTGGTTACTCCTTCAGGGCTCTCACAAGGACTCTATTTTTTTTTAATAAACGAAGCTACACTTATGATGCACGAAGCTAAACCCTCAAATGTCCCTGTAAAAAAGGAGTTAGTCTGAAAATGGATTGACGGGTTAGTGTAATGAATAATGAACATAATATGAGATAAATACAGAGAATATGATTAATATTATTTTATAAAAGTGTGTTGAAAAATATAAGAAAAAAACAATGCCATCACTCAAAACAATGGAAAAACGATAACTGCAAAAATATTGCGATTTTAAAAACTGCAAACATAAACAAAGGTCGATTATTTTTATTACATATATTTACTTGGCTTTTAGGGGAGTTCTTTGTACGGATTCAATGTCAACCAACCAAAGAAACAATTCAATTAAACCCGTCCGTTTTTAATGCTGCGACGAGAATGATTTTTGATGAATGCAAGTACTATCTTATAACCCCCCTTCTAAGGGATCTCTTTCATTGGCTTCGATGCCCTGAAAGAATAGAGTTCAAGATTTACTTAATGATATTCAAAGCATTGCAAGGAATGCAGCCAACCTATACAAGGTGTCCGGGAGTAAATTACATTAACTTCGGGAGGACCACATTATGGTAGGAGTAAAAAAGATTAATAACTTTTTCTGAAATTCCAACCTTTTTTCACATACAAAAAGACATACCTAATAAAAATCCTTAGTGTAAAGTAAAACTTACCCTATTAAGCTGCTGTTAGCTTGCCGGGCACGATTGCGGAAAATAATAATGCTGCCCGCACACGCCGGTTTAGATTTACCTTTTTACCACAAAACTACCCCTAAAAGTTGGAATTTCTAAAAAAGTTATTTTTCTTTTTTACTAATACTATCATGTAGAATCACCTCCCGTTAATGCACTTTGCCCCCGGACACCCTGTATATCGGAAATATTTGTCCTATAAAACTTAAGCGATAGAAAGTTTACTCTGAGGTCAGCAGATCTAGATGTTACTAATCGTTTAATCGAACTTTCTAGGTCAAATCGAGTAATTTACTATGATGGATCTTTTCGTGTAACTGGCCCGCTCATTTAGAATAAACTTCCCTCAGCCCTTACTAATACCCAGAATATATATCCAGAATTGGTTGAATTTAAACGGACCGTAAAAACAAAACAAACTATTATTTGGTAGGCGGGTATGGGTACCGCCGCCCTGGGAACCATTTATTGGATGACCAACACCTCTGCCACAGGTCACCCCAAGTGGTTCGCTACGTTTGGTGACTTATCAGGGGTGCCCGGGTTCTTGGGGTAATGTTTGTCCAGGTCTTGATGGCGGGTGCGTCGGCCCACCTTCTGCGTGGCGGGCCGGATTGGGAGATGCTGGTTGAGGGAGACCCTTTACAACCGGTTACCGCTGTCCGGGCCGCTCGGTAGTACAGGGGCCCGACCCTCAGGCTCACGACTGAGGGTGGGCTGCCCCATCAACGAGTGTAAAAACCCCGCCGCTGCTGTTGTGCCGGTTCGTGACCGGAGGGGACCCAGCAGTAGCTTTTGGGGCACATTGGGCGACCTCTCCAGCCGGACTCTCCCTGCCCATCGCCTTGCACCGCAGTGGGTGGGTTGGATACATACGTCCGTCACTCCTGGAAACTCTGAGCCCCAACATCCCATTTTCCCTCCCAGACCCTCCTTCCTATCATATAAAAAAAAACCAACAATTAAAATCATGAACTTGCAACCTACAATAATTAACGTCATTACAGCGGCGAGACGTAGGCGTCCCCGGTGCGGGCCAAAACTGTTGGTGAATTACACCAACATTCGCGGCCTGCACACCAATTTAAACTCTATCCACCACCACCTTTTTTCTCAACGCCCAAAAATACTTTTCCTGTCTGAAACTCAGATAGCTGAGCCTGTAGACACCTCCTATCTGGACTGCCCAGGCTTCACCCTCGCAGGCAAGTTCAGACCTAAAGGAGGTGTCTGTCTCTATAGTCGAGCTGACGTCAACTGTGTGCGACTGTTAAATCTGGAAAACTCCAGATTCGACGTAATGTGGGTACGCGTCAATCTTGCCAGTACGGTAAGATTCTAGGCTTGTTTATACCGCTCACCGAACATTAGCGAATCAGGCACGTCCGAGCTCTTCAAACACTTAAGCGACACTATTGATGACCTCTTGCCCCGCTACCCTACGGCAGAGTTTGTGGTCTTGGGGGACTTCAATGTTCATAACAAAAAAAAAAATATAAATAAATAAATAAATAAATAAAAATAAATAAATAAATAACGAACCTTGGTTGAAGTTCTCAGGATCAACGGACTCGGCTGGACGCCAAGCGGAATCCTTTGCCCTTTGCTACGGATTGGAGCAAATGGTTCAGGAGCCTACAAGGGTTCCTGATGTCCAGACTCACCGTTCCAATATGTTGACCTATTTTTAACTACTGTGCCACACGATTACAGGATTGAAGTCACAGCGCCTTTAGGATCGTCCGACCACTGCCTGGTGACGACATCAATCCCTGTAAACTTCAGACCACCTAACGAGAGGCTGAAGAGAAAAGTGTGGCACTATAGGTCAGCAGATTGGTTCGGTCTGCGGGCACATTTTAATGCTTTTCCGTGGTCAGCTATCTGTTTTCGGACTTCGGATCCCTCAAGATGTGCCCAGAAAATTGGTGAAGTCATCACATCCGCGATGGATGGCTTCATCCAATCTACTGTTAAGGAAACTGGTGTAGGCTCAAAGCCGTGGTTCAGTCGACAATGCGCTGAAGCAGTGCGACGAAAAAACGCGGCTTACCGAGCCTACAACACATCTAGAACATCCGAAGACAGAACAGCTTACAACAAAATGGCAAAGGAAACCAAGAGAATCATAAATAGGTCAAAATTCGAGCACGACCAGCAGATCAGCAGAAAGCTGACTGCATGCCCGCATGGCAGCAGGCAATTCTGGTCGCTTGCGGGCTCAATAGGTTGCAATTTCTGCAAATCCAGTCTGCCACCTCTTACCAGACCTGACGGCTCACTAGCAAACACCGCCACCGAAAAGGCTAACTTACTAGGTAAAATGTTTGCGGATAACTCAACCCTCGATGACCAAGGTGCTGTCCCGACGTTGGTTCCTCACTGCGGTTTTCCTATGAAAAAGCTGAGGATCCGGCATCGGGAAGTACTCCATATTTTACGAGGGTTTGATGTTAATAAAGCTAGTGGGCCTGACGGAATACCTGCCCTGGTACTGCAGAGGTGCGCTGCAGAAATAGCTCCAATTTTGACGAAGCTTTTTAAAATGTCCCTGAAAAATGGCTCTGTGCCCTCTGGTTGGAAAAAAGCAGTTATTCATCCTATTCCAAAGAAGGGTGACCGCTCCAACCCGGCCAACTACCGCCCCATAGCGATCACATCAGTTCTGTCTAAGGTGATGGAACGTGTGATCAACGACAAACTGCTCACATACCTCGAGAAGAACAAAATTATTAACGACCGTCAATACGGATTCCGGCGGAACCGCTCGTTCGGTGATCTTCTCGCGTATGTGGCACATGTTTGGGGGCGATGCCTGGAACGTTTCGGTGAGACCCAAACAGTTGCACTGGACATCTCCAAGGCCTTTGACCGGGTTTGGCACAGAGGACTTGTCAACAAACTGCATTCTTACGGACTTCCCGCATCCTTGTGTACGTGGATTGCCGAATTCTTGAGGGAGAGGTCGATTCAGACGGTAGTCGATGGTTTCACCTCTTCCTCACACTCGATAAATGCTGGCGTCCCGCAGGGATCGGTTCTGTCTCCGACTTTGTTTTTGTTGCACATCAACGACCTTTTGTTATGTGCACCAATTCACTGTTATGCGGATGACAGTACAGTTCATGATAGCTTTTTGTTTGACAAGCCTCCAATGGGCTCACAAACTCCAACAGCTCCAACAGAGAGTGTTTTCTCTTGGGGTAAAAATAATCTCGTTGAATTTAATGTTTCAAAGACCCAATCTTGTCTGATTACGTCTAAAAGGGATCGAAATGAAAATCTAGTCTCTTTCAACGGAAGCAATGTTCCGAACAGGCCCTCCATTGATATGCTTGGTGTAACCCTAAGTGACCAGCTCAGGTATGGGGGCTCCATCGAAGCCAGAGTAAAGTTAGCCTCCCAAAAGCTGGGCGTACTGTACTTTAATAGTACACAATTGCTAACCTTGTACAAATCACAAGTACGCCCCACGGTTGAATTTGGCAGCCATCTCTGGTCTGGAGCTCCAAAATACCTGAAAAATACCCTCGACTCTGTGCAGAAACGAGCGGTCCGTTTGATAGATTCTCCCATCTTAACAGACGGATTGCAATCTTTAGAGCACAGGCGTCGGGTGGGAATGCTATCCTTGTTCTACCGGTATTACAATGGAAGATGCTCCGAGGAACTAGCATCGTTGATCCCTTTGGCACCGGTGCATAGTCGGGAAACACGCCAAACGCGTGCCCAACATTTGTACACGGTTGACATTTGTCACATGAGAACGGGTCGTTTCTTCGACTCGTTCTTGTGTTCAACAACTCGGCTGAGGAATGATTTGCCGGCCTCTGTGTTTCCTCCTTCCTACAACATGAGTCTCTTCAAGACCAATGTTCATTCCTTCCTCTCCTCAAAAAGACCCTCCACACAGCATCCCAGATGACACAGGCCCTGAGGAAAATAATTTCCCTCAGGGCCTCCTGTGTGGAGTTAATGTAAAAAAAAAAAAAAACTTATTTAAAAAATCATACCTTTCGTGAATATTTTTCCCTTTCAATACACTCCAATAAGCCATGTTCTTAAGTTTCGGTTTCCCTTTACTGTACTTTTATGTTTCTTATTTCTGAACGTAAATTGCCTCCTATTTTATATTAGATTTTACTTTGAAAGTTCTTTTCCTGTCCTGTGCTACAATAGCACCATTATTCTCAATTATTATTGTCCTGTCCTAACCATAATGTTATTGTTAATTTGGTTCTCCTCTCATTGCTTCGTATATACTGTAAATTCTCTATTTTGTATTGTTATATCAATATTATCTAATAAGCTCGTAAGGAGCACTGTAGGATTATAGTTAAGCGCACTTGAAGTGAAATAAGACAAAACAGCGCCGTACAAATATTACGTTATTATTAAATTATGAAGGGCATTGCAACGCTATCACAGGAAGCGCAACACAGCATAATAATGCATAAGTTAATCAAGATAAGATTTTGCCCGTGAAAATCTCTAATCATGTCAAACGTAAACAAATTTTCACCAAAAAATTTCAGCAATCAGAGTTTGGGAGCAACGACATATTCTCACAATATTATTTGATCAAATACCACTGAATGTAATTCCCACGACATATTCTCACAATATTATTTGATCAAATACCACTGAATGTAATTCCCACGACATATTCTCACAATATTATTTGATCAAATACCACTGAATGTAATTCCCACGACATATTCTCACAATATTATTTGATCAAATACCACTGAATGTAATTCCCACGACATATTCTCACAATATTATTTGATCAAATACCACTGAATGTAATTCCCACGACATATTCTCACAATATTATTTGATCAAATACCACTGAATGTAATTCCCACGCCGTTTTCAATTGAAGGTACTAGGAGAGAAACCTAAAAATAATAACTGAATCTTCTCAGGAAATCAACATTATTTACATTTGTTCGCCAACGTTACTGACTTAAAAAAATTATATAGCATTAGCAGAACCGTGATAAATCACGGAATAGTCTGAATTCTTGTCGCAAAAACTCCAGTTTTGAAATTGACAATTTAAATGATTACTTAAATTATTACAAGCAATAATTGTCAGCCTGAAACACTCATTTACATTGAAAAATCTTCCGAGAAAAGATACTTGCCGCCAACGGGACTTGAACCCGTGTCCTTCCGATTGCCGGTCGAATGCTCTGACCACCGAGCTATGGCGGCTTATCAAATACCCGCCAAATAATTCAATATATACTAGTGTTTCATTCAACAATTACTGCTTGTTATATTTTTTCCACCTGAAAACAACCAACTTTATTTTTGCGAGGAAGACATTGTTAGTGTTAAATCCCTCGCTAGGTGGCGTCGAGACAAATTATGTCTGCATTTATTGGGGAAATACTTAAACTTGTTAAATATTAATTATTATTTTTTTAATTTATAAACTAACGTTTAGACAAGATTTTTATGCATAGCACAAAGGGTAACAATTATTACAAGCAATAATTGTCAGCCTGAAACACTCATTTACATTGAAAAATCTTCCGAGAAAAGATACTTGCCGCCAACGGGACTTGAACCCGTGTCCTTCCGTGAGTGTTTCAGGCTGACAATTATTGCTTGTAATAATTGTTACCCTTTGTGCTATGCATAAAAATCTTGTCTAAACGTTAGTTTATAAATTAAAAAAATAATGATTACATAAATGTTATTACATGATATAGGTATGTAGGTACGTGAATTCTTGACAAGAATTCTTGTTTGTAAAACGATTTTGATGGCAAATTTCAATAAACTCCAACCCGTCAGCAACGTAAGCAGATATACGCGTTTCGCTTGCGTCGCTCTCAGCACATTTTGAAGAAAATTCCGCCAAAAATCGTTGCTTAAAATGATTTGTATCCTTTCATCCGCTAGCAAATCCGATGTTCAAACGAACAATCCCAAACAAAATAAAAATGGTATGTTAAAAATATCGTTTACAGTTTTCGCGGATTGCTAATTCAGTCGAATATCGATGTTCCCTGTATGTTGGGGATTTTTTCCCGGAAATTCCCTATTTCGTTAAAAAAAAAAATACACGAATTAATTCAATGCTGCATTTATGTTGTTCAGTTTTTAAGACAAATAGTGTGATTTTTGCGATGTTAATACTAGAAATCTCTGTGTTTGTAAATATAATTCCGCACATTGATTAAAACTTAACAAACATCTAAAATAAATCAGTTTGTCCTCATTGCGACATTGATATTAGATGCTTATTGCTTCAATTTATGTAATAAATAATGAGTCTAAAAATATAATATTCATGACAGAAAATATAAATACCAATAAATATTGGATACTTTTATTAGTTTACAACTCTGGAAACCGCCACACACGATGTCGTCACTTTTTGTATTTTTGCTGGACTAATGTTTTAGGGCTGCCACAAAATTTGAATAAAAAAACAATCTTGGAAACTACGTTTATTAAAATAAAAACCAAAACCTTTTTTTACAGTAACTATTTTATTTGGAGGCGGATATGGGTACCGCCGCCTCGGGAACCATTTATTGGATAACCAACACCTCTACCATAGGTCTCCCCAAATGGTTCGCTAAGTTTGGTGACATAGCAAGGGTGCCCGGGTTCATGTGGTGAGGATTTTCCAGGTCTTGGCGGCGGATGCGTCTGCTCACCTGCTGCGTGGTGGGCCGGATCGAGCGGGACTGGGTGAGGGAGGTCTTTTGATCTATCCAGCCGGATTCTGTCAACCCATCTTTTTTCACCGCAGTTGGAGGGATAGATTATACGTCCGTCACTCCTGGACACACTAACACCCAGATTCCTACCCACCCCTCATAGCCTTTTCCTTCCCAAAACTTATTATCCTTCACTTCCTCAAAAACACCCTCTACATAGGAATCACCTAAGATGACTTAGACCCTGAGGGAAATTATTTTCCTCAGGGATTCCTGTGTGGAAATAATGAAAAAAAAATTGGTAGGTACTTATAATAAAACATTGTTAAATTTAATTCAAGACTCTTCTAAAATTCGATTTTGCAATGTTCATGTTTTTCCCTGCGTGTCATCATACTATCATCATCACTATGTCATCTTAAGGAATGCTGTGTGGAGGTTATTTGAACGAAGAGATGGAGATGAAGTTCTGGAAAGGAAATAGATATTAGGGATGGGTAGGAATCTGGGGTTCAGTGTATCCAGGCCTAACGATCCATCCCTTCAACCGCGGTGCAAGGCGATGGGTCGAGAGATTCACAGTATGGAAGATCTCGTATCTAGGATGAAAGAAGTATGTATGAAGAATGAGTGAATGGTGAATGTAAGTAAGTCTAAAGTCATGTGTTTGAAATAGAGAATACGAAAATAATGTGCAACATAGTTGTGAATGATAAATACTTGGAGAAGGTGGATGAGTTTGTGTATTGGAGGAGTATGTTTACGAGAGATGGGAAGGCTGATAGAGATATTGAAAGAGGGATGAATGCAGGTAACTCTATTAATGGAGTACTGGTACCTACCCTGATGTATGGCAGTGAGTCATGTAACTGGCAGAGAAAGGATGAAAGTAGACTGAATGCTGTAGAATGAGATCCCTGAGGTGTATGGCGTACATGTGGTAAAACCATATACGATCGTGTGAGAAACATGGAGATCCGCATGTAAGTGTAATGAGTAAGATGAAGAAAGGAACTCTCCGATGGTTTGGGCATGTAGAGCAAATTAACAAGGAAAAGATTGTAAGGAGAATATGTAACGCAAATGTGAATGGTAGAAGAAGTCGTGGACGTCCAAGAAAGACATGGCACGACTAAATGAATCAAATACTTTAGTCGGACCATGTCAAGAGTCAGAATAATAGAAAAGTATGTATGAGACGATGTATGAATGTGAACGAGGCAAGGAGTGTGTGCCGAGACCGAGACTCTCTGCCTACTCCTGCGGAGAAACGGCGTGATGGTTAATTAGTTAAATTATGGATAATAATAACTAACCATTTATTTGCACAGCCCTATTTCGTGTGTAACTTGACACTGGCTTTTGAAAAATAAAATAATATTATGACGGATGATATACATGCCTTCTTCGAAAAAGTAAGACAACACGGAAATTTATTTATTGTAAAAGAAATGATGGGCTTTTACAAAATGTTTAATTTTTACATGGTTTGACTGCCAGATAGAGAGATATCGAAAAATATTATACAGTTAGGTACAGTTCTGAATCTCAACAATTTGATAATAATAATTGGATGATTTGTATAATGCCGTATTAGTGAAAAATCACCCCTAGGGCGCTGGTTCACTTGATCGTGCCATTCTCCCCCCCACTTCTTCTACCATACACATTCACCTCGTTCCTTCTCATTATACTCTTTTCTTCATTCATCTGCTCCATAATGCATTCATAATTAAATAAACTAAGTAGAAATGGTCAAAAGGAATAAAACTTCCGAATAATAAAAGCTATTTGAAAATTATTAAAGTTTCATTTATTATTGTTTTCAAGTAATGGGAGTTTTGCCTACCAAAGTCATCGCCAAATCAACAATTGTTGCCGGTACGCATACAATTAAAATCATTAAAAATATCTAGCAGAACTTAATAAACAGTACTTTATTTCAATGATAACATTAAAAATATTTTTCGAAAGCTCACGTATAAAAATAAACATAAAAGCAGTTAAAAATTGATTCGTAAAACCGAGTGATCACTGTATTCATATTTGGGACTACCGATATTATTTTTTTTTGCACACAAACAAGGCAATACGTAGGAAGGTACAAGTATATGACAGTCCGTGTTCTGGACACTATCGTTTTAAAATATATCTTTTTGACGCGCTTCATTCACTTTCCCCGTTCAAATTCAGTGGTCGAATTTCTTCCCTCCAGAGTATACGTATTCTATACAAAAACCAACACATAGCGTCACGAAACGACCTCTTGTGGCGACTGACTTTCGGGTAATGAAGAGCAGTTGGAAATGGGATCGCTTTTATCTGTTTTGGGTACAGATAAAAATGGAATATTACACAATTAATCACAAAATTATTTTTATTTAATTATCAGTTTGGATAGTTTAAATATTGTGTAATACATATTATTTTTATTTTTTTCAAATACTTGTTTTTAATACATAAAATCGATTTCGAAGTACATCGATTTACGTAGTTTTTAAAAATAATTTTACCTCTTATTTGCCCATTTTATAAAAAAAATATAAATGTGGGGGTATAGGTTGATATGTGTCCTATATTAAAATATTTTTCAATATTTTTTTTCTTTTCGTATATGACGACAAATGGAAAACAATCAGTGGTACATTGACGATTTTTTTAAAACTGATCTTTTTTAAACAGTTATAAAGTAAGAAAAAATATTTTTTTTAAATATTTAATTTTAACTTGGCGCATTGACAAAGCATGTATCTAAAAAAAGATAGTGACAAACTTTTTTTGAGGTGCTATTATCGACACAGATGACTTCGAAAATACGAAAAAATCTGCGAAAATACGAAAAAAACATTAAATATTGAAAAATAACTCGCGGGCTCTTAAAATGACAATAGCAATAAGCGTGTTTTCACGTCAAAAGTAAAATAAGCGTGTTTTCACGTTAACGCGTGTGTCTACACAGAAATCGTAATAACTCCGTTATTGTTTTAGTGACATCCCTAAAACAAAAAGTTAAAAGTTGATAGTGAATCAAGCTGTACATCCCTATTCAAGTTGTCCATAGAAATACATAAAAAGACCTATTCTGTCAGACATACGGTTGACATTTATTTTACCCGGCAAATCGCCTACGGGCCGCCGGACATTGTTAATTTTTATTAAATATTTTTGCATGAAATAATAAAAAAGTAAGGTAACAAAATTGTTTATTATACATTTATACAATAAAAAAGTATTATTTTTTACATAATCCGTGATTTTAGTACCGTTTTCACATAAATACATCACGTGAGTGAGTTTTACATTTTTTTAATGTTTGAATTCTAAATTTTCATATTTATAAATGTTAATATATATTTGTTATATAAAAATTTTAAAGCTTATTTCATAACCTTTCTAAAACAGTTTTAAATATTCGGCTACATTCAGAAATGTTTCATTTATAGAGCTTTAATTGTGAAGCAGACATAACACAAAGTTTTAGTTAATGTGACATTTTGTTTAATACGAAAAATGTGCATAGTCACAAATTACCTCAGTATACAACGTCAATAGAAAAGACCTACTTGTTAATAATAATAGGTAATAATATTTAAATGATTTATAAAGCGCCGTTTTCACGAAATATCACCTCAAGGGCGCTGTTGTGTCTTTTAAATTTTGCTAAATTGAACAGATGTTATTTTTTAATGTTTCCAACTTATCTTTTGCAATCATATTCTACATATAAAACGAATGTAAATTTTATGGAATATGTAGGAAGACAACTTTGTTAACGAGTTATTGGTTGAAAATGTATTATTTAATTTAAAAAATATTAACATGAAGTTAGGCCCCCTTATTATAAGGAAGTGGTTCTTTTTGGAGGAGCATTTTAGGGAAAATAAGGAGAGGAATGTCTGGGAAGGAAAAAGGTAAGAGGAATCTGGGTGCCAATGTGTCCGGAGTAGGGTTGTCAATTATTTCAACTTTTGAATTCAGAAACGCCCGGGGTCTCGAAAGTTGCGTCTTGCAAGGAAAATGAGAACTCCATTTAAATTTATTTTTTTAAAAATGGTTATTAGCCAGCTAAAATGCATTGAAAATCAGAAAAAAACCTTAAAAGCTAAAACCATTTTTTTTTTTAACTTTTAATAATTTTTTTTTCAGTAATCTAACAAAAAAATGCGTATAACTAAAAAAAAGAAAAAAAGTACAACTTTATGAATACAAGTAAGACAACAAGAATTCTGATTTTATCCAGAAAAAGTGTTATTTTCCCCTTTTATTTTTCAACTAACACATCACATATGTTTAATTTTTTTTTTTGATTCTTTGTACTGCAGTTATGTAATGAAAAATAAGTTCGGTATAAAATATAAAATATGAACCCTTTGTTTTATTTTTTTTCCAAATCACGAAATCTATTTTTTTTTAAACTTCCGGCCATTTTAGCGGGCTAATGGTGAACAATAATTTAATTTATTTTTACGTTTTCGAATAGCCATACTAAACTTTTGAGACCCCGGGCGTTTAAATATAAAGCCATTTTTTCTCTCTATGGAGAGCGACACACGCTAGTCCGGAGTGACGGAAGTACAAATCGGACGTGGTGCAAGGCGATGGATCGAGAGAGGCTGGTTTAGGGAGGCCTAACCTAGATTTCTATCGTATTATGGTTCTAACAAGCCCCGAATGAATCTATTCGAGAAAAGTTTGTAGCCGCGGGGTGAGGGGGGAAATGTATGAAAAATGTCTAACCTGCTTAATTATTTTTTAATGAAATATCCCATTCCCAGTCTCATCAAATGCCCCAAAAAATATAAAGCCGTTATAATTGCGTTAGCATTATAAAACTAGTTCAATATATTTCGCTTTGCATATAAATCATTTCAAAAGTTTGTCATACAAGATGGCTGTCAGGCAATTTCCCCTCGCCCTAGATTTGGCTTCAATTCCATTTATTCCTCTATCCAGGGCTTTTTAGTTTTGTTGTTTATCTATCAATCTCTTGGACGCCCACTTTGTTTGCATACGGTGTACTGAGTGAACAGAATACAAAAAATATATATATACAGAAAAAGAAAAAAAGCACATTGTTAACTGTCAAACTTTTTACCTTTGATCCAAGAAGTCTTGTTTATTTGTGTATTTTAATCCCGGAGGTGTCTCTTGAATTTCATATTTTACCTTATTCCCATTCCTAAGATATACGAATCAAAACTAAACATTAGCTGAAATAACATTTCCTTTATTAATTTAGTGAAAGGGTCTACTCGTAAATTTTAATGTGTGCTTATCAAACCGTTTCCTACCTCCATACTTCCTTCAACATCACAACAATAAATTTGAAAGGCCTAGATCTCACTGGTTGGCTACGAACGCTGCGGAAACATAAAATTACTTCAAAAAAATACCTACTTGCCTTTTTCAGAATATATAAAAAAATAACTAATAAAGAGTATAACTTTGAGGACAACGCCTTCAATAAAAAATAAAATCATGTTGAAAGTTTACAACTAAACAAGGGAAAAAAATACTCATCTTTCTTTGTATTCTCACTTATCTGCTTTGAGTTTGAATCAGCATTTATTTCACTTTATGTTTGCGTGTCCTAGTTTGGCATTGAAGAAAAACTGGTGTATTTCACCTCAGATATATAATCCAATTTGTTTTTATTCATGAGCTCATGGCCAATGGGTTAAGATCAAAGTTTTCTTTGGCAAAGCGGCGAATGAGAATGTAGATTCTCTTTGTATTTGGGAAATGTTAACAGCTTTCACGACACAAAGTAATAATTTTTTTTCGGGGTTTTTATGCGTCCACATTAAGAATCTTCGTGTTTACTAAAACTAAAAATACAGTATTTCTAATTTTCTTTCTGAGAACTGAACTACTGTCAAAACCAAATTCAATAGAACTGAAAGCATTGTGGAACAATATAGAGGGGACTTAAGTGTTACTTGTGGAAAGTCAGAAATTTAAATGTGAATGCGAGATATTAGTCAGTGTAGTAAGTCATTGAAAATTAGGGAGTCAGAAGGTCATGAAGTATCTGGCATTTCATATCTGATCACGGCTATTTGTTATTGCTTTTGAGGAAATTAATAGAAAATCTTAAAATTAACATAGTTAACCATTAACCTAACCATTAACATTACTACATAAATTCATCCCTTAACCACCTACGTGCGGTCCGTGAGACCGCTGGTATATTATTAATTTTATTTTTGGGATCTGAATGAAATACTTGTTTATACTCTAGAACTTTATTTAAGAAACAAAAATAACAAAATTAACTTTAAACATTCAAACTTTTCTTAAAATTTTTATAAAACAACAGTTTTGTCACAAAAAACACTATTCTAATAAAATGAGATCTGTAGCATTAGGAACTTAAAATTTTGAATTATTTGTATTGTTTTCTTATAAATTGAATAAACTACAAAATCAAACAAAAAAATTAAACATTAAATAAAATTTAAAAAAATAACAAAATTGCAATGCTTAAACATTTAAATTTTTTCGCGGCAGTTACAGCACATTTTTTCGAACACTCCAAACAAATAGGTACCTTGCACAAATAACATAAATAAACCGTCTTACTTTTTTGTGGATCACGTGTGAAACACGTTTTTCGAATTTTTAGTTTTTCTGCATCAGAAGTGGTTGGTAATTATTCCTTAAATCTGCAGAATACGGAGAATATAATTCTTGATGTCCCCCTGAACGTGATTATTTTTTTCTTGACGCTCCATATGGTATCTAGTAAGCTGTTCTGCCAATTTCTTCAATAAAAATAATAAAAACGATGAATATTTTTATCATTTTGATACCAAAACAACAAAAATAATAGATTATACAAAAAATTACACAACCACCTACGTGCTGTTACACAGACCGCTGGCGTGAAATTTTGACTTACCCAGGTCTACACTCGCCGAGTGCAAGCGCGATACTGTTCGATGTACAGAAAAGGTATATATGCACGCTCTGCAGGACGACACACACACATCGAAAAAATTAAATAAAAAAATACGATGCGGTCCCTAAGACCGGTGGTAGGTGATTAAGGATTAATCACGAGTACTACAAATTTGCCATGTAGATTATTATCTAGGTAAAGTGTGTCAATATAAGTCATTTCCTTAGAGTTGGAGATGAAAAATAAATGTCCGGTGTAGCGATTTGGTATATGGATTGATAGTCAATGAAGAAGTTTAAGTTTTAAGCGATTTTAAATAAAAATACCAAATCCACTGAATTTATTCGGCAATTCCTTTATATCTAACATATGCACCTCCCAATCATGAGTAATCTGTTCATTCGGTCTCTCTCAATCCATTGCCTTGCCCCATCGTGAAAATAGCGACACTAAAAAGAGACAGGTACGTACATCTATAGGATTCAGCCTGCGAGAGAATGAGATAGTATAATCGGTCTCCTCTTTGTGCGGTGCTTCGCATTCTATCGGTCTCCTCTTTGTGAGCTGCCCACCAGTAACGTAGCTAGGAGGGGGCGGTGGGGTGCCACCCGATGGGGGGTGACCGACCGGTATTACCGACCGGTAATCACTCCCTTAAGAGCATGGTCTGTAGCTCTACGGCTCCTCGTGGAGTATCCCGAAATGGTATGAAGTCGAAATTTGCGTTTTGAATTTCTTAAAGTCGACATTAATGGGGGGGAGGGGTGACACCACGTTATCCGCCCTGTGTGCCACCCATGCTAGTACGCCACTGCTCTCTACTCTTGCCTACTTTAAATTTCTAACAAGTAGCCAACACCGCCAATCTTATATATAAATATCTCTTGTCACGGTGTGTGTGGTCGCACTCCTCCGAAACGGCTTGACCGATTTTTATGAAATTTTTATGTATATATGGTAGGTATGAGAATAGGTTTTAAAGTATATTTCATACCGCTAAGTGATTCGGGTGTCCCTATCCAGAAAACAAAATTGATAATTTTTTTGATTTGTATTTTTTTTTATTTGGCATCAAAAAATACCTTTAACCCAAAATTTTAAGCCTCCTACCCCTACCCACCCATTTTTTAATCGCGATTTTAGTATTTATGCATGAAAAAATTTAACCGTCTTTCGTATTTCAAACAGAACGAAATTATTTTCAATATCTACCTACCAACTCAAAATAATACACAGTAAAAGTGATCCGTAAGAAACTTCGCATAATAGCGTATATTAGTAATCAAAACGATGATACAGTGATTCTTTATCACAATAATGATTTAAACGAACTAGAAAAGGAAATGGAAAGGGATATAGCTTGCCTGGCAAACTGGTTGCGATTAAACAAACTTAGCCTAAACATAAGAAAAACACATTACATATTGTTTGCAAATAAAAAAAATGTAAGTCTTAATATAAGTCTTGATAATAACCGCCTTGAAAGGGCTGATGTTACAAAATATCTTGGCCTTTTCATTGATTCACAACTCACATGGAATCACCAATTTAAACATGTTCTATCCAAAATTACTCCTATAACTGGTGTTTTATATAGATTTCGCGGGTTACTTCCTCCTTCTCTATTAAGATCGATTTACCATGCTATGATTCACTCACATCTAATATATCTTGCCGGAATCTGGGGATTTGCTACAAAAAAAATGATTTCAGAAGTCCAAGTCATCCAAAATAGAGCCCTGCGAAATATATTCAGTCTACCTTGGGATACACACGTCAAAGACATTTACAGAAACACCCAAATACTTCCTTTTAACACCATTCCCACTTTTGAAATAACAAAAACTATATTACAAGTAATTCAACACTCGGCACATTCCAACACTAAACTCAATTACAATTGCGACGTACACCAACACAACACAAGAAATCACAACAAACTTCATATACCAAAAATCAAATCAACAAAATATGGACTAAGATCCCTAGAATACATAGCTTACACAAAATATAATCAACTACCCAACGAGATCAAATGTGCAAGTCAATGTAAAAAGACCCAAACTAACATGCTCAAACTTCATTTTATGAATGACTATCTGAAATAATAATGTTGTGTATGTCCTATGATATGTCCACTTAATACATACAGCTATATGTTTCATGTAATGCGTATCATTCCCGCAATGAGTTTATTAACTCTTGGGAGTACAATGCTTTATATAATATACTATATTCTGTATTGTATTTTAATAAATAAATAAAAAAAAATAAATAAATAAAAAATAAAATAAAATAAAAACAATCCGTAACACTTACGATTTCACTGAAGTATTCACTACATTAATGGTGATATAATTTTTGTGCATTGAAACTAGATAATTCAAGTGAATTTTCGAATAATCAATATCACAAAATAGTGACAAGTGAAATAGAAATATAATTGAAGAGAGTAGAACCCTTGTGATTGGCCAACATAATCGCCATCTTTCTTACACTGACCATACAGCTGCTACTTCAACTGTCTCTAACCGCGCTTGCGCATTGTACTATTTCTGCTGAAAAACAATCTACTGCTAGGGCGACCATGAGTTCTAGCAAAAAAATACCGGCTCCCAGCCGCAAGAAAATCTGCACACAACCACAAGGTCCAAAAATAAAATTAATTCATTTTTTGAAGAGGATGTTTGATACAGAAGAGGATATTTTTTCAAAATTTACGTCCTACATAGATTTAAAACTAGAAAAAATAAAAACCCAAATTTTGGAAAACATGGATAAACAAAATATCAGAATTTCAAAAAACAACTGATTTTATTTATCAAAAATACGACGATATAATTAATCGCTTAGACTCCATGAATGAGGTTAAAGGAGAAGTTGAAACTAAAAAAAAAAGACTTGGCAAATAAAAGCAAAAATAATAAGCATCTGGAAACTAGACTGGCTTGCTTGGAACAGTCTAACCTTGATGACTGTATTGAAATAACAGGAGTTGAGGAAAAGACTGATGAGCACCCCAAAATAACCGCTATAAAACTGATAGAAAATGCTAATATCAAAATAAATTCAGATGACTTTACCTCGGCAGTAAGACAGTATGACAGAAGACCAGGTCATCCGAAAAAAATTCTTCTAAAAATTAGAAATGCAGAAACAAGAACAAAATTATTAGCTAACAAGAGGGTGATTTCGAACCGTGAAAAAATGATTTTCCTAGGAGAATCACTGTCTCATATTTTAAGGAACTGCTTTGGAAAGCCAAAATAAAAGGAAAGCAATTAAATTATAAATACATCTGGTACAAGAATGGATCCATCCTGATGAAAGAAGACGAAGGCAAAAAAATAAGGGAAATTAAGCACGAAGACGATCTCAACAGAATATTTTAGAAGTCGGATAGTGATACAAAAAAAATATTTACATCAATTAAAAATGGATATCGATTTTGGAAAATACATTGATTTGAGTGACAATAAAAAGTCTAATTTAACTATTAGAGATTCATCAGTTTGCAAAAAAAATTTAAAACATTCAAAGTTTTCCTTACTTTGTTTGAATGTGAGAAGTTTAAATAAAAACTTTGATGAAACCATAATTATGCTGGATAACATTGAACATCGTCCTGAGTTCTGAGGTACTAGTTTTCACCGAAGCTTGGCTAAAAAAATTGACCAATATTCCTAACATTCCCGGATACACAGTTTTCAACACAAATAATAACTCTTTGCAAAACGATGGTATAGTTGCCTACATAAAATTTACTATGGAGATTGTTGCATCGCTGCGACCAAAATGGAGGCTGAACTGAACTGAATCTATTTATTTTGTTATGTTTCTTTTTCCCCTTCTGGGGGTGCGTTAGACCTCGTCCTTGCATCAACAGGAGTCGGTCGACGATGGCACGGTGCCCTCTAAAATTAATTGCGCCACCCCCAGCAACATGTGCAGGCTTTAGGTTTGGGGGGTGACCTCGGCTCTCCTTTGCCTTCGTTGTTAGTAAGCACTTGCATACTGCTTACTAACAACGTATGCAGGGACATTGAAGGTCTAGTTTCGTTATCAAATGTAGAGTCGTTTTTACCAAAAAAATTAGAGTCCTTGCAAGAGCCTTGAAGGGGTAACCATCTGTTACCTATACCAGGGCGGGTAAGTGGTGGGTCCTCCAATGCCTACATAAAATACTCGACGCTGAATTCCTTAGGGTCGTCGGGTATTTCCCCCCAATCTCCCATTTACTTTTCTTTGAGGCATCACCGAGGAACCGGCTAAGGGGCGCGGAAGCTGAGTGTGGTTCACGACTAGACCGAACGTCATGCGCATTCTTGCTGGGACTGCCAATCGATTGGAGAGGATTCCCAACCGTTTGCCATGCCCTTATTACTTATCTGCTGTGTCTTCCTCCCAAACAGGTGCTTGTAGGATACGCTGGATACAATCACCCAGCGCTTGCCACGTCGTGGACTTTCACCAACCTGTCCCATTGTCTTGTCTATTTTTGTTATACTAACACATATTGTATCTGTATTTCCCGCTAAGCACTTGCATACTGCTTTTTTTTTTCATAAGTTTTTATTCCAGTAAAAAAGAAAATAACATTTTCACTTACTTAACTAGAATATTGAATTATGTACTTTTTACATTACATTACATAGTTTTTACATTACACAGTTTTTACATTTCATAACCTTAGATTAAATTAGATTGCAATACTAACATGATATTATATTACCATACGATATTATTCACTATCACTACTTTGTTTGCTAAGAAGGTATGCAGGGACATTGGAGGTCTAGTTTCGTTATCAAATGTAGAGTCGTTTTTACCAAAAAAATTATAGTCCTTGCAAGAGCCTTGAAGGGGTAACCATCTGTTACCTATACTAGGGCGGGTATGTGGTGGGTCCTCCAATGCCTACATAAAACAAAATGTTTATGCGACTGTTGAGGAAATTGTTTTCCCGGCGCAAACTGCTTAAAAATACAGATAACGAGTACCTTTTGTGTAATAGCTGTTTATAGATCTCCGTCCCAGGCTCACATAGATATTTCCTTGAATCACTGAATACACTGCTTGACTCTACATCTATACAAAATAAGGAAATCATTTTATTTGGGGACATAAATATTAATACTTTGAATTTGAGCGATATGAAAACTCAAAAATACCTCTCACTTTTGGCTTTTCATGGTCTGAAAACAATCATAAATTCACCCACCAGAGTTTCTTCTGCCATTTCAAGCTGTATCGATCATATTATGGTAAAATCTGAATTTGAACCACAGGGAGCTGTCTTCACTACTGACATAACAGATCATGATGCGATTTTGCTGAGATTTATAAGTTTTACACCAAAGAAAATAGCAAAAGGTAATGAGAACATAAAAACCGTCATCGATAACATTCTTTTGAGGGTCAAATTAAAGAAAGAATCTTGGCAGTCAGTACTGTCATCACAAGATGTTAATTTAGCTGCTGAAAATTTCATAAAATGTTTAAAAATGAATGTGGAAAGTTGTACGTCTGTACGAAGTGTAAAGCATAACATGAAATATTTAAACCTTGGATAAATGACGGAATTATTAAATGTCTCAGAACCCGAGATAAATTACACAACAAATTTCGAGCAGCTTTAAATAATATTCAACTGCTGGATTATTACAAGAGATATAGAAACTGGTGTACAAAAATTATAAAATATACGAAGAAAGCATATTACAAAAGGAAACTGGATAACCTCAATGGAAATACCAAGCAACAGTGGAAGATTATAAAGGAGGCTGTAAATATTTAAAAGGAGCAAGTGTCTATAAAAAAATTAAAAATCAATGACAACATTATTACAATGGGAGAGAATCCAAATATAATCGCTAATCACGTAAATAATTTCTTCAGTGATATTGGTTCTAGATTCGCAAAAAAAAATGTGCAGTGCAAATAAAACTACCGAAATGTGTCTTGTTAACAATTTTAAACCTTGTACTCAATTATCAGGAGATAGCTTTGAATTTAAAACTACTAGCATTTATGAAGTTTCAAAAGTGATAAATGAATTAAAAATGTATTTCTCCTATGATATTGATGGCTTAAGTATCATGGTATACAAACAGCATGTTTCTGTGTTGGCTGGTCCCATATCCCATATTGTTAACCTTAGCTTTAAGAGCGGCATATTTCCTTCTCATTGTAAGAATGCAAAGGTTATACCTCTTTTCAAAGGTGGGGATCACCTAGATGTTAATAATTACAGACCCATATCTTAAATACTCTCTCAAAATTGATAGAAAGATTGGCCAAGTCAAAATTAGTTTCATTCTTATAAAAATACAAAATACTCTCCGACAATCAATTCGGTTTCAGAGCAAATAAAAGTACAAGTGATGCTGTTTTAAAGGCATTGACCAAAGTTACAAGCGCGCTGGACTATGGCAACAAAGCCATAGCGGTGTTCTTGGACTTATCAAAAGCATTTGATGCTGTTTCCCACGAATTGCTCCTTAAAAATTATCGTCTTTAGGCATTAATAATACAGCAATGGGCTGGTTCAGATCTTATCTTAGTGACAGAACACAACAAGTGGAAATAAATAAATAAACTTTAACAATTTTCAACATCACTACATACTAGTAACATATGTTTACAGGTTTATTTTATTTACATGTTTATTTTACGCACTACTTTTTCTCTTTTCTATTTTTATTATAACTTTACCAATTTACATACTAATACCATGTGTTTACACTAGACTTCACTAAAAAGATACTATCTAATTGATCACCTTGAAACAGGCAGCCACCTAGTATGGTGATTTAATAAATCTAATCTAATTAATTGTCTAATTATGTAACATGTATTTTATAAATAAATAAATAAAGTGTTAAACAAGTGTAAATCAATCTCCTTTGGAGTCCCGCAAGGTAGTGTGCTTGGGTCAATATTTTTTCTTATTTATATAAATGATTTATGTAGTCTGAATATTCCTGGTAATATTGTTAGTTTTGCAGATGACACTGCCTTAATATTTGAGGGTTAAACTTGGAATGAAACTTTCAACAAAAGTAATATAGGTTTAAGAGTGGTAAATAGTTGGTTAAACAATAATATATTAACTTTGATTGCACAAAAAACCAAATTTATCACTTTTAGCATTTCAAGTAAAAGTCAGCCTTCTGAAACTCACAACTTAATTTTTCACAATTGTTTGCAAACATGTAACTGCAACCCTTTAGAAAATGTAGTCAGCATCAAATACCTTGGTGTAAAAATAGATAAATTCTTGAGATGGAATAATCATGTCAATATGTTAGTAAACAATACTAGGAGACTTACCTATATCTAAAGAACTGAGACATTTACTAGACAAAGAATAATTAAAAACTGTTTATTTTGCAATTATCCAGTCTCTACTTTCTTACAATATAGTGTGCTGGGGATCCTGCCCAAAGACTCATATAGAACCACCTAATATTGCCCCAAAAATGATACTTAAGGTTATGTTCAAGAAAAAAATTAAATATCCAACTCATTTACTTTTTAAGGAATGTAATGTAATTAATGTAAAACAGTGATATATTACACAAACGATTTGTAGGTTTTTTAATAATATTAAAATTGCAGAAAGAACTCAGCAAATTCGTACTACGAGAATTGACTCTGGTCTGAACTTTATGGCAATTCAAACTAAATCTTCTTTTGGTCAAAGAAATTATTTTTATAAGCTCCACTCATATTGAATAGCCTTCCAGAATATATAAAGTCATCTAATTCCTTGTACACTTTTAAAAAGAATCTTAAATTATTTGTATTAGTCGATTTTGAATTGATTTTCTCTACTTTGTCCTTTCTAAATTATTAGCTAAATGATTATGTTTAAAATAATTAGCTAAATTAATATTATTTTTGGTTAAACCGTTTTTTTTCATCTTCCTCCTGCCAAATTTATAGCTTATTATATTATATACATTTATTTATTATTTGCAACTTAAAGCTTTTTAAAATCAGATCAATAAACTATGGTCACCCTAAAAGTCTACAAGATTACATTAATGTACTACCTAGCGCCATCAATTTAGTAGGTACCCATAATCTCAACCTGTTAGAAATACAACAATATTGTTCTTTCAATATCTGTATAATATTGTGTTATTTTGTTAATTTGTATAATTGTTAACCTCAACACAGGCTTGTCCTAGTGAGGTGACAAATAGTATCTTAAACATTTTTACCTGCAGTGTAAAGAAACAATAAAAAAATATTTATGTTGTTGAATGACAGATGGCGCTACGTCCGCCTCATCAAACTTTCATCCACACATGCACAAGACATTCACGAGAAGCGTCATGTCATTTTGATATTTCCTTCGGCATCGTGTTCTCGCATGGGCAAACCATCGAGCTTATTTGTGTTGGCTAAAGACGCACTGACAAAAAATATCGTACACTCATAATCTTCGAAATTCATAATGATTTCCTTTATTTCATGTTCCAACTTTAGTTGGTGTTTTTGGTTTTTATCGGCGGTCATCGTCAACAGCGCTCCATTCCTCCTTCTGTCACAGATACCATCCACACACACTTACAATACATTCGTTATTTGTTATTTAACAACCAAAATATTCACTAGAAATAATTTATATGGCAGAACAACGTTTGTCGGGTCAGCTAGTAATAAAATAAGTAACTTCTTTTGAATGTAGCTATAACTTTGTGGTTATCCATTATAAATAAAACAACAGAGCTTTGTTAGAACCACTTATATTAGGAACGGTCGACCGGTTTCGGAACTACCGTTCCTTTTGTTTATTGATAATGAATCCATTATCAATAAATAAATAAAAATCTTAGATATGTTCCCTTTCAATGTCTGTTCTTTTTTCCCACCCACTCTTCATTAATTCCGATCCACGCCCCCATCCCTACCACAACACTTAGTAATAATACATTGCACTCACCCACTGTATTGTAATTGTCAAGTCGTTATATGCTTGCCCTGAGGAAGGAACGGTCGTTCCGAAACCGGTCGGCGTTAATAAAATATATTAGTGGTTCTAACAAATATACATAATTTCGGTTATATACAATTAAATATTTAAAGTACGGCTCCATAATACATAATTTCTTTTCGCTCATAAAGGTGGACACCTGTGTTCTTCAGCATATATAATATCATCATAATTTGCCTTGCAACATCCGCTGATAAACAGAGCGGAACGCGTGGCGTTCGAGTGTGTTCCCACGTCACTTCCTACGGCACTTCCTACGGCACTTCCCACGGCACTTCCCGTATTACACAGAATTTGCAAACCTGATCCGAGCGTGGAGCTTGTAGCGGTTAACGGCTGGTGCGTAGGACGTAATAATTAAAGGCTGAATTATCATTTCCTTGCTATCTCAAATATTCCACCACCATATTATAAACGCGACGATGTTCCCACTTTACAGACGTTCTAACTAAATATGTGCATATTTCACTTTCTACTTTTGTCATTTCAACTGCCAACGCTCTATTTGTTCCCGAAAACGTAAATTTGGCTTTGTTTCACCTAAAATAATGAATATTCTCTCACATTTTACACATTATTTACATAACATATTATATTTATGTACTTAAATAACGTTGGTTGAGGGCTGATAAAAATTTAAAAATCTTCTGTTTTTCTCGTTCATGTTTATGAATATATTGTATAAAATATACAAAATATCTAGGTACGTAACTTTTTAACGGAGTTAAAATTCATACTTGTTTAATCACTGAAGACAATATAAATTTGAGAGTCGCTAATATTGTCTTCAGTGATTAAATATTACAATTTGAGGTTTTACTCATGAAATAAAAAAAAAATACACTTGTTGAACTCCAACAGTAAGAACAGTAACACGAAAAGTGGTGACCGGACAACTCAGAAGCTCCTTTGAAAAGTCATTAAAAGTGATAACAAATTGGTTAAATAGGTTACGTTATGTTAGGGTTATGGGCTATTTTGAAATTTGTTTTTTTCATAGCTTTTAATGAGTTTTCAAAGTGGTGTTGAGTTGACTTGATTCTGAGTTGGCGTGGAACCATAAAAAGTATTTATTGTTCCTACTGATAATTGTGTTAAATGTACTGAAACAAATTGTATATTTGCATTATGTAAAATGTCGACTTGTATTATGCTTGTACAAACCCTACAGGCATTAAATAAATGACAGGTGGGTGGTACGTCTGATTAACAAGACTGTTTAACCGACCCATTGCCATCTCCAATACATGTGGCATGCTGAGTCTGTTTCACAGTATTTTAATAGAGCCTACTCTTAGGAGTTGGCAGCTTTGATCCCCGGCGCATTTGCATATTGTGCATGTAGTGCATATGCGTGTGCATGTGTGCACCAGCGGAACACCTGCTTGATTGTTGGCTTCACGACAAAGGATCGTTTCTAAGATTCGTTTTTGTGTTTGTCGGCCCGTACGTGGAACGAGCTACCGGCATCTGATTTTCCTCCTTCATATAATCCGGACCTCTTTAATATCCGCATTAATAATTCCCTTCCTACAACCCTTCTCTTAACCCACCGCACAACACTTCCCAACCAGGTGGTGACATACTCCCCCTGTCTTTACACCACACAGACAGGGGCCGTCTTGTGAGTTGACATTTAAAAAAATCTGTTAATTTGGTCCGCCATAACGAAAACGCCCCAAAAAATTGTTCCTTATTTTCAACATGTTAAAAAAAAAAATAATTATTCAAATTTTATTATGCTATTTTGCTGAAGGTATCTATTATTTAAATATTTTAGAAACGAATATTTTGATTATGCCCACAGCCATTTAAAAAAATTCTAATTAGAGAACTCCAAATCTTGTCTAACACTTAAATTAATGGGCTCTCACATTAAGTAATAAATTATTTGTAGAAGCCGCAGAAGTTAGTTACGTAAAATACATATTTACAGAGCAATTTGACATTGTCTCAGCTGTCATAAAGCCGTAGTGATTACTGTCTAGGGAGCCCATATGCAATTGTCATTTTTTATAAGAGATCATTTTCAAAGTAATATTCGCGTACTCCAAAAGCTTAGAAGAATTATGAAATATTATTTTAGTAATTTTAAACAATAAATTTATTCACAATATTTACTTTATTCCACAAAAAACGTCATTGAAAATCAATAAATGCCATGAAACGAAATAAAATTACAAATAATTATAAAACGCCCTCTCAAATGATAATCAAAAATAGTGAAATGATGAGTCGTAGAACCGTTCCGTTCTCACAATACAAGTTTCAACAACGTACACAAGTTGGGAAAAGCAGAGCAACGCAAACCTTGTGAAGTCAATTTAATTTAACAGTATATTACAAAAACAAACTCCCCCCCCCCCCCCCCCTAGGACTAGACACCCTAGCTTCAAATTTAAAACTCCTAGATCTAAAAATACGTATTTACTAATCTTATAACAACAGTTTTAACTTACTCGAGTCAAATATTTTTGGTTTGTTTAAGGCTACCGCAACCGGGCCCGAAAAGATGAAGATGGAATCGATGCGAAAATGTTTAATAAAACACGACTCGTTTAAAATAGAGCAAAAATCTTGCGAACATTATCTTAAACAGCATTTAAAGAAACACTGTGAATTTTTTCATACATATAACTTGTAAAATAATTGAAACAAACGTGTAAATAATAATTTTTGGAGCATACTTAACGAGTTTTTTCTATCGAGGGAATTTTATATAATTTGCGTTTCGGCGCGGGCAAAGTCTAGATATTATCTTCAAGAATAACATATATTTTTTTAAGAGCTTTAAAACTTACCGTGTTTAAGGGAAATATGTAATAAATCGGTACAAATCCGGGTTGCGGGCCCTTAAGTAGCAGTTAAAAACCATATCTCTACAACATGTACATATATTATTTAAATACGAACGTATGAAAACTTATACTTTCTTTGATCATTATTTCATGGGTGAATTTTACGCTACCTTTTCGCGTTGCAAAAAAATATATTAAATAATGTAGGTACATAGTTTAACACTTATTCAAAATTACTTTATGGATTTTAAAATTAATTTGAATTGCGAAGTTAATGAACAAAGTATTAATTTTCTTGCTTTCGATAAACAAAATATCCCCGTGATTTCTCAAGGGTATAAAATACTCTTTACAAAACGCTTTTTATAATTTTATGCTTGTACCACTGTAAAAGAAATTAATGGAAGGTAAATTATTAATGTACTAATAAAGGCACCCACCTACGTAAAAGTTTTGATAATCCAGAAGGAATGGGGATCTCAATCCTGGGAAGAGTAAGAAAATTTCTGGGTAATGTGTTAAATGTTACGAAAATATAGCAGAATAGAATTGGAGTAGGCGCTTTCTTGAAAGGTTTTTTCATCGTAATTGATTGCGCTACATTCTTAAACCTTTCGTACCTGAATTAAAACTGGCAGTGGTTTAACACAACATATTTGATGCTCGATGTAGAGCTATTTGAAATATTTTGGTGTTTTCTGTAAAAGTATAACATTATTAAATTCCTAAAATTGTATAAAAATTCAACATTGAAAAAATAACTTCAAAATTTATATCACACAAAAAAAGGGACAAAAAATTTGGTCGATGTTAAACAAAAAATTATGAAAAATGGCTACCCTGAACTAATCGTGAAAAAAATAATACATCAACAAAAATGTTTATTCGCTCTAGAAAGTAAGGAAAAAATTCTGAAAAATCTGTATTTTCAAATGGTTTAATGACAACTCTGAATCGTGCTATTTCAACACCCCTTTGAAAAGTAATTAAAAGTTATGTCAAATAGACGTGCGGTCTGAAAGTGTTGTGTACTATTAAAAAATAAGACTATTGTTTCAGAGAATTAATTATTTATTAAAGGAAACCAAAAGTCTCGGAAACAGAAGTTTTAGAGAAAGGTTTTTGATTTTTTTTTTATATTCGCTTTTGGTCTCTCTTAAGCACTCTCACTCGATCCGCTGCCACGCCGCTGGTGGGCAGATGCATCCATCGCTAAGACTCGGACAAACCTCACCTCATGAACCCGGACACCCCTGCGAAGGCATCAAACGTAGCGAATCACTTGGGATGGAGTATGGCAGAGGTATCAATTATCGAATAAATGGTTCCGGGGTGGCGGCACCATACCAAATTGAATTTTGATTAGTGTGAAATTAGTGTTACGTATTGTGGAAATGACGTAGGTAGGTACTTATCGTAATGTAGTACATAAACAGGAGAGGATGAGATTTGTATGTTGAAAGAAACCCCTTTTAACTTTTTGTTACCCCGGAGGATATCTGTTGAAAACTCTCAACGATCGGAACGTATCCTGTTATTATTGAAAATTGAAATGCTAAGAATTGCTCTGAATTTTTTTTCCATTTGGGAAGAGTATTGGCACATTTCTAGTCAATTAGTCAACAAAGGACTTTCACATGGAAGCCGTGGTTTAGAAGTGAGAACTTTAGATCACATATTTTTTTGTTGTTACACTCTCGAGGTAACCGTCCATTCTTTGCTTCAAAGCCCTACGAGCTGTTGGAGTTTGTGAGCCCTTTGGGAGCTTGTCAAACAAAAAGCTTTCGTGAACTGTACTGTCATCCGCGTAACAATGAATTGGTGCACATGACAAAAGGTCGTTGATGTGCAACAAAAACAAAGTCGGAGAGAGAACCGATCCCTAAGGGGCGCCAGCATTTATGACAGAAAGAGGAATGAAGCGCTGTAGACGATGACCGCCGATAAAAAAAAAAACACCAACCATTCATTTTTTCAATTCATTGCTTTTCAATAAAGTAACGGACATATTAATTGTTTGATCTCTTAAAAGTAAAATCCAAAATGAAAAAAATTATATGTTTTTTATCCTAAAGTAGGAAAATAAATAAAGAAAATCAATCAATCTCTAATCTTTAGCCAACACAAATAATCCATCCGCCATCTTGTTATATTTTGATTTAATGTTGGGTACTTTGTTGTAGTACAGACTGATTCGGGTTATTTCGTTAGGGTATTTAATATATCAGGGAAATGATGTTAAAAGGGAAATGCCACTGGATGGTTGTGTTGTGATTTGTACCTACTTTGTGGTCACGCTATCATGACATTTACACCTCTTATTGAGTGGGCATATTAAATGTTATAGTTACAGGGTTATACATAAAGGTACACAGTTATCAGCTTTAATCCCATGGGATCTTGGACGCCAAATCTCGTGGGTACGAGATATGCTGGACTGTGTCGGTAGGCATGAAATACTCCCATCAGAGCGTGGGCACTGTTATTTTATTCAATGTTGTGAAGCTTGGGAATATAAAATAAAACAGTGGATGTATAATAAGATTTATATATTAAAAGATTAATCATACCTGTGGACCATACTACATCTACATCCTAGCTAAAAACCTATAACGTGGCTGCGACGAATCCAGATGCAAAGCAAGGGGACCGTTCCTCCCTCACTTTTGCATCATCGCCAGGTTACTCGATCTTCTCCATCCATCTTGGGTAGTTGTGGAGTATGGGAACGCCATGCCCTTGGCGTCCTCCATTATATGGCTCAGGTCCCATCAGGTTGGAAATATATGGTGTGGAAAAGGCGGACGGGTTGCGTGCCGTTGTATTATTGGTGATAAATCTTGTCGAATGACGGATGGTGTATATAATCGAAGATTATGATTAAATTGGTCGATCAAGCCGCCATAGTAGCACAACGGGATTCTACACTTGAATACCCGTAAAATAAAGATTCTTCAGTCGCGATAACCTTGTACCGGCTGAGATTTAAAGGAAACTATCGTTCACATATTAAATTAACTTGAAAAAACCCGCCGATTAAACAATTTCCATTATAATTTAAAATCCACTTGTTGACTGTCGGATTCACATCCTGCCCTCAAGATGCGAATCCAAGAAGTGAAGGAAATCGATCATGATCCCCCTATGTGAAAGTAAAATAATTTGAGTTATTAATATAAACAAATATTAATAACCCTGGGGTAATTTAGAACATTATTTTCCTTATTAAATTATTTTCATAACAATCTGTCATTCAACAACATAAATAATTTTGTTCTGTTTGAAATACGAACGACGCCGACGGTTAAATTGGTTCATACCTGTTTCGCACCCTATTTTCTTTACAGTTATAATCGCATTTATTTTATTACTGTATTTTTATATTTAGGTTTATCACTTGTTGAATCTACACCTGTATTTTTAGTATTTTTTGAGTATTTTTTTGTAATTGCTGCTTTGTCCTGTTTTTTTTTTCTTTTCTTAAATATTCTAGTTTACATTAAGTTACTTTTCTGTTTCTAAATACCTATCTGTGAACATTAATAATTGGTCTTTTTTTTGTTATCCTCTTGTGTATATTATGTTATGAAGACTGTTTATGTTCCTTAAATAAATACAAAAATTCTAAAATCGCGATTTAAATGGGATAGGAGGGAGATAAGAGATAGGGGGTAGGAGGGTGAAAATTTGGGTTTATAGGTAATTTTTGATGCCAAATTAAAAAAAAAATACAAAAAAAAAGTAAAAAAAATAGACATTTATTCGGGATATGGACAGCCTAATCACCTAGTGGTATGAAATATTTTTTACGACCTATTCTCATACCTACCAAATATACACAAAAAAAAATCATAAAAATCGGTCAAGCCGTTTCGGAGGAGTGCGACTACAAACACCGAGACAGGAGATTTTTATATGTACAGATTATACATTGTATTCTATGTAAATAGTGTTGTGGCGGCGGACGTCCAATATAGGTCGATTTTGCTCATAAGAAATAGTATTATAAATGTTGTATTTATATTGGCGGCCGATCAGGCAGATCATGATGCGCCTAGCTACTTCGTGAAGTGCCTGGCGGCAGATCGAGAAGTGCCTCAGGCGCATTGTGATCTGATTTTACGACTTACCTTCGACGCCGCGACGTATACATGGTATAGGTGTATTGGCCTGCCGTTACAAAATTGTAAAATGTTACATTTATGTGGTTTTTTTTTGGGAAAGTGCAAATATGAATGCTGCAGATGTATTTGTCCAGAGACATTCATATTTGAACTTTAATATTTTTTGTATTATTTAAAGCATATTCTACAAATGTCCTGTGTCTGTCTCAAATAAATAAATAAATTATCACGAGTATCATTTTGTAATTACCTAGATTGGCGAAAAATAATGATTATTAAGCTTTTGACTGGTCCCATTTTTCATTAAATTGATGAAGTTATTGACAAAGAAATCGTGCGTGCAGAATTTTGGAAAAGAGTACTTAACGCTGTAGTTTCATACTCTTGGAATGAATAACGAACTTGTAAATTTAATAAAATATATGTTCAACTGACAATTAAACGTACAAAAGGCTTTTGAAAACGTAATATAAAATCAACAACAAAAAGCTACAGAGAAAATTCCCGGGAGCAAATTAATAATAATTGGGTATTAATGTGAGGAAAATGATTCGTGGAAAAATTCATCCGATATTATTTAGTCTCGAGGAACCTTTGATCTGTAAACGTATTAATTTCTCGGTAATGAAACCCCTTAGCAATCCAGACAGTCACACTGTTTGCCCACATTTAGAACTTGCGCACACATTCGATCTTATTAATAGTTAGTAGAATTTCGGACAAGAAAATCAAAAACTCGATATAAGTAAAATTTAAACCTTGTAGTAAAGCTGAATTAATTAATTTATTTGATTACTCTTACTCTTTCAGTTCCAATTACGCTTGTTTTGTAATACTTATATTCTGATAAATTGATATTAATCCGGTCAGCTATTTTTTGTTCACGTATCGGAACCTAATTGACACCAGCCGTGCGTAATAAGGCGAAAGATGTTCTGAAGTATGTACGTAGTACAAACAAATATAAAATAAATATCTTGTTTTCGGTCACGCAATAATATAAAATTATTTTTTTTCTATTGTAGTCGGCAAGGCCAACCTTGGGGAAATGGTGGAAACAATTGTTTTTCAAATGTCTGGAAAACTTGAGTAACGCCAATAACCCCGCAATAAGAAAGCAATTTCTTATGAATTGCTTACGTGGTTATTTGTTACCATTCAATTATCCTTCTTTTATTCATGGCTCTTTATAGTCAGTTTCAACTAAGTGTCGTCCTAATTATATCTACCCAATCTTTCGTCAAAGCTTTTACAAGGTGTTTCGCAGCATTTGTTTTGTTTTATTTTTTTCACGCAGGAGGTCCTGAAGAAAAAAATCCTCAAAGCATAACTCTTCTGTGGGGATGCTGTGTGAAGAGTCTTTTTGGGGAAATGAAAGGAAGGAAGTTTTGGGAAGAATAAAGCTTAGAAAAAAGGGTAGATATGAATCTATCGGTTAATGTGTCCATGAGTGACGGGCGTTTGAATCAATCCCTCTCACTGCGGTGCAAGGCGATGGGTCCAGAGTACTTTAGAGAGTCCGACTGGAGAGGTTGAAAGGTTTCCCTCAACCAGTTACTCCCGATTCAGCCCGCCACGCAGTAGGTGAGCAAACGCATCCGCCGTCAAAACCTAGACAAACCCCATCCCTTCACACCAGTCACCTCACCAAGTCGTATCGAACCACTTGAGGTGACCTTTGGCAGGGGTGTTGGTTATTCATTAAATGGACAAATTAATGAAATTTAGTAAGATTTTACAGATGTATGTCTAATGGGAGTCGACTAAAAAATTATTTAATTAGTTCAACTTAGAGCAGAGTGTTTTGATAAAAACCTTAGATCAAAGAATAAAAATAAAACTGAAACTTTTAATTTTAATTTTTTGAGAAACGCTAAAGATAAAGACCATACGTTGACTAATTACGGAATATATAAACTCAAATGTTATGACTGTCCAGTCACTAACCATATCATTGAAAATAACCATTGTTTTGAAAAAATACGGGGATAAATATTTTTCATATTAATCATAAAGGAAAACGCTTAGATAACTTGAAGCCTTGGAAATAAAATAAAAAATCCCTTTAAAAAATGAATCTATTATAAACACACAAACATATTATCTTACAGCTCAATCATGGATGTGTTCTCTACCCACCCACTCTTCATTAATACCTTACAACGGCTCCACCCCTACCACAATCCTTAGTAATAATACATTGTTCCCATCCACTATTTTGTAACTGTCAAATCAGTATACGTTTGCCCTGAAGAAGGAACGGTCGTTCCGAAACCGATCGGCTTTAAACAAATATACAAATATACGGTTCAAACAAAGTAACATTGTTTCATTTATCTGAAACTTTTCTTTTATTCAATAAACTTTACAACTGTTGAAACGAACATGGGCGCAAATCAAATAGCGCGCAGACTTTTTGAGCCCAAATAAGAATTGTCCCTTAAAAATTCGTGTCTTACATCGGAGCTTCAGCATTTGGTGTAAAAATGGTGTGGAGAGTAATTTTTCAGAAATTAGTAAAATAAACCATAAAAAGTCAACCGCACTTTGCGTGGGTAGGATTCCAAGGGGATGAATATTATGCGGTTAGCATTATTAGAAGCCTAAAAAACTCATTCATACACATTTAAATATGCGATACGATACATTGCTGAGCGAAATGTCAAAAGTTAGGTCATAGTGGAAATGCTGAACCATATAAAACGGCTCATTAGGCGAAGCAGATCAATTTTTTTTTTATTAAATAAAATCTAACTTAACACCACCATTAATAAAAGATAACTTCTATCAAAGCGAATAGTTTCATTATTTATTGTTATTAAGGGGAAGTCTTGTCCAGCCCAAGGGCGGATTTAGGGGGGGGGGGGGGGGGCACGGGGCGGCACGGGGCCCCCCAGACGGTATTTTTGTGTACCGTGGAGATTCCATCACAGTATATAATTAGAAGCTAAAACTGTCTTTTTTAAACAATTAATTTTTCGATTGTTTTAACACTTTCATAAACCTTCCTATACATTCTTGAACTTGAAGTATGATACCTACTTCAAGTTTATTTCTAACATAAATTTCTCCTTCATTCAAAGTTTAAATTAAAGAAAATTATGCGTATGAACCTAACGTATGAGCATGAAACTCGTCTTATGAAAAATTATTAATAAAGAACTAAGTTGTTTCAAAATTAGGGCCGATTTTTTTCGTCAATTATCATTTTATGTCTGCCATTTTTGCAGTCAAAAACCTTTTCTTGTAAACTGTGGTTCATGCGCATTCTACTAGGGTAGGCTGAAAAATAATAAACACATGCTTGTAAAACACGAACAAAAACAAATAATAGCAAGATCGGGTAGAAAGAACATTTAAGTACGATTCTTAAGCTTCAAAATCATTTATTTATTTTTCAACATAGTCACCGTTAGGGCTAACGCATTGTTATGATACAATAAATTCAATGTTATTATATCAGAAATCTAGACAGGTACCTCATTTTAAAAATAATTTTCTAGGTGAAACGTCAGTCTACCTTTTTTGAACGTGAAAAACCAAGCGATCCACAAATTTTTCAAACATTAAAAAAATAATAGATATTACACGATCGGAAAAGAAAGCGATTCACTTGTTGAAAAAAGGCCTATGGAGGCAGACCGCTTTTCGACGGTCATACGTGATTTTTCTTGTCTTTAAATTAAATGTAGAAACAATTAGAATTCATTGGCGATTTTGCCATTTAAGTTGTGTTGAATTGTTATGTAACGTAAAGTGTTTTATCACGCGTGTACCGCAAATGTCGGAATTTGAAAAGACGTGAAACAATGTTTTCATTAAATTAAACAAGCACGCGAATACAGCAAATGTTTTAATTATCGACGGATCTCTATGCTGTCCGCTATTAAATCATTCACAGATCAGAGCACCCGTGTGTTTTCGTGAGACCACCGACAGGATGATTGACCCCTCGTGCGAACCAATCTTGAAATCTGGAGTTTTCAACATGTCACGGAGGGTTTTACTCGCCTGAACTGAAATTGTCCGTTGATTGAAGCGATCTCTTCGAGTGAAACATCCCCAATAGAATCCAGACTAATGGAAGTTCTACGGTTCCACTGTTGACCTACATCGAATTTAGCTAGATTATTAGATAGGTCGATCCTGAGGTAAGCCATTTACAAGGTAATTTTTATGTTCTCTTTGGTTAACTGTTATTAGACTTGTACTTGAGACAGGCCATAGGGAGCAGGCAGAGTCAGAATAATAGAAGAGTATGCATGAGACGATGTATGAATGTGAATGGGGCAAAGAGTGAGTGCCAAGATCGAGTTGTTTGGCGGTCCATAATCTCTGCCCATCCCTGCGGGGAAACGGCGTAATGGTTAGTTAGTTAAAAAAAATAATGAAAAAAACATAACAGCTTCTAAGAAAACTTCAAGATTTTAAATTAGTTACGAATTTGAAAATATTTGTTTGATATTATCGCCTAAATATTTATTATATATAAAGTCGAAACATTATAACAACAAGCAAATAAGTACCTAAAGACAGATTTATTGTAATGCTTCTGTCTTCGGTGTATTACATAATGTTCAGGTGTTTATGGAGAGTAAATTCGTGAAAACATAAAGACTGTTATTCCTTTTTTTACACCCTGACAAAGGCTTTAGCTTATTTGATCTGTGCAATACTGTAAAACTTAGACGGCTGGACCCCAATCTTCACGTCGGTTCGGGAGATATTTTGTAATTAACAACTCGGAAGTAGGCTGGCTTGTCATTGCGTGGCAGTGGTTGCTGGCATTCTAGAGCTGGGGCGGCCGTAGCCACTCACATGTTGATTTGAATTGTATATACTTATCTTCAACGGGTTTCTGGTAGTTTCAGATAGTAAAAGTGTAGCCTAAGATGTAGCCCGGGGGCGGTAGGGTGCAGCAGAGCTCGGGCGTCAGCATCAGAATGGTGAGATGCAAGGCGACTTGCTCCAGGCAGCCTGGCAGCCTGGAGCAAGATGACCAGTGGTAGCGCAGCGTCTTCAAGGGCGTCAGGCATCAGGGTTTTGTAGGTGTTATTCAATTTGTAGGGGATGATAAAGCCAGCACAAGATAAGGAGAGACTGGTGTCTTGATCAGGTAAGTCAAGCAGAAGTGAAATCAAGCAGCGTTTTTCTGGCCAGTGGAAGAGTGTTCAGGTTTGACTAGCAGACCCGGCCACACGTTGCTGTGGCTAACGAAACACAACGCCATTACCCAACCTTTATAAAATATACACCACCCGGTTGCCAGCTGCCCGCTGCCCGCTGCCTGAATTAAATATTTGAATTTCTCGATTTTTCTCTACTATAATAAGCATGTTTTTTATACATATAAACCTTCCTCTAATAATCATTCTATCTATTGGTGAAAACCGCACGAATATCCGTTGCGTAGTTTAAAAGATCTATGCGCACATACATTTTGAGCGATTTCATCAAATAAAATAATTCAAATCAAATACCTACTTACTCTAAGACATCTATTTTCCAATTTCTTCCGTAGAACGAATTTCAAAAGTGACTATAGTACGGCCTGCTAGCCGTTTTAAATCACACAAAAATATGTTTTCTTTAAATATCTCGGCTTTTCTCTAATATAATTTACATGTATTATACATATAAACATTCCTCTTCAATCACTTTATCTATTGGTGAAAACCGTATGAAAATCCGTTGCATAGTTTAAAAGATTAACGCGCACATCCATTTTGAGCGACTTCATTTTATACTATGTAATGATGATGTTTCTCCGACGGCTGTTTGTGAAGATTGAATGAAACTGCCCCTTTGGTACAATCTTTTATAGTAAGGTGGCAGGTGCATGTGGCAGGTGTTGTGCATACGTGCCGTCGCACCTGTTGTTTACGTCTATTTGGCAGGTGTCAGGTGTTCACGTTCGCTTGCCTACCCCAGTTGGCCCATGCCACCTGTTGTTTACGTCTTCTTGATTATCCCAGGTACTCTGCACATCTGCTGAGCACACTTGCTGTACACACCTTCCGTCGTACGTGTTGTTTACGTCTATTTGGCAGGTGTCAGGTGTTCAAGTTCGCTTGCTTACTCCAGGTGGCCGATGCAGGTGACATCAATATTTTCGCACTGTCTAAAATGCAGAATTTGTCTTCAATAATAATGCAAGAAGAGCTGGCTAAGTTTCATCTAGATTGCAAATTCACATTCGATACAATGCTTGTTATTACTTTTTTATATGCCGATTACTGCACAAAACCGTACAATAGTTCCAACTGCTCCAAACCTTGTGCACCCAGAGAGGCTGAAGGTAAAAGGGTGGTAAAGATGATGGAGAAGAGGAAAGAGGAGAAGTACCTAGCAATTCAGATCTAGAAACCAAATACAGATAAAGCCATTTGAAGTAATGTTGTAATTCTCAATGGTTGTCTTTTACTAGGGCGATACTGAGAATATCTTTCACCATGAAACGGCCGCAAATAAACAAGATATTATTTTACATGAATTAATTTTGAAACCACACAAAGGAAGAAAAAATTACTCGCAAACGCCGGAATTTCAACTCGTTACATTCGAATTTGAAGTCGAGAGGCTTACCCCTCGGCAGCGAGAAATTTATTTGTGGATAGATAATGTTATGCATATTTATGAAAAATAGTAAAGAAAAAACGATGTTTTGAATGCAGTTTAAAATACAATGGGTTTTTGGATTTCAGATTTGTTCTGTTTTGGGTGGAAATTCTTTGGAAGTCTGGCTTTATTTTTGCGTTGCTTTTCGTGAATTTTAGTAAAGTAACTGGTAGGAATTACTAAATTCTGTGTTTTTTAGACGGACAGGCAGACACGTGTTAAGAGAGTCTAACTTTATCATCTTTTTTATAAATACGCCAAGGGAGGGGAGGGGGGGGGGGGTAATGAGATATGATAGGGCGGGATGGGTAACGGTGGGATGGGTTTCTCTAGGTCTACTCCCGCGTCGTTAGGTTTTTTCAGCGGACAAAATTTGGGACACTTTAAGAGAATTGTAGCAATTTATTATATGTTTTATTATACCTGTAATAAAATACGAGTATATTCTTTTTAAGTTGACGTGAGATTTTTATTGACTCCCCCCCCCCCCCCCCCCCCCGGTTTAAATGAGATTTGGTGAGATTTTACTGGACCCTTCCCCCATTGTGAGCTTACGTAATTGATGTATGGCCCACTTAGTAACATAATATTTATACATAAGAGGATGACAAAGAAACAGACCAATTAGCATAAAACTAACTGAACGTAAACTAGAATATTTAAGAGAAAAAAAAACAAACTATGCAGCAAATTAAAAGAAATAATGCAATTTAAAATAAAACAAAACAACAGCACAAAAATCACTTTTATAAAAGTGGTGTTTACAAAGTTATTGTTTTATTTTAATTTAATAATGTCACATCACAAAGTATCCGCTTCATATGAACAAAAAAAAAGATATAATAAAGATGTAAATTTAACAAATGATAAACCTATAATACACAACAATAAAATAAATGTGATTATATAACTATACTTAAATAATCTGCGAAATAGTTATTTGGGTTGGGACGGGTAAGGACAGGGGAGGGGTAAGGAAAAGTTGCTATGCAAGTAATATAAAAAAAATAGGTACAATTAATTTAATCGTCATGAATATGTGTTATTCGCATCTGGAATATGATACAATGAAACTCTGTAGCGATACTAACTAACAGTGAATATGTCAGCGCGTGTGTCTATATTTGAAAATTTATTGTTATAGTAGTTACTTTGCATAAATTAATTTCGATTGGAGTTGGTGTTGCACCTATAAATGTAGAAAAGAGTATTTTGTATGCTATATCGAATCGGCGCGTGGAAATTGATTTTGTTTAGCAACTCCGGGCAGTCAACTTTTTAGTTAATAATTTTGATCAGCGACAAGCCTCCTGTTGAGCACTTTTGTGATTCGAAAATGTTTCTCGATTTTGTCGTAAGAGTTGTATACGTTGATGATTTAAAATTGAGGAATTTGAGAAATCGCTCCTGAACTCTTTGTAATCTGTTAACATAAACAAATAGCGCGGGTTCCAAACCTGTGAACAATATTCCAGGTGAGGACGAACATGTGAATGTGAAGTCTTCGTGTTTTTGAAAAATGTGCAAAGTTGCAAAGTTGGTCTCACTTTAATTACATGCCTTACGAAAAGGTAAACAAACAATAATATTCAACAGAAAAAGTATGTAACATAATGAAATGTATTTTCAGAATTTAATTTTTTAATAGCAATTAAGTGACACAACAAAATGATCATAACACAATGAGGTGTATTTTCAGAATGACACACAAAATCTCTGCAGAACGGTTAATGTTAGATACAAAACCAAATAAATGCACACACACCGATTCATCTCTGATTTCTCTAAAATTATCAGCAAAAGAACTGAAAATCTACCCCACATGACAGAAAAGTACGTTTCGGGCACCGAAAATAACTGATTTTACACGTTGAGCGCCACTGAAACGGGATCATGTTCTGGTACAATATAGGGATAATATGGCAGAGCAGAGACCAGAGCTCAGGATTATGGGAAAGGTATTTTTCTGTCAAGTAGGTGAGAAATCAGAAAATAAAAAGAAGATGAATTTTATAAAACTATATTGTATGCAATAAAAAAAAAACAAACATGAGAGTGCAAATTTAATAATACAAAACAATAACATACCAGATGGACTCCTGAACACGCTAATCTAACTAAACGAATTTTACGACGGATGACGACCGCGAACTTGCTTCGTAGAGAGAAGACGAGAAGACACTTCCAGCCTCCTTAACCGGGGACGTCGCGCAATCCAGAGATCCTAGGTCATCCTTCTATTTAGGAAGAAGGCTGCTACGCCTCCAAGGAGTGTATTTAGCTTCGGGCTATCTTAACAAGCTCCATGAAAAAAGCACGTGGCCCCAACTGGTCACCAAGACTTGCGTATTTCGGTAGAACTGTCAACAATCCGTGACTTCACGACGCGGGGTCATAAAGGCATATTATTCTGCCACCACAAGGACCAATCCCTTTACAAGTTCATTTCCAGAAAACATTTCCACAAAATGGCCAACTGCCAACACCGGAAAAAGTGGGATTTACATATCCACTAAAAATAATACCGTACACGAACTTCTCGAGTTACGTAAAAAACACCCCGCGCCTTTTTAAGTTAAGATCAACTTAAATCCACATGATTTAACGTAATTGAAACACTTTCAAAGTGAGTGACCAATTCCCGAACAGCTTGCCCATCGCTGCCCGGGAGGAAGTGACCATAAACAAAAAAGAATCTCTCTTTCCCAAAAACTTACCAGTCTCAAAAAAAAAACACCATAGACAAAATAACCAAATAGGCAAGAACTGCACTAGTCACATAATATTTATGTGACAATTGCTCAACAAAATTTAGAAAAAACTTTTTCTTTATGTAGAAAATCTGCAAGGGAACTGTCATTTCAATTTGTATCTCGTGTATTAAAATGTATAAAAACTTATAATAATAATTCGTAAAGAATTACCAAAAAAAAATACAAAGGAAACCTTCGGAATACTACGGAGGCTACGAAGCACCGCACAAAGAGGAGACCGATTATTCGATCTCATTCTCTCGCAGGCTAAATCCTATAGCTGCATATGTTTGTCTCTTTTTAGTGTCGCTATTTTTCGTTTCACAGAGTTTCAAACCACAACGGTGCTAAAGAAATTTTCACTTCTATAAAATTTTTCCGAAAAGACCTCATTATTTCAAGTCGGGAATTTCACCTCATTATATTAGTCTGCTGTAATGAAACGTTTAGTTTTCCAAAGGTTTCACTTCAACCGCGTGTAAACTGCACACTTGTATTTTTTTTTTTTTTTTTTACTGTTGTTTGAATAAAAAAAAACATGACATACCTAGACAAAAAGAAGGAACCTTGACGTGATCTTTTTACTGAAAGGCTCTTAGAAAATTAGATTCCAACATGACTTTTCACACGAATTTACGATTACCCTCGAATTCACCCCTAACAAGAGACAGTAGCGCATTTCACATCAGAAAGAATGTATCAGCGTCACTCGAGGGGTATTAATCAAGCTAGAAAGCAATTGGTTGTGGAATGGCGTGGGATTCCAAAAATAAATAGCTAATTATACCAATAGCAAATTTCACCTCGTATAACCCTTGTTCAGCAGTATATTATATTTACCGTGGGTACGCAGTTTAAAGGGATATTTAATAGACAAGATTTATTGAGACGTAATTACTAACTAGCAGATGAAAACCCACTTCAGCATATTTTTGCTGCTACGCTCCGCAGGCTACTTTTGATTGGCTTCTACCCATTAGTAAAGTTCCCTGAGAGTAGAGTTTAGACCCTTTATAGAATGTGTGCAAAAATTATCTTTTCACATCCAATTTTTTTTAACCAAATAACCATTTGTGAAAGTCTACGTAATAAATGTACCTATATTTGAGATTCACTAAACAAGTAAAACACTTCCATTGACTAAGAAATGTACTGCCAATCTCAATCTCAAAACTCAAGAAATTAAAGAATGCCGCAATTTCCCCATCCTGACCACTCCTTTAGCAAGATTTTACCAAACTAAACTTGAGAGAACTAAAATTTAGAAATTACCTTCATGCATAACATATCATTTTAGACCCATTTTGTTATTCATAGACAAAGCTCAATTTTCCGAATTTTGTAAAAGCCAAAAGGAACCGTTTCCAAAAAGGCCGTTTCCTTGGAAATATTATTTCGGGTGATCTAGTGGCAAAAAGATGATGACAACAAAACCGTGACAGAAATATCGTCGTACGTGAAGTTAGGTTAATTAATGTTTGAAAAGGCTATTTTTTGAGACATTTATCTTTTATATTATGAAGTGAAAACTTCTTTAGCATCGTTGTGATTTGAAACTCGATGAAACGAAAAAAAGAGACAAAAATATAAATCTGTAGGATTTAGCTTGCGAGAGAATGAGATAGAATAATCAGTATCCTCTTTGTGCGGTGGTTCGTAACCTCCCCACTCTTGTTTATCTTAATTTTCTGAAGGTTTCACTACTCACTACTACCGCGTGTGAACTGAACAAGTGTATTTTTTTTTATTTAAAGTTTGCAAACGTTTCATTGGGGAAAATTTTTGGTCCTGGAAAATTTTATTTTTCTGAAAAAAATTCTTCTTGGAAAATCTTAAATTTAACTTGAAAAGGTCTTAAATTTTTTTAAGCCTTTTTACCTTGTATTCTTCGGAAATTTTCCTTTTTGGGAAATTGTTATTTTTCAGAAAAAAAATATTTTTCGAAATTTGGAAAATTAATGAAAATTTGGGACTCGGAATGTTGGTCGGAAAATGATTTGTTATTTGTAAACTTTTGATGCTAGGTAATTTGTCACTCTGATTTTTTTTAATAATCTTTCGAATTAACTTACGAATTTTGACAAAAAATTACTGCACGTTTATTAGTAAAGCACTTTGTGTTATAATAAAGTTTATTATTTTCATATTTGAAGAAGAATATAATACTAGTAACATGAAAATAGCAACCTGAAAAAGAAGAAGACAGAAAATAAAAAGGTGACGGTCGGTATAATAGGTGAAAGTTATCTTAATTTTATTTTCTCTGTCTTATTCTTTTTCCAATATGAGTACCTGAGTAATGATACGAGTACCTTCGTATTTAATTGTGAATATTACATTGATGGGTATAAACTTTAAAAGTTAATAAAAAAGTTATATCGATAAAATTTTATAAATTTCATTTAGGTATTTACAAGTGTTTTTACCTTTTCCGTTAACGCTTCAGTGGAATATTTATTTATTTATTTATTTATTTAAACGCCCAAAGGGCTTTTACATATAACGCAGTACATTTTTTTATTACAAACAAAATAAAGAGTTGACAAAATACAGATATCATAAAATATAGAAAATAAAATAAAGGTTACATAAAATACAAGATGCAAAGTATTCCAGAACTATCTCGAATGTTGTCCCGAGCGAAGCCGGGTAACCCAGCTAGTATTATATAATTTTCTAATATCCTCCGTATCAACAATAATATTAATAAAAGTGCATAAAATTTGTGTTCACAATAGTTAATGAAACAAGTTGAAATAGTTGGCACATAACGGCGTTTAAAGTTTGCCAAGTTAAAAATTGTTATCAAAACATCCATATTGTATAAGTATTTGTTACCAAGACTATGTAAAGGTTGTATTGTTGTATGTAATATGTATTCTTCTTTTCAATATAAATTGGGTAATGACTTGCTTATATTTGGTGAATGGTGTGTTGAATATGTCAACAACATCTTTATAGTCATTTCCCAAATTTTGTATGCGGCGAGCGGGGGTATACAACTGTGATTCTGTGTTGGAGTTATCACAATAGAACGGTAGATATTGCCTCGATGTTGGTTTGCGAGGTATATGAAAAGAAATCAAGTATAATAGTTCATGGCTGTCAATTATTGAATTTATGATTTTATATAAACATGTTAGGTCATTAACTATTCTACGTTCAGATAATTTTAATAAATTGAGTTGGCATAGTAGATAATCATAGTTGACACAATCCCTTGTAATACCCATTTTAAATATCACGGAACTTTTCCAATTTATTGTAAAATCACAAAGTAAAAAATGGTTTTAAGAAACTCTTCGCAAGGCGAGCAGAAAAAAAGAAAGACGATAAAAATGGAAGACGGCTGAAAAATGTTTGGATATATAACAAGGCTAACTAGAAATTTTAACAATATAAAGTGTATTAAACTGTTATATTTTGCCTATTTAAGAAGTCAACTTGAGTACAATTCTCCCGCCTGAAACCCACATTATAATATAGATGCACAAGCTGTTGAAAGAATACAAAACTAATTCTAACGTTTTCCAAATTTAAAAATGGGTTTTCTAGCAATTATGTTGAACTAGCTGACCCGGACACGCGTTGCTGTGGCTTATAAAACACAACGTCATCTACTGGATGGTTATCCAACCTTTATAACCACCGCCGTCTTTTAGTTTATCGCGAAGGGACAGACATATGCCGCGTAGGACTTTAATTTATAATACGTAGAGATGGTGTGAAAGATTATAATAATGTGCTTTAAATGCTTGGGGTAACTAACGTATTAAAGTTAATAAGGATTAATACTGTCTCCGTCTAAATAACTTTTCAATAACCGCAATGTACGTGACCATTTTTTTTTAGAAAAAACAAAACCAAAATCACTGAAATCGGCCCAGCCGTTCTCGAGTTTTGGCGAGACAAACGAACAGCAATTGATTTTTATATAAAAGAAGAAGATAAGAAGATAGAATGGGTATAGTAAGCTATCTGTAAAAGATAGAGATATATGCCTTTGCGGATTTTTTGTAGATCTATAAAAGAGGAATATCCCACCATATATTGTTTTGTTATATCCCAAAAGAATTAGGCAGCGTTTCCGATGAAAGCTACCAGGCGGCTCGACTTTTTCCGACACTTCTAACAATTATCGTTGTGTTTCAACCAATTTACACAAATCCTTGACAAATTGCATATCTAAACCTTCCTCACAAAACACTCTATCTATTGGTGAAAACCGCATGAAAATCCGTTCAGTAATTTTCGAGTTTATTGCGAAAAGACAGACAGACAACGCGGAGGACTTTAATTTATAATATGTAGAGATAGAGATGTTGAGAAGATGTAGAGAAGAGATATGTAGAGATAGAGATGTAGAGATAGAGATGAAGAGGTAGAGATGTAGAGTATTCATTTATTTAAATAAAATATTGTTTCTGAGGCAGTTCAGTTATGTACAGGCGGTGGTGCCTCCAGTGTGAGGTTATGTAATGTAAAAAAAAATAACGTTTATTATCGAGACGTAAAAAGTTCCTTCACATCACTGAGATCAAAACCTAACTAACTTATTTTATTAAATGTGTATGATGATGTATAAAAAGTTATTTATCTTTTAATTAAATAAATAATGCCATTACAAAGTGAAAACCTTCTAGCAAAAGTTTTCTTCGAAAAATTAACTAACTTATTACACGGATAAGATATAGAAAATGATGGTGCCTAAAGTGATTCTTACTCTCATTAACAAAATTTTTACCAACATGCTTTTATCGTGTTAGCAATTACAAAAAATATTGATTTTCTCTCAATAAATAGATTCGACACAAACATATTTAATTTGATAACGGTTGTGGTGCTTAAATAATATGACAATTTAAACTACCAAAAACGTATTATGGTAGAAAGCAATTAGTTTGTGGTTTGACATAATATTTAACAAAATAGTGAAGCAATGTTCTCAGTATTAATTTGTACCCTAATGTTGCAAAGCAAAACCTGTCGGTAAATAAATTAATTAAAACTCGTAGTTTTACACAAAATAAGTGTTTTATTTTTATTACCAAAACGTTTTCTAGTATGTAGGTACCTACATAATTGTTAAAGAAGTAAAACATTTTTTTGAAGTGAAAACTTCTTTAGCACCGTGGGATTTGAAACTCGATGAAACAGAAAAGTGACACTAAAAAGAGACAAATACATACATCTATAGGATTTAGCCTGCAAGAAAATGAGACAGGATAATCGGTCTCCTCTTTGCGCGGTGCTTCGTAGCTTCCCCCTTTAGTTTTCGGAAGGTTTCACTTGTACGGCGTGTGAACTGCACACATGTCGTATTTTTATATTAGCTTCACACAGGAGGCTCAGAGGAAAAAAAATCCATCAGGGCCTATGTAGTGTATGTGTGTGAGTGTGACGGCATGAGAGCGAGACAGAGAGTATGCTGATGTATAAAAGGGCGTAGTATGAGCTGTAGAGCTCTCTTCAGTTTTACCCTTCACATAATGACATAAGATAATGGTAAAGTGGCGGCCACTTTTGCCGAATTAATTGCGCCGCCACTGTTGCTGTACGAACATACGAGAAACACACTACGAAATACCTACAGCGTAAGGTACCGCACGCGCTGATACATCTACCTACAGCGTTAATAATATCGCCACCGCCTAGAAAGGTCTCGAGATAGCACCGTACAATATCTTTACGGCGCCGAACATTCTCGTCAACTGCCGAGTGGCACGCATTACCTACCGTGAGAGTAATTACTCGCCGCGGCTATATAAGCAGTAGATCCACTCGCCCGCTCCAGTCAGTCCCTATCAGTCTCAGTACCTAGTTCCCATTCATCGGTCGAGTAAGCAACTCAGTCCGATCAGTGCCGCTACGCCATATCGGCCCACGCGGGCTGCCCGTCTCGCAACAAGTGAATAACGTTTGTCCAGTGTGACTCCAGGAACATTTTCAACACCTTCGAGGATTCCTTCTCCAATCAGCATCCACTGTCCGGCCCATTCGCGCCTCGACATGAGATGTCTCCATCCGCAGCACATAAAGCCCGCCGTGCTTTCTGCTTGGGATGCAACCCTTTCTCTGGCAAATCGAAACCCATCGCGTTTCGCTGTCAGAGATCATCCTCATCGCCTCTCAAGGTTCCTTCCTGCGTCACGTGTGTGAGCCGACTCAGAAGACACACAGCTACCATATCTCGTCAGCACGACGACGATCGACCGCCTGGACCAAGGTCACTTCTACGCCGCCATGGTGTAGAGCAACACGCCGGCTCCCTGAAGACCTGTGATCTTCACCGCCGTAGTGTCCTGACCTTCTTCACTCATCAGCAAGCATCAGCATCACTCACGGCACCACTGTCACGCCGCTTCGCTTCGACCTCGCTACGTAGCCACAATAAAGACTGACTCACTATACCGACTGACGCCTTTTATTTCTCGCCCCGTCTCTACCGATCGGGCCCGCACCCTCAGAACTATGTACTTTTACGAAGTACCGACATGGTACTCCGTACTTTTACGAAGTACCGACAGCGCAGATCTTACAGTGGCGCAGTCGGTAGTTCGTAAAAGTATGGAAGATTCAAGAATTTACGCAGAGGATTTCAAGATCGGAAGATTTGAAGTCAGAAAATTTGCGGATCACAGGTAGTCTGGCGCTGTTCAGCGTAAGGATCGCAAGATTTTGAAGAAGAAAGAAACTGGAGCAGCCACACGCAGGAACCATCATCGGGCTGGATAAATTGCGCAAAAAACGCAGTTATACGCGTGTGTGAGAACCACGGCATTTTGCAACATTGTGTCGGGAGGTTAGGTACACCGTTATACGGGGTTCACAAGATCGGGTCAAGGATCGGATTGTTATCATCAGGTGGATTAGATCCGAAAACCGGGACCGGGTTTCTGTCGCAGCAGCAGGAAGGAAGATCTCGGAGGAAGGGGCTTGGATCCGCAGCTGTAGGGAGACGGAGCCAGACAAGGTTGCGGACAAGGGATTCACGGCTCTAAGCGGCGTAAAACGTGGAACGTGGACCTTGGAGCGTAGCCTTCTAGAAGTACTGAGATAAGTAGATTTGATTATCTTGTTTCAGCTCTTCTCTCAGTGGAGGGTAATTGTAAAAAAGGGGGGAAGATCAGAACGGGAGACTGGCCCTTGTTCAAGGAACGACTGGATCAGGTCCTCATTTTATATGATTAGAAACTTTTGTCACAAGAGCGCAAAAGAGCATTTTCGCTTAATAGCCTCACCGAAGAAACTTTCTCTTTATTATGTGATTTATGTTTTCCAAAAAAGGTTTCTGTTTGTTCTTTTGATGATTTATGTAAATTATTTGATTCACATTGCAAACCAGTTAAAAATATTTTTGAGTCGCGTGAATTATTTTACAAATGTAAACAGTTGGCTAACGAATCTATTAAATATTACGCGGCTAGGTTGAGAGGGTTAAGTTTATCGTGTTATTTTGAACTGAGATTGGAACCATGTTTAAAAGACATATTCATAATTGGAATATTTAATAAAAATTGAAACACAAGTTGTTCGTTGAGGCGATCAATACTTCTTTTTCTGAATGTATAAATTTAGCGGCAACATGGGAGCATGTTGTTGGTTTTAAGAAAGTCGATACGAATTTAAATGTTGTACACAAGGATAGTAATTACATCCGTAAATCCAGGACGGATAGTCCATCCAGAAATAAAAATTCAGTGCGTAGTAAGACGCCGGTTAATGTAACATTAAAAAAATCATTTACAAAAGGATTGCTGGAAGAATACTGTGTGTAATCGATGTAATAAATTCGGTCATCCTAGTAATTTCTGTAAAAGCAGTAAAAATAATGTAGGTACTAAAAATAAACGGTTGAATTCGGTTTTCATGGTACATAACAGCGCGGAGTCAGAGTCTATATACGTAGATCGGTTAATTGGTAACATTGTTTTGCGTGCGATTGTTGACACCGGTGCAGAAATTAATGCAATTCCTTACGAAGTGTATTTAAGAGATTTTGTTTCCTACGAATTGGAAAAATGCAATATTCAATTATCAGGGTATAAAGGGAAGCGGTTAAATATTGTAGGTAAAGTGAGTTTAAATGTATTATTCTTAGAAAAAAGTTTGGATACTCAGTTCGTAATAACTAAAAATGGTCATTTTACGATTGTTGGTAAAAGTTTTTTACAAGTTTTCGGTATCGGATTGAGTGGAATAAATTCTGTAAATACCAGTGAGATTAATTGTGATAATCACTTAGTTTTTCGTGATAGTTTAAAGAAGAAATATGCTAATGTTTTTTCAGAAAAATCGGGTAGACTTAAAAATTATTTAGCAAACATCGAAGTTAATTCGGATATCAGGCCAAAGTATATAAATCCAAGACCGTTACCTTTGAGTTTACGCGATAAGGTAGAAGTGGAATTAAATAAAATGTTACGTGAAGATATTATTGAAAAGGGAGACATAAGTGATATGGCTAGTCCGATTGTTGTTGTAAAAAACAAAGACGGTTCAATTAGAATATGTACCAATTTTAAAACCACATTAAACCCTATGTTAGCGAAGTTGAAATACCCATTGCCTCGTATTGACGATTTAATTTCATCTTTAAATGGTACCAAATATTTTGCTAAAATAGATTTACGAAATGCTTTTGGACAGGTTTCGTTGAACGAAAGCTCAAGGAAATTATGTGTGATAAGTACGCAAATAGGTTTATTTGCATATAAAGTTTCACCTTTTGGTTTAAGTACGAGCCCGGTTTGGCGATAGTTGGCGGACTTAGGAACGTTCGTGTATTTTCAGATGAAATACTTTTATTTGGAAATTCTAGAGAGGAATTATTTTCTATTTGTGAATCAGTACTTAGTAAGTAAAGTGATTGTGGTTTAACTATTAATGAAAATAAGTGTTCTTTTCTAGAAACAGAGATAGAATATTTAGGTTTCAGAATTTCGCAAAAAGGAATTATGCCTTTAGAAAATAAAATATATGTTATTACTCAAATGAGAGTACCGTAAAATGTTTCGGAACTTAGGAGTTTACTTGGGGTTATTTCTTACTATAGATTTTTTATACATAATATATCAGATATTTTGGCTCCATTGTACAAATTGCTAAAAAAAGGAATAAAATATGTATGGTCTGAGGATTTGTAATATTGCGTTCGAGCGAGTTAAGAAACTGCTGACGTCAGACAATATTTTAGTGCATTTTGATCCAAATTTATCGACCAAACTTATTACAGATGCGAGCTACATAGGTACATCAGCGGTAATTTGTCACGTTTACGAGAATGGTATAGAGAGGCCAATCGCATTCGCTAGTTGTTTATTATCAGAAACAGAATTGAAGTACTCTATTTTGGATAAGGAAGCGTGTGCTATAATCTTTGGATTGAAGAAATTCTTTCAATACTTGCACGGAAATAAATTTATTTTAGCTTGTGACAATAAATCATTAGTGCACATTTTGAACACGGATAAGGAAATTCCAGTATTGGCGGCAAATAGTTTACAGCGTTATGCTTTGATTTTGCAAACATTCGAATATAGTATAGAGCATATTAAATCAGGTGAAACAGACTTCTTATCACGGATGCCGATTAATGATAATAATGTTGATGTTTGTAGCGACGATTATAGGGATTATTTTTAAAATTAATTTAGTAGTTTAAACGTTGATAAAATTGAATCGGAATTTTTAAATATAATCGAGTCGGAAACAACATTAAATGCCGAAACAATGAAGCAGTTTTCGATTAATGATGTAAATATAGCAAGCATTATCGAGTTTGTAGATAATGGTTGGCCGGATAAAAAGTTTTTAAAGGATGATTTATTGAAATTCTGGCATTTTATAAACAAATTACCGACTTATAATTCATGTTTATTTTATAATAATAAATTTGTTCGAAGGGAATTAAGGGAAATCATATTGATTTTTTTACGTCAATCGCATTTAGGTATTGTAAAATCGAAAAGCCTTGCTCGAAATTATTTTTTTTGGCTAGGAATGAACAATGATATAGAAACAACTGTGAAACAGTGTGTTCGATGCATGGAATGTTTACCTACTCCGTGTAAAGTTGAGTTGGCACCTTGGCCAATCAATAGTTTAATCTGGAGTAGGTTGCATATTGATTTCATGGGGCCTTTGGGAGGTCACAATTTTTTTAAAATTATTGATGCAACTACAAAATGTATAGACTGTCATATCGTAAATAAAGTAGATTCGTTTTGTACAATAAAAGTTTTGAAAAAAATATTTTCTATTTTCGGAATCCCGGAACAATTTGTAAGTGACAATGGTACAGCTTTCACATCAACAGTTTTTAAGTAATTTTATTATAATTACAATATTGAATCGTTGACGTCAGCTATACAGCATCCTGCTTCTAACGGGTTAGCTGAAAATGTAGTTAAAACAGTGAAGAATTTAAAAACAAAATTATGGTAAATAATAAGTTTCCTACTTGTTTTGAAGATGAACTTTTAACATTTTTAACCGCTTTATCAATTAGCGTCAGATAAAACCTGTCTAAAAATTTTCTTGATTCTGAAATATGTACGTAATATGAGTTACCGGACACCTTGTAGGTATTTTTAAACACCTGCGCAATTTTATTCAATCCTTAAATTGAGACTTGAATTCAGTTCCGAAGATAAAAAAAATATATTTTCTTCAATAAAATTAATTTTAAGTCGTGAACCTTCTCGTGTTGCTTTACCTGTACATTTTATTACTGACTTTGGACTTTGACGATTCATTTAGTTTCTGTTTGACCTGGTTTGTCCGATGGGCACTCTTAGTTGAATTTTTTCTAGTAATTCCGGGCAATCTATCATAGAGGTAGCAATTTTTGTAAGAATAGTACATCTGCCAAATTTCTTCGACTTTCCAAGGACGATATCCTGAAGAACGCGGCTGACTCTTCATGGCTCAGATGAGGACGATAGCTCCGAAAATGAAGGTATCGTAGAAATCGGTTGCACTTTCTCAATCCTTTCTATGTGACATATATACTTGGGGTTCCAGATTTGAGAGGCGTATTCCAGAGAACTGCGTACGTATGCAAAATAAAGCATTTTCATGGTTTTTACATTTTTTAAATCTTTGTTGGTTCTAAGTGTCAATAACTTCATATTATGATCGGGGTAGTGGACTTTTTTATATTGTAAGACACTTTTTAATATGGAGTCGTTTTTATTTACAATCACTTTGATTTTACAACAATTAAATTAACACTGTATAATAATTTGGCCCGGACCCCGCCTGGGAAGTTAAGGGAACTGTACCCTAGGTATCGTTTAATGCGAGAGAGGTAGTTTTTTGAACAACACCCCTTTTATATCATTAAAAAATAGAAAATACCCGAAGATAAGACATCCGAATAATCAACAATAATAAACATAGACGGCCGTCGGAACCTACTGGTCACGCGGTGTATTCTCGCCAGCCAGTATCAATAACTAGATACAATAAAATTACCTAGATGTCTCTAGTGTCCACTATTTCTTAATAATCTGATCAAGATTAAATCAATGATTAACTACAGCAATCATCCCATAGATGTCTCTATTCTTCACACTAAGTACAAAGCTTAGTACCTTGGAGGCCTTTGATACCATGGATTCGATGTGGTGCTCGAAAAGTAGTTTCGGATCTAACACTATTCCCAAGTCCTTGACTTCCATCAGTTTTGTTAGTACTGTAGCGTTAAGTGCATAATTGAAGATTATTGGCTTTTTATTGCGGATGAAACTGATGGCGCCGCATTCTTTAATATTTATTTGAAGGTTGTGCTGTACACAATAAATATTAAGACGATTAAGATCTTCTTGTATGCGGGTACTGTCGTTGGTGCACGTGATAGGGGAAAATATTTTGATGTCATCTGCGTATAATAAAGTCCCGATGGCCGACAGGAGTTCCCGAGTAGGCGGTAGCTGTCGAGACTGATTCTGGCCAGCCTACCGCCCAGTTACAATTAACCACTAGTATAGATAGGTCGTGTGACTTGCAGTATAATTATTGTAAATACATTAACTAATAATAAACTCGTTAGTTATCAAGAACCTATTGTAGTTGATAAGTTCCCCCACAGAACTAATAGTGTTTGAATGTAAATAATACATACCAAGCAATACAATACATAAAGAATTTAATGTTTTCTGCGCACAATGAATTACTATCAGAAAACAAAGAGAATTCATTCGCGTTGCTTTCTGATGAATCAATCATTTTTGAAAGGCAATTTGCTATAAATAAATCAATGCAAGGGTAGCGGGTTCGGTGGAGACCGCGGGCGGTGGGAACATGGAGTAATATCCTCTAATTGTTTGTTCGCCTCTCAACTGCCTCCATAGCTCGGGGCGCTTTCATGTTTTACCTCTAATAAAAATCTTCATATTATTTCTCCTTTATTTGTTTCATGCCTAATAAACACTATAAAATATACACCTGAGTTAACTTATCACGTAGCCACCTTTTCGCAAAATAAACTATTCGAAATTAAAAATCCTGGTAGAAACTAATTAAGAATCGAGGTTAAAAAAAGCGTACCCACACTGTAATAATTATAATAATTATATTTTTTAAGGCTCCGTTATTAGCCCTCAAAAAGAGAATGTAAATAAGAATTTAGAAGAAGCGCGCTATTATTAAAAAAAAACTTCATTAAGTTAGAAAAAATTGTGAAATAATTTAATAAAACACAACACAATAACAAAAAAAACAGCAAAAATCTCTCCAGAAATACCTAATTTTTTTTCATATCTATAACATGTTAAATAACAGGATAAAATGTGTTTTTAGTAATTTTCGAAGCATTTTCTATCTAGGGAATTTATTATAATTACCATTTCAACTCTTTAAATGTGTGATATTATCCTTTAAAATATCGTGTATTTTTATAGCAACTTAAAAACTTTAAAATGTTCAAGAAAAACTATATAAATCATTGGAGGACCCACCACTTACCCGCCCTGGTATAGGTAACAGATGGTTACCCCTTCAAGGCTCTTGCAAGGACTCTAATTTTTTTGGTAAAAACGACTCTACATTTGAAAACGAAACTAAACCTCCAATGTCCCTGCATACATTGTTAATAAGCAGCATGCAAGTGCTTAGCAGGAAATACAGATACAATATGTGTTAGTATGACAAAATATAGACAAGACTGTGGGACAGGTTGGTGAAAGTCCACGAGGTGGCAAGCGGTGGCTGATTGTATCCAGCGTATCCTACAAGCACCTGTTTGGGAGGAAGACACAGTAGATAAGTAATAAGAGCATGGCAAACGGTTGGGAGTCCTCTCCAATCGATTGGCAGTCCCAGCAAGAATGCGCATGAAGTTCGGTCTAGTCGTGAACCACACTCAGCTTCCGCGCCCCTTAGCCGGTTCCTCGGTGATGCCTCAATGAAAAGTAAATGGGAGATTGGGGGGAAATACCCGACGACCCTAAGGAATTGAGCGTCGAGTAGCCGGAGGCAAGGCGAAGGAGAGCCGAGGTCGCCCCCCCAAACCTAAAGCCTGCACATGTTGCTGGGGTTGGCGCAATTGATTTTAGAGGGCACCGTGCCATCGTATATAATATATAAATCAGTAGAAATTAGACGTACTGCTCAGCTGTAATTTTAGTTTGAATAACTATATTTAGTGTTTCTTTTGTAATAATAGGTTATATGTTTTTATTAATATTATATTGAGTTTAATTGTAGGGGAATGGGGGCATGACACATAGGGGCATGAGGGGGGATAAATAAAACACTGTTCTTTAAATATTACAAAATCTACATTTTAAGCAAATAATTATTTATCTGTAACATTCCATAGAATAAAATGTTAAAAGGTATTTAACCCGGCGTCAGTTCAGTTAAAATATGTAACAACGATAGTAGGGTTGGATCTAGGAGAGCCGAATTAAAAACTGGCTTTGATATCAATATTTAAAAGAAATTTAGTAACATATTGCAATAATTTGATTTAAAACTATTTTTAAATAAAGGAAAACAATCACTTTGTTTGTAACCACGATTTATTGATTTAATTTTTATTTACCGACCGGTTTCGCTTAATACAAGCATCATCAGGGTATAAATTAAAACTGATGAAAAATACATTGTGTGAGCTTATATATACATACAGACAGAGACAAAACATAATATAAAGTAAGAGTGAGAGATTGTAATTAACATCCTACATAGTGATAGAGAGAAAGAGACGGGTATATCTAATGAATAATTACATTATATCTACCGGGACAAAACGTCATTTAAACAGGTGATTAAGAAATAAAGTGGCTACGGGTTTTTTTAGTTTATGGGAAATATTCCTAATATCGGACTGTTGGACACATTTAACTGATTATTAAGGATTTGGGTTTTTGTTTTTCGGTCGGTAAATAAAAATTAAATCAATAAATCGTGGTTACAAACAAAGTGATTGTTTTCCTTTAATTAATATGTCAAACCACAAAGTGACTGCTTTCTACCAAAATATAAAACTATTTTGTTTACGAGATTATGGGTAAAATAAAACAACTTCATATAAAACAATCTTTTAATGACATTTTTATAAAAGTATCGTAAAATTTTAACAAAATAGACAACCTCTGTCTTAAAGTTATAAAATTTAAATAAAACTTAATTTTTTTTCTCAAAATGTGAACTAATATCATATTTATGAATGAGATCTATAGTAGGACTACGAATAATATACTCTATATACTCAACCAAAAGGTGGAGTATATATATAATATACTCCACCTTTTGTCACATTATAAAATGTATTTATACTATTTATCTCGACATAAGTAAAACCACTTTATTTTTTTTCGGAATATATGAAACGATCGTGATATCTTTCTGAAAACCAAAAGTCGACGAGTTTATTTCTTTTCCCCTTGTTTACGTAAATTTTTCGGGTATTTTTTTTTATTTTTGCGAACAGTGCCTACAGATGTCAGTTTGTGTTCTTAAAGCAAGTGGTTTACTAATTCATAGCTGGTGAACCAATTGTGGAATGTAATGTTTAGTTATTAATTGGTGCGAAATTACGACACCAAATGTATGGTTGGGTCATATTGAACAGCGATAGCCAGCGGAGAGGGGAGATTGTTAGCTCCAGCTACTGAGAAGTGTGGCAACGTCGAAGAAAAATTCTAAGAAATAGGCTAATTTTAAACTGGCGCGGGTCAAATTGACCCAACTGTACTGACGCCGCGTTAAAAAGGCTATAAAAAGTGTAATTAAATAAATCTGTCATTTTCACCGTCTTACCCCACCAGCGGGGCAAGAATGGAGGACTTAGCCAGCCGAGGAATCGAATACGAGACGCCTGGGTGAGACTCAAACGCGATGCCACCTCCGACCGGACTAACTTATAGTACTTACTTTTTAATAATAATAACTTTATAGACTACCCTCAAAATATTAACTGTGAGCTAGCTCACAAAAGCTATAAAATCACATATCTGTTTTAAATTAATTATTTTTATTGTAGCGGAAATTTTTTTACATCATTTTTATGTCCTATGAATATTTTTGAAGAAGATTTCTGAAAAAGATTTTTGAAGAAGAATTTTTAAGATATGAATAAATGTAGAACCTTTCTAACCCTTGTCAAAAATGCTTTCTTTCTGTCACGGCTATTGACTCTGAAGAAGGTATGATTCGTAAATATTCTTGCTTTCTGATACCCGAAAGGGTAGGGCGTTTCTTATTTGCTACCCTGTTGAAAGCATCACACTCCAACTCGGAAGCTTTTTTATGAGTGTTTTATTTAGTGTGTACATACCCCTTTACCAGTAGACCATCAAAATAAAGATATCGACTGCGAAAATGTCGGAGAAAAAATATTTCTTTACAGAATTTCGTTTGTGAATTATTTTGATGAACACAACCTGGCCGAAATAAATAGGTTTCAGACAACGTAATGTGATATTATTTATTTAGATACTCAATTAATTTCGCCCCCAGTATACAAATTACATAAATACAGAAGGTAATGCCTAGTTTAGCCTCTTGTACATTAGGTTCAAATGATTGATTAATTTGCAAAATAAAATTTGCCGAAGACACAACAAACCTGTAAGAATATTTAAATTTTGTATTAATGCAAAATTTGAAAATTTATCTTCTACGAACTTCTTTGTTTTATCTTGAACCGATTCACAAATAAGATATTTTAGAAGGATGGGTTTACATCATATAAAATTATTTTAAAAAGGTTTCTCAGAATTAATTACTCATCTGGTCTGCTTAAGTTTTTGTTCTGTTCATTTGCATTTTTGAATCTTCAGTATGGAGCGTATTTGGGTTTCTGTCTAGCGAGTTCAATATTAAGTATTTTCAGCGGAGTTACTTTGGGGCTTTTACAATAAATTAGTATTTATTATATTACGATGTCTAGAGCAGAGTGGTCAATTTTCATTCCAACGTGTTGCATACGTGTTGGTCGTACATAATGGAACCAATGGGTAATTTTACATTTAGCCACCGTATTACCGATTGGTTATATTTTCTACCAAGGTTTACCAAAACAAACACAAATGTAATAAAATAAATAAATAAAATAAAAAAAGAAATTACTTTGTTTTACGTCACTTTATTGTTATTTTTTTCCGTCTACCGGTTTCGGTACCTCCGTACCTTCATCAAGACTGAATATAAAAATACTGACAAATACAGGGTAATACACATATATATGTATATACAAATTGTGAAAGAAAGAGACAGTAAATTAGAGTGGGACAGTACGGAAATATGTATGCAAGAAAGAGACAGTAAATTAGAGTGGGACAGTGCGTCAGTTGTGGGAGGGAAGTGGGGGAGGAGCGAGTGGGATAACGGGAAACATACTTATAATAGGGCTGAATGTTAAATTTAGTTGATTATTAATGATTTCAGCCTTTGCATTAACTGATTTTTTTATTACCAATGCCTCTTAATTATTTAATCTTAAGCCTATCCCATTTTTGTGAAGGATTTGAATACCCGTATCCCGGTTAAATGTGTGATCTTTATTAATTAAGTGCTCTGCAAATTCTGAAAACCCTGAACTGGTTAGGCATCTTATGAGTTCCTTTACTCTAGTTTCCACATTTGCCCAATGTAGAACGCTGGACAATCGTTACAACTAATTTTATAAACGCCCGAGTGGCTTAGTATGTCTTTTTTATCCTTGGCATTAATTAAAAAAATTCTTAGATTGTTATTTGTATAAAATGCCGGTTTAATTTCTGGTGGGAATTTCATTATACACGAAGAGCTACAATTAAATTCCCTATTTTCCTAGGTTGTTATTTGTATAAAATGCCAGTTTAATTTTTGATGGGAATTTAATTGTACACGAAGATATCTTTTGTGTTTCCTGTGGCGTTTGGAGCTATTCAGAGTTCGAACCCAATGTAATAAGCTTACTGGAATTACCAAAATATTTAGAAATTCGATAGTCTAAAACGACTTAGCAACAAATATAATTATTATAATTGATTAATACCCTTGTAGACCACCCCTCTCCCCCTCCCCAATATGTTGTGTATATAAACCGTAGACTAAGAAATATTTGTACCAGTCTAAAGATGGCTTTAGCGAGCTGAAAAAGGTTACGGTCTATGGGAGGAGTTAATCTTACCAAATCAACACTTCCATATGTGTCACGGGAGTTAAATAAATGATTAGAAGGTTTTAATAGATTCTCTTTTTATTGTAATAGCCAAACACAATCGCGACACAATATTAAATATCAGAAAGTTTCAGGGCTAAATCTGATAGCTGTACACACCAGGACAATTCGGGACGGAATGATTTTGCGGTAGCATTTGGAACTACATCTAGTCTTTCGGTGTGACCAGCATTCAAAATTGCCAGTACATAAAATAAATTGTACATTAAACAGTTCCTTGCCATATACCTCCCCCCTAGCATTAGAGTGCGGGAAAACAAAAGAAAATTTAAGTCGATTGCTGAAAAAATAAAATATATAAACTAGCAATCTGGTATGGCAAAGCATGTGAACACTATAAGGTCGTTGCATATTTAAACAAATGATTAGAAGGTTTTAATAGATTCTCTTTTTATTGTAATAGCCAAACACAATCGCGACACAATATTAAATATCAGAAAGTTTCAGGGCTAAATCTGATAGCTGTACACACCAGGACAATTCGGGACGGAATGATTTTGCAGTAGCATTTGGAACTTCATCTAGTCTTTCGGTGTGACCAGCATTCAAAATTGCCAGTACATAAAATAAATTGTACATTAAACAGTACCTTGCCATAGGTCGAATAAAATTAAGTGGAATAAAGTTTTATATTCGTTTTATTATAATATATTATAATAGAATTCCACCATGAATTATCACTCTCAAAAAAATAAATATAGATACTGTACGTTTTATTTTTAGTACAAAGAAATCGATATACAATCTTCTTCCGCTGACGATTAAGAAATCCAGCATTAGGCCTCAGATATTTTTTTTATTTATTTAATATTTGTATGTCTTTAGAATAAGTATAATTTTTTTATATGTTATACAGTGTTATAAAGAGAATGAAAATAGCCCTTACCATAAAGAGACAACGCTCTTGATTTTGCTGAGGAAATTCATGCTCAATTATATGAAATCATATAAGTAAGTAAATAATAAAAGTTTGCAAATAATAACAAAAAAAGATAAGTAAGAAAAACCCAAGATTTATCAATAATAGATTTCAAGATTTAAAAGAAATAATAATAATTGATGTGAACCCTTACAGTAGTTTCAAGTATTTTTTTAATGTTGGAATTCATGATTAATTTGGTTTTTTTTTTTTTTTTATCGGGATTGAAATAAGTTAAACTACAAATACTTAGGAACAAATTTCTTCAATAAATTGCCAGAAAATAAAAGATGAAATGATAGATTCAAAGAATTCAAAATACAATTAAAAAAATATACTGAAAACCTTAACAAAAAAAAATATCAAATAATCCTTATATCAAACAAATAAAAATAAAAACTACAAAATAAAAACAGCAATAAAAAAAATTCTAAATAACTAAACAAATAATACTTCCTCCCATTCAGACAAGCGTTTGCTTATTATGGGAGAACATTAAAAATATTAATTATTAATAATAAAAAAATAAATTTAAAAATTAGTTAATAGACTAACTACCCCAGTTAGACTAGTTAAATTAGTTAATTAAATACACAGTTAAATTAGTTAATTAAGATTGTTATGTATTATTTTATTATATTGTATCTTTTATTATACAAATAAAAATTAATTAAAAAAAAATTAATAAATAAGTATTTTGAATGTGCTTGGTATTAAATTTTGGAATTTTAATATTATTCTGATATTTTGATGGGTATACCGAAATGCAACTTATTTAGCTGTATTTCTTTAAAAGTAATATTTATTTGAATACTTATAATAATAATAACAATTGGATGACTTCTATAGCGCCATTTTCGTGAGAAAATCACCTCAAGGGCGCTTTTACATCATTTTATCAAGTTCGTAATATTTCTATGTGTATAAGATATTATTACTTTAAGAGAGCAAAATACGAAAGCATTAAAAAATTTTATCTTTGGAAGTCGAACGCATGTCTCCGGCTGGCCAAAATTGAATAATATGTCTCTCGTGTAGTTATTTTGAGTGACATAATTATTTATGCAAATTGCACAAACATGCACCGATAAAATAAATATATGGTATCACCCACTTGCGTTGTAGAGAGTACCTTTTGAATTTATTATAATAATATTAATTTACGTTCTCGTATACATAATTCATTCGCAGTTTTTCCAATGTGTTTTATCTTATAAGTTTTATTTCTGTTTTAGTTGCAATTTAAATGTGAACAAACTTTAATCTTAACCATCAAGTCGTTTGGTTCGATTTTAGGAACAACTCGTACAGGTATCATAGAAATTGTTGTATCTTCCTTACAATGATGGTTAGATATATGATCTAAACCAGCGGTCGTCACACTTTTCTGGTCACGGGCCACATAGGACAATGTGAGGTAGGGGGGTGTTGTACATTTTTGTTTACCACGTTAAAAAAGAAATTATTTTGTTTTTAAGTACCGGGTTGCTATTTCCTTCCTTCTGAGGGAGCGGGCCGGATCGGCAGAGACGGGACGAGAAATAAAAGGCGTCGGTCGATGTGATGAGAGTCAGTCTTTAATGTTGCGCTACGTAGCGAGGTCGGAGCGGAACGGAGTGGAGTGGTGCCGTTAGTGATACTGCTGCGATGATGCGTGAAGAAGGTCAGGAGACTACGGCGGTGAAGATCACTGGTCTTCAGAGAGCCGGCGTGTTGCTCTACACCATGGCGGTGTAGAAGTGACCTTGGTCCAGGCGATCGACCGTCGTCGCGTTGATGAGGTATGGCGGCTGTGTGGCCTTTCAGTCGACACACACACGTGACGCAGAAAGGAACCTTGAGAGGCGATGAGGATGCTGGTTGCTGGCTCGTTGCCGGTTGTTGGTGCTGGCTCGTTGCCGGTTGCTGGTTGCTGGCTTGTTGCCGGTTGTGGTGCTGGCTCGTTGCCGGTTGCTGGTTGCTGGTTGTGGTTGCTGGCTTGTTGCCAGTTGCTGGCTCGTTGCCGGTTGCTGGTTGCTTGACATCTCATGTCGAGATGGTAGTTGGAGATGGAGGCCTCGAAGGTGTTACTGGTGTCATACTAGACATGTGTAAATCACTTGTTGCTGACACGTACTTAGTCGCGGCACTGCTCGGACTGTGTTCCTTGATCGATGAATGGAAAGTACTGACTGAGACTGAGCGAGCGAGCGCTGGCTTATATACTCGTGGCGAGTAATTAGTCTCACGGTAGGTAATGCCGTTAATTCACGCAAAGGTGAGAAATCGCTCGAACCTTCCGTGGGCACTTGTAAGGTACAGCCAGATGTTCTAGGCCTTTCGCGTAGGTGGCGGAATTATTATTCCTAGGCGGTCGTCGGTACTACGCTGAAGGTAGGTATGTACTCAGGTAAGTAGCTTGCCCGTAGTATGTTTTTCCAGCGAGTTCCGTGGAGGTCAGTGGCGCAGCGGTAGATTTCGCAGAGCGGGTTAAGTGGCTGCTACACTTCTATAGCGTCAATTTTTAATAATAATAATACACGTAAAATCATAATATTATGTTAAAAAAGTTGGGTGTACCCAGGTATCTGTAATGGAATCTTTCAGTTCAATTTTCATCCACTTCCCGAACTATTGAAATGTGTGAATTTTGCACACGTGATAAAATTGATAACAATACATACAATAACAAAAATTAACCAATATTAAAGTTTATTTTGCTTTATTAGTACGTGATAAGCGTGTTTTTTTGGTCTTTTTTGACCAAATTTTTTTTACCTACCTACATCCTCACTGTGCCATCTCTACGCCCTCTAATTTTCTCTGGGTCTTCTACTGCCCCCCCTGAAAGTCTCAAACAACAATATAATTAAAGATAAATGAAACAATTCAACTTTGTTTGAACCACTTTTATACTTGAGTGGTTCAAACAAAGTTAAATTGTTTCATTTATCTATAATAGATAACCACAAAATTATAGCTATATTCAAAAGTATAACAATATAATTAATTGTAAAAAACGGATACTTTAATTAATTGTACATAAAAAAAATATATTTCAAAAGAAAAAACGGCAGATATTTGTGCGGGCCGCAAAAAAACGGATAATGTAATTATTGTACTCGTACATGAAAAAATATATAGATGCCGCAAAAAACCGAATAGTATTATTGTACATGGAAAAAAATATATTTAAAAAGAAAACGCAAATATTTGTGCGGGCCGCAAAAAAATTGATAGTATAATTGTACATGAAACAAATATAGTAAAAATGAAAACGGCCGATAATTGTGCGGGCCGCAAAAAAACGGAAAGTATAATTAATTGTACATGAAAAAAATATATTTATAAAGAAAACGGCAGATATTTGTGCGGGCTGCAAAAAAACGGATAGCATAATTGTACATGAAAAAAATATAGGTATTTAAAAAGAAAACGGCAGATATTTGTGCGGGCCGCAAAAAAACGGATAATATAATTGTACTTGAAAAAAATATTTAAAAAGGAAACGCCAGATATTTGTGCGGGCCGCACACATATCCGTCGCGGGCCGCAGTTTGACGACCAAGGATATAAACGGTCTTAAAGCAGAAAATACCACGCTTTATATTTAAATTTAAAAATTAACCGTAAATAATTTGACATTTATGAATCGAAATCCAAAAAAACTGAGATTTATGAATCCAAATTTTTGGACCGGAATTTGAAAAAAAATTATGAAACTTTGAGAATTTTTTAATAATTATTTTTACATTAAGTGAGTTGACGGTAACGTTTGTAATACATTTGCCAAATAAATTATGTATTATGTAAGTAAGGGGAGCCATTTTTAAATCTTGTTATGTTTGCATGCAAAAAAAAATATATTTCAAAAATTATAAATTTATTTCTTATTACAAAATTTGAAAGCGTATTTAATCACCCTTTTGTACGCAACAGTTTTTAGTTTTTGGGTATATTCACAAATACTACATTTATTTGAATTTTTTTGCAAAACGGAAATATTTTGACCCTCTGACTTAATATAGTCTAGGTCTGAGGGGTTAACAATGGTGCCAAACTTAACACTTCCAAAAGTAAAGAGGCGAAACATGTGTAAATGATGGGATGGAATCATATCTGTGGTGACACTGCAAAATGCGAAAATTAACAGGTTTTTCCTCCCCAAGATCCCCAAAAAGGCACTTTCTCAATATTCCCTTCCATTCTTCCATTCATTCACTACGTTCTTTTATGTTATAAGTTTTTATAGTAAGAAATTTTATTATTTATAATTATTCCTGACCAAAAACATTATTATGACCTTTAAAATAGACAAGTTTACTAGAATTATTCCAAGTAAACGATAGCTGTAGATACTTGTATATCCTTTGAAGTAACATGTTTGAAATTTTACACAACTGATAAATTTTAATAACCCATTACGATATATAATATACATGGTTGTTTATCAATTGAGTAAAATAAACACGTTATTAGTAAGGCTGAATGTGTATAATACACCAATTTGAATTGATTCATCTGCTTTCATTCCATAAACGCTTCGTGTTCATATTTTTGTGTAAAATTTGTCAAATTCTCAAAATATGACCATTCATCAAGTATAAATAGTAAGATTATTATGTATGCATTAAACCGCTTACTCGTTAATACGAATAAGAATTCACCTTTATTTACTTATTTTTATTCTGCATAAAAATGTGTATTTTATGCGAGCTCATATTCTTTTTTTTGTAGTAAAACATATTAGTAAATACTAGTTGTTATCATGTACTTTGTTTAATGTACATTATTATCATTGTAAATACTTTTCTGTATACCACTGTGTATCACGTATCACCGGATTGTAATAGCCATTTTTATCAAAGATTTCAATGATTTAGACACATTTATTATGTTATATAAAATCCTTGTCAGATGCCAACTTGAATATAACTCTACGTTATGGTCTCCCTTTTACAACATTCATTCAGACAACATTGAAAAGATTCAACGGAAGTTTCTAAGGTTTATAAACTATAAATTGCATATTCCTATACTAAACATTGATTACAATTATCTCCTGGATAAAACGTCTCTATTGAAACTTTCAGAAAGAAGAATAAGCACAGATTTAATACTATTACATAAAATACTGCATTACAAAATTGACTATTCTGAATAACTTCAAATTATCAATATCCATGTTCCCCAAAAATCATGTCGACATTTATTACCGTTCTACTTCAATAACACCAGGACACCAGCTTATCAAAATTCTCCGTTTCCGAGACTTCACAGTCTCGGAAATAAATATTCTAATCTAGGTGATATATTTCATCTTAAAACTAATCAGTATAAACGTTGTATATTCTATCACTTTTATTCTTCTATAGGCACAAATAGATTTACATAATTTCTTCAATTTTTGTTTATATTGAATATGAGACTTTTTATCATTTATACATAAATATGTATTTTAATTTTATTATTTGTTTTGTTGTTACACTGTTTTGTGTATTTTCCTTTCTCATTGTGTTACATTTCCTTCATTGTTTGTTTCTCAACTTATAAATTCAACTTATAAAAACTCAACTTATAAAAAAGCCCATCAGGGCGTGTAATAAATAAATAAATTTTATGACGTTGAAATTAATAAATAAATATTTTTTATTCAAACAGTTAGATTTAGCTTTTTTATTACAAAAAGTGAGTATTTATGTCGGAGTTAGACAAAAAAGTATACATTTAACGTTTAAATTTTGCTTAAATTAATTCACTTACGCGGTAACGTCATTTTATATTTATCGTTTTTATTTAACATTTCATAGACAATCAATCAATGCTGCCAATCATAGAAAACATATTATTGCCACATAAAACCAAGCATTATTGACAGGTTTTTGTACCTGTATTTATAACAGCAGAACATGGAAAGAAATGTATACATACCTACCCGCTAGACAAACCCTGCTTTGCCAAACAAACCATTCAAAACAAGGGATGTTTTTTTTAATTATGATGACGCGCAGCTTTCGTAGTTGGAACCTCAATCCAATAATTCAAAGTATGTACTTTTTTGTTTTTATTTTGACGAGAATTTATTTTATAAGATTGGTAAGATTGAAGATGTCATATTTGATTGTCTATTAGTTAAAAATGGAACGTTCCGTATTATCCGTGAGGTGGACTCTATGCATATTTAACTTATTTTTATTTGTAGACATATTTTTACTCCGCAATATTTTGGATTGCATTGTTTCTTTTTAAATCTTGTGACCTGGTTTTTGTGAGATCAAAAACTAATTAAGAAATAACTCCTTATCACGATAAACTGAACGGCGCGATACACATCATTAGTTCAGTTTATCCGATCATGTAAGATTAATGGATTGCTTCGTTCGGGTATCGACATAATTAATTTTATGAAATTCTCACTGACAACCGCAATTTCCACCGATTAAGGACGATCGGGAGTTTTCATTAGATTTGGACGGATACCTACCATAATGATTGTGATTTATTTTTGGGTTATTACGCCGTGTTGCTCTACCTCTTTCTTCAGCCTCGAAGAGTTAAGAGAAAAATCTGTTTCAACTAGGTTTTGGCAGGCCTCAGTAGGTCTTGTACTTTATTCGTAGTTCCTGGACAGATAACATTTTTAAGAACCTTCAAAGTGTCAGAAATATATTTAAATCTTAATATTTTCATGATTTTACCACGACATGAAAAAAAAACATTATTTCATGGAACTTTTATATATATCCAACACCATAACCTCTCAAGGTTTCAAGTGCATTAGTAAAGGAAGAAGAAAATACATATCAAGATGAAGATGAATTACTTCCTCGAAAGCATGCGTTTTTACTTTTGAAGTGAAACTTCCTTAGCCCCGTTGGAGTAATTTTAAATTCGGATGAAACGGAAATGACGCACTACGGCACCTGCGAAGCATCAAACTACGCTCAAGGCTCCTATTGATTGAGATATATAACGGAAATGACGATAGGTCTGCGCTTATTGGCCGTTTTGTTTTTTACGGGTCGTCGGAATATAATGCGTAGATTCGAGCCTCGTCGAGCGCGTCAGAGAAATTAAGCGGACGTAGGATCGAATCCTACGAAATCCAAAAAATATAAACAGTTGTTTTTGTAAATCAATATCCAATCTTCAAGCCACTTTAAAATAAACAGGCAAAAGAAAGCGACATCTAGCGACTTATAGTTTCACTTATATCGCGTGTGAATTTATACAATCTAATTTTTTTCTTTCATGTCGCGGCTATCTAAGGATTTTATAGTATTCATAATTTTCTTTTATCTCGGTTTTATCTACCATCTGTTTTACCTCACGCTGCCCTTTTATGCGAGCCTTACTGCGAACCATCTTGCATACAAAATCGAATAAAAAACAATATTAAGCAAGCAGATATTCAGAATATCCCGTAGAATTCTGAATTATTTTCTATTCCTTTAAGTTTTGGGCTGTTTTTTCATTTTAATTATAAAAATAATTAATTACTAATACTCACACAAAGTTATAATAGAAAAGTAGGCAATGTATGAACATGTCACATTATTTGCGTTAAGAGGTATAATAACATTTGTTTATTTTATTTTAACTTTACTAGTAAAATCTCAAATTCTAATATTTAATTAAATGAAGACAATATAAGCGAAACTCAATCAAAAATTTGGAAACAGAAAAATCAGAAAAAGATATTGACACCTCTGGGACTCGACTCCTGGGTTCGATATCTTTTTCTGATTTTTCTGTTTCCAGATTTTCGATGAGTTTCGCTTATAATAAATAATAATAATAGTAATTGGATAATTTGCAAAGCCCCGTTTTTGTGAAAAATCACCTCAAGGGTACCATATTGTCTTCATTTAAATAAATGGTATAATAACACTTTCTGTACGAACATTATAAGTAGGCTACGTTCGGTTTAAGAAAGCAAACAACGAAAAGTTTAATTTGTATTCATTTCAATTTGGGAGGCGGGTATGGGTACCCCAACACCTCTGCCATAGGTCACTCCAAGTGGTTCGCTAGGTTTGGTGACTTACCTGGATTCATGTGGTGAGGTTTGTCCGGGTATTGGTAGTCGATGCTTTTGGGCACCTGCTGTGCGGCTGAGACTGGTTGAGGGAGACCCATCAACCTCTCCTGCAGGACTCTCTCGGAGCATCGCCCTGCGCCGCAGTGGACGTGATAGATTCAAACGCCCGTCTCTCGTGGACACAATGACCCCTAGAATCCTATCCACCCCTCATATATTTTTCCTTCCTAGAACTTCCGTTCGTTCCTTTCTCAAAAAGACCCACCACACACCATCCTCAAAGACGACATACGCCCGTAAGGTGAATGCTTACTTTCTTCTTTTAATTCTTTTTATAAACACTGCTTTACTACTGACATATTTTGTTTAATTTTAAAACTAAACGCTAAAAGTAAAATTTTAAAAATCTTCTTTACGTTTTGGGTATGCGTAGTAAGTTAATATTTGTTTTAAACCAGGAAACAAGAAAAGAAGTGGTTCACTAGAATTTTTTAAATCATTTACCCAAGTCAGCGCCTTCTGAATAGTGAAGTTGTCTTTGCCCAAGTGCAACTATTTACATTGTGAGTCTTATTTTTAAATCTCCTTTCCTAAAAAAGGTTTACTTTTCACAGGAATGGTATGTTTAAATAGAAATCTTTTTCTTTTTGTCAGAATAACACATTCTTTTCATCTTTTTCTTTTTGTGCAGTAAATATATTGCATGAATGAGCAGGGGAATGACAATAAGATAAATATCTACATCCGTTCAAAATTCTGAATAATCTTGCGGCAAGATTTATAAGCAAACAATATTTGCGTATAAACAGTAGTCTTATGAGCAAATTAAAGTGACTGCACATCGATATATTTTCGTCCATCTTAAGTTCGATTACGTAATAATGTTATAATATATATACATTGGTATATTATCTTCTCTATGGATATATATGATATCTTCGAATACCGCTCACAAATTACTTATCTTTTTAACACAAAAGGATTTCTGTAGGCAAATCATTTGAATGGATTTATGTACACTAATATAATGGTTCAAACTGATCCAAACCGGCTCAAACTACTTTGAAACACCTGCCTGCAGAACCTCCTTACACCGTAGCAGTTCTACCATACAGAATACCACTAAAAAAGCAAGAATCTCTGTATTGTGATTTGAACGTACTTAACAATTTCTACTCACTTCTCGAGGACCATAATAGCAAAGTTGGACATGGTTTTTCCGGTTGCTAAATATTGTTCTCCGGTGAAGGCTTGTAGCAGAGATACAAACAACATCGTCGTCGTTCTTCAAGAAATACTGCATTTTACTGCAAGCGATACATTCGTTTATTAGAATTTCCATGTAGATGCCACGAAGTAATCCAAATAGTTCGACGCACTAAAAAAAATTACGGGTTTTTAACGGTGTTGATGTTTACATTGGCGATCCTTGGCAATAAAAAAAAACGCCGTGAATGTTCTACATCCCCCCCAGAAGAGTGCTAACATACGGGATTTATTTTCACCACATGAGGTTAACGATTTGAAACCCTTTTGTTGAACGTGTTGGGTTCATCATTTAGTCTTTATGGTTTGCTATAAACCGTGTCTCATGACGGCGATATAATACAACACGTTGTAGTTACCTGTATGAAAGTAATAAAAAGGCGCGCAACGCGGAATTATATTTGAACACAAGAACGTAAACATTAAACATAAGTCGACCCAGATTTGTGAGCGTGGAAAGCCTCCCTGCCCCAATGATGTAGGGCAGGGGTTTTGGCGTCGGATGCCACTTGTAACGAATATTCTCCAAATAAATAAAAAATAATCATGTACACAAATTCTGCAACTAGAAATTTGTAACTGCTCTTGGAAATCAAAAATGGTATCCCTTGAATTGCGTCAGAAGAGCATTTCGCATCTCGAATTTTTACATTGTATTTAGAACACGAGGAAGGTGTTAACAAGGTTGATTCTGCGTAAGAGTCCACAAGCTTAAATAATAGTTACACAATTAACAGTCAATTTCTCATATTTTGCAGCATATGGTTTGCAACCGAATGTAAAACTTAACTCGGTACACGAGAATGGCTTCCTTTGATAATGCAACTTTTTATTTAATTTATCGTTACTTTCTTAATCAAAACCGGTTTTAATTAAATCTGTACGCGGTGAATTAAAACTACACTCAGAACTTGAATGGTTTTTCTTAAATTCTGGCAGCACGTACATAGTCTGCAATAATAATTTAATAACTGCAGAATGGTTTCCACAACTGGAATTTGATCATTACATTCTGAACACAAAAAAATTGTTTTAAATTAAGTGTGAATCTGCATGGGAGTCCCAAGCTTCAATTAGTATTACTCTCATAATTTGGTTTTCATACCAATTACGAATTTTGCAGCACATGGTTTGAAACAAAAATTTTAACTCCACTCGAACATTAAAACGGGTTTCTTCGAAATGAAATGAACACGAAAATGGTTTTCCTTCGATTTTGCACTAGAAACCCATGGGTGGTTTCCTTCGAATTGAGTCAGTAGATGAATCCGCAACAAGAATTTGCATTATGCACACAAGAGTGATTTTATCTTAGGAATGGATCTACGTAGGGGTCCACGAGTCCACCAGCTTAAATTATATTGTACTCAGAACTCTTTCCAGCAAATTTATTGGCTGAAATAATTTTTAATAATTTTTTTTTTTTTTTTAAATATGTTTATTTAGTTATTAATTGTACAATAATTTCTCTTACTTAAATCTTACAAAACTGATCAATCAGTTTGATTGTAAAAAATCTCTCATTTTTCCTATTTATTTACTTACAACATATAAAATGTTTGATATTTTGGTGCTTAATACATATCTAGTAATTATTTAATAATATAATACTTAATATTAAAATACTTAACTAATTATTATAACGCTTATTATAACATAAATTTTATTTTGAACAGTGGTTAAAAGATCTAGGTACCTATTCGTTCACAATATTATTTGTTTTTCATAGATTTAGGTATTTTTATACAATATTTTAGTTTTCATGTTCTATTGAAGTAGAATGATCTAACTTTAGTTTTGATTTTTGAATATGATGTCTCGTTTTTAATATTTTCAGGTAATGCATTAAATATTTCCGGAATCTTATGCCTTTTTGTTCTATCACCGTATACATTTTGAGATTTATTAATGATAAACATTTCTGCTTCTCTATGCCTAGTGGGGTAGTTATGGTTTACAGGTTTTCTGAATTCTGTATTCCAGAATTCATCTAGAGTTAATTGGTAATCTACCCTACTATGATAGAGAGCACATTACACAAGGAGAACATTTTTTTATAATCGCCATCACATAATTGAACTTTTTTTTTGCCTGATATCAATTTTAGGAAACGGATTTGTAGTTGTTCTATTTTATTTAAGTACGTTTTGTACGTTAATCCGTAACTATTTATTCCGTATCCTATAATTGATTCTGCTAATGCGTTATATATACAGTATAATACATTTTTATTAACAAAGTTTTTTAGGTGATAAAATTTCCCTAATATGGATCTTAATCTATTACATACATTTTCAATATGAATTGACCAGTTAAAATTGACATCTCCTGTAAGACCAAGGTATGTATACTGGTACACTTTTTCTATATTTGGGCAATTACACTGCAGGGATTGGTTTTTTGTGTGCAAGCAATCATATGAATGACTTTTAATGTGCAATTCCTTATCCTGAAAATTTGCATATGATGAATGTATAAGCATATATTTGTTTTTTTTGCGTTGATAATAATGCCATTGTCGTGGGACCATTTAATAATATTATTAATTTAACAATTTAGAATAATTCATATGGAATATATATTTTTTTATTCACTTATATTTTATGGCAAAATTGTGGCAATATAATGAAAACACGTCATATTTTTTTTCTTTCCTGAATAGAATTGTCATCAATACTGAGATACTTTTTCGACGTTAATTTCCCTAACGTATAATAAAAAAAATTAAAATAAAAATAAAAATGTGGATCACGTATGCATTTGTGTCAACCTGTTTTCTAGAAACATAGGTGTAATGTAAGCGGTGACCCGACATTTGATCCGGCCGACATTTAATCCGGCCGACATTTGATCCGGCCGACACTTGATCCGGCGGACAGTTGATCCGACGGTCAGTTGATCCGGCGACAATTGGTCCGGTCTGATCCTTTAGAAGATTTTTTCTTCAAGTAAGTATGTAAAGAGGATATACGGCCGTTCAACCAAAGTCGATATACTTATATCTGAAGGCATCTTGAGTGAAAATCCGCTGTAAAAATATTATTACTAACAATAATTTCGACTCTCCGAAGAAGCATGCGGCAATACAAAATACGACATACTTATACGTGCAGTCAGTTTAACAAAAAAACCGTAAAAGATTCCTACTTGCGTATAACTTTTTTATCTGAAAATTACGCTAGAGTCCCAACTGCTTTCAACCGTCTCGAGCCAGTGAGTGCCAATGGCATCCCCAATTTTGGTATGGTGTGATACTGAGGGTAGTGGGGAGGGGAAGGAGATGTGGCAAAAACGTACCTGGCTATTCAGATCTTCAGGTCACGTCATATCATTTTATTTATTTTTTTATTTATTTCTTACAATCATAAAGGTACTTAAATGATAAAATATATTTCAAATTATAAACTAGACATATTTACCTTTACGAGAGTTAAAAACTAGTGTGTAAATGGGAAAAAATAAAAATTAATAAATAACTAAAAATTATAACTCAACATTCAGTGTGAAGAAAAAAAAACTAAAAAAAATTGTACATATAAAAGTGAGAAAAACCTTTTTGTATATAATAAAATAAAGTTAAATATTCGAAACAAAAAAATACTAGATGCACTAAAAAGTAATAGAATAAGAAAAATAAAATGTCAATTGATTCTAATCAGCTAAATTATTCAAGATAGAATAGTTTATTTTATTTTTAAATTTATTATAATCAAGTTAGTATTCCATTCAAATAAGACACCAACAACTTACAAAGAAGGCCACTAGACAATTTTCTCAATCAGCTAATCAGTAATAGGGGTGTCACGTACTCCATCCTTATCTTATACGCTCCTTCCTCTCCCCTCGAACCTCTAGGAACTACTTCTTGTTCCTTTGACACTTTAATTAGGCTCGAGAATTGGTGGTTCCATACCCAAAGATGAAAATATAGTACGCAATGAATTAAGAATGAAAAAAACTTGGGTCTTAGTAATTTTCGTGCCAGCTTTCTTCGAGCAGTGATTTATCACTAGGTACTTCGTGTCTGTGTGCTGTTATATTTTTTACACAAATTCAACAAATCTGTCTTAGAACGACCTCTACAGAGTCTTGGCGCGGCAGGGGTTATTACCATTCCACTTGTGGTGCCGTCTTCTAAAGAAAGTAGGCTTTCATCTAGGCACAAGGCAATCTTTACCCTACAGACAGCAGTCCAGGACAACTCTACATAGTGCAAATCCCGGAGAGGCGGAGGCTGAAATCAAAATAATCGAATTTCATTGAGATCCACACAATCCTTCGACTATGTATCCACCCATAAGATTGTTTCCTTGTTTATGTGAATTCCACACAAGATTCCCAACTGCTCCCATTTGGAGCCAGTGAGACTATGGCATCCCCAATTGGGGTATGTTGTGAGGGTGAAGGAGATGGGGAAGAGGAAGGTGGGGAACTACCTGGCTCTTCAGATCTGGTCACCATTTTTTCATTATTTTATATCAGCACCACGCAATAGGCCCTGAGGAAAATAATTTCCCTTAGGATGTATGTCATTTTTGGGGCTGCTGTGTGGAGGGTATTTTTTAGAAAAAAAAGTAGAGGAAGTTCTGGGACGGGTGAATAGGAATCGGGGGGCAGTGTGTCGAGGAGCGTCGGACGTATGAATCTATCGTTCTCACTGCAGTGCACGGCGATGTTCTGTCAACCAGTCTCTCACGCATTACGTAGGCAGACACAACTGACGGCGAAACCTCACCCCATGAACCAGGATACCCCTGCTGAGTCCACAAACGAAGCGAACTACTCGGGGTGACTATGTCAGATGTATTGTTTATCCAATAAATGGTTCCCGGGGCGGCGGTGACCATAACTGCCTTCAAAATTTCAAGTAACTTTTCAATTCTGAATTGTGGTCTTACATCAGGGCGATACTGATAGAATCTTCCACTCTGGAACGTGCCGGAAATATACTATGTATGTATATATGATTATGTTCTATGTTCATATTTTTTAAATGTTTATGTTCTTTGTGTATTAGAAGCCTTTTTTAAAATCATTTTCATTCTAATCTTAACCAAGCTTTCACTAACCAGATATTGAAGATTTTCTGTGGACGATAGCGATCGCTTTGATTAAATTCCTTTACAAAGACTTCATGCAATCACCCCAAAAGTATTCAAATGTAATTCTAGGTCTGCTGATAGGACGAGTAGGGAAGTTTTTCCACAAATTATCAGATTAAAGCACTTTAAATTATTATTTTTTTTAATGTATAGCCTTAAAGTCAGTTTTGCAAGGCCAAACAAATAAACAATCAAGATCACTATTCCGACCCATTGAAAAATCTATATGAATCAATTAGGATTCGGTAATCATTACCACCGAGAGAGGACAATGAGGATCCAGCAGAAATCAGAAGGAGAATCACAGCAGCTTATGGAAATGCGATTAAGTACCCGATTAATTATTCCTTTAAACCTATAGTTAAACCGTGTCGTGGCAACATTGGTCACGTGACCAATGTAGTTCCTCCGACGACCGCTCATACAGAAGCGCCATTCCAGTTACGGGACCGGGCTCGAGAGCACGTTCTAAATTATTAATTAATCTCATTTCCATTTCTACCCGCGATGTATAAACTTGTAAATGTGTCTGACAAAGACGAAATAAATTATAAAACGTGGAGAACTCTTTTACTATTATAAATTCACGCAATATCCTTCCTTGGGGTTGAGTAAGTATATCGACGACTCTAAATAAGCTACCTCCACATAAAATAAAAAAATACATTTCTTTACTGCCAGTGTTTAAGTCATGTAGCGTCCACGGGAAAACCATAATAATCAAGTATAAGACCATTTTTAGAACTGTATTGGAGTATGAATGTGAGGCGCTGATACGGACGGCAAAGATGGCTGAAATGCTGGATAATTTTGAAAGAAAAGCGTTGAGAAGAATATGTGGACCCGTAAAAGAGGGGGAACAGTGGCGCATCCGGCACAATAGAATTGTATGATATATATCAGACCCCCAGTATCTCAGCCCATATGAGACTCCTCAGGTTGAGATGGGCTAGGCATGTACTGAGAACGCCGGACACACGCGTCCCAAAAAGAATTATGACTGTACACCCAGGTGGAAAGGGAAGACCCAGACTGAGGTGGGAAGACGAAGTAAGAGGGGATGCAGCACAGCTTCTCCAGGTAACAAACTGGAAGTCAGCCACTGAGGCGAGGAGGAGTTGGAGGCGATTGGCGCGGGAGACAAAAGCTCGATATGGGCTGTAGCGCCATCGGAGAGAGAGAGTCAATCCCACGGCCTCTCTCTAAAATTTAATTTATTCACATGGTTATGGTTATTCAAACGTTCATTGTACAACCCGAAATTTTTTGTTTAGCAATATTGTTTATGAGACGTTTTAAGATTTTCACGGCCAAAAGTATTTTCGTTATTTGTTTTTGGGGTGTTATGCGCGTTGTGCTACCTCCCTCATTAGCCAACGTTTCGGACAGTGTTGCAGTGTCCATCATCAGGGCAGATTCGGCAGAACCTTGTAGATCACACATCTACCGGATCTGCCCTGATAATGGACACTGCAACTCTGTCCGAAACGTTGGCTAAAGAAGGAGGTAGCGCAACACGGCATAACACCCCAAAAACAAATAACGAAATATTGTTTATTTTTAGAAAGAAAACACCAACCCAAACGCAAGTCCAAATAAACGAAGAAACAAAATACAAGCGAATACAAAAAAATCTTATTCTGAAAATTGAAGCAAATTTAATATAATATTTTTTTACGGGAAATCATGAAAACTTGAATAAACATTAAGGTATGCCACTGGCATCTCGGTAGTGATTTTTTAACTTCACAGAGGCCGATTTGTGCTTACCTACTTTGTTAAGAAAATGGTTTTCAATTTGAATTTCAAAGTAACCGCGAACCTCATCTAAAATGAGAAAAGAGTTTTCAGTTAATTTTGCTTTATTTTAAACTTAGGATCCATGACAAGACGTTTAACAGTATTATATGTAGGTAATAAATTATTTCATTAATACCAGATTATCCACTTTTGAACCAATTTTCTTTGATGTAGACTTTAGACTTTGATGTCGGTCTCCAGTCATCAAATAATTTATCATATAATTTGTCCTTGGCGAGTTTCGAACGTTAAGACCCAGACAAAAGAAACGCAACTCTCTTCTCAAGAGGGTTCGTCGATGTTCTACTAACACAAGATAATTTTAATGCAAGGCCTGTAGTTTTTTTTATTTTATTATTTTTTTTACTTTAGGGAAAGTTGACAGCAAATCTGAGATTATACAATAAAACAATAGTAAGATAGTTAATTATGCCAATTATGAACTTTCCACTTATGATATTGAATGAATAATAAAGTGTGACAATGTAAGGGTGTTTTCTTAAATTAAATTATTTTTTTCCAAACTTGTAAAGGGAGGGGGGAGGAGGAACATAGAATTAGGATTAAGAGGCAAAGGATGGGAATATATGTATAGGGATTAAATTTTCTAGTTTGAGTCATGTTGCTTAGTGAGTTTTCGTTTTATGTCATGTAAAGTCTCGTTAAAAATGTCAATGTGGTAATAATTTAAGTTAAATAAGTGTGTAGATCTATAGATAAATAAGTTCTGTTTGGAGTTGGTCTTGCAAACGAGATTAAAAGTAAGTGACTGTCTGCTGTTGCAATTTTAACATGGAATGATAGGCGTTGAGGAAGATCAGGACTATCAATTAGGTTATGTGTAATTTAGTTTAATGTGAGCGAATAAATAAGATTAAGAAATGGAATCTTAGACAGTTTTGTGATTTGGAGCATATGAATAATGATAAGTATATAAGGAGAATACATGACGCGAAAGTGAATTGCAGAAATGTCGGGGTCACCCGACAGAAACCGTGACTCAAGACAATCAAAGGAAGTCAAGATAATCATATAATTAAATCGTATGATGTCAAGAGTATAGCATGTGCCACAGAATAGAATGTGTAGGACGGTGTAAGAATGTGAATGAAGCAAATGTGCACCAAGACAGAGTTGTGAGAAGTCCATCATCTCTGCTTATCTTTCCTGAACGCCGGCGTATTGGTTAGTTGGTCAATGTCAATGAAAAGCCAACAGCGCGAGCGTTCTTTCAAATAAAATCATTATTGATAAAAATATATAGATGTACAACAATATAATACTATTGCAAAAAAGCATGTCTCATTTTCACAGAACATCTTTGGTGAGCATTAAATGTGTGTAAAAGTCTGCATTGGAAATAGAAATATATAAAGAGCAAAATAAAATTTTAAAATAAACCTATAAAAAAACAATGTTTTTTTTACTATCGTGGATACATTTATTTTTAATTTTCGATCTATTTGCGACGTCTCTTGGGCCGCGGCTAGAAGCCAATTTCATTAAAATGTATTTAAAAATATATAATTTTGTTTTGGTTTGACTAAGGATTGAACCTTTCGCCCCTGGGACTGACTCTTAACTGCCGTTAATTTTTTTTTTCAAATTACTTTTAAAACTTAGAAAAAATGATTCGACTGAGAATTGACAGTCCCCAGGGACTGAATAAATGAGTGAACGTCGCTGGCAAAATTCCATTTTAATGGTACAGAGATTTATTTGTTATATTAACTGCTATAATTTTTTTAATTATCGAAGAGTTAATTGTATTTTTTATAATATCATCAAATTTTACGTAAATGTGTATGTGGCGCGAGTGTGAGCGTGAGTACCACTAAAGTAAGTTAAAATACAATATCATCGACAACGAGTCTGCCAAGTTTCACTTCGATCAGATGTCAGAAAATGGGTTAATTTCCACTTCAGAAAACAAAATTTTCTACATTCATTTAGATTTATTTAAAATTTATTTACATGTAACATTCCATAGAAGTAAATATCGGAGTGAACTACCATTTTGCAACCCAGCCGAAACTATCATCGCGAGATCAGAACATCGAAAAGTATAAAAGTGTAAAACAGGAGAAATTCTAAATCTGGCCTTATTGGGAGACATGAGAATGAGAATCGATTAATTTCAAACCGTGAGATTACTGATTACTGAGCGCGCGCGCTTTGAATACGTAAGTATCCGAGATTCACACCAAACTTATCACGCGGATTTTACCATCACTTTATGACATTTTTTATTCGCAGCCTGCGAACTAATTTCGCTTTCACGAAGCTGTTATTTAAGATAATGGTTATTTTTCAAATTGTGAACCACTACCACGTAATTTTCTTTGCACCATTTTGATTGTCCAACTATGTAAGAAATCGATTTTTGGCGAAATAATGTTTTACAGCTTTCTACGGCTGGTAGTGATATCTCTAGAAAACAAACTCGTATCTAATTATATTTAAATGGCACGGACAACAAGATTTTCGGCCTTACCAGATACTGCAGCGCTTCCAACCTACTCACGGAGGTTTAAGGGAGAGGATAAACAACTCCGCAAATGTCCTTATCATGGAATTCCGCCAGATTCCAGATTTCAGCACCTAAGCACAATGGAGAAAGTTATTGGTCCCGTCAATTTCAAAAGCTACAGATCAATTTCATAAACTTCTTTTTTCGTTTTAACATTCTTCGTTTTACGTATTTGCACAATGCGTTATGCTTTAAGGGATATGTGGATTCGCACACACCTCCCCACACTACGGGATGAATACATTATTATTATTATTATTATTAACCTGCAAAAGAGTTATTAAATAACAAATTTTAAAAAACTTCTTTGAATAAAACAAATCACTTTGTACACGTACACCACTTACTTAATCAAAATTATCAACACGTTTTGAAATCAATAATGGTTTCGTCGTCGAAATGAAAAATTGGTTTTAAATTAGTTGATAATTTCGATTAAAATGTGGTAAATACAAAGCCATTTGTTTTCACTTAAAATTAAAATGACGTCACAAAGTAAATTTGCGATTACTGAAAAAACACTCCTTTCTTTAGAAGTTTAAAAGTGAGACAGAGATTTAATAATTTCGTAATTTTTTTGCAAAAAAAATATCTTTCTAGCAGAATATTTATTTGGGAACTCTGAAATCGAAAAAGGTCAATTTTTTACATTGTGTCACGAATAATCTGTTTGGCCTTAGAGGAAGGAGTGCCTACAGAGCTAGAAGGTTAATCTTTAAGTACCGAGGTGCCGTTTTAGTTACATAAATACCAATGTGAGGTCTGCTAGACCACAAATGTTGTTTTTATCTTAGATATATATAAAAATTTTGTGTCACGGTGTTTGTGGTCGCACTCCTGCGAAACGGCTTGACCGATTTTTATGAATTTTTTTATGTGTATTTGGATGAGAATATGTTTTACAGTATATTTTATACCGCTAGTTGATTAGGGTGTCCCTACCCAGAAAAAAAATCTGTTTTTTTGACAATTTTTTTAAAACATATTTTTATTATTTGGCGTCAAAAAATACCTATAACCCCAAATTTTAACTCTCCTACCCCCACCCTCCCATTTTTTAATCGCGAAAAAATTTAAAAGTCTTTCGTATTTCAAACAGAAGGAAATTATTTATGTTGTTAAATGACAGATGGCGCCTCTTCGAAATTTCATCCACACATGCGCAAGACATTCACAAAAAGCGTAGCGTCCTTTTTATATTTCATTCGGCATCATGTTCTCGCGTGGGCAAGCCATCGAGCTTATTTGTGTTAGCTAAAGACGGACTGAAAAATCGTACACTGCTCTTCGAATTTCATATTGATTTTCTTTATTTAATTTTCCTACTTTAGTTGTTTTTTTTTGGCTTTTATCGGCGGTCATCGTCTACAGCGCTCCATTCCTTTTTCTGTCATAGATCCCATCCCCACACACTTGCAATACATTCGTTATTTTTTATTAAACAACCAAAATATTCACTAGAAATAATTTATATGGCAGAACAATGTTTGTCGGGTCAGCTAGTATAATATATATATCTTATTTCTTAAGTAAAATAAAATATAAGGATTCACACGTTTATTAATAATCATAAGCATTTAAATCACATACGTCGATATTTTGGAATAAAAATGGACTTTCACCTTAATCTTAATACATTTTTCTTTCTAAAATATTTTTTCTTAAAGTTAAATAACTAGGTAAACTATGAAAACATAGAAAACATAAATAATCAACAGTTTTATGAAAAACCATAAGACATCAAGTTGTAGGAACTAACCATGGACATATGAATATATTTGAACCTGCCCTAAGTGATAAAAGCGTGTTATTTCCCCCTCCCCAAACCGATTCCATGGAGCCGGCTGGGCTTATGAGAGCCTCGCTTGAATCTAAAAAATGTGACGTCATAATTCTTGTCCTAACCAGCGCAGGGCTCACATCGTACATTTTACGAAATAACACGACAAAAATGAGAGCTTTACATTATATATATAAAATGAGAGCTTACATTATATCCTAATATATGTAGACATAGCGAATGTGGGCGTTTCTCCAGTGAGCTCGTCGCTGGTTACAGAGGTAAGTAAATTATGAAACATTTTTAAAAGTGTCTTAACTAAATACGGCAACAAAATATTCCTCTGTGAAATGTGGCGAACTTTACTTTGCCGCATTTGGACTTCGCAAATATGTTAATAACGTGGCGAGCAATTCGCGCTCCCATGTAAAAAGGTATATTTATTCAAAAGCAGATTTTGCTTTTAAGAACTAAATGGTGATATTATAATGCGAGATGCCTATATATATATATATACTGTCAGATTGATTTCTTAACGAATCACAGTCATCTTTCCCCTCTTCGCCCCCCATAGTTTGGTTTTACCACTCATCTGTATCTTCTTGTCTATTAAATTTGGATGTCTATGGAACTAACAAATATTACAAATAGTCTTTGCACACGGCTCGCTGCATTGAAGAAACATATATATCGTGCAAGTGTCATATTTGTAAGCAGTCTTGCATTTTAGTTTTGATGGACAGATACGACAGAGTTTTCTAGGTTGGTTACCCTCCATTTCCCTTACATTTTCCGGCGCATCTGACCTAAGAACTCTTTTTATCGACGAGCGCAATTCCCTTGGAATGAGGCCATGCTTCATATTTCTTCCTAGTGACAGTAACACGGTTATTTTCAATTGAGGTTGCCGGTTTTATGCCCGAAGAGCCTGGCTGATTAATTTTAACATTTGACAGAAAATAAAAGAGGAAACCCATATAATCTGAAAAAAGTTATATCCAAAAAAGTTTCATAAGTACCGACAAGACGTGTAGTCTGACAGACCACTCGCGATCTTATAACAGCCTTAACTTACCGAAATCACACCAACCAACACTGCTATTCTCCACGAACACTGTTGGGCAACTACTCGAGGAGTCGAGAGCGCAGGGTAATACTACTACGCTTACATAGGTAACTATACTTTTCGAACGCTCGAGGTGTCTGTCAGACCACACGTCGGTACTTAAAGATTAAGGTCTTGCCATCCACGGTCGTTGCTTTTGAATTAAATCCCACGTTTTTTTATGACCCCTGACACTTATCCGTGTAAAACGACACCGCAGGCTTTTTATGGGGTCTTTAGGGCGTTCAGACCGGGAGAAGGGAAAATTTATCGAGCAATTTGTACCGAAAAGAGAAAATGTAACTAAAGATAGACATCAACCTTGAATCCGAAAGGCTCATGAATGAATTCAATGAAATGGTTTTTTTTGTATTTTACTATTTTATTTCTTGCTACAGAGCATTTCCTAAGAGTTACAAAACTTCTGTTGGGATGTTCTTTGTTATAATGTTGTAAAAGAAAAAAATAGCTTTTGATACGCGGTTTTTGTGAAAATTGAATATCATGATAAACTGTGAAAACTGTTGAGAAAGTGTTTCGAAGAAAAATAATTAAATGGTGTTTTATTTTTGATGAAAAACATTGTAACAAAGCACTTTGACATTTTATTTTTAAAAAAAACTCAAGTGAGAAAATAAATAACTTGCTCAAATAAAATTTAAAAAAAAAATTTTTTTTTGTAAGGTCTCAAATTAAGAAAACATTAAATAAATAAAAACAGTAAATAATTAAATTTATGATTCCAAAGTAATTATTTATTATTTAGGCATTAGAAACTAGCCCGAAGACTTGTTCGGCAGATTTGTCGAAGACATCTCGCAGACCAAAGATCGCAAAGCTTTCTAGTGATCGTTGTGTGGTCTCAGGAATCTTCTGCTCTAGTAGAATTGGTTTATGGGTTTACTATTTTTGCCGTTGTCCTTAGACTTCAATTGAGTTTTTTTTTGCTTTCAGAACCGATGAGGCCAGAACTACTCACCCCCAGAAAAAGATCAACTTATCTGCAATCTTCCGACCTTCGCTGAAAATCTGATTTTAAAACCACTCACTTTTCCATATTTTCCTAACCCATTTCCTTAAAATATATTTTTTCAGTGGGTAGCTGACCTCGCTATCTTCAGACTCTTTCGACCTTCTAAGGGGCTTAGGGATATTTTGAGTATTTAGTAGCGTTCTCCGACCGCGAGAGCCCCTCTACTTGGAAAGCTTTAAGGAACAATTATATAAAAGGACGGAGCAACCTGTAAATTACTTAGAACAACTTTGCTTTGCATTTCCACGAATACATAAAACCCTCTCACTGTGTAGGCGATTTATTATTCTTGCCAAATGAATCTGAGCTCATAGCAACCGCCATTGAAAACTGTGAATATACAAATAAGTAGGGTACCTTATCGCATTTTTTTAATAATTTTTTTGAAAATTAAAAGAAAATAACTTATTTAACCTACATTAAAAATACTAATTTCGGAGGTGTGTTTGTAACTCCAGTTCAGTTACCTCTAGAACTCGGATTTACTTAGAATTTAAGTGTCATTTTCAAAATTGGAACCGCGTGTTTGAACAAATTCAGACAAGCGATAAAATACCTACTTGTAACATAATATTTTAATATATATTATTTTATCATTGAAGAATAAGATAATACTGAAAATCTGAACGAAATATGAAAAAGTACAAGACACAGACAAATAAATAAAAATTCAACGGTCGCAACTGGGACTCAAACCCATGATCTATCGTCTTACCGGGACGAACGATTTACCAGTTCAGCTACTGAGACCTCTTATTTTGAAGTAATTTTAGTATTAATTAATTATCTTTAAAGTAGAATTAAAAAAATCGAGGTGGTATGTGAAAATGCAGTAAGGGAGTTATAAGTTGGTATCCCACCCTCCTGTGTTTCTCTCCCCATCCCCCCACCAACGAACCCCCTCTCGATCTCCCTTCCTCCCTCCGAGTTCCCCACCTCCCTCCCGCGTCCCCCCCCCCCCCTCCCGAGTTCCCTTCCCCTCTACCGAGTTCCCGATAAATGGGTAGGTATGATTAGGTTGGGTTGTCGACCTCGTAAAATATTGTATCAAATGTAAAAAAAAGGTTAAATTTCCAGTTTTAATAATAATAATAATAACGGTCTTTATTCCAGGGTGTGAAGAGGTGAGTGCAATCCCACACATCCTATATAGAGTGTAAATACATACATTAAAATCATATAATAAATAGAGTAAAGATGGGACAGAGTCAAAATTGAAAGTAAAAACGAAAGCAAAGAAGCATAGGAAAGAACGAAGAATATACTCGTAGTAAAATAAAATTCAGAGAAATAAAAACAAATTAAAAAAATTAAAAAGTAGTAGGCAACATTAGTTAATAAGTATTCATAAAAATATGACAAAGTTATTAAGCTCATATTAGTCCATCGGATCTGGGATTGTGGGAGCCAGTCTCTTTCTCCAATGTTCTTCTATGCTCGATCCTGAAGTCAGACGGGGTTCTATGTTGAGAATATTTCTGGAGTGGTTAATCCTTCTCCTCAGTCCTGCAATCCTGGTTCTTAATAGAGCTTTAAATCTTGAAACTCGCCCTTCTGTAAACTTTGAGGAGGCCCTGCAGTACCTGGGGAGTCCGAACATCAACATAATTAACATATGTATATTGTTTTGTATACACTGTTTGTACTTTTATCTGCTACGTACCTGTATTTACTGAAACTTAATGCTGCTTACACAACGGGCCCGTGAATTAAAGTTACTCTGAAAGCAAAACAATGCGTTGTTGATATCCCGTTTCAGGTGTGCCAGTACAAACATTGAAAAATCATTTTGACTTTCATCTACAAAATATTATTACGAGTACAACATAGACATACGACTAATATTCCTATGTCTATAATAATAATAATAATAATAATAATAATAATAAAAAAATTTCAGATGAAGAAATGGGAAGTGTGTGAAAGGGTTTAGTTTTTCCTGCGGGGAAAGTTAAACCCGGACATTTAAATCTGGTAACCTAATAAAAATTATCAGATGATATTAAAATGACTTTTGGTTTAGATAAATGTAAAACGATCCATATAGAGAAAGGCAAAATTGTAGATGGAGACGAGGGTATATTTAGAAATTTCAAAATTAAAAGTATGAAAGGGGATGAGGTTTATAAATATTTAGGATACCCGCAATCGAATAGATTAGATCACACTAGTATTAAAAATGATATAAGGATTAAATTTCAAACTAGGATCAGAAAAATTTTAAAATGCAATCTATCTGCTAAAAATTTAGTAAAAGCAATAAATACTTGGGCAATACCTCTATTAACGTACTCATTTGGCATAATTAAATGGTCAAATACAGATTTAGATACTTTAGAACGATTAATTAGAACTACTTTAACAAAGTTTAATTGCCATCATCCAAATTCAGCTATAGAACGAATTAATTAACCTAGAAATTTAGGAGGTAGAGGTGTAGTCAAAATAACATCTTTGAAACACAATCAGGTAGAAATGCTTAGAATTTTTTTCCATAGGAAAGCTAATAGCTCAGAAATGCACAAAATAATTTGCAAAGCAGATATAAACATTACACCTTTAAATTTATATGACGAGAATGCCAACATTCTTATAAATACTAACCAGGAATTATTAGATTCCTGGTCAAATAAAATTATTCATGCAAAACACTTCAATTATCTCAACCAAACGTATGTTGACACACTTTCGTCAAACAAATGGTTGAGTATTGGAGAGTTGAGCGCAGAAATAGAAGTATTTATGCTTGCCATTCAAGATAGAGTCATTAATACTAAAAATTATAGGAAGCATAAAATCAAAGATATAAATCAATTTGATGATTTATGTAGAAAATGTTTGGCTTTTCCGGAAACTATAGAATATATTATATCGGGATGTTCTATATTAGCGCCGTCCGAGTATACATTTAGGCACAATAAGGTTTTAAAAATAATCCACCAAAGTTTGGTTATTAAACATAACTTGTTTGACTGCCTTAATATAGTACCATATTATGAATATGAACCAAATTCATTTTTAGAAAATGAATTTTATAAAATATATTATGATAAAACTATACTAACAGACAGAACAATTAGTCATAATAGACCTGATATAATTTTACATGACAAAATTTTAAAAAATTACTTATATCATTGATGTAACTATTCTAAATTCCTGTAATATTCAAAAAACTGTTTCTGAAAAAATTAGAAAATACACAGATTTAGGAAATGAGATTAAAAGAATTTGGCATTCTCGGACTATAAAAATATTACCATTTGTTATTTCGGCTACTAGCATTATACCTACGTCTCTGATTCAAAATTTAGGCGTATTAGATTTGTCAAAGAATTTATATATAAAAATACAAAAATCATTTAAAATACATGTAGGATTACAAAAGATTTTTGAAATATTTATATTGAGGGATCAGTAGGATTTATAGGTTCAATTAACTTATTCGGAATGCAATTATTAATGTAATTAAATGTAATGCCTTTGTAATTTCATTGAAAAAAAAAATTGGTTAACTTTTTACCTAAAATATTGAATTCGAAATTGGATAGGTCCGATGGTTTCGAACTCCTGCAACTCCATAGAGAGGTACAGGAGGTCGGTACCATCGATACATTGCATCGGCTTGACACAGCGAAACATACTTATAGGTGTAAAAGACACGGTTAATGTTGCAATTTTGCAAACCTTGGATCACTTTTAAATTTGTTGGTTGGATTTTTATATTATGTACGTATTTTTTTTAATCGTAACATATTGATATTATATATCTCACTGTACAAAATTTTTGTTGCCTATTTTTTTATTTAATTTATATACTTTTTATTCACATCGTAACTTTATCTAAACTATTTGTTTTCTCATGTTAAAGATGGAGGTACTGCCTTTAATATTTATTATTTATGTAAAAGCCCTCTGCGCGTAAAATAAAAGAAATAAATAAACAACTAAATAAATTAATGTTCTCCAAAACGAGCTTGAAAAATCATTTGTCATATATTTGGATTATAATTGTGTAATTTCTACTATTTAAGAAATTCTAAAAATTATAGTACTTTAAAATTAAACAGTTATAAATACATTGTGAGTTTATAAATGTGTAAATTCTGATTATGCAATTGTAAATGTTCTCTAAAATGGCCTGGAAAGAATCTCCTACTTGTGATCTCACTAAAGAAAACACTCATAGAACATTAATAAATGCATTCACTCTGAATGCATTTATTTACGTTCTCCAAATTGACCTTGAAAAAAATCACATCTTTGCGATTCTTTTAAAGACATAAAGAAACCATCCCTTAATTATATATAATTCTTAGTGTTCTCAAAAGTTGTCTTGACAGAAGCAAATTCCCTTGATATCTTGAACGAAACTATTCCTTTGTTAAGAATATTATGAACTAAATATACAATTTGGCTGTCCTGAAACGGGTATTCTGCCCAGTTGGACAGACAAATGATCACATTGTAATGTATTGTTTATATATATGCATATGTAAATAAAAAAATAAAAAATAAATAAAAAATTAGGAATTCCACAGAGCCGAACCCTCTGATATGAAAATATCTGGAGTCGGTGAATTATTTTCCCATCTGGTCTCTGGTAGGTTGACATGTTGTTCTTGTATTGTTTTGTAATTATAATACTTATATAGTGCAATTGCATAACGTGGATTGACCAGATTGATCATTTGGGAAGTGTGTGAAAGGATTTAGTTTTTCCTGTGTGGAAAATTAAACCCGGACATTTAAATCTGGTGCGTTTAAACCTTTCCATCATAACAAATCTTAATAGCAACAAATGTTGGTGTTCATGGATTGCGTTAGGCAACTAGATTAAGGGGAACGTATGCCGGCCCATTTCTGCCCGTTTTATACAAATCTTAGATTTGGATTAGAGATCAGAATACCTAGCCAAACTGAAAAATTATTTTTGTAATCAAAAGATATATCAAATATCTAGAAAGAATGTGAGCTACTTTATTTATTTTTCTTTAAGTTATAGGATAGCTAATTAAAGATTTCAGTGTTTCATGATTTTGGAGGCAACTTGGGCAATTATTTGTGAGTAAAAGAAAAACATAAAAAAATAATTTTACTATATTTATTTTGAAAATCCAATGAAATTTTTTTTTTAAATGCATTTTTAGTGTAGTAATTTTAATATATAAACGACTATTTTTTATTCCGCCGTTAATAGGTAATTTGTATTTTTAATTTACACCCATCAAAATTATTTTTTTTATAAATTTTTAATTTTTTTTTTTTAATTTTATCATATTTATATGATAAAAATAATAAAATGTTTTTTCATTGTTTTTCATTTACTCGCAAATAATTTCCCAAATCGCCTCTAAAATCCAGAAATATTAAAAATTTTAATGACCTATATCTTATAATTTAAAGCAAAAATAAATAAAGTACCTCACATACTTACTAGATATTTGATATACCTAATGATTACAAAAATAATTTTTCAGTTTGGTCGGGTATTTTGATTTCAAATCCAAATCTAAGATTTGCATGAAACGGGCAGAAGTGGGCCGCGCGTACGTTCCCTTTAATAACCCCAACCCTCCACCGCTTTCATGTGCTCCGGGTTACTTTCGTTGGGTAGGTAGAGTAAAGCGTAAAGATAAATAGATATAATGTTTTTAATTTTATGTTTATCTTTACCTGTACATATACTTTTTTAACTTTTGGGTTGATTCGCAATCCACAACCGGTCACACAAAGTTTATGAATTACATTTGCAGCAAAAGAAAACCAAAAACTTACATTAAAATTTTTTTAAAGGAAAAGGAAAAAAAATTCCTTCAGGGCCTCCTGTGTGGATTTAATGAAAAAAAAACTTGTTCTTATCACAAATCCAATAAGTTTGTAACAGGGATCTGCCAACTTCGCTATATGATCTGGAAATGTAAGTTTGTGATCAAATGGGCCCGATTATCATACAATTATATTCGTATCTCTCTCCTTCTGGCATCACAAATAAAAAATTCTGAGAGCGGTCATAATAAATGTAAATTACTGGTAGTCAGCGCACAAAGGGCGAGAACATTGCAGGCACACAGGCTTGCTGCACTCCACACAAACATAAGTGGTGGTTCCTTGCCTGATTGTTGGTGTCTGGACATCTTTGGTAATCATATCTTTACTCAAAATTCGATCTATAGTTGACTTCGCTCGACGAAGCTCTCTCGGCAATTTTGTGTTTATTACACGTCTTTGCATATTATTATATTTTTTTATCTGAGGCTTTGAACTAGAGCAACTCGCTCTACTAATTTCTGCCATTTTTCATGACAAAAATCTAAAACAAGCACAAAAACTATCAACATATTTTTATGGCAACAGTGGACGTGGATCCTGACAGGCTCCAGCCAATATGATTTATTTCTCAAGTGCTATGCACCCAGCGATGCAACCTCCGCCCCCACTGTCTATTTTGCTACTAAAAGTGAAGCTCTGTGACGCTCGGGTGCGGGGAGCGGGGGGAAGTGTGTGAAACAAAGAACTTGAGAACCGTGCGGAGCCTCTGAAACTCCAAGTTCCTTCTTAAGACAACAATATAGCCTAAAATAAATTCAGAATCTTAACGACGTAAGTAAAGAAACCGTGTATACAAATTGCGACCCGTGCACCGGACGGACCTACTGTCGAATTTGCCGAATCAAAGAAAAGAAGAAGAAGATAAATAATGTGGGAATCTTAACGACGTATAGTTTTGCAAGAAAGTGTGGAAATTAAATAAATTGGAACTACACGTTTTCATTACTATGGCAGCACTGAATTATATGACGTTTCCTATGGCGGTCATGTTATTGCATGTTACGGTTGATTTATTGTCTTAAATCTGAGTAGAAGATCGCTGATTTGATAATATTTTTATTCATTGTTTGCCTGAATTTAATTAAAATGAATAAACCATTACATAGTCATGCAAGAGGGGTTATATTCTGCGTTTTTCAACGCTGCCTAGTCGAGTGTCACGCGAAGAAGCTTCTGTCTGATTTAGAAGATGTTTACAAACGAACTGCAGAAATGACTGGTACCTATTATAGTTTGTTTAATAAATTTCATTAGTATTACAAGATTTATGCCAATTTTCGAGCGATAATAACCATTACAATCTGATTTGAGGTTATGTTAAAAAATTCGAATTTGACATTTCGATTTGACAGTTAATATGCGGCCACTGGAAAAAGGTAATAACTCAATAAAAAAATAATAATTTGCAACTTCTTTAAACTCGTAGAAAACTTACTTTTTTCTCGTTTTCTCTTTTTTTCTTTCTAAGTGAATATTATCTAGTATGTGTTTTTAAAACTACCTTCTATAATAATAATTTTAATGATGTTTTTCACACACAGGTAAATCTGAAACAACGGTAAGACGAATCGTCAAGGAAGGGGAAAAGGCAGATGGAAAATTTGAAACACCGGGAAAACGCAAAATGGGCATAATAATAAAAATATGTAATAGCATAAGTGCTGATGATTGGAAAAATTGTTGCAAACACGTGATGAAAATTGAGGCAGAATATTATGCACGAGGCAGTACTATATATGATGATATCGATGAACTGCGTCTAGATGAAGATGAAGATACGGAAGAAGAAGAATCACACGAGGATAAAGACAATAATTACATGTCGGGTGTTGAATTAAAAGACTTAAATTTTTAAGTACCTACGTTTTTATATCGAAATAAACGCCCACTTAAAACTTGTTTTGTTTTATTTTACTTCTATTAAATTACAGTTTTTTGTGAAAATTTTTTGAAAATACAAATACGGTATGAAATCTGCATTTTGCCAGAAGTGTTTTTTTAAAACATATATTCTTTGTCTTATGAGCCATCTTGGTGTTGCCATTTAAAATTAGAAAACGATCGCAGCGCCATCATTATTTTCTACACTTAATTGCCAAACTGTAAGTGAAGCAAGCGTGTAAACAAACATACGCCGCGGCACAGCGTATTGTACGAACGTACGGTCGAATTCACACTAGCAGGCCTGGAGATTCGACCTTTCTGCCGCGTTTAGGTGAACGGGACGAATGTGAAAGGACGCGCAGGGAGAAACAATTTATTTATTAAATGGCATTGCAACGCATGCCGGGTACAGCTAGTCTAATATATAAATAACTCGCATTTCTTCTGCGGCATGGAAATAAAAAAGTTATTATAGTTACGGATTCGCCGGAAATGATTAAATGTGAGTTTTGATGGTACAAAAATTATTAGGATTGTGTACCACCAGGTTAATATATATTTACTTTTGAAAAATCAACATTTTGTTACAGAAAGGCATTTTCGCCAGCATTTGGTTCCTTAGAACGGGCAATCTGCCTAGCTAGGAACTAACATCGACCCACAAGCCATAATAATAAATAATTGTACACATTTTATTGTCTGTAGTTATTTTTTAATATTATAACTATGTTATTTTTGCTACGTAAATGTATATGATGTAATGTAATAAAAAAAATTAAAAATGTGTTGTGTTAAAACATTTTTATACATGAAAAAGAAACATCGCGGAAGCACTTCATGTTTGCACGCGCATTCGGACTTGTTTTAAACTTTGCAAATAAATAAAATAATTTAAATGACACCTAATCCTCCCATTGTTCAGATTTTTTGCCTAATTAAATGATTTTCACAAAACCGTGCTATTAGTAAATTTCACTGATATTTTTATTTATAGCATTATTATGCTGCTTTCATGGTGATATTTCACCAAGGAAGGACAGCTAGGAAGGTGATGGATGGAGCAGATGGTGAATTTGCTAATAGAGTCAGGAACTTTACCAGCACCGGTAATAAATAAGCACGAATTAATTATTAGCTTACCACAAACTTTGCTAAATTACCCTACTGGATTAGGTGGGTTCTATTCTATTTAAGAGCCATTTCAGCGTCGGACTGGTATCCACAATATTTTTGTAAATATAGATTAATAATAATAATAATAGTTTATTTCAGAATGTATGCAGGGGTAGTGCAGTGCAATACATTCTATATTTCGAAATAACAAAAAAGAAATATGAAAAAAATAATTAAAAAAAACAGAGTGTTCAATTCACACGCGGTAGAAGTGAAACCTGCAGAAAACTAAAGTAGACAATATCATCTTCGACGGTTTTTTTTCTCAAAATTTTGGAACTACTTTTTTAAATAATTTCATATGTTCAAAGAACTGGTTTGTAACCTAGAGAATATCTCGGATAAACATGTCCAATTTTGTTTAAACCAATTATTGACCTCCTTTCTTAGTCTAAATGAAGAGTCAATTTTTATTAGAAAAAATACCTTTTTATATAACTTTTGAAGGTTTTTCCTGTCAATGTAATATATTACCTATTGTAGAAGAATATATATAATTGTAATTGTGGTGTATTGTAAAAGCTTCCGCCTTGTAGAGACAGATGGCGGTGACATCAGCTTTCGAAAGAATACGCTAGATGGTAAACCGTAGTGCTTAAGCTCTCCGGCAGGGGGATCAGGAGGCTCAGAGGCGGTAGTTCAATTATCACTGGGCAGAACCATTTTAGCTAGCTCCTAGTTAGGTTGACTACCGCAGTCCCATTTGTATACACGAAGTATAAATAAACGCAGTTAACGAACCAGATTATATTTATTCCAAAGTAATCTCCATCCAAGTATTTGGAGGGTCTGTTAGTGTGTTCACTAAAATAACCGAACACTACATTAGTATTAGTCTTTGTTCGGATCTATCATTGTTTCCCCTTGTTTGTGCTATACTCGGGTCATATGGTGTCGGTTACGACGTGACGTGTGCCAAATATAGCCAAAGGGAGACGGGCAAGCCATTCTTAATGCGACAGTTCCTCAGATAAAAATAGCAATAAACATTCACTGTGATCTTTGAAGGACTAAAGTCTTTCAATAAAAGCGAATAGTACTGGAATACTGGCCAGTACTAATAATAAATATAATATCTGTAGAATATTACGGAGAGATTTAGAATATTACAATAATGATTCTAATAGAAAATTCGGAAAAGAAGAAGGCACTGAAAAAATAAACAGGTAACATTTACAACTAAGACTCGAACCCAGGCATTCTCCGTCTCACTAATCTCGCAAAAATCACTGCCTCACAGAAAATATACATTTGCGTTCCGTTTGATAGATTCTCCCATCTTAACAGACGGATTGCAATCTTTAGAGCACAGGCGTCGGGTGGGAATGCTATCCTTGTTCTACCGGTATTACAATGGAAGATGCTCCGAGGAACTAGCATCATTGATCCCTTCGGCACCGGTGCATAGTCGGGAAACACGCCAAACGCGTGCCCAACATTTGTACACGGTTGACATTTGCCACACGAGAACGGGTCGTTTCTTCGACTCGTTCTTGTGTTCAACAGCTCGGCTGTGGAATGATTTGCCGGCCTCTGTGTTTCCTCCTTCCTACAACATGGGTCTCTTCAAGACCAATGTTCATTCTTTCCTCTTCTCAAAAAGACACTCCACACAGCATCCCAGATGACATAGGCCCTGAGGGAAATTGTTTTCCTCAGGGCCTCCTGCGTGGAGTTAACGTAAAAGAAAAAAATATATATGTCACTTAAATTCAAATGAATTGCTGACTAAATACCAATCTACGTATATAAGGTTTCACTCAGCGGAAACTGGACTACTACATGTTTTGTCAGACATAATATCGAGTCTGGAAAACCGGCACTCCTTTCAGTCTTGGACATGACCACTTTTGACACGATCGACAATGATTTTCTTATTAACCCATTCAGACCCCTTGAGCATAATTATGCACACTAATTTCAAAGCATAATATAAGGTATAAATTTATGTTCTTTTAAATGTTTCCCCTTTTATTATTACACAAGCATCATTATTATTGCCTAAAAAAATGACTAGTGGAGACATTTACCCGTGAAACTTATAAATATGGGTTCTTTCAAATAGTGCGACTGAACTATTTGACAGGAGTGCTGGTAAGTACATTTTGTTTTCATTGTTTTCACTAAAATTTCATAAATATTTAACAAAAGGAGTACGCAGGTGCAATTTTAAAATGTGAATAATAATAATGAACGAATTGAAGAAGTAAATGGTGAAATACAAAAGCGTATGGACGTTTTTGAATTTTGATGTGCAGAATTGTGCACAATCAGTCTTCGTGGCACCTTTCCACGATGTATACAAAATGTTGTACATCTTTGTTTATGATTTGGAAAACTTATTTTTTCTAGTTAATTTTAGGAAAAATGTATAATCCTAGAAATAAAGAAGACTTGGAGGTGATTTTGAGATTGTTGGAGAATGGTTCTGACGCAGACCTGAGTGACGATGATAACTTTGACGTAAAAACTGTACATTTGGAGGACAAGTCTTTGGAACGTGAACCTTCGACTTCTACAAAACAAGTAAGAATAGGTGCAGATAAAATTTCTCCAGATACTATCAACAACGAAGAGATATACTAATATAGAAAAAACAACTTTTGTAGTTGTGTAATTTTAAGTAACCAGCTCAGATATGGGAGCTGCATCGAAGCCAGAGTAAAGTTAGCCTCTCAAAAACTGAGTGTACTGTACAACAGGGCACACAGATACTTTAATAGTAAATAACTGCTAACCCTGTACAAATCACAAGTGCGCCCCACGGTTGAATTTAGCAGCCACCTCTGGTCTGGGGCTCTAAAATACCTGAAAAATACCCACGTCGTCCGTTTCATACATTTTCTCATCTTAACAGACGGATTGTAATCTTTAGAGCACAGGCATCGGGTGGGAATGCTATCCTTGTTCTACCGGTATTACAATGGAAGATGCTCCAAGGAACTAGCGTCATTGACCCCTAAGGCATCGGTGCATAGTCGGGAAATACACAAAATGTGTGCCCAATATATGTACATGGTTGACATTTGTCACATGAGAAGGGGTCGCTTCTTCGACTCGTTCTTGTATTCAACAGCTCGGCTGTGGAACGATTTGCCTGCCTCTGTGTTTCCTCCTTACTACAACATGGGTCTCTTCAAGACCAGTGTTCATTCCTTCCTCTCCTCAAAAAGACCCTCCACACAGCATCTCAGATGACAAAGGACCTGAGGGAAATTATTTTCCTCAGTGCCTCCTGTGTGGAGTTAATTTAAAAAAATAAATAATAAAAATAATAATAAACTTACACTGAAAATTTTGTATTAAATATATTCAATTTGGGAGGCGGGAATGGGTACCGCCGCCCCGGGAACCTTTATTGGATAACCAACACCTCTGCCATAGGTCACCCCAAGTGGTTCGCTACGTTGGTGATTTAGCAGGGGTGCCCGGGTTCATAGGGTGAGGTTTGTCTAGGTCTTGGAGGCGGATGTCTAGGACACACTAAACCCCAGTAGGAACCCACCCCTTAAACCCTTTTCCTTCCCTCTCCTCTCCTTCTTTTCCCTAAAAAAAACCCTCCACACAGCATCCGCAAAGATGACTTAGGCCCTGAGGGGAAATTATTTTCCTCTGGGCCTCCCGTGTGGAGTTCATGTAAAAAAAAAATATATATATATATATTAAAAACATATTAACAACCTATTCAACAACATTCCTTTTTTCAGTTTACTGCGTACGTTAAGACCTATTGGGCATAATTATGCACATTTTCAATTTATCAATAAACTATACAAAAAAAAATATATTTTTGTTTTATTAAAACCCCAATGAAGCCTAATCCACTCCAAATCCAATCCAAATCCACAAATGACGTACTTCGCATTTTGTCAATCCATAATCCAATATGGTATAATAGGATGGGGTGGCGCCTATAAAACTCACACACAATCTCTCACATTGCGCAAAAACTAATAATTAAAATAATATTAAAAAAATCATTTCTATATCCATCTGAACTCATATTCAAAGAATTGAAAGTCAGAAAATTAAATACTCTCTTCCTGTATCATTCAACCTTACAAGTTTACAAAGAGGATATCCTAAACAAATCCATACCTTTCAAAAACACAGTAAATCTAATCTTAGGAACAAATTTCTTTAATAAATTACCAGAAAATATAAGATCCCTTAAGGACAATTTCAAAAATTTCAAAACACAATTAAAAAAATACACTGAAAACCTAAACTAAAAAAAAATAAATAATAATTTAAAAAATATATACATATATACACATATGTTTCTCTTATTCTTAATATAAACTATATTTAAAAAAAAAATCAAAATAACCTAACAAATAATACTTCCTCCCGTACACACAAGCATTTGCTTATTATGGGAGAACATTTAAAAAAAATATGTATTTAATAATTGTATTTAGTTTTTTTTTATATACTTTAATTATATTTATGTATCTATTGTATGTACTGTACCAAAAAAAAAATTCAATAAAAAAAAATAAAAAAAAATAAAAAAAAAATAAAAAAATAAAAAACTCTTAAATATTTTTTTCTTGCTCAATAATAATTCAGGTCTGAACGGGTTAAACGATTAGAAGAATCCTTTGGTTTAAATGGCGGCGTTTTAATGGCAACCCTAAAGGAAGGGAAAACCAATCAAAATATGCAACCCTTTCATCTGGGGTACCCCAGGGGTCTGTTCTGGGCCCATTTTTTTTCATCCGCTTCACAAATGATGTCGCTAAAATAATCATATCATTTGGGCTTCTATCTCACTGCTACACTAATGACCAACAAGTTTACTTTTACTGCTTACCAGAGGAATTAGACAGTTTAAAAACTCGCATAATTGAATCTCAAGAAGCAATTACCCGCTGGATGACCTCAAATAGATTGAAATTAAATCCGTCAAATACTGAGTTTCTCTGGACCGCCACAAGCAGACGTCAGCATAACATTGATAACTCCCCAATAAGCATTTCCGGAAGCGAGTCACTCCAAATTCACTCCAAAAACTACTGGGTGTCAATCTGGATGCTGTTTTTTCCCTTAAAACTCAAGTGAACAAAACCGTAAGCACGGGGTTCTTTCAATTAATCAAATTAAAGCAGTAAGGAGAAACCCACTAACAGAGGCGACTAAATTGCTAGTCAATTTGTATGTTGTTTCACGTCTAGATTATTGTAACGGAATATATGCAAATCTTCCAAAATATCAAATCAACAAATTACAATCCGTTTTCAACGCTGCGGCAAGACTAGCGTATCTAAATATTCCCATATTTCAGAGCATCTCAAAAATCTTCACTGGCTCAAATGTCCTGAAGGAATCCAGTTCAAGCTCTGCTGGGTGGTATTTAAGTCCCTTAACGGAATGGCTCCGACTTACTTATCGGAATTGTGTATTCCAGAAAATTCCAATTCTTGACAGTCAACCCTGAGATCAGCAGCATCATCAGCTATCGGAAAGTTAAAGGAACCAAAGCGCACACCAGATACTAATTTCGGTGAGCGCGCTTTCGGAGTGTCAGGACCTAAAGCCTGGAATGGACTACCACATGACTTACGAATGATCACAGACCCGGCGGAATTTAGAGCTAAACTTAAAACTCACCTTTTCAGACAGTCGTATCCATTAACTCAAAAACCTTCACCTTCAATGCCCGCGACACTGAAAATAAGTAATTTGTAAAAATGTAAAAAATAATCCTATTTTTAAGCGTTTGTAAAGGTCATTTCATGAACATTTTCCAGTCCTAAAGAGTCCTAAATAAACCCTTCCAGTCTTTCGAAATAAATATCAACTCTACTTTTGCCACTAATCTTTTCATAAGGGTAATACTAATAGTGAAGGGGGTAGAAAATGTACAATGTCCAGTATTTTAAATATAGTGTTCTCCGCGTGCAGAGCCATATCTTCTCCAAGCATAAACTTTCTAACTAAAGTGTGTTCATCGGAAATGACCTGCCAAGTAAGTATGTTTCTGTATCCAGTTGTAAATAGTTAATTAGATAGAACCTAAGAATTCTAAATAAATTGTACAGCGCTCTCGAGGTGATTTTTACAAAAACGGCGCTCTACAAATTATCCAATTATTATTACTATTATTATTAACGCCAAAAATACGTTCTTGGTCAAAATTCATCCACCGATTCGGGTAGTTTTGTATTTGAACCCCCCGGGAATTTTGCACTTTCGTGACTCTTGAATGACTACCAGGGTCGCATTTAAGCACAGGCTACCAAGACTGTAGCGGCCTGGGCCAAAAATTAAAAAAAATTGTTTTGAATTGTATAAAATAATTTCAAAAATTTAAAAATTCATATTCAAAAATAAATTTCACGTGACTACATAAAATATGTTTTTAACATTAGCGTGCAATAATGCGCAATATTTTTTATTAATAAATAAAAGTTAACTAAATAAAACAAGTGCCTCTTTACTAAATCAACTTTTTCCATACTACTTCAAAGTCAAGTCAATAACGTCGAGCAAATAATAAAATCGATATTAATATCAACTCGTTGCTACAATGCCGTGTTTTGAATTGCATGAAACTATCGTCCCGTCTGCAGTGTTGTAAAAAATATCCACGATTCTGATTGGAATGATTAATGTGCATGTGCATACGTGTACACTGTACAGTAGGGTGGTCAAAAGGTATAAGGTGAAAAAATATGCCAGCAAATGCCGGCGGGACCCTCCTAATATTTGCTATTTGTCTAGAAAATGAGATTTGGAAAGTTTTAGCTCAATTGGATAATGTTAACCCGTGCCTCATCGAGGTTAAATTTGAAAAATCGATTTTTTTGCAAAAAAAAATGCCGTTTTTTCTTCATAAAATGAAAACTATTTGTCTTAGAAATTTGATCCATGTTTCATTTCATAGGAAATGTTTTTATCTTCAAGTCTTATTCTTATCACTTTTTTGTTTAAACGTTTATATTTGAAGATATCTATTATTTTCCAAGTCCGTACATGGTCCGAATCCTTTTAAGTCGCATTTAAGTCGTCTATCCATTAAAAGATCGGATTTATTACAAAGAGCTATTGCCAAGGACCCTTTCTTCAGAGAATTCCTACCTGGAGTGTCATAAACCACACGCTTCCTTTTGTGTTCCTTGTCTGGGGTTTCTGGGGTTTTCCCACTCTTTCGAAGTGAGAGAGAGGTCAGAGGGCTTTAGCTAACGTTTGCTTTTCAAACAGTGAACAAGTGAACACTCTAAACATTATTGAACAACGTTCTTCTAATGAGCTTTTTCTTGTGAGGTTTGTTGGACTATATCTTCTATAGCATTAACGAGTCATGCTCGTGCAGGTTCGAGTTCAAGGCAGAAAGAAATGGTGTATTTAATTGGCCACGTGTCTCATCAAATCACTGGCAGTACATTACCATCTAATTGTCAAGTTTTACGCAGCTTATTTTATAATAAACGGCAAGTGAAATTAAACACCAGAGAAGCTGCAAGACTTACAAAACAGGAAGTTGTATTTTTTTGGGAGAAAACTAAGATACCAACCAGACACTTTAAAGATTGTGTTGTAAAGCTTGAAAAACTGTACGAAGAATGGAGAAAACTACAAAAAAAACGCTTACAGATTTAAAAGCACAGCTTGAAATAAAAAAGTAAAAGCTTTCAAGTCAGCCCTTGATGACTTTTTTGATATTGATCATCAGGATGCATTAAAAACACTGTTGAAGAAGACAAGCAGTTTTTTTACTCCAGTTTTTGATTTTTAAAAAGTTTCACACTGGATGATCGACAAGACAAAATACAAAACTGCTATTGAAGATAAAAAATATTAGACACAAAATTGGAAATTCAGATGAAATATCATTTTTTCTTACAGAACAATTCAAAAACCAACAGCCAAGGGATGATTGCCAAAAATTAATTCAACTTTCGTTAATTGTGTTAGGATTTACTCCCCCAAAAGACACATTTTCAAAGTATCTGGTGCCATTCATCACGCTAGATCGACTAGATGGATGGCAAAAGCTAGTTATTGTATCTTTAATTTATTTATTGATTTAATGTATCTTTTCAGGGATCAATTTACATTAACAAATTTAGAAAAAACGCTATCACTGACATTTGATTATTTTTAATAAACATTTATGTAAAAGCGTGGTTTAAGGCCCCCAAACCCACTTTGGCCCCAACAAAGACCTACAATTTTTAAAATCTCTTGTAAAATATAGAGAAATCGATAAAGAACTTGCAGACAAGGCACTGTCTAAAATGATAAATCATCTGTGGTACCTCAATTCTAAGCATGTCGCATTTTCTTTCTTTGATGAAAATTTAGAAAAAAGTGTAAACACAAGCATGGCTGTAAAAAGTCTACAATTAATTCCAATTGAAGAAAAAACATGTGATGATAGGGATGTGAAAGCAAAATTCAGTCTCCATCAAGTGGATAATTTATTGGACAAAGATATTGGATTTTATGTTTCTCTCTAATTTTTTTCAAAAGATTTGAAATTGATACAGAAGTTTTAAATACAGATTCTGATATATGGTGTGAAAATGCATATCATTTAAAAGCAAAAAAATAGTGAACGGTTGTCAATGACACAGCTGAAAGAGGGGTAAAATTAATCCAAGACTTCAATTCCTGTTTGACAAAAGACGAAGAACAACGACAGTTTCTGTTACAAGTTGTATCGGAATGTCGAAAAAGTTTTCCTGACTCTTCAAAAGCCACGTTATCTATGCCGTTACCACCTTAATCTGATAATTAAATGTAAATAATAATAATAATAACTTCTTTCTTTCATAATGCTATCTTTTTTTATATTTTAAATAATAAAATTTTCGAACATTATTTCTTCTTATTTTTTATACCTTTGTGCTTTTCTTTTCTCCTAAATTCATCTTTTTCAATTTGGATTGTGCTGAATTTACTTCAAACAGTTTTAACTACACCCTTTTTATCTACCAAATGAGAAAATAAATAAAGCAAAATCTGGACAGCATATGTAATTAAATATTGTTAGGTATTTTATATAAAAAAAAAAAACATTTTTATAAAAAGTTAAAACTTCAACCTTGATGAGGCACGGGTTAACCTTATCCAATTGAGCTGAAACTTCACCAATCTCATTTCTTATCCAATTGGCAACTTTTAGGGGGTCCCCCTAAAAAATTCCAACATTGATTTCTTGTGACCACCCTACTGTACAGCTTGTGCACGTGTACACTATGTAAACACAACGAAAAATGTTTCGGGCGATTGATTCCCGAAAATATTCACATTTTGAGCTATCCGCAGTTTTTAATGGGTGGGACTGGTTTCCTGGCGTCGCCGATATTGTTAACCAATACTGCTACATTTCTTCAAAAAATCAACCAGATGGACGCATTCTTTCTGTATTCAAACTATATTGTTAACCAATACTACTGCACACCTTCAAAAAATCAATTAGATGAATGAATACTTTTCGTGTTCAAACTATGTCCATTAAGTAGTAGTCAGCTGACGGTCGGACGGCCATCATAGCATATCTCTCGTATTTCAATATCTGTTCTAACTGATATTTCAATATCTGGTTCTAACTGATTTTTTTTTCAAAAATGTCTGCCAATTGAATGCCAAAGCATCCATACAATGCCAAAGCACCTATGCCCAAAATAATTTTCATAACCATCTGTGTTGTATTTAAATAATGTAATTAGAACCTTGTGCAATGAATTATAATGCCTTGGATGGTTGCATATGGTTCTATTTGCATATTTAATTATGTTCTAAAATGGTAAGGGTACGTCATATCTAAATATTTTCCTTTAAAATAAATATGTTCAATTAAAATACTTTACACAAGAATCAACTTCGAGATCGGAAATTGGTAAATAAATTTTGAGAAATTGTCTTTGAAAACTTTGACACCTCAAACTTAGAACTAGGTGGAGTGAAGTTAAAACCCGATTATATTTATTACAAAAATTAATATGAATCGTGCGAGGCATCTCCTTAGTTCAGGACGGATCAGGCTGATTTCCAAACACGCCTGAAAATAATGTTGATCAACTTCGCAAATGAATCTCCATATAACATTACTAGCTGAAAATTTTAGAAATCAGATCTATACATTTAGTAATTAACTTCTTAATTTGAAGGTCAAGTGTGCAAAATTTCATCAAAAAATTCTTTTTTAAGGGGTGGGAAAACAGAATGGGGGTGATTTTTCGAAATAGCACGCCGGCAGTAACCTTTCTTTTGTTTTAAAAATTCATGTTCATCAATCTCGGAATGAAACTGTGGATTTGTATTAAAACAAGAACACATCTATTCTTTATGTGTACCTAGATAGATAGATTAGTCTTTAGATTTTATACAAAAATAATTTAAAAAATATTTTATTGAATTTTTACACAAATTCATGAAGTGTAAGGAGAATATGTGGCGCGAATAGAAATGGTAGAGATCGCTCGACCGACGACCCAAGTCCGCACCCATCAATTAATTTGTTTTGAATTAACTAATTTCGGACACGAACTTCAAAATAATTACAATTTAATGCGATACAGAAACAATTCAATCTAGCTCTAACGTTTGATAACATAACTTATCCAATCTGACTAAACACTCATGTTTCTTAGAAACCTAAACAGTAGATATAGAGGCGAAACAAAATTTATAACATTTTTGTGCATTTTATTCATTATATAAATTTGGGAGGCGGATGTGGGTTCCGCCGCTCCGGGAACCATTTAATGGATAACCAACACTTCTGCCACACATAGGTCACCCCAAGTGGTTTGCTATATTGTGTTCATGGGGTGAGATTTGTCCGGATCTTAGCGGTGATGCGTCTGCCCACCAACGGCGTGGCAGGCCGAATTGGGAGAGTTTGGTTGGGGGAGACCTTGACTTTTGACCTCTTCAGCAGGACTCTCTCGGATCCTTGCTTCCTCGGATCACACCTTGCACCGCAATTGGTAGGTTAAATTCATCCTGGACAGAAGTGACTAACATACGCATTAATGCACAGACCATTGACCCATATTACGATTACGATTTCCTAGTCAGTTTTATGTAGTGTCCCTTTTCACAAATGTGCCTCTAGAAGACTCCATGACAATGCTCAGGGAGATCTATGAGGACGACATTTGCAAACTTTTTGAACACTGCCTCAAAACGGGATATTTTGCGTTCCAGGGTGAACTTTTTTAGCAAGTGGAAGGAGTTGCGATGAGCACTCCGTTGTCTCCAGTACTAGCCAACTTTTTTATAGAGAAGTTTGAAGAAGTGGCACTCGACACAGCTTCAGCTGTTCCCAAGGTATGGTGGCGTTATGTTGATGATGTCTTCGCCATTGGCCTCATGGAACAGAGAAACTGAATGAATTTCTGGATCATCTTAATTCACTCCACAGTAAAATCAAGTTCACAATGAAAGTGGAAAACCATGCAAAAATCCTGCCTTTCTAGATGTGAAGGTGATGCGAAAAGAAGATGGTAATCTAGGACATACTGTATATAGAAAACCAACGCACAAAAATCGGTATCTACATGCTGCTTCGCATCACCATCCAGCGCAAAAGAGAGAACTTATCCATACGTTGGTGACCCGAGCGACCAGAATATGAGAAGAAACAAAAAATCGGAGCAGAACTTACAAAGCTGACCGATGCACTGGAGCGCAACAGACAAGGCAAATTATAAGAGCCAAACTACACCAAAAGTTAAAAGGCTGCGCTTTCCTGCCTTACGTTCACAATGTGACAGACAGAATTGCCAGGCTGTTGAGTAAAGATAGCATCAAGACTGTCTTCGGTGCCTCAACTAAAATTCAAGATCTACTGAGGTCTGCAAAGACTAAGTTTCCTCTGGAAGAAGATGGAGTGTACAAACTAAGTTGTTCCGGATGTGACAAGGTTTATATATGCCAGACAGAGCGGACGATCTCCAAAAGGGTAGCAGAACATTTTCGTGCTTGTAAACTCGGCCACCCTGATAAATCAGCAATCGCTGAGCACTTAATCGAAACCGGCCATTACTTTGGATTTGTTCCTGACGTCCTGGGAAGACCCAAAACTTATAGAGCACGCCTGATTACGAAGGAAATTGAAATCTACAAAAATCCATTTAATATTAATAGAGACGATGGAGTTAAGCTCAAAAGCTCTTGGTATCCGGTAATTGACGGGTACACCAAAGCTAAACGCAAAAAAAACCATGTCTAAGCATATAGTAGTGCCAGTTGTGGTAAACTATTTTATTTTATATCTTTATATTGACTAAATTCGCTTTAACCATTATAATTCTAATTCTAAAATTCTTACCATTATGATTTCTAATTTTTAGAATTCGTTAATGGACTTATTCGAATGGACTTGCCCCTGGCTAGCATAAATACCAGGATTTAGTGAACTTTCTGTTCCGTTCCGCGGCAATGACCTACTGCTTATCACGGTCATTTTGTACCTGTGAAAGTTAGTGGAGCTGGCCACACGGTATCGCTTCGAAGTAAATAAGCACACACTTCACCACTAAAATTACACATCTACCGGATCTAACGGATCTGCCCACTGCCCACTGATGGACACTGCAACAATGTCCGAAACGTTGACTAAAGAAGGAGGTAGCGCAACACGACATAATACCCCAAAAACAAATAACGAAAATACTTTTTAGTATTTCTTAATTTTTGTTTATTTTGTTTTTTTTTTATTTATTTTTTTTTTTTATTTCTTTTTATTGAGGAAACAAAGAGTCATACAGAAAGATGATTATAACAATAAAATTCATATATTGTAGACCAATTAAGTTCCATTATGTTAAAAAATATTGGTTTAGTATTTTTACCTACTCAACTTATTAAATGACAAAGAAAAAAATAAACATAATAAAGGAAAGAAGAACATAAAAAAGAACATAAAACATAATATAGAAAAACGTAAAATTATTAACAAACATAGTTATATGGTTATACTATTTACTATGGTTGATAATAATATAATTTTCACAAAAAATAGAAAAAAAAGTATTTTAAGTTATTAATTTATTAAGCTGCATTTTATATGATTTCAAGTCATGGTTGAAAATGTCTACATCTCGTAAGGCATTGTAAGTTTCACAGATACCTACTATTACAGAGTTTTGCGCATATTTAGATTTACTGTGTGGTATTCTAAATAAGTCGCTCGATCTGGTGTTTTGTTTGGGGCAACGAAATGCAATATTTTCTAACATATATGATGAATCAACAAGGCAGTTCACGATTTTGTGTAAGAATAATGCATCAGAGATTTTTCTGCGTTTATATAAAGCGATAGGGTTAAATCGATGATCACTAAAACGATAGGATAGGTGTTTTATAAATTTGTTCTGGATATTTTCGATGCGATGAATATATATTTGATATTGAGGATTCCAAATTACTGAGGCGAACTCGAGTTGTGAACGTACATATGACATATATAACAGAATTAGGGTGTGTGCTATATTAAAAGGCTTTGTTATGCGAATAATGAAACCCAATTGCTTATAAGCTTTTTCTAGAATATTTTCAATATGATCCCTAAATAACATTTTAGAATCCAATATTACTCCAAGATCTCTTATTGTTTCTACTCGTTGTAGAGGTACATGGTTTAATTTGTAAATGTAATTAATTGGATTTTTTTTTCGTGTAAAAGTAATAACATTACATTTATCTATATTTAGATATAATTGATTGTTATCGCAATATTCCTCAATTTTGCTAACGTCTTCTTGTAATTGGTTGCAGTCACCTATGGAGCTAATACATTTATATAATTTCATGTCATCGGCATAAAAAAGGAAACAAAAATGGTTTATAACATGGTTCATATCATTTATATATAAAATAAACAATAGAGGCCCTAGATGAGACCCTTGTGGTACCCCTGAGGGAAAAGTTATAATTTGTGACATGTAACCTTTTAAAGCAACAGCTTGACTTCTATTTTTAACATATGAAGAGAACCATCTCAGAAGATCTCCACATATTCCAATCTTCGAGAGCTTGTTTAACAGTATGTCGTGATTTATTTTGTCGAAAGCCTTAGAAAAATCTGTGTAAATGGAATCAACCTGTTTCCTATTATCCATAGAGTTAAAAACAAAATCAGTAAACTGTCCTAGGTTCGATTCAACAGATCTGCCTTGGAAAAAACCATGTTGTTGGGGGCTAATAATAATATTTTTGCATATGTTAAAAAGTTGGTTACACACGATTTTTTCCAAGATTTTACTAAAGATACATAGCTTAGAGATAGGTCTATAATTTTCAATGTTGTGCTTGTCCCCCTTTTTAAAAACAGGTGTAACAAAAGCTTGTTTCCAAATGGTAGGAAATACACCTTCTTTAAGAAATTTTTTGAACAGTAGTGTTACAGGAGTAACTAGTGTTTCAGCACAATTAACAATAAAAATTGGGTGTACCTTATCACAACTGGCACTTTTTCTTCTGTCCACATTTTTAAGATGTTTTAACACTAATGGTGCAGTTATATCAATTGAATTAAGATTAATTGAATTTATGGCATCATCATTACTTATATCAACAAAATTTGTGGAAGTATTATTAGCAGTTGTATTGGGGACAAAGACAGATTGGAAATAATCGTTAAAAATATTGCAAATTTGTTGCCCACCACTTGAGGAAATGTTTTTGTAATACACGTTATTAGGTACTCCAGAAGATGATTGTTTAGATTTCACGAAAGTCCAAAAATATTTCACATCTTTCCTTATATTGAACTCAGCATTCTTTATATAATTGGTGTAACACTCTTTTTCTGTTCTTTTTTGGTGAGCCCTGAGTAATGAAAAGGTATGATAATCGGAAGGATGTGAATAATTTTTATACCTTCGGTGATACTTTAGCTTTTCTTTGATAATTTTGATTAGGTAGGGAGTGAACCACGGAGGATACTTGGGAGATAGACAAATGGTCTTTGACGGTACATGGTGATCAATAGCTTCATAAATAATTTCATAGAATTTACTTGTTGCTTCTTCCATACCTCTTGAACTAAAAATATTTGACCAGTCAAATTGCTTCAAAAACTCGTTAATCTTATCATAGTCAGCTGAATTAAATAATAAGACTTTTCGAGGTTGATGTTTTAAGCAAGGTTCATTTTTTAGTCTTATTTCTATTTTGAAGGATTTGTGGTGCAAATCTTCGGTTAAAAGAGGAGGAATGCAAGGTTATAATGAGCAGTTTAAGTTGCTAATAGCTAGGTCAAGAACGCGTTGATTTACATTTAAGATGTTATTATATTGAGAAAAGTCACAAAGAGATAAAAAGTCTATCACAGTAGAGCTGGCTTCGTCAACGGGTATTTGTGGTATAATCTGAAAATCTGTATTTGAAAAAATTATCAATGCTCAGTTGGTAAAATTTCTGGTGAGCCATGAAGTACTCTCAGAAAATCAATACGGGTTTCAAGAAAACAAGAGTACTTCTGACACTATTGCCGCCGTAACTGACTTCATTGTGAAAAACCTCGATAAAAGCAAAAAATGTATTTCAATATTTTTAGACCTCTCTAAAGCCTTTGATACAATATCACACAGTAAATTATTAAACAAACTTCAAATAATCGGTATTACAGGCAACGAACTTAACTTTTTTAAGAGCTACCTTGATGACCGCAAGCAACAAGTGAAAATAATGAACACACTTAGCAATCAGTGCTCAACTCACTATGGGATACCTCAAGGTAGCATATTAGGACCATCTTTGTTCCTTTTATATATCAACGACTTATGTAACTTTTACATTCAGGGAAAAATAGTTAGTTTTGCCGATGACACTGTTTTACTATTTGAAGCTGACACTTGGCAAGCTGTTTACAAAAAAGCTGAAACGGATATAAACATTATAAAAAAGTGGTTAGATACAAATACGCTCACATTGAACACTGAAAAAACTAAATATGTCACATCAAGCATAAATATAACAGGTCAACCTCATGATGACGCCTCTATTAGAATACACACATGTTTAAATTCCGATGAATCTTGTCAGTGTCCCTACATTGAGCGCACTACACAGATGAAGTATCTCGGCCTCACAATTGATCCATATCTCAAATGGAATATTCACACTCAAATAATTGCTAACAAAATAAGAAAAACCATGCACTTTTTCAGAACGATACGAAACTTTCTCGACTTAAAACACTTGAAAATGATTTATTTTGCAGTCTGTCAATCCATTATTGAGTATGGTATCATAGCATGGGGAGGCGGTACTGCATCAGCACTGGACCCAATCATAAAAGCACAGAAAACTATTATAAAATTAATTCTTAGACTACCTCTAATTACAGACTCCAACTTAATCTTCAATATTATGAATGTGTTTGACGTTCGGCAGATATATGCAAAAACAATCCTCACTCATCTATACACAAATATACACAAATACTATGAAAAAAGATTAAATACTCGCTGTACTCGAAACAATAACAAATATTTACTACAAATTCCCATAACTCATACTACTTTTGGTCAACGAAGCTTCAGATACCTTGCAACAAGACTTTACAACATTCTTCCAATTAGTATAAAAAAATGTGATTCACAAAAAAATTTCAAAAAAAACATAAAAATTTGGATAAAAAATAATGATAGAGCATTTACCGGTGCACTCACCCAAATTCGAAATTAATATTGAACCAATGCTGTTATTATTGTACCAATGTTATTGTTATTATTAATGCAACCATTCTATTGTGTGATTTTATTCTAATATAAGTGTAGGTATGTTCACAGTATAATAAATTGACATAAAAAAAAATTTAAAAAAAAAAAAAAATCTGTCTTTTAGAATTTAGAGTCCAAATAAGTTTAGAGATATTATAATCACCTACCAGAAGAAAGTCATCATCGGGATAGTTCAATCGGAGCTGACTAGCGGACTCAAAGTGAGCTTTAAGATTTCTAATATGATTCGTACCATGGGGATGGTAAGAGCAGCAAATATTAATATTTTTATTAAAGGTAGGTGAAGTAATAGTTACCCATATATCTTCAGCCTCTAGTGTTGACCAGCTAGATTGATGAGTAACATTATATTTGGACTGCACAGCAATAAGAACACCACCTCCCAATGTTTGACCTGTGAGATTATAGTTTCTGTCACGTCTAAAAACATTATATCTATCGTCAAGAATCTCCCGATCATAAATTTTGTCGAGAAGCCAAGTTTCTGAAATACAGATAATATCGAAGTCATTATTTAGAACAGCCCTTAGAAAATCATGCGTTTTTACGCCATATTGTATTACATAAATAAAATATCTGAAAAAAAAACACAAAAAAAAAAAAACATTTTTCGTAATAAAAATAGTAATAATGGTATAGTAATGTAATAAAGTGAGTTCGAATCATATAGACAAAAAGTTTTTGATGCAGATTCAATCCCTCACGAGATGTATAACATGCCATAATCTGAATGAAAGTTATTTGTTTACTGACAGTTAATATATAAATAATAAAGCATAGTTTTTTGTTCTGTGTGCAACTTAATAATATTAAATGCGAAACTAAATGAAAGGAAAACATATTTTGTTTAAATAAAATAAGTGAAATCAAGATTAAATGCGAAACTAATTGAAAAGATAAAAGATTTTGTTTGAATAATACAAGTGAAAACATTAAGATTTTTAAAAAGAGTCATGCTATTTCACTTAAATCTGCCTCAGTGGAAATTCGAATAACGTGAGATCTGTCACTTTTTCTCATAAAAATATTGCAGTTTTTTGTCCACAGATATTGATAATGTTTTTCGGCTTTGAGTTCCCTGGCTTTCTTCATCAGTAACTTGTTAGAAGGCGTGAGGTGGTCATTAAGAAAAATGCGGCTTGCTGCTCCTGGAAGACCAATATCTGCTGAAGTCAGGGTCCGGTGGCGTCGAGCAGCTGTCAGCAAAGCGTCCTTACAATCTCGCCGAGGGAGACGTAGAATAATATTGGCCGTGGATGTATGTGAAGGTGTAACTTTGTGAGTTGTCGTTTGCCTAGGCCATTGACGAACTCGATGGATGAAAACGACGTCTTCTTTTTTTATGGGGTATCCTACTTTTTGGGATATGTTATTAATTATGTCATTTAGATTCTCTTTCTCTGAGGTCGGGACCCCACTGATTTCAATATTGCAGGATCTATCCCATTGATCCCTTAAATTGTTTTTGTATTCTAACATTTTTAAACGCTCATTTAAGGTTAATATTTCACAATCAAGGGATTTTACTTTAGCTTCATAATCGTCAATTTTAGTAGAGCAAAAGTCAATTGACGTTTTGAGGTTAGATAATTCATTTTTTAATTGTTCTTTAATGGAATGTATGAAGAGTTCACTCATTTCTTGAAATTTCTTATCAATGTATTTTATTAATTTGCTTGAAAGAACATCATCTTCGTCAGTGTCACTCGATGTTACTGTTTTTTTCTGCATTTTTCAATAAAATTGAATGTATTAATTCCTATTTAAAATATTAAATGTACGACTACCACAACACGAGCATTAGCCTAGTGTGATAGCAAAAAACAACGAAAAATCTGTAACTAATAAAATTTTATGAAATAAAAATAATAATTCATATTTTTAAAATACATTCATAGTTATTTTTAACATACGAAAGCAAAGGACAATATCATTTTCACATTTTTTTTTAATTGTCAGTTGAAAAATCAATCGAGTTTTAAGTAAAATTTTGTAATAATATCTATTTTCCACAAAAAAGTGTACTTAAATTGATTTCGAAAGACTGTTTTTTTACATAGTAAAGTTGGGTTTTAAATTGTGAGAAAATATGTTTATTTTTAGTATAGTAAGGTTATACCGTAGGTCGTTGGCGGATTTATTAAATTTTCAAACAAAATTTTGTACATAATTTTAATAGTTTTATCATCACACCTTATGCATTTTTGAATGTAGATACAAATAAAGCAAATTTTGAATGAAATAAAATCGATATTGAGTTATTGTTTAAAAAAGCTGGCACGGAGAAAAATTAATCATTCTCATTGGAACCGCCCTGTATGATCGTAAGAACACCTTTCGACGAAATTTGAATTCTCGGCCGCTGGCTGGTTAATGGCCCTTAAAAATGTCAAAAATCCATTGCAATAAAGTATGATTTTTTATACCACTACTCTGTTGGTTGGAATATAAACTGTATACTATTTCTATTTTTGACACTGACAATTCATGGTGGAATTCCATTATAATATATTAAAATAAAACATATATAAAACTTTTTTCCACTTTAATTTTATTATAATATATTATAAGCATATTAATTAATAAAATGAAGACATACCTACCTATAAGCGAAACTCAATCGAAAATCTGAAAACAGAAAAATCGAAAATATAGAAGCAGAAAAATCAGAAAAAGATATTGGCACTTCTGGGACTCGAACCCAGGACCTCTCGCTTTCTCGCTTGGCCTGGAAAGCGAGAGGTCCTGGATTCGAGTCCCAGGGGTGCCAATATCTTTTTTCCGATTTTTCTGTTTTCATATTTTCGATTGAGTTTCGATTTTTTAAAATTTAATTAAATATTACAATTTGAGATTTTACTCATAAAGTTAAAATAAAAAAAAAAATTATAAAAATTATACATATTATATAATAAACAGATTATTAAATAAAACTATTTTCTTACACAACAGCGTAAAAATTTTCAAATTTTCAATATCGGTGTAAAAAAGTGATTTGAATAAGAGGACTAAAATGAGCAGTCGAAAGCAGAACTTTATTCACTTTACGTGGCCCCTATGACGAACCGAGGTGAATTTTGTAATTGTGTAATATACTTGAACATTTCAACTGTCGTCATCATCATCTTCTTCCCCTTATCCTATTCGGGTCGGGGACCCATTGCATCGACAATGCTCCTCCATACGTCCCTGTCTTGTGCTGATTGTTCGGCCTCTGTCCATGGTAGACCCATCCTCTTCTCACACAGTTTCTGGAGTTGCCTCGCCCAACTGTATCTGGGGCGGCCCACTGGACGTCTACCCTCTGGAATCGCACTCATTATCTTCCTCGGAATTCGGTCATCAGACATTCTTAGTACATGCCCAAGCCACCTCAGTTGCGATTTTTCTATGAAGAGTAGCAGTGGTTCAATGAATAGATCATCTCGGATCGTCGAGTTTCTTATATGATCCCATTTCGTAACCCCTGATCTGTCTTTTAGAATTTAGAGTCCAAATAAGTTTAGAGATATTATAATCACCTACCAGAAGAAAGTCATCATCGGGATAGTTCAATCGGAGCTGACTAGCGGACTCAAAGTGAGCTTTAAGATTTCTAATATGATTCGTACCATGGGGATGGTAAGAGCAGCAAATATTAATATTTTTATTAAAGGTAGGTGAAGTAATAGTTACCCATATATCTTCAGCCTCTAGTGTTGACCAGCTAGATTGATGAGTAACATTATATTTGGACTGCACAGCAATAAGAACACCACCTCCCAATGTTTGACCTGTGAGATTATAGTTTCTGTCACGTCTAAAAACATTATATCTATCGTCAAGAATCTCCCGATCATAAATTTTGTCGAGAAGCCAAGTTTCTGAAATACAGATAATATCGAAGTCATTATTTAGAACAGCCCTTAGAAAATCATGCGTTTTTACGCCATATTGTATTACATAAATAAAATATCTGAAAAAAAAACACAAAAAAAAAAAAAACATTTTTCGTAATAAAAATAGTAATAATGGTATAGTAATGTAATAAAGTGAGTTCGAATCATATAGACAAAAAGTTTTTGATGCAGATTCAATCCCTCACGAGATGTATAACATGCCATAATCTGAATGAAAGTTATTTGTTTACTGACAGTTAATATATAAATAATAAAGCATAGTTTTTTGTTCTGTGTGCAACTTAATAATATTAAATGCGAAACTAAATGAAAGGAAAACATATTTTGTTTAAATAAAATAAGTGAAATCAAGATTAAATGCGAAACTAATTGAAAAGATAAAAGATTTTGTTTGAATAATACAAGTGAAAACATTAAGATTTTTAAAAAGAGTCATGCTATTTCACTTAAATCTGCCTCAGTGGAAATTCGAATAACGTGAGATCTGTCACTTTTTCTCATAAAAATATTGCAGTTTTTTGTCCACAGATATTGATAATGTTTTTCGGCTTTGAGTTCCCTGGCTTTCTTCATCAGTAACTTGTTAGAAGGCGTGAGGTGGTCATTAAGAAAAATGCGGCTTGCTGCTCCTGGAAGACCAATATCTGCTGAAGTCAGGGTCCGGTGGCGTCGAGCAGCTGTCAGCAAAGCGTCCTTACAATCTCGCCGAGGGAGACGTAGAATAATATTGGCCGTGGATGTATGTGAAGGTGTAACTTTGTGAGTTGTCGTTTGCCTAGGCCATTGACGAACTCGATGGATGAAAACGACGTCTTCTTTTTTTATGGGGTATCCTACTTTTTGGGATATGTTATTAATTATGTCATTTAGATTCTCTTTCTCTGAGGTCGGGACCCCACTGATTTCAATATTGCAGGATCTATCCCATTGATCCCTTAAATTGTTTTTGTATTCTAACATTTTTAAACGCTCATTTAAGGTTAATATTTCACAATCAAGGGATTTTACTTTAGCTTCATAATCGTCAATTTTAGTAGAGCAAAAGTCAATTGACGTTTTGAGGTTAGATAATTCATTTTTTAATTGTTCTTTAATGGAATGTATGAAGAGTTCACTCATTTCTTGAAATTTCTTATCAATGTATTTTATTAATTTGCTTGAAAGAACATCATCTTCGTCAGTGTCACTCGATGTTACTGTTTTTTTCTGCATTTTTCAATAAAATTGAATGTATTAATTCCTATTTAAAATATTAAATGTACGACTACCACAACACGAGCATTAGCCTAGTGTGATAGCAAAAAACAACGAAAAATCTGTAACTAATAAAATTTTATGAAATAAAAATAATAATTCATATTTTTAAAATACATTCATAGTTATTTTTAACATACGAAAGCAAAGGACAATATCATTTTCACATTTTTTTTTAATTGTCAGTTGAAAAATCAATCGAGTTTTAAGTAAAATTTTGTAATAATATCTATTTTCCACAAAAAAGTGTACTTAAATTGATTTCGAAAGACTGTTTTTTTACATAGTAAAGTTGGGTTTTAAATTGTGAGAAAATATGTTTATTTTTAGTATAGTAAGGTTATACCGTAGGTCGTTGGCGGATTTATTAAATTTTCAAACAAAATTTTGTACATAATTTTAATAGTTTTATCATCACACCTTATGCATTTTTGAATGTAGATACAAATTAAAGCAAATTTTGAATGAAATAAAATCGATATTGAGTTATTGTTTAAAAAAGCTGGCACGGAGAAAAATTAATCATTCTCATTGGAACCGCCCTGTATGATCGTAAGAACACCTTTCGACGAAATTTGAATTCTCGGCCGCTGGCTGGTTAATGGCCCTTAAAAATGTCAAAAATCCATTGCAATAAAGTATGATTTTTTATACCCCTACTCTGTTGGTTGGAATATAAACTGTATACTATTTCTATTTTTGACACTGACAATTCATGGTGGAATTCCATTATAATATATTAAAATAAAACATATATAAAACTTTTTTCCACTTTAATTTTATTATAATATATTATAAGCATATTAATTAATAAAATGAAGACATACCTACCTATAAGCGAAACTCAATCGAAAATCTGAAAACAGAAAAATCGAAAATATAGAAGCAGAAAAATCAGAAAAAGATATTGGCACTTCTGGGACTCGAACCCAGGACCTCTCGCTTTCTCGCTTGGCCTGGAAAGCGAGAGGTCCTGGATTCGAGTCCCAGGGGTGCCAATATCTTTTTTCCGATTTTTCTGTTTTCATATTTTCGATTGAGTTTCGATTTTTTAAAATTTAATTAAATATTACAATTTGAGATTTTACTCATAAAGTTAAAATAAAAAAAAAAATTATAAAAATTATACATATTATATAATAAACAGATTATTAAATAAAACTATTTTCTTACACAACAGCGTAAAAATTTTCAAATTTTCAATATCGGTGTAAAAAAGTGATTTGAATAAGAGGACTAAAATGAGCAGTCGAAAGCAGAACTTTATTCACTTTACGTGGCCCCTATGACGAACCGAGGTGAATTTTGTAATTGTGTAATATACTTGAACATTTCAACTGTCGTCATCATCATCTTCTTCCCCTTATCCTATTCGGGTCGGGGACCCATTGCATCGACAATGCTCCTCCATACGTCCCTGTCTTGTGCTGATTGTTCGGCCTCTGTCCATGGTAGACCCATCCTCTTCTCACACAGTTTCTGGAGTTGCCTCGCCCAACTGTATCTGGGGCGGCCCACTGGACGTCTACCCTCTGGAATCGCACTCATTATCTTCCTCGGAATTCGGTCATCAGACATTCTTAGTACATGCCCAAGCCACCTCAGTTGCGATTTTTCTATGAAGAGTAGCAGTGGTTCAATGAATAGATCATCTCGGATCGTCGAGTTTCTTATATGATCCCATTTCGTAACCCCTGCCACTCCTCTCAAGTACCTCATTTCGGCAGCTTGGACTCTAGAGCATGTTCGTTCATTTAGCATTCATGTCTGGTGGCCGTAAGTGAGCGTCGGCCGGTATACCGTTTTAAACACTGCCATCTTTGTCTTGATGCTGAGCTCGGCTTTTCTTATCACTGAGCTGTAGAGAGGACGCAATACACTGCTTAGATATATAGAATAATAAGAGCGCTTATTATTCTATCAATTTCTCCGTCTTGCTGACAACTTTATGCTCCTTATTTGTTATTGGAATAAATTATTATTGTGAAATAATGGATCCAATTAATCCAAGCCATAAAATCATTATTCTATTAAAATGGTAAAAATGAATTTCGATGCCATTTTTTAATACTAAATTTATTAACATCTCGATAAATGTCATTTTTACAACACCACACATGTTGGAAGAAAACAGTTAATCAATGCGAAATAGTTATTGTTTTACATTGTCTTGTTAATAATTACTGTATCTGAGTTTTTTCCTGTATTAAAAAACATCGTTTTTTTTAGGGAGGTTGAAGTCGGTAACAATAGAGTGCACTCTCGAGATATTGTAAATTTTCGTACAAAGTACATTTTTTGACGAATTAAAAATAAAATACTGTTGATGTGTTCTCAGAAGCAGAGACGTTGAACGTAGGAGTTATTAGAAATGGCACTCTTATTAAGTAATTTTTCGTCCTTTATAATGACAGCTTAGGACACCAAAAAATTAAATAGTTTGAGAGTCACTACCCATCACTATTCCATAGAGAACAAAATCTTGTACGGATGAACTATTTATAACAGTAATCAATAGTTTCTGGATTAGCAAACTCCCTGATTTATTTAGCCTCGTTTTATCATGTTAAAGAATTCAAGTAGCAAAGTGGTTTTATTTTTCATCAATTCCACCACTGGCGAAATGGACCGAGGTTGCGATGAGTGTGTGTGGTTAAACTTGAAACACCATTTGCTTCAAGTGTTTTAGAACGCCACACTGATGGACCTTCACAATTCAAAAGTGACTGACTTTATGTGCGATATTTTAACAGGTCAGGAACTAATGCCTTTTATCATCATTCTGTATTATTTTTATCACCTATCTCTTAAAACTCAAATCACAAAAATACCTCGAGTTATTATTTTCGTACGGTACGCGCCAGTAATAATTATAGTGCCACTTTGATTAAACCATAGGTTCTCATCGTGGGCGATAACTACTCCCCTTTGTGAGTGTTTGAGACATCCAAGGGGTCAGTAGAGGACCCAGAAAAAAATAGAGGGCGTTGAGATGGCACAGTGAGGGCGTGGGAGGGGAAAAAAATGAAAAAAAGAAGAAAAAAAACGCTCATCACGCAAAGCAAAGTATACTTGGATATTGATTATTTTTTGTTATTTTATGCATTGTAATCATTTTTTATCACGTGTGCTAAAATTCCCATATTTTGCCAGTTCGGGATATGGATTAAAATTGAACTGAAATATTTCGGTACATTCAGATCTACATTAAATTGGATTTTTTTTACGCACCAGATTTAAATGTCCGTATTAAATTTTCCCCACAGGAAAAACTAAACCCTTTCACACACTTCCCCAAATGATCATCTAGTCAAACCACGCTATGCTATTGCACTATATAAGTATTATAAATACAAAACAATACAATAACAACATGTCAACCTACCAGAGACCAAATGGGAAAATAATTCACCGACTCCAAATATTTTCATATCAGAGGGTTCGGCTCTGTGGAATTCCTAATTTGACTTAAATCCTACTGATCCCTCAATATAAATATTTAAAAACTCTTTTGTATTCCTTCATGTATTTAAAATTACTGATTTTTGCATTCTTATATACAAATTCTTTGACAAACCTAATATATACAGTATTATCATCTTAAGTGTATTATTATTATTATTTAGAATTGACATTATATCATCAATACAAGGAAGTAGCAAACCGGTAAAACCACTCAAGTGTTTTGCAATATATTGTGAAGTTTTTTGTCTTAAACGAACTGTCAGATTTATAAAAACTTGGTGTTATTTCCGCTTCGCAAATAAAGCTCTATAAATAAAACATTTCTGAACGTAGCCAAATACTAAAAACTGTTTTTGAAAGGTTATGAAATTAGCTTTCAAATGCTACATTACAAATAAATATAAATATTAAAATTTGGAATGCAAACATAAAAAAATTGTCAAAATGACTCATGTGATGTTTTTTTTTATGTAAAAACGGTTCTTAAATAATTTATTAAGTATTTAAAAAAACACTTACTTTTTACTTTACTTTTTTACCATTTCACACAATAGTATTTAATAAAAACTTAATAATGTCTAACGGCACGTAGGCGATTTGGCGGGTGAAAACTGTTTCTAATAAAATAAGTTTTTTGTACTTCTATGGACAACTTTGAATAGAGATATGAAGCTTGATGTAATATGAATCTCCTACTTTTGTTTTAGGGTTTGTTATGATGTGGATGCCTCATAACATAGTTAACGATAGTAATTTATTGCGTTGGTAGTCAAGTACTTTTGTGGGAGTTATTTATGGTTTATTCCGGATCCAAGGGAAGGTTGACAACACTGGGCGGACGTTTTTTTTTAAAACTCACTCTCAACGTGAAACGGAACGGGCAACTCCGTTTCACGCAGTCAATTTTAAATTGAGAGATGGTGAAGATAATACTGTATACGGGCTGTAACTCTTCGTTACGCAGAGTGGCATCGAGCTAAGTATTTAATTTACGGGTTTCGAAGAATGTAAAATTTGTTCTTATCAAATAAAACAAGTTTTGGGCCTTCGAATAGTGGCCGTCGTGTATCACGTGTGACGAAAAATGTAACACCGATTATCGTTCTCATCGGGCGTTAAAATGCCATATTACGAAGTTTAAAGAATTGGTAACTGTTGGCGGTAATGTATATTTATAAGCTTCCCACGTTTTAAGTTGTATCATCCGCTGATTGTCACGGATCCTGGATTAAACCTTCCATTTGGGATGCTCCGTGGGACGGGCCTCATACTGCTGGCCGAAGGCCATTCACCAGCGCATCTCTCGCCTTCTGGATGCTCACGGGAGGTTGGGCATCTCTTCATTGGACTGATTTCATCAGGCAGCTTATTGGCTGCTGGACGGGACGCCAAGCTCCGCCACGTGCTGTATGCATGCTCTGCATGCTCTTTAGGCAGTTAGTTAGATTACCAAGGTCAAGGTCGCACAAGGGTGATGACCCGTAACAACGCCACCCAACGCCACATTACACGTAGCGACGTAACAGGTTATTACTAGAACAATAGCAGAGTTATAATGATTTCTGTGGGAACACACGCGTTAGCGTGAAAACATTGTACTTGACCGTCATTCTTTTATTACGGGTCAGAGTGGTTTTAAAATACAAGGAATTGCTTTTTTAACTTGCTAAACAAAAAATTATAACAATAATTTAATATACTTTTGATCTAATTATTGATTCCTTGACAGTTGAGGCCTCACCCCCCCATCAAAAAGTAAAAAAATGGGGGCTCTAGAAAAATAAATATTTCAAAGTGAGCGGTGGGCAAAATAAGGTTGAAAACTAATAGCGAGGTTCGAGAGATTTTGAAAAGTAGTTTTTAGATACAATTCGACGTACCCTTTCAAGTTTTATGTCAAATCACGATTGTTGTCGGAGAAAATATCAAAAGAAGTATTATTTAACTTGAAACTAAAAATAAATATAGAAAATCATAATACTTATCGCAAAATATTTTCTACTTTGTAATGGCTTCACATTAAAATGTGATTTCACTTTTATATATATTTTTATTATACATCAGATTGAACAATAAAATAGATAAAAGCCCACCACAGCAACCTTACAACAGCACAAAAGCGGCGATGAGCCCAAAACGCGCTCCAAATTGGCTTCCTATTCGAGAAACACATTTTGAAAATATATTTAAATAATATACTTATCTTTCAAGTTTGCGATGAACTAGTTCGAAAAACAAATTATTTGCTATGTAAAAGGGGGTGTGGGTGACATTTGCTACGCTGAATATACAAGTGGTGTATAGATAGGTATATTTCTCTAGCATCAGGTTTTTACCACGAACTTTTCGGATCTCCGAGCGCCAAAAATCTGCGGTTGCAGATTTATGTTCGTGGTGGGTAGAGCATACACTCCAACTCAAGGTGGGGGCACGAAATGAGGTCTCCAGCTTATTCGGGTATTTGAATAAAAATATAGATTTCACTTTAGAAATTAAAATATATAGCGTGTATTGTACCGAAAGCAAATGATTACAAATATAACAGTGTCACTCACCCCAAGGACCGATCTAATGCAATCTAATCTAACCAACGTTCCCTACACTTCCTAGTCGATCCGAGTCTCATCACAACAGGATGGCCAGGATGAACAGGATGGCCAGCCCAATCGACATCCTTCAGACTCCCTTCCAGCGAGGGTACAGGGCGCGCCAGGAAGCACGAAGGGACTCTTCCGACGTATTACGGCTCGCGTTGTTATTATTATCTCCGGTGGAGCGCGTGACCATGGCACTACGTGCAATAAAGGAATCGATCTTACAGTCGACAATGCAATTCAATAACCGATCGCCATGATATATTGCAACGAATCTTTTCGAATCTTCCGGACACCGCGGATAGACAATATCAGCACATTAATCTTTACCATCACAGTTGCACAATTATTTATCGTATCAGAGTTGGATTGAACTTTAGTAACGCGGCACCCGTTTGTCTTCAAACATTACGTCCCTTTTAATATATTATAAAATTAAAATACTAATTTACTGTCTCAGCTATGATGCCGCCCAAACATCATCGAAGCGGAGTGAGTTTTGTTTTAGCCGGAACCGGAAAACTAACGCTCCCTGTAACCTTGGTGTTGCTCGTTCTCTCTTTGAAAAAACCATATTCAATAATTTAACTGGTATTTATTAGTTCGAGCTGCTACGGATCAATGTTATAAAGCAGTGTTCATATTTTAAAATAAAAAAAAGATACTAATTTTAACACTGCTTCATAAAATATTACCTATTTCTTTTATTGTTTAGAGTTAAGGGGATAATAAATGTACACATTTAAAGTACACAAGTACACGAACATTATATTAGACAACACAATAAATTGTCAGGGCCTATGTCATCTGAGATGCTATGTGCAGGGTCTTTTTGAGGAGAGGAAGGAATGAACATTGGTCTTGAAGAGACCCATGTTGTAGGAAGGAGGAAACACAGAGGCCGGCAAATCATTCCACAGCCGAGCTGTTGAACATAAGAACGAGTCGAAGAAACGACCCGTTCTCATGTGACAAATGTCAACCATGTACAAATGTTGGGCACGCGTTTGGCGTGTTTCCCGACTATGCACCGGTGCCGAAGGGATCAATGATGCTAGTTCCTCGGAGCATCTTCCATTGTAATACCGGTGGAACAAGTATAACATTCCCACCCGACGCCTGTGCTCTAAAGATTTCAATCCGTCTGTTAAGATGGGAGAATCTATTAAGCGGACCGCCCGTTTCAGCACAGAGTCGAGGGTATTTTTCAGGTATTTTGGAGCTCCAGACCAGAGGTGGCTGCCAAATTCAACCGTAGGGCGCACTTGTGATTTATACAGGGTTAGCAGATGTGTACTATTAAAGTATCTGCGGGCCCTGTACAGTACGCCCAGTTTTTGGGAGGCAGCATTACTCTGGCTTCAATGGAGCCCCCATACCTGAGCTGGTCACTTAGGGTTACACCAAGCATATCAATGGAGGGCCTGTTCGGAAGATTGCTTCCATTGAAAGATACTAGATTTTCATTTCGATCCCTTTTAGACGTAATCAGACAAGATTGGGTTTTTGAAACATTAAATTCGACGAGATATGTTTTACCCCAAGAGAAAACACTCTCGAGGTAACCGTCCATTATTTGCTTCAAAGCCCTCCCAGACGTTGGAGTTTGTGAACCTTTTGGGGGCTTGTCAAACAAAAAGCTATCATGGACTGTACTGTTATCAGCGTAACAATGAATTGGTGCACATGACAAAAGGTCGTTGATGTGCAACAAAAATAAAGTCGGAGACAGAACCGATCCCTGTGGGACGCTAACATTTATCGAGTGTGAGGAAGAGTTGAAACCATCAGCTACCGTCTAAATCGACCTCTCCCTCAAAAAGTCGGCAATCCACGTACACAAGGATGCGGAAAGTCCGTAAGAAGTCAGTTTGTTGACAAGTCCTCGGTGCCAAACTCGGTCAAAGGCCTTGCAAATGTCCAGTGCATCCGTTTGGGTCTCAAAAAAACGTTCCAAGCACCGCCCCCAAAGATTCGTCATATACGCGAGAAGATCACCGCACGAGTGGTTCCGCCGGAATCGTTAATAATTTTGTTCTTCGCAGACTGGATTTGCAAAAATTGCAACCTATTGAGCCCGCAAGCGACCAGAATTGCCTGCTGCCATGCGGGAAAGCGGTCATGTAGCCAGCTTTCTGCTGATCTGCTGTTTATAATAATAATAATAAATTTGGACAACTTATATAGCGCTGTTTTTGCGAAAAATCGCCTCAAGAGCGCTGTACAAATTAGCATGGATTTTACATTAGAATTAACTTAACTTAGGAGGCTCGATAACAACTCGTCTTGCAGCTATCAAGCGCATGGATTATTGGAATTCTAGCCCCCCGATAAATTAAATAAAATATATTTTTATACACGTATTTCAATTTACTTAACTATGTAGTGGGCTAGATAACCACTCGTCTTGCAGCTATCAAGCGCATGGATTGTTCAAATTCTAGCCCTCCAATAAATCAAATAAAATATCTTTTTATATGTACCTATTTTAATTTACTTAACTGTGTAGGAGGCTAGATAACAACTCGTCTTGCATAGCTATCAAGAGCATGGATTATTGGAATTCTTGCCCCGCAATAATACATATTTATGCTCGAATTTTGATCTATTTATGATTCTCTTGGTTTCCTTTGCCATTTTGTTGTAAGCTGTTCTGTCTTCGGATGTTCTAGATGTGTTGTAGGCTCGGCAAGACGCGTTTTTTCGTCGCACTGCTTCAGCGCATAGTCGACTGAACCACGGCTTTGAGCCTACACCAGTGTCCTTAACAGTAGATTGGATGAAGCCATCCATCGCGGATGTGACGACTTCACCAATTTCCTGGGCACATTTTGAGGGATCCGAAGACCGAAAACAGACAGCAGACCACGGGAAAGCATTCTGCAGACCGAGACCGAACCAATCTGCTGACCTATAGTGCCAAACTTTTTTTTTCAGCCTCTCGTTTGGCGGTCTGAAGTTTACAGGGATTAATGTCGTCACCAGGCAGTGGTCGGACGATTTTAAAGACGATGTGACTTCAATCCTATAACCGTGTGGCACAGTGGTTAAAAATAGGTCTAACAGATTGGAACGGTGAGTCTGGACATGAGGAACCCTTGTAGGCTCCTGAACCATTTTCTCCAATCCGTAGCAAAGGGCAAAGGATTCTGTTGATCCTGAGAACTTCAACCAAGGTTCGTGATGAACATTGAAGTCCCCCAGGACCACAAACTCTATCGTGGGGTAGCGAGACAAGATGTCATCGATAGTGTCGCTTAAATGTTTGAAGAGCTCGGACGTATCTGATTCGCTAAGGTTTGGTGAGCGGTATAAATATGCGTAGAATCTTACCGTACTGGCAAGATTGACGCGTACCAACATTACGTCGAATCTGGAGTTTTCCAGATTCAACAGTCGCACACCTCCTATAGGTCTATCTCCTTTAGGTCGTCAGCTCGACTATATAGACAGACACCTCCTTTAAGTCTGAACTTGCCCGCGAGGATGAAGCCCTAGCAGTCCAGATAGAAGGCGTCTACAGGCTCGGCTATCTGCGTTTCAGACAGAAAAATTAGGTTGGGGCGTTGAGAAAAAAGGTGGTGGTGGACAGAGTTTAAATTGGTGTGCAGGCCTCGAATGTTGGTGTAATTCACCAACATTTTTGGCCCGCACCGGGGTCTCCTACTTCTTGCCTCTGTAATGAAGTTGTTTTGTGTTGGTTGTGTTGTCATGATTTTATTGATTGATTTTTTTTTTATGATAGGATGTGAGGGAAGGAAGGTCTGGAAATGAAAATGTATGAGCGGTGGATAGGAAGCTGGGGATCAGAGTGTCCAAGAGGGATGAACGAATGAATTCAATCCACCCTCTGCAGTGCAAGGCGATGGGCAGAGAGAGTCCGGCTGGAGGGGTCACCCAATGCGCCCCAGACGCTGCTGCTGGGTCCCCTCCGGTCACGAACCGGCACAACAGCAGCGGCGGGGTTTTAACACTCGTTGATGGGGCAACCCACCCTCAGTCGTGAGCCTGAGGGTCGGGCCCCTGTACTACCGAGCGGCCCGGACAGCGGTAACCGGTTGTAAAGGGTCTCCCTCAACCAGCATCTCCCAATCCGGCTAGCCACGCAGAAGGTGGGCCGACGCACCCACCATCAAGAGCTGGACAAACATTACCCCAAGAACCCGGACACCCCTGCTAAGTAACCAAACGTAGCGAACCACTTGGGGTGACCTGTGACAGAGGTGTTGGTCATCCAATAAATGGTTGCCAGGGCGGCGGTACCCATACCCACCTTTTTTTTACATGAATACCGCACAAGAGTCCAAACTACTCCCGTCTGGAGCCAGTGGGACTATGGCATCCCCAATTGGGGTATGTTGTGAGGCTGAAGGTGTTGGGGAGGGGAAGGAGATAGGGAAGAGGAAGGTGTGGATAGTACCTGGCTATTCAGCAACGTTTCAATTCTGAATGGTGGTCTTACACCAGGGCGATACTAAGAGTATATTCCACTCTGGAACGTGTCGCAAACATACTATATATTATTTTATATTAATAAATTGTGAAATAACACAAATTAATCAAATAAAATTTATTTGCTACGCCGGGATTCGATTCCGCGACCTTCGGAGTGCTAGTCAAGAGCCTTACCGCTGGACTATGCCGGCCGTCAAATTAAGGTAAATAAAATAGTATACATCTGTTTTAGTGAAATATTATGAGTGTTAATCGAATTTAATTGAATTTATCGAAACGACGAAGGCTTAAATCATTTGCACAATGTTCCTTCCCAAAGAACATTCCACGGTGTAAATATAATTATTGTGCACAATGATTTATTTGTGGATCTCTCTCCCTCGGGCTACTCTTTATTGAAATAAATTCTTTACTCGCTTTCTTCGCCTTGCGGGTTGGGACCCACCTACTTTATCGTATCACTCTTCAAAATATCCCGAATTCATTTCTCAACCATCACTCACTGTATTTGGAACTCTTTTGGAAAGATCGCAAATTTGGAGGACCAGATTTTATTTACGGGTTACCTGATATATAAATCACAGGTTCGCCACAAGCGATGGCATATCATGGAGTGAATCTGCAGTTGATAAAAATGTTAGTAATATCGTAACTCATTGTACGTACCTTTATAAGATTGAAATACTTGGCCATGCAAATCTGCTCACTAAACATTGCTACAGCCATTTTAGGCAATGATTTGAACAACGTTGTACGAGAATTTATTATTAATTAGGTTTATTAAATCCTTCCAGTTTCGAGTATGATTTCAGTTAATAATAATAATATTGTCTTCATTTCTTAGTAACAAGTTGAGATAATGATATACTCTCTGGGATTTCCCATGCTAAGGATTTCGTTTACATATTATAATTTGATTATAAGAATTTCATTTCATACATAACCTTGCGGGACACCGGATATTACATTTATAGACTTAGAGTAGACACCGTTGATTAATATTACCTGATTGCGATTACTAATGTAGGACTTAATCATCTAAATAGGTCGCCATGTATACCAAGTAGGACGAGTTTTTTCAAAAGAATTGAGTGAATTATGCGGTCAAAGGCCTTAGAGAAGTCTGTATACATAGTATCAACTCTGCTCCTTATCGTCCATCTTGTTCTGCAAGAAGTTAATGTAAGGGGCGAGATTGGATGTTGTAGACCTACCTTTCATAAATCCGTGCTGATTTTGTGCGACATAATAATTTAATTGTGATACGTCATACGGGCCTTTTTCGAAATAAAATTTGTCGTGCCTTTTCGAAAATACCTTGAAGTAAAACACTGCCACTTATACTGCAAGTAATTCAAATCTCCCAGAGGAACGTGGACTCCAAGCTACGTCACTAATTTTTAACCAATCACCACTATACCCCTTCGATGATTTCATGCCTCATGTACTTATTTATAGTGTGCACTAATCTGGTAGGTACTTACTCGAATGCACGGCAAATGGCAGTTACTCTGTTTTGGTAGTAAAATAATTCAAAATGAGAATTGTTCTCTGTCTGTTTATCGGTGTTCAATTATTATTTTTTCGTACTACTGAAAAATTGATATTCTAAGAGGAAAGATTCATGATACAAAATTCTTCTTTCACAACATGATTAATTCATGAAAATAAATATGCCGCAGCTGAAAGAATTAATCTGCCTGCCCATTCATACTACATGTATATATGTGGCCTATACTATTACAGAAAGGAATCTCAAGATCGATGCACATTTTCATTATATGTTTAGGCAATTCTTGACCATGATCTTTGAGGTGAGAATGCTGTGTGCTTAATTATTTGTTATATTTCTTAGGGTATGAAGCCCGCCTTTGTTGTGGCTATCTATACGCTCCACCAAATACCCTAACTTAATTATTGATAAATTAACCGGTTTGAAAATGACCGTGACGGATTGAAACCAATGCCGTCTAATAAATAAATAAAAACTTGTTAAAAAACAAACCTTTGTTTTACTTATATCAAAAATGAACTGAACTACTGTACATTATATTGTAACTACAACTGTTTCATTATTTACGGTTGGTAAAAGCCTAAAGTTTTTCCCATAATTTTTACTTATCGTTTTACTAACTTTCAACAGTAAATTTTACCGTTGCCTTAGTAAGATATCAAATTAAGAATTGAAATTTTGCATGAAAAAGGTATTGCTAAATGAAGTATCTTCTCCGGAAAAGCAATAAACATACTTTCTTCTTATTCCCTGAATAAGTTTATAAGGCCGAAAGAACTGACCAAAACCATTATAGTACCGATCCCAAAAAGTCGCCAATTAAACCTTACATCCTCCGTTAATTACAGGCCCATATCTCTTGCCACCATAATAGCAAGAATATTTGAAAAAGTGATTTTAAATTTAACGGAAGACAAGCTCATTACAGAGGATTCCCAAATGGGCTTCAAAGCTGGGTGCTCTACTGATACAGCCATATATAGCATGAAACTAACAATAGAATATTACAAAGCCAGAATAACATCGGTATATGCATGCTTCCTAGACCTAAGCAAAGCTTTTGACACAGTTTGTCATGATAAATTATGGAAAAAACTGACTGTTTTGAAAAAAATGAAATTGTAAATATATTGAGTATATGGTACAAGCAACAGGAAAACTTCGTCAGATGGAATGACAGCCTGTCAAAAGCAGCAAAATTAAAGTGCGGCGTTTGGCAAGGAGGCTCAATGTCCCCAGTGTTGTTCAACGTATACATGGATGAACTTAATAACACTGAACAGAGCAAGAATCAGATGCCACGTTGCCGGAGTATGTATAAATAATATAAGTTATGCAGATGACATAGTCATACTAGCCCCATCAGTAAGGGCAATGAGAAAACTTCTGGCCATGTGCCAAGCATACGTCGATAGTCATGGTTTGATGTACAATGCCAAAAAGTCATCATTGCTAGTGATTAAAGCAAATACTGGTCCTACTGTCATTCCACCCATTCTCGTCAGCGGAGACAATGTCAAAATCTGCAGGAAAATAAAATATTTGGGGCATGTCATCACTGATGACCTAAATGATAAAAAATGACATAGAACGCCAAAGAAGAGTACTAAGCGTGTGAGCCAACATGCTTGCCAGGAGATTCAACAAGTGCAGCTCTCCGGTGAAGAAGAAAATATTTCAGAGCTACTGCATGAGCTTTTACACCGGCGAACTATGGACAAGATATTCACAAGGCGTCATGAACACACTTCGAGTACAATACAACAACGCATATAGGGCGCTATTCGGCGTACCTTGGCGATGCAGTGCCTCGCAGATGTTTGCAGAAGGAAGGGTGCATGGGTTCGCCGCTTTGATGCACCACAGAATAGCCGGGATGAGTCAGCGCTACCAAAGATTGGAGAACACTCTCGTCCAGGCCGTGGCCCAGTGGCAGGGCGCGCCTCTTCACCAAACATGGAGAATTCATCTGAAGCCCCCGTAGTAGATATACGAGTACTAAATATGTGTATATATATATAAATATATATATATACAAGGTGTCCGAAAACTCGTAGTACAAGCGGAAAACTGGTGAATCCTCATCACATTTGGAGTCGATTTTGTAGTATAATTTTTTTTATTTGAGCTTTCGTTTTCGAGTAAATCGAGTCAGAAGTTGATTTTTTTTTTGGTCAAATTCTTATAAATTATTACTGACGATCATAGTACCTAACTAAAAAAAACTATTTAAAAGAAAACAAACAAAGAAATCCGGATTTAAAGCATTATTTTGAAATTATCCATAATTTTATTCCGTGTTTTTCGGTCATTTCACGGTTAAAAACAGCTGGCCTAATATTATTTTCGCGCTCGTCAGAGTGCAATGCGAAATTTGCTGTCCCTTTCTGCGCTCGGTTCGATGAACACAATTAGAAGAGGTAAGCTACATTTTTCAAAAAATGACTTGACCTTGAACTGTGAGCTCACGAACCAAATTCTTTACCCGAGAAGCATACGGATGCAAGTCCAAAAAGGTAAATGTTCAGGAGAGCCAAAAAAGTATTTTTTTCTGTAACTATGGTCTCATAACTGCTAACCCTGTACAAATCGCAAGTGCGCCCCACGGTTGAATTTGGCAGCCACCTCTGGTCTGGAGCTCCAAAATACCTGAAAAATACCCTCGACACTGTGCAGAAACGGGCGGTCCGTTTGATAGATTCTCCCATCTTAACAGACGGATTGCAATCTTTAGAGCACAGGCGTCGGGTGGGAATGCTATCCTTGTTCTACCGGTATTACAATGGAAGATGCTCCGAGGAACTAGCATCATTGATCCCTTCGGCCCCGGTGCATAGTCGGGAAACACGCCAAACGCGTGCCCAACATTTGTACACAGTTGACATTTGGCCCTGAGGGAAATTATTTTCCTCAGGGCCTCCTGTGTGGAGTTAATGTAAAAAAAAAAAACTTCTTCGGATATCCGTGCTGATAGATAACAAAAAAGTAATTATTAAATCAATTAGTTTTGTTTTAAAAACGAGCAAATGAATCGAAATATTTTATAGTAAAGCCTTTAAAAATAGTTGTTTAAAAAAAAAACGCTGACTTGAATCAAACAAAAACATGGACTTGAGTCCTACTGCCTCTAATTGAAGTGGACTATTTTGTTATGACATGTGGTGTATTATAAAAGGAATAAAGTCCATGGTACATCCTTCTGCTTCTAAGATAGTTGTTGCATCATGGTAATTGCATCCATATGCAATTTTGAAAATCCTATTTTTCTTCATGATAGGACTCTTTCTGCCACTGATAAACATGATAATTTACTTCAAGTCTGCATCAAAAACTCATTTCTTCAAATTTTGGACTTGCATTCGTATCATCCTCGGGTACACAAACAAACATGGCCGCCAACAAAAATGGTCGCATGGTACAGTAGTGTTCGAAACGAATGTGAACAAGGTTATTATCATTTTTTTTTAATAATGTAATAATTAGATTGAAAAAATAGTATAAAGCTAATTTTTTCTCCATCGACTACTATCATTTAGACAAGTGCTTAGCCAAAAATCCCCGCCCCTACCCCTCCTTGCTTCCCCCCCTGTGCCCCCACAAACATGAAGAGTGTAAGGGTTTCGTAAATCACGTCCATCTCGATTACTAAACAACATATTGGATTGCGATTTTTTATATTCTCTTTGCTGTAACATTGTCTACAATTAATGTCCAGTTAACTTCCGTCGTAACTTTTACCGTTTGTTTGTAATTCGTATGAAAAGATAAATTTTTTTGGCACGTAATTTTACTTTTTGTCACAGAACTTTTTACGCCGACATTTTATGAAAAAATATTTCCTACAAAAGTTTTAGCTCCTACAATAGTTGATAAAAGGCAGATCGGTCTGTAATTGCTCACCTCATTTTTGTCTCCTTTTTTAAATATCGGAAATTATTGACGAACCTTTCGAAGTCTACATTTGACATCTTTGTTTGTATGCTCAACATTTGTTTTAAGTGTATTTGTGCGGATTTGGCGTAGAGCAAATGACCAGCAGCATGCAAAAAAGGTATCATTTGCTTGACTGTATTAATGTGCAAATTCCAATCGCCGATTCTCTCCGCCAGAATAAAGTCTAGAACCAAATTCACCAATTTAAACTCTTGTAGCCACAGTTTTGAATTTCTACTAGTTTTAACCAAATCTTCACACACTTCTTCTAGTCTTGTCATTATTTCGTTGGTTTTAGTGCACTAAAGCTATGTGGAAATCGTGAACGTGAAATACTCGTGTTAGTGGGGGTTATTCATAATGGAGCTAGTTTATACTTCCATTCAATAAATAAAGTTATAGATTTTAAACTGAAATACTATGGCAACTTGAACTGATACGAGTAAGCATAATCTCACTTCTTCAGTAAAACCAAAATTTAAAACAATTGACAAAAAATACAATTAATGAGTTAAACATCATACATGAGTAGTTCGTTAATGAATCGGCTGCCGCAGAGCGATGCAGAGATGGTGAACCAAGCATTCACGGTTGATATCTGGCGTTTTCTAGCCATAAAGTACACATTAAAATATATAATTTTACAGCTCATAGAAAGGGCTACAATCTTTGTAGGAAACATTTTTTCATAAAATGTCGGCCTAAAAAGTTCTGTGACAAAATGTAAAATTACATACCAAAAAATATACAAATTTTTACCTTTTCATACGAATTACAAACAAACGAGAAAAGTTACGACGAAAGTTAACTGGACATTAATTGTAAACAATGTTACAATAAAGAAAATAAAAAATTGCAACCCGATATGTTGTTTAGTAATCGAGATAGACGCGATTTACGAAACCCTTACACTTTTCATGTTTTGGGGAGGGGGGCGTAGGCGGGGAAGTAAGGGGGGTAGAGGCGGGGACTTCTGGCTAAACACTTGTCTAAATAAAAGTAGTCGATGCTTATTCAACTGGTGTTCTACGACATAGGCTGACTGGACTATTAATTATATTCCACCTCCATGGGAGGAATGAATTCATTCGTCCGTCACTCCTGGATACACGGACTCTCAGATTCCTACCAACCTAGGTATACCTCTTTTTGTTTGATGTCCGCAATAATTAACTAATTAACTCTGCAACAATCATGTGAGATCAGTGGTGTATCTGGGATTCCAGACTATCCCATCCCGCCCCATGCTATCCCATTACGCCCCCCCCCCCCCCCCCGTTGAGGTAAATATGATCGCGACAATACGCTTAAAAACTGTTCAAGATGTGGTGAGATTTTGCTGGACTCCCCCCCCCATTTTGAGGTCACGTAATTAATGCCCCCTAAGTTAAACTCCCGAACAACATGAGCAATATTTTTGTATGTAAATGCACTCGTGAGTAACTTAACAAAAATGCAAATAAGCCGTAAATTTTACCTAGGAATACAAAGGCCGATTAATTCTAACTGATAAGTTATAGGACAAAATTAAGTCGTACCGTATTTAAACTAGAAAGTTGGTTTCTAATTTCATATTATTGTTGAAAGTTATTGTTTTGATTAAAAGTGAAAAAATAAGTAAATAAACTAATAAAAAAAAGGTGAATTAAGAAAATAAAACAATACTCAATCATAAATGTCGTAAGTGAGTTCAAAACTGCAAATTTGGAATGTTAAATAAATTAAAAATAATATTCCTAGTGTTCAGCGCAAATTAAAACACTACTGCACGGGGAACACGATTCGACTGACCATAGCAACGACAATGGGACACGGGAACTCCCTTATCTGGGTAAATATTTTTACGCAGTTTAGTATGGGTCTTGATATCGTTAACACCCCTTTGTGTTTTCAAACTTGAAAAGTGAATATTTGCGAATAACAGTAATTAATTTCGCTGGTTTTTAACAAACTTTTGGGGTATTTTCATATTGAGAATATTGTGGATTATAATGGAATATACCAACGCATGTTAATGCGTTTTTTGTGATGTACCAATGACATGTTGTGTTTTTTGTGATGTACTACCTACCTAGTGTTTTTGGATTAAGGAACGTTACAACATAATGTAAGTTTAGAACACACCTATGCTAGTAATTTTTCTCACAAGGCTTGTTCGTTGTTCGAATTGATCCAGTACTAAGTAAAGTACCTAGCGAGAGAGTTTTAGAGAGCATCTTCGCTCTAAAATCATGAGATTTCCGTGTATCGGAAAAAAACTTTAACCCTCATATAGCCGAAAATTTTTTTTTTTTTTTTTTAAATTTTAAATGTAAAAATGCTTAAATTGAATATCTTTATGTTTATTTGGGTTCTCTTTGTGATGCAGGTTCACCAGTTTTCCGCTTGTACTACGAGTTTTCGGACACCGTGTATATATATATATTTTTTTTTAATATTTTTTTTTCCATTTTATGTAATGTATACTTTTATATGGCTGACAGAGTATTGCACCCAGCGCTCTGTTCGGCTGAAATAAACAGCTTATTATTATTATATCAGGGTGTTGAGAGTCGTACTTGACTTACTCAGTGATTCCTAAAATTAATTGTAAAAAAGATGGGAATGAAATATTGGCTTATTTTGATGTCTTTTATTAAAAAAAATCTTCAAAATCAAACATAAAACAAATATGCCACATGTCATCACTGGTCACTCAGGCGAATTATGGCCTCTGAAAATAGATAATAAGTAATTATTTGACACCTAACAAAACGAAATTATCAATTTACCATAAAAAATATAAGATACAAAAAATTTGTCACATTTCTCATCTAACTCGGACTTACTTAAATCATATATATGACATAATTATCCTCACAGAATGTTGATTAATACCTTCTTATCAAAAACATCCTTACTTTCACCCACCACCAATCCTCAAAATACTACAGAAAAAACGATGGCTTAAACGTCTACACATCAAACAACTCTCATAACTTACATAATGCGAAAGAAATCATCACCATAAATTTATGCCGTCTTCAAATAACGCAAAATGTCAACACAAGTATCGTGGCACTATATCGTTCTCCATCAAAACCAAATATCTCCCCCTTTCTTCACGACTCAAATTATGGTCTCACTCAGCTAAAAAAAACAAAGAACCTCGTTTCAGTTGGTAGCTTTACATTAACTTTTTACAGAATAATAAACAATGAATACCCAGTTCTACGACCGCTGAAAAATGGTTATGTTTTACGGAACGAAAAGCACGATAAATTAACAAAAACAATGTACGCAAAACTCATCCTCCTGCATCGACTATTTATACATTATAATCAAATAAACCAACCGGTACACTTCCGAAATTCACCCGTCTTCATATACGAATCACTACGCCACCTCCTTCACAATGGGTTCCGAAGGCTCAAAGCAAAACTCCAACTTCAATAACGAGGTAAAAAATTGACTATGACAATCTAAACAAAACGATTAATTCCAAATCCTGGGACGTACTCCACCAAATATCAACACAAATGATTTCTGGAACTATTTCTCTACCTATTTGTAAGAAATCCTTAACCAGTATAACTAACTAACTAACTAACCATCACGCCGTTTCCCCGCAGGGGTAGGCAGAGAGGACGGACCGCCAAACAACTCGGTCTTGGCACACACTCTTTGCCTCACTCACATTCATACATCGTCTCATACATACTCTTCTATTATTCTGACTTTTGACATAGCCCGTCTCAAGTATCTGATTTACTTGATCGTGCCATGTCTTCCTCGGGCGTCCCCGACTTCTTCTACCATTCACATTTGCATCATATATTCTTTTAACACTACTTAACCAGTATACCCTTACCATATTTCCTAAAACGAACAAACCTCCTTTCATACAAATCTTAGATTTGGATTTGAGATCAAAATACCCAACCAAACTGAAAAATTATTTTTGTAATCAAAAGATATATCAAATATCTAGTTAGGATGTGAGTTACTTTATTTATTTTTGCTTTAAATTAAAATATATAGGCCATTAAAGATTTGAATGTTTCGGGATTTTAGAGGCGATTTGGGCAATTATTTGTAAGTAAGTGAAAAACAATAAAAAAATATTTCACTATATTTATCATATAAATATGATAAATATAAAATTAAAATTAAAATTTATAAAAAAAAATAATTTTGATGGGTGTAAATTAAATTATTTTATTTTTTATTTTATTTTTCATCGTGTTAAATAAAGTAGCTCACATCCTAACTAGATATTTGATAAACCTTTTGATAATAAAAATAATTTTTCAGTTTGGTTGGGTATTTTGATCTCAAATCCAAATCTAAAATTTGCATGAAACGGGCAGAAATGGGCCGAGCATACGTTCCCCTTAAACCGTGGATAAACTATACTATAATCAACTGCATTCGGAAACAATGTAACAATCCCTGCATACAAATGTGCTGCGAAGCACACTCCATAATTTCTATAAAAGATACAGCAATATTTGAAATTTTTATAAAAATTTATATAAAAAGAAAAAATATCGAATGCAACAATGACCCTAAAAATTGTGGTGAGTCTTCATGGAAGAAACTAAAACAAACAAAGCCACCGATGCACGTCTTAAACTAGCTCAATATCAATGATAAAATCGTAGACGTTACACCAACCCAATTGTCAAGAAAGTTATCAATTTTTTACAAATTGTTCAGAACTAGCAATCACTCAACCACCAGTAACTTCCTCACTCATTTAGTTCTTAAAAGGGTTATAGAGAAAGAAGATTATAAAGTGTTAAACTCTCTCAAACACCTATGAGTAGATTCTCGTTATTTGTTTTTGGGGGATGTTATGCCGTGTTGTGCTACCTCCTTTAGCCAACGTTTCAGGCATCGTTTCAGTGTCCATCATTAGGGCAGATCCGAAAAATATTTTTGGCGGTGAAAATCTTAAAACGTACCTAGGAGTAGAGTTTAATGAAATATTTAACACTGTTCTTAAAAATATCACCTGGGTAATCCAACTATAAACTCGTCTTCTTAAGAGCGTTTAACCAGCCAGCTGACGAAAATCCACATTTCGTCGAAAGTTGTTCTTACGATCGCGCAGGGCGGTTACAAGGAGAAAGATTAATTATTCTCCGTACCAGCTTTTTAAAATTATAACTCAATATCGAATTTATTTCAATCCAAATTAGCTTTAATTTATACCTTCATCAAAAAATGCTGAAAGGCGTGATGGTAAAACTATTAAAATAATGTACTTTTTGAAATCATTTTTTTATTATAAGTATTTATCATTTTTCAATAATGTCTAAATTTAATAAAAATGTTAAAAAATCTGAAATATATTAGTTTGTAAGTGCGCAAATAAATACACAAATGGACCAATTTTCGTCAAAAAATACATGTACGTACATAATTTTTAATGATTTTATTGAAACTAAAATTAAAATTTTAAAACATGCGTTTACTAGATAATTATTGATTTATTTTACTGCATGATTATATTATTTGAAACGGGTGTGGTATAGTACAAAATCTTTTTTTGAAAATTTAACCAATCTGACAACGACCTATGGAATAACCTTATTATACTAAAAATTTAAAAAAATTCTCAAAATTTATTACATGCGAATGCTAGATAAAAGAACAATCTTTCGAAATCCATTTATAATTTTTTTGTGTAAAAGAGTCAATACGTCTAAAATCTGATTTTAAAATGACATATTTCTGGTTTTCTCTGGTAACGCCCTCTTAATATTAGCATCCTTCAAGACCTTTTCTACTATTCTAAAACAAGGTCTTATTATAAAAAAAATCCTAAGAAACACGTTCATAATCTTACGCACCACACACTACCGGATAGATATATCGGAGATCAAATGATCAATTATACTATTCTGATTATGATTATTGTATCATAGAAATCCATGTGCATCGAACGAGTGCGCGAAAGCGTATGACAACCTTGGAAATTAAAGAATGGAATTTACGCTCTCACAGAGTACCATGCCGCCAGCACGTACCGCTCTAGACAATCTGAGAGCTGCTATTGGCTAGCGGAATAATGTGCATTTGGTGCACCTTCCAAATGATTTGTCTACAACGCTATTATGTCCTTTAACTAACTAATCTGAATCGTAAATATTTACGACAGCGAATTCATCTTCCGAAAAATTTGGAGCCCAATTTCGAGAAATTGGGAATAATTTGGATCAAGAAATAAACATCATCACCTAAAAATGAGTATATGCTACAAAAACAACCCAAAAACTGACGTCTATCAGTGATTGTTGCACTTTAAGAAAAATATTTACTGTTTAAAATTGTACCTTATATCACGTATGTAAACTTGTACCTTTTCTTGTAAACACAATAAAAATGATGTGAGGCTTTGGTATCCTGAGTTGGTAAAGTCTTGGCAAGAACTATCACACATAATTTTAACACAGCTGACTTCCAATCGTAGTGACCAGGGAAATTACCTAAAACAAGCACCTTAGAAAAATTAAGGAGGTTCTGTCCCCCAAAAGTCCGACCTGAGTTTGCCTTATAAAAATAGAAGTCGAACCGGTAGGAAGTCAGTTCAAAACTACCAGCCAAGAAGAAACAATACTCAAGATACCAAAAGTCTCCCAGTTCAAACTTCTTTTCAAGTGTTTCAATCAGTCTTAGATTCAGTTTACCTCTCCCAGTATCCCAGTAACCTAAAATCCTAAAAACTCCAGTCTCCCACAGTCTCCAAAGTGAAAATATTTATTTTAATCCAGTACTCAAATCAGTTTTTGCCATTATACCTAGAAGAATTTTTTTGTCAAAGTAGTAAATTCATTTAAAAGACCAGTGGCGTTCTAAAATCCACTGGCGTACCAAACTCCATTGGCGTGTCATTGTGGCCAGCTCCCTATTATATTTAGTTTATGTACAAACGTCTAGTACAATTATATTTGTAGACCTTACAAATATATAAAAAAATAAAGCACGTGACCCTTCATAATATATGAAGAAGAAGAAGTCATTACACTTGAATATCCATAAGATTAGATAATTATCAATCAAATGAATAGTTTTCCACAATTACTTATAATTCACACCTATTACTTATAATTCACACCAATACTACAATTTTTATTTTATTTAACACAGTATTATTTAGGACCACAATAGATCGGGGAATAGGCCTACCGGGAAAACCACGATAAAAAAACGCGCCAAGTACACTACCTCAAAAAATGTATTAACCATTTCTATAGATAATTGCATCATCTACAATTTTTATTTTATGATAAATCTTACCGTTTGGCTGAAAAATGCCAAAAACCCATATTTGGGAACAGGAATAAAATTTTTTGCAGATGTGGGATCGAGGGGAACTTTTCACATTTCACCTTCGTACCAATTTTTTGCTGTATGCGAATTAATGTGACCTTGAATGTCTATTTTGATTGGACTATAAGCCAGTGTCTTGGTATTGTTAAAGAAGTAAAAGGGTAAGTAAAAAGGTGACGACAAGATCTTTTGGGTGCATGGATATTGATTGATAGAAGCAATTCAGGACAGTCAATTTTGTATTTCATTATTTATGCAATAGTATTAAATCTGTGCTTATTCTTTTTTCTGAAAGTTTCGACAGGGACAATTAATCTAGGAGGTATTTATAATCACATGAATCCGCAATTTATAGTTTATGAACCTCAGGAACTTGGTTGAATCTTTTCAATGTTGTCGGAATATAATGATTGTATCGATTTTTGGACAGATTTGTGTTAATATTTTCAGGTTTGCTTCTTGATTTAAGAATTTACGATCAATATTCATTACGTTTAATGCAACTATCAATCAATTGATTACACCGCCCTCTTTGTTTGAAATTGCACTTTATCCAAATTTCAAAAAGTAATCAAGAAAAAACCCGTTATAATTTTGCTTCATAACATTACTGGATAATATGAAATAATATATACTTTTAAATAATCTTATACTAATTTAAAGTCTCAATAGGTGCTGTTTTGGGGCTGGACATTGAATTTTACTACGAAATTTGTATGAACCTTAGGATACAAAAAAGAGAAAAGAAAAAACTACGAAGTTCAGAAAGAACAAATTTATTTCATCATCCCTTTGAATATCTTTCAACCAAAACTTTGAATAAGAAACTTACTTTTTTTATTCTCAGCACATTCTTAATTTCGAGGAACCCTATTTTACCGCGTCATTATTTGAGGCTTTTAGACATTTTTATGACTATTCACGGTAACGGTACTGTGACGACATAAAAAAGGAAATAAACATACGTTCCTTAACACAATAATACTGCCCTTTCAAAAGATGAGATACACAATGTACGTAGGTCTATTTTCTCCAAAGGAAAAAGTCATAAATTTCTTGAATCTCTTTCACACACCGCGCCCTAACGTCACTGTAGATGTAGACCCTACAATACTACTTGCCGTGACGATAATTTTGAAAGTATGGAATATAGTTATAACTGTAATATTATATTTTCGTTATTTGTTTTTGGGATGTTATGCCGTGTTACGCTACCTCCTTCTTTGGCCAACGTTTCGGACAGCGTTGCAGTGTCCATTATCAGGGCAGATCCGGCACATCTGCCGGAAACTACTTTTGGCCGTGAAAATCTAAAAACGTACCTATAATATTGATGTGTGTGTGAATTCCAAAAATTCAAAAACGTCAAACTATGCGTTGGTACGAGTAGTTTTGCTTTTGTTTTTAAAAATACAATGCTGCAGATCTTTCTTACACACTATATAATAACAGTCGAAAATGAGACAATGAGCGCATGTTTGCACCCCACAGACACTACATCTCCCTCACACGTATAAAGAAAATGAAACGCCATTCCCGTCACTGTGGTTCCTCCAAAGGAAAAAAGTAGTACTTCGGAAGAAACAGACATATGTATTTTGTGTATTTCACCTTTTTTGTCGCCATTATTTAATGTGTAAGAAAGTGCTGCAGCATTATAAAGACAAAAATGCAAGTTTATTGACTTTTTTGCCGTCACGGTACCATAACCGTGAATCGTCACGGTAATTATAAAAGCGTTTATTCACCTAGTTAAACTATTAATAGCACCTTGGCAGTGTGCCCAACGTTGAAAAGGCTTTCTTCGCTGATTACTTTCAAAAAGGAAACCTCTGAAACGACGGAGTAAGTACTTGCAAGGTCCTAGATCGCGACAACTTCCAGTTTATAATAACGACGGTGAATATCCACCCACATTTCCTGCATCATGGATAACTTTACCTTTACGAGGTATTTTGCATAATATTGTGTACACAGATGGCTGTCTTTGGTCTTCGCGGTCACACGATATAACCACAAAGCACACTTGACGTATTTAATATTTAATAGTGACGAGAAATTCAAAGGGATAACTTTACATAATATAATCACCGAAAGTTTACTGTTAAATTAAGACCTTAATGGAGTATGGTCGTATTCACATTTCATCCACATTAACTGTTTCAAAAAAATGTAGGGAGTAATGTAAATTTTTATTGAAAATATAATACTACGGATAAGCTTTGAATGTCAGGAAAACTAGATTTTTGAAGTGAAACTTCCTTAGCCCCGTTAAAGTGATTTGAAATTCGGATGAAACGGAAATGACGCACTACGGCATCTGCGAAGCATCAAACTGCGCTCAATGCTCCCATTGGTTGAGATATAAAACGGAAACAACGATAGGTCTGCACTCATTGGCCGCTTTGTTTTTTTTACAGATCGTGGGAGTATAATGCGTCAATGCGCGCCTCGCCGAGTGCGTTCCACAGCGCAGCAGTATAGTGCGTCACTAATCTTCTCAGCGGCCAGAGAAATACAGCGGACGGAGGTTCGAATCCTACGAAATCAAAAAAATAAAACTTTATTGTTTTTGTAAATCAATATCCAATCTTCAAACCACTTTAAAATAAACAGGCAAAAGAAAGCGACATCTAGCGACTCTCCAGTTTCACTTCTATCGCGTGTGAATTACGCACTGATTTTTTTTTACTTGATCTTAAAATGTTTTTTTTTTACACGATCGTACTTTCCTATTTTAAAATAAAGGCTTTTAATTTGTTTTAGTGGGTTGTCCATTTTTTACCAACAAGCAAGCCATTTATTTTTCCCTACATTCTTACATTATACTTTTTATTTCGTAATGACAAAATTCATTACAAAAATGTATATTTTTTGTTGTTGTAAGAAATAGTACATTTGTATTTTTGAAGTGAAAACTTCTTTAGTACGGTGTGAATTGAAACTCGATGAAACGAAAAGAACGACACTAAAAAAAGACAAACACGTACATCTACATGATTTAGCCTACGATGGAATGAGAAAGTATAATGGGTCTCCTCTTTAGGCGGTGCTTCTTGGCCTATCAGTCTCCTCTTTGTGCAATGCTTCGAAGCCTCTCCACTCTTGTCTACTTTAGTTTTCTAAAGGTTTCAGTTTTACCGCGTGTGAATTGCACACTGTGATTTTTTCTTAAATCTGTCGGTACCTATTTACCTGCCAGCATAACTTTTTTTATATAGAAAACCACTACAGCCACAATCTTATCGCCACCATGTATTGCTATAATCATATTATGTTTCATTTTTAATAAATTTATCTTTTAGATAATGTTATCAAAATTACATTACATACCGAAGTCGAAAAGTTTTTCTAAGAATATTTAAGCCGACGTTTGTTTGGAAATGCGATCTCTTTTCAAATCCAATACGATGCGATGGATGGGGAAGTTTAGATTGTTTTTATTTGGCGATTTGCCCAGTGATAGTGGAGACTTGTAGGAGGTCACGAGAGGAGGCCTCCTACGTTAAGGGAAAAGGTTAAGAGGGAGTGTGACACCCTCGTTAGGCCTAAACATTTCGGGTCGGGTAATGTGAATCCATTTATTAGCCAATGCAAACATGTGGTGGAATAGATCAGAAGCAACTGACGTCCTTTTAGCAGTTGAGAACGTAACTCAGCCCAATGGCGTGTTCCCAAATCCTAATATATAAAAATGAATGTTTTTTTTCCCTTGTGCGTTCCTAAACTATTCATCCGAATGCGATGAAACTTTGGAGATTTGATGTGCGCATGCCCGCGATAATTTCTATATATAATAGTGAGCTTTGGCGTTATGAAATTATTTCCCTTTTTTTTACATGAGCTCCACACGGGAGGCCCAGAGGAAAATAATTTCCCTCAGGGCCTATGTCATCTTTGGGGATGCTGTGTAGGGGATTTTTTAAGGAAAGGAAGGAGAGGAGGGTTCTGAGAAAGAAAAGGGTTTAGGGGAGGGTAGGAATCCGGGGTTCAGTGTGTCCTGGTCATCCGCCTCCAAGACCTAGACGAACCTCACCATTGGCAAACCATTTGGGGTGACCTATGGCAGAGGTGTTGGTTATCCAACAAAGGTCCCCGGGGCGGCGGTACTCATTCCCGCCTACGAATTCATTTCCTGTACCATTCATCCGATAGCGATAAAACTTTGGTGAGTTTTTGTGCGCATGCCGGCGAAAGTTTCTGTATAATAATTTCTATAAAAATTGCAATAGATGGCGCGCGAGTTGTTTTAATGTGTGTATTTCTTAATGTATATAGTTTAGCGGTAGGAAGGGAAGGCGAGAGAGAGAGGGAATCCGGGAGAGGCGGAGGGGAAGAAAAGAGGGGGGGAACAAAGGCGGGAAGGATAAGACTGGAAACGTTTAGAGGGATTACGGAAGAGGAAGAGGACGCGGGAGGGGAAGGACAGGCGGTAGGGGAAAGAGTGCCGGAAGGGGAACGGGACGAATTAGAAAAGACACGCATGGAGAAACATATTCATTAAAGTGGCATTGCGACGCACGCCGGGTACTCGCTAGTCTTTAATATAATAAATGTTTTCTACACGGTTTATCAAAAAAAAACTTTATAGACTATTTACGTTTCAATACATAATTGCAACCTTTTGTTTATTTTATTCACTTCGCAACACGCGAGGCAACATATATGCTGAAACAATGGATGCTAAATAGAAATAGTTTATATTAATCCATATGTGTTAATTGTTATAATCTGTATGGTTATATTAATAATATTATCTAATGTTTAAATTGTAACTGAACATTGACATCCTGTTGACAAACTGCTTTATTGCGGTTTAACGGGATTGTACTTTGAAAACCAATAAAAATTAAAAACTAAAAATTTATTCATATATTTTTTTACTACACTCCAACAAGATAGAGGGGGATAATCCATAAACAAAAGGTTTCCATGGTTCCTTTCATCACCCAGATGAATATGAAGACAGTTTGATAAAAGCCAAAGCCGATCACCCATCCTCCCACAATACACCGTCAAAAGAAATGAAACCCACTCTCCATACTTTTCTTTAGTAATCTACAGATAAGTTTAGTAGTAAACAAAAAAGTTTAAAGTTTTTGTACCTTCCGAAATTAATCATTTGACGTTTACATACATAACTGGCAGGTTAGTGATAAAAATGTAGGCGCTATCTCAGAGATGGCGACCCTTAGCAACAAAAACCTTTTAACTTTTTGACTCCTTAATCTGGCAAACTACTTCAAGGTCTGGTTTTTTTTCCAATCGATTAAGTAAAGTTTTTAAATTGGTACTCTGAGAAAATCCAGGATGTTGTGCAAAAAGACATTTTCAACCGGGAGATTATGTGGCTCGATGATGATTTTGCGACAAAATGCCGTACTTACATTAGGACAACAAATTGATGGTTCCATTCCAACTCAGAATGGAACCAAGTCAAAACCACCTCAGAAGGGTCATTAAAACTTTAGAAAAAATAATTTTTAAATAGCCGGTAACCCTAACCTAACGTAACCTATTTAACAAATTTTTTTATATTTTTTAACATCACTCTTAATGACGTTTCTGAGGTGGTTCTGAGTTGGTTTCGTTCTGAGTTGGCTGATCACCCAAATTGATATGTTAAAGTTTTTATTAAAATTAATAAATCTTTTAAACCAGGTGCCTTGGACGTAAAATGAGAATAAAAAAACATTTGATTGTAATTCAGGATAGTTAGATAGGTTACCTCTTCGAAAGGCAAACAATCTCTGAAAACAGTTACGCCGTATTACTCGACGAATAACACTCACTTCCCAATCCTCCATCTACCCTTTCTCCTACTTCCTTCACTGGATCTCAGCCCATTTTTTTCAACCCACTGTGAAAGCATAATAAATTATTTATAACATGTGTTACTAAACCGGTAGATTTTAGTAGAAGACTACCCTGAAGAAGCTACAGATGTTGCGAAACCCGGTCGGCATTAAGTATAATAAAAATAAAGTGGTGTTTACTAAGTTATTGTTTTATTTTAAATTACAATGCCAGATTACAAAGTATCTTCGGCTTTTTGGGCCACGACTCTACCAACTGAGTTAATGTGTCCCTATCCGATTCGGACATTTTTAAATGTGAAAAATGACCGAATTGAATAGGGACACATTAACTCAGTTGGCTCCCAAAAAACCGAAGGTCCTGGGTTCGAGTCCCGGATGTGGCCAAATCGTTTTCTGATTTTTCTGTTTTCAGATTTTCGATGGAATTTCGCTAATATTGTCTTCATTTAATTAAATGATTCAAATTGTAATATTTAATTAAATATTACAATTTGAAGTTTTACTCACTAAGGTAAAATAAAAATAAAATAAACCATAATATATTTTCAGCATCAGTATAAACAGAGGAACGTGTTTTTAAAAGAATAAAAATGAGTTTAAATCTATACATTTTTATAAACTCCGACTGAAAAATAATACTTACCCTAAAATCTCCAGTATACTTAAGTATTTTTTAGTAATAGTGTCAATCGGTTTATCCTCTCAGGGATTCCACAGCGGCAACTGAAATTCCAGCGCTTAAAAAATATACTTATATCTTAAGACTTGTTCATGGTACGTGGTAATCTCGGAGTATTTAAAGCAGGGTCTCCTCCGACCAAAAACGTGAACATTTTCTTACACATTATAAATATTGGCAAAAGGGGCGTGGCTTTACTGCAGGCGCAGAAAAATGTGCAAGGCCACGCCCCCATTTGATTGGCAATATATTTACAGTAATGTGTAGACGAATGTGTCCATGTTTTTGGTCGGATGCACGGGCATATGAATATATCTGGACCTGCCCTAAGTGATAAAAACGTATTATTTCCCCCTTCCCATGTAGCCAGCTGGAGCTCCTCCTTGGACCCAGCTGGGCTTTACGAGAGCCTCGCTTGAATCAAAAAAATGTGATGTCATCATTCTCGTTCTGACCAGCGCAGAGGTAACATCATACATTTTACGAAATAACACGGCAAAATATGAGAGCTTGTGCTATAGACCTACCTAGAACATAGCGAATGTGGGCGTTTCTCTAGTGAGATCGTTGCAGGTTACAGGGGTAAGTAAATTATGAAACATTTGTAAAAGTGTCTTAACTAAACACGGCAACAAAATATTGCTATGTGAATATTAGCGAACCTTTTCGGGGCAAGCATTTGTCCTTCGCAAATATGTTATTAACGTGGCAAGCAATTTTTGCTTTTAAGAAATAAATGGTGATATTATAATGCGAGATGCCTATATACTGTCAGATTGATTTTTTAACGAATCACAGTATCTTTCCCCTCTTCGCTCCCCATAGTTTGGTTTTACCCCTTATCTGTATCTACTGGTCTATTGAATTTGGATGCCTATGGTAGGATGAGACCCTGATTAATATTGGCTGGTGCCATGAACGTGATTTTGACATGAATGTGCTGCCTTCTTCTTCTTAAGTTTTGTTTGTTATTTGTTTTGCTTGCGCAACGGCGATATTTCCCTCACCATTCACTTCCTCTTCTTAGACCGAACTCCCTTGCCTGTTTCTCGTTCTCAAAACAAAACCCTAAATCAATACGATATTGACTAAACCCAGGTTGCGATATATGCGAGCACCAACAACATATGATTCCGGATTGTCGGTTGACATAAGCCGCAATTTTTAGCGCGGCCTCCTGAGTGTCAACATTTTAAGTAATGCCTTAAGTTATTCAAAATAACTGGCTTATTAATGAATGGAGGTAAACGGACAAAGCTCTTAGAATTGAAAGAAATCGTATAGGCGAAACATATGCTTAATTAATTCATCTAAGACGCGATCAATTGATTCTGTACCAGCTAGGAGAAAAGAAAGTTGTTTAATTATGACTAAAGACCTCATTAACTAATTAACTTATGTGTCTAAAGTATATATGAAGTACCAATGATGTATATTAAAGTTTTAATTTGAAATTGTCAAATCATTACAATTATTAATTTTTACGTAAGGTTTAACTTTTGGAATGTAAATCTATCGACAGATCTGTCAGTGTTGCCATCATACAACTGAATTCTTATTTATTGGCTGTCAAAATCGGTTCAACTGTCAACAGCGCAACCGTGCTGGGGATATCGACATAAAATCGTCGGAAGTTAAGTCTATAGATCCGGTGATCGTGTTAGACCCCCAGGTATATATTTACGACTATATTTGTATTTTTGTATATAATATTATGCATATATTATAGTGTATTTATTATGCTTTCATTATATTGTGGCAGCGAACAACGCAGCTTTTTTAATCGCGGAATCATTGCAGTGGCTCCTCACACGCCAATAGCGATCCCACAACATTTTCACCTAGTCACCTATTGCCGGTACAAAATAATACGAACCATTCTGTTCCAGATTGCTAACGACGTATCAGCTCGTAAATTAATACTTTTTCGATCCCACTTTTCATATACGAATATTTTGTATATACAAAATATGGTACGGATGTAAGTTGTTATAATAAATTGTAAGTACAGTGTTAAATGCTTATTTGATTTATACGACATCACACATATTCCCTAGAATATCTTGTTTTACATTTGTTAGGTACTAAGTTTTGTTTTCGTATTTTGGTTTTGAATGCATTGCTTAGTTTTGTGTTTCTGAATAAGCGATTTCTTATCTGCGAACATTGAAAATTGATCTGTTTTTTATATCCTCTTCTGTGTATTCTACTAATGTGAAGACTGTTGAGTTAATGTAAAAATGTTTTAACTTTCTTTGAAAGGCTTTAAAAAAAAGAAAATTTCTACCTTGACACAATAGTGCATACCATCATCGGTCTTCCATTAACATTGATTTTCCTGCATTCATTTCCCTTGACAAAATACCATAAAATAAACAAAAAATCGGCGACTTTATAATATCTACAGCTGTTCCAGACTATCATTTCATGAAAAAGATTCTGTTTTGTTTGACAGAGAGCATTAAAGATTAATTCTGGATGGGATTCAAATAAAAAAAGCCAAATGTCCAGAACATTTCATACAGTTCTGCTAGGAAGTTTATGAACTGCGAATACCAACTTTGGAACAAATGTCGTGTTTTGCGCTAAGTGCATTTGTATGTCAAGTGATAATACGGGTAGATTGAACGAGAAATTGCCTCGGCAGATGTTGAAAAATTATTCGAACGGTAAATATTTTTAAACGACTTCAAAAAGGAGGAGGTTCTCAATTCGACGGTATTTTTTTTATTTTTTTTACGTTTGTTACCTCAGAACCTTCGACTGGGTTAACCGATATTGATAATTCTTTTTTTTATTTGAAAGCTGGTGCTTCTCGAGTGGTCCCATTTCAATTTGGTTCAGTTCTGATAATGGCATCCATGAGAAAACCATATAAGTCTTAAATTTGCATTAAGTATGTGCGCGACAAATGGACGAATAACTCAATATCACGCCAACCGATTTCGATGATTCTTTTTTTATTGGAAAGGATGTACTTTATTGGTAGTTTGATGAGAGTTTGGTTAGGTTCTGATTATGGAATCCATGAAAAAGTAACGGAACTCTTCAATTCTTCTCTTTATTTCTGTCGCTCTTTAAACAAATGAAGATATGTAATATTCACCCTAATTTTTGCAAGGTCTTAACGTGACTTGACACTTATTTTTCTTCTATTTTCACTGTTTGTCTTTGCTTTCATGTACCATCCGAATCCTTACGTTGTTCATTTCTATACTTCATGATACCTTGTTTTAAATTGGACGTAAGTCCGTAAATAAATAAATAAATAAATAAATAAATTCTTAGGAGCAAATTAACGATACTCGGCCGAAACTTTTATAGGCTATCCGGATTTGTGAGTCACCTACCGTAACGTCGTTATAGTCAAGTAATGTCTGTTTCATATGAGCAGCACGTTTAGTAGGTCTATCCATATTAAGACAAATTAGTAAGTGTATTTCAGATTCACTAAAAATCAAAAAAAATAAACAAAATTTTTAACAAAACGAAAAAACGACCTCAAAAAATGCACTAAAAAATAAATAAAATAAGTTCGTATTCTTCTACAACTTAATAATCAACTTAGTTTTTCTACTCATCAATTTGTAGGTACGAGTGTTATTTTTGGAGTCGGTGTCAGCCAAGGTACCTGACCCGGCGTGTTCACTTGACACCTCCCCTCCTGCCGCGGCCCCGCTCTCGCCTCGTCAAGTCGCGCGTGCTAGACAAGCACATCTTACCTGTAACTATGCATGTAGTTACAAATCTCCTTGGCTGACACCGACTCCAAAAATAACAATCGTACCTACATATTGATGAGTAGAAAAAGTAAGTGGATTATTAAGTTGTAGAAGAATATGAAATAATTTTTGTACTTTTTAGGGCATTTTCCATTTACCATTACGTGCATTGGAATATTATATATTATTTTTTAAAAATCAAATGTCAGCTTTTTAATAAACCTACAGGATACATGTAGGTATAATCAGTGGCGTGGCTAGGGGGGGGGGCGGCCCGCCCCTGGTGCCACCCGATGGGGGGGGTGACACCCGACCGAGTGTCAACCCCCAAGACCATAATTCCCCAGCCCCCCTCCCCCTCAGGACGGACCAATTTTTTATGAAGTCGAAATTTGCGTATGTCAACTTTAATGGGAGGTCAACGTCAACCACGTTATCCGCCCCGGGTGCCATCCATGCTAGCTACGCCACTGGGTATAATTACTTATTTTTATACTGGTATCTCTTTAGCTATCACAAATCTATTTTACTCTCTTAAAATTAATTAGGAGAACGGGAAAAAGCAATGTGATAAACTTCTACGTTATACCACACACTTTTTAAAACTTCAAATGGATTTTTTTATGGCCGCATAACATAAAAATATATAAACGAGCAGAATTTTCTAACAAAGAAAGTTTAATTTTTAAAAAATTCCCCCGAAATAATCATTCTAAAAATTGCAATGTTTTTACATTCCTTTAAAAAATTATTAACATGTTTTCGGAAAACGCACGAAACATGCAAATAACCTTGCTTCGTTCCTTAATTTAGTTAGTACCTATCCACGAAACGTATTCATACCTACGAAGGTTCTCAATGGGAATATAAAATAATTGTTCATTCCTTCTTATTCCGCCATCTATCAACCTGAATTTAAAGCATCAGAAAATCTTATAACAACATGGGAAAAACATTTTCCTTCATTTACCCATGAATCCGAGATTCAAACCACTCCACAGTTACAACTTGTGTACTCCAGCCGACAAAAGTTTCAGCTTTCTTCGAGAGGATCGCCCCTGTACAACATTCAAATCAGAGATTACTACTAAGCGAATTAATCGTGATTTTTTAATAATTTTAACAATTTTTTGGTGAATCTTTCAATTTTATTAATTAACTATTTGTCAGAAGGTCAAAATATTTCCGTTTGAATAAAATATTTATGAATGTCCGAAAACTAAAAACTGTTTTGGAAGCGTGATGAAATAAGCTTTCAAATTTTATAATTAGAAATAAACATACAATTTTTGAAATATAAAAATTTTGCACGCAAATATCAAAAAGTTTTAAAAATGCCTTACCTTACGATTTTTCTAACTAAAATTAAAGATGCGTAAAAAACCACGTACGTGTTTTATCGGGCAAATGAATTATACTCTCTTTTTTGTCGCATCATGTAAAAATATATTTTTTTTTAAATTCCAAATTTTTTTTTCAAAATGCGTTCTGAAACTTTGGATTTACAAAGGTGTACATTTTAATTATTTTGCGGTTAACTTTTTTTATTGAATATAAAGCGTGGGGTTTTCTCTGTCTAACACCGTTTAGATCATATTTCCCACCATGACACAACGATTTCTATAAGACCCATATGCCGTATGAGTTGTTCGAACAAATGGACCTGATGGGTTAAGTTGAAAAATTCACCATTTTTTGGTGAATATATCAATCTGAATATTGTAAAATGTATATTTGATTTATACATATTATTGAGTTATTGACTGATATTGATGAAGATATGTGTGGTGCAAAAATGTGAAGCGAATGAAATGTTTTTTTGTAATTTGATTTTTGACACAATGTTTCTTTTTATTCACTGCCTTAAAAATGATGAGATTATCAAGATACCTGTTGCAGCGCTTAAAAACCAATACACAAAATATTCTTTACTTTAAAATACGGTTCGCATCTATAAATGGTTAGGTTTTTCATCTCAACCCGTCAAAATGAAAAAAAGTCAGTTGTTAATTGGTACAGAAGAGACTTGGCCTATCGGTAAATCTTATATATAAAAATCTCGTGTCACGGTGTTTGTGGTCGCACTTCTCCGAACTCGACCGATTTTTTATGATTTTTTTGGTATGAGAATAGGTTTAAAGTATATTTCATACCGCTAGGTGATTAGGGTGTCCCTATCCAGAAAAAAATTCTATTGTTTGACAATTTTTTTATTTTTTATTTGGAATCAAAAAATACCTATAACCCTAAATTTTAACCCTCCTACCCCTACCCTCCCATTTTTTCGTCGCGATTTTAGTATTTTTGTATGAACAAATTTAACCGTCTTTCGTATTGCAAACAGAACGAAATTTTGACAGATGGCGCTAAGTCCGCCTCTTCGAACTTTCATCCACGCATTCACGAGAAGCATCGCGTCATTTCGATATTTCATTCGGCATCATGTTCTTGTGTGGGCAAACCATCGAACTTATGTGTGTTGGCTAAAGACGGATTGACAAAAATATCGTACACTCAATTGCTCTTCAAAATTAAAAATTGATTTTCTTTATTTTCCTACTTTAGTTGGTGTTTTTTTGTTTTTATCGGCGGTCATCGTCTACAGCGCTCCATTCTCTTTCTGTCATAGATCCCATCCCCACACACTTACAATACATTCGTTATTTTTTATTTAACAACCAAAATATTCGATAGAAATAACTTACATGGCAGAACAACGTTTGTCGGGTCAGCTAGTAAAATATGAAAGTTCTTCAGGTTTTTTAAAATTTAATTTTAGACTAACTTTTCCTTAACAAATAAAATAATTTCGGCAATTAGGCGCTTCACAAAATCTAATACGTGCTTAAACTATTCCACCTTACTCGTAAACGTGTTTTAAATTTTACACAACTGATGACCAAAAATGAATGATAGATAAATGGTTGTGTGGTCACCCTTCATATCGTGTCCCTCACCAATATATTATATTATAGGTCTATATTTTTATATCATTAAGTAGCTATTACCGACGGATTGTTAATTGGATAGGTACACACTTAAATAGTACAGAAGCCGTATTGACTCTTCAAATCTAAAACCACAGCAGAACCGTTTTTGTTTATTGATTGGTTTGGTAATAAAAGTACAAACTACATACCTACAGCTAAAAATAAAATATATATGCAGACTAGTTTGGACTACACAATATCGCAATTTTAAAACCTCAGGCATAGCCGAATAGTTAAACTAGTGATGAGTCTTCAAAACAAAGTTCAATTTTTTATTCTGAAATCTTGCGGTTACGGCCCGGCTTTCCGCATTTCTACCGATTTATTACATATTTTCCTTAAACACTTGTTTTAAAGATCTTAAAAAAATATATTATTCTTGAAGATAATATCAATACATTCCCCACGCCGCGCCGCGCCGCACCGGAACGGCAATAGTCTAATGCTCGGAAAATTATTATAAACACTTTCTGTTCAGGTTTTTTACAAGTTACATGTATGAAAAAATTCACATTTCTCTCGGGATTTTTGCTCTATTTATTAAAACTAGTCGTGTTTTATTAAACATTTTCACAATTTTCATTTAAATATTGTCGTTTTTAATATTAGCGCGCTCCTTCTAACATTCTTATTTACAACCTCTCCTTTTTGAGTGGGTACTACCAGGACTTAATCACACCGCTAGTCGCAGTCAATTGTACTATGGCACTACTATCTATATCTGTACTGGTCGCAAGAAGTGGGTGGTTTAGTATATTTATGCGCAGAAACAAAGTACAACTACGCACATTGGATGTGAAATTTGTTTAATCTTGCTCTGAATTATACAGCGACTATGGAAACGTACCCAATACCCAATGGCGACCTTCAGATTCCAATTAGATGTTTATTTGTACAGGAATTACCAATCTTGTGCAATTATTTGTCATCAATGCCCGCTGTGTGTCGTGTTTACAAATCTTCCCCAGCGCACGTTTGATACCCATTTAGGGCGATTTTTGAATGCTTTGCATTCATATCCTTATTCGAATTGCTCAGCTCGCCATTCCTTGTAGAAAATGCTTTTAAAAGTAAAATCGCTATTCTACAAAAGAGTGAAACTGATTTGAAAACACATACCACGTCGCGTCGTGTCAAAGATGCGTCAGAAAATATTGGCAACTTGGTCCGCTTGTAGTGAAGTGGTCCAGAGATAAGTTCGTGATTGTTACAAGCAACAAGTTTTATTATTTTAAGGATACATATAATAATATCACAATTAACATTTTGTAACTTGTAATTTATACTGATCTTTCATTAGAAGCATTGGCTTGTAGATGAAAGTAGATTTTACTTTTCACACATGTACAGTTAATGCAATCACATCACAATCATTACCATGAAACTAAAAGACACAAACTGAAACTAAAAACAAATATAATTAATTATACGTGTAACTTTCATGTTGAAATAGGGGAAGCATTCTTCTCGTTGATGATGTCTCTAAAATACAGTTCAGAAATAGAGTTCAACAATTGTACTCGTACTTTGTCATTAATGCTTCTGATTTCTTCTGGTAGTTTTTAAAAAGTATTTTCCTTGGTGTCTATAATGTGTTGGACAAAATAAGTGTTTAGTTTGTGGCACACAAATACATATTAAGTCTAGTATGATTTTCAGTTATGAATGAGTATTTTTATTTTTCTTTTATAATTTGTATGATTGAATTATTCACAAATAATTTGTTAAACGTTGGTTAAATTTGTTGGGCCTTTGAAATATTCGAATGTGCGTTAAGAAGGTAAGTCTGAAGGTTTTTTATTATAATTTTTATTATGAGTTTTTGAACAATTTTTATGGGGGTAAGTAAGGGATAAGAAGTTTCTAATTAGTAAGAATATATAAATTAAGTTCCTAATTCTTTTTATTGAACAGCCGATGTGATCTTTACATTTCAGGTTTTTATCTATGATTATTCCAAATATATAATTTTATCCGCTATTTTCAGAAGTGATTGATCGACATTGAATGGGGTCGTATTGTGTGAGAGAACGATTACGTAAAATTATTTGAAGATTAGAAGGTATATTGTTAGTGTTAATTTCGAAAGGGATGACATATGATTTACCACTTTTTAATGTTAGGAGGTTATCGCCAAAGCATTTTTTAAATTATTTATGTCTTCTGTGGATTTTAAATTAATTTTTTCCCATTTTTTTTCTTTTATTATTAGAATTGTATCATCGGCATAAATGATAATTTGTCCATGCAATGGTTGAATAAGTATGTCATTTACTTACAAAATGAACAATATTGGTCCCAGCGTGGTGCCCTGTAGGATACCAAAATTTGATGTTTATTGGTCGTTACTTTTGTCATTTATTTTAACAAATTGTGGACGAATGTTCAAGTAACTTTCTAACTATTTGACAGATATATCGTTTATGTTATTTGATTTCAGTTTTTTAATACCTATACCTATTTCCTTCCCAAAACTTCCTCTCCTTCCTTTCCCTAAAAAAACCTTCCACACAGCATCCCTTTAGATGCCGTAAATCTTCAGGGCCTCCCGTGTGGAGCTATGTAAAAGAAAAATTCGTGAAGAAAATCAAACAATTATTATAATATGATTCCATAAATGTTTTTACATTTTTAGTATTATCTGAAAGTATGTGATAATGTGGGTCTCAATGGGTACATTTTAAAATTTAATGAAAATATACATAAATAAAAGAACGAATCGAAATAAAATAAATTACAATAATAAGGCGGTAAGCAAAAAATAATTTAAAAAATTGCAAATACTATGAGATACTGTTGTATATTATAATGAAGTGTGTATTGTAGTGGTATTATGTATTACGTATATGGATTTTTTTTATTGCCTTTTTGTTCTCTAATCCAACGCTTAATTTATTATCTGAAATATATTTTGTTTCCCTTATTTTTCTATCGGGTGAAAGATTGTTGAATGCTTTTGTTGCCTGAAATTTGTGATATGTAATAAATACCACCTGTAAATAAGTTAGTAACAACGAAATTAGCAAAAACTAGACTGGTAAAGTTATCCCGGGCTCACATTTTTTCCGAGTTGCAATAGATACTAATAAATTATTGTGCGAAACCACTGACCTAACAGGAGTGAAGTTACCAGCTATTAATTTTCAAATGAGATTTATTCTAGGATGCCGGTAATATTGGCGCTGGTACAAGCCTGATTAGCATTACCGTTTTCCTTGGAATTTGGAATTTATAATTGAATTGTTTGTCATTTGTGTTCAACCAAAGTCTTGGATACTTGTCACGGAACAGTTAGAATATGTATTTCGTACGTTCTTCCTCGGTATCAAATGATTGTACCCCGGAATCTAGCTAATATTATTCCGTTTCTGGAATTACCCGTTCACGAAGCCGCTGTAGGGCACCAATCTTAATAACACGTGTACCGAGATCAATCGTGTGCTCTCTGCGAGTTGGAGTAATTAGTCTTCTACCATTGTGTAGGTAGGTTGACGGTAGGTATATTTGCTGATGAAATTCACGACAGAATGTGCAAAATCAACCATTCTCGGTGAAACGGGAACTGCGATTTCGCTCTTATGTTAGTTATTTTATTTTTGAAGTGAAACTCGATGAAACGCAAACGAGTGACACTAAAAAGCGCATTGGCCGCTTTGATTATGAGCTCACTTTTAAAGGCTCCAATTGGTTGAGATTGTATGGGTGAAGGTTTCACTTCCACTGCGTGTGAACTGCACTCGATTATTTTTTTTGAACCAGCGAAGTTTCCGCAAAAATTTGTAGTATCTATAGAAAAACATAGATGATTAAAGAAAACATATAGTGGTAGAAAAAGAGGAGAAATATAAAAAAGAAATAAAAAACACAGAATTAAGTAAGCAGGCTAGATAAAATGTAATAAACCGTGTACCTTTATAAAAATAAAACATTTTCACATCATAAGATAATGTGCAAAGATAAACATGATTAAAAAAAGAAAAACAAATAAGAATGACAAAATAACAAACAGCAGGGGTAGAAGGTTCGTAATTTATTTATTTTATTTATTTGTTTGTTTATTTAGCACAGCAATATACATTTATATACATAATTTATTAAATTTTGACTGCCCAACTAGGAGTATTATCCCGTATCAATTAATAATATGTTTTATTTTTTCTGTACATGCATTTAGTAAATTGACAAATAACAGCAAATATCAGCATCGACAAATATATTATTTTATTTTGTGCATGTCCTTTTGGGAAAAGAATTTTGTATGTAATTTGTTTTTGATAGGATTTTTGGGATATAGAATAGTTGGTTTGACGTTGTTATAAATAGAACAAATTGTTGTATTTGTACGTAGTCCCATTTTCCTGTTTCTTTTCCATTTCATATTTTTTCATTCGAAAAGGTTGAAACTTAATAAGTCATGTGGGAATAAAAAAATATACGTTAATTTATTATTTTTATCACTAAGAGATTTTCTACTGTTAAAAACAGTACGTTTGATTTTAGTGGAGAAGCTGCTAGATTAATTTAATGGAAAAAAATGGTAAAATTGGTCTATTTTGGGCACTGTATTTGTTAGTCGTATAATAAAATTAATTCTCAACCAAGCAAGTTTTTTAATTTAATAAAAAGCTGAAGGAAAATTTTATTTCATAAGCTTCGCTAGAAAAAAATTCTTGCATATTTATAGAATCTTACAGACTAAAAATAAAATTTTCGGTTGCTCGCCGTTTAGTACCAATGTAATTAGTTTTGTCAATAGGTTCTTGTTTTACCAATTTTTATATTTTAATTTAAGATGTTTTTTAATATAAGATGTTTTTCGCAAAGGAAGTAAAAAATGTATTTATGGAACACCTTTTTATATATTATACCAATTTATAATTTTATTGAACTTTATTGAATGTGGTTTAGGTTTCGGCGTTCTTCTGTCGATAAACCGACATAACATTCCAAAAAATGCATGATTTCGGACCATTAAGGTCTGAAGTCGCAGGTCTTAAAACTAAAAAGGATTTTTTCGTAAATTTATAATATTGATAAATATTTTTATTTTGGATTTTGACAGAGATCTTTGCATTATAAAAATAAACATTTTTTTTGTAACACTTTTGGCACTTTTTTTTTTCACGATGTATTAAACAACAAAAAATGTTATATTAAAAATATTTCATAACCTAAAAGGATAAAACATGTAAATGTAATTCACAATATCATTACAAAACGCATATTCAAATATAAAATGTAAATGTAATACGTAATATCATTACAACACACATATGCAAATATAACGGTACCTCATAATATTTGCCGATTTTTAATTTTTTGTTGTGCATTTTTATTTCATCTTAGTTTTATTTCATTATACCTATCTATTAAAATGTATTACTTCATATTTTAATAAAATGTAAAGTAAGAGGCTTGTTAAAAATTGAGATACTACCAGCACCTATGGGTTGCTTGAGCAAGCTCCCAGACGTTGATATTTCGAATGGTGCGAGGCTTGGCTGGACGCTGAGTGTTCGCAGCCTGTTTTAACTACCAAGTACATACTATGGAGGAAGCCATTTTTTTTGTAGATGCTTTCGAATGTCAAAATGTATAATCGTAGATTCTTTAAATGTGTGCAGGTTTTTATGTTATAAAAGTGCTAGCATCCCATTATTATTGCTTCTTCCCAACGCAAGTTTTAACAGTAAACAACTGCCAGTGTTTGGCCCGGTGTATTGACGCCGTATTATAATACATTTATAACATGTCCAAGTGAAATAAACAGTGAAGTTTTTTGCAAGGATAATTATTTTATTTAAAAGGACCCCTATCAATTTTGAACATGGGCCTTACGATCCGGATTGCAATCAGAGGACTGCAATAATATAAAAAAACAAGAACCAGCTGCCAATTAATACAGATGACCAATATTACAATTACCGGAATCACAAAGATGAACAAAGGAAGACTGGATTCACATCGGAAATGAGATAAGTTTTTAGTGCCTTCCCACCCATACCCATTCTTTAACATCCATTCAGAAATCATTCGTAGTTTTTTAACAAGATTAATCCCATAAATATTGTATTGTAAAAAATAAAATCACTACCCACGTAAAGATTTTATGCAATTCATGATTCTCAATTAATGATTGAACATTAGGTTCTCAATTAATAATTGCCAGGAATATTGTCGTTGTTGTCTTTCAGGCGGGTAGCTTCTCAAATAAATAAATACGCATTGTCGGAACACATTTTATCAGGGATTAAGCTACGAAAAGGTATTTGTACACAAAATGGATAAGATCAAATCTTTAATAGCCAAGAGAGGCGTGATTAAAGGGAAATTGACGCGTTTCGCGGATTCTATAAACTCCTTGTCCGCGATTGAAATTAAACTGAGGTACGACCGAATAAAGCCATTGTTAGATCAATTCGAATCTATACAGGACGAAATTGAAATTTTATCGGATGAGGAACTGGAAAATTCTATTCAGCGCGAGACGTTTGAAAATCAATATTTTTCAGTCCTTGCTACTGCTAAAGGGGCGATGGACTCAATTAACGAGGGTAGAGTCGACATCAAACTCCCAACTCTCCAATTGAGGGAATTCGATGGGAATCAAAAAGATTGGGTAAATTTCGTTGAAACCTTTAAAACTTTGGTTCATAATAACAGTTCCTTGAGCAACGTCCAAAAATTCTTTTACTTACAATCTGCGCTGAAAGGGAACGCATTGAAAATAATTAGTAATCTAGAAGTTTCGGAATTAAACTACCTATCGGCTTGGGAATTGTTGCACGACAGATTTGCGAATCTCAGGGCTACCGTACATAAACATATCCAAACTCTATTTCAATTAAAGGATATGAAACATGAAGAGCCTGTAGCATTAAGGTATTTAATTGATGAAACTAATGTCAATTTGAAAGCGTTACAAAACATCGGAGTTAAAGTAGATCATTGGGATCCTTTGATTATTTACATAATTTCAAATAAATTGGAAATAGCTACCCGGAGAAATTGGGAACAATATACATTGCAAGGTGAATTACCTACATTAAAGGAATTCATAAAATGTTTATCTGCTAGGGCACAAGTATTGGAGCTTATGAATGCTTCAGAGAAAAAATCTTCTAACCTACATAAAATGCAAATAGGCGACAATAATAACAAAAAAGATTCATCGGTATTCTTGGCAATAAAGGCAAACAACTGCATTTATTGTAATGATAAAGGTCACCAAATTTATTTTTGCAAAAAATTTCTAAAATTAAAATTACAGGATAGGATTGATGCTACGAAATCAATCCAGGCGTGTTTTAAATGTTTGAGGTTGGGTCATCGAGCACAGAGTTGCAAGACAAACCTAACCTGCAAAATTTGTGGCAAGTATAGCCACAATACTCTATTACACAAGGAGGTACCTCCGCCGGAGACCTCAAATATGGACGCTAATAACGAGGTTATAGTGTCGAATTTTTCTGCATCGGAAAAGGCAGAAAAAATAATATTATTGTCAACCGCCTACATAGGAATTGTGGGGGCCAACAATAAAATGTTTAAAGCTCGCGCCCTGATTGACTCTGGTGCGCAGAGTAATTTTATGAGAGCTGATTTTGCTAATAAATTAAATTTACCATGTGAATGGATAAACAAACCCGTGTCTGGGATCCATAATAATATCACACACATAAAAAAGAGAATTTCAGTGGAGATGACTTCGCTTAATACGGATTATAAACGCGAAATATCATGTCTGATTTTACAGGAAATTACAACCAATTTACCACAAGTGACAATGGCGAAAAAAGAGTTCAAAATACCACCAGGACTGGAGCTGGCAGACCCGAACTTCAATATAGCTGCACCCATCGACATCCTGTTGGGCGCGGAGAGCTTCTGGGAGATGCTAAACAACGATAGATTGAAACTCGAGTCAGGACCAACGCTTCAACGTACGCAACTGGGATGGATTGTGTCCGGTCCTATCAACGTGTACCCCAAACAAAGGCCTGTATCAGATTTTTGCAGTTTATCTATAAATAAGTTGAGTCATCAAATAGAAAAATTTTGGAAATTGGAAGAGATTAATTCCACTAAAATTCAAACTCAAGAAGAAAAGGCTTGCGAAGCCAGTTTTGTAAGTACTCATACTAGAGAAGATGACGGTAGATATGTAGTAAGTTTACCGCGTCGGGCATGCATTGATCAGTTGGGAAACTCATTGCTCACTGCCGAAAAAAGATTTAAAAATATAGAAAAAAAATTTGTGTCACATCCCGAGTTAAAGACACAATATGTAAAATTCATGCGTGAATATGAAGAATTGGGACACATGGAGATGTGTGACCAGTCAAAAGGGGATCGTGACTCCTATTTTTTACCGCATCACGCTGTAGTGAAAGAATCCAGCACTACTACTAAAGTGAGAGTCGTTTTTGACGGCTCCGCCAAAACCTCAAATGGAATTTCCCTCAATGAAGCCTTGATGACAGGACCTGTTATACAAAAGGATCTATATAACCAACTATTGCATTTCAGGAAACATCAAATAGTCATGACTGCCGACATCGAGAAGATGTACCGCCAGATTAACATGTGTGAAGATGACCTGGACCTACAGAAGATAGTATGGCGCGAGTCGCCACAGGATGTGCTCAAGCATTATCGTCTGAAGACTGTGACTTATGGACTGGCACCTTCCTCCTTCTTAGCCACAAGATGCTTAAAGCAAATTGGTATGGATAATAATTTAATTTTTCCTAGAGCTAGTCAGGTCATAGAAAATGACTTCTATATGGATGACTTGTTAACGGGAGCAGATGAGCTGGAATCCTGTAAAAAATTAAAAGAAGAATTAATCAGCATCTTGTCATCTGCGGGGATGACATTGAGGAAGTGGAGGTCCAATGCGTTGGAATTGTCAGCCGAGTCGGGCCAAGCTAAGTGTGCCGATTCAGGCGATTCCGACAAAATTATTACTGACAATCCAAAGACTGAGAAAATATTAGGATTAACATGGAACAATGAATCTGATTACTTTTCTTATGTAATAATGAAGCCATCAGGTCCAACCGAGAGCAAACGAGAGATATTGTCTTGCATCGCATCAACCTTCGATCCATTGGGACTCCTAGGGCCGATAATAGTCATAGCCAAATTGATAATGCAAAGGCTGTGGCAGTCCAAAGCAGCATGGGATGATCAGTTACCTAATGAAATATTAGCACCCTGGAGGACCTACCTGCAAGATTTAATTCAGCTAAATGTGTTGAAAATACCAAGAAAAATTATTTGCAAGCAAGCAAAAGAGCTACAGCTACACGGTTTTTGCGATTCGTCTGAGAAGGCTTTCGGAGCCTGTATCTATATGGTGTCAATGGACCACAGCGGTAAGTGGCATTCACACTTAATAACATCCAAATCAAGGGTAGCACCATTGAAGTCTATTTCACTGCCTAAGTTGGAGCTATGTAGTGCTGTACTACTGGCAAAATTAATGAAAACTATAAAACAAGCATTAAATATAATGAAGATCAACACATATTATTGGTGTGACTCTACGATAGCGCTGTGTTGGCTGAAAGGTCAACCTACTCGTTGGAGCACTTTCGTGGCTAATCGAGTAGCCGAAATACAAGAACTGAGTGATCCAGATCAATGGAGACACGTATCATCATCCGACAATGCAGCGGATATACTTTCAAGAGGAGCTACGGCGGATAAACTGATAAATTCTACAATATGGTGGAATGGACCCAATTGGTTGACCGACGGAGTCAACGATTGGCCTATATCGAACATTTCCTGTTCAAACCCTCCGGAGCTCAAGAGTAAAAATATTCTTTTATCTACTGATATTCAAGAATGGGAAATATTTGGAAAATTTTCCTCATTTATCAAATTGAAAAGGGTTACAGCATATGTACTGCGGTTTGTGAATAACTGCAGAAATATTAAAAGTAAAATTTCAGGTAATTTAAGTGTAGCTGAACTAGAAGCAAGTTTGAATTGTCTACTGAAATCAGCTCAGGCACATGCCTTTCAAAAAGAGTTCAAGACATTAAAAAACCAGGGAAATGTCAACAAAAATAGTAACTTAAAATCTCTTCATCCCTTTTTATGTGATGGTCTTATATATGTGGGCGGTAGATTACATTTAGCTACACACCTATCGTACCAACAAAGACATCCAATTATATTGCCAGCTAAACATAAGCTAACCGAATTGATTATACGTCACTATCATTATGTAAACTTACACGCAGGACCTCAAGCGCTATTAGCTGAAATAAGATTAAGGTTTTGGCCTATTTTTGGGAAAAATACTGTTAAAAAGATATTACATAAGTGTATTGTGTGTTTTAGGTGTAATCCTCGTATTGGTAACCAGATCATGGGAAGCTTACCGAGCGAAAGAATCACACCGAGCCGACCTTTTGCTATCACGGGAGTCGATTTTGCTGGACCGATTCCAACCAAAAGTGGGCCACTGAGGAGAGCTCCACTCGTGAAATCGTATTTATGTATTTTTGTTTGTTTTTCCACAAAGGCGGTTCATTTGGAATTAGTTTCGGATTTATCTAGCAATGCTTTTTTGAACAGTTTAAAGAGATTTATATCCCGTAGGGGAGAACCTGATAAGATCTTTTCCGATAACGCTAGCAACTTTCGGGGGGCCAGTAATAGGCTCAAGGAGCTGTATACCAGTTTGAGAGAGAACAACGACAAGATTCAAAATTATTTAGCTAACAGAGGTATTGAGTGGAGGTTCATAACCCCTCGAGCCCCTAGTCAGGGAGGGCTGTGGGAAGCTGCGGTCAAGTCAGCAAAGTTTCATTTGTATAGAGTCACTAGTAATTCTGCTTTAACCTTTGAACTTTTGTATACCTTAATTTGTCAGATTGAGGCCTGTCTAAATTCCCGTCCATTGACTTCCTTGTCTGATGACATCCACGATTACCAACCCCTCACCCCAAACCATTTCCTCATAGGCACTAAATCCTCTATCATTCCGGAGAGAGATGTCCGAGCCATACCAGACAACAGGCTGACCCAATATCAGAGAATCCATGCGCTAATGTTATCCTTTTGGTATAGATGGAAGCGAGAGTACTTGATGGAGCTACAAAAAAGGACGAAATGGCAAACCAGTAATCAACGGGCACTGCAAAAGGATGATCTGGTTATTCTGAAGGAAGATAATCTACCTCCACCATTATGGAAAATGGCGCGAGTTATATCTACACATCCCGGCGCGGATGGTGTAGTGCGAGTGGTTACCCTGAAAACCCCTCAAGGAATCTTTGTCAGGCCTATCACAAAGATATGTCTAATGCCTCTGGATCCGGAAGCTGAACCTGTGACGGACGCCCCGGACCCTTCAGTCAGTCCGGACACCCCGGACAACCATGATGAAACTTTTTAGGGTGAAAATATTTAAAAAAAAGACCCTTTAAAGATACCAATCCCAGGAACAACATGACAACCAATAAATTGATGATTGATTGCACCCCGCGCTGTGGTGCTTATATCGTGGACTGCACCTGGAGAAGATCCTAACCAATGGACTTGAAGAAAAAAAGACAATTGTGTTGTGTTGGGTTGGGTTTTATTATAATATTACTTTGTGTTGGGTTGTGTTCTATTATAATAGTATTTTGTGTTAAGTTATTATTTAAATATGTAAAAAAAAATTTTTGTTAATTTAAGTTTATGTAATTAGTTTAGGTTAATCACCTTAAAATTCAACTTGTGAATGTACATTTTTAAATAATAGTATAATAAGCAGTGCAGGATCATTTAGTTTTGGCTGCTAATTTATAATAGGTAAAATTATTTGTTAGTATTTGTACGGTATTTAGAGTTAGGATTTGTGTTTTTTTTTGCTTTTGCTTTGATTGTCTTCCCCTGTTTTTGTTATGTTTTCTTGAAGGGTTCCTAAATCGGTATGGGCGATTTAGTAACCCCGAGGCGGAAGCTATGTTAAAAATTGAGATACTACCAGCACCTATGGGTTGCTTGAGCAAGCTCCCAGACGTTGATATTTCGAATGGTGCGAGGCTTGGCTGGACGCTGAGTGTTCGCAGCCTGTTTTAACTACCAAGTACATACTATGGAGGAAGCCATTTTTTTTGTAGATGCTTTCGAATGTCAAAATGTATAATCGTAGATTCTTTAAATGTGTGCAGGTTTTTATGTTATAAAAGTGCTAGCATCCCATTATTATTGCTTCTTCCCAACGCAAGTTTTAACAGTAAACAACTGCCAGTGTTTGGCCCGGTGTATTGACGCCGTATTATAATACATTTATAACATGTCCAAGTGAAATAAACAGTGAAGTTTTTTGCAAGGATAATTATTTTATTTAAAAGGACCCCTATCAATTTTGAACAAGGCTCAGCTGGGGTAAATCACCAAGTTAGGCTCAAATTATCAAATAATATTTTTAAGCATGTAAAGTTATTGTATCAAATAATAATAAAAATGCATGTAGGTATTTTGAAAATAAAATTATTATTGGGTATCTAGGAACAATATATAAAGTTGTTAAAACAAACAAAAAAGTTGCATACTATAGTACCTACTACTAGTACTTGTGCGTATATTAAAAATTTCATTTAAAAATAATGGACAGTAGATATTTTTTTCATATCAAATTGAGAAGGAAAAGTAAATTTTCATCAAAGGCAGGTAGGCAGTAGGTACTTGCAGACATTTTTCAATTTACTCAGTCTACAAAATATTGCGGAAGTAATGAAGTAGGTACATACTATAAGTAAATATTGAAGGATGTAGGAAATTTGAATTTCAGATTTGCGTAGCCATCTGCCATAAATTCACAACGAAGACCTTGACGGAAAAAGCTGTTAAAATAATAGGACACTTGCTATTTTCACAAACTTCGCATTCTGTGCTGTTTCTGTTTTAGCTGGGGTCCATGGCGAATCAACCGGCCAAACAAACTAAATTGTCTTAGAACACGATTTGCACAGAGACCCGTCTAAAAACATAAAAATGCACAGGATGCAGGAATTATTTATTTCTTCTAACACAGCCACAAAATGCCCCCATTGCTCCTCTCTCCTGTACCCACTCTCATATTTTCATTGATACCATTGTCTATGTCCATTCTTTTCAATTGACACCATTGTCTATGTCTATTATTTATAATTAGTATCAATAAAAATCCTGAAGAATTGAGCGTTGCTCACGAAACATGTTTGTTTTGTATACAATAAAAGTGGTAAAAACTAAGTATTTTATTAATTGGAATTATTTATATTATATTATTTATACTTTATTTTTTTCTGGGCTTATAAGAAGACTAATTAAAAATACTCGAGTAGTTCAAGGACAAATTTGTGTTCTATTCGCAGTATTTAATTAGATCATCTAAAATATATCTAAGCGAACTAATTTTCAAACCAAAAACACATGATTTTGCATAACTCAGTAGTGCATCGCCTCAAAAAACATGGACGACATTAGAAAATTAATATTACACGCGTCAAAAGGCGAAATACAAACGGGCGACTTAAATCGATTCAGGCGTCCAAGGGGTCAAGTCCTAATTATCTATTTCGGCTTACATTTAATCTGGTGTTAAAAGACTGTTTTAAAAGGCTATTTTTAGCGTATTATTTCTAGAAGTTCAACACACATGCAGCTCTATGATATATCTTTCATTTGAACTCCATTTTTAAATTCTTCTTTTGTATTAATTCATCTTGTGTTTTGTCTAATGGCCAGTGAAAGTGCATTGTATAGTTTTGTTGCAAGTATCAAAAATTTCTTCGGCCAAAAGTTGTTTTAGCAAAAGGTATAAGTAGATGCCATTTGGTTCTAGTATCTCGTGCAGTTTGGACATATTTAAAGGTACTTCTACGTTGCCTAATGTCGAAGACACAGTTTATCCTGAATATTTCATCGTTTTAATATAATCTTTATAACTAGTTTCTGAGCTTTATAAATGGGATCAATGACGGCAGCGTTAGCTCTTCCCCAGGCTATAATACCGCACTCAATTAAAGATTGACACAGTGCGTGGTAAATTGTTTTGATTCAGGCTAAGAACGTGGCTAGTGTTATTCAGTTTAAAAGTTCTAATGTCGATCAAAAATAGTTAACTTCTTGATTAAATACACCATTAAGTGATATATTCGTTCGAATGGCCGATGAATCCATAGCCAGTCTCTATCCCCCGGGGACAGGATGCATTATATAGTTACCACAACCAACTGTCATTAAAAAGTGTATTTTATTTATTTTTGATTTTATTTGTTTTGGTCATGCAACGTTCATTAGCGACATGAAGGAGATCATTCATTAGGAATGAAACGAAAAATAAGCGTACCGTTGCGTTGGTTTGGAATACGTGAGATGGCCTACCATAAAGACAATATTTTATTTAATCTATTTTAACTTTGTTTCAATGTATTTAGTCGCATCACATCTCGAGATAGTATCATTTTGGTTTTTCTATTGGATGTTTCACACTAAAGTAGGTAGATACTAGACACCTACTCAATCATCAAATATTACAATATAATGTTGGGTTCACAATAAATTATATGTAACGTCTGACGATAATATAAAAATTTCAAGGTGATCTATAACTCATAGATGGGTGCTCCTCTCAGCGACAATGTATACCTACCTACTATGGTGGTATTTCACCACTTCTGTGTAAACTGTTGGGAATTCATCAAGTTACTTTAATGGTGGAAACGTCATAACACGTGATATACTCGTTTTGTCTTTAGGATTTTTTTTACATTAGCTCCACACAGGATGATCTATGGAAAATAGTTCCCCTCACGGCCTATGTCATCTTGGGGGTGCTGTGTGGAGGGTCTTTTTAGGGAAAAGAAGGAGAGGAAGTTGTGGGAAGGAAAAGGTACGAGGGGTGGATAGGAATTTGGGGTCAGTTTGTCCAGGAGTGACTGTGGAGAGTCCAGGGCAGACGCATCCACCGCCAAGATCCGAACAAACCTCAGCCCATGAACCCGGTCACCCCTGCTAAGTCACCAAACGTAGCGAACCACTTGGGGTGACCTATAGCAGAGTGGCGGTACCCATAGCCGCCTCACAAATTGTCCTTAGAGTATCATTCGAGTCGGCCACACTAATATAGAATAGTCAATTCGTAATTATTAATATTTTTATTTAAAAAAAACAGCTTTCCCAGCGTTGTCCGGGCTTCACGAAGAGTTTTTTTAAAAATCAGATGTAGACAGTCATTATTTTCCTCTTATTTTGAACGTCAAGTGCAAAATTTTATCAAGTAGCATCAGAACTCTGCTTCGAAGTGTGGGAAAAGCTGTGGGGATAGTTTTTTGAAATCTTGTGCAGAAGATAACCTTCTTCTTGTTTTGAAGGTCAAGTGTGCAAAATTTTATACCTCGTAATAAATCTGTAGATTTGTAACAAAAGCTAGACTGCCTACCACATCGTCCTCCGCTACATATAGGTACTCTTCTTTATGTAAATACTAGCTTTTGCCTCGGGCTTCACTCGCATAGTATTGGGGAGTTTCCCACTCCGCCTCCTCCACCTTCCCTATCACCACTCCACCCCCCCCCCCTCCCCCCTGCCCCCTTCCATATTCCATTCATCTCCCCCCACACCCCCTCCCTCCATACCCGTTACATTTATTTTTCAAACAGCTCTCGTGCCATTTATTAAAACGTAACAATCAAACACGCGCAGTTTCGAATTTATAATATTAGGATAGACATTTATAATATTAGTATAGATTAGTATTTTACACATACCTATTTGAATTTTTACTATCAAAGGAATCTCCATAGTAACCTAAACAAATAACAAAATGACAGTGTACATCAAACAATTACTAAGCAACGCTTCGCTTTTCGTCCGTACAATAAACTTAAAATAAATAATTTCATAACGCCAGAGCTTATCCATAACGCCAGAGCTTACTCGCAAATAATAATATAGCTTTCTATTAGTGAAAGAATTTTTAAAGTCCATTCAGTATTTATTGCGTTAAAGAGTAACAAACATCCATGCATTCGCACAAACTTTCGCCTTTATAATATTAATAGGATATAATCGATGATTCGTGAACGAAATTTGTAATTTTAATTTAATTATTCTATTTACTAAATCCATCAACCAAGCTTTAGAATCACTTGTCATTGAGCCAACCTTCTATCAAATAATATTTGTGACATGGACATGCGTAATAAACCTTCTCAAAGTTTCTCCAAGTATGCATATTTAACATTATTTAGAAGCCGATACCAGGTACTGCTTACAGAGGGCAATCGATCGTAACAATAGTGTAGGGCTCTCCCAGTCTATTCTTATCAATGGAGAAACTGTATTGAAAATGAATTAATGTTCGATGTACTGGAAATAGATTTCTTAATTAGTGTTCATCGAGATATAGGTGGATAAATCATTATCAGAGATTAATAGAGAGCAACAAACCAACGGATAATAGTGTTATCCCAATTAGCGAGAAAACCGGCCATGGCATTATTTCATGGTTTAGTAATAAAAATGGACACCACAATTTTACCAGGCAAAGGTAAAATGATTTTAATAACAGAGAATCTTGAGAAATACCAAATAATTGATTAAAATAATTTTGATAACAAAACCAATTATAAAAGTCAAAGGCTCATCCACCAAAATTGTTTTGCAATAGGAATTTTTGGTTCAATATTTTTCTTTGATTATTATTTATTAGCGTTTTTCTTATATGGATGGTCATTCTTTTGTTTCTCAAAATGTTCCAGAAAATTTAATCTTATATGTAAAAGGTCTGTTACTTTGTTGACAGGCGGAATGCAAATTTTCTCTATGAGATGGTATGCGAATGTAGAATCATTTTTATGCTCTTCGAATCTAGTTGAAAAAGCCTAGTTTGGTAAAGCCTTTGATCGCCGAAATAGCTGTCAGAATAATAAAAATTAAAATACTTGCAAAAATTTGATTTACCTTTGTTATAAAACATATATTTCCAAAGTCTTAAAATAAATTTAAAAAAATGGTTTTACTGCAGATTGAACCTTTCTCCCCGAAGACTGGAGTCAATAACACTGCAAACAGCCAAATTCCGACAGGATAGGACCGAAATTTATTTCGTATATTAAGTGCTATATAAAATTCAATGTAATCGACGAGGACCCTGTCTGCCGAGTTTCAGATTGATCGGATGTCGGGAAGTGGGTTAATTTCTACTTCAAGGATTCCACGTCTTTCAATCTTTTATTCATTCATTTAATCAAGAAAATAAAAGTGAAATTCAAATAGAAGTATTTTAAATAATACCGCAAAAGAGTTACAAATACCTCAAACCATTTGAAAACTTTGATCCCATATAACATCCCCAATTACTTTATGTTTCCGAAAAAGGTGTGAAGGGGGGGGAAATGGGGAGGAAAAAGGTGAGGAAGGGTTATTACGATCTAAATCACCAAACATGGCTAATGCCATTTCAAGTAATGAAGTAATGCAATATTTCAATTCTGAATGGTGCGGTCTTTCACCAGGGTTATACTGAGGGTATCTTCTACTAGATCCAATGGAATTATGATAATTAAACACAATAATAATAAATTTGCATTGGCTGTTATGACATCATTATCTACGTATCTACGAGTAGATATACTGATTAAGGGATGTTGTTAAATGTATACTTAACGATGAAAATTATATAAAACAATTGGTGATCTGAGGGGTGATTTTGAAAATTGCATAACAATCCATTTTAGGCAGTTCATTGTAACATTAAGTTACCAAAACCCATTGTTTGCATTTTAATTTATTTATTGTTTGAAACATTTACAGAGAAAAAAAAGTAAATTAAAAAATATATCAATTGAGTGACTTAAAACTAAGTATTTAAAAAATTTTTATTTACGAGTGTTAACACAATTATTACATTAATGACATTGCCATTTTGATGTGCGTAGATATTAACACTCCAATTTAAAAAATCACAGCATGCGTAAATCAAGGTTTTGTGTTGTTACTAGGTGGATATGCTTCTAGTGAAATTACAGAAATAGTATTAAGTAAAATAATATATTTTAAAATTTTTTGAAAAGATTCCTATACCAAGAGCTGAGAATCTAAAAAAATATAAACAGATTCGAATTTATAGGGGCAACAGATTTTTTTTTTTTTTTTTTTTTTTATTAAGGAGAAAATACAGATACAGACGTCAATTGACAAGAATATACAAAACAATTAATAGAGAATTCGCCTGCATCCAAACTATTTCTCACGAATTAACATTGACAGCAGATAAAAACATATACAAATATTTTTACCGTTAAATACGGAAAAGACGTATGTATATATACATAAGTAAATATTATTTTACAGAGAGATGAAAAAAAAAATGCGCAATATCCTTATAAAAGTTTACAAATTGTTTTTGGAAAAATTTTGATGGTAAGACCAAATATATATATAGATAAAAAATAATGTCATACAGAAATTTAAAAAAAGAAAGGTAGTTAAAATTATAAACCAAGCAATGTCTAAGGTATTGTACTTTGTAGGAAAACGGCCTTCAATTTTCTACTAAAAGTACTGCGTGTATCAAAAAATAAAAAAATAAATAAGTCGGAATCCTTGATGTTTTGATTTTGATTAAACGATTCGCACATTCTTCTGATTGGATCCCTGACACCAGCATTTGTACGCGTCCGGCTAATGTGGAATAAGTCGTTAAGCCTTGTTACTCTGGGTGGTATTTTGAAGTTTATTAGTTTCAGTAGGTCAGGACAGTCGATAAAGTTATTGCAGATTTTATAAAGCGTCATGAGGTCAAGGTATGTTCGCCGGTTAGTTAGAGTGGTGACGTTATAATTCAAGAGCATATTTATGTACCCCCGTTTAGGTGCGCTCATTCTGTAATTGAGGTATTGCAGAAATTTCTTTTGAATACTTTCAATGTTGACTTTATAGACACCGTAAAGTGGTGTCCATATGGAGGTGCAGTATTCAAGTTGAGAACGGACCAGCGTGTAGTAAAGTAGAAGATAAGTTTCAGGTTTTCGAAATTCGCGGCTGTTTCTGATGACAAATCCTAGCATGCGGTAAGCTTTATTCACAATGTTCTCAATGTGCGCATCGAAATGGAGTTTAGAATCAAAAAGTACGCCTAGATCTTTTATACAGTAAACGCGCTCGAGTAAATAGTTACCAATACAATAATTGTGTATAATAGCGTTGTGATTTTTAGTGAAGCTTATTTGTTTACATTTGTTGTAACTTAGGTAAATTTTGTTTTCATTGCAAAATGCTTCGAACCTTACTAAGTCACTTTGGATGAGCAGACAATCGTTTAAATTCCTAACAATGGCAAATATTTTTATATCATCGGCGTACAAAAGAAATAAACAATGCATGAAACATTTAGTAACAGTGTTACATTGTTAATGTAACATTTGTAATGTAACATTTGTTAACATTGTTAATGTACCACGTATAACTAATTTAACTTTATTAATAGTATCGGTCAACACAGATAATATTTTAATAAATATACTTTTATTAAATAATTTCCTTCAGGGCCTATATTATCATCTTTGAATATGATGTAAATATAGCATGAAGTGAAATTTATTATTGAGAATTTTGAAATCGGCCTAGTTGGGAAAGATGCTCCATATATTAACAATTAAAAGTGATTTGTTTTTTGATATTCACAATACTTGGACATCGCCAAATTTTTATATTTTATCATTTTCACGATTTTACCTGAGTATTTATAGCTCATAAACGCGAAATAAAACAGACATTAAATTTGTATTTTAAAATATATTTTACACGGAACAAATAGTGGAAAGAAAAATTGTACACATATTATTTACCGCTTTGAAAAACTTGAAAATTGCCAAAGTTGCTATGAACGGTACTGCATTTAGTGTCAAAAAGAGGCATAAGGTTTCGTGACTCTTAATCTTGTTTTTATTAAACCATCTCAAGGGTTCGCAGACAGCATCTGATGCTTCTTTAACAATTTTCACACATCCCTCTGGGCCTTAAGCAAATCACTCGGTTACATTTTCTCAATTCATAACACCATATAATCATCTACCGAAAAATCAAAAACAGGCACTTAAATGATATGAATAACGTCTGATTGCATTTTCATTTACCGAGCTACCAATATTCTTTTCAACGCAATCTCTCTTAACTATGGAATCATGGCTAATAATATGTTTTTGTGATACCCAAAAACCATTGCACTGGATTACTGTATTGAAAATATATTTAAAATCACTGGACAAATATCGTGAAAGCACCATTGTTTCATGCAAATGTCTTGCACCGGAAATACATATTGGTTTGGTATTAACGTTGAACCACATAGACGCGTAAACTGTCGTTAAAGTTAACAAATTTTCTGATGGTTTTAGAGTAGAAATGTAAAACCGAAGAATCCGCTTTGCTTTAGTTAGCCACCTGGAATGTGCAATTTAAATGTTTTTTTACTAGTTTTCATTGCGGAATTAGTCAATGGTTTTACATATATATTCATATATAGCCGTGTTTGGTGACCAGATCTGAATAGCCAGGTGCTTCCCCACCTTCCTCTTCCCTACCTCATTCCCTACCCAAAACCTTCAGTCTCACAACATACCCCATTTGGGGATGCCATAGTCTCACTGGCTCCAGACGGGAGCAGTTGGGACTCTTGTGCGGTATTCATCTAAAAAAAAATATCGCTGATCTGTACTTAAATCCTGTTCATTTCTCACACTTGCCAAAGAACATTAAATAACTTTAAATTTCACGGCAGGAAGTTGTTCACACTTATTTAAGGAGTTTTCAATAATTCCTGTAAAATTTTGCGGTCCAGTCTTGGTTTTATCGATGCAGTTAAAAAGTAGTCGCAAAATGAGCTCCTTTGCGTGTTACTGTTAGACAATCCACTTTAAAGTCCGTTTGAGAAGTAATTGAACACACTAAATCACAAATCTTTTGTAGCCCGTATTGATTAGAGTTACATCGCATCTAATTGCAACAAACTATTCAATATCGACGAATTTACTCCTGTACAAAACATGTATCGTTCTTTGAAATTGAGCCAACATCTTATAAGTAATACAGCGGAAACAATATTTGCCTAACGTTCTGGCCACAACAGGGAAGGCTTTCACTGCAGCATGGTCAGCGTGATGCTGAATATTTTTTCGTTATGCTTCATATACAAAAAACATCGTAATATATCTTCACAAATAGGCAAAAGATTCAAAAGTGATTCTCATCCAGATGCCACATTCAAAGTTCAAAGAACAGTCAATATAAACAATGTAGAGATATAAAAACGGACAGAAAAATTCTCTACTGCTGGATAAAAAATGGGAAAATCTTCATTCGTGTAAGTGATACAACACCCATAATTTTAATTGCGGACCAAGATGACGTTAACAGACTTTCAACATTGAAGACAATGCCCACACAAGATGCTTCTACATCGGCCCTCCCTTTAGGAAACTAAATTTACAGAAGAATATCAAACGTATTACTATTTATATCAAATTTAACCTCTTGCAGTACCTTAACATAATATTCAATTTCTACTTAGTCATAATACACGAATCATCACTATACGTTAATTACAAATTCCCTTTAAACTCTTGTCAAATAATGTTAAAACATGTTTTTATCAATTGTTTGAATTGCAATTGTATTAGTAATCTGTCCATAGATATAACAATCAATCTGTCAAAACAAAAGCCTCTTAAAACCATAGACATTTTAATTTACCACAAACAAAAACAAAAAAAATCGTATGTTCAAAAATGCCCCCAATCACAGCATAATTATTTTTTTCCAAACTATTTTCCAAACAATTTCACGAACATAATATTTAAAAATGCTTAACATATATTTTCAAAATGTGCGAGGTCTTCGCACAAAAACTCATAGCTTCTTAAATCAGGTCCTTTTGAACAATTACGATATTTATCTTATATGTGAAACTTGGCTAAATAAATCAATCCAGGACAGTGAATTGTTTGACAATAGGTATGATGTATTTAGAGAGGATCGGAACTACTTTTTGTCTGGACAGCAGCAGGGAGGGGGGGTACTAATTGCAACATCCAAATCTCTGAAGGCTCAGAGAATTCCCTGGTCTACGTGTACTGAGGAGATCTAGATATCAGTGCCAATACTAGGTAACAATAATAAACTCAAAAATTTATATATCTGCTGCACATATCATCCACAAAACACCAACTACATCCACAACCTAACTCATCACTTCAACACCACATCAGACCTGCACGCAAATCACCCGGAAGGATTGTTTTTATTAGCTGGAGACTACAATATATCCAAACTAAACTGGAAGTTAACCGAAGGGCAAAACCAATTAGAACCAAATTTTCCAGAAGACACTGCTAGCTGTGCCTTGGTAGACTTCCTTTCATTCACCCAACTACACCAATTCAATTCTATAACCAATACAAACAAACGAATTCTTGATTTAATCATGACAAATATTTCAAAATGTAGTATAACCCATTGTACCGAACCTCTGACGCCTGAAGATTCACATCACAGAGCATTAGACATAGAGTTATCACCTGTTACTGTACCGTCTCTCTCCAGCTCATCTAGGACAGTTAAAATGTTTCACCGAGGTGATTACGGTCAAATCACTGAGGAATTATCCAAAATAAATTGGAAACTCCAATTTCAAGGTAAGGATACCGAAAAAGCCGTATTAGATTTTTACAATATCATAAATGACATTATTCGCAAATATATCCCCGAAAAAAAAATTAACGGTAATTTAGAAAGGTTTCCCCCCTGGTACACTTTACCACTTATTAAAATTGTAAAAGAGAAATTAAAATATCACAAGAAATGGAAAAAATACAAGAACCTGGCTGACTACCAATCATTTTCAGTACTGAGAAATCGTCAAAAGAAGATCGCGTTAGAATGTTATGAAAACTTCATTATGACGGCAGAAGATTCAATAAAAAAGTGCAGCAAACAGTTCTGGTCATTTGTTAAATCAAAGAAATCCTCTTCCGATTTACCAAAGCAAATGTATCTTGGAGATATTTCCTGCAATGATGGACAATCCATATGCGACCATTTTAGTGATTATTTTAGATCAGTTTTTGTAGAAAATTCCAACCCTCGCCTCAATCTTATAAACTGTGAGAATGATGACGACAACTCTAATCTACATATCCACAATATTAACTTCAATCAATCATGTGTACTTAGTTATTTAAAAAAACTTGATCCGAATAAAAGTGCGGGATCTGATTTAATTCCATCCATATTTTATGTAAAATGCCGGGACCAATTGGCTTATCCTCTCTCCTTGCTATTCAAAATGTCATTTGAAGAAGGCAACTTCCCCAACGTCTGGAAACAAGCACTCATTACACCAATCCACAAAAGCGGGGACAAAACTAACATTACCAACTACAGGCCCATCTCCAAACTCCCAATTGTCAGCAAAATCATGGAAAACATAGTTCTTGATCAACTTTTTCCGGCGGTACAAACAATCATATCTAAAAATCAACACGGCTTTTTCAGAAAACGGTCGGTCGAGACAAACCTTCTGGAATACACAGATTTTATTTTAAATTCTATGGGTGGTAAAAATCAAGTAGACTCTATCTATACGGATTTTTCAAAAGCCTTTGATAAAATTAACATTGACCTGCTTCTGAAGAAACTGTTAAAAATCGGGATTAATGGTGACCTTCTCAGATGGATCAAATCATATGTAACAAACAGAAGTCAAGCAGTTAGAGCTAAGGGTTTCTCCTCGCGTTTTTACAGTATACCTTCAGGAATCCCGCAAGGATCACATCTCGGACCTCTCTTGTTTATTTTATATATCAATGATATAGGTAAATGCTTTAAAAATTCCAAATTCCAAATTTTTGCTGATGACACTAAGATTTACAAAAAAATCACTAATATTAATGACAGCCTAGAATTGCAAGATGATATCAATAGGCTTGGAATATATTGTGCTAACAACCAACTGTTCCTTAATCTGGAAAAATGTAACACAATATCATTCACCAAAAGCATAAACCCCCTAATATTCCCGTACAAAATCAATGACGTAGAGATAAAAAGATGTTGTGAAGTGAGGGACTTAGGAATAATAATGGACTCCGGAATGTCTTTCCGAACACATATAAATTCCATCTGTGACAGGGCGTACAAACTTCTAGGATTCATCATAAGAGTGACCAAACCATTTAGGTCTCCACACGTAATCAAAATACTGTACGTCTCTTTTGTTCGCTCAATATTAGAATTCGGATCAGTCATATGGAATCCCCAATACAAAGTAAATATTGAAAGGTTAGAAAGAATTCAAAAAAAGATATTGAAACACCTAGACTTTAAATCCTTTCGAACTTCAGAAAACCTAAAAGACTCATTAACATTCCATAATTTATCAACTTTAGAAGATAGAAGAAATATATCCGACCAAAAATTTTTATTCAAAATCATTAACAACGTTGTTGACAACAACTATCTTCTAGAACACATTAATTTCCACTGTCCAATAAGAAACACAAGGTCAAACCAACTATTCCACATCCCACACTCAAAAACAAATTACACACAACATTCGTTTCTCCGAAGGACGTGCACAAAATACAATGATATCTTTTACGACGCTGATATTTTCCATTTGTCCTCAGGCCAATTTATTAAATCCATAATAGAAAAAATTAAAACAAATTGTTAATTACGAACTCTCCACCCCTGCTGCATGTTATTTTTTTCATTCTCATTATGTTGGTTTTCCTTCTTTTTATTATAATAATAATATTTGGATGATTTATATATCCCATATGCTTTAATTTGTGTGTGTTTTTTTTTTTTCTTTCATTTCTGTTGTATATATATATATTTTTCTTTTTTTCTACCACTTTATGTTTTCTTTAATGTTTTAATCCATGTTTATATATTATAAATTGTAGCGGAAACTTCGCTGGTTAATGTAATCATGTAATATGTTACTTTCTTATAAAATATGTATAACTGTTTGTTTCCTAAATAAACTAAAATAAAAAAAATAAAAAAATAAACCCTTAAATAGCCTATCAAAGAATTGTTGAATATCCTAATGCAGCACCCAATAAAAAATACTACGTAAGCTTTAACTCGACCGACGCGCACTTTGATAAACAAAGAACACCGAAGAGACGTAGGCCTAACACATTATAACACCCCTAATAAACACAATAATTCTCCGAGTTCTTTAAGAAGGGCAAGTCCTAGTCCGTTTAGAGCAGTGGTTCTCAACCAGTCCATGAACCACAGGTGGTCCGCGAGATTTAAAATGTGGTCAGCCAAACATTCGTTCATTTTACTACAAAACCGAATCGAAAGGCGTCCAAAAGCTGATTGGTAACCCTTTTTGTATAAGTGTATTGGAGAAGTAGCTAAAGAAGTCCAAGGAGAGCTCATTCTTGTACCACGTGGTTACTATGAGAACAAATAAATATCATGGCGGTCCCTGGTCAAAAAAGGGTCAGGAACCACTGGTTTAGAGGGAAGCCCAATTCGCTAGATATGATGGAAAATTCATCAAGATCAAGTGTTTGAAACACGTTTCGGGTCGGAGGATTGAGTGCCCTGGAGGAAAAAGTTTAATTCTTGCTACAGCGTTACTTTAAAATTTTATCAAAGAAGAATAAATAAATACATATTCCTTTTTTATTTAAATACAAGCATTTCTAAGAATCGGGAGAACATTTTTGTGTTTTCAAATTTTTATGAAAAATTCAAAGTGGTGGCGATATCCTAATTATAAATATTTATTTTTTATTTAAGATAAGTACATAACGGAGCACCAATCCCGCCTATGCCAAATTCTATATTACGGAAAAAAAATTCTCCATACCAGACCGCTCCACCCTAATATATACTCGTATATCTACGTATTCTGAACTTGAGTTAAACAGCATATGATTCACTGTATGTACGGTAAAATTTGTTATGTATTCGTTAGACATATCCCTACATAAAAGCCTAACATGAATTTATTTACCGGAATTCTTACCTACGAAGATATATACCAGAGGATAGATTCTCAATCTTTTTTCGTCCACCGCCCACTTTGAGAATATTTTTATTTCATCGTGAATCATCCGAATCAGCAATTGTCGTCACGATTATGTTTACCACAATGGGGGGGGGGGGGGCGTAACGGGATACCACGACGGAGGGGGCGTAATGGGATGCCAGGACAGGGTGATGAAGGACTTGCATATATTACTGATTCTGATTATTTTGAGCAAGAAGGACACACATGGCAAACGTAAGCAATTAGTTCTAGTTTTAGATAGAAAAGAAGATATTCGACATATAAAAGTATAGTAAAAAATAAAGGGACATCCTGAAATCTAAGGCTGTCTGGCTAAAAAGGCTTGCTTAGGTTAATAAGTTCATGATGTTACCGTTGTAAGTAGAAATGATTACCAGTCAGCTCCCAAGATGGAAAGAATCGCTTCCCAGGTCCAAGATCAAACTCGTAGAGATTTTTAAAATGATTCGTCAAATTTCAGCCAAGGGGACCGCCCAATGCTCTGGGCTGCTACACAAACCACTTTCTTTTCAAATCTGCTGACTTGAATCTCCTGCATGATCGATAACTGTTGCATTCAAAAATATTGCAGGACTCGCAAAATAACCAATACCCAAATGTCAATGGGCAAGTACTTGAGGTGGAGGTTATCCACCTCTTACCCGCCCTGGTATAAGTAACAGATGGTTACTCCTTCAAGGCTCTCGCAAGATTCTATTTTTTTTGTTAAACGAAGGTACATTTATTTATTTTGAACGAATCTAGACCTCCAGTGTCCTTGCACACGTTGTTAGTAAGCGGTATATAAGTGCTTGACAGGAAAAACAAAATGCAAAAAAATAGGTTAGTAAGACAAAGATAAATTAAATAGGGCAAAAGAAAAACTCATTCATGAGGCTCCATTAGGCGTCATTGCATCTGTAAAAACCTGTAAGCACCTGCATAAAATAGAGAACAAGTACTGGAGGTGCCACGCACCGAGACTATAAATAAAGTGTGTATGAAAGGGGGCACACGCCTTGTTACAAACACTTTCATGTAACAGAGTAAGCCAGCCAAGGAATTGAACACGGGAGGCCTGGGTGGGACCCAAACGCGATGCCAACTCAACCACTGACCGGTTGTTATACTACTTGAATTCCAGACCTCAATTTCGGCGTTTTTGTCATAGTTTTAATGAATATTAAATTTTAAATATTCACTAAAACTCCTCACTTCCGGAAGAATGAAAACTACATGATATCTTGATCACAAACTCGACATATTTTTATGTATGATTGCAAGATTCAAACCCGAAGGACTCGTAAATGCTATCTAGATAGTGTCTTGGATAAATTTTATCTATTTTTATTTTTAGTATGCGACATCTATTGACTTTTCTGCAAGTCTAGAATAATATTTATTTTTATTTTTAACTTGTTGAGTAAAACCTCAAATTGTAATATTTTAATTAAATGAAGACAATAATAGCGAAACTCAGAAAAATAAAAAAAAAATACGGTCGCATCTAGAACACGAAAGATGTGTCAACGCAAAAACTATACATTCTTACTAAATAAACATAAAATACATTCATTCCCCAGAAAAGAGAAGAAGAAAATATGATTTATCTTTTATTTTTTGTTTAAACTTATTTCCACCGAATTAGACCGTTATGAACTACGACATCTCGAAGTACCAAATCGAGCAACTAGGCCAAATATATTATTCTCCTAAAGTAATTCCAGGACCAACTACCGCAAACATGCATCTATTCCTCGCATTCACACACTTTGTAAGGCGGATATGGATACCGCCGCCCCGGTAACCACTTATTGGATTATCAACACCTCTGCCATAGGTCACCTCAAGTGGTTCATTACGTTTGGTGACTTAGCAGGAGTGCCCGGTTTCATGGGATGAGGTTTGTGCGGATCTTGACGGCGGATGCGTCTGCCCACCAACTGCATGGCAGGCCGGATCGGGAGAGTCTGGTTGAGGACGACTTGTACACCTCTCCAACAGGACTCTCGGAACATCGCCTTACCCCCTGTGGCCGGATAGATTCATACGTCCGTCACTCGTGGACATACTGACCCCCAGATTCCTACCCACCCCTCATACCTTTTTCCTTCCCACAATTTTCTCTCCCTCCTTTCTCTAAAAATACTCCCCACATAGCATCCCCAAAGATGGCATAGGTCCTGAGAGGAATTATTTTCCTCAATACCTCCTGTGTGGAGCTAATGTACAATAAAAAAAAAAAATGGAAACAAATTCACCTCAAATATCGACATATTTAGGGTGTGTTTACAGTATAAGAGATAATGAATAATATTTTCATGTAGCATAATGTTATTAATTAAGAGCATCGCCTAGGAAAGACAGCACATATTTTATATTGGTAATTTGTAAATTTTGTGGAATGAATTTATAGTTATTTGATTATTTATTTTATTTTTTCTTTGTTTTACAATTTTTTATAGAAAAATGAGTCCTTACTGGGGCACCCTGTTCTAAGGTCACATTGTACAATTTTTCGTGTTTGAAATATAAGTAAATACATCTGCGAAAAAGCACTGTGTTAAAATTTTGCTGATTTGACTTAATGATGCAGTTTTGTTATTCGGTTGCCACTCTTTAATCTACGAAGACGCATTATGTCCTACTTATAATAACTACTAAACCTCATTAAAAGCTACATATCAGAAAGGTTACAGTTAGTCAGGGTTCAAAATGAATCAAGTCAACCAATACAAATCCAATATGGAGTCCCGCAAGGCAGTGTCTTAGGCCCGATTTTATTCCTGATATATATAAATGATTTATGTGAATTAAACTGTCACGGCTCAGTCATTTTGCAGATGACACAGTCCTTCTATTCCATTGAAAGTCATGGGAGACTGTATTTGAAAAAGCTGAAAAAGGGATGAATCGGGTAAAACAATGGCTTGATTCAAATTCACTAACACTAAATGATACAAAAACTAAATATATTAAATTCAAAATCCACAACAAACAGACGGATAACCTCAATACAAACCTAAACATAAAAATTCATAAAGACTGTATAAACGTGAACCGAGAAACTCCTTGCAACTGTCCAAAATTGAATGAAATACAAACAATAAAATACTTTGGAATAATAATTGATCAAAACATAAATTGGAACTCCCAAGTGGAAAATGTGAGCAACAAATTAAAAAAAAAACTAACCTATTTTTTAAAACAATAAGAAACATTTTAGATAAAGAACAGCTAATTAAAATCTATTATGCCTTAGCCCAATCTCAACTACAATATGGTCTTATCGGATGGGGAAGCTCATGCGATTCCACTATAAAACCAGTCCTCGTAGCACAAAGGGCAATTATGAAAATTATACTTAGAGTACCCATCAGAACCCCTACAGACTATGTTTTTAAAGCGCTGAATTTAATGTCACTGAAACAATTATATACAAAAGACATTCTAACGTGCGCATTTAAAAATCAGGATAACTTTACACAGACAAACTGGGGCCGATTCACAAGATCTACATTACAACATATATTCTACCAACCTACAAATAAAACGACTTTTGGACAAAGAAATATGGAATACTTCTTTGTAAAATTATTTAATTTACTCCCTCTTGCAATGAAAACCATAAAAAAATAATCGCCTTCAAAAGAAGCATAAAAATATGGATTATGGACATGGGAAGGAAGAAAATAGATTCAATTTTGCAACTTCACAAAGAATAATGCTTGTTTTATACTTTCTTTTAGATCTAACTTCATAATTTTCTTTGGTTATATTCTAACATAGGTATTTATTTATAAATCAAATAATAAAACTTGTACAATGTGTTCTTAGAACGGGGTACCCCAGTAAGGACATATTTTCTCTAAAAAAACTGTAAAAAAATAAAATAAAATAAATACTTTTCGTGTTATTATCTAAACTATGTGATGTACTGTCTTTTTTCTACTCTCTTATATTTGTCTGTATTTTATTTACTCCTGGGCACTTGGCACCAGTCGTAATGTTTCGTCTTTTCATACTTATTTAACTCTCCTTCCATCGGCAAGACAGTTGTAATATTCTCGCCTTTTCTCTTGGCTCTGATCGATATTTAAATTCTTAAGGCTTTGCATATGTGTGGTAGGGATGGAAAATTCCTCCCCTACGTCACACAAGCCTTTATAAAATTGGACCCTTATTTCCTCTGATAACTACAGAAAGCTACTTAAAGCTCCCTTGTACTACATACCTTTAGCGATATATGTACTTAACTAATAAATACGTTATTTACGACTTTGAACGTAAATATTTTCGTATTTAGGTTGTAATTAAACTCCATCAAACGTTGTGTAATTTTTTGATTTATGATATAGAACTTTAATTACTTTAAATTTTGTGGTAACCCTCTTGATTCTAAACAGAGTGTTGAATTTCAAACTGTATTGGTCTCTCTCTTGCAAATTTAACCTTAAGTATTTCTCTAAATGAACTAACTTCCCTTTGACGTTTATTATGATTCCCTACATCCTAATGAATTCATGAATAAGCAATACTAATCGAAACTACACATGACTAATTGAACAGATAATTAAATATAACTCAAATGGTTAAATGTTAGTAAATTTGATTATGATTGTATCTCGTATCTGCTGGGCGCCCCTCCGTTTAGATTCAGCTGCTATAAGGTACATATAAAGATGGATTTAGTAGGTTAATGTAATTAGTTAATTGCATATTTGACGAACTCAGAATAACCCTTTTTCTGGCAAAATTTGGCTCCTGCCTCCATCAAGTAAGCCGGGTGATTAGAAGTCAACCCAAAATTCGCACAGTCTTTTGGCACGGTTCAATTGATTGATACCTAAGTTATCGCGTCCCAATTGACCTTCCTTCGCCATCGTGCACTGCCTTCAGGTCTTCCCCCAAGCCCAGATACCTCCAAATTCCTACTCCTCCAAAGTTTACTATTTACTTAGGGCGAACCGGTTTCGTCCTATATGCAATCATATACTCACGGGTTTGTGTGGAGTTACGGGTCGTGAATCCTCCCTCCACGTTCAAGAAATGAGACGAGAGTGACCCGACAGGCCTAAAGCACTAATTGTAAGTGAGTTCGTTTCATTCAATGAACAGTACATAAAAAGATATATATGTAAACATACGTTTTGGGAAGGTTTATAACTCGCAATGCGAAACTACTTGCAACGCATCCCGGCTCGGATCTCGCCCATCAATTCTGTGAAATTTTCAGATTGATACCGAATACATACGTAAGAATAGTGGGTGATATATAAATATATACTAGTACAATAAGATCTTATCTGGCGATGTGTTCTGGAGATTCGCCATAACTCCAAGCTTTTGTTTGGTTTTGTTGACGGTTTTGTTTGAGAGATCCGCCATCTCTATGGTTTGATTAATGGTCCTTGTTACAGAAGCGAACACTGCCTTCTGTTGGTTGAACTGTATTTTTTTTTTTTTTTTTTTTTTCCTCCCCTCCAATGTTCAACTTTTGATAAATTCTTGCTATCCCGTGATTCTCAATTGAAGCATGTAAATCCTCATTACCCCTTATTTAGCTATCCCGTGATTTTTCGACTGTTTCATGTAAGTCTTCAATACACCCTATTGAACTATCCCGTGATTTATCAAATGTTTCATGTAAATCTTCAATACACCCTTTTGAACTGCTATAATAAATCTGTTAATTTTCAATTGCTTAAGTCTGTAGATACCTCTTCACGTTCAAATTAAAAATAGTGTTTAATTCCCTTTTTTTTTTTTTTTTTTTTAATAATTGCGCAATATAATTATTTTTATCCCGTTCCTAGAAGTTAATACCTAAGTACGATATCCATTAATCAAGGTCATTTTCTTTTCTTTTTACTGTATTCGAACTAGTGACCCAGTGACCGATTTATTTTGTAAACAATTTGAGCTTTGTAAACATTCTCGACGGCCTTGTGACCTAGATTCAAGCGTATGAGGTATGTTTACTTTAGACATTCCGGAGACGTGTGAGATGACTCTAAAATTTTTTCTTTGTTTGATAATGATGTACTTAGCGCAATTGTCTAGTCTGATACCCGATTACGTATACATATTTATTCATTTATATATACTTTGTCTCAATAAATAATTTATAATATTAATATGTATAATTATATTATGATTGGAATATTTTCTAATATCATAACTTATTTCAAATGCTCTGGATTTTCTGAAATTATATTAATACATACATAACATTAAATATAAAATATTGATTTGCAAATTTACCACACATAACTACTTTTAATAGTTATTGATGAATTCAGAGGTAGGAATCGATACCCTTTTCCTCTTTTTATATAAGTGTTTTTCTTTTTTTTTTTTTTTTGATTATAATTTTTCTTGGGAACAAAAATTACATATATATATGTTTATATACTTACATATATAAATATATAAAATATAATTATTATACTTATAATATTTTAATATAGTTACATATCACATATTAAGCGAGTAATATCTTGGTCAAATAATTAATCCAAATACCAATGTTTGCTGCTTTCCGCTTCCTCCTTGGAATCTGTAAAATTTTATAACGGAAAAGACTTACCCCTACCAAGGTTTTTCCGACCGGGAATACACAGTAAACCTTGCTGCAATTTTCCTAAATTAATTTTTATTTTCCTAAATTTAATTAAATCTTTTTGACTTCAATTTTTTTTTTTTTTTTTTCCAATTAATCTAATTAATTAAAATGATGTATGAACTCTATCGTTCTAAACTGTATTTTATTTCAAAACTCGGTGGTTAGATAACACTTTAAATGATAGTTACTTCACGATTAATTTAGAGATGGTAAATTGTTGTTAAATTAAATTTTTATCCCTCCGAAATTTTATGTATTAATAAAATATTATTTTGTTTTATTATTATTATTTAAGATAATTAATTTAAATATTTATTATTTGTTAGAACACTTTCACTTAGATTGAACACACGTATTTAATTATAACTCCTTCACGCTAAATTATCACATCACTTCAGTTATTTATTGCACTAATATTAAACGCGAAATTTCTAAGTTTAAAAATACGATATTAAGTGATTATAAAATCCGAATTTCCCACTAAAACAAATTGTATTTATCACGAGCACTTTTATTTTTCACAAGTAATTAATGCGTTGGCTTTATTTTTATTTCACTGATTCTAAACTGCAAAGTATTTTTTTCTGTAGACCACTGACTAGAATGTGAAATTTTTCTAAGTATCAAAATAATTATCACTTAGAATTTTTCAAATTTAAATCACCCACCGTTTCGTCACGTTCCGCGAAGTTAAAACCTTTTCGACCGCGACCGTAGACTGTCCTCAACTGGCATTTGTCTTGACTTTTATACCCCTCTCAGGTCCAAAAGATCGTATCTGAATCTCCTGTAATAAACCAATCTAATTACTATCAACTCGTAATTTCTTGAAACCTCTCCACTATTGTCGAATGCGGTCTCTTTGTACGTTTTGCGTTTGATACTTTCAATTCTGTCTCGTACTCCCATACTTACAAGATCCGGATTTAGTAAGATCCATGTTTAATGGCCCAACTTCCTTTGTCCTGGTGTTCATACAAAATTAGCTTGAATTTAATAATTTTAAAGTTCTATTTTCATCTATTCCGTAACATGTCCGTGCGTACGGCATCTACCATATGTTCCAAATCTGTCCCCAAATTCGCCTATCAGAGATATCTTCATGTCGAAGTCTTTCTCGCAAATTGTTCATTTTTATTTTATTATTTTTCCTCGAGTTTTTCTGTATTCTATATGAACCTTTCCATTTAAAACCGAATTTTCTCTATTTACGTCGTATATTTGAATTTTCCATTTTTTTTCCGAATTTTCTTTTATTCACGACACTCTTTCCATGAATTTCCTTATTTATTCTTACGCTATTGTTCATATCTCTATAGATTTTTATATTTCAAGCCGTATTTATTTTATTCACTGTTAATCTAAGATTTCCTTTGTTTTTCTCTGTCGTATCTCCTTTCCCCTCGCTTCCCCGTACTTCCCTGATATAACCATATCGTTTTTTTGATGTTTGCTGCCTCTTGGAAAATTTCATTTTCTATTTGTTATTAATAAATATATCATTTTTAACATTTTTATAGGAGATACCCCCACTTCGGCCCTTAAATTCCTGTCATTTTTATCGCTTCATAGAGATCGTCCCCCAAATTTTGTCCCGTTCTTACGAAAAATCCCATAAACCATATGTCTTGACAGCTGTATACATTAGTTCTTGTACCCACCTGGCAATAAATCCTTTTTTATTTCAGTGTCGTTAACTTTTATGAGAATTCTTTAATATAAATATCTCATAAGACCCATGATAATTTTTATTACCTTTTTAACGGCTAATCGTTCTTATCTAAACAATTTCCATGTTCGAATATTCCTTGTTTATCACAACAAAATACATCTGAAATCGGCAACCATTGTAATGCCTCATCTTTATCTGCAATCGCGTACTATGCTACTCTATAAACTCCATTTTAATTACGTAAAATGACTCCTTTTCCTGAGTTTTTCTATCGCAATGTTTTCAGCATTTTCCACTCCCCTCCGTACTGCACTCTATCTTCTTCTCTAACACTTGTTACTGCTCTAGACATCTGAAATGTACCCTCGCCTATTCTTTAAAACTCTCATTTTTTTTCGACGTTTCCTCCCTAAATCTTTCATCGTAATATCCTAGCTCCGTCTAAAATTGATAACAATAATTTTCCATTGTTTTTTTTCAACATTTCCATTTCCTTTAGCACGTTTTCTCTCGAATCGATCATCTCCGGTCGTCACAAACAATCGTATTATAGATGAAAATCTCCCTAACATCTTACAATACGTTTTCGTCACTTGCTTTGCAATCTTTCACTTAACTTTTGCATCGTGTTTACGTGTATCCTTTTTTTCCGCACCTGATATGTTTTAATGCGTTCGAGAACTAGGGTTTCTGATCCCTGGAACGTACCAGTTAATCATAACATTTCTTGGGGTCATCGTTCTTTTGTCCCTGAACAGATTATTTCTTCCCATGGAGTTTATTCACCTCTCGGTTTGGTGGGAACATCAAACTCATTAATCACATTACTAATTGCTAAGTCCAAAGGTCGTTCCTTTGTTCTAAAAATGGGTTCGGCCCTCTTCCCGTTGATAGGCTAACTCGGTTTTTAATCGTTTTTGCTGTAATTCAATTGGCTGTCAATATATCACGGCCTAAATTATACCGGGAGTCCCTGTCCCTGATTATTTGTTGATACCATCTGTGATCCTTTCATCAATACTCGTCTCACTTTGTCTAATTATAGATCCCTACCGTAAATATGAATTCACTTTACTCTAATCCGATAGATGTCGTAGACGTGTCCGTTTTATAAGTAATTGATATTTTCTTTTTAAATTAAAGTGGGAAGCTACGATATTTCCTAATTTTCACTGTTGATCAATGCAATTCATCACAGTTCCCTCCTCTGAACTCAATTTGCTGTGGCTAACGTTGTATTTTATTTTAATGTCCTCTTCTTTTTTTTTTTTTTTTTTTTTTTTTTTTTTTTTTTTTTTTTTTTTTTTTTTTTTTTTTTTTTCGTTAGACACCGAAATTGTGTTCAAATTTAGACTAGCTATCTTCCCCTCCTCATTTGGTTATCCCCTATCTCTACTCCGTGTCATATTACTACCTATCTCCCCCTCCTCATTTTGTTATCCCCTATCTCTTTTCCGTATCCTATTACTTCCTATCTCCCCCTCCTCATTCTGTTATCCCCTATCTCTTTTCCGTATCCTATTACTTCCTATCTCCCCCTCCTCATTCTGTTATCCCCTATCTCTTTTCCGTATCCTATTACTTCCTATCTCCCCCTCCTCATTCTGTTCGGATTGTTAACAATCTTGAATTTGAATCTCATTGTATTCTTTATTTTCTTTTCGCGTAGATTTTACTTTATGAAATTTTCTTTAATTTTGATAGATTCAAAATTAATTTCTTTTTGCTGGAACACGCCCCTCGACTCGCGTGTTTTGGTGGTCCCCAACCAAATTGGACTAAGACCTCCCTTACAATGATTTAAGTAAAGATTGTTTACAATCTCGCGGCCTTTCGTACAACTGAAAAGCGGGTGGTCTCTTGGTGTGCAATTAATTGTTTTTTTGTTTTGTAAGTATGAATATTTTTTGTGAAATGTGGGTTTTCGCACGACCTCACCCAATCCGACAATCAGTGGTATACATGTTTCATATAAATTTTCCAGCATTTTTTTTTTCTTTATTTATTTAAACTTTATTTTATAATTCTTAATTTCTAATTGTAATTTCTTAATTCATCCAAAGTTGTTCTAGCCTAAGTGTTGTCCACTCTAATATTTAAATTTTTATAAATGTTCTTTATTATCCTCAAATTGGTTCAGCGTTCCCTTTTTTTTCCTTTTTTTTTTTTTGAAATCTAAACTATTTATACCTTAATTCAAATGTTACCTTTTTATCTCTATACTTAATGTCTACCCTATATCTATAGATAAACTTTCTTATTTCAATATTTCAAAAAAAAAAATTCCTAGGCATTGTTTATTTTTCAAAATGTCCCTTTTGTGTGCCATATAATATCTCTAATTCTCTCCTTCGAGTGTTCTTACTTATCTAACCTTTTTTTTTTTTTTTTTTTTTTTTTTTTTCATTAACACATAAAAAAAGTAAATTTTTTTTTTTTTTTTTTCAACTAGAAAATCAAAATTAACGAATTTATTTGCCTTACTCTATTTCAATAATTGAATATGATTGTCGCTTATTAAGAACTTGTCCACTCACCCTCAAAGACTTGACGACGATCCGCCCCTCGCAAGCAATCTGATAATCTAATATTTTAGTAATTTTCTTTCTTCCCCCTCCCCAATTATAATGTACCCTAACATATTTTTATTTGTATTTCTCAATCGTTTATTTATTTATTAACATTTACAAATATTTGTAAACTTCGCACTCTATCCGTTGATTTCCACTAACTGTAAACCTGATTTTTGTTTCTTATTACTTGTGTAATATCTAGCTAAATGTAAAGCGCTATAATCTCCTTTTATCTCCCGAGTTGGCTGCGACCATTAGCTCCTTCCCGGCTGTAGTTATTGTAGAATTTTCTTTTGGTGAACTGTTAACTTCGGTGCACTTGCTGCAACTAGCGTTTTCACCCACACTTTCAATTGCGTGTATCCTCCTTTTTATGGCGCGGTAACGGTCACGGTATTTGTCCTTCTTGCTGGATTCCTCCCCACTCCTCTTCTTCATGTTCCGTTCTTCTGGTGTACATACCATTGTATCTAGTTTTCGTAGAAACTCAGCGGCGACAATCTCATCTCCTGATTGCCCCGAAAACCATAGCGATTGAATTTCCTTCGGATAATGTCTCATAATTTCGTCAACTATGCCCAACGATGTGTCAGTAATCTTTAAAGCCTTCGCTAGCTCCCAATAGTTTGCGAAATGAGTAAGCATGGATATATTTTTCTTGGCATCATATACCCCTTCTGCAAGACGACGGCGAACTTCATTTTTCTTTATGTCTCCCCAATAGGTAGCTAAAAAATCTCGTTCGAAATCTAACATAGTCTCCCATCGTTTATTGTACAATTTTGCCCACGATTTAGCTTCCCCTTTCAAATTTTCCCGTACGACGACTAATGGATCCGTTCGTTTCACTTTTCTAGTGTATTCTTTTAAATCTTCTAGGAAACTAATGGGATTTTGATTTCCACCGGAGAATGATGGTCGTTCCTGCTGTGGTAACATTTCCACTACTTGGAGAACGCTTTTCGGCGCACTATCCTCTCCTATCACCGCCACTGTTGCTGGGCTTTCCAATTGTTTCTCGAGTTCTTGCATCTTATTGACGAGCGGTGCCAAAGCTGCCTGAATTATTGTAGTTATATCTCCTATGTTTATTGTTGAAGTCTCGGTTGTGACATTTTCCCCGATTGCTGTCACTAAAGCCTGGGCTCGCCTACTTGTTCCACGTTTCCCAACCATTTTCTTTATTTTCCGAGTGTCGCCTGGTTAATGTTTATATTTTTATCTTATTAAGCGACAACCTTATAATCTCTATTTTAATTTCCTAAATTGCCTCATGTAAATTATGTTGCCTTCCTTATTCTATTTATTTACTTATTTTTTTTTTTTCAATTTTCTCGTTTTTCTATATTTTTTTATTTTATTTTTTTTTTTATTTTCCTTTTACTTCGTTAACTTTTCTTGTTCCTTTTCCTCGGGTTTTTCCTGTAACATATCATGTGTGAGTCTCTCTTCACACTCTCGCTTATTTTCGCCCTGTTCCTCCGATTTTGTGTCGGTCTCCCCCTCTGGCTGAACGACTTCTATCATATCCTCGACTCGTAACTTAGACCTCTTTGAACGTCTAAATATCTCCCGTAATTCATCTCCCAACGGTATTTCTTTAGCTTCTAATTCCGTCGCATCCACTTTCCTTTTTTCCGCCATTTTTTGTTTAAAATTTTTAATGAATTTAACTCAATACCAACTATTTATTATAAATATACCTATATATATTTATAATTTATTTTATTTTTATTTTTATTTTTATTTTTATTTTTATTTTTATTTTTATTTTTATTTTTATTTTTATTTTTTTTTTTTTTTGGAACCTGTCCCCCTATAAAACAGAATATTTTCAATTATTTATATTTGTTTGCATGATGATTGTAACCCAAATTAGATCAACTCTACCATCACTCTTCATTTCAAATGAATGTAGGTAATTGCAAAAAAAACGGAATGAATATTGTTACTCCAATGTTAATGAATATCCCGTGATTTTCGTTCAACCAATAATTACTCATTGTTTAGAATGCCAACCATTCCTTCAAGTTCCGCAATACCTACGATATTTTCGCAAAATCTATTTAGAGTTCGCAATACCTATCTTGATGTTATTTCGTCAAATCCCCTCCTTTTTTTGGTCCGAATGATCAAATGTTCCCTTAAATAGGTATATACCTATAAAACATTCGTCTGTGATATTAAAGCTCTCAACTCGACACTATCCCCAATCAAATATTTTATGTTATTTTTATTTTATGTTCCTTATCTTTTATGTTATGACTTTTTATGTGATAATCCTCACATACAAACCCACAACATTAACTATAAACAAAGGGTCACTTTATGTAGGTAAGTTCCCCCGTTTTTATCTGTAAAGTCTGTTTATTTTTTCCGTAACCGAGTGTTGATATTATTTTCGAGTTTGTTTATTCTACAATCTCTTATAGAGATACGCGTTACCCCCGATGTCGCCTACTTCAAAATTTTTCGATGCTTTGTTATCACTTTCGATGCTTACAAACACCGCGGCATCTCGTATCAGATTGTTTACATTACGATCATTAACATTCTGGATTCAGGAATGTCAATACCATCATTCCGTCAATTTATGGCCTGCCTTGAATAAACTGTTTACGCTTGCATCTGACCTACATTCTTTGTTACGATATTTATAATCTCATAAGCAATCAACAAATTCATGGTCACTTGATTTAAACTTTATCGACACTTTTATAAATTATTTTAAAACATGTAGAGTTTATTCGTTAACACTTTTTTTTTTTTTTTTATATTTAAATGTATTGTTTATATATTTATTTTCGTATATTTATTTATTAATTTATATATTTTTTTCGTGTTTATTTAACGGCGCACTGTTCTGATTTTTTATTTCATTTTTATTATCACTTCATTTAACATAACGTCCTACTTATTATTATTATTATTTTTTTTTTTTTTTGCAATAGATTGACCAATAAAAGTTTTTTTTTTTTTTTTTTTCTAAAACAACTTGTAAAACTCTGATCTCCTGTCACGGCTGTGCAGTTGTGATGTACTGTCTTTTTTCTACTCTCTTATATTTGTCTGTATTTTATTTACTCCTGGGCACTTGGCACCAGTCGTAATGTTTCGTCTTTTCATACTTATTTAACTCTCCTTCCATCGGCAAGACAGTTGTAATATTCTCGCCTTTTCTCTTGGCTCTGATCGATATTTAAATTCTTAAGGCTTTGCATATGTGTGGTAGGGATGGAAAATTCCTCCCCTACGTCACACAAGCCTTTATAAAATTGGACCCTTATTTCCTCTGATAACTACAGAAAGCTACTTAAAGCTCCCTTGTACTACATACCTTTAGCGATATATGTACTTAACTAATAAATACGTTATTTACGACTTTGAACGTAAATATTTTCGTATTTAGGTTGTAATTAAACTCCATCAAACGTTGTGTAATTTTTTGATTTATGATATAGAACTTTAATTACTTTAAATTTTGTGGTAACCCTCTTGATTCTAAACAGAGTGTTGAATTTCAAACTGTATTGGTCTCTCTCTTGCAAATTTAACCTTAAGTATTTCTCTAAATGAACTAACTTCCCTTTGACGTTTATTATGATTCCCTACATCCTAATGAATTCATGAATAAGCAATACTAATCGAAACTACACATGACTAATTGAACAGATAATTAAATATAACTCAAATGGTTAAATGTTAGTAAATTTGATTATGATTGTATCTCGTATCTGCTGGGCGCCCCTCCGTTTAGATTCAGCTGCTATAAGGTACATATAAAGATGGATTTAGTAGGTTAATGTAATTAGTTAATTGCATATTTGACGAACTCAGAATAACCCTTTTTCTGGCAAAATTTGGCTCCTGCCTCCATCAAGTAAGCCGGGTGATTAGAAGTCAACCCAAAATTCGCACAGTCTTTTGGCACGGTTCAATTGATTGATACCTAAGTTATCGCGTCCCAATTGACCTTCCTTCGCCATCGTGCACTGCCTTCAGGTCTTCCCCCAAGCCCAGATACCTCCAAATTCCTACTCCTCCAAAGTTTACTATTTACTTAGGGCGAACCGGTTTCGTCCTATATGCAATCATATACTCACGGGTTTGTGTGGAGTTACGGGTCGTGAATCCTCCCTCCACGTTCAAGAAATGAGACGAGAGTGACCCGACAGGCCTAAAGCACTAATTGTAAGTGAGTTCGTTTCATTCAATGAACAGTACATAAAAAGATATATATGTAAACATACGTTTTGGGAAGGTTTATAACTCGCAATGCGAAACTACTTGCAACGCATCCCGAGCTCGGATCTCGCCCATCAATTCTGTGAAATTTTCAGATTGATACCGAATACATACGTAAGAATAGTGGGTGATATATAAATATATACTAGTACAATAAGATCTTATCTGGCGATGTGTTCTGGAGATTCGCCATAACTCCAAGCTTTTGTTTGGTTTTGTTGACGGTTTTGTTTGAGAGATCCGCCATCTCTATGGTTTGATTAATGGTCCTTGTTACAGAAGCGAACACTGCCTTCTGTTGGTTGAACTGTATTTTTTTTTTTTTTTTTTTTTTCCTCCCCTCCAATGTTCAACTTTTGATAAATTCTTGCTATCCCGTGATTCTCAATTGAAGCATGTAAATCCTCATTACCCCTTATTTAGCTATCCCGTGATTTTTCGACTGTTTCATGTAAGTCTTCAATACACCCTATTGAACTATCCCGTGATTTATCAAATGTTTCATGTAAATCTTCAATACACCCTTTTGAACTGCTATAATAAATCTGTTAATTTTCAATTGCTTAAGTCTGTAGATACCTCTTCACGTTCAAATTAAAAATAGTGTTTAATTCCCTTTTTTTTTTTTTTTTTTTTAATAATTGCGCAATATAATTATTTTTATCCCGTTCCTAGAAGTTAATACCTAAGTACGATATCCATTAATCAAGGTCATTTTCTTTTCTTTTTACTGTATTCGAACTAGTGACCCAGTGACCGATTTATTTTGTAAACAATTTGAGCTTTGTAAACATTCTCGACGGCCTTGTGACCTAGATTCAAGCGTATGAGGTATGTTTACTTTAGACATTCCGGAGACGTGTGAGATGACTCTAAAATTTTTTCTTTGTTTGATAATGATGTACTTAGCGCAATTGTCTAGTCTGATACCCGATTACGTATACATATTTATTCATTTATATATACTTTGTCTCAATAAATAATTTATAATATTAATATGTATAATTATATTATGATTGGAATATTTTCTAATATCATAACTTATTTCAAATGCTCTGGATTTTCTGAAATTATATTAATACATACATAACATTAAATATAAAATATTGATTTGCAAATTTACCACACATAACTACTTTTAATAGTTATTGATGAATTCAGAGGTAGGAATCGATACCCTTTTCCTCTTTTTATATAAGTGTTTTTCTTTTTTTTTTTTTTTTTATTATAATTTTTCTTGGGAACAAAAATTACATATATATATGTTTATATACTTACATATATAAATATATAAAATATAATTATTATACTTATAATATTTTAATATAGTTACATATCACATATTAAGCGAGTAATATCTTGGTCAAATAATTAATCCAAATACCAATGTTTGCTGCTTTCCGCTTCCTCCTTGGAATCTGTAAAATTTTATAACGGAAAAGACTTACCCCTACCAAGGTTTTTCCGACCGGGAATACACAGTAAACCTTGCTGCAATTTTCCTAAATTAATTTTTATTTTCCTAAATTTAATTAAATCTTTTTGACTTCAATTTTTTTTTTTTTTTTTTCCAATTAATCTAATTAATTAAAATGATGTATGAACTCTATCGTTCTAAACTGTATTTTATTTCAAAACTCGGTGGTTAGATAACACTTTAAATGATAGTTACTTCACGATTAATTTAGAGATGGTAAATTGTTGTTAAATTAAATTTTTATCCCTCCGAAATTTTATGTATTAATAAAATATTATTTTGTTTTATTATTATTATTTAAGATAATTAATTTAAATATTTATTATTTGTTAGAACACTTTCACTTAGATTGAACACACGTATTTAATTATAACTCCTTCACGCTAAATTATCACATCACTTCAGTTATTTATTGCACTAATATTAAACGCGAAATTTCTAAGTTTAAAAATACGATATTAAGTGATTATAAAATCCGAATTTCCCACTAAAACAAATTGTATTTATCACGAGCACTTTTATTTTTCACAAGTAATTAATGCGTTGGCTTTATTTTTATTTCACTGATTCTAAACTGCAAAGTATTTTTTTCTGTAGACCACTGACTAGAATGTGAAATTTTTCTAAGTATCAAAATAATTATCACTTAGAATTTTTCAAATTTAAATCACCCACCGTTTCGTCACGTTCCGCGAAGTTAAAACCTTTTCGACCGCGACCGTAGACTGTCCTCAACTGGCATTTGTCTAGACTTTTATACCCCTCTCAGGTCCAAAAGATCGTATCTGAATCTCCTGTAATAAACCAATCTAATTACTATCAACTCGTAATTTCTTGAAACCTCTCCACTATTGTCGAATGCGGTCTCTTTGTACGTTTTGCGTTTGATACTTTCAATTCTGTCTCGTACTCCCATACTTACAAGATCCGGATTTAGTAAGATCCATGTTTAATGGCCCAACTTCCTTTGTCCTGGTGTTCATACAAAATTAGCTTGAATTTAATAATTTTAAAGTTCTATTTTCATCTATTCCGTAACATGTCCGTGCGTACGGCATCTACCATATGTTCCAAATCTGTCCCCAAATTCGCCTATCAGAGATATCTTCATGTCGAAGTCTTTCTCGCAAATTGTTCATTTTTATTTTATTATTTTTCCTCGAGTTTTTCTGTATTCTATATGAACCTTTCCATTTAAAACCGAATTTTCTCTATTTACGTCGTATATTTGAATTTTCCATTTTTTTTCCGAATTTTCTTTTATTCACGACACTCTTTCCATGAATTTCCTTATTTATTCTTACGCTATTGTTCATATCTCTATAGATTTTTATATTTCAAGCCGTATTTATTTTATTCACTGTTAATCTAAGATTTCCTTTGTTTTTCTCTGTCGTATCTCCTTTCCCCTCGCTTCCCCGTACTTCCCTGATATAACCATATCGTTTTTTTGATGTTTGCTGCCTCTTGGAAAATTTCATTTTCTATTTGTTATTAATAAATATATCATTTTTAACATTTTTATAGGAGATACCCCCACTTCGGCCCTTAAATTCCTGTCATTTTTATCGCTTCATAGAGATCGTCCCCCAAATTTTGTCCCGTTCTTACGAAAAATCCCATAAACCATATGTCTTGACAGCTGTATACATTAGTTCTTGTACCCACCTGGCAATAAATCCTTTTTTATTTCAGTGTCGTTAACTTTTATGAGAATTCTTTAATATAAATATCTCATAAGACCCATGATAATTTTTATTACCTTTTTAACGGCTAATCGTTCTTATCTAAACAATTTCCATGTTCGAATATTCCTTGTTTATCACAACAAAATACATCTGAAATCGGCAACCATTGTAATGCCTCATCTTTATCTGCAATCGCGTACTATGCTACTCTATAAACTCCATTTTAATTACGTAAAATGACTCCTTTACCTGAGTTTTTCTATCGCAATGTTTTCAGCATTTTCCACTCCCCTCCGTACTGCACTCTATCTTCTTCTCTAACACTTGTTACTGCTCTAGACATCTGAAATGTACCCTCGCCTATTCTTTAAAACTCTCATTTTTTTTCGACGTTTCCTCCCTAAATCTTTCATCGTAATATCCTAGCTCCGTCTAAAATTGATAACAATAATTTTCCATTGTTTTTTTTCAACATTTCCATTTCCTTTAGCACGTTTTCTCTCGAATCGATCATCTCCGGTCGTCACAAACAATCGTATTATAGATGAAAATCTCCCTAACATCTTACAATACGTTTTCGTCACTTGCTTTGCAATCTTTCACTTAACTTTTGCATCGTGTTTACGTGTATCCTTTTTTTCCGCACCTGATATGTTTTAATGCGTTCGAGAACTAGGGTTTCTGATCCCTGGAACGTACCAGTTAATCATAACATTTCTTGGGGTCATCGTTCTTTTGTCCCTGAACAGATTATTTCTTCCCATGGAGTTTATTCACCTCTCGGTTTGGTGGGAACATCAAACTCATTAATCACATTACTAATTGCTAAGTCCAAAGGTCGTTCCTTTGTTCTAAAAATGGGTTCGGCCCTCTTCCCGTTGATAGGCTAACTCGGTTTTTAATCGTTTTTGCTGTAATTCAATTGGCTGTCAATATATCACGGCCTAAATTATACCGGGAGTCCCTGTCCCTGATTATTTGTTGATACCATCTGTGATCCTTTCATCAATACTCGTCTCACTTTGTCTAATTATAGATCCCTACCGTAAATATGAATTCACTTTACTCTAATCCGATAGATGTCGTAGACGTGTCCGTTTTATAAGTAATTGATATTTTCTTTTTAAATTAAAGTGGGAAGCTACGATATTTCCTAATTTTCACTGTTGATCAATGCAATTCATCACAACTATGCATGAATTTTTTCAGCGAATGAGCACTAAGGTACTTCGTGCATATTCCTAGGCTACGAATACATTGATGCCGTGATATATTATTATAATTATACCGTGTGAAATAGCGTTAAGTCAGACTTAATGCTATTTCGTTGAAAGATTTTTTGTTTGTCTGTGGTATTCAAAATCTGACAGTTATGTTTAAGGTAAGTTTCTCGCTGACTAAAATGAATTATTATTGACAAAAATGAAGTCAAGAGCGGATAAAATATTACGAAATTACCTAATAATATTCATTTCTCATTATTGATGTCCGTAATATACGTAGAGGTAGGCGACAAGAAGTCATTGATCAGAATTATGTGATATCAAAATTATTCAACAAAATGATACTGTGGCGATGCATTATTTTTTTGCCATCACCGAGATCGCACGAGAAACATCTAATCCGTTAAAAACTATTATTTGAGAGGCGCCGCAGAGTACTTACCTATGAACCTACCTACCTACGGCGGCCACGATGTACTCCGGCCGCCTGCCGCGCCGTCTCGATGAATAATAATATCGCCGAGTGGCACGTATTACCTACCGTGAGGGTAATTACTCTACCGCTCGGCTTCGGCTATATAAGCAGCAGATTTGCTCGCCGGGACCAGTCAGTCAGTCTCAATCCGTCAATCAACGCCTGCCCGCCAGTGAGTAACCATCTAGACGATATACAGTGCGATGTGATCTACATGCATTCTCCAACGCAGCATCTGGAAACACAGAGAACTACGGCATTTTCTCGAACCCTCTGTAACACCTTCGAGACTCTCATCTACCACCACTGTCTCGCAGTCTGGTCCGCCGCACCACGACTTGAGATGTCTTCGCCTGCAACACAAAAAGCCCGCCGCGCTTTCTGTTCGGGGTGCAACTCGATCTTTTACGCAGCATCGCGTTCATTGGTCAAATCTTTATACATAAAGTTTCGTATCAATGATCGATGAACCGGTGGTTACAATTTTTAGCCATAAACTGTTATAATGGTCTAGTTTGCAGTTAAAGTAAGATTGTAGAAATATATTATAAGTTTTTACAGCGCCCTTTAGGTGATTTTTCACAGAAAATCATGTAAAAAATATAATATTATAAAATTATTATTTTTTTAATTTATAAACTAACGTTTAGACAAGATTTTTATGCATAGCACAAAGGGTAACAATTACTATAATAACAGTTTATGGCTAAAAATTGTAACCACTGGTTCATCGATCATTGATACGAAATTTTATGTATAAAGATTTGACCAATGAACGCGATGCTGCGTAAAAATGTATTACCCAATAAATGTAGACATAATTTGTCTCGACGCCACCTAGCGAGGTACTACACTAACAGTGTCTCTCTCGCAAAAATAAAGTTGGTTGTTTGTTGAATGAAACACTAGTATATATTGGATTATTTGGCGGGTATTTGATAAGCCGCCATAGCTCAGTGCTCAGTGCTCAGCTCGGCAATCAAAAGGACACGGGTTCAAGTCCCGTTGGCGGCAAGAATCTTTTCTCGGAAGATTTTTCAATGTAGATGAGTGTTTCAGGCTGATAATTATTGCTTATAATAATAATATTATAAAAGCCCATCTGCTTATTTAAGATTAATAAAAAATAAAAAAATAAAAAACAAACCGGCCCAAAAAGCAAGTGATGTTTTTCAATTCAAACTGCTGACAGCAAAAAAAAGGAAATGTGATGAAAAAATTCAGTACAATAATAAGTTCACGATGAAATAAGGTATTTTTTTATAAAACATTTCCATTGCTCTCTTATTTTAATTTTCGTTTATCTACACCCACTAGAGCAACTCCATTTCAGTTAAAAGACGAACGAAATACCACGCAAAAAAATAAAACTACCCAAATTTGAACCTCAATTTAAATGCCTGTGAAAATATTATTTTGTCTCTGAAACGAAATGTCTGTGTTCCTGATGCTATGTAAAATAATATGAATGCGAATCTATTGAGGAATAATAAATTGTATGGTCGACCTTAGACGCGGCTTGCCAGACAGTATGTCTATATAAGGCTCACAAAGAACGCTAAGCCGATAAACAGGAATGGGCAATAGGAAGACATTCTCGTTGAATACCCTTACCCGTACAGCGAAGTCATGACTGAGGGAAAAACATGTTTATTTATTTTTAAATTTTCGTGTCTAGTTAAATAATAAAATAACAACACGTATGTATAACGTACGTTATGTAGATTGAAAGTAAGAATAAGTATTCGGTTAAAATTTGTAATGTTCTACACCAAAATGTTCATGGAATTAGTAACTACCTGCATATACAATGAGAAGATTGGTATTTTTAGCATTACATGATAATAAATAAATTATTTACAATAAAAAACACAAATTTGTTTTATACCACTTTTTATTTTATACACTCTACCGGTTTCGGAAACAACTTCCTTCGTCAGGAGAATATTATAACTGTAACTGTAGAGTTATAATATTCTCCTGACGAAGGAAGGGTGCTTCCGAAAACGGTAGCGTGTATAAAATAAAAGTGGTCTAAAACAAATTGGTCTGTTTGTTATTTTAAATTATGGCGAGCCACAAAGTTAATGCTTTTTACAAATATGAAATAAACGTAAGTATATGGAGGCGTAACTGATATTTGACAAAAATGTATTATTTATTTCTGTACCCGAGAGGCATACGGATGCAAGTCCAAAATTTGAAGAAATGTGTATTTGATGCAGACTTGAAGTAAATTATCATGTTAATTAGTGGCATACAAGTCCTATCATGAAGAAAAATAGGATTTTCAAAAATGTACACGGCTTCAGCTACCTTTAATGCAACAACTCGTTCAATTTGGGACGCGGGAATGGGTACCTCCGCCCCGGAAACCTTTATTGGATAACCGAAACCTCTGCCATAGGTCACCCCAAGTGGTTCTCTACGTTTGGTGATTTAGCAGGGGTTCCCGGATTCATGGGGTGAGGTTTGTCTAGGGCTTGGAAGCCAATGACCAGGACACACTGAACCCCAGATTCCTACGCACCCCTTAAACTCTCTTTCTTCCCAGAACTCTCCTCTCCTTCTTTTCCTTAAAAAAAACCTCCACACAGCATCCCCAAAGATGACATAGGCCCTGAGGTAAATTATTTTCCTCAGGGCCTCCTCTGTGGAGCTCATGTAAAAAAAAAACTATCTTAGAAGCAGAAAGATGTACTTACGTTGATTTGCATCTTTATGATTTAGTTGCATTTTGAGAATTATGACTCAAATCCATTTGCATTGTTCTGTCGCTTACATTACTACGCTTTCTCAATTTGAAGGAATACTCAAGTCCGTGTTTTTTAGCGTTTTTTTTAAACAATATTTTTACGACTTTACATATAAAATATATCGTTTTGCTCCTTTTTAAAACAAACCTAATTGATTTAATAATTACTTTTTGGTTATCTAACAGCATGGATATCCGAAGAAGTTATGAGACCATAGTTACAGAAAAAAAAGTTTTTTGGCTCTCCTGAACATTTACCTTTTTGGACTTGCATGCGTATGCTTTCCGGGTACAGATTTTGTCCCTGAAAAACTGCAAACATAATATTAGCATCTCTATTTTATTCACCACAATAATGAGAGAAAAAATAAATGTTTTGTTCTAGAATAACATTTTAAATTATCTTCGCCTGATGTTTGATCGCCTTTGGCTAGCACTGTTACTGAAGTCCTGGGAAGACCCAAAACACAGGCAGCACGCCTAATTGCGAAGACAATTGAAATTCAATATAATCCTATTATTAAATTCTAATTAACAGATATTATTACTTTAAACAAGGTTATATCGATTTAACTGATGTTATTTTTTTCCATTAACGGGTATTATAATTTTCCAATCAACGTATATTATTATTTTCGGCTTATTTTCAATTTGTATTTGATTAGGGTGGTCTCAAAAATACTGGTAACTGTTAAAAAATATTTTTTGGCACCGCGCAGGGGTCCCCAGTTCTACAAGTAATTTTATTATTAACGAAGAAAACTGCATTAATAATCAGATAAGATTTAAGATTTTCACGGCCAAAAGCATTTTCGTTATTTGTTTTTGGGGTGCTATGTCGTGTTGCGCTACCTCCTTCTTTAGCCAACGTTTCGGACATCGTTGCAGTGTCCATCATCAGGGCAGATCCGGCAGATCCGGTAGATGTGTAATTTTTAGTCGTGAAGTGTGTGCTTATTTACTTCGAAGCGATACCGTGTCGCCAGCACCACTAACTTTCACCAGTACAAAATACTCGTGACAAGCAGTGGCGTCATCGCCGCGGAACGGAATAGAAAGTTCATTAAAACGTGGTATTCATGCTAGCCAGGGGCAAGTCCGTTTGCGAGATGCCGACAGAAGTGGCTCCATCTCTTAATGAAATCTAAAATTAGAAATCACAATGGTTAGGAAAAAAATAAAAATAATAATAATAAAATAAAATTATAATGATTAACTTTCACCAGTACAAAATAATCGTGACAAGCAGTGGCGTTATCGCCGCGGAACGGAATAGAAAGTTCATTAAAACGTGGTATTTATGCCGACCGAAGTGGCTCCATCTCTTAATGAATTCTAAAATTAGAAATCACAATGGTAAGAATTTAAGAAACAGAATTACAATGGTTAAAGCGAATTTAGTCAATATAAATCAAAATGGTATACCACGAGCTGGCATTACAGTATACTTAGACATGGTTTTTTGCTCTATTAATATTAAATGAAATTTAGTTGTGGCACCGAAGACAGTCTTGATGCTATCTTTTCTCAACAGCCTGGCGATTTTGTCTGTCACATTGTGAACGTAAGGCAGGAAAGCGCAGCCTTTTAACTCTTGTTTAGCTCTGTCTTCGTTTGGTGTAGATTTGGCTCTTATGATTTGCCTTGTCTGACTTGCTGGGTAACCGTTGCGTTCCAGTGCATCGGTCAGCTTTGTAAGTTCTGCTCCAATTTTAGTGTCTTCACATATTCTGGTCGCTCGCGTCACCAACGTATGGATAAGTCCTCTCTTCTGCGCTGGGTGGTGATGCGAATCGGCATGTAGATACCGATTTGTGTGCGTTGGTTTTCTATATACAGTGTGTCCTAGATTACCATCTTCTTTTCGCATCACCTCCACATCTATAAAAGGCAGGATTTTTGCATCGTTTTCCACTTCCATTGTGAACTTGATTTTACTGTGGAGTGAATTAAGATGATTCAGAAATTCATTCAGTTTCTCTGTTCCATGAGGCCATTGTAATTTTATTTTATTATTATTATTTTTGTTTTTTTCCTAACCATTGTGATTTCTAATTTTAGATTTCATTAAGAGATGGAGCCACTTCGGACTTGCCCCTGGCTAGCATGAATACCACGTTTTAATGAACTTTCTATTCCGTTCCGCGGCGATGACGCCACTGCTTGTCACGAGTATTTTGTACTGGTGAAAGTTAGTAGTGCTGGCGACACGGTATCGCTTCGAAGTAAATAAGCACACACTTCACGACTAAAAATTACACATCTACCGGATCTGCCGGATTTGCCCTGATGATGGACACTGCAACGATGTCCGAAACGTTTGCTAAAGAAGGAGGTAGCGCAACACGGCATAACACCCCAAAAACAAATAACGAAAATGCATTAATAATGTTTACATGTGGCTTCCAATGGCAAACATATAAAAAATAAGGCACGTTACATTCATGCTTATCGACTAAAAAATGTGGCACCGACTGGTGCCACATTTTTTGGTAAGGACAGCCAGCCTTTCAAAGAAAATGTGTGTATGAAAAAATAACTGCTACTTGTCCACTGGACTTAGTTCGACGACCATAATAGTTTCGACTACCATAATACGGGTATGTGCCTAGTGTGGCAGTTGAAAAACTTGTAAAAACTGTATACCTTAGATATTTTTATGAATAAAGAATAATAAAAAACCGTGCGCGTTTTCTCATTAACGTATCTTTCCCTATTAATTCATTTAAGGTTGTACGACGCATTTTTTAGTCTATTTCTTTTAATGCATTTCTCTTCTTTCTCGCTATTATTCGATCAAGAAATGCGCTTGGATTCCATTATTCAACAGACTCTTCCACTTGATCCAGTACCATGCGGCTAGGAAGTGTTGACACCTGTCAGGTAAACCTCTACCTGTTGCGGTGTTGATCTTGTCTGTCCAGCGGCAGCAGGCAGCTGTCCTACTGTTCGTCCTTCAACCCCTCCGACCACAACAAGTTTCTCCAGACAGTTACTTATTCCCTGAAGTTGTCAAAAGTATTGGACAACATATACAGGCGTAGTAGAGAGCCTGTCAGCCTTTGATCTCCAACTTTCTTAGAATGGTTCAATGGTTCGTCGAGTTATCATCTGAATATCCGGCATCGGTTTTGTAAGAGATCTTTATTTATTTACCTTTTTCCTTGATAGACCGTAAAACGACGCAATTAGGAAGTCAACAAGAAAAGTCAGATAAAAACTCAGTCCTTATAAAATAAATGAAAACAAAAAATACAAATTCTCTTTGATCATTCTATAAGTATCTTTAAAGAATGCAGGCAGAGTTACATTGATAAATAATAAAATTATTTTATACCCCTCCCATCCCTCCGGCGTATTATTATGGAAAAGGCTTTGCGGTTTTTATAGGATGTCTGGTATATGATGCGACATAATATTTGAGGACGCTATTGGCTTGAGGAAAATGTTTATTTATTTATTTATTAATTACATGCCCTAATGAGTTTTTACATTCTTTGTTTATAACACAGTACCTTTAAATACTTTAAAACTAAAACAATAAAGGAAGTATAATTTGATGAATAAAAATGTAACAAAAGCATATGATATGAAATAAAAGACATTGGTAAAAATGATAATAAGTCTAACATAAAAAAATGCAATACAAACAAAATTGCAGAAATTATCCACGACTATTTGTGTCTAGATGTATAAAAGAATTGAAATAAACAAAGTTTATACTGGTTATTCCTAAGAGTACCCTCTTGATTTCGAAAGATTGTTCTTTTATCTACGAAACGCATGTTTTAAGTTTGGAGAAAAAAATGATTATTTTTAGTATATTAAGGTTATACCGTAGGTCATTGGCAGATTTGTTAAATTTTTTAAAAAGATTTTGTATTATACAACACCCATTTCAAATCATATAATCAAGCAGTAAAATAAAACAATACATTATCTGGGAAATGCATGTTTCAGAATTTTAATTTTAGTTTAAATAAAATCATTCAAAAATATATACTTACATGGGTTTATTGACGAAAATTGGTCCGTTTGTGTATTTATTTGCGCACTTACAAACTAATATATTTAAAAAAAAAAATTACATTCATATTTAACTAAGACATTATTGAAAAATGATAAAAACTTATGATCAAAAAATACATAATTTTAATAGTTTTATCATCACGCCTTTTAGCATTTATGGAAGAATTTATAAATTAAAGCAAATTTGGAATGAAATAAAATCGATAATCTTTCTCATTGGAACCGCCCTGTACGATCGTAAGAACAACTTTCGACGAAATGTGGATTTTCGGCCGCTGGCTGGTTAAACGCTCTTAAGGTGAAATATATCTCCTAGATCAGAATATTTATTTCCGAGATTGTGAAGTCTCGGAATCGGGGAATTTTGGTAAGAGTGTCCTGGTGTTGTTAAAGTAAAAGGGTAGTAAATGTCGGCAAGATCTTTTGTAATTAAGATCTTTTTTAATTGTAATTTGTAAGAAGTAATTCAGGACAGTCAATTTTGTAATGTAGTATTTTATGTAATAATATTAAATCTGTGGTAATTCTTCTTCTTCTGAAATTAATATGAATTAGACATAACATATATCATGTAGTATTTTTTTTTTATAATTATAAAGTAAATAAGATAGTGTTTTTTTTTTGTACTTCAGTTCACTAGATTTGGTTTTAGTCTGTATTTGATATCAGTATATTTTTTTATTTCTGATATCCCTATATTTAGTATCCAGCTTTTTATTTGAAATTTAAATGTTATAATGTTGAGAGTGGTATTTTATTGTAGAGTTTAATGCCATAATATGAGAAGCTTTTTTGCCCAAATGTTGTGTTAGTAGTTACTTGTTGGATATGTTTTTGACCATGAGATCTAGTGTTTCTAATGTACGTGTTAGTTGTTATTTCTTGGGTTTTAAACTTATGAATGTAAATGAGTATAGTTTTAGAATATAGTTTTTTTAATTGACATGATGTTAAGATTGTTGAAGATTTCGTCAGTGTAGTTCTTACAGGAACTTTCAGTTTAATTTTCATTATGGCTTTTTGAGTTTTAATTAGTGGATTTGCACTGCCCTATCCGATAATACCGTATTCTAACAGTGATTGGCAGAGAGCCATGTAAATCTTGTTTAAGTCTTTTTTTAATGAGGACATTCCTGATAGTTTTGAAAAAATAACTTAGTTTTTTAATTTTATTATTTAAATAGGTAATGTGTTCGGTCCATTTTAAGTTTTGATCAATTTTTAGACCCAGATACGTTATATGGTCAACGTTTTCTAATGAGGGACAATTACAATTCTCATTTAAGTTTTAAGTGAAGCGGGCTATAAATTTTTAAGTTCAGGTTTTCTACAGAGTTTTTCTTATTTTTTATTTTGAAAGTGATGAATTTGGTTTTATTAGCATTAAGTGCAAGTGAATGGTAGTCTAGCTATTTTTTATCCTATTAAGTGTGTCTTCTGCTTTCTTAAATGTTTCTGTCCAATTATTCCCATTTATTAGGAGAACAGTATCTTCCGCAAAACTGATGATTTCTCCTTCACATTCTATGTGGCATAGGTCATTAATGTAAATAAGGAACAGAATCGGACCCAGAATACTTCTTTGGGGCACCCTGAATTTGACATCAATGCACTCACTGGTTATGTTATTAAGTTTCACGGTTTGCTTTCTATTTCCCATGTAACTTATAAAAAATATCAGTTCATTTTCAGTAATCCCTATGTTCTCTAGTTTTACAAAAAGATGTGAGTGATTTATTGTGGCGAAGGCTTTAGAAAGGTCGAAAAATATGCTAATGCATTTTTTATGTGAGTCAAGAGAATTTTTAATATATTCAATTACTAAGGCTATGGCGTTGGATGTTCCTAGATTTTTTCTGAAACCAAATTGTTTTGGTGATAATACTTTATTTGATTCTAGGTAGTCGACGAGTTGAGTCTTAACTGTTATATCTAAGATTTTAGATAATGTGTTTATAATTGTGATTGGTCTGTAGTTATTGATATCTTTACGATTTCCTGATTTAAAGATTGGTGTAATAATTCCTATTTTGAGTTGAGATGGAAATCTGCTTTCCGTGATAGATTTGTTTATTCGAAAGAGTAATTTTTTTGTTTTCATTGTGATTTCATCATTACCAGATGAAGATGTTGGTTTGAATTTAGATAACATTCTTAGTTAGTTCTTGTTTGGTGATTTGTTTTAGAGCAAATTTAATCCTTTGTGGATTTGGGTGTTTGTTTATGTTCGGGTTAAAGTGTTAAAGTTTGGTTATTTTGCTGGCTAAATTCGAGCCTATGTTTGCAAAATGCTGTTAGTGTAGTTAATTAGTTTATGTACGTTTTTGTTGAGCGAGAGTGTACCGTTATCTGTGTTGATTTCTTCCAATGGGTTTGTTTTGTTTTGATCTGTGTAGGTGATTTCTTTAATTATTTGCCAGATAAGTTTTGGATTATTATTGGATGGATCTATTTTAGATCTGTAGTAATTTTGTTTAGCTGATTTAGTAAGATTGGAGCAGATGTTTATATTTTTTATAATTTTTGTAAAACAGTTTTAGGGAAAGGTCATAAGGATTGTTTTATACTTGGATCTTGTCTCTTTTTCTTATACATTTAAGTAGGCCAGGTGTGATCCAAGCTTTTTTGATAATTGAAGTGTGGTTTTGTATTTTTAATTGCAAGTGTTCAATGAATATTTTCCAAGCAAATTCTCTAGGTCTTAAGCTTTATATATTGACTCCCAGGTGTCAGTTTGTAGTGATTTTTTTAGTTTTATGTAGTCTATAACATGTCTATTCCACGTTAAATTTTGAGTCAATGGTCGATTTTTCTTTGCATGAATGTAAAGTGTAGTGATCAGTTATGGTGGATTGATGTATGATTGTGGAGTAGTTTTTATTTGATTTTGTCATTGTGTGGTCAATGCAAGTTTGCGAGGGGATTGATTTATTCATTTTGTGATCCACTCTTGTTGGTTCCCTTATTGCGGCAGACATCCCGTGGGAGAGGAGGAGTAATTGGTACTCCTGTGTTTGTGGATGTTGCCTTCCAGTATCCAGTATATTAATGTTGATGTCCCCAATAATGAACAGGTTCCTGATGTTTCGTTCTTGAAGTAGTATGGAGTCTAGTGATCCAAGAAATGGTGATAAATTTGTAGATGAAGGCGATCTGTAGATAGCGAAAATGCATATAATTATATCTTGATCGAGTTTTATTTTCAAACAGTTTGCGTCTTGCAATTCGATTTCTTCTATTTTGCATTCCATCTTATTTTTACAATATACAATAACTCCGTCGTTTTGATATTTGTGAAGTTTAGTATTGAAGACTTTGTAGTTGTTGATGTTTTTATGCACATATGTTGAGGAATTTATCCAACATTCTGTAAGGATTAATAAGTCAGGTTCCAAATTTAATTTATTTATCAGCACAGTGAAATCCTCAAAGTTTTTGTTAATGCTTTGAATGTTTTGATGAATTATGTTCAGGATCGGTAACTTGTTCTGGAGTATACGGTTTAACGTGCAGGTATTTGTGGTGATTATTGGTTCAGGTATCAGAAAGAGGCCATTATAAAGATATAGAGTAGATGGAGTGTGTATGGAGTTTTTTTTTAATCATCTTAATAGGTATATCGTCGAGATGTCTTATTTCGACAACCTTGGATTCTTTAGTTTTTCTTACAAGAATTTTTCCTGATTTTACCCAAACATGTTTATAATATTTTTCTAGGGCTCTTTGTTTGGTGTTCCAATGTAAGTTTTTGTAGTACTGGGTTAATGTCGCATTTAAATAGACGTATTGGGATCCTTCCCCGTTGAATTTTTTAATCGGGTCACTATGCTTAGCAGCTAACATGATATGTACTTTTTTATTGTCTACAAAATTAATTTTGATTTTTTTTTTTGGTTGTTTGGTTTGGAAGTTGTAATTTTAAAGGTGTCCTCTGGTGATATGATAACGCCTGCGAGCTCAGCGATCTGGCTTACAGTATGGGCTGGGGGTATGTATACTCTAGTTGGCATCTGACAAGGGTTTTATATAATATATAATAAATGTGCCTAAATTATTGAAGTCTTTTGCAGCTTTCAAAACGAATCCAAGAGTTTTAAGGGCCTTATTGATAATATTATTGATATGGCAAACAATGGTGAGTTTGCTATCAAACATTATACCTATCTAGATCAATAATTTCACTAACGCCATTTAATTTTTCATAATTTAATGCATATTGAAATAATATTGGATTATTTATTCTGGAAAAATGAATGAACTGATATTTATTTATGTTCAATGCTAGTTTGTTGATAGAGCACCATTCAAAAAGATTTCTCAAATTATTTTGTAATATAATGCAATCATTAATATTTTTAATCACTTTATAAAGTTTCATGTCATTAGCAAAAAGTAACGCATTTATGTTAGTAAAGTTAGTATCAACAATACCATTTATAAATATTATAAATAAAATGGGCCCTAAATGAGAGCTTTGCGGCACTCCACTTGTCCCTATAAATTTGTAAGACTTTGAACCGTTTATTTTCACACTAGGACTTCTTTTGGACAAATAACTAACAAACCAATTTAATAAACTACAATATACTCCAAGTGTCGCTAATTTATTAATTAATATTTTGTGACACACTTTATCGAAGGTCTTGTTAAAATTAGTGCATATTAAGTCTACCTGGCACTTGTTTGCTAACGATTTAGATATGAAGTTTTCGTATATTGGTTAATTAGTTAATGTAGATTTATTTGAACAAAAGCCATGTTGGTAGAGAGTTTTTATTTTTTTTTTATGTGTAGATATTTTATAGAGTAAGTACATTTTTTTCAAAAAGTTTAGATAACGATGATTTGATATTGGATATTGGTCTATAATTTGATATCAGAGACGCAGCCTGTCTCTAGTGACTGGTTAAAAATTTGAAAAAGAGGAGAAATTAGGCCGTTGAAACATTCTTTAATTAACACCGTTGGAATATTATCAGGTCCAGCAATTTTTCTGATATCTAACAAATTTACATGCATTTTGATATCATTAATTTCTCTGCGTTTATCAGTTACATCCAGACTAAGATTCGATGAGAATTTGGGAATTTCGTTGCTAGGTATATCCTCTTCATAACCAGACATAAAATAATCGGCGAATAAATTTACAATTTTCTCGTCATTACGCCTAACTTTTCTGTTGAAGTTGGAATACCAAAGTTAGTATTATTTTTTTGAGAATTAGTGTAATTCCAAAACTGTTTTATATTTACACGAATAGCATTTTCAATTTTATTTATATGATTTTTATAGCACAATTTTGAGAGTTTACAACACTCCTTTTTTAACAATTGAAATACATTATAATCGCTCGAGAGTCCGGATCACTTGTAATTTTTATTAACTATTTTCTTATTATATGTTTACCAATTCGGGACTGAACCTGTTTCGAAAATGAAAAATTTTATTAAGTCGAAGGGGCACAAAATTTAATTGAACAAAATATTTATGTATCAATATACCTCCTTCTCTGTGATCCTTTACATAAATATTTGTCTTTATTATTAACACTGGACCATATTTCAGTAGGTACTATGTTGTTTGATTAAAAGATTTTGGTTATTTGATGTCACAGTGACTGTTCACTGTTATTACGCATAATACAAATATGTTTAAGATAACACACGCCCTTATGACTCGCTAGCTAGGTTTTGTCTGGCGAGTTCTCGCAAAAAGGAATGACTTGCCCCTCTCTGATCGGCTACGTTCGGCACATTTCGTAACCGACACCATATGACCCGAGCATAGCATAAACAAAAGAACTAATTATAATTATATACTAATTATATTTAATATTCCGATATATTACAGTAACATTTAAAAAAGTCAGCAGATCGTGAAGGCATCGTGCAGTGTTTTCAGTCGCATTCAATCCAATAAGAAAAGTATTTTTTATTGCTAAGACGTAAGTATAAAGCCACAGTATCTACGTGTATTATTTGGTAATCCATTTTTAGGTGGTCAATAAGCTTAAGCCTAAAAACGGCGTTCGTGGTCGAGAGGTAACACTCTCGACTCACAATCTGAAAGTCGCAGGTTCGAATCCGAAATTTTATTTGATTAATTTGTGGTATTTCACAATTAATTAATTAAAAAAAATAATATATATGTAGTATCTTTGCGGAATGTTACATAATGGAATATACTCTCAGTATCGCCCTGGTGTAAGACCACCATTCCGAATTGAAACGTTGCTTGAAATGGCTTTAGCCGTGTTTGATCTGAATAGCCAGGTACTTCCCCACCTTTTTCTTCCCCATCTCATTCAGCCTCACAAAATCCTCAATTACATATGCCATAGTCTCACTGGCTCCAGATGGGAGCAATTGGAACTCTTGTGCGGTATTCATATAAAAAATACCTCAATGTCACACCTACACATGCGGACACATATATGAACTGCTTACTGCAATTTAAAGCCAATGAATTCACTGGATTTTACCGTCTTATCCATATTCTTAGATTAAAAAAAAAATCATCTAATTCATAATTCATTTTCAATCATAAAAATCACCTACCCAAGTTTGGTAGCTATCGCTCGAGTCATTTGCAAGAAAAATAGTTTATAAATCCTATAGGAACTGGTTCCAAAAATTGCGGATCCAGTGACGGCTAGTCACCGGGACAAAGTAACCGTGACAGGTAATGACGTCATATCTAATATATATATAGACGCGCTGTAGAAATCACAACGTGGTATTGTTATTCACAACAGCCAGTTACAACAATAATCATACCATGGGTATACTCGGTCGAATATACCATACCATCCACCACTCCATACGCGGATAGGCCAACGAAAGCACGAATCCAATAGTACTTACGCCTGCCAGCAGAAGATCTTCACGCTAGCTGTTAAGATAAGTGGCACCATCTTTTGGCACTGGTTTAATTCGGTTCTATTACAAAAGTTGATTTGTAAAAAACTCCACGTACGTAAACGGTTTTGCGCAATGCGCGGCGTCAGAGTTGTATTCATAGTAGGATTATAAAATTTCAACCGTACTAATAATGCAAGGCTATTAATAACGCCCGATAACTGTTTTTATCCAAACTGTTTTTGGGTCAACTTTTTTCGTATCAACCACCAGTAACCCTGTACATTAAAGCTTTGCTATTATTAAGTTTATTTTCAAAGCAAGCTTTGCCTTTAATGGCTCCTAATACCTGTGACGTGTTTTTTGTTCACTTCAGTCCCATTAGCGCGAAACATAAAACATTACGTAACAGGTATTTTAATAGTACAGTAGGAATCTAATTAAAATATTCTCAAGCCTCTAATCCATCAGGATTATATTATTATTTTTTGAAAAGATTTTGGAATTTTCTACCTTCTCCATTTAGACTTTGAGTCTTTAGACGTTCAGTGTATAGAATTATGAATATAAATTAATATAAAGAGATGCTGTTTAAAGTATTTAGTAAATAATTTCGTTCATGTTGTTCGTAATTAGTAGCTCCGGTTAGCCAATATTAGTAGCTTGTGTGTAACGGAACGCTTAAGAGCAGGGGTGGGGAACTTTTTTGCCATCGGGGGCCATTTGGGAGTTTGTAAAATCACCCGCGAGCCGCACATACATTTTCAAGGAGCGGGGGGGAGACTTAATAAACAGTCAATTTCTCTGATTTATGCAGCGTATGGTGTGTAGATCAAATGCATTGCTTCACTCGGTACATGAGAATGGCTTCCTTCGATGAATCTACAACATATTACTTAATCTATCGTTCAGAATATTATTCTGAACACAAAACTGGTTTAAATTAAATCTGTACGCGGGTAATAAAACTACACTCAGAACGTGAAAAGGTTTTGCTTTGATTCTGGCAGCAGGTGCGTAGTCTGCAAGAATATTATACCTGCACTTTGAATAAGAGAATAGTTTAATCTATAATTAGATCTATAATACTCGTATATCCCAACGACGGGGAAATTTCCTTCGAAATGTGTCCACAACTGAAATTTAATCGTTACATTTTGAAAATAAAACTGTTTTTCTAAGAGTGAGTGTAGAACGGTTTTCTTCGAAATGCCATTTTGAACACATCTTCTTCTTTGTGTGCCGTATCAGGTCCCCCCGACGTTGGCGATCACTCTTGAAAATATCTCTCTGTCTTGCGCTGCCGGAATAGCTCCTCCGCACTTCTAATGCCAGTCCACTCTCGTATATTTCGCAGCCAAGACGGCGACCCTCTATCTTGCCTTTCAATATTGAATTTTGAACACATCACAGGTTTTAACTTAAGAGTGAATCTGCGTGCTTGACCTCAGCTTTAATTAGTATTAAGGCTCATATATCTCGTAATAGGCGTGTGGTTTTCCTTCGAATTACGAATTTCACAGCATATGGTTTAAAACAATAATTTTTAACTCCTCTTGAAATTTAGAACGGCTTTCTTCGAAATACTCAAATGCAACTGGAATTTTGACGGATCATTCGGAACATGAAACTGGCTTTGTGAATCTGCATGCAAGTGTCCAGCTTTAATTGAAACTACATCCCGCACACGAAAATGGTTTTCCTCCGATTTCTGCACTTGGAACACATGGATGGTCTCTTATTATTTGTTATTGCATTATTGTTATTTGCATTATGAACACAGATACTATTGCATTCCATTGGAGGGAAGGGTAAATTTATATAGAAATATGAAATAATTTGGTCGCTGTAAATAGAGACAAGTATAATAATCATTAACTAGCAGTTTATGCTGTTATTGGAATTGGTTCCAATAATAACCGGTTCCTCGGAAAAATAATCTTAGGCGATCCAGTGACAGCTAGTCACCGGGACAAAGTAACTGCGACAGGCAATGACGTTATACATAATATATAGAAGCGTGGTAGACATTACGTAGTTTTATTATTCACAAATGCCAGCTACAATGAGAATCATATTACCCGGTATTGAGAGATGGATTTCAATACCCGGAGAGATTCGCAAAATTCTAAATATAATATTACTTACTTTTTGTTTTTTTTTTACATTAACTCCACACAGGAGGCCTTGAGGAAAATAATTTCCATAAAAGCCTATGTCATCTGAGATGCTGTGTGGAGCTGTTGAACACAAGAACGAGTCGAAAAAGCGAGCAGTTGACCAATGTCAACCGTGTACATATGTTGGGCACGCGTTTATGCTTGGTGTAACCCTAAGTGACCAGCTCAGGTATGGGAGCTCCATCGCAGCCAGAGTAAAGTTAGCCTCCCAAAAACTGGGCGTACTGTACAAGGCCCGCAGATACTTTAATAGTACACAACTGCTAACCCTGTAAAAATCACATGTGCGCCCCACGGTTGAATTTGGCAGCCACCTCTGGTCTGGAGCTCCAAGAAACGAACGGTCCGTTTTATAGATTCTCCCATTTTATCAGACGGATTGCAATCATTAGAGCACTGGCGTCGGGTGGGAATGCTATCCTTGTTCTACCGGTATTACAATGGAAGATGATCCGAGGAACTAGCATCATCGATCCCTTCGGCACCGGTGCATAGTCGGGAAACACGCCAAACGCATGCCCAACATTTGTACACGGTTAACATTTGTCACATGAGATCGGGTCGTTTCATCGACTCGTTTTGGATATAGGTCGATAGTTGGAGACATCATTTTTACTACCGTTTTTAAAGATTGAGGTAATCAAGGCTGTTTTCCACTTGTCGGGAAATGTTTCATCAGATAGCGATAGTTTCAAAATGCCAAAAATGGGGGGTTTCATTTGTTTACTACAATAATTTATAAAGATCCCTGGAGGTTGGTCGTTCTCCGGTCTCTTTTTGATATCGATGGACTAAAGGTATTATAAAGTTATGTCTTCATTGATCTCGATTGAGCTAATTATGCTATTTGAATTAAAACAGCCACTGGCATTGCTGGTATGAGCACTATGAGCAGGTTGAACATTCGAAAATACAGAACCAAAATACTCGGAAAATAAACTGGCTACTCTTTTACTGTCATTAGCAGTTTTTTCACCGTAAATCATATGATAGGGGATGGTAGATTTTCTTTGAGAGTTGACATAAGACCACATTTTTCTAACACTATGCTGTATGGCCAGATTCTATCGTAGAAATGTAGGCTTTTTAAGCCGCTGAAGCGACCGGTTTTTGTCTTTTGCGAAGCAAAGAAAATGAGATATAATCAAGAGGGTTCCGATGACGCTTCCATGCACTAAAATTTTTAATTTTTCACTTGTTATTTTTATTAAGGCTGCCGCGTACCATAGTGGATATTTTCTAGATTTCACAACTTTCTTCAATTTGTTCACTTATAACGTAAAACGAATATAACGCTGTATTTACATCCAGTGCATTTATAACGGTAGACCAGTCGGTCTCATTCAGTTTCTCATTAATCTTGGTATAATCTGCTTTATGGAATAATTTTATTGTTCAGGGAGTTGAGAGGGTTGCATTAGTGGATAGAAATTCTAGTTCTATAACCAATGATTTATGATGAGCATCCTCTTTAACTAAATGGTGATCGGCAAGCGACACCTTAGCTGGAGTGTTACAGAAAACGAGGTCCAAAATTAGTCCATATTTGTTAGGTGAATTGTTAAATTGGATTACATTTGCAAAAGATAAGCAGTTAATTAACGAGAGTGAACATTGGTCTCTGTTAGTTGACATTTATTGATTATTCCATTTAAAATTTGGCATGTTTTAGTCGCCAATGATTAGAAACTGGTCATTGGGAAAACGGATTGTTAAGTCAGAATAGTATTGGTATGACTGGTAAATAATGCTAATCTTTCTGAAGACGTTAATTTTGGACCGACACTAGGTAAGTACGCACGCAAGGATGTTATAACATTGACGATTTTATTTTGATGTATTGACAGTTATCCAAATATCTTCAGTTTCTGAATTCCAAGAGCGGGGGGTTACAATTGTTTTTTTTAATACCTATGATTACGCCTCCACCAGTTGATTTGCTAGTTCGATGGATATCCCTATCATTTCTGTAAACAATTCATCATCTAGGATGCTATCAACCAACCAACTTTCGATAATGAAAATCAAGTCATGATTATTGAGTAGCATATTTTGACGAAATTCCAACGTTTTTGAACACAAACCTCTTGCATTTTGATAAAAAATTATTATAGAATCAAGCATTGAGAAATTTTGTTAATTACTTATAAAACTTTATTTTCTATAAAATATATTTGAAGAATATCATATTCAAGAGTTATGTTCATAGTCATAAGTCCATTGGGTATTGCAAAGCAAAACATACAACAGGTGAACAATGAGCAGGTGGGGTTAATGTAAAAAGGCTGATATTTATAAAATTGAGAAAAAATCCGGAGAAAAATAGTGGTTACAGGATTTTTACATGAATACCGCACAAGAGTCCCAACTGCTCCCGTCTGGAGCCAGTGGGACTATGGCATCCCCAATTAAGGTATGTTGTGAGGGCTGAAGGCAGCGAGGAGGGGAAGGAGATAGTGAAGAGGAAGGTGGGGAAGGACCTGGCTATTCAGATCTGGTCACCAAACACGGCAGAAGCCATTTCAAGCAACGTTTCAATTCTGATTGGTGGTCTTACACCAGGACGATACTGAGAGAATTTTCCACTCTGGAACGTGCCGCAAATATACTATATATTATTTTTAATGAATAAATTGTGAAATACACAAATAAATCAAATAAAATTTATTTGCCACGCCGGGATTCGATCTCGCGACCTTTGGAATGCGAGTCAAGCGCCTTACCGCTGCACTACGCCGACCGGCCGGCAGGATAGATGATTTAACATGGTAATGGTGATTATATAAGGTTTTTTAGCTGCGAATCTCATTAGACATGTATAGGAGGTGAAGTGTGGTTCTGCCGTAGGTAGATTTTTCCTATATGATAATAAAACGAATTAAAGATTTTTCCGCTTCTTACCCTTAAAAACTGATACATGTGTTCATTTTTAAAGCCTTTGGCGAACCTCAGCATAGATGTATTCTTCCGCGTGAGATGGTCGTTAACTAAAATCCTCTGATCAGCTCCAGCCATTCCGATGCCTTTGGTAATGATTCCTTTTTCTTCTTCATGGCTGCTATAAATTCGTCCTTCTTCTTGCGAGAGGTGAATTTGGCGATAATATTTCCCGGACGTCCATCAGTCGTGTCTTGAGTACGATTACGCTTGCTGACTCTGCTTACGTATTCAACGTCGCTTTAATGGAGAGGGCTTCCTATATTTATTGCGATAGTCGACATCATTGTAGGCAGATTCTCGTTGGCGGTCTCAGGCAATCCATGTATTTCTAAGTTGTTAGAGAGAAGCTCCTGGTCCCTTTGATTGTTTCCCCTCTCTAAAGCCGGATCCACATATGCGGGATCTGCCGAGTGCCGATTAATCGGCAAGTGCCAAGTGCTCGGCTTGGTATTCGCCAAATAGTGAGCATGTCTTTACACACTTGCAGGCCTTGTCCGAATGCCTAGTTTTTATGGGAACCGACAACATGCCAAGCGAGGCGAACACTGACAATCTATGCTCGGCGATTTACGAGCATCTATCCCCGTGGTCGTCAAACTGCGGCCCGCGGCGGATTTTTGTGCGGCCCGCACATATATCTGGCGTTTTCTTTTTAAATATATTTTTTTTTCATGTAAAATTATTATACTATATCCGTTTTTTTTGCAGCCGGCACAAATATCTGCCGTTTTCTTTTTAAATATTTTTCGTGTAAAATTAATTATATTATCCGTTTTTTGCGGCCCGTACGAATATCTGCCGTTTTATTTTTAAATATAAATTTTTCGTGTACTCATGTAATTATATTATCCGTTTTTTTTTTAAATATTTTGTGTATGTATACCCAAATGATTTCAAAACGTTGATTTTAATTGATTGACATTTGATTTTAAAACGCCCAGCTGGTTTTTAACTCTAAGTGTATGTCATAGGTTATCAACGTGGGCGATAACGCCCCCTCGTAGTCGTTCGAGACTTTCAGGGTCTTAAAAAGACCAAAAAACACGCTTATCACGTACTAATAAAGCAAGGTAAACTTTAATATTGGTTAATTTTTGTTTTTGTTAATATTACGTATGCGAAAATTCACACATTTTGATAGTTCGGGAAGTGGATGAAAATTGAATGGAAACATTCCATTACAGATCCACACAATTTAAAAAATATATGTAATATTATGATTTTACGTGTGTCATTATTATTAAGAATTAAATTTAACCCCCCCCCCTACATGTAGGTATATAAATTAGAAAAATTGTATTTACAAAGTTATAATTTTATTTTCAATTATATTATTATGTGTTAAGCCATAATATCTTTTCACAAAGCGATTTGTATTTACACGTTCTCACGAAATTTCGATTGATGAAAGTATCGGACTTCAAACGATTGTTTGTGAGGCAAAACCCGCAAATAAAACAAAACATAATAATTATGATTTGTTAATACTTCGTAGAATCTCAATGTTCCGTATTCAAAAGGATATCGTATTCATAGAAATGTATATCTCTCAGTCAGGATCTGAAATGCGTTTCACGTTTGTATAATTATTCTCTTATTCTCCTCGATAGGTACCTACCTTCTGGTACTATGGGAAATAAGAATATGTATAGGAATATCATTTTTTGAAGATTTTCATGGCCAAAACCAGTATTTATTTTTGGGATACACTTCAATTCTGACATTTTTTCTTTTCTTCTGTCTTCGTTTACGGTAGATGTGGCTTTTTTTTAATTTACTAGATTCTTATTTTCCATGAAGTTGTCAATCATTTAAATTTACTGAATTTAAAGTTGATTTTCTTTGCACAAAAACGGCGTTATACGCGCCTCGCAGCTTTCACCTTATGTATTTGTTTAAAACACTAGTTTTAGACTTATAGAGAGACCTTGTATTTTCTCGGTATGGAAAGATTTGTTACCTATAAACCCTATTAAAATTGCATGTATTTTTGCAGCATTATTATCAGGCCGCCCGAACATCAACCAGCAAGAACCAACTGCGGCCATATACACGTATGAATGTGTAGCGGCTACTTAACCCGCTCTGCGAAATCTACCGCTACGCCACTGACCTCCACGGAACTCGCTGGAAGACGGCCGATCATCTACCTACATTCAGCGTAGTACCAACGGCCGCCTAGAAATAATAATTCCGCCACCTACGCGAAAGAGCTAGAACATCTGTCTGTACCATACAAGTGCCCGCAGAAAGTTCGAGCGATATCTCGGCGTTGCGTGAGTTCACCCGGCATTACTGTAATATCCGTTCTACCGTTCTCGAAACTACTTGCCCGGCCGGCAGAGTATATAAGTCAGCGCGAGCCGCATACAGCTCAGTCTCAAGTCTAGTCTCAAGTCTAGTGTATTCATTCATGGTTCGACAACAACACATCGGGTGGTGATTCAGTGTCGCTACGCAATATCCGCCCACGCAGGCTGATATCGTTCTCGCAGCAAGTGATACAACACATATCCAGCGTGACTTCAAGGAACATCTTCATAACACCTTCGAGGAACTTCTCCAACTACCATCTCGACATGAGATGTCAGGCAACGCGCCAGCAACAACAACCGGCAACGCGCCAGAATCCTGCAACGAGCAACCAGCATCCTGCAACGAGCAGCAACCAGCATCCTGCAACGAGCAGCAACGAGCAACCATCATCCTCATCGCCTCTCAAGGTTCCTTCCTGCGTCACGTGTGTGCTCCGACTCACAGCCGCCATACCTCGTCAACGCGACGATGGTCGACCGCCTGGATCAAGGTCACTTCTACACCGCCATGGTATAGGGCGACGCGCCGGCTCCCTGAAGACCTGTGATCTTCACCGCCGTAGTCTCCTGACCTTCACCTTCACATCATCACGTAGCAGCAATACTCACGGCACCACCGTCACTCCGCTCCACTTCGACCTCCGCTACGTAGCGCAACAATAAAGGACTGACTCATCACTGACTGACGCCTTTCATTTTACGTCCCGACTCTACCGATCCGGCCCGCTCCCTCAACTGGTGACCCCAGTGAGGCCGCTACACATGTCTGTTTGTGTGTTATTGGGAGTGGAAAGGAGTCGGTCAAATCAATTTGTTTGGAATTCCCCCACATTTGTCTTTTGGGAAGGAAACCATGGAAAGACCTTATCCAGGAGGAAGCGGCCGTCTGTCAGGTGAAACAGATTCGGACCTCAGTGACATCAGTCATATGATGTCACAGTATATGATGTCCTTCATTGTGAGATGTGTTTTGTCTGTTTTAATGTATATTTACAATATTGTACTAAACAAAATAAACAAAGAAAAGAATGATTGGTGATGTTATGACAGTTAAATTTTTTTTTTAAATATTTGTACCTTTTTCTTAAATGATACCAAATCTGTTATTTAAAATACTGTATCCCATTGTAAATATAATTATTGGGTATATGTTGTTCAGAAAATATAGAAATTTGGTTGTTATAATATATTTTTTATTACATTTTCTTTAAATATTTGTAATATTAAATCTTTTTACAGAGGTCTTCAATTTCCTTTACATTTTTGAAATTACACATATTATTTTTTTACTTCTAATCTTAACGAGTGTATATTGAGGTAGAACCTGCAGACAAGCAGCCATGTGGCAGCTTCGCGGGACTACCCGGTAAATTGATTAAATTAAATATTTATGTAAACTATGTTTTTGTTGGAAATAATAAAAAAATAAAATAAAAATAATAAAAATAAAATCATTTTAATTAATTATAAATAAAACACTCGTGATTATTTATGCATTGAACTGCTTACTCGTTAATACGGAATATTTTTATTCAAACAGCTAGATTTTGAATAAATTAAGACAATATAAACGAAACTCAATCGAAAATCTGGAAACAGAAAAATCAGAAAAACATATTTTATTTATTAATTTTATTTATTTATTTTATTTTAAATGCACATTTACAGTTATACATAACCAATAATAAACATACATTTTTTATTAAGTAATAATAGCGTTTTTAAATTGATGAATATTTAGTTTAAAAATATCTATATCAGGTGGCAGGAAATTTAGTAAAAGAATCATTTTTCCGAGCGGCATTACTAATGGTAAGTTAGTTCTGCATCTCGGAACAACAAAAGTTCTGTGTCTGCGCGCTCTTGTGAAGTTGTCGGGGACATAAAACTCAAATTTTTGTAATATATCGGGAATACAGATGTTACCGTTTAAAAGTTTATATGCTGTTGTCAGCAAAGCAGTTTTCCTTCTTTCGGCGAGGCTATTAATACCCAGCATGCCGGACAAAAAGGCTGATGGATATAACCAGGGATAATATCCGAAGTCTCTAAGATATAAATATCTCAGAAACTTCTTTTGCACTTTCTCAATCATTTGAGAGTATGTTAAATCCACTGGTCCCCATATTACTGAACCACTTTCCAAAATGCTACGTACTAAACTATAGTATAGCAAACGAATCGCGGCTGAGCTGCAAAAGTGTCTGGAGTTGCTTAGCACAAATCCTAGCATTCTTAGAGCTTTGCTGCATATCGTTTCTATGTGGACGTGAAATGTTAGGTGCGCATCAAATGTGATTCCCAAATCTCTCAAAATAACAATGTGCTGAAGAGACGAATAAGACATTTTGTAGTTATAGTAAATCGTTTTGTTCGCCTTGGTGTAGCACATGATAGAGCATTTCTTAATATTAAATCCTAATTTATTGGTGTGACTCCATTCGACGATAGAATTTATATCACTTTGTAGCTGCAAGCAATTTTCCAAAGATTTTATTAAAAGGAATAGTTTAAGGTCATCCGCGAATAAGAGAAACTTAGAAAATTTTATGCAATAATAAATGTCGTTGATAAATAGCGAGAAAAGTAAGGGTCCAAGATTTGACCCCTGCGGAACTCCAGAGTTTGTGATGAAGTTGGAAGAGTTAAATATACCATAAGTTACGTATTGCTGTCTGTTTGAGAAATAACTTAGAAATAGACGTAGAAGTTTCGCTGAAAATCCAAATTGGTCGAGTTTATTTAGGAGAATAAGCGGATCTAAAGGCTTTTGAGAACTCGTTGTATGATACATCTACTTGATTGTTGCTATCAAGAGCTTGAGATATGTACTCCGGAAAAACCATTAGATTAGACACAGTAGATCTGCCAGACCTAAAACCGTGTTGCTGGTCAATTATAAAGGGTTCAACTTGGGTATAAATGAATTTATGAATTATTAGTTCAAACAACTTGGCTGGAGAGGATAGGATCGCCACTGGTCTGTAATTAGAGACTGTAGCCTTATCACCAGTTTTATGTAACGGTGTAACTTTGGAGATCTTCCACACGTCTGGGAATATTCCGGAGTTAAGTAAGAGATTATAAATATATGCGAGAGGTGTTAATAAGGGCTCAAAACAGCCCTTTAACACGAATGACGGAATAAGATCCGGTCCAAAAGAAGTTTTGGCTTTTAATTTTTTAGCAGCCGCGGTGATGTCAATGTTTTTGATGTTTTGAATATCAACATTCTGCGCTATTAGTGGCGTATTTTTTCCGGGTATAAAAGATTTCAAGTCCGCAGCTTCCTTACTATAAGTTGATTTAAAATAGTCTGCAAATGCTTCTGGAATATCTGCTCCTGAGAAAGACTGATCATTCCAAGTAACATGGTCAACAAACCCGCCATCAATTCTCTTGGACGAGATATATTTTCAGAAAGATTTGGGATCACATTTGATATTTTTTTCAACAGAATTAATATATTGCACATGTGCTAATCGAATACTGCGTTTTATTTTTGTTCTAAGTAGACAAAACATGTCCCGTTCACTTACCATTCCAGTTTTCTTCCATTTTTTGTAATGTTTGAATTTGAGCTTTATGTCGCTAACAACCTCGCTAGAAAATCATTTAGGATATTTCCTACCATTCCTCGGAGTGCGCTTAATTTTGAAACACATATCAAAGTATTTATAAATTATAGAATAGAAAAAGTTTGTCGCTAAATTAACATCATTTATGTCCTTCAAAGGTTGCCAATCATGATATTGTAAATGGCAATAAAGAGCTTTAAAATCACCATGTTCGAAGTTCCATCCTCGCCTAACACTATTATCAGTATTATTCGAGAAGTTTCGGGTTTGACAATTGGTTGTGTTTTTGTTCGGCGAAATCTCTATACATAACGATGGATGATAAGCGTCTTCTTTGACTAGTGAGTATAAGGATTTGTATACTTTTAAATTAAAGTTATTTAGTACAATGTCCAGCGTGCTTCCCTTCTCATTTGTAATAGAGTTACTCTGCTTCATAACATATAGGAGATCCATTTGGGTGCCTTTGTTACTTGAGTTCAGATTAAAGTCGCCAATCACAACAATTTTTTTATTAATTAAAATATTGAAGTTCTCTGTAACCTTATCAAAAAAATCGGTATATTGACACCTCTGGGACTCGAACCCAGGACCTCTTGCTTTCCGGGCAAACGCGCTAACCACTGCGCCACGGTGTCGATATGAAATTCGGTCATGTTTAACTGTACCATACTTCGACTAAGAACCACCTACATTATCTTCATTTTCTTTAACGCATATATGATTGGCAACTATCTTTATGTATGATTGCAAGATGGTGGGTTCGAGTCCCAGAGGTGTCAATATGTTTTTCTGATTTTTCTGTTTCCAGATTTTCGATTGAGCTTCGTTTATATTGTCTTAATTTATTTAAATATTACAATTTGAGGTTTAACTCATAAAGTTAAAAATAAAAAACAAAATAGTTAGATTTTGCTTTATTATTACAAAAAAAAAAGATTATTTATGTCGGGGGAGACAAAAAAAACATGCAAAAAATATGCATTCAACATTTTAATGTTTTTTTTCGTTATTTGTTTTTAAGGTGTTATGCCGTATTGAGCTACCTCCTTCTTTAGCCAACGTTTCGGACAGCGTTTCAGTGTCCATCATCAGGGCAGATCCGGCAGATCCGGTAAATTTTTTTAAATTAAATCACTTACGCGGTAACGCCATTTTATATTTATCTTTTTTATTTAACATTTAATAGACAATCAATCAATGCTGCCAATCATAGAAAAAATATTATTGCCATATGAAACAAAGTTAATGCATTATTGACAAGTTTGTACTTGTATTTATAGCAGCAAAACATGGAAAGAAATGCATTAGAAGAATTACACAGACATACCCGCAAGACAAACCCTGCTTTGCCAAACAAACCATTCAAAACCTAGGATGTTTTTTTTAATTCTGATGATATGCAGCTTTCGTAGTTTTAATCTCAACCCAATAATTCGAAGTAGGCACATTTTTATTTTTATTAAGTTCCAATATACTCGTACATAAGTAAAATAAAAAATAAACATACGTACTTTAAAATTTTAAATAAAAAAGATAGGTACTAATGATCTACTTTATTTGTCTTGCGGGGAATCCGTTTCGCTCTAGTTCGTCGGTTAGCTTTTCGGTTACAATTTCAGTGAGATTTTTGGTTCTTCGCAGATTATAAACCCTTTTTTAATGAACTAACAGAATATGAAGTATGGATATTAATTATCATTATATAATTAACAAAGGTAATTTTTTAATGTTTTTGTAGAATATCATCATCATCATTACTCATTACATAGTAAAAAAAGGAAATCGCTCAAAATGTATGTGCGCATTAATCTTTTAAACTACGCAACGGATTTGCATGCGATTTTCACCAATAGATAGAGTGATTGAAGAGGAATGTTTATATGTATAATACATGTAAATTATATTAGATAAAAGCCGAAAAATTCAAGGAAAACATATTTTTGTGTGATTTAAAACGGCTGGCGGGCCGTACTATAGTCACTTTTGAAATTCGTTCTACGGAAGAAATTGGAAAATAGATGGCCTAGAGTAAGTAGGTATATGATTTTCCCTTTTCAAATATCCAGTGTTGCATTGCAAGTATTGTATAATTAGTGGCGATCGCTCGAATTGCATTACATAGTATAAAATGAAGTCGCTCAAAATGTATGTACGCATAGATCTTTTAAACTACGAAACAGATTTTCATGCGGTTTTCACCAATAGATAGAGTGATTCAAGGGGAAGGTTTATATGTACAATACATGCTTATTATAGTAGAGAAAAGCCGAGAAATTCAAATATTCAATTCAGGCAGCGGGCAGCGGGCAGCTGGCAAGCGGGTGGTGTGGATTTTATAAAGATTGGGTGCGTTGTGTTTCGTTAGCCACAGCAACGTGTGGCCGGGTCTGCTAGTCAATGAATAAATTAATGTTGGGCTCTCGACCAGCAATCTCGAAGTCGCGAGTTTAAATCCCGGTGTGCGCAAGTCAATTTTATAGGATTAAAAAAAACCAATATATGGAATATTTCTGAACATACCTATACGAAAAATGAAAAATGTTTTTTGAGGTGATAACATAAGTTAACAAATTTTATAAATCAAAATGAACACATATTTTTTGAAATATAAAAATTTTGCAAGAAAATATAAAAAAAAAATTAAATTGGCTCACCCAAGTTTTTTTCTTACTAAAAATACCTACTCATAAAAAAAATAAACATATTTTATTACACAAACATATTATAAACATAACTGTAACCGCACTTTTTTGTTTTTCCATGTAAAAATAATTAATAAAAAATTCCCAAAATTTCATAATTCTTTTCCAACTTGCGATCCAAAACATTGGTTTCATAAAGGGATATATTTTTTTTACTAATATTGTGATTATCTTTCAAATTTGAATATAAAGCATGGTGTTTTGTCTTTCTTACACCGTTTACATCATATAGGGACTTCCTCAACCATTCTCTCCCGATACGGCCTGACATGTAGCTGGTGGGTAGACGTATCGGCCACTGAGACCTAGGGATATCGAAAGTGAAAAAAAATATCGATATATCGATGTATCGAGAAAAAAATATTAATGTATCGATACATCGGTCAAATTTTCAAAAGATTTTGCGTTTTTAATATAATAGTGCATTCAGCTTAACATTATCAATAGTATATTTTTATACACAATATGCATTTTTTAATGTACAAAAATCTCAATAAAAATGAAGTTATTTTTATTGGATAATAATTACAAAAATATCAAAAAACGATAAGTTATCTTCTAACTTATATGTAAACTGAGACGCATACAAAGTTTGTATGCGTCTCAGTAACATTCTATTGACGTATTAATCTGTCAAAAAGGACTTCGTGTTTGGAACAAGGTATAGTCAATAATAATCATAAAAAATGGCGAAAACTAGCATACATTTCTATGTATGCAACCACACATATGAGATAGTATTAGTGATCAGATCACAAACACTAATGGAAAGACAAAACATTTGTAAGCTATCAATAGTTAAAATTTCAACCCCCAGATGTCATGACCCAATACAGTTATTTTTTTCCGTTCGTTCATATACGGTTTTGGATTCTAGTGACTTTAGTTACATAAATAAATAAAAATATCGTTTTTGATACAATTTTTGATATTGGATATTTTGTATGGATATATCGGACCAAAATATATCAGCTAAAAATATCGATGTATTGAATTAAAAATATCGATACTTTTTCAGCAAGCCTACTGCGACCTGGACAAACCTCACCCCAGGAACCCGGAAACAGTCACCTGGCAGTATTATTTAATTGTACCTACACCTTCCATTTACAATATAAAAAAGTGAGTTTGTTTCTTAATAATTTCTCAACTAATAAAATTTTACATTCTCTTTTGATTTGAACCAAAATACAATATTTTTACACTCCGAAATATTATACAATATAATACAGAATTACATTATTTAACCATTATTTATGATGAACACAGTATACAAATATATTTAATCGTTTAGTAAAACACCCAATTGTGTATTTACGATTTTATCAAGCACTCTGTTTCTTGCATAAATTGTAACATTTTTAATGAACAGAAATAAAATCTGATAGGGGCTCTAGGCCGTCCATAACTTTAAATAATAAAAAACACGTTGCCAAAATTATATAACTCGTCCAAATGGAAACTTAATTGCTGATAGAAAAAAAATTCAAACATCAATTGCAAACAAAACAAATACCTGCCTCAATATTCGCCAGGCACAAATTATACTCTTTGTTTACCGGCTAATAAGTATATAGCTTCATTTATAACAACTGCCATCAGTGAAATTTATACATGAAATACATCCACATTAAATACACTAGATATGCTCTCAAATTGTACGAAGACATTTATATTAATTTGTAACTAGCAGACCCCGCCACACGTTGCTGTGGCTAACGAAACACAACGCCATTACCCAACCTTTATAAAATCCACACCACCCGCTTGCCAGCTGCCCGCTGCCCGCTGCCTGAATTGAATATTTGAATTTCTCGACTTTTCTCTACTATAATAAGCATGTTTTTATACATATAAACCTTCCTCTTGAATCACTCTATCTATTGGTGGAAACCGCATGAGTATCCGTTGCGTAGTTTAAAAGATCTATGCGCACATACATTTTGAGCGACTTCATCAAATAAAATAATTCAAATCAAATACCTACTTACTCTAGGACATCTATTTTACAATTTCTTCCGTAGAACGAATTTCAAAAGTGTAGTGAACTATAGTACGGCCCGCCAGCCGTTTTAAATCGCACCAAAATAGGTTTTCTTTGAATTTCTTGGCTTTTCTGTAATATAATTTACATGTATCATCCATATAAACATTTCGCTTCAATCACTCTATCTATTCGTGAAAACCGTATGAAAATCCGTTGCGTAGTTCAAAACATGCCAATAAACTATGGCGGTTCTCTTAAACCTTATTTTAAAAATCGTTCAGGAATTTATATATTTTTTTTTATACAACAATTTTCATTAGAAGTTAGAACCGCAGAAGACAATATTTCGATATCGCCTCCTTTATACTGGTGTAACAGCAAATACCCGAAGGATTCTTGATTATATTTGCAGTACAAACTGTAGATGTCCGATTTGCTGTCCGATGATTTTTATTCAATTAAAAACAATAAAAATATTGTCCATCGCACGTCGCAACTGAGTAGTCGGGTATTGCCTATTCTAGCAGCACGGTAATACACGAAATAATGCTCGTATCACGTGATCATGTGTTTCAAACATGTTGTTTCGTGTATTACCGTACTGCAGGGACCGTAATTATCACGTGACCCGCTAGGCTATAATCGACTACTCAGTTGCAACATGTGATGGAAAAATTTTTTTTAAATTTTTAATTGAAAAAAATATATCATTTGACGGCAAAATAACACATACGTTTGTACTCTAAAGCTGTGTACAGACACAGTTATAAACCACGAGCAGATATCTGTTGAACCGCGAGCGCTTAATTTTTGTACCGTTCACACGACGCTATCAAATATATCTTCCTATGGTAGGAGAGAATTAGATGAATTAACGAGCGGATACGGAATGCACATTTTTCACCGGTCTAGGCAGCTCCGTAATTAAAATGACCCCCTCTCCTGTTTTCGTCGGAGAGGGGGCGCTTAACTTTTGTTGATCTGCGCTTAAACCGCATTGGTGTGAACGGTCTGAAGGGATTGTATGGAGAGAGTAATTTGGCGTGCGATGATCTTTTATATTTTATAGCCGTATGTATACACAGCTTAAATGTGCTTAGGAATCTCTGGTTAAAATCCTTCGGGTATTTGCTGTTACACCCTGCATAGGTAATTATTCTTAAATATGGACCAGACAGCTAATTTCATCTTTAATCTTAATCTTAATTTGTGGTAGGATTGTGAGAGTTGACGGCCGGCGTGGTCTGTCTAGCGATAAGGCTTTTGACTCGCAATCCGAAGTTTGCAGGATCGAATCCCGGCGTGGGCAAATAAATGTTATTTGATTAATTTGTGTTATTTCACAATTTATAATTTAAAGTAATATGTAGTATATTTGCGGAACGTTCCAGAGTGGAAGATACTCTCAGTATCGCCCTGGTGTAAGACCACCATTCAGCATTGAAACGTTGCTTGAAATGGCTTTAGCCATGTTTATTGACCAGATCTGAATATCCAGGTTTTTCCCTACCTTCCTCTTCCCTATCTCCTTCCCCTCCCCACTAACTTCAGCCTCACAAAATACCCCAATTGGGGATGCCATAGTCTCCCTGGCTCCAGACGGGAGCAGCTGAGACTCTTGTGAGGTATCCATATAAAAAATTATAAAGAAATTAAAGTAGGGTAAAGGTGGTTTTTTTAGGATTGCGATTCTATGTCATTGTTTAAATTCTAAGATTCATACCTAGAATAGCCGGAAGCCCATTGTCTCTGAACGTGTAATTAATAACGTATCTTTTATATCGACACCTCCTCAACAGACCGTTTATTCCTTTGATTTACAACACTGTAATGGTTTAATCAGGAAACAGTGCACCTTATTTATTCACGCCGTGTCTTCAGTGAACACTGTAATTACATCCAACCCGATTCCAAGGTGTCTCTTGAGATTTACTTCTGAAGAAGCCAATTTTACATCTGATAAGATAAACCAATCGGAATGCCAAACCGAAGTTATTGATTTAGTTTAAATAATATACTTTACTAGATTTTATCGATGTTGTATATGGGTATTTACAATAAGCTTTATTTTTTGTAGTTGGACAAAAAAAATGGTGTATGATTAAAAAATATTATTTTTAAAATTTAACTACATAACCTACTTACCAATTTTGTGGTATAGATTATTTTCTCTCAGGTTTTTGGAATTACCGTGGAGTCTTTAATACCGTCAAAAACAGTCAAACGTTGTACTTATCACCGTATTAAAAATATATTATTCAAGTAGATACCTCTACCTACAATTAAGTTACAATATATATAGACGCGCTTTAGAAATCTCGTAGTGGCAAGCTTAAGCCAAAAACAATTTAATTGTAGTGTTTTTGATTTTGGAGTTTTAGTATTAAACTGCCACGCATCGGGAAGGAATTGCTTTAAGAAATTCAATTATTGAAGCTGCCAGAATGATATGTGTGTGATGAGAAAATGTTTTCGTTACTCGTCAAACACTAGCAAAAGTCAAGAAATGACAATTAATTTAACTATCAATTATTATTAAAAATATAGATGTTCTCCGCCCGAAGATTTTATGCATCATTAGATAATGCAAGGCTGCTAGATTTCAGGTCTGGATGCGCAAATTACGAAGTCAGTGCCGTCGCTAAGTAAACTTACGGTTTAAAATGGCCTAATCACTCGGTTTATTTATGTGCTTGCCGTAAAATAACATACAAATCAGCAAAAACAACGAGTACAAAACACAATCGCCGCCATTTGCAAACCGTGCGTCGTTGCTCTAAAAGCTTGAACACTTGACAGTCTTGACACCTCAAAATCGCCCAGGCCTCCTACTCTAGACGGCCATGAATCAGAATTCGACGGAACTATTGAATACGGAAACGCCGCCTGGTCCTACCGTTTAGTTCGTTCATACGCGTAGGTACATTTTTTAAATATCAATCCATGTCATACATGAACAACGTTTGAATTAAGCCGCCGCTACCCGAATTTCTACTGATTTCTTACATATCTCCCTTAAACACGTTATATTTTAAAGCTCTTAAAAAACTATATATGTTATTCTTGAAGATAATATCTAGACATTCCCCGCGCTGAAACACAAATTATATAAAATTCCCTCGATAGAAATAAATGGCAAAGTATGCTCCAAAAATTATTATAAACAGATTTTTTGCAGTTATTTTACAAGTTATATGTATGAAAAAATATAAAACGAGTCGTGTTTTATTGAACATTTTATTTTCACAATTTTCGCATCGATTTTGTCGCTTTAAATACTAGCGCCCTACTCTGACATTCGTAATTTCACACCTCTCTATCTTCTTCCTTTTGAGCCCGGTTGCGGCGTCTTGAATTTACTATAAATATGGTATAAGAGTGTTTTTTACATAACACATTTCAGAGTTTGTAAGACAATAGCAAGTCTTGTAGTGTAACTCCATTGCCTACCTTACGTTGACCGGTCAGTGGATAATGTGTCGGGTTTCAGTTTCAACCCAATTAGCTCAATTCCTCAGCTGCGTAAGTCCTCATGTCACAAATATATCACAATATATCATACCAATCATTGCGCAGCAAATATTCCTTATAATGATTCCGTTATTTTTTTGTAGGGAATAAGGTCTTTTTCGCATTATAGGCAGCAGTCCAACGACCCCCATCGAGACTGTTAAGAGAATGTATGTTGTATTTTATATATATGTAGGTATAATACCAAAAAAGGAAGAAATAGCTGTCTTTTCAACCGAGAGTACTGTTTGGTTATTTCATAAACGATATAACTAAATACTTTATAAGAAATATAACCATTTACAACAGCATTACAACGGGAATGGGAAACAGCCATAAAAATTACCTACTTCTGAAGCGCTAAAAAATATATTAGTTTTTCATAATAATAATTATTGTTAAAAGCTTTGAAGGGTTAACGTCATTAAAGCATTGCGAAACTCCCGGGAAGAAAATAGGTTTTTGTTGTTTGTAATCGACCAACATAAAAGGCAATCACGTTCTACTGATTGCACGTGATCGCAACGCCCTTTTTTACCCGCTCCAATACGACGTCGGACGTTGTGACATTTGAGTCGACTTTAAAATACCCTTTTTTGCTCCACTTGCCATTGTCCAATAATGAGCAATCTCGTACCAGTTAGCACCGCTGCACGTCGCAGCAGATGCTTGTAAATCTGTCTCGCGGAGAGGGGTGCGGGCTGAGACAGGTGCAAGCGTAGCATTTAGTGGCGTAAGGACTAAGTCGCGGTTCCGAGGCATTCAGGCTGTTTATCGGCGTTCCCCCTTGTCTCTAATAAATTTATGTTTTCGCTCATCTCTTTAATATATACTAATGAATGTTTCTTTGTTTATCTCTTATGCTTTCCTAAACCATTCATCCGATTGCGATGAAACTTTGGGGATTTTATATGCGCGTGCCCGCGATGGTTTCTATACATTACAGTGAGCTTTGGCGTTATGAAATTATTTCCTGTACCATTCATCCGATTGCGATGAATTTTTGGTGAGTTGTACACACTCCCCCATGAAGGATTCTATGTATAATAATGATGAACTCTTGTGTTATGAAAACTGTATTAAAAAATTTCAATAGATGGCGCGCGAATAATTTATAAGTGTGTATTTCATGTAGTTTAGCGGCATGCCGGGATGCCGGGAGGGAGAGGGGAATCCGGGAGGGGAAGAGAGGAACTGAGAAACCAAAATTTTTTTGGACCAAATAATTGGGACAATTATTAGTTTCCTAACATATTGTAAATAATTTTCGTTATTTGTTTTTGGGGTGTTATGCCGTGTTGCGCTACCTCCTTCTTTAGCCAACGTTTCGGACATCGTTGAAGTGTCCATCATCAGGGCAGGGCAGAAAATACTTTTGGCCGTGAAAATCTTAAAACGTATCATATTGTAAATATTTTTTTTTTCATTACTTTGACACTGTGGAAAAAAAAACCTCTCAGGGCTCATGTCATCTTTTGGGACGCTGTATAGAATGTCTTTTTAGGGAATGGAAAATGAAGGGTAAAAGGGTATGAGGGGTGGGTTGGAATCTGGGAGTCAATGTGTCTAGGAGCGATAGGTCGAGATAGATTTAGGTACTTTATTTTATTTTATTTGGGAGACCAACAGTTTACATTAATAACTGAGCGTAATAGTAATTGAGCCACAATAATTGAACCATTTACAGGTTTCCACATAGGTATTGTATAAAATTGTAGTGATTCCAGAGATAATAACGAAAAATTACATTTCACGAATCAAGTTATTTAGTAGGGAATAGGGAGGGGTTAGGATGGGGGGGATCGGTTAAGTTGAGGTATAGTAATAAAAATATGCGCAACAAAAATTAAAAGAGAAAAAAAGGAAGTTTGTAGGGTGGTGGTTGCATTAGAGGGTATCTATGTATTGTTTTTGTAAAGTATCGAGAGAGGGCCTGTGTGATTTTAAGGAATGTGGTGCACAGTTAAAAATGTCAAATTGTGAAAAGTGTGTGTTGAAAGTGTTGGATGCACGATAGATGAAAGAAATACTAGAGACATCTGGGTTAGGTCTCCTTCAATCGGCAAACGTATTCGCCGCCAGACACCCCATGAACCCGAGCACCCCTGCTAAGTCACCAAGCGTAGCAAACCACTTGGGATGACTTATGTCAGGGGTGTTAGTTATTCGATAATTGTTTCCCGGTGTGGCAGTACCCGCACCAGCTTCCCAAATCAGTTACCATGTTATATGGACCGAGTTTGGGTCCCACCCAGGTGTCGCGTGTTCGATTGCTCGGCTGGCTAAGTCCTCCATCACGAAACAAGCAACATTTTCCGCTTACTGTGATGGTAGTAGGAGATTTTCAAATATTAGGTTATTCGTAACCCGGGAATGTTTGACGTTCTTAAAAAAATCGTGTTGCTCTTCTCATGGAGCTTAATTATTGGTTTCGTTCTCCGGGCAAATAAAGTATGCATTCACCCAAAGAACGAGTTATGTAACTAGTTCGTTAGTGAGTCGGATAATTATTATGATCCGTCTTAGAATATTGTATGAATGTGTATTCCCATTTTATACATTCTATATACCTAAGATTTCTTTTTCTATCTGAACTTCCTGTCTACAACTCTTGAGGGCTGAAGTTATTTTTCAAAACAAGTAATGAACCCTTTAGTTAAATTATAGATTTTTTTCTACGTAAATCTTGCTCCGAAAATCTTTAATAATTGAAATAAAGGCAGTAGACCAATATCACTTTCAGGAAGGAGATTAGGGACTTTTTGATGAGTGAATGTGACAGTTCCTATTTCTCGTTCTCAGATAGAACAACTGTCTGTATATATGTGTGTTAATTTGTATGTATACGTAAATGTATGTATGTGCGTATGTATGTATGTATGTGTGTCATGTATACGCATGCTTGTGTACGCGTATAGATAAATATATGTTTGTCAGGGTGTATGTATGTGTACATGTATTTGCACATGTATACACGCATGCACACATATAAAACTATAAATTAGAATGATGTTTTTGAATGTGATCTTATAATCTTGTGCATAACTTTTCCCTTTTCTTTTCTATTTTCTAGTTTCCATAAAAAAATATAAAAAATTCTCGTTTTAAACTTTCTACTATAATTTTTCCAATTTTCAATATGTTTATATATTTAATCCTTTGTTTACATTAGACACCACAAAGTAACTATATTCCATTGGTCACCATGAAACAAGCAGCCGCCTAGTATTGTGATGTAATGTATCATTAATATGAAAACGTTTTTATGTGTTACCTTGTAATTTATAAATAAAAAAAGTAGTTTAGTCCCGCATAAATATTCCGATTTACCACTCTGGAAATCACCAATAAGAAATTATTATAATGCATTTGACGACTTGGTAGTCACATCGAGACTCGGGCCCCGGGCGCCTTCTTGCACTTCCCGGGTGGTCACTTCGCCTTTACTGGTCAGTATGAATTTATTAATTAATTTATCGGATCGGTATCTTTTTGCGCGTGAGCCCAATATGTTAAAATCGTACGTCAAACGGCTTTACAGAAGCTTTCAAACATTTGAACAATGATGAATAATTCTTCTCATTCTTCTTAGTGTTCCGCTCATATCGAAAGTTGGAATATATCGTTAATAATTCAGTTAGTCATTGACATCGCAACCTGGAAAAGATATTTTTTGCCAAAGCACTATCAGAGAATCCTCGGTGAAGGGGTGTGCCTTCTGAAACCATTTCTTATCTCAACACGACAGCTGCACAACATAATTTATAATTACTAATTACGAATACCTAAAACTGAAAAGTTATAATTTTTTTTAAACTATTTTTTAAGCAATTATAGTGTAGGTTTTTTTTACAATAACTTCACACGGGAGACTTTGAGGAAAATAATTTCCCTCAGGGCCTATCTCATCTTTGAAGATGCCGTGTGGAGGGTGTTTTTGAGGAGAGGGAGGAGTGAACATTGTAGGAGGGAGGAAACACAGAAGCCGACAAATCGTTCCACAGCCGAGCTGTTGAACAAATAACGAGTCATCATCACGGTTGACATTAGTCACTCATGTGACTAATGTCAACCGTGTACACATGTTGGGCGCGGGTTTGGCGTTTTCCCGACTATGCACCGAGGGGATCAATGACGCTAGCTCCTCAGAGCATATTCCATTGTAATACAGGTAGAACAAGGACAGCATTCCCACCAAATGCCGGTGCTCTAAAGATTGCAATCCGTCTGTTAAGATGAGAGAATCTATCAAATGTGGGTTGTGTTAGTTAACTTATATTATTTTTAAGTATTAGTAAATAGATTAGTTCTCTAGCTAGACGCGACAACATTTCTCTACTAATTGGATAATCAAATTAGTTGATTAAGAACGTTACGTATCAAATTTAAATTGTTTCTTTGCTTTATAAAATTAATAAAGAAAATACTAATAAAAAGTTTGATTACTATAGTTTTTCATCTACTGACATTATAAACTAATATAGTTTTTCATCTACTCGTAAATACGAAATAAAAGACAAGCTATATACCTGGTTACGGTTATGATAGTATTCTCATCAGCGTTCAACATATTGACTGGAACTCCGAAAATGTGGATATAATCCGTTAACTTTTAGTTTATTCACGTTCACGTAATTTTCAATTTTAGGATTCACTATGGAGTTCAATCAATACTAAAATAATTGGTATTTGTACCAGACAGTGTAGCACCGCCACAAAATACAAATTAAAGCCGTATATGGTCTAGAGTGGAGTTGTTGAGCCAATTAAGGAGGTTGCGAGTTTGATAGGTTGTTCATTTATACCGCAAATCATCAGCTCCAACGCAACGTGGATTTACGATATGTTTCTTTGACCTCCCGTTTTATCTCTCTTAAACGGCAATAAAAATAACCCGCCAAAGCCTTCGTGAGCGGAAGCTAGGGTTTGCTTTTTGGGTAACCACTTTCCAGATTAACGGGGAATCGTTGTCAATTTATTATTAACTGCCCTGGGTACCTCGCATGGTCGATCGACGTGGGTTTTATCGAAAATGTCGGTAACTTGTCATCGCTCCCGAGCACGACTGCAGACCGCTAAGGAACAAATAACAGTTTAGGTCAAATAAATTATGAACCCTTAGTCGTTGTGAACTTTTATTTGTTCGTTAGCGGTTTGCAGTCGTGCTCGGGAGCGATGACAAGTTACCGATATTTTCGATAAAACCTGTATCGATCGACCATGCTAGATACCCTGTTATATGGTAAAATATGAAATGTAACTGTACGCGTTTGCTTCTCATTCGGGAGAGGTATAATATAAGCATTATATTATTATTAATAAAACTCGTAATGTCAAAAAAGACAGTTTTGATATGGAAACAAGCAGAAAAAAGCAGATTCTCCCATATTTATTTATGAGTTCGCTATTATTTCGCAGACAGTTTAGAATATCGACTTTATTGTATTACCCAGATGTTCAATAAAATATGTTGATAAATAGGATTCTTATTTTTTTTACTTTAGCTTCACACAGGAGGCTCTCAGGAATGTAATTTTTTTTGAGGCATATGTAATCTTAGGGGATGCTAAATGGAGGGTCTTTTTAAGGAAAGGAAGGAGATGAAGTTCTGGGAAGAAAAAAGGTATGAGGGTGGGTAGGAATATGTAAGTCAGTGTCTAGGAGTGACAAACGTACGAATCCATCCCTCCAATTACGGTGAAAGGAGATTGATTGAGAGATTCCGGCTGGAGAAGTCTTCCCTTAACCGGTCTTCTCTTAACCACGCAACAGGTCGGCAGTCGTATTTGCCGCCAAGACCCGGACAAACCTCATCCCAGGAACTGTGGCACCCCTGCAAAGTTACCAAACGTAGCGAACCACTTGGGGTGACCTATTGCGGAGGTGTTAGTTATCCAGTAAATGATTCCCGCGGTGGCGGTACTCATATCCGCCTCCCAAGTAAAATATATTGATAATTAGGAATGTCTTAATAAAATATATTGATAAATAGGTACCTTATAATGAAAGTTTTTTCAATCAATTTGGGAGGCGGGAATGGGTACCGCCGCCCCGGGAACCTTTATTGGATAACCGACACCTCTGCCATAGGTCATCCCAAGTGGTTCGCTACGTTTGGTGATTTAGCAGGGGTGCCCGGGTTCATGGGGTGAGGTTTGTCTAGGTCTTGGAGGCGGATGACCAAGACACACTGAACCCCAGATTCCTACCCACCCCTTAAACCCTTTTCCTTCCCATAACTCTCCTCTCCTTCCATTTCCTAAAAAAACCCTCCACACAGCATCCCCAAAGATGACATTGGCCCTGAGGTAAATTATTTTCCTCAGCGCCTCCTGCGTGGAGCTCATGTAAAAAAAAAAATCATTAAATTGAATAAAGATAATGTTTTTTCGAAATATGGAATGCATTGCATATATACAGCAGAAGAAGAAGAGAACATTTTTATAATCTAAAATCTAAACGAATATATGAAAGAGAACAAGACACAGAAAAGGAAAAAAACCATTAATATTATTATTCATATTGAATGTTCTGTAGGTATGCTAATGTATTTACAATAGTATTGTGGAAATATTTTTCAGAAAGGAAAGGAAATTTTTTTTGGCTGAAGAAGGAGGTAGCACAACACGGCATAACATCCCAAAAACAAATAACGAAAATATTTTTCACGTTCCACAACAAAACATTAAGATGTATGTATTTACTGAGAAATTTTTTTCGTTATTTGTTTTTGGGGTGTTATGCCGTGTTGCGCTACCTCCTTCTTTAGCCAACGTTTCGGACATCGTTGCAGTGTCCATCATCAGGGCATATCCGGCAGATCCGGCAGATCCGATCACATCTACCGGATCTGCCGGATCTGCCGGATATGTCCGAAACGTTGGCTAAAGAAGGAGGTAGCGCAACACGGCATAACACCCCAAAAACAAATAACGAAAATACTTTTGGCCGTGAAAATCTTAAAACTTATCTAAAAAAAATATGCAGATATAATAATAAAACATCTTATTAAAAAGTTATAATTTAAAATTTTAAAAAATGTTTTTTATATAGCAGTATTCAAAATGCTTCCATTGAAAAATGATGAAATGCAATGAAGTTTTCAATATCGTGAATTTAACCGTTTTTTGGATAAGTTGGCAAATTTACAAACCCTGATAATAAACTACCCAAGACAACGTCTCCATTAATCTCCGCTTTTATTTCTTCAAGAATAAACCTTTTTTACTTGATGAAGAAAAAATGTCACGCAAAATGATGAGCTTTATTGCCCGTGCAGCGGCCATTAACTTCATCCCATCAAAAGCACACGTGCATTTGTCATGCTTAACTTTATCCCCACGTGAAGATTTATCAACACCATCGTTTTCCACCCCGGGCAGGTCGGGGACCTTTTGCTTCGGCTAGGAGCCCCGGGCGCGAGTGTCCCCACTTGTAGGTACTGCTGGGAAGTGGCGGCCAGCTCGAAGGAGCGGAGGAGCGGCGCACTCCCAAAATTTTTGCTAATCTAAAAATTCCCGAGCGCCAATAAAATATACTAAATTTCCAACACGCCTTATCACATTTGACAATATACACTTCGGTTGTAATGCATACATAATTAACTCAACTTTGGCATTAATCTTCTGTTAAATATAAATATAAATGTAAAACCCATGCAATGTCCAGTGTTTTGAATATAATGTCCTCCACGTGCAAAGTCGTATATTCCCCAAGCATAAACTTTCTAATAAAGTGTGTTTTATCGGAAGTGTCCTGCAGGTAAGTATGTTTCTGTATCTATTTGAAAATAATAAAATTAGATAGAGCCTAGGATTCATAATAAATTGTAAAGCGCCCTTGAGGTGATTTTTCACAAAAACAGTACTACTATGTCAAATCAGTAGGATTTTTTCATAATTAAATTTATTTTAATTACAGTTGGTAGTAGCGGTTATCCATCCTATTCCAAAGAAGGGTGACCGCTCCAACCCGGCCAACTACCGACCCATAGCGGTCACATCATTTCTGTCTAAGGTGATGGAACGTGTGATCAACGACAAACTGCTCACATACCTCGAGAAGAACAAAATTATTAACGACCGTCAATACGGATTCCGGTGGAACCGCTCGTGCGGTGATCTTCTCGCGTATGTGACGCATGTTTGGGGGCGATGCCTGGAACGTTTCGGTGAGACCCAAATGGTTGCACTGGACATCTCTAAGGCCTTTGACCGGGTTTGGCACCGAGGACTTGTCAACAAACTGCATTCTTACGGACTTCCCGCATCCTTGTGTACGTGGATTGCCGACTTCTTGAGGGAGAGGTCGATTCAGACGGTAGTCGATGGTTTCACCTCTTCCTCACACTCGATAAATGCTAGCGTCCCGCAGGGATCGGTTCTGTCTCCGACTTTGTTTTTGTTGCACATCAACGACTTTTTGTCATGTGCACCAATTCACTGTTATGTGGATGACAGTACAGTTCATAATAGCTTTTTGTTTGACAAGCCCCAAAAGGGCTCACAAACTCCAACAGCTCGTAGGGCTTTGAAGCAAAGAATGGACGGTTACCTCGAGAGTGTTTTCTCTTGGGGTAAAAATAATCTCGTTGAATTTAATGTTTCTAAGACCCAATCTTGTCTGTAGTAACCCTAAGAAGCCAGAGTAAAGTTAGCCTCCCAAAAGCTGGGCGTACTGTACAGGGCCCGCAGATACTTTAATAGTACACAACTGCTAACCTTGTACAAATCACAAGTACGCCCCACGGTTGAATTTGGCAGCCATCTCTGGTCGGGAGCTCCAAAATACCTGAAAAATACCCTCGACTCTGTGCAGAAACGGGCGGTCCGTTTGATAAATTCTCCCATCTTAACAGACGGATTGCAATCTTTAGAGCACAGGCGTCGGGTGGGAATGCTATCCTTGTTCTACCGGTATTACAATGGAAGATGCTTCGAGGAACTAGCATCATTGATCCCTTCGGCACCGGTGCATAGTCGGGAAACACGCCAAACGCGTGCCCAACATTTGTACACGGTTGACATTTGTCACATGAGAACGGGTCGTTTCTTCGACTCGTTCTTGTGTTCAACAGCTCGGCTGTGGAATGATTTGCCAGCCTCTGTGTTTCCTCCTTCCTACAACATTGAATGAACATTGGTCTCTTCAAGACCAATGTTCATTCCTTCCTCTCCTCAAAAAGACCCTCCACACAGCATCCCAGATGACATAGGCCCTGAGGGAAATTATTTTCCTCAGGGCCTCCTGTGTGAAGTTAATGTAAACAAAAACAAAAAAGATGTTAGAGTGCAAGATTTTTAGCTCACCACCTATTTTTATGAGCACCAGCCACCACTGCTGCTGGGTCCTCTTGCACAACTTCCCTCTCTGAATTACACAGCTTTCTTTGAGGCGACTAACTGAGGTCATGTTTCTAAAATTGCGAATAGCATTCCATACTGAAGTCATTCAGTCATTCTGCATATCTGAACAAAGATAAAGATTGTGGTCAAATTAATATAATTGCTTTCAATTTGTGCAATCCGAAATGTTAGCGATTCATTGAATTTTGTTTAATAACTTAAAATCTATTCTCTTATCTGGAAGAATTTTCTAAAATTTATGGAAAAAAAACCTAAGGGATCTATTGCCTAGTTTCCATTAAAAACTTTTAATTTTTCAATTATCGCCAATTAACTTTTCGACTTTTTTTATAATGGAAATTAAACACTTTCAGCAATAATTATATCGGACTTTATATTGTAAATGGAAGATTAATAAAATAATAATAGACAGTCCTGATTTAACTAAGCTCATTGAATTTCATATTCCCACCAGAACCACTCGTTCTAAAATCCTTCAAATGCAACAATATTCGTTGCATTTGAAGGATTTGCAACAATGCTTCCTTTAAATGCAACAATAATCGGACTGAGTATACGGAACACTCGCTTGTACTATAGGTGTGGTAGATCTATTTAACTGCACGGAAGGTAAGTACAAGAAGGCTCTGCTATCACCGGCAATGCTATATTTTTTAATCAACATTAATTTTATTTGTTTTATAGATTTTTGCATGTAAATGTATCTCTGGTGTCACTTCCCAATGTAACGCCACAATTAACTGTTAAACATGCACATTTTTTAATATTACTTATATTTTTCGTATGATTTTGTGACATGTACATATAGTTTGTATTAAATAAATAAATATGTATGACGTATGAGGCGTTCTTGACTTATTGTCAAATATATAGACAGGCCAATAACAATAAATGAATGAGTACCTACGAACAAAAAATGTTATAATGAGCGATGATTAATTAGTAGTTATGATAAAAAAACAATTATTCATAAAAAAATAAGAATAATATTCCATTCATTTATGCACTCATACAATTTATCCACAACTAATGAGCAACTTTGAATGTCCAACTAGGAAGAAATCCCGTTTTAGGGCTCTGAAATAAGATAGTGTTATTAGATCAATTTTTTTTTAATTAATCTCACAGGAGGCACCAGGAAAATAATTTCCCCGTGTGGATTTTTAATTTTTTTATTTCCTTAAACAATATTTCCAAATAATATTTAAAAATTAAAACCAGATAATAAATTATGTAATGTTTTATCTTATTAATTAAATAATAACATTATACAGCACTAGTAAGAAAATCACTCTATTGTATTTTATTTTAGTTTTAATTATGTACACAACAGATAAAGGGTTATCAATAAACACAAGCAGCTGCTTTATTAGGAGAATGTTTGAAATATTGATGTTTATATTGTGTTGTAAAATTGTAACCTTGTTATATGTTCCAATAAAAAAAAAAAATTTAAAAAACATAAAAAAAAAAAAATCACAAATAATAAATTCCAGCCGTCCAATAGCGGTGTACATTAATATGTAAACATAAAACGATATGTGTGTCAATCTTGTCTTCATTGTCTGACTCGAACATCCTCAAGCAATTGATGATTTATTTATTTATTTATTTACACATATACGGCACAATATGTGCCATTAACATAATAGACATACTTATAATAACTTATAATGAAGACTAGCATTTTCATTGCTTTGCCAGTTATTATATCAATGTGGTTGGTAATAGTGGTAAATAATAGTAATAGTAGTCGAAGTTTATTCCAAGGTCCCTTATTACAGGTACTGGACAATAAACTGTGATTGTTAAAAGAACAACTATATTTGATAGGGTTTTTAATTCTAAAGAAACTCATGATTTGGCATTTTTTAATGTTAAGTGTAAGTTTGTTAATGGTACACCATTCTACGAATTTTATAAAATTGGATTGGAGGGACAAGCAGTCGTATATATTTTTTATGATTTTATATATTTTCATGTCATCAGCAAATAATAATATGTTAACATCAGTGAATATGGAAGTGACATCGTTTATGAATAGTATAAACAATATTGGACCAAGGTGCGAACCCTGAGGCACACCGCTAGTGGCTTCAAATTCGTAAGACAAGTGTTCTTTAATACGGATAGTTAGTACACGTTTTGATAAATAATTCTTAAAACAACATAATAAATTACCACTTATTCCTAGTTTAGACAATTTATTTATAAGAATTTTAATGCAAACCTTATCAAAGGCTTTACTAAAATCCGTGTAAATTGAGTCAACTTGTTCTCTATTAGCAAGAGCACTGAAAGTTCTGTGCATATTCAACATCACAACTAATAACTAAAAACGGTTCCATCTGACGACAATTGGCCGGTCGATAGTTGGCCTGCAGACAGTTGATCCCCCGGACAGTTGATCCGCCGGACAGTTGAACTCCCGGACAGTTTATCTATCAATTTTATTAGGTAAGATTATTTCTTCATGTAAGTATGGTCGTAAAACCAATAGGTATCTGCAGGCGTTTTGAGTGGAAATCCGCTATACAAATATTTTTACTGGCAATAATTCCGAGTCCAACAATAATTGCTTGAAGAAATAATAATAACTTACCGAGGAATCATTTGGAAAAGGAGTTTACTGTCCAGGGGGACAACTATCCCGCGGATCAACTGTCGGCGGGCCAACTGTCGGCAGGCCAATTGTCGTCGGATCAATTGTCGGGTCACCACTAAAAATGTAACAAAAAGTATTACCAGCATTTCAAATACCTAAGTAGTTACCACGAAAAGAATTTTACTACACTAAAGGTTAATTATTTGTTATACATTGAAAATAAACAATATATTTACCTCTATATAGTAAATTGTTATTCTCCACAACACAACTACGCATGCCAAAGAGTCTACAAGTTTGAAAAAACAAACGCTTAATAGGTTTTCTTACTCTCTTCTAGCTTTTGATGTTAGGCGTCAAAGGCACAAAGAGAGCAAATTCGAGAATTTAGGAACTAACTTTTGTTTTCACTCTTAACCCTCCGTCCGTTGCGCCTTTTTTTTACGCGAGGTCTCGCGCGGGTTCGTTCAGGACTCCAAAATTAAATATGATTAAATTTTTATTATAGCATACATTTTATGCATTATTTTAACTGATTATAATCAGGTGATAATGACTGCATTGAAATAAAAGAAATATTAAAAACTAAAATATTTATTTTCAATGCAAAAGTTTAAAAATCAACAAAGAACTTTTTTTAAATATTTTTGAATCATACTTTTTAATAGTAAACTTTAAAAAAACATCTAACTAATTTCAATCAAACTTATACTTATTTGAGATTGATACAGACTTATTATTATTATTGATTGATACAGACTTATTATTATTATTACAACAAAATACAATAAAAAAAAGATATAAACTTGATTTTTCACGGTATTTTGTTGATTTTTTTGAGTCTCACGCCAACACACAAGTCTCTATCTTATATCGCACACGCGCAGACTGAATTTTCGCAGCGCTAGCGTCAAGAATAGTCTCTTTTAGGAAGCTACCCAAAATAAGGAATCAGTGGGAACTTTTAAAATGTACATAATTAGCATTTCTGTGATACCTAGGCTTTTAAAGACCCCACGCGACGGGTCGAGGGTTAACAAGGTTTTTTGGATGTAAAAATTCCACTTCGTCATTGGAAGATCGTTTCACCGGAATATTTGTTTTATAATGTCATTGAGTAGGTATTGGGGTTAATAATAATAATAATAATTAATAGATTAGATCACACTAGTATTAAAAATGATATTAGGATTAAATTTCAAACTAGGATCAGAAAAATTTTAAAATGCAATCTATCTGCTAAAATTTTTGTAAAAGCAATAAATACTTGGGCAATACCTTTATTAACGTACTCATTTGGCATAATTAAATGGTCCAATACAGATTTAGATAGTTTAGAACTATTAATTAGAACTACGTTAACAAAGTTTAGTTGCCATCACCCAAATTCAGCTATAGAACGAATTAATTTACCTAGAAATTTAGGAGGTAGAGGTGTAGTCAAAATAACATCTTTGAAACAAAATCAGGTAGAAATGCTTAGAAATTTTTTCCATAGGAAAGCTAATAGCTCAGAAATGCACAAAATAATTTGCAAGGCAGGTTTAAATTTATATGACGAGAATGCCAACATTCTTATAAATACTAACCAGGAATTATTAGATTCCTGGTCAAATAAAATTATTGATGCAAAACACTTCAATTATCTCAACCAAACGTATGTTGACAAACTTTCGTCAAACAAATGGTTGAGTATTGGAGAGTTGAGCGCAGAAATAGAAGGATTTATGCTTGCCATTCAAGATAGTGTCATTAATACTAAAAATTATAGGAAGCATATAATCAAAGATATAAATCAAATTGATGATTTATGTAGAAAATGTTTGGCTTTTCCGGAAACTATAGAACATATTATATCGGGATGTTCTATATTAGCACCGTCCGAGTATACATTTAGGCACAATCAGGTTTTAAAAATAATCCACGAAAGTTTAGTAATTAAACATAACTTGATTGACTGCCGTAATATAGTACCATATTATGAATATGAACCAAATTCATTTTTAGAAAATGAATTTTATAAAATATATTATGATAAAACTATACTAACAGACAGAACAATTAGTCATAATATACCTGATATAGTTTTACATGACAAAATTAAAAAAATAACTTATATCATTGATGTAGCTATTCCAAATTCCTGTAATATTCAAAAAACTGTTTCTGAAAAAATTAGAAAATACATAGATTTAGGAAATGAGATTAAAAGAATTTGGCATTCTCGGACTATAAAAATATTACCATTTGTTATTTCGGCTACTGGCATTATACCTAGGTCTCTGATTCAAAATTTAGGCGTATTAGATTTGTCAAAGAATTTATATATAAAAATGCAAAAATCGGTAATTTTAAATACATGTAGGATTACAAAAGATTTTTTAAATATTTATATTGAGGGATCAGTAGGATTTATAGGTTCAATTAGGAATTCCACAGAGCCGAACCCTCTGATATGAAAATATCTGGAGTCGGTGAATTATTTTCCCATCTGATCTCTGGTAGGTTGACTTGTATTGTTTTGTAATTATAATACTTATATAGTGCAATTGCATAATGTGGATTGACCAGATGATCATTTGGGAAGTGTGTGAAAGGGTTTAGTTTTTCCTGTGGGGAAAATTAAACCCGGACATTTAAATCTGGTGCGTAAATTATTTTCGATTCACAAATCCTACAATTAAAATATCCCGTGGTTTTTTCACGGGTTTGCGATAGTAATATTTAAACCTCCACTCCTTCGGGTGATAGCGTTAAAATACCGCATAATTGGTTTTCATAATACACATAACTTGTCCAATCAGATATATTATTCCATCGGCCTGGTACCTAGCACCTAGTGCTAGTGCGAGTGCAAGCCCCGGTGGTGCTACCTGCTCCCTGCTGCCCAGGTGCATGCGCTGCATACCAACACGGCCGTATCGCATAACACTTATCGACACGCGTTGCACAAGCAGAAACCTGCATTGACTATTAGCACTATAATTATTAACACTTTGTTGAAAACAGCACAGCAGGTACGGCCAATATCTCGTTTCAGACGTGTATTCAACCGAGATAGAACGCTGCAACTCTAATGCGGCATCGGTTATATCGAAATAGAAGGCGGCTTTTGGTTGTAATTACTTACCTACATATAAATGACATTTTAACGATGCGATCAATAAATTAATTTAGAACCCGATAATATTTTAAAACAGTAGTTATAATAATTATAAGGTTTCTTAAGTGTACTTTTTTATATACTTGTGAAATATTTATTTTTAATATTAGAATCCCAGAAGAAGAATACCAACTACTTTTAACCGCCTGATCCAGAGAGACTATGATTTTAATTGGAATACATTGTGAGACTGAAGGTAGTGTGGAAGGGAAGGAGGTGGGAAAGAGAAAGGTGGGGAAGTACCTGGCTATTCAGATCTAGTCACCAAACACGGCTAAAGCCATTTCAAGTGAGGTTTAAATTCTGAATAGTTGTCTTAAACCAGGGCGATACTAAGAGTATATTCCACTGTTGAACGTTTCGAAAATATATTTTATGTTATTTTTAAACGATTTAATTGTGAAATACTACAAATCGTCAAATAACATTTACTTGCGCACGCCGGGATGTGAAGCCGCGACTTCTGACTGGCTAGTCGAGACTCTTACCCTTACACGGAGTCATATTTTAAATCTAAAACAAATTAACGTAAACGTCTTGAGGCCGCGGTAAATTTTTGAATTATTTGTGCTCATGATGTGTAGTTAAAAAAATTTAACAAAACAAAAAAACGACTTAAAAAAATGCACTAAATAGTAAAAAAAAAAATTCGTTTTCTTCTACAAATTCACAATCAACTTACTTTTTCTAATCATCAATATGTAGGTACGATTGTTACTTTTGGAGTCGGTGTCAGTCAAGGTAGGTTTGTAACTACATACTTAGTTATAGGTGAGATGTGCTTGTGTCACGCAAGCGACCTGACGAGGCGAGAGGCGAGAGGAGCTGTCAAGTGAACACGCCGGGCCGGGTATCTTTGCTGACACTGACTCCAAAAATAACAATCGTACCTACATATTGATGATTAGAAAAAGGAAGTTGATTATGAAGTTGTTGAAGAATACGAAATTATTTTTTTACTTTTTAGTGCATTTTTTTAAGTCGTTTTTTTTGTTTTGTTAAAATTTTTGTTTATTTTTTGATTTTTAGTGAATCTGAAGTACACTAACTAATTTTTCTGAATATGGGTAGACCTACTAAACGTGCTTCTCATATGAGACAGACATAATTTGACCATAACGACGTTAGGGTCAAATTAAGAGATTAGGCCGAGTTTCGTTAATTTGTCATGGATCCGATAATCAGAACCTAACCAAACTCTCATCAAATTACCCTTGAAAACATCCTTTTCAATAAAAAAAGAATCTTCGAAATCGGTTGGCGTGATATTGAGTTATTTGTCCATTTGTCGCGCACATACTTAATGCAAATTTAAGACTTATATGGTTTTCTCATGGATGCCATTGTTGGAACTGGACCAAATTAAAAAGGGACCACACGGAAAGCACCAGCTTTCAAATAAAAAAGAATCATCAATATCGGTTCACCCAGTCAAAAGTTCTGAGGTAACAAACATTAAAAAAAAAAATTAAAAAAAAATACAGTCGAATTGAGAACCTCCTCCTTTTTGAAGTCGTTTAAAAAGATTTTTAGGCTACTTAAAATTTAAGCTACTCGAAAATTTACAAATCTATCCCAATTTCTTCGACACCATTTACACTACACTACACTACTTTACTTACACCAGTTAAAATCACATTCTTATATTAATATTTTGATCACTCTAAAAATATTATTAGTGAAAACCTTATTCATCCGTTTATAACCACATGTTTAGAAGCGCAAAATCGTTTAATATTTTAAGAACTTGTATTGTGGCTATATTATGAAATTATTATTTTAGAATAAAATTTATCATCCATCATGTGTCTTTAATTTAACGTGGGCGCATTAATACTTTTTTATTGGTGTGATCCGATTCTGGCAAAAGCCTCCCAAGTCAGCGTTATTCCTTAGGAAACGGGCCAACAAATTACTTAGACGTGTGTGATTCGATTCCCATTATAGAGGTAGAAGGTGCTGCGAACTTTTCCCTGCGAGTGGTGGAGTCCCCTGCATCCCTCATCCCGCGAGCACACCACCTATCCAGCCCCCACGCGCACACCACCCATCTAGCACCCCGCGCGCACACCACCCTTCCAGCATCCCTCGCGGACACCATCCACCCCTTACCCAGCGCCTCACGCCACGTATACTGTCAATACTCGTACTTCTGTTGTACTTCGAGGCGAGTGAAGCATTCACGCAAACTTACTCCACTCAGTTACTTTAATTAATGGCATCGACTAATGAAACTTCCAGAAGAAGTTACTGGTTCGTGACACAATCGCTTTAAAATATCCGTGATGTAAGTACTTTTCATGTGATACCACACAAGCGTCCCAACTTCCCGGAAACAGTTGAACTACAGGATTCTCAATGCTTTGGTTGTGCAGAAAGTTGAAATATAAAGTACTATATTTTAGATAAATGAAACGATATAACTTTGTTTGAACCATTTTTATATTTGAGTAAATCCAACCGGTTTCAGAACGACCGTTGCTTCTTCAGGGCAAATGTATACTGATTTGACAGTTTTGAAATATGGATGGGAACAATGTATTATTATGATAGGGGTGGAGCCGTTACTAGGTAATAATGAAGAGTGAGTGGGTAGGATAATAATGGATAACCACAAAGTTATAGCTACATTCAAAAGTATGAATTATATTTGTTTTTGTAATTCTTGGGCTAACTATGTAAAGTTCAATCTGCTCTTGCTTTTTCTAAAATTGACGTGCACCAATCGAAATAGATATAACTATTAATACATTCCACAATCTTAATGATAACCTCTAACTCCTTTATTCAATTTCAAGAAAACCAATTGTCTTAATTGTACCAAAGAATTATCACTAATCGATTGAACCTCAATGGAAACACTTAAGTGTTACGAGTCTCTTCAATTCCTATATAATAACATCTGGCCAATTATAGAAAAACATACACCTAAAAAAAGGAACAAAACAAAAGTGTTGTTATCCATCAAAAAAAAATAAAAATGAAGAATCCAAGAGACCATGAAAGTTTCTCAATCCTACGCATAAGGGTAAAAATTGATATACCTACATGAATGCTTCCAAAGTTTATTATTTTTTCCGAAGACTCCCTACATTATAGTATAAAATCACAATGAACTTATGTAAAATCAAAGGGTATGACTAAACATGAAGTCTTGGATACGTATTTTCGAATTCAATCACTACCTTCAGAAGGAACTTATACTTGCATGTAGCTGACGATCTCCTCACTTAGCTGCTTAATAATTATTATTGAATCATTCACCTCCTTATGCATTGGCTCCATTATATGTGTATAAATGTATATGTGTGTGCGTGTGTGTATGTACATGCATACACATATAAGTGTAGAGTCTGCGCACGTATGCATAAACATATATACGTGTGTATACGTACATGTCGTACATGTGTATGTTTGTATTTGCTAATATTTGATGTTTATCCACCTTGTTTTATGTACCTACCTTTAATTTAATTTATTATCATCTACTACAACTTATACAGTGATATTAAGATGAATGGTGTGATCGCCTTTGAAAATGTAAATTAATTTAATAATGATAATTAGACTGAACATTCATATTCATCATCATCGTGAACATCGATAACAATGAGCAGGTGGGTCACTTAGTGCTCCTAAGTAGGCTTAAAGAAATTGGTTTTTCGGAAAACTTACTGAAACTCTATGGTAATTATTTGAAAGAAAGGGAAAAATTTATGTCCTATGGTGAGTTTAACTCTAACACGTATCCTTCAAACTCTGGTGAGCCGCAGGGATCAAATTTAAGACCCTTATTGTTTTTAATTTTTATGAACGATATTCGGAAAAATATCAAATTCGTCCGTTTTTTTACTATTTGCAGATGACATTAAACTCTTCTTGAGAATAAGGTCATTAGAAGACTGTAGACTGTATCCAGGACGATATAAATGCAATTATTGATTGGAGTATCGATAATAAACTCGGTTTCAACTTTCAAAAATTTTCAGTTGTGTGCTTTACGAGGTCACACATGAACATGTATTTTAATTATTAAATGAAAGACACGTCATTGAAACACATGGCGACTTGCAAGGACCTAAGAATTGTATATGACGCTCACCTAACATTTCATGTTCATATTGAAAAGATCTGTAAATCAGCCACAAAGATGTTGGGTTTTTTCATACATAGTTCAAAGAAATTGACCAATCTTACAGTAATAATAGCTGCTTTACTTTTGCTTGGTGCGTAGCATTCTCGAAAGAGGATCTCAGATATGGGGGCCAGAGGACATCGTCTATGTACTAAAGGTCTAGAAAACACAAAATAATTTTTTAGGGTACCTCTATATGAGAGAGATAGGTTTTTACCCAAGTCTGTTTCCGACAGCATTTATCGCGGGAATGCTGTGTATCTGGAGCCTTAGTTCCTGAAGAGATGTTGCATTACTGCTAACGGCTTATAAGCTTCTAAATGGTTTTATATCGGTACCAGATATTCTGGTTAAATAGGATTCTATGTCCCGGATAATTTCACGCGAGGCCGCCATCACAGGCTTTCGATTCTTCCTAGGTGCAGAACTAACTTACTAATGATGATGTCTCTGGGAAGAATCACTAGGTTAATTAACTGCCACGCAGGAAATGTGGATATTTTCCACATGACCTACAATGAGTTTTAACATGAAATATCACTTGTGTTTTAATTTGTATCTTAAATGTAAATGCATTTATTATGTTTATACCGCTTTTGCAATGTATTGGTTTTTACTCTGTTTATGCAAGTAAATAAATAAATAAATATTAAGTTAAAAATGTAAAAAAGATATTTTGTTATTTTTTTTTTTTTTTTTTCTACTTTATTTAATAAACACCCTGCTGGTGGTTGAAGGCAGAAATCATCTACTAATGTGCGTGTCGACATGCTTAATTGAGCCAGTCGATGCAATTTGTCGATGTCACTAACAGAGCCTCGCGGTAACTCGACCCTATGTAATGCGTAAATCAATTTCATCCTACATACATGTATCGATTGATAAATCTGCAAACGTTTAGTTGCGGTTGCCTATGTTTTTTTTTTTTTTTTTTTTCTAATAATATTTTTTTTACTTAATTTAATTATGGATGTATCTCACAAAAAACAAGCATTTTTTGTAAAAAAAAAAAAATATATATATATATATATATATATATATATATGTACATTTAAAAAAAACGGAGTGTGCAATTCACACGCGGTAGAACAGAAACCTCCAGAAAACTAAAATAGACAAGAGTAGAAAGGCTACGAAGCACTGCACAAAGAGGAGACCGATTATGCTATCTCATTATCTCGCAGGCTAAATCCTGTGTATGGGTTTGTCTCTTTTTTGTATCGTTATTTTTCTTTTCATCGAGTTTCAAATCACAATGGTGCTAAAGAAGTTTTCACTTCAATAAATTGTAATTAACAAAAAATGTACTTCAAATACTCCCATTTACTCAGAATGTAATGTACCCAGAATATAGAAACAATAACTTTGTTAGAAATAACTTAATTAGAAACGTAGTTAGTTTGAAATGGCTTTAGTTGTGTTTAATAATCATTTCTAAATATCCTTTTAGGTACTTACCAACCGTCCACGATTTCATCTCCGTCCCCTCCCTACTAATTTCACTACTTTTAAATTGATTAAGATTAATAAATTATTTTAAGCTAGTAACACAGATAGATTTATAACCATGCGCCTATAATATAGTAGCGAACTCTTGAGTGTTGTCAATTTAAGAGTATCTACTCGACTCACTGGGCATAAAACCTTTCAATGTCACCATTCACAAACAAATTATAAAGCTTACTCGCCAATTCCTCGCTTACGTACTAGTTTAGCAAACATATATAAGCAAATGATATCGACATTTTTAATATAATAATTTCTATGTTTAAAACCTACTTACTTATTTATATATATATATTATTTTATGTCAAGACATTATTTCTGATAATTTCACTTTATTTAATTTTATTTTATTTTTCGACTGTAATGCAAGAAATCACCATTATTAATCTATTGTTTATTACTAACCCAAAGGTTAAAAATGTAAACATTATGTACCCAAAAGCCCCATGGGCCTAAAAATGTAAATAAACAAGTAAAAAGATAATGTACTAATATTTTTGATGAATTATTTCAAATGACAACATTTTTGGGAAAAAAAATCATTGAAAAATTTGGATTTCTTAAAACCATCACTAGTGGAGAAGTGACCCAATCCCACTGCTTTATAGATATTTTGAAACCACACAATTTCCTTCGGAACTCACAAAATATCCGGTGACTGGGGGAAACCAACATACAAACTCCTTTGTTAGGGTTGTCGTATTTCTTTCCTTCTCATTTTACTAATATTTTATAAATTAACATAATAAAAGTATTAAATGAAAAATTGTGGGTAGAAATTTTAAGTCACACTAATAAAAATAGCTGAAAAAATAATAATGAAAAACTAAAATACAGTGGGTTGCCATATTAATAGGGACACCTATGAAAAATACGTTTTTCTCACTTTGTACTCGCAATACAAAGATATTTATGACTTTAGGTACAGTTTTTATTATTTATTAATAAGAACAATTCATTTGGATAATTTATAGACCATATTTGTTGTAAATTTGCATTTATTTTTTTTTGTTTTGTTATTTTAAAACATTATCGCACAGAAAGCTAATATTTTGTAATACCGCCTTTGGCCGCAATTACAGCTTGTACACGCCGTGGCATACTCTCAATGCACAGTTTTGCATTTCGCTTTAGCTCAGGAGAGTGATGCCATACCCGGATGAGGTTTTCGATGAGCTGCTGCTTGGTAGTGATCACTTCCTTGGCAATCTCCCTCTTCGTGAGCTCCCACAGGTTTTCAATGGGGTTCATGTCAGGGGAATTCCCAGGCCAAGGTAAAACCTGCACGTTTTTTTCAGCTAGGAATGCAGTGACAGACCTGGCTTTATGGCAGGGTGCGGAGTCATGCATAAAAACAAAATCCTGGCCACCAGGGAACCATTCTTCGACTTGAGGTATCAACCGATTTTCCAGTACTTGTCTGTACTGATCCTGCCTCATAGTCCCTTGCACGATGTGGAGGCGCCCCATCCCCATGGAAGAGATGACAGACCACACCATGATACTGGTAGGGTGTTTAATCGTCTCCACAAGGCAGTCCGGGTGGAATTTCTCTCCCTTGCGTCGTCGGACGAACGATGATTTGTCCACCAAAATTTGGAAAATGGACTCATCAGAGAAGCACACCTAGAAAAGTCTATAATCACACCACTGGAATTTTTTAAAAGCTTGTAAACCACAATAATGTTACATAATTACCTTATTCCAGTCCTCAATAGTCATGTGTTGGTGTGCTTTGGCCCATTCCAGTCGTTTCTTCGTCATGGCTGCTGTGAGGCGAGGTTTTTTAGCTGGCCGATAACCAACAAGGCCCTCCTCCGCCAATCTCCTCTGGACTGTCCTTTGAGAGACCTTGATACCTCCTTCATTGATCAACAGGGTCAGAAAAGAAACACTTTTCTTGCGATTTTGTAGACACACGTCTCTGATTTTGCGGTCAGTACGAGGTGTGGTAATTCTTTTTCGGCCACATTTCCCATTACGATCCGCTTCAAGGGGTACATTTTCATAGATTTTTTTCTTTATCCTATTAACAACAGACTTTGAAACACCTGCAAGGGCTGCTATTACCCTCTGGGAATGTTTAGTGTTTAGTAAAAGTGTTTTTATTTCCGCACATTTCCTTGGGGACGTATCTGAAGACCTGGCCATCCTGAAAAAACACAATATTGGGGTCAATATGGCAAAACTATTCATTGAAATAAAAAAAATGAACTAAAACTACACAAAATTAATAGACAATTAATTATTACTTACTTATTTGTACAGCTGAACTTATAAAACTCCTTAAAATAATTATTTTCAATATTTATTTACGAGACGCTCGATCACGCGTTTTCACAAAAATGCTGGCCACTTAGAAATAACCTTAAATTTTTGACAGATGTGAAGCTTTGCCAGTGTTGCCACTTCTTAAAAGTGTCAGTGGTGATACCAGCAGCAAAAATAATAAGGGGATGGCCACCATATCCAAGTAATTTAGAAGTAGAGACAACGTTAACATCAAAAAACCAAAAAAATGTTACTGTCCCTATTAATATGGCAACCCACTGTACATACAGAACTTAATAATAACATTATTAAAAATATAAATGGTTTATACGAATTAAACACACAAACAATTAACTGATATATATCAAGTTAAATAAGTGAAAAAGTCATTATCTTGTTTTTAATAAAAACTTTTAACTTTAATTAATTATCATATTATGCATAAGATTATTACTAGCGACCGTTGTAATAGATTCACACCGAAGGAATTCAAATAATGGCATTGAGCAATATTGGGCAACTTCCCCACGGTTCTTAAAGAAAGTGGACTGGATATTTGTTTGTAACTTGCATACATCTATGTACATATAACTTGCAAAAAATTGTGAACCACGAAATGTGCACCACGAAATGTGCACCCTATTTCAGCATTAATAATGCGTAGTGAAAGGTTTGAAGGAATTTCAAGAATGCCTGTAAGTATTTTTATATTTTCATCCGTGGGTGGTGGAGGAAGATGGCTTGAGGCTGAGCTCCCTGTTTTAAACAATCAAAATTTCACATTAAGAAAACACTGTGGGTTTACATAACTTTAGTTTGACTTTGGGTCCAGTGTAATAACGCCTTCCGCGTAATGTTTGGTTTCCCCTGATATTGCAGCGCTTCCCGGAAGTTCACGGAGGGGCGAGTTCCCGGTTATGCAACCCTTATTAGATCCAGGGTGGCAGGAATGAGGGAAAAGATAAGCAGTTCTGGAAATATCCTCACCAAGGAAGCCCGCCTCAGTCCGTCCTCCAGCATTGACGTACACTGGAGAAAAATACTAGCTCTTAATGTACTCACAGTACCGTAAAGGCTTATTATACTGTCCCCTCGTACCTTTTTCCTTCGCAGAACTTCCTCACATTACTTTCCTTAAAAAGACCCTCCACACAGCATCCACTAAGATGACATATACCCTGATGGAAAATATTTTCTTCATGGCCTCCTGTGTGTGTGGAGCCAATGTACAAAAAACAAATAATAATTTATTGCAAAACACCAACGTATTTTATATTACATGATGAAATCAGCATAAAAAATTTAACTATCACTAATGTAAAATTGCATAATTTTGTTATTTAAGTGATTCAGAAGATCCTTAAATTTACAAATTTTTGAAAAAAAAATGTTGCAGGTGAAATTTATTATAACAGATTATTGAAACAAATGATCTGTAAAAACCACTCAACGAAAATGTAAACTGTTTGAAATCCCTGCAAAAAGCAGACACTACTCGCGTTAATGAAAATAACTTTTCGGGCCAACAACGAAAATGCAATAAAACACATTTAACTGGCGCGTTGCTTCTGTATTAACTGCTAGTGCTAGTAGCGGCTATTGCGCGAATTTCATCTGCCCCAGAGCCGAATCTGCCAAAGGTATAACGGGGGAAAGCAGAAATTAAGAATTTAAAAAAATATTTTTTCCGCACATTTAAAAAGCTAATTTTACATGATTATTTTACAGGTGTTACAGCACGTTCCCGAATAATTTTAATCAGCAATTCCTGAGCATATTTGGAGTAAAATACGTATATGTCATTTTGCTGTTCGAAGAAAGTTTTAATTAAGGATAATTTGTTTTCAATTGGCAAACAACAACAACGTCGCCAATGATTATAATGCAATCGTGTGAATCGTGCTCTGTCTCACCCGTTACCACTGTTCTGGAACGAGACGGAGTGCGAATCACGTGAACTGCTAGACTGTACCCAACAAGTGGCGACGTGTGATGGAATTTTATTTTTGTTTGTCATCTATAACATCTATTCACGCCAAATATGCTCAGGAATTGCTGGTTACAATTTTTTAAATTTTACACCATGTAACTACCTATCTCCATATTTTAAATATCAACAAGAGTTCCAACAACCCGATGTCAGTGGACAATAATGATAAGATATTTTAATATAACCATAATCCCATCTCGGAATAGTAAATCCGTAAAAAAAAGTAGGTAGGCGTGTATATAAAAGTAGATTTTAGCATTTCCACAGTATGCATTCCTGGTGATCTAGCTAAAGTAATCTTGGTGGGCACCCACTAAACACTCCTTGATGTTTTATTACCGGTTTAACCCCTGATCTCAAAGAACCTCTGAAATTTGATCTCAAAGTCAGATGGTTTTAGGACGACTGGGTATTCATCGACATTCAAATCCCTTCAAATTAATGTGTTTAGGGGAAAGGTATGAGGCGCCATAAAAAATTTCTGCGCGGTCGTAAAATATTGTTGATCCAACTCTGGCCTGTAACTTTGCTGTATGTCTATGTGTGGTCACGGATACACGGCATGGCGCGGTGTTCCAAAACAAAATCACACTTTAAAAAAATATGAAGACATCCGTAGACATTTTAACGGTAGGATCGTGGATTAAACATAAAAATGGCGGCATATATAAAGTCTTGTGCCAAAACAAAGCACGTGATCAGATAAGTTAATGAAACAAATCATATAACAATGGAAAGCTTCCATTTTTATTGCCGGATTGCACCTTCGAAGGGCATCAAAGCTATAAATTACCTATAACTAATGCGTAATGATGAATGATGCAAAGTGCTGATTTTGTTATGATTTAATTTTTTTATTTATTTTATATCTGTTATAATTTAATATTTTACCAGTCAAGTTTTTCATCTTCAATGTGTGCATGAAAGAGGGCTTGCATGCAGATCTTATTTAAATGCATGGATGTGTGTATCGGTCACTTCATGAGTCAGTTCCCACAATAAACATCTCAACAATCTAACAACATTCTCCTTTTTAAATGACTTCAAAAGGGAGGAGGGTCTCAATTCGACTGTATTTTTTTATGTTTGTTACCTCAGAACTTACGACTGGGTGAACCGATATTGATGATTCTTTTTTATTTGAAAGCTGGTGCTTACCGTGTGGTCCCATTTCAATTTGGTCCAGTTCTGACGATGGCATCCATGAGAAAACCATAAGTCTTAAATTTGCATTGAGTATGTGCGCGACAAATGGACGAATAACTCAATATCACACCAACCGATTTCGGAGGTACTTTTTTATTGGAATGGATGTACTTTCACTTGACAGCTCCCTTCCCGCCGCGGCCCCGCTCTTGCCTCTCGCCACTCGCCTCGTCTAGTCGCGCGTGCGACACAGCACATTTCACCTATAACTATGTATGTAGTTACAAACCTACCTTGGCTGACACCGACTCCAAATATAACAATCGTACCTACATATTGATTAGTAGAAAAAGTAAGTTGATTATTAAGTTAATTTTCATCATTTTCTCTATTTTTCTTTAAAATGTGTTTTTTTTTTTCTCCTTATTTTTCACTTACTTTTAAGTATTTCTTAATTTTTATTTAGTATGTTTAATCATCTGTTTTAATAAAATAGTATTTATTAAATCGTATTTAAAATATTAAATGTACGACTACAACAACATGGGCATTAGCCTAGTGTGGCAGCCAAAAAAACAAATATCTGAAAATAATATTAATTTTATGAAATAAAAATTTTTTTAAAAAAAAGTTGTACAAGAATACGAAATCATTTTTTAAAGTTTTTAGTGCATTTTTTTAAATCGTTTTTTGTTTTGTTAATTTTTTTTTGCAAATAACACAATTGGCGCAGCCAGTATCATTCCCTCTTGCGTGCACGCTATCCCTTTCACAAACACATTACACCATCAAAACGCAAGCATTTTTAAATATTGTTATTCAGAAAAAGAATAACTCGCTTTCATTTTGGGAGGCGGGCGGGGAACCATTTATTGGATAACAAACCCCTCTGCCATACATAGGTCACCCCAGCCAAAATCCCTTGCCTTGCATCACACTTGAAAGGATGGACAGTCTGTCCGACAGTCTGTCCGACAGTCTGTCCGACAGTCTGTCCGACAGTCTGTCCGACAGTCTGTCCGACAGTCTGTCCGACAGTCTGTCCGACTGTCTGTCCAACACACTGACTCCCAGTTTCCTATCCATCTCTCTACCTATTTCCTTCCTATAACTTGCTCTTCTTCCTTTCACAGTATTCCCTAAGGTGACATAGGCCCTGAGGGAAATTATATTTGTTAGCTCCACACAGGGCTTCCTGTGTGGAGCTAACCTAAAAAAACCCCATTCAAGAGGCCCCTGATGCTGGACCGAATGTATTTATATATTTAGATGATGGAGAAGTAAACTTTGACCTTACAGTGTATTGGATGCGTGCAGACTGCTACCATAAATATAAGAAAATGGGTTGTAATAACAAAACCAGAGTGTGAAGCGTATTCCCGAACAAACCGGTACGTGTTCTTATACTGCTTCTCCTCAATATTCAAACACCACAAACCACTTAAAACTTCATCTCGGCGCCACCAATTTAAATTGCAGTTTGTCCCTGTCCACGGAATTGTCGTAAATGGAGTGTTTGCAGTTGTTAACTTTGTACAGTTGTTAGCGGAAGATATGCACTCGCCGGTCGGTCCATCGCAAGTTAGCTCACGTTTAAGGTAAAAATCAATTCTGTCTAATTGAGTCCAGGTACTGTCTACCAATTAACTTGAAATACTGCTCGTAACCGGGCCCTGCATCCGCTCATGTTGAATACCAATTAAATGCAATAATAATAAAATTTTACATTACCCCACTTCGTAAACGCATCTCAGAAATATAAAAGAGATACTACGAGTGCAACATAAATTATTTATCGGTCGCATCAATTCAAAGGCTCAGGGTTATGAGCATTTTAAAATGCTACTCGTGAATATGTGAAAGATACTTGTAGTATTTCAGTAAAGGCAAAGGGTTTTTACATCTAACACTAACTTTTGTGTGTGAAATTGCGATCGAGATGGATTAAGTAAGGATATTAGTTTTCAAAATAAGTGCTTTAGGTTTAGTACCTATTATATATGTTTTGTTAGGACCGTTATTAATATTTTTTGTTTAGTTTAACAAAAATTTACCAATTTTATATTTTTTATTGGAGATGTTAAATTCTCAATGTTTTCTAATAATAATATAAATATTCACAAAGTTATCTTGAATTCCTATAATAATTCTTATTTTATGATACTGATAAGTAAAGCACCAGTTATACCTTAGCAAGAAATATTACAATGGTAGATATAAACTAGTGGATAAACAATGCAATGAACATATCGAAATATGAAAATTATAATTTTTTGTTTTTTTTTACCTGTTTTACACAAACCTATTATAGTAATAAATATTAATCAGTAACTAACAAGGTTTGTGTAAAACAGGTTTAAAAAATACGAAAAAAATTTAAAAAATTTACACAGCTGCCTCACATTTTTCGCATTGTGAAAACTTAATTTTTTTATTTTTTTATTAAATACGTAATCATTTTCCATATACAATAATGTTAGCAGTAATAAATTACATAACAAGTTTTCACAGATTTTTTTTGATTTTTTGTGTTTTAAGAGTTTATATCTACGATTAGTTATGATTTAAAGAAGTATGAACTTAACAAAAGACAAACTAAAAGTTATATTAATTGGATAATCTCCATTGTTTTATTTTTACATTAAATTGCACTTTAATCGCATTTATGGTCTTCGATTGTTCTTATTTTTTTCATGTAGACTATTGAAGTATTTTTCTCTACATGTATGTAATGAGGGTGGACAAATGAGGTGTTGCATTTTTTTGTTTTAAGTATATATTTTTGACGAGTATGAATTTCAATTAAAAAGCTGTAATTTGTTTGCATTTTGTTATTTATTGTATTATTTACATTATTTTATTATTTGCGCAAGATTTCCTTACCAAAGTCAAGGATGTTGTTTCTTCATGGTGACGAACAGCTAAAAACACTGACATACCAACGAACGATGGCTACCCCAATTTAGGAAGGTGATTATTATAAACTACATAAATATAACGTTTTTTTATAAAACCTAAAAATATGGGATGTACGGTGAAGTCTAGATGGAGTCATTGGATTTAAACCGCAGTAAGCAGTTCATGTACATCTGTATTAATATTTAGAGGTATGATTTTAATTAAATCGAATGGCCGTATAGAAAACCGAACACCCGGAAAACTCCATCAGCGGATAATTATGTGCGACAAATATACGATGTTCTCCATGATCAAACATGGAAACACAAACATATTGCAGTTTTGTTCTACCTAATATTTTATATTCCAGGAGTAATTTTTAAAAGTAAGCGAAAATTTTGAAAATTATTTACACACCTAATAACTATTTTTTTGTCTCCCGATACATAATTTCAGGCATTCATTGTGTACAATTTTATCAATAAGAATAATCTCGATTAGTGTAAGAGAGATAGACCTCATTCTAATTGGTCTAGATCCGAAAGGTACTAAGTCAATTGCACTTTTTTCTATTCAAATTTATACACAAGGCACTTCTAGTTTTATAATCTTTATTCTATAATAGAACTAGCTGAAATCCCCGGCGATACAGAGTTTTCGAAATCAAATGTAGACAGTGACTTTCCTCTTGTTTTTAAGGTCACTGTGCAAAATTTCATCAATATTGGCATAAAACTGTACATTTGCATACAAATTAAATACACACCATCTGATTACCAGTCCGCTCGTCTGCCACATACAGATATTCTCATTTATATATTTCAACCAATTTACACAAAACCTTCACAAATTATATACTTAAACCTTCCTCATGAATCACTCTATCTATTGGTGAAAACCGCATAAAAATTCGTTCAGTATTTTTTGAGTTGATCGCGAACAGACAGACTGTCGCGGCGGAGGACTTTAATTTACAATACGTTTGTAGAGATGTAGAGATATCACACAAACCACGTACAATCATTCAAAATCTGTACAAATAATAAAAAGGGACTTCTCATAAATTCAATTCACAAATTTTGCGAGTTTATTATTCTCACTCCACCTTGAAAGCTACCCACGGCCTACATTTGGTTATAAAGCAATGCACGTCATTGAAACATACTCATATTATGAACATTAAACATAATATGTTGCGAACACTGGAGAGCAATCAATCATTAATCATTAAAACTTTGATAAAATTAAAAACACATTCTAATATGGTTCCTGTGATGGATGGGATCTCCCATGATATTTAATAATCTCTAATTAATTACTGCTCTAAGTTATAAACACTTTACTGATTTCAAAGAACTCTCTCCATTTCGTTGAATCAAAAGACAAAAAGAAATAATTGATACTTACATTATCTTGATTGGAGTAGTAGAATCGAATAGGTTCGGACGAAGTGAGTGGTTTTGCGATTCCCTGTGGAGTTCAGCAGAGTGGTTCTTTCCTAAACCGAACTGACGTCCCTTTAACCGTTTCTCGTAATAGAAGGAACTAAGCTTCTAGACCTTATTTATTGTTATCTTCCCACAGGATGCAATTATTTTCTTAGTTGGGCGTCTCAGGGGGGACAATTCCCCGACATAAGAGGGTTTCAATTGCCCGCTGCAGCGGGGTAAACTGATAATTCTTCTCCAATGCTACTATTGTTTTTACATGTGATTTGTGTATAAAATTCCTTATGCCCAAATACGTGATGAAATCAAGTGGATTATAAATTCTTTCAATTGCCCTGAGAGTGAATGAATGAGTGAGTTTTTTAATATGAATACATCACAAGAGTTCCAGCTGCTCCTGTCTGGAGCCAGTGAGACTACCCGGATTGCATCCCGGATTGGGGTATGTTGTGAGGCTGAAGATAGCGGGGAGGGAAAGAAGATGATGAAGAGGATGGCGGGAAGTACCTGGCTATTTAGATCTGGTCACCAAACACGGCTAAAGCCATTTCAAGCAACGTTTCAATTCTGAATGGTGGTTTTACACCAGGGCGATACAGAGAGTATCTTCCACTCTGAATGGTGCCGCAAATATACTCTGTATTATTTTTAATTAATTAATTGTGAAATAACACAAATCAATCAAACAAAATTTATTTGCTCACGCCGGGATCTCGCGACCTTCGGATTGCGTTCAGATTGGATTCGCGTCAAGAGTCTTAACCCTCGACCACGCCAGCCGTCGACTCAATTGGAAAATGAAAAAAATACTAATATACATAATGGTTCATACATACAATTTAATTAACATGTTTGAAACTGGGGTCTGTCTGGCCAAACCGTCCAGATCAAACGAGACTATCCTGAGAACCAAACGGTTGAAGATTTTTTTTGTTACGTATTCCATCGATGTACGTCATACGAGTACTTCGTTGATGCACATTGAAAGGGTGGTCCAACCATAACGCAGTATGTTAATTGTAAATTAAACAAAAAGTTTTCAGAGAATTATCTTAATTACGACAATTACGAGGTGAAACAAAATATCGGCCAAATACTCGCCACGGCATCGGTGGCATACCGCTATCCGATGGTCCCATATTACAAGAAAATGACAGATAAACTTCCAAAATACTCTTTAAAGATTATAATATGCTTATTACATACATCAGAGAAGCCATAAAAGCAACAGGAGAATTCAAAGTTCCATATTGATATTATATTCGTTTTTCAGAGAAATTTTACTCACATCTTAACTATTTACAAGATTTGCCACTTTTCCTCAGACCACGCGCCTGCGTTAGGTACAGTATAGGCAAGTATATTCCTGGCTTCCTTATCTCAACATTTATAACTAAATTTGTACGTCTAAATGAACACGACCAAACTATCGCTGTATGCAAGGGTTTCCTAGCTAGTTAAGCGTAGATATTAGACATTGATATGGAATACGTTAGATTGGTTCGCACGACAGCAAAAGTGACCAAATACACTTAACATAAATACACATACGGAGGAGACGGAAGATATTTTTTTTAAGGTAGTTCAAGCAAACGTTAAAGCTTATGGTCGAAGCTTGTCGGCAATAAATACAGTGTTTCGAATAATTGTACGGGCGAAAAGAAGTTGGCGCGGCGCGCGGTGGTTAAAAGAAGTACCTAATCATTTAACATAATTGAGTAGGCAAAGTGGCTTTCTGATAATCTAAAATGGCACATTATGACACGATTCAGCCATTTAAAATCAAAAAGGGTGAAAGGTTTATAGTAGTCACGTTGTTAGTACTTGTTTTACCTGATCCCCTCTTTTTTTCGCATAAAATGATCTCTGTCCAAATCATATTTTTAACTATTTAGGGAAGAGCCAACTTAAAAAATTAGGTCATTTATATTCTTTCTACATATTACTGCACTTTTTACAAATCTACAAAAGTTAGCGCGAATCGTTCAATTAATGGGAGTAGACAAAAAGTTATACAGAAAACCATGTTTTTGCTACCAATAGTTAGGTGTAAATTCATTCGGTAGTAATTAGTGATGAACCCAAGGTCCAGAAAGGACCTGTACTGTAGGATGAATGAATCATTTTGGTCTTTGGTCATTTGGCCTTCCAAAGCAGAGGCTATTTTAAAACAATCCTTTATCACTGCAAAATGAATTTTAATTATTTAATTATTATAAGTAATAATTATTAGCCTGAAACACTCATCTACATTGAAAAAATCTCCCGAGAAAAGATACATGCCGCCGATGGGACGCGTCCTTCCGATTTCCGGTCAAATGCTCTAACATTGAGCTACGTCGGCTCATCTCCTACCCGCCAAATAATTCAATATACAACGTGTCTGGAAACTCGTAGTACAAGCGGGAAACTGGTGAATCTACTTCACGTAGAGAACCTAAAAAACTTATTTTTTTCGATGTGAGCATTTCGATTTTAATATTTTTTTTCTATTTTTCCATTTTTTCGGCAACTAAAGGGTTAAAAAATTTTTTGAGTTCTGTTTACCCTTCGATGCATTTTATAAGGCATTACACAGCTGAAATCAACCCCCTAGTGAAAAAGTTTTTCAAATTTAATCAAAAAAATTCTCGATTTACTCGAAAACGAAAGCTCAAATCAAAAAAGTTATATCACAATTCGACTCCGAATGTGATGTAGATTTACCAGTTTCCCGCTTGTACTACGAGTTTCCGGACACCGTGTATACTAGTGTTTCGTTCAATAATTACTGCTTATTACATTATTCCACCTGCAAACAGCCAACTTTTTTATTTTTTTATGTTGTAATCTCCCACTAGGTGTCGTCGAGACAAATTATGTCTACATTTTTTTGTGAAATACTTTAACCGTTAAATATTGATTATTATGTATCTTTTCTCGGGAGATTTTTTCAATGTAGATGAGTGTTTCAGGCTAATAATTATTACTTATAAAAATTGTTACCCTTTGTGCTATGCATACAAATCTTGTCTTATAGGCTTTCCACACGATACTGTCTGCAGGCATGCAGGGACTGCCTACAGAGAGAATGTAGGCAGTCCCTGAACGAGACGCATGCAGGGATTCTCTGCGGCAGAAGTCCCTGCATGCCTGCATGCAGTGTCGTGTGTAGTTCCCTTTAAACATTAGTTCATCAATTAAAAATAATAATTAATATTTGACGAGTTAAAGTATTTCACCAAAAAATGCGCGAAAATACATTTTACATTATCCGTATTTTATTTGCTATGTGTGCAAATTTAATTAATCCATATTCTTTTACATTTTATTTTATATCTTTTAAACTGGGGTGTCTTCTAGCGGAGTTTATATCTCGGGTCTGTGGTTCCTGCAGTAGTACGCCTAATGCCGTAACAAGGCGCGAGGATCTGTGTACTGTGTAACGGGCGAGGCACTACGAGGCTAGGCTGTTACCCTGGCATTGTAGCAGGCTTGCTGGCTCGCCGCCCCCGGCCCAGTACCTATTTCGCACGCTCACGGGCCGTCGCTAGATAAATCAACCTGAATTATTCCCTACTCTGAGGCTAGCTTCAGGGCTGTAATTATTACGCAGGGATTTTATTGGAATTGCTAAAAAAAAAGTGGTGTTACATGATGAAAATTAGGAGGTAAAATCCAAATCTTCGTTTTTCTAATTTTTCATCACCAATGAGAAATTTGTAACGAAATTAGGGTAGACACCAAAGATATTCAAATACAAAAGAGATATGCTATGGTGTCCGCGCAACTGTCGGTGGACTACGCCCTAATTAGAGTAGTTTGCATATAAAAAGAATTTATTCATTACGTTGATTTTTTGAAGATTTGCATTAGTATTGGTTAACAATATAGTTTGAATACGGAAAGAATTCGTTCATCTAGTTTAACGTTCGTTTGGTTTATTCGTTAATTATTTGTTCATTTATTTTATTTGTTTTTTTTTCAATTATTTCTGGCTTTCACCTTTCAAGGGTGTTCTAGGCCATCATTTATAATTACAGAGAAAGGAAAGGTGAATTTATATATTAATTTTATTTAAATGTTGTGATGAATTGCATTGATCAACAGTGAAAATTAGGAAATATCGTAGCTTCCCACTTTAATTTAAAAAAAGAAAATATCAATTACTTATAAAACGGACACGTCTACGACATCTATCGGATTAGAGTAAAGTGAATTCATATTTACGGTAGGGATCTATAATTAGACAAAGTGAGACGAGTATTGATGAAAGGATCACAGATGGTATCAACAAATAATCAGAAACAGGGGTTCCCCAATATACTTTAGACCGAGATATATTGACAGCCAATTGAATTGCAGCAAAAGCGATTAAAAACCAATTCAGCCAATCAACGGGAAGAGGGCCGAACCCATTTTTAGAACAAAGGAACGACCTTTGGACTTGGCAATTAGTAATGTGATTAATGAGTTTGACGTTCCCACCAAACCGAGAGGTGAATAAACTCCATGGGAAGAAATAATCTGTTCAGGGACAAAAGAACGATGACCCCAAGAAATGTTATCATTAACCGGTACGTTCCAGGGATCAGAAACCCTAGTTCTCGAACGCATTAAAGCATATAAGGTGCGGAAAAAAAGATACACGTAAACACGATGCAAAAGTTTAAGTGAAAGATTGCAAAGCAAGTGACGAAAACGTATTGTAAGATGTTAGGGAGATTTCCATCTATAATACGATTGTTTGTGACGACCGGAGATGATCGATTCGAGGGAAAACGTGCTAAAGGAAATGGAAATGTTGAAAAAACAATGGAAAATTATTGTTATCAATTTTAGACGGAGCTAGGATATTACGATGAAAGATTTAGGGAGGAAACGTCAAAAAAAAAATGAGAGTTTTAAAGAATAGGCGAGGGTACATTTCAGATGTCTAGAGCAGTAACAAGTGTTAGAGAAGAAGATAGAGTGCAGTACGGAGGGGAGTGGAAAATGCTGAAAACATTGCGATAGAAAAACTCAGGAAAAGGAGTCATTTTACGTAATTAAAATGGAGGTTATAGAGTAACATAGTACGCGATTGCAGATAAAAAATGAGGCATTACAATGGTTGTCGATTTCAGATGTATTTTGTTGTGATAAACAAGGAATATTCGAACATGGAAATTGTTTAGATAAGGACGATTAGCCGTTAAAAAGGTAATAAAAATTATCATGGGTCTTATGAAATATTTATATTAAAGAATTCTCATAAAATTTAACGACACTGAAATAAAAAAGGATTTATTGCCAGGTGGGTACAGGAACTAATGTATACAACTGTCAAGACATATGGTTTATGGGATTTTGCGTAAGAACGGGACAAAGTTTGGGGGACGATCTCTATGAAGCAATAAAAATGACAGGAATTTAAGGGCCGAAGTGGGGGTATCTCCTATAAAGATGTTAAAAATGATATATTTATTAATAACAAATAGAAAATGAAATTTTCCAAGAGGCAACAAACATCAAAAAACGATATGGTTATATCAGGGAAGTACAGGGAAGTGAGGGGAAAGGAGATACGACAGAGAAAAACAAAGGAAATCTTAGATTAACAGTGAATAAAATAAATACGGCTTGGAATATAAAAATCTATAGAGATATGAACAATAGCGTAAGAATAAATAAGGAAATTCATGGAAAGAGTGTCGTGAATAAAAGAAAAGTCGAGAAAAAAATGGAAAATTCAAATATACGACGTAAATAGAGAAAATTCGGTTTTAAATGGAAAGGTTCATATAGAATACAGAAAAACTCGAGGAAAAATAATAAAATAAAAATGAACGATTTGCGAGAAAGACTTCGACATGAAGATATCTCTGATAGGCGAATTTGGGGACAGATTTGGAACATATGGTAGATGCCGTACGCACGGACATGTTACGAAATATATGAAAATAGAACTTTAAAATTATTAAATTCAAGCTAGTTTTGTATGAACAACAGGACAAAGGAAGTTGGGCCATTAAACATGGATCTTACTAAATCCGGATCTTGTAAGTATGGGAGTACGAGACAGAATTTAATGTATCAAACGCAAAACGTACAAAGAGACCGCATTCGACAATAATGGAGAGGTTTCAAGAAATTACGAGTTGATAGTAATTAGATTGGTTTATTATAGGAGATTCAGATACGATCTTTTGGACCTGAGAGGGGTATAAAAGTCTAGACAAATGCCAGTTGAGGACAGTCTACGGTCGTGGTCGAAAAGTTTGTAACTTCGCGGAACGTGACGAAACGGTGGGTGATTTAAATTTGAAAAATTCTAAGTGATAATTATTTTGATACTTAGAAAATTTTCACATTCTAGTCAGTGATATACAAAAAAAAATACTTTGCAGTTAGAGTCAGTGAAAAATAACAATAAAGCCAACGCATTATTTACTTGTGAAAAATAAAAGTGCTCGTGATAAATACAATTTGTTTTAGTGGGAAATTCGGATTTTATAATCACTTAATATCGTATTTTTAAACTTAGAAATTTCGCGTTTAATATTAGTGCAATAAATAACTGAAGTGATGTGATAATTTAGCGTGATGAAGTTATAATTAAATACGTGTGTTCAATCTAAGTGAAAGTGTTCTAACAAATAATAAATATTTAAATTAATTATCTTAAATAATAATAATAAAACAAAATAATATTTTATTAATACATAAAAATTTCGGAGGGATAAAAATTTAATTTAACAACAATTTACCATCTCTAAATTAATCGTGAAGTAACTATCATTTAAAGTGTTATCTAACCAACGAGTTTTGAGATAAAATACAGTTTAGAACGATAGAGTTCATACATCATTTTAATTAATTAGATTAAATGAAAAAAAAAAAAATTGAAGTCAAAAAGATTTAATTAAATTTAGGAAAATAAAAAATTAATTTAGGAAAATCGCAGCAAGGTTACCGTGTATTTCCCGGTCGGAAAAAAACCTTGGTAGGGGTAAGTCTTTTCCGTTATAAAATTTTACAGATTCCAAGGAGAAAGCGGAATGCAGTAAACATTGGTATTTGGATTAATTATTTGACCAAGATATTACTCTCTTAATATGTGATATGTAACTATATTAAAATATTATAAGTATAATAAGTATATTTTATACATTTATATATGTATGTATATCAACATATATATATGTAATTTATTGTTCCCAAGGAAAAATTTAATCAAAAAGAAAAACACTTATATAAAAAGAGGAAAAGGGTATCGATTCCTACCTCTGAATTCATCAATAACTATTAAAAGTAGTTATGTGTGATGAATTTACAAATCAATATTTTATATTTAATGTTATGTATGTATTAATATAATTTCAGAAAATCCAGAGCATTTGAAATAAGTTATGATATTAGAAATTATTTCAATCATAAAATTTATGTATATACATATCAATATTATAAATTATTTATTGAGACAAAGTATATATAAATGAATAAATATGTATACGTAATCGGGTATCAGACTAGACAATTGCACTAAGTACATCATTATCAAACAAAGAAAATTTTAGAGTCATCTCACGCGTCTCCGGAATGTCTAAAGTAAACATACCTCATACGCTTGAATCTAGGTCACGGGGCCGTAGAGAATGTTTACAAAGCTCAAATTGTTTACAAAATAATTCGGTCACTGGGGCACTAGTTCGAATACAGTAAAAAGAAGAAAAAAAAAATGACCTTGATTAATGGATATCGTACTTAGGTATTAACTTCTAGGAACGGGATAAAATTATTATATTGCGCAATTATTAGGAGCAAAAAGAAAAAAAAAAATTTTAAACACTATTTTTAATTTGAACGTAACGAGGTATCTACAGACCTAAGCAATTGAAAATTAACAGATTTATTATAGCAGTTCAAAAAGGGTGTATTGAAGATTTAACATGAAACATTTGATAAATCACGGGATAGTTCAAAAGGGTGTGTTGAAGATTTACATGAAACATTTGATAAATCACGGGATAGTTCAATAGGGTGTATTGAAGACTTACATGAAACAGTCGAAAAATCACGGGATAGCTTAATAAGGGGTAATGAGGATTTACATGCTTCAATTGAGAATCACGGGATAGCAAGAATTTATCAAAAGTTGAACATTGGAGGGGAGGGAAAGAAAAAAAAATACAGTTCAACCAACAGAAGGCAGTGTTCGCTTCTGTAACAAGGACCATTAATCAAACCATAGAGATGGCGGATCTCTCAAACAAAACCGTCAACAAAACCAAACAAAAGCTTGGAGTTATGGCGAATCTCCAGAACACATCGCCAGATAAGATCTTATTGTACTAGTATATATTTATATCACCCACTATTCTTACGTATGTATTCGGTATCAATCTGAAAATTTCACAGAATTGATGGGCGAGATCCGAGCTCGGGATGCGTTGCAAGTAGTTTCGTATTGCGAGTTATAAACCTTCCCAAAACGTATGTTTACATATATATCTTTTTATGTACTGTTCATTGAATGAAACGAACTCACTTACAATTAGTGCTTTAGGCCTGTCGGGTCACTCTCGTCTCATTTCTTGAACGTGGAGGGAGGATTCACGACCCGTAACTCCACACAAACCCGTGAGTATATGATTGCATATAGGACGAAACCGGTTCGCCCTAAGTAAATAGTAAACTTTGGAGGAGTAGGAATTTGGAGGTATCTGGGCTTGGGGGAAGACCTGAAGGCAGTGCATGATGGCGAAGGAAGGTCAATTGGGACGCGATAACTTAGGTATCAATCAATTGAACCGTGCCAAAAGACTGTGCGAATTTTGGGTTGACTTCTGATCACCCGGCTTACTTGATGGAGGCAGGAGCCAAATTTTGCCAGAAAAAGGGTTATTCTGAGTTCGTCAAATATGCAATTAACTAATTACATTAACCTACTAAATCCATCTTTATATGTACCTTATAGCAGCTGAATCTAAACGGAGGGGCGCCCAGCAGATACGAGATACAATCATAATCAAATTTACTAACATTTAACCATTTGAGTTATATTTAATTATCTGTTCAATTAGTCATGTGTAGTTTCGATTAGTATTGCTTATTCATGAATTCATTAGGATGTAGGGAATCATAATAAACGTCAAAGGGAAGTTAGTTCATTTAGAGAAATTACTTAAGGTTAAATTTGCAAGAGAGAGACCAATACAGTTTGAAATTCAACACTCTGTTTAGAATCAAGAGGGTTACCACAAAATTTAAAGTAATTAAAGTTCTATATCATAAATCAAAAAATTACACAACGTTTGATGGAGTTTAATTACAACCTAAATACGAAAATATTTACGTTCAAAGTCGTAAATAACGTATTTATTAGTTAAGTACATATATCGCTAAAGGTATGTAGTACAAGGGAGCTTTAAGTAGCTTTCTGTAGTTATCAGAGGAAATAAGGGTCCAATTTTATAAAGGCTTGTGTGGCGTAGGGGAGGAATTTTCCATCCCTACCACACATATGCAAAGCCTTAAGAATTTAAATATCGATCAGAGCCAAGAGAAAAGGCGAGAATATTACAACTGTCTTGCCGATGAAAGGAGAGTTAAATAAGTATGAAAAGACGAAACATTACGACTGGTGCCAAGTGCCCAGGAGTAAATAAAATACAGACAAATATAAAAGAAGAGAGAAAAGATATACATCACAACTGCACAGCCGTGACAGGAGATCAGAGTTTTACAAGTTGTTTTAGAAAAAAAAAAAAAAACTTTTATTGGTCAATCTATTGCAAAAAAAAAAAAAAAAAATAATAATAATAAGTAGGACGTTATGTTAAATGAAGTGATAATAAAAATAAAATAAAAATCAGAACAGTGCGCCGTTAAATAAACACGAAAAAAATATATAAATAAATAAATCAACAATACATTTAAATATAAAAAAAAGTGTTAACGAATAAACTCTACATGTTTTAAAATAATTTATAAAAGTGTCGATAAAGTTTAAATCAAGTGACCATGAATTTGTTGATTGCTTATGAGATTATAAATATCGTAACAAAGAATGTAGGTCAGATACAAGCGTAAACAGTTTATTCAAGGCAGGCCATAAATTGACAGAATGATGGTATTGACATTCCTGAATCCAGAATGTTAATGACCGTAATGTAAACAATCTGATACGAGATACCGCGGTGTTTGTAAGCATCGAAAGATTGATAACCTAAGCATCGAAAGTGATAACAAAACATCGAAAAATTTTGAAGTAGGTGACATCGGGGGTAACGCGCATCGCTTTAAGAGATTGTAGAATAAACAAACTCGAAAATGATACCAACACTCGGTTACGGAAAAAATAAACAGACTTTACAGATAAAAACGGGGGAACTTACCTACATAAAGTGACCCTTTGTTTATAGTTAATGTTGTGGGTTTGTATGTGAGGATTATCACATAAAAAGTCATAACATAAAAGATAAGGAACATAAAATAAAAATAACATAAAATATTTGATTGGGGATAGTGTCGAGTTGAGAGCTTTAATATCACAGACGAATGTTTTATAAGGTATATACCTATTTAAGGGAACATTTGATCATTCGGACCAAAAAAAGGAGGGGATTTGACGAAATAACATCAAGATAGGTATTGCGAACTCTAAACAGATTTTGCGAAAATATCGTAGGTATTGCGGAACTTGAAGGAATGGTTGGCATTCTAAACAATGAGTAATTATTGGTTGAACGAAAATCACGGGATATTCATTAACATTGGAGTAACAATATTCATTCCGTTTTTTTTGCAATTACCTACATTTAATTGAAATGAAGAGTGATGGTAGAGTTGATCTAATTTGGGTTACAATCATCATGCAAACAAAAATAAATAATTAAAAATATTGTGTTTTATAGGGGGACAGGTTCCAAAAAAAAAAAAAAATCAGCCAGAGGGGGAGACCGACACAAAATCGGAGGAACAGGGCGAAAATAAGCGAGAGTGTGAAGAGAGACTCACACATGGTATGTTACAGGAAAAACCCGAGGAAAAGGAACAAGAAAAGTTAACGAAGTAAAAGGAAAAATAAAAAAATAAAATAAAAAAATATAGAAAAACGAGAAAATTGAAAAAAAAAAAAAAAATAAGTAAATAAATAGAATAAGGAAGGCAACATAATTTACATGAGGTAATTTAGGAAATTAAAATAGAGATTATAAGGTTGTCGCTTAATAAGATAAAAATATAAACATTAACCAGGCGACACTCGGAAAATAAAGAAAATGGTTGGGAAACGTGGGACAAGTAGGCGAGCCCAGGCTTTAGTGACAGCAATCGGGGAAAATGTCACAACCGAGACTTCAACAATAAACATAGGAGATATAACTACAATAATTCAGGCAGCTTTGGCACCGCTCGTCAATAAGATGCAAGAACTCGAGAAACAATTGGAAAGCCCAGCAACAGTGGCGGTGATAGGAGAGGATAGTGCGCCGAAAAGCGTTCTCCAAGTAGTGGAAATGTTACCACAGCAGGAACGACCATCATTCTCCGGTGGAAATCAAAATCCCATTAGTTTCCTGGAAGATTTAAAAGAATACACTAGAGAAGTGAAACGAACGGATCCATTAGTCGTCGTACGGGAAAATTTGAAAGGGGAAGCTAAATCGTGGGTAAAATTGTACAATAAACGATGGGAGACTATGTTAGATTTGGAGCGAGATTTTTTAGCTACCTATTGGGGAGACATAAAGAAAAATGAAGTTCGCCGTCGTCTTGCAGAAGGGGTATATGATGCCAAGAAAAATATACCCATGCTTACTCATTTCGCAAACTATTGGGAGCTAGCGAAGGCTTTAAAAATTACTGACACACCGTTGGGCATAGTTGACGAAATTATGAGACATTATCCGAAGGAAATTCAATCGCTATGGTTTTCGGGGCAATCAGGAGATGAGATTGTCGCCGCTGAGTTTCTACGAAAACTAGATACAATGGTATGTACACCAGAAGAACGGAACATGAAGAAGAGGAGTGGGGAGGAATCCAGCAAGAAGGACAAATACCGTGACCGTTACCGCGCCATAAAAAGGAGGATACACGCAATTGAAAGTGTGGGCGAAAACGCTAGTTGCAGCAAGTGCACCGAAGTTAACAGTTCACCAAAAGAAAATTCTACAATAACTACAGCCGGGAAGGAGCTAGTGGTCGCAGCTAACTCGGGAGATAAAAGGAGATTATAGCGCTTTACATTTAGCTAGATATTACACAAGTAATAAGAAACAAAAATCAGGTTTACAATTAGTGGAAATCAACGGATAGAGTGCGAAGTTTACAAATATTTGTAAATGTTAATAAATAAATAAACGATTGAGAAATACAAATAAAAATATGTTAGGATACATTATAATTGGGGAGGGGGAAGAAAGAAAATTACTAAAATATTAGATTATCAGATTGCTTGCGAGGGGCGGATCGTCGTTAAGTCTTTGAGGGTGAGTGGACAAGTTCTTAATAAGCGACAATCATATTCAATTATTGAAATAGAGTAAGGCAAATAAATTCGTTAATTTTGATTTTCTAGTTGAAAAAAAAATTTTACTTTTTTTTATGTGTTAGTGAAAAAAAAAAAAAAAAAAAAAAAAAAAAAAAAATGTTAGATAAGTAAGAACACTCAAAAGGAGAGAATTAGAGATATTATATGGCACACAAAAGGGACATTTTGAATAAAAATAAACAATGCTTAGGGATTGTTTTTTGAAATATTGAAATAAGAAAGTTTATCTATAGATATAGGGTAGACATTAAGTATAGAGATAAAAAGGTAACATTTGAATTAAGGTATAAATATTTTAGATTTCGAAAAAAAAAAAAAAGGAAAAAAGGAACGCTGAACCAATTTGAGGATAATAAAGAACATTTATAAAAATTTAAATATTAGAGTGGACAACACTTAGGCTAGAACAACTTTGGATGAATTAAGAAATTATAATTAGAAATTAAGAATTATAAAATAAAGTTTAAATAAATAAAGAAAAAAAAAAAATGCTGGAAAATTTATATGAAACATGTATACCACTGATTGTCGGATTGGGTGAGGTCGTGCGAAAACCCACATTTCACAAAAAATATTCATACTTACAAAACAAAAACAATTAATTGCACACCAAGAGACCACCCGCTTTTCAGTTGTTCGAAAGGCCGCGAGATTGTAAACAATCTTTACTTAAATCATTGTAAGGGAGGTCTTAGTCCAATTTGGTTGGGGACCACCAAAACACGCGAGTCGAGGGGCGTGTTCCAGCAAAAAGAAATTAATTTTGAATCTATCAAAATTAAAGAAAATTTCATAAAGTAAAATCTACGCGAAAAGAAAATAAAGAATGCAATGAGATTCAAATTCAAGATTGTTAACAATCCGAGCAAAAGAGAAGAGGGAGATAGGAAGTAATAGGATGCGGAGAAGAGATAGGGGATAACAAAATGAGGAGGGGGAGATAGGAAGTAATGGGATGCGGAGAAGAGATAGGGGATAACAAAATGAGGAGGGGGAGATAGGAAGTAATAGGATACGAAAAAGAGATAGGGGATAACAGAATGAGGAGGGGGAGATAGGAAGTAATATGACACGGAGTAGAGATAGGGGATAACCAAATGAGGAGGGGAAGATAGCTAGTCTAAATTTGAACACAATTTCGGTGTCTAACGAAAAAAAAAAAAAAAAAAAAAAAAAAAAAAAAAAAAAAAAAAAAAAAAAAGAGGACATTAAAATAAAATACAACGTTAGCCACAGCAAATTGAGTTCAGAGGAGGGAACTGTGATGAATTGCATTGATCAACAGTGGAAATTAGGAAATATCGTAGCTTCCCACTTTAATTTAAAAAAAGAAAATATCAATTACTTATAAAACGGACACGTCTACGACATCTATCGGATTAGAGTAAAGTGAATTCATATTTACGGTAGGGATCTATAATTAGACAAAGTGAGACGAGTATTGATGAAAGGATCACAGATGGTATCAACAAATAATCAGAAACAGGGGTTCCCCAATATACTTTAGACCGAGATATATTGACAGCCAATTGAATTGCAGCAAAAGCGATTAAAAACCAATTCAGCCAATCAACGGGAAGAGGGCCGAACCCATTTTTAGAACAAAGGAACGACCTTTGGACTTGGCAATTAGTAATGTGATTAATGAGTTTGACGTTCCCACCAAACCGAGAGGTGAATAAACTCCATGGGAAGAAATAATCTGTTCAGGGACAAAAGAACGATGACCCCAAGAAATGTTATCATTAACCGGTACGTTCCAGGGATCAGAAACCCTAGTTCTCGAACGCATTAAAGCATATAAGGTGCGGAAAAAAAGATACACGTAAACACGATGCAAAAGTTTAAGTGAAAGATTGCAAAGCAAGTGACGAAAACGTATTGTAAGATGTTAGGGAGATTTCCATCTATAATACGATTGTTTGTGACGACCGGAGATGATCGATTCGAGGGAAAACGTGCTAAAGGAAATGGAAATGTTGAAAAAACAATGGAAAATTATTGTTATCAATTTTAGACGGAGCTAGGATATTACGATGAAAGATTTAGGGAGGAAACGTCAAAAAAAAAATGAGAGTTTTAAAGAATAGGCGAGGGTACATTTCAGATGTCTAGAGCAGTAACAAGTGTTAGAGAAGAAGATAGAGTGCAGTACGGAGGGGAGTGGAAAATGCTGAAAACATTGCGATAGAAAAACTCAGGAAAAGGAGTCATTTTACGTAATTAAAATGGAGGTTATAGAGTAACATAGTACGCGATTGCAGATAAAAAATGAGGCATTACAATGGTTGTCGATTTCAGATGTATTTTGTTGTGATAAACAAGGAATATTCGAACATGGAAATTGTTTAGATAAGGACGATTAGCCGTTAAAAAGGTAATAAAAATTATCATGGGTCTTATGAAATATTTATATTAAAGAATTCTCATAAAATTTAACGACACTGAAATAAAAAAGGATTTATTGCCAGGTGGGTACAGGAACTAATGTATACAACTGTCAAGACATATGGTTTATGGGATTTTGCGTAAGAACGGGACAAAGTTTGGGGGACGATCTCTATGAAGCAATAAAAATGACAGGAATTTAAGGGCCGAAGTGGGGGTATCTCCTATAAAGATGTTAAAAATGATATATTTATTAATAACAAATAGAAAATGAAATTTTCCAAGAGGCAACAAACATCAAAAAACGATATGGTTATATCAGGGAAGTACAGGGAAGTGAGGGGAAAGGAGATACGACAGAGAAAAACAAAGGAAATCTTAGATTAACAGTGAATAAAATAAATACGGCTTGGAATATAAAAATCTATAGAGATATGAACAATAGCGTAAGAATAAATAAGGAAATTCATGGAAAGAGTGTCGTGAATAAAAGAAAAGTCGAGAAAAAAATGGAAAATTCAAATATACGACGTAAATAGAGAAAATTCGGTTTTAAATGGAAAGGTTCATATAGAATACAGAAAAACTCGAGGAAAAATAATAAAATAAAAATGAACGATTTGCGAGAAAGACTTCGACATGAAGATATCTCTGATAGGCGAATTTGGGGACAGATTTGGAACATATGGTAGATGCCGTACGCACGGACATGTTACGAAATATATGAAAATAGAACTTTAAAATTATTAAATTCAAGCTAGTTTTGTATGAACAACAGGACAAAGGAAGTTGGGCCATTAAACATGGATCTTACTAAATCCGGATCTTGTAAGTATGGGAGTACGAGACAGAATTTAATGTATCAAACGCAAAACGTACAAAGAGACCGCATTCGACAATAATGGAGAGGTTTCAAGAAATTACGAGTTGATAGTAATTAGATTGGTTTATTATAGGAGATTCAGATACGATCTTTTGGACCTGAGAGGGGTATAAAAGTCTAGACAAATGCCAGTTGAGGACAGTCTACGGTCGTGGTCGAAAAGTTTGTAACTTCGCGGAACGTGACGAAACGGTGGGTGATTTAAATTTGAAAAATTCTAAGTGATAATTATTTTGATACTTAGAAAATTTTCACATTCTAGTCAGTGATATACAAAAAAAAATACTTTGCAGTTAGAGTCAGTGAAAAATAACAATAAAGCCAACGCATTATTTACTTGTGAAAAATAAAAGTGCTCGTGATAAATACAATTTGTTTTAGTGGGAAATTCGGATTTTATAATCACTTAATATCGTATTTTTAAACTTAGAAATTTCGTTTAATATTAGTGCAATAAATAACTGAAGTGATGTGATAATTTAGCGTGATGAAGTTATAATTAAATACGTGTGTTCAATCTAAGTGAAAGTGTTCTAACAAATAATAAATATTTAAATTAATTATCTTAAATAATAATAATAAAACAAAATAATATTTTATTAATACATAAAAATTTCGGAGGGATAAAAATTTAATTTAACAACAATTTACCATCTCTAAATTAATCGTGAAGTAACTATCATTTAAAGTGTTATCTAACCAACGAGTTTTGAGATAAAATACAGTTTAGAACGATAGAGTTCATACATCATTTTAATTAATTAGATTAAATGAAAAAAAAAAAAATTGAAGTCAAAAAGATTTAATTAAATTTAGGAAAATAAAAAAATTAATTTAGGAAAATCGCAGCAAGGTTACCGTGTATTTCCCGGTCGGAAAAAAACCTTGGTAGGGGTAAGTCTTTTCCGTTATAAAATTTTACAGATTCCAAGGAGAAAGCGGAATGCAGTAAACATTGGTATTTGGATTAATTATTTGACCAAGATATTACTCTCTTAATATGTGATATGTAACTATATTAAAATATTATAAGTATAATAAGTATATTTTATACATTTATATATGTATGTATATCAACATATATATATGTAATTTATTGTTCCCAAGGAAAAATTTAATCAAAAAGAAAAACACTTATATAAAAAGAGGAAAAGGGTATCGATTCCTACCTCTGAATTCATCAATAACTATTAAAAGTAGTTATGTGTGATGAATTTACAAATCAATATTTTATATTTAATGTTATGTATGTATTAATATAATTTCAGAAAATCCAGAGCATTTGAAATAAGTTATGATATTAGAAATTATTTCAATCATAAAATTTATGTATATACATATCAATATTATAAATTATTTATTGAGACAAAGTATATATAAATGAATAAATATGTATACGTAATCGGGTATCAGACTAGACAATTGCACTAAGTACATCATTATCAAACAAAGAAAATTTTAGAGTCATCTCACGCGTCTCCGGAATGTCTAAAGTAAACATACCTCATACGCTTGAATCTAGGTCACGGGGCCGTAGAGAATGTTTACAAAGCTCAAATTGTTTACAAAATAATTCGGTCACTGGGGCACTAGTTCGAATACAGTAAAAAGAAGAAAAAAAAAATGACCTTGATTAATGGATATCGTACTTAGGTATTAACTTCTAGGAACGGGATAAAATTATTATATTGCGCAATTATTAGGAGCAAAAAGAAAAAAAAAAATTTTAAACACTATTTTTAATTTGAACGTAACGAGGTATCTACAGACCTAAGCAATTGAAAATTAACAGATTTATTATAGCAGTTCAAAAAGGGTGTATTGAAGATTTAACATGAAACATTTGATAAATCACGGGATAGTTCAAAAGGGTGTGTTGAAGATTTACATGAAACATTTGATAAATCACGGGATAGTTCAATAGGGTGTATTGAAGACTTACATGAAACAGTCGAAAAATCACGGGATAGCTTAATAAGGGGTAATGAGGATTTACATGCTTCAATTGAGAATCACGGGATAGCAAGAATTTATCAAAAGTTGAACATTGGAGGGGAGGGAAAGAAAAAAAAATACAGTTCAACCAACAGAAGGCAGTGTTCGCTTCTGTAACAAGGACCATTAATCAAACCATAGAGATGGCGGATCTCTCAAACAAAACCGTCAACAAAACCAAACAAAAGCTTGGAGTTATGGCGAATCTCCAGAACACATCGCCAGATAAGATCTTATTGTACTAGTATATATTTATATCACCCACTATTCTTACGTATGTATTCGGTATCAATCTGAAAATTTCACAGAATTGATGGGCGAGATCCGAGCTCGGGATGCGTTGCAAGTAGTTTCGTATTGCGAGTTATAAACCTTCCCAAAACGTATGTTTACATATATATCTTTTTATGTACTGTTCATTGAATGAAACGAACTCACTTACAATTAGTGCTTTAGGCCTGTCGGGTCACTCTCGTCTCATTTCTTGAACGTGGAGGGAGGATTCACGACCCGTAACTCCACACAAACCCGTGAGTATATGATTGCATATAGGACGAAACCGGTTCGCCCTAAGTAAATAGTAAACTTTGGAGGAGTAGGAATTTGGAGGTATCTGGGCTTGGGGGAAGACCTGAAGGCAGTGCATGATGGCGAAGGAAGGTCAATTGGGACGCGATAACTTAGGTATCAATCAATTGAACCGTGCCAAAAGACTGTGCGAATTTTGGGTTGACTTCTGATCACCCGGCTTACTTGATGGAGGCAGGAGCCAAATTTTGCCAGAAAAAGGGTTATTCTGAGTTCGTCAAATATGCAATTAACTAATTACATTAACCTACTAAATCCATCTTTATATGTACCTTATAGCAGCTGAATCTAAACGGAGGGGCGCCCAGCAGATACGAGATACAATCATAATCAAATTTACTAACATTTAACCATTTGAGTTATATTTAATTATCTGTTCAATTAGTCATGTGTAGTTTCGATTAGTATTGCTTATTCATGAATTCATTAGGATGTAGGGAATCATAATAAACGTCATATCACAATGTGCAAATTTCAGAATTTTACGGAAGATTGGAGTAGAGTTCAGACTTAAAAGGGATGAGATGTTGAATGGAGGAGAGGCAATTTTTGATAACGCTTGATAAAAGAGAGGATATTTATTTAGAGAGGGACAATAAAAAAATACGTGATCTAAAGTTCCCACATCTAGACCACAGAACGTACAATCAGGGGAGTCAAGTACATGAATTTTAAAAAGGTGAGAAGGAACGGAACAATGTCCGATTCTCATTCGAATAAGTAAGGAAATTTATTTTTTGGAAAAATGGGGGAATTTTTGAAACCACGGTTTTGATGGGATAGTCCTTTGTATTGAGGCGTAGCGGGCACCCTTGGATTGACTAGCAATGTTCCAATACTCTGTCCAAACATTGCGGGATCTATCTTTGATGATGGAAAAAATATCAGACAGGGGAATATGGTTTACGAGGGTAACGGTAGGGTTAGACGCTGCTTTTTTTGCCAAGGAATCAGCAATATCGTTACCCACTGTGCCAACATGTCCAGGAATCCAAATCAGACAGTTTTTCCAGAGCTTTGAATGGAGGTTATCAGTACTCGAATAAGACATACAAAGTGATCATCAGGATGAAGAAGAGGACTGGATTTAAGTTTTTGGAGGGAACTGAGAGAGTCAGAGAGGACAAGAGAATGTTCAAAAATTTTTTTTTATATATTTGAGAGATTCAATAATCGCAATGCACTCGGCAGAAAATATTGAAAATTGGTTTGAAATTGAATAAAATATTCTTGCATTAGAATTATTGTGGTAAACTTTAATACCAATACCACAGTTAGGAGAGCCGGAGATTTGGAGCCATCAGTAAATAAAAGAGAAGAGTTGGGCCATTTAGAAGAAATAATGTCATTGAACATATTATTGACAGTATGGGCTGGGAGATTGGAATGACTTTTAAGGATGCCGATCCCTTCTAAAATCGTTGGGATAGGGTGACGTGACTATATTTTAATTTGTATAAAGGAAGAAGATCATTTTTGATAATTTGAAGCTCTGAGAGAGAGCGAAAATTTTTGCAGATGGCAGGGAGAGGTTTAGTTCGAGCTCTGATTGTAGATGAATGTGTTGAGTCATTTAACAACGAGACTCTGGGAATAACCTGATGACATTTAGAATTTAAACATTTAAGAGCAAATTTGTCAGCAAATAGTTGACGCCTTAAATAAAGAGGAGGATCAGAACATTCTACTTGAAGGGAATTGATGGGCGACGATTGCATCGCTCCAGTTATTATTCGCAATGAATTAGATTGAATTTTGTCTAATTTACTGAGTGCATTTTTGGATGCAGTACTAAAAAGTGGGCAGGTATAGTCAAGATGGCTTCGAATAAGTGCTTTGTAAAGCAACTTAATGCAGATAGGATGTGCACCCCACCAAACGCCAGTCAATGATCTGATGGTATTTAAATTTTTTCACATTAATAATTATATTATTAATGTGGGAAGACCATTTAAGTTTCCTATCAAATGTTACTCCCAAAAATTTAACTTCGGAAGCATTAGGGATTGTAGAGTTTTTAAATAAAATTAGAAAAGGGGGGTTATTATGACGGTTTAAGAAGGTGACACACCGACTCTTTTGGACTGAAAGTTCAAGACTATTTAAATTGAGCCATGTGCAAAGGGCATCCATGGCTTCATTAAGATATTTTACGGCGGATGGAATGATTTTGGATGATAAGAAGAAAGCTATGTCATCTGCAAACTCAATAACTTTTATATTTTTTAATGTAGCTATTACTTTGTGGTTATCCATTATAGAAAAATGAAACAATACAACTTTGTATAAACCACTTATATAATGTGCAAATCCGACCGGTTTCGGAACAAACGTTCCTTCGTCAGGGAAAGCTTATACTAATTTGACAGTTTAGAACAATGTTTTATTATGGTAAAATAAAACAATAAAATAAAACATTGTTCTAAACTGTCAAATTAGTATAAGCTTTCCCTGACGAAGGAACGGTTGTTCCGAAACCGGTCGGATTTGCACATTATATAAGTGGTTTATACAAAGTTATATTGTTTCTTTTTTTTTTTTTTTCAATAACTTTTACTTGAGGGGGAATGGTGGCATGCATATCATGTGTGTATATATTATACGGTAAGGGGGATAATACATCGCCTTGGGGTAAACCCTTCCAAATTGACCTACTCTGAGGAATAACATCTGGTAGCTCAATGAAAATTTTCCTATCGAGAAAAAGATTAATAATAGATTGGACAAACATGAGGGGTAAGCCAAGGCCTAAAAGTTTTTTTTTAAGAATTGGGATGGAAACATTGTCAAAGGCACCTTCTATGTCTAAAAATACTGCAAGACATACTTCTTTGTTAGAAATGGATAAATTAATATCAGTGCTAGTGATGGCAAGGTTATCTTGCATAGATTTTTTTTTTCCTAAATCCAAATTGGGATGGAGAGAGAAGATGATTACGCTCGACAAAAAATTCTAACCGGTTTTTAATTAATTTTTCATAAATTTTACTAAGGGCGGATGAAAGAGCAATTGGCCTATAGTTGGATCCAAAATTGGGTGATTTGTTTAATTTTAGGATGGGATGATTAAGGATTTAGGATTTGGGATGATTATTTGAGAACCTCAGTCATCAGGCATTATGCCAGTCTGGAAGATTTTATTTGAGATGCTTAAAAAGTGATTTAGAACGTTATCATTACTATCTTTGATAATGCAATAAGGTATACCATCTCTGCCTGGAGATGAGTCCTTGACTGTTGATAAACAATTTTTTAATTCAATTAAAGTGAATGGAGAGTCTAGCCAATGATCAGACATAGGAGTGTTGTGGATGGGAGTTATTTCATCTAAGTTAGGTACAGAAGGGGGGGCAATTTTTTCCAAGAACTCATCTATCCATTTAGAATGAGAAGCTCGAGGAGATGTAGAACTGAAGGAGGATCGAAATCTTCGAATCATAGACCAAACTTCCGAAATTGGAGTGTTCGGAGATACTGAACTGCAGAAGTTGTACCACCCGGATCTTTTTTTGACCTCAATACCCTTTTGGAATTGGCTTCTGCATTTTTGTGTATAAGATAGTTCTCCATAGTCAAATTGTGATGATAGGAAAGAGATTTAGCTTTCCGAATTCTCACTACTTTGGAACATTCCTCATCCCACCAGGGAGTCGGAGGGAGTTTTTGGAGAGATTTGGTTTTAGGGGGAGGATTTGATTTATTACTTGCAGTTATGAGCATTGATTTGAAATTATCGTAGTGATCTTTGACAGATAATGTATCGGTATAGGGTAAATTTTGTATAAACTTCTCCATACGCGAGTTAAATTCGTCCCTTTTGGTGTGTTTTGTTTTAATCTTTGTTGAAATATGGGACTTGTCTGAATGGAAAGAAGTTGGATAAGTGATGGTGATCGGGAAATAATCACTAGAGCAAGGGTCGGGGGACACCACCCACGAGGAGAGAGGCGCCAGATTAGTAGAGCATATGGAGAGATCCACTGCACTGGAGTTTGTGTTGGGGCGAGAGATTCTAGTAGGAGATCCGTCATTCAAAATAAAAAGGTTGGATTCATCTAGGAAATCCATCACACTTCGACAGTCTCGATCACAGAAAGCAGAACCCCAGACGGGGGAATGGGCATTAAAATCACCCAATAAAAAGAAAGGAGGGCTTAGTTGATGGACAATTTGGAACCACGCTTGTTTATTGAAGTGCGATGTTGGAGGAAGATAGATAAAACAAATGAAGTGTCCTTTATTTTAGCTGCAACCATTTGAAACTTAGCATTGGGGGGTGTGATATTATTTATTGGGAAAAACGGTAGGGATTTTTTAATAAAAAGGGCAGCACCACCGCCCGTACCTTCTGGGCAATCATCGTGGAGACAGGAGTACCCTCCCACATTAAAGTGGGTGGATGGAGTAAACCATGTCTCCGAGACAGCAGCCACAGATACAAGGTTTGAATTTAATAGATTAAGAAGGTTCGATTTGTTAGAAATAGTACTGTGGCTATTCCACTGAAGAATTCTGACATCTTTAAGAGCCATTTTGCATAAATGATTTTAATGTTGAAATAATAGAAGCAGCGTTGGACGGTAGATTGGTTTGAGAAGAAATTAGGTCAATTAGAAGCATAATAACAGTTTGACTAAATGAAGAATTATCTTTGGAGAATTGTTCAGAAAGCTTTTGATGGTTTGTTGAGGATAAATTATAATTGTTTGCGCACCCATTTGTGGCATTTGAAAGAGGTGAACCATTTGGATTTAAGAGAAATGAGTTGTGTTGTTGCTGATCGAATCCAGGAGCTGGTTTAGAGATAGGGTTTTTGTATGTGAATTTAGTTGAACGAAAAGATATTGAGGAGGAGGCGGGTGGGTTGGATGAAGAGTTACTGAATAAAACCTCGGGAAATGATTTTTTGACAGGCGGGAATAGTTTAAAAGCCTGCAGAAAAGACAAGTTCTGAGAGGCCATAGAAATTTTTATATTTTTTTGACGAGATTGTTCCGGACAAGAAGAGTGAATGGCGGAATGGGCGCCTGAGCAGTTAAAACATTTAGGTGAAGAGAGAGAAGAACATTGGTAAGCCGTGTGGTTTTCTCCACATTTGAAACATCTGGGAGGGGATCTGCATGCAGCTTTGGTATGACCAAAACGACAGCAATTGTAACATTGAGTGGTGGGATAAGTATACATTTCAACTGGTAAGGAGTTGAAAAATAAATAAATGTGGAGGGAAGAGATTGTCCTTCAAATGTGATGACGACAGATTGGGAGGGCTTCCAGGAAACGATGCCCTCAGAAGAGTGCTTATAATTTAACCTCCTGGCTTTTATGGGATTGCGGATATGTTGGGGGGGTTGAGAGTGAAGACAGGATTTCCGGAATCGACAGATCGGCTTGATACCTCTGACGAGGCCCGTTCGAGTGACATTGAAAGTTGGGATGTACATCTTGAATTTACAATTTGATGAAGTAAATATGTTTTTGATAAAGTTGTTGGCGGCTGAACCTGAGAGGAATTCAACAGAGATTCGGAAGCGACCCTCAGCTTTTACACCTCCAGGCTTAATCGAAAGGTTCTTGCTATTTGATAGGAATTTTACCAAATTCAAGAGGGTGGATGGTTTTACCTTGCTCAGTTTTTTGAGCGTACGCAATAAATGGGCCACAGGAATGAGGAGAATAAAAGTTTGTAGGAGGTTGAGGAAGAGCAGGTGAAGACTGAGAAGAAGAATCATGCTTTATTGAGGAAGAGGGACTAAACTTCCTTTTTTTGTGGTAGTCAGAATGACAGATTCACTGTCCGAAATTAATACATTTTCACCATCTGGGGTGTCAGGGGGAGGATCTGGGAGCTTTTTAAGGTGTCCAGGGGGGTCCTCCTCCTCCTAAACCTAGTAAAAACTGCAGATAGCACATCTATTTATATTTCAATATCTTTGGTAGACACCATCTTATAATTTCTGCGTATTATGTTTTACGTATTGTACAATAAAAGAAAATTAAAAAAATGAATTTTCTCAGGTTCATATTTGAAAACGGTGGTGTTAGCGAAAAATCTGCTAGTTTAAGCGGAATTTAAACGATACAGGCACGAAATCAGTTGAGATATATATATTAGTTTCCTCCTTCGATTGGCTCTCTAGTAGAAAGCCTGACAAGAAAAGCCGAAACCGTTCCTAAAAATTACAGGATGTCAATAATAAGAATACGCCCGTAAATAGAGTGACAAAAATAGAAATAGGCCATAAACTGGGGGAAAAAAATATGAATAGGCCATATACAGGATGACCAAAATAAGAATAGACTCAAAGGCAGGGTGACAAAAATAGGAATGGGCCCAAAGATAGGGTGACAAAAATAAGGATAGGCCCATAGACAGTTTGACAAATATAAGAATAGACTCATGGACAGGGTGACAAAAATACGATAAGGCACATAAACAGGGTGGCAAAAATAAGAATGGGTACACAGGTAGGGTAACAAAAATAAAAATAGCTCCATAGACAGAAAAAAGTTACTAACTAACCATCGTTTCCCCGCAGGGGTAGGCACAGAGGACGGACCGCTAAACAACTCGGTCTTGGCGCACACTCCTTGCCTCTTTTTACTTTTATTCATACATCGTCTCACACATGCTTTTCTTTATTCTGACTCAAGTATCTGATTCACTTGGTTGTGCCATGTCTTTCTTTTCCACAGACAGGGTGACAAAAACAAGAACAGGCCCGTAGAAAGGGTGACAAAAATAAGAATAGGCCCGTAGACAGAGTGACAAAAATAAGAATAGGCCCGTAGACAGGGTGACAAAAATGAGAATAGGCCCGTAGACAGTGTGACAAAAATAAGAATAGGCCCGTAGACAGGGTGACAAAAATGAGAATAGGCCCGTAGACAGGGTGACAAAAATAAGAATAGGCCCGTAGACAGGGTGACAAAAATAAGAATAGGCCCGTAGACAGGGTGACAAAAATAAGAATAGGCCCGTAGACAGGGTGACAAAAATAAGAATAGGCCCGTAGACAGGGTGACAAAAATAAGAATAGGCCCATAGACAGGGTGACAAAAATATGAAGTAGTATAAGAATCAGAGAACACAACAAATATATTTTTTTTTAAATCCTTTTACTATTTTTGAAAGGTTGTACAAGTTAAAGTTACATTGTAATGTCTTTGACAAGATGCATAAAGAAATGGAAGTTTTAATACTCGTATCAAAAATGTGTCAGTATTTTATTGCCATTTTTCAGTGTAATAATTTAAAAACAGATCCATGGAATACCTACCTACTTATTTCGTTGGTTTATTTTAGAATCGTATCTACTGTTACTTATTTATTCTATGGTAATAAGACCGACTACTGTATACCTACGAGTATCTGGAATAATGTTTTTATGCCTATCTGGAATAATTTTTGAAATAATAAAATAAGTAATTTTTTGAAAGAGTTTAATAAATCAAAATGCTGACGACGCATCACTATAAAATACCGTTTTTTATTATTATATTTTTTTTAATTATTTAATATATATATTTTACATAACAATTCATATGAATTCTCTCGACTACTATACTCGGCTCATGCCCGTATCGTGATAGTCATATACAGGTTATATTATAATTTAATGACAAGATTACCAAATAAATAATATAGAAACGAAAATAAAAACCAAAATGACATATTACATATAAATACTTTTAAAACATAAATCATACCTATTTATATCGTAAAAAATATATTTGAAAAATGATAACAAAAGATATTTTTGCGAAAATAAAAACAAAAAAATAAAAACTGTAAGATTAGAATATATGCAAGAGTATAGACACCTATTATAAATTATAAGATTTCCCTTTCGAAAGAAGTCAAAATCACTGGATTCAAAATCACATTACTGCATAGAGCGAAGAAGAGCTTCCGAGAAATACCGAACAATATAAATATAAGAAGAGGAAAATATATTCAAACTATATAAAAATAAATAATGAAACATGTGAAGTTCTTAACTTAAAATAGTACATAATATAATATGATATAACCAAGATATAAACGACACACTGATTACACTTTAAAACCTTAAGGTTTAACTTTAAAAATGCTAACTATCGGGACATAAATGATCTTCTCCACAAGGAAGATTGGTCGTTTCTTAAAGAAGGCGATATTAATAAAAATATTGAATCATTTTATTATTTGCTGGATAAAATTATTTCAGATCTCATCCCACTCATTCATTTCAAAGAATCGAAATATCCGAGATAGTTCAATAAAGAATTTGTTCAATTAACTGCCCTTAAAAAAGTTTTACATAAGAAATAGAAAGAAGACAGTTTTTTATCAAATTATATTGAATTTAAAAACGTTAGAAAGATTTGCAAAATCTTATCAAAAATTTGCTACAATTCTTTTATTAATAATGTTGAACCTTCAATAAATCATAATGTAAAGTATTTCTGAAACTATGCAAAATCAATGAAAAATAACAACTTTGGTATACCCGCCAACTTTGAATACGCAAGTAAACAGGCCAAAGACACTCAAAGTATCGCTGACCTTTTTGCTGATTTTTTAAAAGCGTTTATGAATGTGATAAACCAGTTTCTGCTAGTACAGCATCAAATTTTACCACTGATCATAATCTTAATTTGTCTTGTATCCACATAGTACCATAGTACCTACCTACTTCTTTATACATATTGCTGTGTACCTTTTATTTTATTTTTTTCCTGATAATAACAAACTAACGTAAAAATCCTTAAATGTATCAGATTGTTAACAGTAACAAACTTAATACCCACTGCTCTGTAATTACATTCATGATAACTACATTCATTGTACCTACTTACTTATTTATATATGTAATTACTGTGTACCTTTTATTTTTTTCTTTTTCACAATAATAACAAACATACGTACATTTATGATAGCAAAAAAATAATTATTAAAAAATAAATAAATAAAAATAAATAATTATAAGAAAATTACCTACTTTTATATTAATCGTTAAAATGTTTTACACCACTGCAATACCGGTACGCTTCGAGTATATTTGGAATCATATTTTGTGTGATATTGTGACAATAATTATTGAATCTTATGTTGCGTGAGCCCAAATACGAATCCGCTGGTTGAACTCCTTTGTAAACAATTACTCGAATACTGATACCTACTTATGTTAGGCCTACTTATATCTTTCTAGCTCTGTTTATCATTTTATGTACTATTTTTTTTTTTACATGAGCTCCACACAGGAGGCGCTGAGGAAAATAATTTACCTCAGGGCCTATGTCATCTTTGGGGATGCTGTGTGGAGGGTTTTTTTAGGAAAAGGAAGGAGAGGAGAGTTCTGGGAAGGAAAAGGGTTTAAGGGGTGGGTAGAAATTTGGGGTTCAGTGTGTCTTGGTCATCCGCCTCCAAGACCTAGACAAACCTCACCCCATACTTATGATACTGCATAATTGTTATAATGCTCCTGTACAATTTATTTTATATGTAAAAGCCATCAAGGCGTAAACAAACAAATAAATAAATAAACATAGAATATAATAATATACTGACTGAACTAAAATTACTAGATCAAAGAAAAAGCGGTGGGCCAGATAAAATACCTCCTGTATTTTTGAATAATTGTGCTACTGTAATATTAATTATTAATAATATTAATAATTAATATTGATAATTTATTTATTTTTATTTTAACTTTATGAGTAAAACCTTAAATTGTAATATTTAATTAAATGAAGACATTTAATTAAATATTACATATTAAGACGTCTTCATTTAATTAAATAATATTAATAATATGAATTAATATTAATAATATTAATTACTATTACTCTGGCGTATCTTTTATATTTGCTATGTTCCCGCTAATAGGTTTTATAACTAAATAAAAAATACAATGGCAACAAAAAGTGTAGTTAGGTAACACTCACAAAAGATAGAATGGAGCAGTTTCATCTGGGACGTAGTTCCTTTTAAGATGAAATCACCATCTGAGATGTAGTTTACTTTTTTATACTGAATTATTGCGAATTTGAATAGTTTTCAAAGAATGCGATGCGATGCGATAAAGCGATTGTTTTAAGCGACTTATATTAACGAGGACCTCGTACTCGCGGAGCTGCGTGAACACACTGACTTTTTGGGGGGCAAGGAGGGAGACGGGAAAGGATCCATTTGTTGCTATAAATAGAATAAGTAATCCATTTGAAGAACACAAAAGTCTCTTACCGAGTTATCACTAAAAGCGGCGCGAACATGCCCCCGGCATTGACAGGATGGTCAAAACAAACCAGAATGCGAATAGGAACGAAAAAAATATAAATATATATAATAAAAGAAAACATTTACCACTTAGTGTTTCAATGCTTAAACGTTGTAATGATACTCCCCCCCCCTAATGAAAACTTTACAATAATCCTTCTTCTCGAATTTGAACTAGAAAGATTTACAACAAAGGTCGATGGTGACGCTCTTTCCTCGGTCACGGGACCACTTGTGGTGGTGCCACCCTTTTCCTTGGGGTTTATACCCCCCTCCCCCGATCTTCCTCTCGTACCTACTGAATGATTCGCCAATAATGTTTGAATCATAACTCGTTTTTCCCACCCCTGTGACTGAACACAGTAAAAGGTAGTTTTCCGGGAAATTCTTACAATAAACCCTTTTCTCCACGTTGTGTGATTCTTTGCTTCGGAGCACCTAGGACATCTAGGATAGGTATTTAATGTATTTCGTGGTAACTTTCGGTTCTTTTAGGTAAGGTGTGGAAGAATTTCTCTGTATCTCTTAAACGTCTGAAGGACACGTCCGGTCTAAACTATCCTGAATTTGTCCCCACTATGATCCTAATGATATACACTGCTACAATATTCACCTAATGAGCACGGTTGCTATTACTCTCGCTAGGCTATAAAATTGATCTCTCTCCCTCTACGTCCTAATGATTTTTTAATGTACATACCTTGAATGTTTCACTCGGATAATTGGCGAATTCTCTGCACCGCTTTCCATGGCTAGATCCTACACATAATCGTGATAATACGTTCTGTTGTTAGTAAACACAAATTTATACCTAGGATGGAAGTATAAAGACGTGATAGAGGATAGGATGGATGGTGATGGGGAAGAAATTCTTTGCAAACTAGTACTGGCTCCTCCACTTGACCAAATTGACTAGGTGGTCGGCTCTCAGGACACGACCCTCCGACCAATGCATGATGAGGCTATACCCATGGCACCCGGAAAATCTCTTGACGATAAACCAGATACCCGGACCCCTCCATAACAAAAGAAGAACGACATGCCTTCAAACCTTTCCTGATCAACTCCAGTATCGAACACCTCCGGAACTACTTTACTGGCTCTAGAAGGGGTAATCTATTTCGTCCCTTATCAAGACTCTACTCACGGTACAAAGTGGCGTAAGCTTGTGACAGGCATATCCTTCCTCCCACGTGACCGACCTAGCGTTACACTCCACCTCCAGGAGCTGACATAATCCCCACCTCGTGGGCATTACGTTTGCTTCTGGGTCGACAGGACTAAAAAATGTGATGATGCTACAGGATTCCGTCCCACAGATGACCTGTTGGTGCGCATCTCCATACTACCTTGCAGGCAACGCGAGATGCTTTTGGCCAAAACGCCTCCGTCTGCGAACCATGCCCTGCCTTACCGTTGGCATCTCATTTCATACGACCTGTCGCGCCCATCCGCTCGACATAGTCCCGCGAAAGGGAATTGCTTCCAGCACCTCGCGAGACCCGATCAGTCTATGGAGGGCAACCCTCCTCCTCCCTAACACGACAATGTGGGAAGGACCCTTACCACTCGACCACCAATTTCTCACATAATGTGTAGCCTCGGTGTCACCAACACATTCGTCAATCATGAAGAACTTAAAATCGCAATTCAACAATTAGGAATTCAGAGAGTACCTGTTAGTTTTATTTGTTTCATATTTAATATCGTGATTCTGCTCTTCTGCCCTCTTGTCTAAAGATGTTCAGCTGTTCGGGTTGCAGGTAATCGCCTTCAATTTGATATGTCGTACTCTCGGAACGCCCTCCATTTGGTTGAGTGTACAACACCTCCTAGATGTAGGTACCTCGCTTGCTCGTTCATTTTTTTTGTATGTGTGTTCCTCCGACCGCCCGGCATCGGCTGTCTGGGAGAAAACGTCACTGCCCTAAATGATAATAACGGTTAAACATATTCATATTAGCTCTGCAATAATATTATTTTTTATCGGCGCTGGAGCTGTTGAAATTTACTGTCCAGGGTTCGCGTTCCATTCACGAGACTCTGCAAACAAGTATCTGTAATTCAATTATAGATTTCTGGGTTCCGGTACCGGGAATCGAACCCGAGCCTCCTGGGTGAGAGCCAGGTATCTTCTACGCTGGTTCCGCACGTGTCTACCCTTTTTTGTCTAGCTCGGCATCAGTTGTCTGCCGAGAAAAGGTAGCTGCCCTTGTTGATAACATCTGTGAATTATGTCTAGTACCTATTCTGGGACAAATAGTACAGCAATCTACTCGCCGCAGGCGCTCGTGCAATTAACTGTCCAGGATTCTATTCACACCATCCTGCAATCAGTGAGATCCTGTAATATAGATTAAAGTTATTTGACTTACCAAGAACGTGGTTGCTAAAATCGCGACTCCCGGTCGGGTAAACGCGACTCCGCGTCTTAATCACGCGTCCTCCCTATAAAGGATCAAACTCCCTACTTGCTTTCCTTTTCACCATACAAGGTTTTAATGTAGGTACTGTAATTTTAAAGCCTCCCTTTTTTTCCTAAGCTGCATTTGTGGGAAGATCTTCTCTCACGTCCTGTGGCCCCTTATCAGAATATTGCGCAATTGTAACTTCTAATCCCCCCCTCCTGACTATACACGGTAACGTCGGACCTACTTCAAATTAAAAAAACTCGTTTCTAAACTGAATTTTTGCTCTCGACTGACTGTACATTTATTATCAAACTCAAATTATTCTGGTTAAAACTCTTCAACCGAATTAACACCATTTTTTCACTATTTTTATTAATATCATTATTTTAATCGTTGCACTGTCTTTTAACTAAAGGATGGAAGGTTTTCTACGCGATTATTTTTATGATCCGGGACCATCGTCGTTACTCAAGATAAATATTTATTGTTATACTTTTCTCTCTACATAATGAATGATACGTGGCAATTATTATTAATGTAACCAATCTATTATGTGATTACATTTTTATAAAAGTGTAGCCATGTTTACGAGTCGACTTAAAGTTGCATAGAGAAATAAATAGATCGACTTAAAAGTTGCGTCCTTAACACGGGCTAGTCCAGTGGCGGATTTTTTTTGAAGCCTAGATTTAATAAATATTTCCTAATTTTCATTCGTCTATTGTTAATGTTTATGTTTTCTGTTGATATCCCTTTGTACTTATGTAATTTTAAAACCACTGTAAGCATTTACACTGAGTCTGTATTTTTTGTTATAATCTCGCAGATCTCGTTCAATAGAGATATATTATTATTATTATTATTAAATATGACGGGAGTCCAACACTTTAATCAAGTCTCTATTCCCAAATTTAAATGTTTAACAACGGTTATCCCTTTTTGAGTAAGTAACACAACACCGAACTTCTTTATTTTACACAATAAATTACTGCTGAATTTTCACTGAAGCTAGTTTAAACTAAGTCCCAAGTCCCCCACAACACTTTGCGTTTCTCTCACCTTCCGAACTTTGCGACCAACCCCCTTAACGACTCGAAACTGTCTGTCCCTTCTTCCCTCTTCCCATCTCGTAGGTCCCATCTCAAACCTACTTTCTAACGTGTTTTTCATTAACTTATCACTCATAATTTCTCGGAGTTATGCGAACTGCACTCAGCAAAAACACTTGAATTTGCACATAATTTAAAGTTCTGACAGGGCATTAATTTTTATTAGTTTCACTAATTACTCTCTTGAATCTCGTGCACGTAAAATCAAGAGATAAATTCAGCTTTAATGATATCCCATTTACAACGAACATGTTGGCCGTATCTTGATCTTGACATCCCACTCAAATATAAGTGATCCAACACATTTTTCATCTGCGTTATCTGAAAGATACAAAATCCAATCCGAAACCTTAACCTTTTTGTCACTAGCGTAACCTATTACTTGCAAAACTCGCTGACTTCAGACGTGAAGCCAATCGTTGCCGACTCCGTTCTCTTTCCTACAAAACGCGATTTATGACTCGAGCGAAGTGGTTCCTTCCACTTAACATTACTATCCCCTAAAACGTGGGACAATATTTTGTACTAAATGCACCAAGAGGCATCAGAACTCGCCCTTTCCTGTGATTGATGGGACGCCCCTAATATGGTTCGATGCCTATTCTGATTTGTTGAACGCTTTCGTTACCCTAGAAGATAAATCCTTCCTCGAAAGGCCAGCCCCAATTGCTCCACATTCCTTTAATTTCGCTCTCGAATCTACCCCACAGCTGTCGATAGTGTGCTCATATTTGTTATTTAAAAAAAAAATTATTCGCCAGCTATCCAACAAAGCAGGTTCATCACAGCCTCCCTATAGAAATTATCTCCAGTGTCAAAGCACGCTATTAGTGGTTGGTCAATGGAGTCATTTCTAAATGCAGATTTTAGTTAGTTTCCTCCTTCCCCCCGTGTTTTCTCTTTCCCCCCCGTGTCGTACCTAAACGTTGTGTATCCCTTCTTCTCGCAGATGAACTCTCCGTTCTACTCCCTCCTCCTCCTCTGATTTTTTTTCAACAATTTAACCTTACACAACCGTTCGACTGTCCCATATCCCGACGTTTACTGTATTTAATTAATTTATTTATTTTCTTTATAAAGAACTCTGGAGCGTCTTTCCAATTCGGCCCTGACGTTCCACTTTCCAACATCCCGACGTTTACTGTATTTAATTAATTAATTTATTTTCTTTATAAAGAACTCTTGAGCGTCTTTCCAATTCGGCCCTGCCTCCATCGGTCTGCTAATGCCTCGCCCCTACATCTGTTTGCTTCTGTCCGCGTCCCTGTAACCATTTTTTTTCTGCATTCTTCGCTATTCTCTGTTATCTGTTATCTGTCTTTAAGAGGCGACCGGGTCACATTTCATTTACAATTTTCCCTGATCCTATTGCAGGTAATCACTTTCAAAACCGGACCGTATTTAATATAAACGTCTTCTCGCAATGTATTTAAATTTTTCCATCGGTCCGCCTCAGTTGGAGTAAGATAAAATACCAAATCTTGACAACGACGAACTCATCCGTTTACCAACTAAACGTGTCTCCTCTTAATTCCGTCTCGGTTTACATTTGTACCCCGCACTCCGTCGGTTCGTATTTTTTTTCATAATGTGTAGTACTCAACTCTATGACCGACCCTTTTTTTCTTTCGATTGTTTTTTTGTCCTTCGTTAGGCTATCTCGACGGTCTCCCTTCAAAATAAACCGAACCTTTTTTCCATTGATAAACTAAGAAAGGACATTATTACCTATCAATATAAATTTTTGTTTTTGTTGTGCGCTAGACCGTCTCCATTCAATATAACAATTAGTGTATAAACAGAACTACTCAATGTTGGCCCGATTGCATCATTGTTTCTACTGGCTTGTCGTCCGGTCACCCCAGTTTAAAGAAATTTCAAACCCTACTGTAGGTCGACTAACCACAATTATACTCGCTACGGTGAATCGATACTGAAATGCATCATCGAAGAACTATCTCCCCTAATACATGACACACTTTCTCGCTGCTTCTTATCGAAGGGTGAATACCACTAACTATCCTACTGATTATGTTCAAAATCTTATTTTAATTGTCGTACGGCGCAATTCTCACTAATTCCCAACCCATTTGAATCAAAATCACTCCTATCAGTGTGGTGTAACCCGAACATGTCTAAATCCACTAAACGCCTTTTAGCTGATTACGTTTCCTCCCTAAGCCTAAAAAAATCCTTTTATCGCCTTTAAACATGAATTTGTTCTAACCTAACCATGCTTTAATTTAATAACCAACCGATTGGTTCCGCCCCCTCCCTAAGCCATAAAAACTCCTTATTCCTTTAACATGAAATTTTTCTAAACTAAACATGTTGAATGTAGTAACCATTTGGTTGGTCTCATCCCCTCCCTAACCCACTAAAATCTCTTATTGCAACGATTTAATTTTCTTCCAAGTGATTATAACCGTTATTTTAAGCTAGTGGATTATTTACTTTCCGCCCTGGGTCATTAACCGTACTTTTTTTTTTCGCCCCGGGTCGTTGCATTCCTGACCTAGTTACGATAGTCGAACGCAAGGTCATAAATCTTCGATCTTTATGATGTGTTCACTGTACCTTTTTTTTGTTGCATCCCCGTTTTTTCCTTCTCCGCACCCTAACTTAAAAAGCAATGACCTACATTTAAACCGTTGGGGTCGTATATCTTTGCTAATGGTTTTGTTTACAAATTTATCTATCTATATTATCTACCCGTCTAAGAAGCAATGACCTACATTTGCAGATTTAAACTATTGGCTACTGATTTGTTTAAATATTCTAGCCTACTTATTTTTCTTTTTGTTTTTCTATTCATTAGTCTATTTTTTGAAAGCTTTTCTTCCTATGTAATTATCCTTCAAATTGCACTGATTGCTGATTGCAAGATACATTGAAACTCTTCCAGCTTTTAAAACCTCACCTCCTGGTCACGGCACCACTTGTAATGATACTCCCCCCCCCTAATGAAAACTTTACAATAATCCTTCTTCTCGAATTTGAACTAGAAAGATTTACAACAAAGGTCGATGGTGACGCTCTTTCCTCGGTCACGGGACCACTTGTGGTGGTGCCACCCTTTTCCTTGGGGTTTATACCCCCCTCCCCCGATCTTCCTCTCGTACCTACTGAATGATTCGCCAATAATGTTTGAATCATAACTCGTTTTTCCCACCCCTGTGACTGAACACAGTAAAAGGTAGTTTTCCGGGAAATTCTTACAATAAACCCTTTTCTCCACGTTGTGTGATTCTTTGCTTCGGAGCACCTAGGACATCTAGGATAGGTATTTAATGTATTTCGTGGTAACTTTCGGTTCTTTTAGGTAAGGTGTGGAAGAATTTCTCTGTATCTCTTAAACGTCTGAAGGACACGTCCGGTCTAAACTATCCTGAATTTGTCCCCACTATGATCCTAATGATATACACTGCTACAATATTCACCTAATGAGCACGGTTGCTATTACTCTCGCTAGGCTATAAAATTGATCTCTCTCCCTCTACGTCCTAATGATTTTTTAATGTACATACCTTGAATGTTTCACTCGGATAATTGGCGAATTCTCTGCACCGCTTTCCATGGCTAGATCCTACACATAATCGTGATAATACGTTCTGTTGTTAGTAAACACAAATTTATACCTAGGATGGAAGTATAAAGACGTGATAGAGGATAGGATGGATGGTGATGGGGAAGAAATTCTTTGCAAACTAGTACTGGCTCCTCCACTTGACCAAATTGACTAGGTGGTCGGCTCTCAGGACACGACCCTCCGACCAATGCATGATGAGGCTATACCCATGGCACCCGGAAAATCTCTTGACGATAAACCAGATACCCGGACCCCTCCATAACAAAAGAAGAACGACATGCCTTCAAACCTTTCCTGATCAACTCCAGTATCGAACACCTCCGGAACTACTTTACTGGCTCTAGAAGGGGTAATCTATTTCGTCCCTTATCAAGACTCTACTCACGGTACAAAGTGGCGTAAGCTTGTGACAGGCATATCCTTCCTCCCACGTGACCGACCTAGCGTTACACTCCACCTCCAGGAGCTGACATAATCCCCACCTCGTGGGCATTACGTTTGCTTCTGGGTCGACAGGACTAAAAAATGTGATGATGCTACAGGATTCCGTCCCACAGATGACCTGTTGGTGCGCATCTCCATACTACCTTGCAGGCAACGCGAGATGCTTTTGGCCAAAACGCCTCCGTCTGCGAACCATGCCCTGCCTTACCGTTGGCATCTCATTTCATACGACCTGTCGCGCCCATCCGCTCGACATAGTCCCGCGAAAGGGAATTGCTTCCAGCACCTCGCGAGACCCGATCAGTCTATGGAGGGCAACCCTCCTCCTCCCTAACACGACAATGTGGGAAGGACCCTTACCACTCGACCACCAATTTCTCACATAATGTGTAGCCTCGGTGTCACCAACACATTCGTCAATCATGAAGAACTTAAAATCGCAATTCAACAATTAGGAATTCAGAGAGTACCTGTTAGTTTTATTTGTTTCATATTTAATATCGTGATTCTGCTCTTCTGCCCTCTTGTCTAAAGATGTTCAGCTGTTCGGGTTGCAGGTAATCGCCTTCAATTTGATATGTCGTACTCTCGGAACGCCCTCCATTTGGTTGAGTGTACAACACCTCCTAGATGTAGGTACCTCGCTTGCTCGTTCATTTTTTTTGTATGTGTGTTCCTCCGACCGCCCGGCATCGGCTGTCTGGGAGAAAACGTCACTGCCCTAAATGATAATAACGGTTAAACATATTCATATTAGCTCTGCAATAATATTATTTTTTATCGGCGCTGGAGCTGTTGAAATTTACTGTCCAGGGTTCGCGTTCCATTCACGAGACTCTGCAAACAAGTATCTGTAATTCAATTATAGATTTCTGGGTTCCGGTACCGGGAATCGAACCCGAGCCTCCTGGGTGAGAGCCAGGTATCTTCTACGCTGGTTCCGCACGTGTCTACCCTTTTTTGTCTAGCTCGGCATCAGTTGTCTGCCGAGAAAAGGTAGCTGCCCTTGTTGATAACATCTGTGAATTATGTCTAGTACCTATTCTGGGACAAATAGTACAGCAATCTACTCGCCGCAGGCGCTCGTGCAATTAACTGTCCAGGATTCTATTCACACCATCCTGCAATCAGTGAGATCCTGTAATATAGATTAAAGTTATTTGACTTACCAAGAACGTGGTTGCTAAAATCGCGACTCCCGGTCGGGTAAACGCGACTCCGCGTCTTAATCACGCGTCCTCCCTATAAAGGATCAAACTCCCTACTTGCTTTCCTTTTCACCATACAAGGTTTTAATGTAGGTACTGTAATTTTAAAGCCTCCCTTTTTTTCCTAAGCTGCATTTGTGGGAAGATCTTCTCTCACGTCCTGTGGCCCCTTATCAGAATATTGCGCAATTGTAACTTCTAATCCCCCCCTCCTGACTATACACGGTAACGTCGGACCTACTTCAAATTAAAAAAACTCGTTTCTAAACTGAATTTTTGCTCTCGACTGACTGTACATTTATTATCAAACTCAAATTATTCTGGTTAAAACTCTTCAACCGAATTAACACCATTTTTTCACTATTTTTATTAATATCATTATTTTAATCGTTGCACTGTCTTTTAACTAAAGGATGGAAGGTTTTCTACGCGATTATTTTTATGATCCGGGACCATCGTCGTTACTCAAGATAAATATTTATTGTTATACTTTTCTCTCTACATAATGAATGATACGTGGCAATTATTATTAATGTAACCAATCTATTATGTGATTACATTTTTATAAAAGTGTAGCCATGTTTACGAGTCGACTTAAAGTTGCATAGAGAAATAAATAGATCGACTTAAAAGTTGCGTCCTTAACACGGGCTAGTCCAGTGGCGGATTTTTTTTGAAGCCTAGATTTAATAAATATTTCCTAATTTTCATTCGTCTATTGTTAATGTTTATGTTTTCTGTTGATATCCCTTTGTACTTATGTAATTTTAAAACCACTGTAAGCATTTACACTGAGTCTGTATTTTTTGTTATAATCTCGCAGATCTCGTTCAATAGAGATATATTATTATTATTATTATTAAATATGACGGGAGTCCAACACTTTAATCAAGTCTCTATTCCCAAATTTAAATGTTTAACAACGGTTATCCCTTTTTGAGTAAGTAACACAACACCGAACTTCTTTATTTTACACAATAAATTACTGCTGAATTTTCACTGAAGCTAGTTTAAACTAAGTCCCAAGTCCCCCACAACACTTTGCGTTTCTCTCACCTTCCGAACTTTGCGACCAACCCCCTTAACGACTCGAAACTGTCTGTCCCTTCTTCCCTCTTCCCATCTCGTAGGTCCCATCTCAAACCTACTTTCTAACGTGTTTTTCATTAACTTATCACTCATAATTTCTCGGAGTTATGCGAACTGCACTCAGCAAAAACACTTGAATTTGCACATAATTTAAAGTTCTGACAGGGCATTAATTTTTATTAGTTTCACTAATTACTCTCTTGAATCTCGTGCACGTAAAATCAAGAGATAAATTCAGCTTTAATGATATCCCATTTACAACGAACATGTTGGCCGTATCTTGATCTTGACATCCCACTCAAATATAAGTGATCCAACACATTTTTCATCTGCGTTATCTGAAAGATACAAAATCCAATCCGAAACCTTAACCTTTTTGTCACTAGCGTAACCTATTACTTGCAAAACTCGCTGACTTCAGACGTGAAGCCAATCGTTGCCGACTCCGTTCTCTTTCCTACAAAACGCGATTTATGACTCGAGCGAAGTGGTTCCTTCCACTTAACATTACTATCCCCTAAAACGTGGGACAATATTTTGTACTAAATGCACCAAGAGGCATCAGAACTCGCCCTTTCCTGTGATTGATGGGACGCCCCTAATATGGTTCGATGCCTATTCTGATTTGTTGAACGCTTTCGTTACCCTAGAAGATAAATCCTTCCTCGAAAGGCCAGCCCCAATTGCTCCACATTCCTTTAATTTCGCTCTCGAATCTACCCCACAGCTGTCGATAGTGTGCTCATATTTGTTATTTAAAAAAAAAATTATTCGCCAGCTATCCAACAAAGCAGGTTCATCACAACGTTAATGCCTATCACTATTGCGAGTGTGATGAAAATAAAATAATAAAATTTAAAAAAAAAAATTAAAAATAACAAATACAAGTATATGCCTACTTAAACTAAACTAAACAGTTATTCCTTTAATGCGTGGAGAAATATCCCCAATGCCTTTAATGTCTGTAAGCCATTAAAGGCATTGGGGATATTAAAATAAAAAATAAAAAAATTACTTTTAAAATTTTATCGATGTCGCAGTTGCCCGACCATCTTCAAATTTTTGTATTAAAGAATTCCATATAACTTCATAGTTTTCTGCTGTAGTTGGAATTCCTGCACAGATATTTAACGTCGTTCCCGACAAAGTACTAATTAAATATTGAATTTTTTTCCGCGTTGGAGAGAACAGTGTTTTCATGAATTATTGTCTTAAAAGTTTGGTAAAAAATCCTCCACCCCGTGATATTTCCATCAAATCTAGGTAAAGTTAGCTTTGGCAGTTTTATATTGCTATTAATTTTATCGTATTTATGTTGCGCGGTAGATGGTGACTCATTTATATTATTGTTACTTATTTGTTTAGCTGTTAACTGTATAATTGCGTAGAGTTCGTCAAATGATTGTTCTATTTGAAAATTTGGAATTAATTCTGAATTATTCTGTAGTTTTAAATCATTAAATTTTCCTACAACTTCCATAAATTCCTTTCTAATCTCCACTAACAGAGCGGCACGCGCACAAAACGTATTTCTTGAAAAAGTCGATTTTAAATTTTGTATGCTTTCATAAATTATCTGCGTCCTTGAAAGATACGAAACTTGTCTTGCATCTAGGAGTTTAATTTCACGATTAATTTTTGTGACAGAGGATTCCTCGGGCATTTTTAACGGGATGTTAATTAGTCTAGTTCTACTGTAATAATACTATTGCAATGATGAACTCGAACACTAACTAACTACCTACCGTAATTTGATAATATACTGAAACACCATGCCGTAAATATTACACCGTAAAATAGCGCGCTGGTTCTTTTTTACATTAAATTATCAGGCTCGTTTGGATAAAACGTTCCCGCTAAGAGGTTTATAACTAAATATTCGGCAATCTACTTCTGTATAAACACAATGGCAACAAAATGTATAGGTAGGTAACACTCACGGAAGATAGAATGGAGCAGTTTCATCTGGGACGTAGTTGAAATGATGATTTCAAAATGAAATCACCATCTGAGATGTAGTTTACTTTTTTACACTGAATTATTGCGAATTTGAATAGTTTTCAAAGAATGCGATGCGATGCGATAAAGCTATTGTTTTAAGCAACGTATATTAACGAGGACCTCGCACTCGTGGAGCTGCGTGAACACACTGACTTTTTGGGGGGCAAGGGGGGAGACGGGAAAGGATCCATTTGTTGCCATAAATAGAATAAATAATCCATTTAAGGAACACAAAAGTCTCTTACCGAGTTATCACTAAAAGCGGAACGAACATGCTGTTTAATCAGTCTTTACGAACATGATGTTTTCCTACTAAATGGAAATTCAGCTTCCTTACGCCTATTTTTAAAAAAGGTGATAAACACGAGGTGATTAACTACAGACCGGTGTGCCTTTTATCAACAATTCCTAAAGCATATCAGCAAAAAAAAAGAAATTCCTTAAAAAAATATTTTCCGATTAAATCACGTCATTTCTCCTAAACAACGTGGTTTCTCTGTTGGTAAATCTACCATTACTAACTTATTCTTATTAACGTATCAAAACTATATATCTGATTCCATGTCTAGTAAATGTCAAGTTGACTTTATTTATATCGATTTTAGTAAGCCGTTCCATAAAGTTAATCATGACTTATTGCTGAATAAACTGCATAAATTTGGTGTAGGTGGTTCACTATATAAGTGGTTTAACAGTTACTTGATCAACACATTCTGGCTGTTAAAATTGATGGTACATTTTCATACAAATTCACTGCCACGAGTGGTGTGCCCCAGGGATCACATTTAGGTCAAATCCTGTTTTTATTATTTTTAATGACCTGTTTGTATAAATTCAATGTTTGATACCCCTGATTTATTATATGTAATCTCTTTTCATACTCCAGACAGGTCAGTCACAAGACAGTACCTACCATATTATTGTAGCAATTCTAAGTCAACATCCCAATATTACACTCCTACGCGACGGATTCAACAGCTTGGAAACAAATACCCCGATGTTGTTGATATATTTAGTACATCAATTTTAATATATGAGCATACCTTATTGAAGTTTTTTTCATCAAGTAGGGGAATATTTTGATAAAGCTAATTAAATTGACTAACATATTAATAGTATTTTGTCGGTTGAAAGGAGTAAAAACTATTTTGGATTTTTTATATTTTGTACCTATTCAGGGTGTTAAGGGACGTACTTGACTTACTTTAACCAGTGATTCCTGACATTATTTGGAGTAAAAAATGTAAATGAAATTTTGGTCTCCGGTGACTTTTTTTGACGACTTTTTTTTTTCAAAATTTTTTTCTTCAAAATCAAACAAAAAAAATTTTCTTCCGCACATCGTCACTGGTCACTCAGCCGGGTGTCTAACGAACCCCTTACCCCGCCTCCAACTGTTCAACAACTACAATTTTTTTATGTTTTTGTAGAAAAAATAAAATAAAAAAACATCAAAAATGTCACCGGAGACCAAAATTTCATTTACATTTTTTACTCCAAATAATGTCAGGAACCACTGGTTAAAGTAAGTCAAGTACGTCCCTTAACACCCTGTATATGGATCAAATTCAATAAAATTTTTACTTTACATTTATTTTTGTGCAAGTGTTTTAAACAGTCGTTACCTGCAGTATTTACTAGTATAATTTCGTTAATGTTGTTATATATATATAACAATATTAATATGTATGTAAAAGCCTAAATAGGCGTAAATAAATAAATATAAATGCTAAAATAAAAGTAACAAATATGCTAAAATCAAAGTTACAAACTACTGTATTTAACAACCAACTTATCATGAAGACATATATTTATCATGGTTAATGATAGCTCTAAAACTTCAGGAGAGTAATAATTATATACATATAAGAAACACAAGGTTAAACCAACTATTCCACATCCCACACTCAAAAACAAATTATTACACACAACATTAATTTCTCCGAAGGACGTGCACAAAATACAATGATATCTTTTACGACGCCGATATTTTCCATTTGTCCTCAGGTCAATTTATTAAATTCATAATAGAAAAAATTAAAGCAAATTGTTAATTACGAACTCTCCACCCCTGCTGCATGTTATTTTTTCTTTCATTCTCATTATGTTGGTTTACCTTCTTTTTAAAATAATAATAGTATTTGGATGATTTACATATCCCACATGCTTTAATTTGGGTTTATATGATTTGTATATATATATATATATATACAAATCATTTTTTTTCTACCACTTTATGTTTTCTTTAATGTTTTAATCTATGTTTTTACATATTTCATAAATTTTAGCGGAAACTTCGCTGGTTAATGCAACCATATAATATGTTACTTTCTTATTAAAATATGTATAACTGTTTGTTTCCTAAATAAACTAAAATAAAAAAAAAATTAAAAATTTTTTTTTAAGAAATCGATTTTCTTTTTCCATCGTTAGGTACCTACTATCATCGTGAGTGAAGAGTGAATATATTTTGACGAAAATGTCGTAAACAATAATACACCATTTGTTTCCAAAGTTGTTCTACAGTGGCAAAAACGTTACGATAATTTAATCATGTATAATATTTGGTTATTATCTCGGTAACCATTTCTACGACTAAACCAGACGTCAGGATTTAAAGCAAGTGGTGCCCTAATAAATTCCTCCCTAATTTATGTGATCCTTCATTTGTTTTCACTTCAACCCTTTCCCCAGTGCACGAGAACGCATGATATTGCTAAGACCCGGAGATTAACCCAAATCAGAGCACCGTTATAATGGAAACACAGAAAAGCCCTCCGCCTTGTTAATGCCATGCTGCGAGCCGACTGTGACTGCCAGGGTTCCCCGTATGATATACGAGTATTTAGAGCCCGTGAAAAAACGGCCGAACCCACGATTTGGACAAATCTGTTCTGTTTGTACCTTTAGCTTACTATTAACAACCCACGCCCACGGTTACAAGTAGATTCCAAAATATTTTCGAAATTAAAGAGAGAAACTATACTTTTTGCGTCGCTAAAGTCTACTCAACTTTGCCTCGCTGAGTGTACTTACTGTACGCACATGAATGGCATAATAAAATACATTGTTGGAAATGTAAGTAATTTTTGTTACTTAAATATTTTACATCACGAAAGCATTGTAGTACTGAATCGTATTATAATTAATCAATATCTCATTCATTTATCAACAACTTTGGATATAAAATTTATATTTTACTAGCTGGTACCCGGCATGCGTTGCAAAGCCATTCAAAGAAATCTGCACGTCCTCTCCCATGCGTCCCGGTTCTTTTCCACCTTCCCCGCATTCCCCCTCCCTCGTCTCTTACCTCTCCACGAACCCCACCTTTCCTCTGCCTTTCCTCCCTGCCGCAAAAATATATGAAATACACACATTTTCATTTATACAAATTTCATAACGCCAGAGTTTACCATTATATACCGCCTATGTTACTCGCTGATAATGTAGCTTTCTATTGGTGAAAAAAAAATCGGTTTAGTGGTTTAAGCGTGAAAGCGTAACAAACAAACACACGCACTTTCGCATTTATAATATTAGCATGTATGGATATAATGATATACAGAGTGTAATGGGGCGAGGTTTGTCTAGGTATTGGAGGCGGATGACCAGGACACACTGAACCCCAGATTCCTACCCACCCCTTAAACCCTTTTCCTTCCCAGAACTCTCCTCTCCTTCCTTTCCTCAAAAAACCCTCCACACAGCATCCCAAAAGATGACATAGGCCCTGAAGGATTTTTTTTCCTCAGGGCCTCCTGTGTGGAGCTCATGTAAAAAAAAAGGCATGTACCCGAAGGATTTTAACCAGTGATTCCTGAGCCGTCCGATGATATTCAATTCAATTAAAAACAAAAACTTCAATTACACGTTGCCACTGATCACACTCTTACATGTCGCGACGGAATGCGTGCGCTGTTTCGTGTGTTACCGTGCTACTGGAACGAAACGGAATGGTGCTCATCATGTGACCCGCTAGGCTACTACCGACTACTCAGTTGCGACGTGTGATAGAAATTTATTTTTATTGTTTTTAATTGAAAAAATATCGTCGGGCAACAAAATGACATCTACGTTTTTACTCCTGGGTATCTAGCATGGTCGATCGATATAGGTTTGATCGAAAATATCGATAAGTTGTCATCGTTCCCGAGCATGACTGCAGCAGAACAAACAGCAGTTCACAACGACTAAGGGTTCCTAATTTATTCGATGTGATCTGTTTTTTATCCGTTGGCGGTCTGCCATCGTGCTCAGAAGCGATGACAAGTTATCGACATTTTCGATAAAACCTATATCGATCAACCATGCTAGACACCGATATGCTCAGGAATCGATGGTTAAAATTAAAGTTTTTTTTTTTTTAAAAAAGAAACACAAACATTCCCGGGTTACGAATAACCCAAAAATGTTTGAAAATCTTCTACTACCACCACAGAAAGCCGAAAATGTTGCTTGTGTTGTGATGGAGGACTTAGCCAGCCGAGGAATTGAACACGCGACGCCCGGATGGGATCCAAGCGCTATGCCCACTCAACCACTGACCGGTCGAAATGAAAACCGGATGAATTGGATATCCGGTAACTATCCGGTATCCGGCCCATCCGGCCTAAATTTACTATCCGGCCGGATACCGGATATTCAAAAACTACGTCAATTTCCTGTAATAAAATGCAATACATTATTCTTCGTGAGGTAAATATCAATAAAATGGCTTATAATTATGACGGCTTTTATTTAAAGTCGAAAAAGTTACGAAAAAGCCATATTAATTTAACTGTTACAAAAAAAAATTACCTAACACTCGCGTATCTGCCTTCTTCCCTTCACCACCACGAGAAATTTGAAGCAGGCACAACAAACAAACAGCAAACTTATTATTTTCACTGTTAATGTCGAAATATCGCCAAATAGGCGATCTTTTTTTCACTGAACATCCGGCCGCTGGATATCCGGCCATCCGGCGTTGCAGCTCACCGGATAACCGGTATCCGGCCAAACAACTATCCGTTTCATCTCTAGTTAAAATCCTTCGGGTACGTACTGTTACTCCCTGTGTATTTTGCCTAAAACAGTTTTCTGTTTTTGATTGATGATTGCTGGTAATAGTGGTTTTCTTAAATTTCTTATCAGGTTACAGTAAATACCAAAAAAGTTTAATATGAATAAGTAGTTTGTGATAGATTGACACAAATAGATTTATTTTTGGTATATTTTTTAAAACATGTGAAGCACCATTTAGATGATTGATAATATTAGTTCTATTTTTGACACTGACAATTCTTGGTAATTTTTTCAATAATATTATTATCTATTATTACAATTTAGACCGTCGATAAAAAGTATCGTTCTGCAAAATAACCAAACGTTGCTTTGTGATAAAATGATTTATTTTATTTATTATGGGTGGTAGAACTTTTCAACAACCAGACTGGGCACAGTAGTGGCGATCACATTTATTAACTGATACTATTATTTAACTTCTTTGGCAACGGGTAAAGCTCAATCCAAATATTGTTGATCTCGTTGCTCCAATTCATAGCTATGCTGAAGAGAGCGCCGGCGCCGTCACGGGAGTTATCTTTTTGACAAGCCTCCTTCCATTTATGATGTTCGAACAGCAGGGGAGTTTTGACGCAAAATGTTGAACACCACCTCGAGAAGGTTCGTGCCTGGGGTAAGGCCAGCCTGGTCAATTTCAGCGTCTCAAAAAACCAAGCGTGTCTGATTTTGGCAAAGAGGGAGATCAATGACTGTCTGGTGTAATTTGGTGGAAGCTCCCTCTCTGATAAAGACTCCATTGAAATGCTTGAAGTAAGTATATCAGGCCGGCTCAAGTATCGGGGCACCGTAGAAGCCCGAGTAAATCTGGTTTGCAAGAAACTGAGCGTCTTGTATAGGGCTAGAAATTTTTTTAATGGTGACCATTTCCTAACCTTATGCAAATCTTTTGTGAAATTGAATTTGGGAGCCACCTATGGGCCGCAGACCTACAATACTTGATAAACCAACTTGATTCTGTACAAAGTAGGGCGATCCGGCTGTGACAATAAAATACCGATTATTAAAATACCGATTGCCATATCTTATACACAGACGCAATGTGGGCATGCTGAGTCTGTACCGCAAGTATTTTAATGGAGCCTACTTTAAGTAGCTAGCAGCATTGATCCCCGGTGCACCGTGGCCAGTGCGTGAATCTCGACGGATATGAGTGGAACAGCCGTTCACAGTTTGTGTTGGCTTCATGAGAACGGGTCGTTTCTGCGACTCGTTTTTGTGTAAGTCCGCTAGTAGTGGAACGAGCTTCCGGCATCTGTTTTTCGTCCTTCATATAATCCGGGCTTCTTTAAGATCCGCATTAATCTTACAGTCCATACCTCAACCTGCCTCACAACGCTGCCCAACCAGGTAGCGCAAAATTCCTCGACCTTTACACCGTACAGACAGGGGCGCTTTTGTGAGGAGTCACATAATATTAAAAAAATCTAAGCGTTATTTTCCTCATCGATTAATATAAAATTAAAGTGCAGTTAACACGCGGTAGAAGCGAAACTTTACTGAAACAATCTCAAACTATCAAGGAGCCTTGAAAAGTGAGGTCAAAATCAAATCGCAATGAGCAGGCCAATGAGCCCAGATCTCGCGTCGTTTCCGGTTTATATCTCAACCAATAGTACTGTACGCGTCATTTCCGTTTCATCCGAATTCCGAATCGCTAACCGGGCTAAGGAAATTTCACTTAAAAAAGAATACATGTATTTTGTAATGTAATCAACATGATTGCACATTTTGATTTTTTTTATTTTTTTTTTTATTTAATATAGATATATAGTACAGTGGTTTTATATAAATTATATATCGGTACAAAAATTATTTAAAATTGCAATCTCACCAAAGAAGAAACTAGTTCTTGTGCTTGATGAGCGAGTTACACTAATTATAACAGAAATAGAATAACATTATGCAATAGGTAAGTATGTAATGGGAACAATTGAAACTTCTGGATTATCTATAAGTGTAGGTGTACATACATGGGATACGGTTACATACTAAAATATTATGCACTTAAGTGAAATTCGAACAATCTAAATAAAATAGAGATGAATATAGATTGATAAAACATAGAAAGAAAGAGAAAAACAGGTAATTATTAAATTAATTATTCCCGATGAAGTGTAGCTTCAGTTTGAGTTTCAGTTTATTGATGTCTTTGGTTTTTTTATTTCAATCGGAAGGTTGTTGAAAAACTTTATTCCTAAATAGATATAATTGTTATTATTTTTTAATTTATAAACTAACGTTTAGACAAGAGCATAGCACAAAGGATAACAATTATTACAAGCAATAATTGTCAGCCTGAAACACTCATTTACATTGAAAAATCTTCCGAGAAAAGATACTTGCCGCCAACGGGACTTGAACCCGTGTCCTTCCGATTGCCGGTCGAATGCTCTGACCACTGAGCTATGGGGGCTTATCAAATACCCGCCAAATAATTCAATATATACTAGTGTTTCATTCAACAATTACTGCTTGTTATATTTTTTCCACCTGAAAACAACTAACTTTATTTTTGCGAGAAAGACATTGTTAGTGTTAAATCCCTCGCTAGGTGGCGTCGAGACAAATTATGTCTGCATTTATTGGGGAAATACTTAAACTTGTTAAATATTAATTATTATTTTTTAATTTGTAAACTAACGTTTAGACAAGATTTTTATGCATAGCACAAAGGGTAACAATTATTGTTACCCTTTGTGCCTTTGATTTAGCAGGGGTGCCCGGGTTCATGGGGTGAGGTTTGTCTAGGTCTTGGAGGCGGATGACCAGGACATACTGAACCCCAGATTCCTACCCACCCCTTAAACCCTTTTCCTTCCCAGAACTCTCCTCTCCTTCCTTTCCTTAAAAAAAACCCTCCACACAGCATCCTCAAAGATGACATAGGCTCTGAGGGAAATAATTTCCCTCGGGGCCTCCTGTGTGGAGCTCATGTAAAAAAAAAAAAAAAAGGAGGCCCTGAGGATAATAATTTTCCTCAGGGCCCATGTCATATTTGAAGATGCTGTGTGGAGTATCTTTTTGAGGAAAGGAAGGAGTGAACATGGGTCTTGAGGAGACCCATGTTGTAAGAGGGAGGAAACACAGAAGCCGTCAAATCGTTCCACAACCGAGCCGTTGAACTTAAGAACGAGTCATACAACAACAAGTACGTTTCTACATTTTTCTAAAGAAACAAGGTTTAAAGTTTGTACGATTTCATGTTTATTTGACGGGTCATTATTTTTTTCCTTATAAAATCCTTTGTCTAGATGACAGCAAAATTTTGTTTGAAAATATGTCATTATTTCAGGAACGACTACATAACTCGTTAAATATCCATCTTCTTTACGTAGTATGAAATGAAGTCGCTCCTGCTGTATGAGCGCTTAGATCTTTTAAACTACGCAACAGATTTTCATGCGGTTTTCACCAACAGATAGAATGATTCATGAGGAAGGTTTTTAGGTATATAATTTGTCAAGGTTTTGTGTAAATTGGTTGAAATATATAATATATCTGGCCAAGCGGCAGCGGCCAGCGCCAGCGGGCTGTCAAACGGGCGGTGCGGATTTGATTTAACAGATGGCATTGGTTCTAAAGGTTGGATAATGGTGTGACTTTGTGTTTCGTTAGCCACGATAACGTGTGTCCGGGTCTGCTAGTTAACTATAAAGTGGTCAATGCAGAGAGGTTTCGGGGATGGGGTGTCTTTATTACAGCCAGATTCCGAGATATTAATCAGCAAACATTTGGAACAAACTTTAAAATTTTTCCTGTTTTCGGTTTCATCACTTGATTGCAAATTTCATAATAAAATAAGAGATAATGCATTGGAAGATCAGTTATTGAAGACTTAAACGTCGGTTCTTGCCACAATGTGGCTTTATCTGTACAGAAGACGCAGGGTTATGTATTGTGAACTTCACATCTATTAGCAAACATGTTTTGTTGTAGCGGCATGTTTATTTTGTACTAGTTCTCAACTTTTCGATCGATCAACCTGAGTCTCCAATCAGCCAAGTGGTTTGTTTAGTAACGCTAGATTCACCTTTTTCCAATAATTTTTATGGTTGATGATTTTGAATGACTCCTTCCACTTTCATAGACAGTAAAATGACATCTAAGTAAAATAATGAGCAATATAAATAATGTTAAATTTATTATTAATATACATGCTTTGGGAGGCGGGTATTCAATTTAGGAGGCGGGTATGGGTACCGCCGCTCCGGGAACCATTTACACAACAACCAACACCTCTGCCACAGATCAGGCCAAGTGGTTCGCTACGTTTGGTGACTTAGCAGGGGTGCCCGGGTTCATGGGAAGAGGTTTTGTTCAGGTCTTTGCCTACACATCTGTCCACCAGCTGCGTGGCGGGTCGTATCGAGAGAGACTGGTTGAGGGAGGTCTTTTGACCTCTTCAGCCCGAATCCCTCGAACCATCACATTGCACCGCAGTTAGAGGTATGGATTCATGCGTCCGTCACTCCTGGACACACAAACCCCCAGATTCCTACCCACCCCTCATACCTATTTCCTTCCCAGAACTTTCTCTCCTTCCTCTTCTCAAAAAGATCCTCCACACAACATCCCCTAAGGTGACATAGGCCCCGAGGGAAATTATTTTCCTCAAGGCCTCCTGTGTGGAGCTAATGTAAAAAAAACTTTCATTTAAATATTGTAATACGTAAACCAACATTTTTTATTTAACAAACACATGTAAATATATGTATTAAAAATAAATAATTAGCTTTACTTTTACTAATGCAGCGAAAGCACTTTGGTAGGTACCTACATCATTTTAAAGTTTGACGTTCCTCCTCCGCATGTCAACAAATGTCGCAAAACGAGGATACATGAGCAAAAAATAAACCAAAAAGTAGCTAGAGTTTTTCACAGAATGTGAAAATGAATATAGCGGACTTTACAAGTTCATCCGGCATTCGGTTAAATAAATCTTTGTCATTCAATTTTTGGTTGTCGCCGCCTATGTTACTCGATTTTATCGTCAATGACACCAGCCCATTCCGCTTATTTATTATTAATATTTTCGTGAATATCTTCATCTTCGCTGTCTATATTAATTTGATACTAAAAAATATAGTCAAATTGGCAAACAATACGAAAAACAGTGCCTGAATCGAATGACCATAAATATATCAAACCACCGAATGTCGTTCGACATTTCGCTGTCATTTTTCACTCTTTTGGCACTTTTCATAACTAATCATTTTACTAAGCTAGAAGTTAATCCGTTTGTTTTATAGGAGAGTTACTTTAATTGTGCATTTGAGGAATCTTGTGCCAAAATGTCTGCTTAATAGTTGATCAGTAGGAGAGGAACATAAATAAACCATTCTCTAGATTGATAACTTCGGGCTATTGTATGGGGAAAGTTTTCGCACTATTAAATCATAGATATGCCAATAATTTGATTTTTTGATGTTACACACCGTCAACGAGGATAGAGGAAACTCAAAAAAGGCGCCATCATAGAAAATATAATCCTTCTTCAGAGCTTACCCAATTCATTGGTCTAAATTAATATTTTTTAAATAAAATGTTTAAAATGCCAAAATGTTTCCTGAAGACAATAAGGCTTCATCTGACAAAGTGTGTCCTGGGAAAATGATCTTTAAAGCATCTTTCTTTACAGCTCATGTTGTCAGGAAAGCGCTTTATCAAATGGAAAGTTCATATTTTTATTACATTCCGTTGCAGTTTGGAAAAATCGAGGTGTAATAAAAATGAACCTAAAATTTTAAATTTCTTTAAAGCAGAACATTTTCATATATGGTTGTGCTTTTCTACCACAGTATAGAATTTTGACATTTCTCTGCTTAATGGGCCATATTCATAAAACTGAAGGATATCCTTGCAAGTATAAGGTGGAAGTATACGGTTTTGAGTTGAAGAAAAAGGTAGGAGTATAAGCATTTCCTGTTTTCCGTATTCATAATAATTACCTTATATTTGCAAGAATATCCTTCAAGAATAAGTAAAAGGTTATCGGCATGTGGTTTGTGACTGTGCCGCGGCAGGTTCCAAACTGTTTTAGATGGTTTGTTTATTTACGGAATTTCTTTCTTATCGGTGTTATTTGAGTACAGTACTTCGATCAGAGAAGATATATTCGTCAAGCAGCGATAGTAAAAGTACAGAAAAAGATAATGCTCCAACCGAACTGCAGTTCATAGCAGATGAAATTGCCAATGCCCCCGTGATTTTGGAAAAAATCTTTGTAATCACGAACAGGTAAACGCTGCTTGTAATATTTAATCTTTCTCAGTGCCACAACATCTGCCATTGCTACAACTGATCACTACACGACTGAGTCTGCTACTAACCACACTCGAAATTATTGTATGATATCCTTTTTATTTAGAGTAATAGGTAACCTTTATGAATATCCAAATACTTTTTGTGAAGGATATGCTCATAGTCTATAAGTATAAGGTTTTACTCGGAATATTATGAATGCAAGCTGAAGGATTTCCTTTATATTCTGCAAGTATAAGCATAACCTATTTTTTTATGAATACGGCCCAATGTGATCTGCGTAATTAGTGCTTTAAACTTTATTTACAAAAGGTTAATCTTCTAAAAATTATTATTTTACGGCGAAGTATAGAAATTTTGTGTTTTAAATACAAACTGAGTTAAGGGCTGTTTGTTGTTTGTAAAAGCAAAATCTTCGAGACGTGTAAACCAGTGAGAGAGAATTTAGCAAAAATGCATGTCCCTTAATTCTGAAATATTTGGGGTACATTCTTAAACAAGGGCCCTTTCTTGTGTTCTCCATAGTATTATGAACTCTGTGGACGCGATGCTGTATTTATGAACGTGCCCTCGTAATATAATTTCATCCATTGAAATAGGTTACATGAGTGTTCTTCATTTTTATACAAAATCAATTTCAATAAAAATGGTATTGAGGCATACATTTATTTATAGGTACAAGGAAGACATGGCACGATCAAGTAAATGGAATACTTGCCTCTGGTCATGTCAAGAGTTTAAAATACAAAAGAAGATGTATAAGATGACGCGACATACGAGATAATATACAGAGACACCCGGGTTCTCACAGTACTATACAATGCTTTGGTTAGGAGTAGGCTGGAGAGTCGGTCGATGGTTTGGAGCCCACACCAAGTGAAGTATTCCCTCATGTTGGAGAGGGTTCAGAAGAAACTTCTGAGATTTCTTTACCTGAGGAAGTATGGCTACTACCCGTGACTCTACCCTACCCACTTTCTCTTGGGCATGCTTGGTTTGAACCTTCTACGGGTCAGAAGGGATGTGCTCATTGTAACATATTTCTTCAGACTGATTTGTGGAAGGTTCGAAAACTCGACTATCAAGAAGAGCATTAGTTTCTATGTTCCCGATGGTTATCTCCGTCACCGACAGCATAGACTGTTTTATCTCCCGGCTTGCAGAACTAACTTGCCAATGGTTATCCTAATAGAATCACTTCGAATATCGATATGTTTAATATCAATGAAGCACAATTCAGACAACAAGCTTTGTTGTTGTTAGTATGATAGTGCTTCATTGATGTATAAATTGCTTAAATCTGTTTGAATCTTAATACTTTATCTCTTTTAAAACGCTTTAAAATTTTATTTTGTAATGTTTTAAAAATGAATAAATTGAATTGAATTGAATAATGATACGTCTTAAAGACGCACATTACGTGCAGTGCATATTTGACATATTATCGGTTCCATGCCAATCGGAATCAAGTCAACTCAACACCTCTTTGAAAAGTCATTAAAACCAATTGTATGGAACGTGTCGTAGGAATCCGTGTGCATCTAACGAGTGCGCGAAAGCTTTTGACAACCATGGAAATTCAAGAATGGAATTTACGCTCCCACAGAGTACCATGCCGCTAGCACGACAATCTGAGAGCTGCTATTGGCTAGCGGAATTATGTGCATGTGGTGCCCCTTCCAAATGACTTGTCTACAACGCTATTATGTCCTTTAACTAACTAATCAATTGAAAACATAAATGAAATTGATAATGAATACATGCAGCAGCCTCATTGGACTGGAAAACACATCTGAATAACCACCTAATGCTTCCACAAGGGACTCCAGACAGCAATGATCAACGCCAAGGAAATGGCTGACTATTTACGTCACCCCCACCATGCGACCAGCCGAGCCACTATTGGTCAATTCTGAACAAAGGAAAAATCTGAATCGTAAATATTTACGACAGCGAATTCATCTTCCGAAAAATTTGGAGCTCAATTTCGAGAAATTGGGAATAATTTGGATCAAGAAATAAACATCATCATTTAAAAATGAGTATGTACTACAAAAACAACCCAAAAACTGACGTCTATCAGTGATTGTTGCACTTTAAGAAAAATATTTACTGTTTAAAATTGTACCTTATATCACATATGTATACTTGTACCTTTTCTTGTAAACACAATAAAAATGATGTGAAGCTTTGGGATCCTGAGTTGGTAAAATCTTGGCAAAAACTATCACACATAATTTTAACACAGCTGACTTCCAATCGTAGCGACCAGGGAAATTACCTAAAACAAGTACCTTAGAAAAATTAAGGAGGTTCTGTCCCCCAAACATCCGACCTGAGTTTGCCCTATAAAAATAGAAGTCAAACCGGTAGGAAGTCAGTTCAAAACTATCAGCCAAGAAGAAACAATACCTACTCAAGATACCAACAGTCTCCAAGTTCAAACCTCTTTTCAAGTGTTTTAATCAGTCTTAGATTCAGTTTACCTCTCCCAGTATCCCAGTAACCTAAAATCCTAAAAACCCCAGTCTCCCACAGTCTCCAAAGTGAAAAATATTTATTTTAATCCAGTACTCAAATCAGTTTTGCCATTATACCTAGAAGCATTTTTTGTCAAAGTAGTAAATTCATTTAAAAGACCAGTGGCATTCCAAAATCCACTGGCGTACCAAACTCCATTGGCGTGTCATTGTGGCCAGCTCCCTATTATATTTAGTTTATGTACAAACGTCTAGTACACCAATGAAAAAATTAATTTGAAAATAGCTGTTAACCCTAACCGAACAACCTACTTAATTTTTTTTTAATATTTTTTTTTATCATCACTCTTAATGATCTTTATGAGGAGGTTCTGAGTTGGTTTCACCTATAAAACATATACGATAAGACAGTTTTTTATCGCTAAAATGTTTTTTTTTTTTATATCAATGGCTTCAATGAAAGCTCGTTTCATTATGATACGTGACTTCCATAAATCTTCCTACATAAATATCTCATGAACCCAGATTTATTTCTTTAGTCCGCACCGAAGTGCAGAGCGGGCATAACCGTAAAAATGCGCCGATAAATTACGAAAATATCATGAAATATTTAATATTTTATGCTACCTACATCAACGGAGAGCATTCTATTACTTTTATCCTTGTATATGGTAAACATAATTTAATGCAACTAGTAGGTAGGTTCTAGGAGTGGATTTTATAACATTGTATGAATATTGTTTATAACATTCTTTTTAATTGCAACAAAAATATCAGGACTGAGTCATTAAGATACTCGCTCATACTTAGATTGCATGCTGTTGGCAATGCTTTCTCAGAAGTAGTAGATGTGTTCAACTGCACCGAATATAGTTATAAGAAGGCTATAATATCATACCTCAATGACAATAATTAATGCTAGGTATAATAGTGTTCGTCTGCACGGCGTCTATATCATACTCTAATATAGATTCCAAACTGCTTGCTTCATTTATATTAACTATCAGACAGACGTATAATGTATAAATTTTTCTTTTCAAAACTATTATTTTTAAACCAAAGATTTATTATTGATTCTCTAACTGGCAGCCCTGAAAAGCTGAACTAATTAGCAGTACCTGTAGTAATTTTAAACTTCAGTCATTTCAACTGAAGGTAACAATAATATCATTACTAAGTTAGTCCATTTTAGCCTATTCCTAGAATCCAACAATACGTACAAATAAAAGTAAAGTAGGTATATTATACTTGATGTTGAGAATTTTTCTAAGAATTCACCTTTATTTACTTATGTTTATTCTGCATAAAAATGTGTATTTTGTATGAGGTCATATTCTTTTTTGTTTGTTATAAACATATTTGAATCCTATAACTAAATACTAGTTGTTATCATACATATGTACTTTGTTTAATGTACACTATTGTAATTACCCTCCTATGTACCTCTGTGTATCATGTATCACCGGATGTAATAGCCATTTTATGGCGTTGAAATAAATAAATAAACATTAGAATAAGAGCCGATAAAACCTAATTATTATAGATTAAGAGGTGTACTATCTTTATGTATTATTTGAAGATTCAATCCCGAACTAAATGCTGACTAAATGGTATTTTGAATAAATTTTATCCGTTTTTATTTTTAATATGCGACATCTCTTGATTTTTTTTAAATCTAGGATGAATATTTATTTTTATTTTTAACTTAATGAGTAAAACCTCAAATTCTTATATTGAATTAAATACTTAATTTTTTTTTATTAAATTCTAAAGGCAGTAGGCAATAAATAATGCGTTAAGAAAAATAAAGATAATATTGGTAGCTCTTAGTCGAAGTATGATACAGTTAATTATCGTTTGCACACTGCCAACAGGTCGCGAGATCCGTTCGTGGGTTCTGCACTTCTGGGTAAACCATATAACGTCATTAGGTAAACCTCTATTTTTTAGGTTACACTGCCAAGCGGTGGGAAATAATTTTTGAATTGAAAAATTCTTTTGCACCATTGTGATTTGAAACTTGATAAAAACGGAAGTGAGTGACACTAAAAAGAGACAAATGCAAACATTTATTGGATTTAGGCAGCAAGAGTATGAGATGGTAGGTAATAAAATATTTATTTATTTCACGGATACTCGGTTCCAATATTATACGGTAAATCCACGGTCCCACACAAGTCTCCTTTGATCTAGTCTAGCGGTATTAATCTCCTGACGAACCTTAGCGGCCAGACATTTATCGGACCAAGGATCGAATCCCACGAAATCCAAAAAAAAAAATTTTTTTGGAAAAATCAATTTCCAATCTTCAACCACTCCAAAATGAACAGGCAAAAAAAACACAAAAAAGCGACTACAAATAAAAAAAAACCCAAGTACTAATAAGAATACCAAATGCATAAGAAAAAGTGCACTGGAATTCGACGACAAAAATATGGAAAATATCATCCTCAACATTGATAAAAAAAGTGGATTGCAGGCTCTCCACTCTTGTCTACTTTATTTTTCTGAAGGTTTCACTTCTACGGCGTGTGAATTGTACAGTCTGATTTTTATTTTTTTTAAACTTCGGATAATCGTAACTTTTTTGGTACTTTGAAATACAAAGACACTAACTGTCGATTTTTTCGAGCGCTCTTGAATTTAAAGAATTTATATATTGATAACGAGTCCCGGCATGCGTTGCTGTGCCACTTAATATAGAAATTGTTTTTCCCTGCATGTCCTTTCCTATTCGTCCCATTCCCCTTTTTCCTCCCCTTCCCCTCATGTGTTCCCACTCCGCCTTATCCGCTTTCCCTCTCACCAGGCGGTTAGTGGGGAAGGAGACGCAGGAGAGGAAGGGGAGGCGAAAGGGGAGGCGGAAGGGGAGGCGGAAGGGGAACGGGACGATTGGGAAAGGACACGCAGGAAGAAATAATTTATTTATTTGGGGGCATAGCAACGCATGCCGGGATCTCGCTAGTATTTAATAATTTAGTAAACAAACTATTGAAATAACTCACAACCATCGCGGGCATGCGCACATCGAATCCCCAAAGTTTCATCGCAATCCGATGAACGGTTACCAATGCATAATTTCATGATGCCAGAACTCAATTATTGTGTATAGAAACCATTCCGGGCATGTGCCCATCAAATCCTCAAAGTTTCATCGCAATCGCATGAATGGTTTAGCAACGCATAATTTCATGATGCAGCACACACTATTATATAAAGAAACCATGGCGGGCATGCGCACATTAAATCACCAAAGTTTCATCGCAATTGGATGAATGGTTTAGTAACGCATAGACATCTCATATACTCGCATACTCATACATAGGTAAGTACCCGGAATCAAGCATATTTTGATTTTTATATATACAGGGTGTTAAGGGACGTACTTGACTTACTTTAACCAGTGATTCCTGACATTATTTTGAGTAAAAAATGTAAATGAAATTTTGGTCTCCGGTGACTTTTTTTGACGATTTTTTTTTTTTTCAAAATTTTTTTCTTCAAAATCAAACAAACAAAAATTCTTCCGCATGTCATCATTGGTCACTCAGCCGGGTGTCCGACGAACCCCTTACCCCGCCTCCAGCTGTTCAACAACTACCATTTTTTTATGTTTTTGTAGAAAAAAAAAAACATCAAAAATGTCACCGGAGACCAAAATTTCATTTACTTTTTTTACTCCAAATAATGTCAGGAATCACTGGTTAAAGTAAGTCAAGTACGTCCCTTAACACCCTGTATAGATAATTTGGAAACTATTTTATTTTATTCTCTTAATTACGATTATTTTGTTATGTGGAATACATTTTTTATGAAAAAAGAAGAAAACAATTATTGTATTTGATTTGAACGGGCACCCCTGCTAAGTCACCAAACGCAGAGAACCATTTTTATTATATTATTGTTACATTTCAATGAAAACAAGTAGATATATTATACGGGCACCCCTGCTAAGTCACCAAACTCAGAGAACCACTTTTATTATATTATTGTTACATTTCAATGAAAACAAGTAGATATAATATATTGAAATGTAACAATAATATAATGAAAGTGGTTATATCTACTTGTTTTGTTACATTTAAATGAAAACAAGTAGATATAATATATTGAAATGTAACAATAATATAATAAAAGTGGTTCTCTGCGTTTGGTGACTAAGCAGGGGTGCCCGTGTTCACGAGGGTAAGGTTTATCTAGATTTTGACGGTGAATTCTTTTGCTCACCTCCTGCGTGGCGGGTCGAATCGGAAGAGACTGGTTGAGGGAGATCTATTGACTTTTCCAGCTTGACTCTTTCGACCCATCGTCTTGGGATGTATGGATTCATACGTCCGTCACTACAGAATACACTGACCCCCAGATTCGTTTCCACCCCTCATACTTTTTTCTACCCAGAACTTGTTCTCTTTCCTTTCCCTAAAAAAACCCTCCATACTGTATCCCCAAAGATGACATAGGCCCTGAGGGATTTTTTTCATCAGGGCCTCCTGAGTGGATATAATGCAAAAAAATATATATATATACATATATGTGAGAAAAAATTAAAATATATATACATCCGTAATAATAAATAAAATATATGTTCTTCAAAATTAGCAAATATACTTTGTGGCATCATTATAAATTATAATAAAATGAAATTAAATCACTTTGCATAAACCACAATACAATTATCAACGTCAACACGTTTCAATAACAACGTTATCTTCATCAGGACGAGATGTTAATTTAAAAAATAAATGAAAAATAAGTAGAGGCAAATTAAAGCAAAAATAAAAAAGTAGTGGTGATTATTTGCTTCAAAAACCTCATAAAAACAGTTATATAAAATTAAATATAAAAATTATAAAAGGATATATAAAATTGCATTTAGATAATAAAATTCTTTTAAAAATAAATAATAAAACAGGTAGTTTAAAAAACACAATAAAAAATTAAAATTATAGTAGGAAAGTATTAATAAGAAAATATATTTAATCGATGGCTATTTTAAAAAAATATTTGCTTATATTTAATTTACTATTAACGCTTTTCCTAATTTGTTTTATTTTTCTAATTTCTAAGTTGTTATTGAAACATTTTGACATTGATAATTTTATAGCGGCTGAAACAAAGTGATTTTATTTCCATTATACTATAATATTGTATGTGTTTTTTTCTTACTTATTCTCACATTTGCATAGTGTTTGCAGGCGAAATAACTGAATAAATAAATAAACTATAAGACAGATTATTTTCCTATTGTTCTTATTCAGATGCACTTTTTTTAACACTTAACTGCTGACGTGGGCATAAGCCGCTTCTAGTAGCTTCGAATTTAGTGACGCCAGAGCCATATGTTTTAAATTTTAAAAGTTAAATTTCTGTAAGTGAATTCATTTAAAAAAAATTTGCAGGCCCCTCTGACCCATTCCTGACATTTTTAATACATAAAAATAAACAAAAACAACTTTACTAAAGTTTTGTATATATAATTCAATCAAGACACTATTGAAATATTATAATAAAAGTGAGTTCATTGTTTTTATTTAATTTAATAGATAATGAAGACTGTTTTCTGATCTCAGGTGATTTTTACCAAAAATTATTACATAATATCCAAATTGTCAAATATGTATAAGTTAGTTAACAATAAAAAAAGTATTTGATTTTATTAAAATATATTTAAATTGTCCAATAAATAATAATTTGGATCTCAAAATTTTCATGGATCTCGTCAGCAGTTAAAGGTATATCAAAAAATTTGAATTGCGTGTCTGAAAGGGTTAAGAGTTATTCGAAACAGGATTTTCAAGTTTCAGGATTTGATGAGATAATAAATATTGAACTTGAAATGAACCAATTGATGGAGTAATCGTGGGAAATCATCTTTTCATGTAAATGTAGAATGACGGGAAAAAGCACCAATATTAATATTACTCGTGTACGATGTTTTCTACGAACTCCAGTCAACATCAGTGAGGCCAATAATTTCAATTGCTCAACTAATCTCAATTGGATAACCACTGACGTATTTTTGGCCACATTTTGGCCAGCGAACGCTTGAGGGAGTTTACAAATTGGCCAAAATGTGGCCAAAAATGCTTTAAAAATGAATTGGAATAATTTCAAAAGTTCCCGCGCATTAACAAATTAATAACAAATATTAGGTCCTTACATATGAAATTGGGGTTTTGTATGGGAGGAACATAAAGTCGATTTTTTTTAAATAATATATTTATTTAATCAAAGTATGTACAATTGCTATCTATGCACTTTTGCCATCTCATTGGTAGTTCATCGATCCCTTTACTAAAAAAAACATTCGGACGGGAATCAATAAAATCTTTGAAGGCGGTTTGGACTGCCCCATCGGAGTTGAATTTTTTCCCTTGCAAGAAGTTATCCAAATTTCGAAAAAAATGGTAATCTGTTAGGGCAAGGTCCGGAGAGTACGGTGGATGTCTTAGACATTCCAATTGAAGCTCCTCTAATTTGGTAGCCGTCTGTTGTGAAGTGTGTGGTCGATGGATCCGCTTCCACAATAGCCTTCAATTCTTCATTATCAACTTTGGTCTCCGGCCGTCCACGGGGCTTGTTCTGCAGGTCAAAATTTCCAGAACGAAAACGTTGGAACCAAAAACGCACTGTGTTTTCTTTTGCGGCACCTTCGCCATACACATCATTAATCCTTCGAGCCGTTTCTGCAGCACTGATGCCACTGTGGAACTCGTACTCGTAAATAACACGATATTTCAAGTTTTCCATTTTGTAAACTAAGTGACGCAAAGAAAAAAAAACAAATGAATTATAATTTTTGAAACACAAATACTAACCTAAATTCCTAACCAAAGAGAAAATATTTGAGATCAAAGTTGCCAGTACGGCAAAACGCCAATTTCATATGTAAGGACCTAATATAACTAAGTATAATCACTTTTCAACGAGAGATGTCTTGAGAATTCCAAAAATTTAAAAACGTCAAATGTCGATGCGCTGATTTTTTTGCTTTTATTCTTAAACATATAATGCTTCCCCTCTTTCTTACACACTAAATGTCAACAGTCGAAAATGGGACAAACGGTGAACGTATGTCTGCACCCCTCCAAAGGAAAAATACAATCTTACTAATATTATAAACGTGAAAGTTTGTGTGGATGTATGTGTGTAACTCTTTCACGCAAAACTTCTGAATGGATTTTAATGAAATTACAATAATATAGCTCATACATCATAATAACATATGGACTATATATAGTAAGCTCTGGCGTTATGAACTTTGTATAGATGAAAATATGTGTATTTCATATATTTTAGCGGCAGGGAGGAAAGGCAGGGGGAAGGCAGCATCAATAAAAACAGATATATATTTCATGTATGAACTCGTATGAACGTGTGTATTTAAGTATGGGTGTAAATGTATGTTTATCTTAGATATACTTTTAAATTTTTATACTCCTATGAAGTCAATCATGTTGATCACTGTAGACACTGTGCAAATATATATATTATTTTTTATTTGTGTGTTTATCTTAAATATATTTTTAAATTTTTAAACTCCTATGAAGTCATTCATGTTGATCACTGTAGACACTATGCTTATATATATATATATATATACAAAAAATATAAGTAACAAAAAAAATCCCACAAAGGGAAAGCGATGTGTGGGATTTTTTTTTGTTACTTATATTTTTTGTTATTATGTATTTACCTATATGTAAAATTACCAAAAAAACTATGCTTATAAAAATATAAAAAAGGGGGAACGGGGGTGGAGGGAAGAGACGAGGGAGGGGAAAGTGCGGGGAAGGTGGAAGGGAACGGGGACTGACAAAAGGACATGCAGGGAGAATCAATTTATTTCTTTGAATGGCATCGCAACGCGTAAATTATGTTTATTTTTAATTTAAAATAAAAAAATAATATTTAATAATTCCTATTTTGAAAATGGCGATAAAACAAATATGACACTTTTTTCAACTTTTATTTTTTGACCGTTTGATTCATGATTTGATTCTTGTAGAATTCTCCCCATATTTTCGCTTTCTGTTAATCAATTATACAATACGGCATTATAGGATGGGGCGGTACATATACAAATCAAACACAAACAATTTACATATCACAAAAACTAATTATAAAAACAATTTTAAAAAAACCCTACTCATATTCGTCAGAACTTTTATTCAAACAATTAAAAGTCAGAAAATTAAGTGCATTATACTTTTATCATGCAACATTACAAATTTTTAAAGATAATATTAAAAATCAAGTTGAACCATTTAAAAATAACAGAAGTATAGACAAACATCAATACTTCCCACTCCAAAATGTAAAAAAAAATTGGACAATTGAGTCATAAATATCTCGGAGCAAAATTTTTTAATTCATTACCAGAAAAAATTAGAAACATGAATACCAATGTAAAAAATTTTAAAACTCACCTTAAAAATTATACTTTGTTTAAATGGTAAGTTAAATGTGATATAAAAAACCTAAATGATATACAATAACACCCCCCCATACACACAAGCCTTGCTTAATTATGGGGGTACATCAAATATATCTACTATGTAATTAATTACTGCATAAAATTTATTTGTAATTTATGTACCTTTTATTACTAATAAAAAAATTTTTTAAAAAATATATATATAGTAGGTTAAGCCGCAACATCCCAAATTTCCACCGATTTCTTACATAAACTAAAAAAAATATATTTTATTTTATAAGATAATATCTAGACGTTCCCGACGCCGAAACGCAAATTATATGAAATTCCCTCGATAGAAAAAAATAGCAAAGTATGCTCCGAAAATTATTACAAACACGTTTGTTCCACTTATTTTAGAAGTTATATCTATGAAAATATTCTTCTTCTTTTTGAGAGGGTGTACGGCGCCTGAATAATTTATACCAAATATCACTCTAAAACTTTATCAACTTTACTAAATAACATTTTTTAAATTTTCACAACTGATAAACAATCGTTCGCCTTACAAAGATCAGTTGTTGTGTTAAACGCGATTATTACTAAAGCCCTATAAATCCATCTTCCGGTCACATAATATCTGGTCCAAGGCTCCATAGTACGAGTTAAAAAAGAAGAAGAAGGTGGTTTGAAAGAAAGATATAGAATTCGAATGTGAGAGGGAGCGCGTTAATATTTAAAAAAACGAATATAATTAAAGCGCGTAGAAAATACTTAATAAAGCATGACTTCATATGAAAATAATGAAAAAATCTCTCTATAAAATCTATAGAAGCATTTAAAAAAATACTTTGCGATGTTTTTTCTATCGGGGGAAATTTGTAATAATTATTTTTATTTCGGCTCGGCAGATGTACAGATAAAAATTAATATGTTTTTTTCAAAGCTTAAAACTACCATTACCAGAGAAAACCAACGGGCATTACCAGAGAAAACCACAAATATGTCATTTTCAAATCAGATTTTAGACGTATTGACTCTTTTCCACAAAAAATTATAAATGGATTTCGAAAGATTGTTCTTTCATCTAGCATTTGCATGTAATAAATTTTGAGATTTTTTTTAAAATTTTTAGTATAATAAGGTTATTCCATAGGTCGTTGGCAGATTTGTTAAATATTCAAAAAAGATTTTGTATTATACCACACCTATTTCAAATAATATAATCATGCAGTAAAATAAATCAATACATTATCTAGCAAACGCATGTTTTAGAATTTTAATTTTAGTTTCAATAAAATCATTAAAAAATATGTACGTACATGTGTTTCTTGACGAAAATTGGTCCATTTGTTTATTTATTTGCGCACTTACAAACTAATATACTTCAGATTTTTTTAGCATTCTTATTAAATTTAGACATTATTAAAAAATGATAAATACTTATAATCAAAAAATAATTACAAAAAGTACATTATTTTAATAGTTTTATCATCACCCCTTTCAGCATTTTTGGATGAAGGTATAAATTAAAGCTAATTTGGATTGAAATAAATTCGATATTGCGTTATAATTTTAAAAAGCTGCTACGGAGAATAATTAATCTTTCTCATTGTAACCGCCCTGCACGATCGTAAGAACAACTTTCGACGAAATATGGATTTTCGTCCGCTGGCTGGTTAAACGCTCTTAAAGTGTTCCCGGGAAATATGTTACATGTAGGTAGAAATTCGGAATGTGTGGGCGATAAAAATTGGCTTGTAGAAAATTTTGAAAAAGCCAAACTAGAATTTCTTTTACACTTTCAATTTTCATTTAATTACCTACATATATTTTGAACGCAGACCAATCCACCCATTAGAGCCTAACTAATGGCTCAGAAGTTCGCTTTCATCGGTACGCGTCGGCGCGAAGTCTTTCATAAGTTTACCAGAAAACAAAATAAAAAAACAATCCAAGTTTATCGGCCAAACCTCTAAGGCTTTCATGTTTAACCACAGGGGGGGGGTCTCGGGATACATTCACGTACAAAGGGCTCCTAACACTTCCGAATTACGCATCAAGCAATGTCACTCATCAAAAAAGGCGCATTATTCGTAATGACCTTGTTCTGTGCTTGTGGAACCCTAAATCCTTTGGACTAAGTGGTTGAAAATTGATTTCTCGTAGGATAATAATCGTCAAGGAAAAGCATAAAATAAAAGATTGCCTTCATTGGCTATTGTGAGACGAATCTGTCATGCCTCCCGCGTAAAGATACTCAAGTCAGTCGGGTGTGTGACACCCTAATAACGCGTCAATGGTCCTCGAGCGGTCAGTGAACCTTTTAAGGTGTTTATCGTCTTTTGGGGAAAACAACATTTCTGCTGAGAATACAGAACATCAACGAAATACCCCGATAATAGTAATGTACAGGAAAAAATATCTCTCATTCTGATATTTATCCAAAAAGTCTTCTTCTAAATCTATCGAAGTATGTAAATTGCCTTGTGACACTGGAAGGTCCCCTTAGCCCTGAACCAGTTGCTGGTACTGCAGCGTCGCGACGTGAATCTTTCTGCGTTGACTTTCAATATTTATATCTGACTGACTGATTTATACCCATTACCATTAGAGATTGGTGGTCACCACGAAACGACAATGCTAGAAACTTTGCTCGTTAACAACTGCGACAAATAATTGTTACTCCCCGCGCAGGTAACACTAATTGCACTCGGCCTCGTCTACACTTCCAACAAACAGGTTGATGAATATGACACATAATAAACATTCCATAAATATCATTATTATCTACATAAAAACGAATGTTTTTTTGTTTATCCCTTATGCGCTCCAAAAACATTCATCCGATTGCAAATAAATTTTAGTTGTTGTGCGCACGCTCTTGAAGGTTTCTCTATATACGGGGTGTTCCACGACTGTTGTTCCGGTGACAATTGATCCTCCGGCAGTTGGTCCGCCGACAGTTGATCCTTCCGACAATTGATCTTTCCGACAGTTGATCATTTAAAAGATTTTTTCTTCAAGTAAGTATGCAAAGAAGATATACGTCCGTACAACCAAAGTCGATATACTTATATCTGAAGGCATTTTGAGCGAAAATCCGCTGTAAAAATATTTTTACTAACTATAACTACGACTCTCCGAAGGAGCATGCGGTAAAAATAAAATACGAGTACGTCGACTTAGCAAACAACCGCTAAAGATTCCTACTTGCATCAAATATAACTTTTTTAAATCTGAATACAGCACAAGAATCCCAACTGCTCCCAAACGTCTCGGGCCAGTGAGACTATGGCATCCCCAATAATTTTGGTATGGTGTGATGCTGAAGGTAGTGGAGAGGGGAATCAGATATGGAAAATGTACCTGGCTATTCAAATCTAGTCACCACGTAAGGCTAAAGCCATTTCAAGTAATAAGACTAAACCTACATGCACAGCGTAAAAAATTTAAAAATCAAACAATATAACTTTTTTATGCGACTGTCACACAAGAGTCACAACTGCTCCCAACTGTCTGGAACCAGTGATACTATGGCATCCCCAATTTTGATATGCTGTGAGGCTGAAGATAGTGGGGAGGGCAAGGAGGTGTGAAGAAGTATAAGTGTGTCGTATTTTGTTATTGCTGCATTCTCCTTCAGAGAGTCGAAATTATTGTTAGTAAGAATATTTATTAATAGATGCCTCAAGTATAGCGATTTCACTTGTACGGCCGTATATCCTCTTTGCATACTTAATTAAAGAAATTTTAAGAGATCTGTTGTCGGGAGGATCAGCTGTCGGCCAGACCAACTGTCGGGAGGATCAACTGTCGGAAGGATCAACTGTCGGAAGGATCAACTGTCGGCGGACCAACTGTCGGAAGATCAATTGTAGCGGACCAATTGTCGGGTCGCATTCCTTATGCGCTTATTATTATAAGATGTTGTGCGCACGCTCTTTAAGGTTTCTTTATATACGGGTGAGCTCTAGCGTTATGAAATTTGCATAAAAATTTTGCAATAAATGACGTGGGAAGCCGAGTTAGGTGGAGGAGGAACGCGGGAAGGGAAGGGGTCAAGGGAACAATTTATTTATTTATGGCATTGCAACATATTTCGGGTCCTGTATATATCCAGTCCACATGTAATAAAAAATACTTCACTCAAAAATTTTACTCACTTCTTTTATAAAAATATTTAACGCAAAGCGTTTCACCCTTCGAATGCTTTATCAATCTGTGGCCCGACAACTTAGTCGACTTGTTTCTATTATTAAAATTTTGTAGGTTGGTACATGCTACGTACAATTTTGTGACACTTATTGATGTTTTCCGGATATTTGCTATGAAATTATTGAAAATCTTTAACCTCAAATGAGAAAACTTTTATTTTCTGTAATGTTGTCATGAATTTTGAATTTATTATTAACGTAAGATTTCATCATCATAAAATTTCAAAAATATTCCTCCGGGACGAGGTCTTAGTTAATTTTTGTTGTTGAACTTAAAGATGAACTGAAAGCTATTATCAAAAAATAAATATGGAACGATGTTCAAAATAAATAAAAATTTTCCGGCAATGTTGTAAACAAGGTCTTTAAATATATATTTGTTTCTCCCGTTAGCAATTTGAGACTAAATATTACCTTTGTTTCTGCACCATGTTATTTGATAGAAATTATACGTGTTTGCACTGAACGTATTTCAATTTATCATCACCGAATCATACATATTACGCACAGTCTTATTAATATATTTAAACTGTCGTAAGGATTACGCTTATGAAATAATAAAATAATTGTAACCCAGCATTGAAGCCAGTTATTTATGAAGCTTTAAAACTGCCTGATTTATATTTTTTCCTGAAAATCATTTAAGTAATCAATTTTTATGATCCAAGCTTAGAATAATAAGTGAAGGACTAGTTCACTTATTTTACTCCTTCAGAAGAAGTAAAATTATATTTTCTCCGCTTTCATTAGAAACACTTCTTTTCAATTCATTTTCGCCGGCTTTTCATTGACGTTTCTATCATGAAATCAATGGAAATCACGGAAATTTGAAATGCTGTAAAGGACAAAATGTTAATTACTCATATATAAAAACCACTCATTTTATATACATAAATGAACACCACTTATTGAAAGTGTTGTATACAAAGTGATTTGTTTTCATATTTATTAAAATGACTCCACGAATTGAATCTGTGAATTATGTAGAATTAAAAATGTTGATTGTTCGGGTGAGCGAAAAGAAAGTTTTTTTTTTTCAATAAATCATGTATCCTGTTTTTGCAGACCTACTCGTATGAATAATGCATTTTTATTATAAAATAATGTTGAATAAGTCTTTCGGAATGATAAAAATTTTTGTAAATTTCTGTGATAACTGCGTTTAATATATTTTTATTTTTTTCTGAAAAAAATCTTAAAATGCGCGTCGAAAAAGACGCATTCATTTTGGAAATATTTCGACGGCGCAGATTGAAAGAGAAAAAAACGTAGTAAAATGACACATTTAACTCATTTTTGGATTAATTTTCCATTACGGCATTTGAAATTTCAAGTAAGTGTACTGAATTTTTTTTTTGGAAAAAATGTATTAGGAAAAAAATTACAGGATACACTTGTTGACTATTTTTCCAAATAATCGCCATCCCGTTCAATGCATGTGGTAAGCCGTGGAACAAGTTTCTTTACGCTCTCCTTGAAGAATTCTCCCACCAGCTCCTTCCCCCAATTCAGGACCACTTTCTGCACCTGCTCGTCGGTTGAAAATTTATTTTCATCCATACATGCCTTCAGGAAGGTGAAAAGATGATAATCTGAAGACGCCAAGTCAGGGGATTACGGGGGGTGGTTCATAACATCCCAACCAAATGAGTTCAAGAGCGTATAGGTGGCTAAGGCTGTGTGAGGACGGATGTTTTTGTGAAAAAAGCGCACTTCTCTGGTCAGCATTCCCCTCTTTTGGTTATGAATGATCCTTTTGGGTTTTTTTAGGATATCACAATATTGTTGTGTCAACCTGAAGCAGAAATTCGACCAAAATGATGTCTTTTTTTTTTACATTAACTCCACACAGGAGGCCCTGGGGAAAATAATTTCCCTCAGGGCCTATGTCATCTGGGATGCTGTGTGGAGGGTCTTTTTGAGGAGAGGAAGGAATGAACATTGGTCTTGAAGAGACCCATGTTGTAGGAAGGAGGAAACACAGAGGCCTGCAAATCATTCCACAGCCGAGCTGTTGAACACAAGAACGAGTCGAAGAAATGACCCGTTCTCATGTGACAAATGTCAACTGTGTACAAATGTTGGGCACGCCTTTGGCGCGTTTCCCGACTATGCACTGGTGCCGAAGGGATCAATGATGCTAGTTCCTCGGAGCATCTTCCATTGTAATACCGGTAGAACAAGGATAGCATTCCCACCCGACGCCTGTGCTCTAAAGATTGCAATCCGTCTGTTAAGATGGTAGAATCTATCAAACGGACCGCCCGTTTCTGCACAGAGTCGAGGGTATTTTTCAGGTATTTTGGAGCTCCAGACCAGAGGTGGCTGCCAAATTCAACCGTGGGGCGCACTTGCGATTTGTACAGGGTTAGCAGTTGTGTACTATTAAAGTATCTGCGGGCCCTGTACAGTACGCCCAGTTTTTGGGAGGCTAACTTTACTCTGGCTTCGATAGAGCCCCCATACCTGAGCTGGTCACTTAGGGTTACACCAAGCATATCAATGGAGGGCCTGTTCGGAAGATTGCTTCCGTTGAAAGAGACTAGATTTTCATTGCGATCCCTTTTAGACGTAATCAGACAGGATTGGGTCTTTGAAACATTAAATTCAACGAGATTATTTTTACCCCAAGAGAAAACACTCTCGAGGTAACCGTCCATTATTTGCTTCAAAGCCTTACGAGCTGTTGGAGTTTGTGAGCCCTTTGGGGGCTTGTCAAACAAAAAGCTTTCATGAACTGTACTGTCATCCGCGTAACAATGAATTGGTGCACATGACAAAAGGTCGTTGATGTGCAACAAAAACAGTGTCGGAGACAGAACCGATCCCTGCGGGACGCCAGCATTTATCGAGTGAGAGGAAGAGGTGAAACCATCGACTACCGTCTGAATCGACCTCTCCCTCAAGAAGTCGGCAATCCACATACACAAGGATGCGGGAAGTCCGTAAGAATGCAGTTTGTTGACAAGTCCTCGGTGCCAAACCCGGTCAAAGGCCTAGGATATATCCAGTGCAACCATTTGGGTCTCACCGAAACGATCCAGGCATCGCCCCCAAACATGCGTCACATACGCGAGAAGATCACCGCACGAGCGGTTCCGCCGGAATCCGTATTGACGGTCGTTAATATGCCTTTTCGGTCCCAAAACACTAAGGCCATAATTTTTTCTTCTACCACTTAGTGTTGCCAACCCTCAAAAAACTAAAGACCACCGCCCTTTATGGTCACAGTACACTTACTTTCTGAACATGCTAAGTACATATTATGATTTATGAAATTGTGTGCTTGAATCGATCCATTTTCTTGCAAACGTTATAATATACTTCGTAAGTTTTTAGTAGGGCGAGCAACAATAACATGGACGCAGAAATTATAATTAGAAGAGATATCTTCAAATTCTGTACTAAACAAGGCGCTGCGCTGTATAAAACTATACAACGAATTTCCGATATGATTGTATTTATTTTATCGGCATATGCTAGATGTAGTAGGAATGGCACAATATGTGTTTTCTCACTTTCAGCTTCATATAGACAGCTTACTGATTAATTCTAGCATTCGCCTGGGTACGTTCACCCACAATTCATTATGTTTACTCCAGACAAACATAGTAGGAGAAAACACGTGCAAGAGACAGAATGTCAACGTGTTTGACCGCCAACTATTTTTTTTACATTAACCCCATTAATTAATTAATTAAATGATGAAAATATATATTTTTTATATGATGCTGATACTTTGTGATGTGACATTATAATTTAAAATAAACTATACTTTGTAAAAACCACTTTTATTTTATAAACTTTATGCCGATCGGGTTTTGCTATAACCGTAGCTTCTTCAAGGCAGCATAATACTCTACTAAAATTAAGTTACATGTGTTATAGATAATATATGCTGTTTTCACTACGAGTTTAAAACAAAATGGGCTGGACTCCTCCAGTGAAGGGAGAAGTAGACGTAAGGGTAGATGGAGAAATGGAAAGGGAATGTTCTTTGTCAATGGGGAACAACCTAAGTAATGGACTTTTATTTAAATTTATTTGATTGTTAATTACTATACTATTAATTATTTTGGCTTTCCTTAGTTCTAGGGCTTCAAAGTTTTCCAATCTGATACGTATTTCGTTTTTATGCATTAAGGTGACGCCTGTGTTTTTATTAAATTTATGGTCTGTTTCAAAAAGGTGGTTCGCAAATTCGGAGAAGCCATTTCTAACTTTTTAGGTGTTCTTTGACACGGGTGTTAATATTACATGCCGTTTTTCCTATATAAAACGCGGGACAATCACTGCATTGAAGTGAATAAATACCCGAGTGTCCTGAACTATTCTCTTTGTCCTTACCGTTCATTAAAAGCTTACATGTACTATTATTTGTGTGGGTTTGATATCTGACGGGAAATCAATAATTAATAATTTATATTTTATAATTTATAACAATTTCTAATTTAAATAATTAATAATTTTAATTAATAATCAATATTCTTCTAAAAAAGCGTGTAAAATCTCCAATCCAGCAAAATCAGCAAAATCTATTCAAATCATCCATATCGAGTCTCGACCATATGGCGATATTTCTTTTTACCTGAAGAAGGGATTAGGTTTGTAAGCAAAGACAATACGACAAATTAGATACTTACCTTGAAAAATTAAAACTTTGACAATTATTTTAACTATTAAAACTAACTCTAAAAATAAAAATAAAAATGCAGTTATTTAAGTAAGAAGGCAACTTAAAATTCTAACTTAAAAATTTTTTTTTCAATTGGACTTGAGTTCTCTATTTAAATAATAGAACTAGGTCAGAAACAATCCGCTAATCAGACAGCGTATTGAAATTTAGATGTTTCTTCAGAATTATAAAAATTTTGAATTGGAATATTCAGCTAAAATTTTATGAATTTTAGGAATTCGCGCTGGAAGCTTTCTATATAGTTGAATTTACTTTGCAAAATAGGGACCAAATGAGCAAATGAGCATGTTCTTATTGTACTCTACCGATTTTAAAAATGAAAACAACTTGTTTCATCCTTCAGATCGGACAGCAAAAATGTAACGATCATTCTCAATTTGGGAGGCGGGAATGAGTATCGCCGCCAAGAGAACCAATTATTCGATAACCAACACCTCTCCTGTAGCCTGTAGGTCACCACAAGTGATTTGCTACGTTTGGCGACTTAGCAGATGTGCCTGGGTTCTTGGGCAGGTGCGGCCGGTGCCTTAAATTTTTGGTGGTTCACCGATTTCATCAAAAACGTAATGTATGTAATTTATATAAATGCACTATCTTACTTATTTATAGAGAAGATCAATTTTTTGATCCTTTTGCTGAACGAAGTCTTCAATCACCCAATTTTATTTGCAAACAGAGACAGATATACTCACCTGACAAATTCGTTATCCGATAAACACATATATATTAGTTTATGCTTGGAAGATACGGCTTTGCAAGCGTGGACATTAAATGGCAATGCATTAAAAAATTTCAGAAATCATATATTATTTGCTATTTTACACTATGGTTCATTTTTTTTAAATATTATATCTATTAGTATTAGAGGATTAGTGGCAAAGAAGAGAAGGTATTTATTTTGAAAGACCTTCGGATATTAATTAATATCACAACAATTAACACAAGCGCAAGCAATTTTAATTTGCAGCGTAGGATGCAAACGGTGGCCCGATGAACGTCGATATGAAGTTTGCAATAAGTAAAAAAAACGCACACAAATAAAAGGTTACTTTCTGCAAAAAAAAGCAAATAATAAAATCAATGCCAAGTATGTAAATCCGCAGCACTCTATCACAAGCTGACCCGTGACCCGTTGACCCGAGGTTGCATTTTACAAGAGAAATATTATGCTTTTACTTAATACTTTTTCAAACCCTACATCGCTCGAGCCGTACGTTCGGAATTCTTGGATTCTTCGTTCGGATATCTCCGCTGTCCGTGTGGCGCACTGTCGGGGGTATTTTTCTTGATACGTTTTGTCAAAACCACGGTCCGGAGATGTTTCGTATGGGCTGCATATAAAATAATATTTAGCCAAACGGGGCGCTTAGGTCTAACGCGCAGATTGGTATGTACCTCGGTTTCTCGTTCCTAACCAGTGTTAACCGCGCGGGTGGAATGTTTTTGCCGTATTTATCTACAATATTCTTACATTTACTATGTTATTAATTGCAATTTTAAATATTTTTTTAACACTTTGTTTAATTTTATAATTAAAAACATTAAGTAAGATTACGATGAGCTGTAAATTGTTTTTCAACTTTGTTCGTTGCACGAGTGCACTAAGGCACCGGCCGCACCTGTATCTTGGGATGAGGTTCATCCTGGTCTCGACGGCAAACGTGTTGCCCACCAACTGCATTGCAGGGATAAATCCGGATCAGGAGAGACTGATTGAGGGAATCCTTTTAACTTCTCCCACCTACAGGACCTTCTCCCACCGCAGTGGGACGAATGGATTCATGTGTCTATCACTCCTTTACACGCTGACCCACAGATTCCTACCCACCCCTCATATATTTTTCGTTCCAAAAGCTTCCTCGCCTTCTTTTTCTAAAAAACCCTCAAAAAGCATCCCCAAAGATGACGAAGATGTGGGAAATTATTATTCTCAGAGCCTCCTTTTTTATGTGATTACCCCACAATCGTCCATGGAGCTAGTGAAATTGTGGCATCATCAATTGGGGAATGGTGTGAGGCTAAAGATAAATAGGGGGGGCAAGGAGATGTGGAAGAGAAAGGTGGGGAGTTACCTGGCTATTAAAATCTAGACACCAAACACGTCTAAAGCCATTTCAAGTAACGTTTTAATTCTGATTGGTAGTCTTACACCAGGGCGATACTGAGAACATGCCGCAAATATACATTGTTATTTTAAATGATTAAATTGTGAAAACACAGATAAACAAAATAAAATTTATCTGCGCATGACGGGATTTGAACCAGCGACCTCCGAAACGCTGGTCGAAAGAATCGGATGCATACAATATTATGTCCACCATATCCGTAGATACTTGAGATATATATTCTAAACGTCTAAAATAATATATAAATGCTTATGTCCACATTAATATGAATAATGCTTATGTCCACAATAAATAAATAATAAAAAAAATGATGACGCCTAAAATGAGAATATTATATTTTTACTCATTTTGGAATATAATTTTCTTTGCTAAAAGGGTGTAAGTAAACGCCGCGCTATTAATAATGTGTGAAGGTTTTTCCAAAATAACATTAACGGCATACACTGCTAGTCTCGGATCTCGCTTCAGCCTCCTTCCAAGTCACGTGCCGCTTTTCCGAAAGGCTTTAAAGAATGGCCTTCTATTATTATTTGTATGACGATCTCGCGGGAAATTGGATTGGAGCGCCCCTCGGACAAAGAGCTCAGGTCGCATAACCCTTTAATGAAGAACGGACGCAGGCTTTTGTTTACCCACCAGACTCAATTACTCGCTAAGAAAGAAAACACCCTTCGTGGTTATTTGTGCTGGACAGAACAGCTCTGTGTTGACTTTAATAACGCAGCATAACCAGTTTTCTACTTTGTTGGAATTTTAAACTCTTTCCTGCGGCATTTATCTTAGTTTTTAATTTATTTTACTTGTTGTTCAACACATCGCGGTTTTAAAATAAAGTATTTCAAAAACATAAAAGATGGATAAAACAAGGTGTATGGACGTGATCGGCGTTTTGTTGCGCGTGATCAAAGTGCCAAATATTTTAATGTACCCTTACCTGTACTGCTACTAAAGTTTTTCTGAAAATCATTCTTGAAACAACAATTCACCAATAAAACTGAGCATAATTCACATTCATCAAAATAAAATACTTAGGACCCCATAAGGTATTCGTAGCTAGTTTTTTGTCCGTGTGTAGCGTTTTATTGGTCGATTGCTTGAAAATAATTGTAAAACAGAAGTATTTATTTAAACAATCCTGCCCATCGTCAGATACTTCCAAAGATTATTTTTCATAGCAACAAAGATTGAGTGACAAATTCCGAGCCCCCAAACATTAAAACCAATGATTTATTTCAGATTTTGAGAGATAAGTGCAATGCCGTGCATACCATTAAATCATTAAAACTACAAAAATTTTTATGGTAAATAAATATTATAACAGTAATGGTACTCATACAATAAAATAAAAAATCAATATATATGTGCTATTCCCGACCAGTTTGCTAAATAATGAACAAAATATTACTTTAATTTTGTACTAAAGGTACGCTCCGTGGAAGTAGCATATCGTCCAGGGAAAACATTTATCTTGAATACATAAACAATGTAGCCAGAAAGATCTGCCTACCACGGAACTGTTTGTATTGAGGTATACGCGTGTATCAGGGCATTCAATTTGATAGGCGGGATTCGGTACTGCCGCCCGGAAGTCATTTATTTGATAACCCACACCTTTGCATTTCATAGGTCTCACGAAGTGGTTCACTAGCTTGGTGACTTAGCAGGCGTTCCCGGATTTATGGGGTGTAGTTTGTAAAATTCTTTGCGGCGGATGCGTCAATCCACAAACTGCATGGTGGGTAGGATCGGGGGGTTAAGGGAGTCGCTTTGATCTCTGCAGCCGGACTCTTTCAACACATCGTCTTGCTTCGCAGTAGGAATGATTAATTCACATCTCTCTCTCCCGAGCGCACTGAATCCCAAATTATTAACCACCTCTCATACCGTTTTCCTTCTCAGAACTTCCTCTTCTTCTTTTCCTTAACAAGATCCTCCACACAGCCATATGCCCTGAGAGAAATTATTTTCCTCTTGTTTTCCATAGTGGAGTTACTTTTTAAAAAATGTGAACTTCAGTTTCAGGATAGGCTGCTTGTATAAACCAAAATATAACTTTTCGTCGAGCATCATTGTAATAATAATATGTTTGAACCATTATAGCACCGTTTTCGAGAAAAATTCACCTCAAGGACTGTTAACTGGAAGGTTGACTGTTCAATGGAACATAATATTATTATAATATGTTTATCTCTTACAAATTAATAATATACAAGCATAGGTAATTTTACAGCTTTAAATAGTGAATACCTTCCACGAAAAACCTTACAAAAAATTATCTTCTTCAAATTCTCTGTTTCGCTCGATAATAAAGGCAACAAAATACGTGTTTTGCTGACTTGTGCGGATAACGTGAGACCACAATATCGGGTAAAGGATGAAGAAAAAATCCACCGTCTGCAAAATTGTAGGTATGACTTATTCATTCAATAAGTATTTGTAAAATAAGTCATGTCTCGAAGATCGTTACATGAGTGATGTCGTAAGTGAAGAACGATCAAATTGCCTATCTTCTCACAGTGATCGTGGTCTAACAGACAAAAGAATCCAAAGGGAATTGTGCCATAGAACCACGTTGCCCATAAAACGTCCTCGCCTTGTGTTCGTAGCTACATATGTACATAGATTCGCACTTCCGTGTTGTAAGCGAAGAGTACGTTGATTGATTGAGCTTTCAATCATAAAAACCTTCCCACCGACTACAAAGATCGCTCACGGAAATGACAGTTTATAAATAAATAAATGTCATTTTGTTACTTCGTGACAAAACTGGATCAGCGTATTTGAAATAATTATTGCTGTTGTGCTGGTGTAGCCTTTCAGATACTCGGCTCCTTGTGAATATACTATCAAGGACTTAGGGACGGAGTGTGGTCTAGCCGATCTTACTTTGACTTACAAAAATCTTACTTTGTATGTGGAGAATACATTCCTAAAGTTTAAGTATCAAATTCGACCGTGAAATATAATAGTAACCCTAAAACGGAGCGGCCCAGTTACAGGCGAAAATTTAAACGCGTTTTTATCAAATTGACGATTTTTTCACGTTAACTGGAATCGTAGCTCATCAAATTTTCATCCGATTCACTTCATTCAAATTTTTTAATTTTAAAAATTAAATTTATATACGGATGAACTTCGACTTATGAAAAATTATTATTATAGGACAAAGTTATTGTTCCACATCTGAGCTGCTGGACTCAAGAACCAGTTCCTACCCATCCCGCCCTCCATTCAGCATCCCCAAAAATGACGTAGGAGCTAAGGGATTTTTTTTCTTCACAGCCTCCTGATTTAATTTTTTTTAAATAAAAATAAAAGTTATGTAAAATAAATTGAAAACACGTTTGATTACACAAGTCTACAAAAAAATAAAAATTGAGAGCTGTTTTGATTTTTTTGCGTAATTCTTATGTTTTTGGGTGTGCTGAATCCGAAAATGATTTTTATTTTGTCACAGAACGTCACGTTTTCTGACAATATAGGTATCTATGTTAAACAAGTTATCATCTAAAAATAAAAGATCAAAGACTAAAAAAATATTTTTTTATTTATAATTGCCTAACAAAACTTATTTTTTTATCTAAAGTACATTGGTTAGTAAGCACTAAACACATTTCTTTTTCCCAGTGAGACTCCTTTTGGTACATTTTTGCTTGTAGGAAGCAACTGGAAGGCCTCTCTGAAGCGTCCAACAGTAGCCTGCAATCATTGAGATGCTCCATCTTACCTGGTATCTTTTTTCCATCTCCTTAATATCTTGGTGAAATCGTTCATTTTGCTCTTCATTCACATATCCTAAATTTTCTGGAAAGTAGACGAGGTGGGAATAAAGAAAATGTTATTTTAAACTCGTTCGGCAACCTAAAGCTTGAAATGCTTTTAACGATTTGTTTGTAGTTACGGTCTTTGTTATTGCCTAAAAAATCAGGTTAAACCTCCCCGATCCCTAGTTCCCTCCCCCCCTCCCTCGAACCCCCTACCTGAGTTCCCCACCCCCCTCCCGCATTCCATACATTCAGTCCCAGTACATTCAGTCTTCACAGCTCGCGTGCCACCTATTGCAATTTTTTAATTCAAATTTCATAATGCCAGAGCTCACCAGTAGTTTTATACAAACCTTGTATTGACAATAATGAATACAAAAAAAAGAATTATCCAATTTGATGCAGTCGTTCAAAAGTTATGCGCGTACATACATTTCTGCGATTAATTTTTATTTAATTAATTAATTTTTCGTAATTTCATGATGCCAGAGCTCACTATTTTATACAGAAACCATCGCGGGCATGCACACATTAAATTCCCAAAATTTCATCGCAATCGGACGAACGGTTTAGCAATGAAATGTTTATTGCCAGAGCTCACTATTGTATATACTATCTATATCTACATATATATGTATACCGTTTTGCAAAATATTCTGACGTTCTGGAATTTTTTGAGTATTTTTCTAATTTTCAGAACACCTAAATACATAGAAATCAGTTGAAAACATCCAGACAGCATTTTTGTTGTAGACCTGTGTTATTTATTCGAATTTAATGCATTGTTAAAAATATCATATAAAATCATATTATCAGTTGTTCTGAGTAATTTACCCTCAATTATTAAATTTACCAAATTTATTAAATATGTTACCTGCTGAAATTAAAAATGTACAATTGGTAAAATAAATATTATGTTGAAGAATTGGCTCGCCGAAAGAAAAAAAATTGTATTAGACACTAACACAAAAATTGTAACTGCAAAATAAAGTAAAATAGGTTTATTTATATCTTCAAAGTAAAAGCACTCATTGACAAACTACTAAAAAGTAGTTTATTGGGACTTTTCTTTTTTCTGTAAAATATTTATAATTTTTCATGTCATTGTATTACATTGTCTTTATAATAAATAAATAAAAAAATAAAAAAATGTAGTAACGCCATTCAAATTAGCAGAAATACGTAAAAAAAACATATTCAGTAGGAAGCCTCCAAATATTGTGTAAATGAAGAAATTGTGAATTGCGATGTTATCTAGAAAACATAGAACTGACGGAACAAAATCGATTTTAAGGTAGTAAACAGGCCAATAAATTAGCATTCTCCTTTTGCCTTTCAAAACACCATTTCCATTCAAAAAAACGACCTTGATTTCACAAGTAATGATATTCCGTTAAACTATCAAAGGATATAATACAATCTATATACATATCTACGGACAAGACGTTCATTGTTTCCCGCAGATATTTCAGTGTGCTTTTGTAGTCATAATAAAGCCTTTGACGAAAAGTAAACTTTCTCAGATTTTGACTGTGTTTAAGTGATTTTTGTTTATTCAATAAATGTATTGAAATTCAACTTAAGAGAACCACTTTGAGAAACTGAAAATAAACTAGAAGATCCTTGAGATTTACTTATTAAACACATTGTAGACTTAGACGAGAACAAGTCTAAACAAAGAGGGTATTTTGGCAAGTTGGGTTCCCGAGCACGGAGGGAAAAATATTAATATTGTTTCTAACGTAAATCTATTTCACCGGGAAACAGGCCAAGATTTAACTCGAGGTAGCATGGTACTAGGTAGGTACTAGGTGACACACGATACTTCGTGATACGATGCACGAAGTTGGTTGGAATAAGTCTTACCATGATATGTACATTGTATACGAGTATTTACTGACAGACATAAATAAGAGAGAAAAGAAAAGTTTTTCTTTGATTGCCTTTACGTTTTTGGTGATTTATCGGGAATACTAAACAATGAGAAAGAATACAAATTGGTCATAGGTGTACGTGGGATACCTGCTTTAGATCAATATTACCATATTTGTTCAATTCAGACGACTCCGTAGATTCTGCACTTTTGACCTTGGAAGCGGGTTATATTCCCAGACAATAGGTTGCACGTAATAAATATTTCGTAGGTATGCTTATAATATGTATTAGCTTTGCCATGCACTTCTGTATCTTTTGTGCAATTTCTTACAATTACTTTTTCAACTTGTTTAAAACACGAAATGCTGTAAGTATTCATGATTATTCATTCATTTAATGAACGTTTAAAGTTGTATAGCATGGATACGACATTTGCTGCAATTTAAAAACGCATGAATTACTTAGTTTTCCAAATTAACAACCTAATAACCTATTTTGTGCACGTAAATAGTTGTTTCTTGTAGTAATTGTTGAATGAAGTGTAATTCCCATAATCCGTGCACAAAAGTGCGGTGGTTAGTGGAATAAAAAATTAATGTATTTTGTCCCCAAATATTCAATTATTATGTACGTGTATACTGCCTCAATAGCTTTGCCTTTAATAGGTTCTTAATTTGGGCAAACTAAATAATTCATGCATATTTAGATTGAAACGAAACTCTGCAAATGTCAACTTTAAACGTACATTAAATGAATAAATAATCTTGTTTATGGAAAACGCAATTGCAAGCCATAGACAATCACACAAATATAACAGGCAAATGCGTATGGAATCAATTCCGTATCCACAAAAGATACAGAATCGCTCTTTTGTTTGTTTTAATAAATTTCTTAATTTTTCATACAACTCTCTTTTTCATGCTTAGTTTTATAATTTTTCTAGAAAAACAATTTATTTTTAAATGGTGTGTAACATTTATTGCTCAATCTTTAAGAGATTTATATTGGAATTCAGCATTAACGCTTCTAAATAATAATATTTTTTCATCAAACGTGACAATGTTAACAAAGAAGCATATGAATTTTTTTTAACTTGTCAATTATTAGCTGGAAAAAATCCCGAAATTTTTTTGGATTTTATCCCCGATATGTATTTGAAACGAACTGCAAGTAATAATTTATTTTTTTTAGTTCCGACGACGAAAAATTCTCTTATCTCCGCATTATTGAAAAAAAGGTAAAAAAATACTTTAATTTATTTATTTACTTGTCAGAAACCAACGGATTTTACACAATATACAATGATAAATATTCAAGTGAACTGAAATAAAGACACAGAAGTTTCTTATGCTAAAGTACATTGGAAATTAAGTTTAATATCTTAAAATTAATTTTGGGTTATAGGAAGGGGATGGGAAGAGGAATATAGGAAAAGGATTAAATATGCTCCCGATACATTCCATACTCTCATTAATAATCGATCGTACGCGATACTTCATATCGATATTTCTTTAGGTTATTACTAAAAATATCAATGCTGTGAAATTTTGTATTATATTGTGCACATACACGAGGAATTGAGAATTTTTTTTAAATATTTTTTCTACGTGAGGGCAAATTAAATAAATCGGATTGTCGGGTTGATCTTGACGGAATGTGAAAATTTAATAAATTGGTGAGCTCTGGTGAGTCCAGGCTATTATTTAGAATTTTAATCAATAGGATTTGATCCAAAATTAGACGTCGTGCTTGGAGATTGAAATTTGATGGATTCGGTATAATTTGAGAAGCGTAAGTTTGGTTTATAATTTATGGTGACCCGGCAATTTGTCCTGCGACAATTCATCCGGCGACAGTTCATCCTGCGACAGTTCATCCGGCCGACAGTTCATCCTGCCGACAGTTCATCCTGCCGACAGTTCATCCCGCCGACAATTCATCCGGCGACAATTCATCCTGCCTGATCATTTAGAAGATTTTTATTAAGTGAGTATGCAAAGAGGATATACGGCCGTACAACCAAAAACGATATACTTATATCTGAAGGCATCTTGAGTGGAAATCCGCTGTAAAAATATTTTTACTAACAATAATTTCGACTCTCCGAAGAAGCATGCGTGAATAACAAAATACGACATACTTATACTTATAGGTTAGGTTAGGTAAGGTTAGGTTGAATTGTCAGGATGAATTGTCGCCGGATGAATTGTCGGCGGGATGAACTGTCGGCAGGATGAACTGTCGGCAGGATGAACTGTCGGCAGGATGAACTGTCGGCAGGATGAACTGTCGGCAGGATGAACTGTCGGCCGGGTGAACTGTCGGCAGGATGAACTGTCGGCAGGATGAACTGTCGGCCGGGTGAACTGTCGCAGGATGAACTGTCGCCGGATGAATTGTCGCAGGATGAACTGTCATGGAACCATAATTTATGTGTTTAAAAATATTTTTTTGAATTCTTTCTATCTTTCAATATGGGCTTGGTAAAAAGGAATCCAGATCGATGTATCCAAGTGCATGGAGAATATAGGAGGTGTAAAGGAAATATACAGTGTTAATGTTGCGGAAGGGTTTTGCTATACGAATTATAAATCCCAGTATTTTATTGGCTTTGTTGATGACTTCATCAATGTGTTGGATAAAGTTTAATTTAACATCCAGTGTTACCCCAAGGTCCGTGATATATTCGACTTCGATGATATGTGTGCCGTTCAATGTGCATACATTTTTATTACGTGTAAATGTTAATTTATTGAATTCGTAAGTTATATACACAATTAAAATTCATACATATATACACAATTAAATAATAATGGCCCTAAATATTGTATGGACAGTTCTGTCCTTCAGAGGCATGAGGCAATTCAAAACCAACATTTCCTCTGAAATTATACAATGAAACGTCACTATTTCAATGACATTTCTTTTTTCCAACTTTCTTCAGGCGGTACCATAATATTGACAAAATGTGAACAAGAAAGTTCAAATAAACAAGACGGTTTCACTTTTGAAAAAATAATCTTTAGTGACTGGAATTGCAAAATGGTCAAATTAAAACAGGAATTTGTTACGAGTCTTTCCATTTCTACGATTTTTTTAAAAATCCCATGTGAATGAGTATGTGCGTAAATATTATTTCGTGTTCCTCTTGGCTGTGGGTATTTAAAAACAACTTCACGTGTTTACAGCTCACAGAAATAGCTTCGTTTTTAATGTGAATACCCGACCGCCCCCCAACAGTTTGGTCATCCCCAATTTGGGTATGTTGTGACGTAAGTAGGGGGGCAAGGAGATGGGTAAGATTAAGGTGGGGAAATATCTGGCTATTCAGATCTGGACAGTGATAAAGCCATCTAAAACAACGTATCAATTCTGATTGGTGATCTTGCACCAGGGCGAAATTGAGAATCTTTCACTCTGGAACGTGCCGCAAGTATACCATGTATTTCAATTTGGGAGGCGGGTATAAGTACCGCCACCATGGGAACCATTTACTTGAAAACCTACACCTCTGCCATTGATCACCTCAAATAGAACGCTATATTTGGTAACTTAGCACGGTTTCCCGGGTCATGGGAGTGAGGTTTGTCTAGGTCTTGGCGGCGGTTGCGTCTATCCACCTGCTGCGTAGCGGGTCGGATTGAGAGAGTCCTTTTAACCTCTCCAGCCAAACTCTCTCGTTCCATCGCCTTGGGCCGCAATTGGAGGGATGCATTCATACCTCCGTCATTCCATTGAACCGCAGATTCCTTCCCAGAACTTCCTCTCCGTCCTTTCATTAAAAAGACCCTCCACGCAGCAACCCCTTAGATAACATAGGCCTGATGGAATTTATTTTTCTCAGGACCTTCTGTGTGGAGCCAATGTAAAAAAAAGTTGTAATTATTTAGATCAATAAATTGTGAAATAATACAAATTAAATTTTCTTGCGTCCGCTGTGATTTGAACCCGAGAACTCTGGATTGCTAGTCGATTGCTACCCCTCGATCACGGAGGCCGTGCTCGATTCGAATTCCGAGTAGTTTCGGATAGTGCTTAGATTTGATTTATAACTTAGAATAATAAATTACTCTGCTGAGCGTCTCGCCTGTTCGGGAATTATTTGAGTGGCAGCAAATTCGCGATATGCATCTCGTAAATTAATCTTCCATGACCACCAATCTATAGGAACGATTTACTAGTTAGTGATGAATGTGCTTCTCAATATAAATGTTTTACTGCGAACACAATAATAATAAAGGTATTTTGAACACTCTACACAACGTGTTATACAATAATGCTGAAGTAAATCACTTTTTTTAAAAGTAGTGTCCGATAGAATTTTTTTAATTTAAAAAAAGTTTATGTCGTCGTGCAACACCATCGAAAAAAACTTTTGATTACATTGAGTGTTTCGAATATAAAAATCGCCGACGTGAGCAACTTATACGAGTATTATTTATCTTACCTATGCTTATATGTACAAATGTAGGTACTTCAATAAAAAAATGTTTGAAAACATAAAACACTAAAAAACAATAGATAGTCGGAATTTTAATGTTATAGCAAGAGTCTAGACATTTTCCTGAATAGATTATTTGATTTTAAATGGAAACCAACAGAAGTCAAAATATTTTATTTCCCATTTCGATTTCGTGATTTTTCGTGCGATAAAAATACGAATTTTCTAACTTTTTTATTACTATTTCGTTTAAGTATCTATGTTCTCAAGATTAGTAATCAGAATATTAGTATGGACTACTTTACAATATAATTTTCTTGGGTTTTATTACGATATTTAATTCCGCACATTTTTAAAGGATAACTCTACCACCAAAGCAATCGGTTAATCGTTTTACAGTAATCATTTCTTAGAATACTGTAAGTAAGTAGGTGAGTACATTCAATATACACGTGTTTTATTTATCTTCGTTGGGTTGTTGTACTGTTGTTACTTACTTAAATTAAGAGGAAAAGAGTCTAGGTATCTAGGTAAAATTGCGTCCCGATTGTAAATTCAAAAGTAGTAGTTATACGGTCCCTTGAAGGCCTCAGGAGGTCTGGAGTCGGTCGTAAATCGAGCTCCAATGTTGACTTTTTTCGTCTTCCAAAGAAGGGGTATTAAGTATTTACACAGTACTAAGTTAATTAATTAACACAATACTACGTATTAACTGTTAATTGCGTATACATAGTTCAGATAAACATCGAATAAAATCATTTTAGTATGCAATGTATGTATGTGCTGTATGTAATGCATTTAAAAATTAAATGATTGAACGTTTGAAGGAATTAATCACAATAATTTTCATTTTAATCATAATAATTAATCACATTAACTTTCGTACAGTGACACAGAGGGCACATTCAATTTTGCGCTCAATACTAATTAACAGTCTACAGTTGTTTTAAACAGTGAATCAGATAATATAACGAGCCAGTGACTTATTGCAAGTTTAAAGAAGTTGTAGTGCAAACCTGCTGGATTCTAAAATCATAACTGAGTGAGCATTTCAATATTAATAAAAGTCAAAACAATAAGTTTTATTGTTACCCAAGCTACTACCGCCCGACCCAGCCCATACTTTCAAGTAGTTCAAGTCACTCCACCTTAAATCCAGGCTTAACCATCGTCCATTTAAAAAAAAAAAAAAAAAATTAATTTTAACAAAATGGACTCCCAGGGATTTATCAGTCAGGCGAGAAACGCGGTTGAGGCTCTAACCGATCTAATAATAGACCCCAGTAGCAAACTGAACAAAGATCAAATTGCGAAAATGATTCCAAAAACTAATGCTATTCTTGGAACCATAGCGCAAATGGCTACAAAAATGGCAGCACTCGAGGGTGAGCTAATAGCTTTCAAAGCATTAACCAACAAACCTAACCCATTAGAATCTACATGTGAAGCGGCCGACGAGCTTGAAGAGAGGAAAAACAGAGCAAATAATCTCATAATTATAAACGTTCCCGAAAGCACACAACTAAACCAAATTGAAAAAATCAAGGATGATAATTTATAAATTACAACCATTCTGAAGAAAATAGATAACAATATAGAACCAAATTCCATCAACACATTCCGTCTTGGAGCAGTGAGGCCTAATAAATCGAGGCCCATTAAAGTGATCTTAAGAAACTCAACTGAAGTAATGAATATTCTCAGAAAAAAAAACTTTTATCTTAACAACTCCCCTGTCAAAATTTTTTCCGACCAAACTCCGAACCAAAGAAAATATTTATCAGACCTACGTCAATCAATGGAAAGTAGGATACAGGGAGGTGAAGTTGGACTAACAATCAAATATATCAACAGCAAGCCGACAATAGTTAAGAAAAATCCAAAAAACTCAAACACATCAATGGATACGGCCAAAACATCCGCGGCTGCCGAACCTAACTCTTAGAGTTGCAAACTTCAAAACGTCGATGTATTTCTCCTTACTGAAACCTGGCTTGATCCTGATATTCACACCGAGGAACTTGGATTCTCATCTTATAACACCTACCGCCTTGACAGGAATCCAGCCACCAGCAATAAAATCAGAGGAGGAGGAGTTCTCATATCCGTCAAAAAATCACTGCCATCCACTCGATTAATTTGCAAACATCTAGACGTTGAACAGGTGTTTGTATTACTAAAAACTAAATCAAGTAAAATTTTACTGGGATGTGTCTACATTCCTCCTGGATCCAGCATCACAGTCTACCGAAACCACATTGATGACCTCGAAACCTTTAAAAATAAATACCCTGGTGCCAGAACAATTTTATTTGGTGACTATAATACCCCTAGCATTGATTGGATGAATAAAAACTCTTATAACAACTTAAGCCTACCAGAAAATGCTCGTGAAATAATAGATATGGCGAACTTACTCGCTCTACATCAAGTCAATCAAGTCTACAATACCAATAACCGGCTGCTGGATTTAGTGTTCTGTAGTGATCTCTCAATTCACATTGTTAAATCAGTTGACGAGCTCCTCCCCCTATACTCCCACCACCCCGCTTTAAGCATAACCATCTTGATGAATAACTCACCAGACGACACAACTATTCTTCCTAACTTTACTTAAAATTTTTCCAAAGCTGACTATCCTAATATGAACCAATATCTTACAAATGAAGACTGGTCATTTCTTCACCTCAACAATAATATTAACTACAATCTTGAAATTTTTTACACAATTATCAACAGGGCCATTGAAAACTATGTACCACTTTCACATTTCAAAGAAGCGAAGCTCCCGAAATGGTTCAACAGCGAGTTAATCAACCTGATTATTTGCAAAAAAACTGCACACAAAAACTTTAAAGAATCTAAATCCCTTAATGACTATAAGTTATTTCACAATTACAGAACTCAATGTAAAAAACTGTCAAAAAAATCATATTATAATTATATAAATGGAATCGAAAAATCTAAACCCTCTAATATACAAAACTTTTTCACACATGTAAACTCTCTTAGAAAAAACAAACAAGGTTTACCCATTTCAATGCACTTCAAAGATAAGAGTAGCACTGATATGAAAGTTAAGGTTAACTATTTTGCTGATTACTTCAAAAGTGTATATGACGAAGATATTCCAGAAAATTACATACCACCACCTTCCCTTATTGAGAGCATGCATATCCCTGCTGTACACATCAATATAAACGACGTTAAATCTAAAATTAAATCTCTAGACAAAAACAAAAAGGCCGGACCTGATAACGTGCACCCCAATATTCTCATAAATTGCATTGCTTCACTGGCTGAGCCGATTTGTCTTTTGTTTAATCAATCGCTTGATACAGGTTGCTTCCCGGACATTTGGAAACGTTGTTATCTAACGCCTATACTAAAAAAGGGTAATAAAAGTGATGTCACTAACTATAGACCTATATGTAAACTATCTATAATTCCGAAACTTTTTGAAAAATTACTTCTTGATAAAATTTCCCCATATATTATCCATCTCATTGTTCCAAATCAACATGGATTTTTGTCTGGCAGGTCAACTCTGACAGATCTCTCATTATATAAAAACTTTATATCAAACGCATTAGCTAACAAAACTCAAGTCGATGCCATATACACAGATTTTATCAAGGCCTTTGACAAAGTGTGCCATAAAATTCTACTGGTTAAACTACGTAAGCTCGGTATTGACGGAAAACTTTTAGACAGGTTTGCAAGCTATCTATCTGATAGAGTTCTACTTGTAAAAATTAATTTGTTCTATTCCAATCAATTTATAGCTACCAGTGGTGTACCTAAAGGGTCCCATTTAGGCCCAATTTTGTTTTTACTGTTCATAAATGATATTGTTGACATATTTGATAAAGATGTGGATGTATTGCTTTTTGCAGATGATTTAAAAATATTTAAAATCATCAAAACCGCTGAAGATTGTGCCTGTCTACAAAATAATTTAAACAAATTAATTAGTTGGTGCTCTATTAACAAACTTTATCTGAACATAAATAAGTGTTATTCAATAAGTTTTTACAGAATAAGTCAACCAATTATTCATCCTTATGAACTTAACAACTCTACCCTTACCTCTGTCGCAGAAATTAGTGACTTGGGCATAACTTTCGACTCTAAATTAAACTTCATATCCCATATAAACTCAATCTATAATAAAGGTATCAAAATGCTTGGCTTCGTTCTTAGAAATTCCAGAGGTTTCAAGAATATTTCAACTTTAAAATTTTTGTATACATCCTTAGTACGTAGTCAAGTCGAATATAACTCCTCGATCTGGTCCCCCCATTTTAAAATACATTCAGATGCAATCGAAAAAATTCAACACAAATTCTTAAGACACATTAATTTTAACCTCGGTATTCCCATTGAAAACATAAATTATAATTACTTGATGAAAGAATTAAATTTACTAAGACTGTCAGATCGAAGAATTATATCCGACTTAATATTAATGTTCAAAATTGTAAATGGTAGAATAGACAGTCCTGATCTAACTAAGCTCATTGAATTTCATATTCCCACGAGAACTACTCGTTCTAAAATCCTTTTCAAATGTAACAATAATCGGACTGAGTATACGAAACACTCACTTTTACCTAGGTTGCATGAAGTTACTAATAGATATGCAGATGTGATAGATCTATTTAACTGCACGGAACATAGGTACAAGACGGCTATGCTATCATATTTTTTTAAAGACTATTAATTTTAAATAAACGAAGACAATATAAGCGAAACTCAATCGAAAATCTGGAAACCGAAAAATCAGAAAAACATATTGACACCTCTGGAACAGATGTATATGTTTTTCTGATTTTTCGGTTTCCAGATTTTCGATTGAGTTTCGCTTATATTGTCTTCGTTTATTTAAATATTACAATTTGAGGTTTTTACTCATAAAGTTAAAATAAAAATAATTTTTTTTTTTAAAAACTATTAATTTTATTTGTATTATAGATTTTTGCATGTAAATGTATCTCTGGTGTCACTTCCCAATGTATCGTCACAATTAACTATTATACATACACTGTTTTACCATTACTAATATTTTGAATATGATTTTGTGACATGTAATTAATGTTTATGGCATACTTATACCATTTATATTAAATAAATAAATAAATAAATTCACAGCAAAAGAGTACATAGACGGAAATGAATCAAAATGAATTTAAAAATAAAATGACATGTAGAAAATGAAGATACGTATGGCAAATAGGACGGCACACCACTCAACAGTACATACGAGTATACAGGAAAGTTCAAAGAGTTTGAAAAAGAGGTAATTGGGACTGGTTTTTCCTCCATTAACCGGCTAACATTTTATTATTAAAGTCCATAGAAACAGTGGATATTATTTTCTACTTCAAATGATTTACAAATAATGTTTTGCCCGTCGGGTGACCCTTTTCAAGCGTGATTAAAGATTGATCAAATTCTCTCCGTGTTCGATTCAATTGGAGCTCAAATTGTTTTTTTATTCCGAGAAATAAAATCTAGGGCCAAAATTCGGAGACTGTGGGTTTCGAACCAACTCTAGCCCGGTGAGTACAGCAAAGTTTCACAAGTAAACGCACTTAATAAAAATAACTGAATGTGTTCATCTAAGGTGTAGGAAAAAGATTCTCAACCTTTTTGAAGCCGGGAGATTTTTTTTTAGATTTTCCTCAGGCCTATGTCATCTTAGGGGATGCTGTGTGGCGAGTATTTTTAAAGAAAAGAAGAAGCGGAAGTTCTGGGAAGGAAAAAGCTATGAGAGACGGGTCGGAATCCCACTGCGATAAAAGGCGATGTTCCGAAAAAATCTTGCTGGAGAGGCCAAAAGTTCTCCCTAAACCAGCCTCTCCCGATCAATTCAATTGGTGGGCAATTTAATTTTCTTACCCCTGTGAACTCGGGCACCCCTACTAAGTCACAAAACAAAGCAAACCACTTGGGGTGACCTATGGCAGAGGTTTTGGTAATCCAATAAATGTTTCCCGGGGCGGCGATACCCATACCCGCCTCTCAAATTATAAACTTTATCATACTTTTTGTCTTAATTTCCATAAATATCGACGTCTAGCAAGAAACTTGGAATAATTTTTTTTGTTCGTTCCTCATACCATTAAATCAGAATAAACCGATGAAATCAGATTATCAGATTAAATTTGTCTTACGAAAAAGATTTTTTTTCACCATATTTGTTAATTTAAATTATGTAAATAATAATCATTTTCAAAATCCTAATTACGGTAATCGACCAAATTTTTATTCGCTATCGACCACTTGGGAATCCCTGGTGTAAGAGAACAGAACGGATTTATTTGCAGTAACTTGGCAGTAGCACTTTTCTTCGACATTTTAAAAGGAAAACTTAAATTAGATTACCACAAGTAGGTTCCCGTGTAAGACGTTTAAACTTTTATTAATGTTTGATGGCAAAAGGGACAATAATTGAAAAATATAGCGATAAAACGTCCGCGATGCATTTAATAAAATATACGATGGTAGTGGAATGGAATGATGTAGTTTGCTCTATTGCTAATATTTTTTCCGTCCTCTCAACACTCATAAATGATTTTTACTGTACAAACATAACATGTTAATTTAGGGAGGCTGGTACCGGTAACGCCGTCCCGCGAACCATTTTTTGGATAAGACTCCTGCCATAAGTCACCCCAAGCGGTTCGCTACGTTTGGTGACTTGCGGGGTACCCGGTTCATGGGGTGAGGTTTGTCTAGGTCTTGACGGCAGATGCTTTCGTCCACTAACTGCGTCGGGAATCGGATCGGGAGAGACTGGTTGAGCGAGACTTTTTGACCCATCGTCTTGCACCACAGGGGAAGGATGGATTCATACATCCGTCACTTCTGAACAGATTGACCACTAGATTCCTACACACCCCTCATTTTTTTTCACTAACGTCCTACCTTTACGTATAACCAAATTACGTGGAAAAGGTAATTTTATGTACCTATTTGTGTGTGAGTACATCTGTAAAACGCAGCATAAGATATGATTTCCTTGCATATACCCTTTTGTCACTGTCTGTCTGTCAGTCCTCTAGTCCCTTCGCGACTTCTGCATCCATTCTCCGTTCATACTCTTTTTCTCTCTCTCTCTCTCTCTCTCTCTCTCTCTCTCTCTCTCTCTCTCTCTCTCGCCTTGGCCTCCTGCAACATTCGCCTCCAGCTCCTCCAGTTTGTTACCTGGAGAAGTTGTGTTGCATCCCCTCTTACCTCGTCTTCCAACCTCAGTCTGGGACTTCCACTTGGGTGTCCAGTCAAAATTATTTTTGGGACGCGTTTATCCGGCATTCTCTGTACATGCCAAGCCCATCTCAACCTGAGGAGTCTCGTATGGGCTGAGATGCTAGGGGCCTTCTCCGTTCATACTAGACACGAGAAAATACAAGTCTTATTAGCTACCCCCATTTTGGCCGTCACAGCGATATGAGCGGCTGTTGAATGTTGTGTTGTCCTGTACTAATATTTAAAAACATTTAGTACTTAGCATTTCGCATTTCATCATTTTTTTCTTAACTTCCACTCATTTACCCCTAACTTCAAAGTCTATGTCACCTTTCTTCTAAATATTTCAATGCAATTTTGTCTATGTCTCATTTATCTGTGGTCATTCTGTGACTTCCTCTTTAATGTTTATAAAAATCTAGAATTCATTTCTTGCAAATCATTCTCCAAGTTGAAGCGATAGAACGTAGAACTAGGATCGAATCTCTGTGAAATCGCTATTCATCTGAATTAATAGTTTTACAACAATGTCCAGCATAGAACATAAGTGTTTTTATTACAAAAATGACACCTCTCAAACCACAACATCTCTCTCTCTCTCTCTGTACGCATCCCTTGGTTTGGAAAACGAAGGCAGTCAACAAAGCAGCTCACCTTACAACTGACAGCAGACTGTCTGGAGACCAGACCCTGGGATCGTTCAGCGGCGACTCTGAAAAAGTTCACAGCTCATCTTTTGAGATGCGGAATATATGTTTATTGTCCTGAAGAAGGTTGAGTTCAACCGAAACCGGTCGACAAATATAAATAAAAATAAAGTGGTTTCTAAACAAAGTACTTATTTCATTCTATAAAAAAAATAATCAAAGTCAAGCATGAAATTCTATTTCGTAGTTACTTCTCGATGTTAAAGTAAATTCATATGGACCAAAAAAATCGAGTGCAGTCTTACACGCGGTAGAAGCGAAACTTTACCAAAACAATCTCAACCAATACTTAAAATGTGAGGTCATAATTAAAACGACCAATGAGCGCAAATCTATCGTAATTTCCGTTTCATATCTCAACCAATAGGAGCCTTTAAAAGTGACATCATAATTAAAACGGGCAAAGAGCGCAGTTGATGCGTTGCAGGTGCAGTAATCGTCATATCCGTTTCATCCGAAATCCGATTCACAGCGGGGCTGTAGAAGTTTCACTTCAATGATTATAATTTACTTTCACAATTAATTTACGTCAATAAATATCCAGAGAATGGATTTATTCATTAAGATGTTTATTTTCAAACCAATTTTAGTAATCAAGTATCGTAAACTACCTACTGTACTTTAAAATAACCGCAACATAAAAATTAACCTCGACCAAAGTCTTTAAATCTCTCCCGAACTTAAACCCGTTTATGTATAGGTATCTACCTAACTGCTTGAATAATAAATTAGTGTCATTGCAAATTGAAAGTAAGTACTGCTTACCCTGGTACCCACACACAGAGAATAAGCAGGCATTTTAAAGATGAAATATTTATTATTATTTATAAAAATCAATTTAAAAAACTTTGGTGAAACTGAGTAACTATAAAAAATTAATCAGAGATTTGGGTGCCAAACACTTTTTTAATTGGTTTTAATAACCAGGGAAACAAAAAATGGCAATTGACAAAAGTATTGTAATTGGTAAGTGCCCCTTGTCGCGATTGATTTTCCGAGTAAATCGGTTTTTACCGACAAAATTAATTATTAAAAAATTTTAAAATTTGGCAGGTATGTGTTATTGTCTTCAGTGTCTTAACTGCAGTTTTAAAGTGTTTTTGAACGATTTTTTGTTACATTAACACCACACAAGAGGCCCTGAGAAAAATAATTTTTCTCAGAGCTGGTGTCACCTTTGGGGATACTGTGGAGGGTCTTTTTAATGAAATGAAGGAGATGAAGTTCTGGGAAGAAAAAGGTATAAGGGGTGGTTGGTAATCCAGGGCTCAGTGTGTCCACTGTCCAGGAGTGAGAGACGTATGCATCCATCGGTGACCGGACAACTCAGAATCAATTGAAAAGTTATTAAAAGTGATGAAAAAATATACATAAAAACCGAGAGTGCAATTGACACGCGGTAGAAGTGAAACCCTCAGAAAACTAAAGTAGACAGTAGTGGGTAGGCTGCGAAGCACCGCACAAAGAGGAGACCGATTATACTTTAACATTCTCTCACAGGCTAAATTCTGTACATATATTTGTTTGTCTTTTTTTTGTGTCGCTATTTTTCGTTTTATCGAGTTTCAAATCACAACGGTGCTAAATAAGTTTTAACTTCAAAATCGGTTATACAGGTTACGTTAGGTTAGGTTTTGGGCTATTTTTCAATATGTTTAGAGGTGTTGAGTTGGGTTGATTCTGAGTTGTCATGGAACCAAACCAATCCCTCCCTCTGCGGTGCAAGATAATGTGCCGAAAAAGTCTCCATAAACCGGCCTCTCCCGATTCAGTCTGCAATGCAGCTGGTGGATAGGCGCTTCCTCACCCGTCGAACCCGTGCACCTCTGCTAAGTCACCAATCGTAGCGAACCGCTTGAGGTGACCAATGGCAGAGGTGTTGTTATCCAATAAAGATTCCCGGTGCGGCCGTACCCAACCCGCCCCCCATATTGTGTGATGTAGATGTCACAAAAAAATAAAAATAAAAACGGAAACTCTTGCAAAAGTGTTTTAGTTTCTTCAGAAAAAAATATTATAAAATTTGATTTATTTTAAAATATTAAAAATTAATTCGATTTCTACGCAATAAAAATATATTAAATGTGACTCATGAAAACAGAAAGGTTAGATCTGTTGTTACTTGATTGTTACATCATTACATAGTATAAAATGAAGTCGCTCAAAATGTATGTGCGCGTTAATCTTTTAAAATACGCAACGTATTTTCATACGGTTTTCACCAATAGATAGAGTGATTGAAGAGGAATGTTTATATGCATAATAAATGTAAATTATATTAGAGAAAAGCCGAAAAATTCAAAGAAAACCTATTTTTGTGCGATTTAAAACGGCTGGCGGGCCGTACTATAGTCACTTTTGAAATTCGTTCTACGGAAGAAATTGGAAAATAGATGTCCTAGAGTTGTAACAGTTTAACTTGTTATTTTATATAAAAGAGTTATTGCCTTCTGCCTTTTCACAGTTGAATTGTATGTTACGATAACACCTACAAGGTGTTCGTGGAATAAATGCTTGCGTTCGAACCCCAGCCTCACGGCAAGAAGCCCGTCGTGTCACGGAAGTTGTTCAACCACAGTAACCTGATTCCAATAACTTATCATGTTGACATTTTTAAGCACTCCCTACTTTCGACTGTCACCAAGTCGCATTTAAATTTTTCACTTACTTTATTGCGCTCGAAATAAAGCACTCAAATTTCTCTCCCGATGAATATTGACATTTTTTTAAATTAGCTCAAAACAGGAGGCCCTGAGGAAAGCTCAAGTCTAAGTTAATGTTTCTTTACGAAACCACTTTTAGGTGAGTAGCATAATAAATCAAAAAATCTAGGAACTCTATAGTACTTACCTGTGGGTGCATATGAGGAGGAAATTAATTATTTAGTGTTTGAGTGCATCTATTTTGACTTGAATAATAATCTTAATATATAAAAAAGAACGTGTCTTTGTTTGTCAAGGAGGGGAGCGGAAGTGAGAAGGCGGGGAAGGTTAAGGGGGAACACGTGAGGGGAAAGGGTCGCGTCAATGGAAAGGTTGGCAGAAGGGGAACGGGACGAATTGGAAAGGACACGCAGGAAGAAACAATTTATTTATTAAGTGGCAACGCATCGCATGCCGGGAACTTGCTAGTACTGAATAAAATAATGTTTTATTATCTCGTAAAAAATATGGTTCTATGCCAACTCAGAATGAAATTAACTCAGAACCACCTCAGAAAGGTCATTAAAAGCTATGAAAAAAATATTTTAAAATAGCCGGTGGCCCTAACCTAACTTAACCTATTTAATAAAAAATTTTATCATCATTCATGATCTTTCTGAGGTGATTCTGAGTTGGTTTCTTTCTGAATTGGCCGTTCATCAAAAAATATATGATGATGGCCTCACTGGGATCTCCCGCGCAGATGATTTTTTAAATGTTTTATTATTTATTTATTTTCTCGCCAACGATCAATAATTATAGTTTTTTCGTTATTTGTTTTTGGGTGTTATGCCGTGTTGTGCTACCTCCTTCTTTAGCCAACGTTTCAACGACAGCGTTGCGGTGTCCATCATCAGAGCAGATCCGACAGATCCGGCAGATCCGGCAGATGTGTCCGGCAGACCTGTCATATCTGCCCCGATGATGGACACTGCAACGCTGTCCAAAACGTTAGCTAAAGAAGGAGGTAGCGCAGCACGGCATTACACCCCAAAAACAAATAACGAAAATACTTTTGGCCGTGAAAATCTAAAAACGTATCCAATTATTATAAAATTAACATTTTCAATTTGAATCATTATCACACCATTCTTTGGGCAACGATAAGTTTAAATTAAAAGTACAGGTAAAACAAAGAGGACTAAAATCAACATATTTTAGAGTCAATGCATAAGTCAGAACATGACGCAATAGTTACAAAGTGACTCTATGAGAGGATATCATCAGATTTAAGCAAGTATACGTTCCTTCTGAAGGTAGTGATTGAATAAGAAAAAATATTTCAGTCTTCACTATCGCAGTGTTTATTATAAAATCGAGTCATTCTTGGCATCGACGGTTTAAAAAAACTACGATAAGTATCGATCCAAAAGGTTTTAGGGTTTCTCTGAGAAGTTAGTGAGTCTAACAGCGTAGTTAACATGCTAAAATTTAATAGTATGAAAAATATGAAATAATTATAAATGTATTGTGTAGTGAATTATTCTAAATAATTGTTAAGTACATTGCGTACTATTTTTAGTCCAGTTGGGTGGTTTCGGTGATTGTATTTGGTGTTAGTATTTTTAAACGACTTCAAAAAGGAGGAGGTTCTCAATTCGACTGTATTTTTTTTTAATGTTTGTTACCTCAGAACTTTTGACTGGGTAAACCAAAATTGATGATTCTTTTTTTATTTGAAAGCTGGTGCTTCCCTTGTGGTCCCATTTTTATTTGGTCCAGTTCTGACAATGGCATCCACAAGAAAACCATATGAGTCTTAAATTTGCATTAAGTATGTGCGCGACAAATGGACAAATAACTCAATATCACGCCAACCGATTTCGAAGATTCTTTTTTTATTGGAATGGATGTACTTCAAGGGTAATTTAATGAGAGTTTGGTTAGGTTCTGATTATCGGATCCATGACAAATTAACGAAACTCGGCCTAATCTCTTAATTTGACCCTAACGTCGTTATGGTCAAATTATGTCTGTCTCATATGAGCAGCATGTAGGTTTACGCATATTCAGACAAATTAGTAAGTGTACTTCAGATTCACTAAAAATCAAAAAATAAACAAAAATTTTAACAAAACAAAAAACACCTACCGGATCTGCCCTGATGATGGACACTGCAACGAAGTCCGAAACGTTGGCTAAAGAAGGAGGTAGCGCAACACGGCATAACACCCCAAAAACAAATAACGAAAAAAACAAAAAACTACTTAAAAAAATGCACTAAAAAGTAAAAAAATAATTTCGTATTCTTCTACAACTTCATAATCAACTTACTTTTTCTAATCATCAATATGTAGGTACGATTGTTACTTTTGGAGTCGGTGGTGTCAGCAAAGGTACCCGGCCCAGCGTGTTCACTTGATAGCTCCCCTCCCGCCGCGGCCCCGGTCTCGCCTCGTCAAGTCGCTTGTGCGACACAAGCACACCTCACCTATAACTACGTATGTAGTTACAAACCTACCTTGACTGACACCGACTCCAAAAGTAACAATCGTACCTACATATTGATGATTAGAAAAAGTAAGTTGATTATGAAGTTGTAGAAGAATACGAAATTATTTTTTTACTTTTTAGTGCATTTTTTGAAGTCGTTTTTTTGTTTTGCTAAAATTTTTGTTAATTTTTTTTTACTTCTTATTTCCCTGTGTTTTGTATCCAGCTTTTTATTTGAAATTTAAATGTTTACAGTGTTTTTGTGATTTTTGAATGAAAGTAGGATCTTATTGCACAGTTGAGTACCATTGTACAAAAACTTTTTTAACCCAGATGTTGTATATTTGTAGTTGTACGCTAGGCGAGAAACTATAACATACTTTGGCCGGAATTTTTTTCCAATAACACTGGATATTATAATCCTATGTCTAGAAAATCTCAATTATTTATTTATTTTCAGGAAATCAACAGTTTACATTTTTCCAGTTTGTACATGTTTGTGTAGCCAAAATAAAACCAATTATGGATTTCCTCCATGTGACTTTACCTCTGATTAAACAGCATAATAACAAATTTTAAACAATAAAATTTATAATAAAGGAGTATAAGTATATAAAACTAAATTGTATAAAAGTGTATAAAAAATTTTATAAAACAAAATATTAAGTATATAAAACTAAAATTTACATAAAAATATCAATACATTGGTAACCATAAGAAGCCAGGTTGTACATATAAATAAAATCATAACAGAATTAAAGTATAAACGATAGAAACATAGACACAACATATTCATGAAACATCACAGAAATGAAATAATTATACAACTTTCTTGCTAAAACACGAACCAACATACATTTTTTGCGATATTGTTTATTTCAAGAAATATCTACACGATTTCTGTACCTGAAAAAAGTCATATTTTTAATTTTCATACAGAAATCTTTTATTTTTTATCTTATTTTAGTACATTTTTGGGAAATTTGTTTTTTTTGTGATAATATTCAGATATTTTATTCATTTTCATATATTTTCTTCATATTGGTGGCGGCGAACGTCCAATAACGGGCGATTTTGCTTATAAGAAATAATATTACATAATTTTTTTATTGTAATAATATAAAGAACATGAGTTACATTTATAATATTTTTTTATAATAGTTTCAAACATGGGGCCCTGAGGAAAATATTTTCCCTTAGGGCCTATATAATCTTTGGGGATTCTGTGTGGAGGGTTTTTTAAAGGAAAGGAAGGAGGGGAAGTTCTGGGAAGGATAAGGTATGAGAGGTAAGTAGGAATCTGAGGGTCAGTGGATCCAGGAATAACGGACGTATGAATCCATCCCTCCCACTGCGGTGCAAGGCGATATTCCAAAAGAGTTCTGCTTGAGAAGTAACAAGGTCTCCCCAAACCAGTCTCTCCTGATCCAGCTTGCCACGGCAAGCTGGTGGGCAAACATATCCGCCGCCAAGACCCGGACAAACCTCACCCCATGAACCCCATATATTTTACAAAATATTATATTTTAGGTCATCATTAGTCGTTGGGTCTCTTCAAGACCAATGTTCATTCCTTCCTCTCCTCAAAAAGACCCTCCACACAGCATCTCAGATGACATAGGCCCTAAGGGAAATTATTTTCCTCAGGGCCTCCTGTGTGGAGTTAATGTTAAAAAAAATGTATACCTTATCAGAAAAGAGGAGCTCTTATTCCTGATAAGGGAGCCTTGTTTCTTACTTAGGTTGTGGGTAATAATATATTTTGTAAATATTTACATTTTAATGTACTTAATTTTTTTTTTTGAAAAATTGTTTCATTTTATTTATTTGTTCTGATTGGTTGATGATACAGCGCAATTCGGAACGGAGCTTATTTTAGTTTTTTATAGGAGTATTGGCCCGCTGTTATAGAACTGTTTAATTTTATATTTATGTGTTTGTTTTTGTGAATGTACAAATATGAATGCTGCAGACGCGTTAGTCTAGGGACTACAAATATTTTTTTGTGTTACTACAAGCATGTTCATGTTCAATAAATGTCCTGTTTTTTTTCAAATAAATAAATACGAATAGTTATTTCTAGTGTTTATGAATGTAAAGGAGTATTATAGAGTAGGAGTAGAACAGCGTTGTTTAATTGTCATCAAGTTAGTTGAGGATTTCGTCAGTGCATCAGTGAATATTATAATAAACTCTTAAGAGTGAAAATTTTATCTCATGGTAAGACTATTATATATTGAAAAGATTTATGAGAAATTTGTGGAGTTTACACGTATGTACTCACGGACACAAATACTTCATTTTACGATTCTGTGAAAATATATTATTACAACTGCTATTACACAATTAATTCAACAATGGTCACACACCAAAATTAAACCAGCCATTTATTCGACATACTCCAGCACAAAACATGATCACAAAATTAAATTCGCTTATCGTCATCCGCTCACACAAGAACGTATTGAAATAACGCTTTACTTCTTTTCAAGTAGGTTGCTCATTGCTAAGGAACGTGATCCCCTCTTCAATTTCCATGATGAACAAGGTTCCTCCACTTCTCGAGGTCCTGCGCTGCGTGGAAAGCTGCGGACACCGTCATACCGGACGCCAGAGATACTTGGTCACTTCAGCGCATTGGCGACCTTCCTCTGACTCTTCTGTCTTCCACTTTGCCAGTGATTGTGAGTTTCTCCGAGTTGTAGTCCTTAGTTTGGCGAGCAACGTGTCCAAAGTACCTTTAGGTTGTAGACAGATATTTGAAAGCCCATTGTGGAAACCTAGCTCTTACAGAATGGACACGTTTGTGCGTCTGGTTGTCCATTGAATCATTTTTAGAGTTTTTCTCCAACGCCACATTTCGAGAGCGTTTATCGGCTTTCTTTTATTCTTTCTTTTCTTTGAACTCTTTACAATACATCGCATATAAGTAACACGACGCATTTTACCTAGAGAATTAAAGTTTCCAGTAGCGAACAAAAAATTTGTACTTCAAACAGCTTTATAAACAATGACGCTTTCATTATATATATTTTTTTAAATTTGTATATATTTCTTCATGTATACCACGCTTATGATCTTGATGAATGTATCTACATACCTGCACCTTCCCTCCATGTGATTTTTCTGTACCTTATAACAACTCCAACTCCGTCTGTAATCATTTGTTTACTCCTCCCTAATGTTTATAATTCATTGGGAATAATATGTATAATATAAAAATGAATCGCTGAATTTGTTGCTAAGAGCATAACTTTCGAACGACTGCACCAAATTGGATAATTCTTTTTTTTTCTGTGTTCGTTATTATAAAACAAAGTTTTTATAAAACTTCAGGTGAGCTCTGACATTATGAAATTTGTATAAAAAAATTGCTATTGGTGGCACGCGAGGAAGCGGCTATTGCTATGGAAAGCGGGGGAGAGGAAGAGATGGGGGATGGGAACCAGGGAGGGGGAGGGGAACCTGGGAGGGGGGTGGTGGACCTGGGAGGGGGGAGCGGAACTCGGGAGGGGGGTTCGCGGGACGGGGTAGGGGGGGGGGGGAGTGAAGTGGGGAGAGGGAAGGTGGAAGAGGCAGAGTGGGAATCCCTTAATACCATGCGAGCGAAGCCGCAGGAAAAAGCTAGTAATATTATAAAAATGTTGTTTGTTAAATTTAAAAAAGTATACTATCACATAAAATAAATTTTAAAAATTAAGCATTACATCTAGTAACATATTTTCATGCTAACGAGTGCATGTGCAGCACGTGGTTGCGTGTACCATCTGACAAACCACGAGCCGCGACCGCTGGGTGATAAATGGGACTTAAAACGAATAACCGTCGGCCAAAAAAAAACTACAAATAGGCTCGGTGCAGCGCGCATGATACCTTATTCTGATTAGCGTATTACGGAGCTTGCGGAGAAGCATACTTTTCAATGAGTTTAACTATAAACGATATTGGAACAAGTGGAACATAATATACTAAGTACGTCAATTTAGGAGAAACTCGTAACACCGCCGCTCCGTAAACCATTTATTGCATAACCAACAGCGCAGCCGTAGGTCACTTCAAGTGGTTCTCTACGTTTGATGACTTCGTAGGTGTGCGCAGGGTTCATAGGGGAAATCTGTCTAGGTCTTGGCCATGGCGGATGCTTTTGCCCATCTACATCGTGGCGGACCAGATCGGGAGAGATCGGGAGAGAGGGAGACCTTTTGAGCTCTCGACCAAATGCTTTGCACCGCAATGAGATGGATAGATTCATACGTTCATCACTCCATTTTTCTTTCCCAGAACTTCTTCTACTTCCTTTCCCTACAAAGACTTTCCACAAAGCATCCCCAAAGATGACATAAGACCCGGGGGGAAATATTTTCCTCGGGGCCTCCTGTTTGGAGCTAAAAAAAAACTGTTTTGTTTAGCTTCGTCCTTTAATTTACACACATAATTGGTTTTTAAATAGATTGGGCGTTTGAGTATCAGCTCACCATTAAAAAAGTGTGCAAGAATTTATTTAATTACCTACCTGTTAGAACCTACACATATCCTAATAAATTATTCTTATTTATCATAGAACCATCGACAAGTTTGACGAATGGAAAGAATTTGAAGGTTAAAAATCACGCGAAAAGTTTTCGTGATCAGTGTATTTAGGTAGTTAAAATTATCAGGTAATTATGGCCCAGTTTCTCAACTCCAATTTAATATTAGATGGGGAATTAAGTTAACAAAACGCTAATCTAGCCGGAGAACTTTCAGCATTCCACTTATGCTGCCCTTAACCCATTTAATCACAGAAGACCATATTTGACCCAGCTCACATAGGTCTCACAGAAATCGTTGTCATCCTTATTAACATATTGAGAAGTATGATCTCAACAAGAGAAAACAACACGCTTTATATTCAAATCTAAAAGTTAACCACAAAATAATTAAAATTGTACCTTTATGAAACCAAAGTTTCCGATGGCAATTTGAAAAAAAAATATATGAAAATGAATTTTTTTAGAAATATTTTTTTATTAAAACCTAAGGTTACAATAACGCTTATTTCATTTGTCTAACAAAATATGTGCGTGTTTTTTTTTGCGTTATCAGTAATATTAATTAGAAAAAACATAAGGTGAGCCGTTTTAAAAACTTTTTAAATTGTGCATTAAAAAATTTTATATTTAAAAAATAACATGGTCATTTCCAATAATAAAATTTGAAAGCATATACCATAACCTTTTTGAAAACAGTTTTTAGTTTATACATTCACAAATATTCCATTTATTTGGATTTTATTGCAAAGAAATATTTTTCCCTTGATAAAATCACCATCATAATCATCTTCTTCTTCCCTTATCCTATTCGGGTCGGGGATCCACTGCATCGACAAGGCACAAGGCTCCTCCATACGTCCGTGCCTTGTGCTGCTTGTTCGGCCTCCGTCCATGGCAGTCCCATCCTCTCCTCACACAGTTACTAGAGCTGCCTCGCCCAAATGTGTCTGGGGCGGCCCACTGGATGTCTATCCTCTGGAATCGCACTCATTATTTTCCTCGAAATCCGGTCATCAGACATTCTTAGTACATGCCCAAGCAACCTCAGTTGCGATTTTTCTATGAAGAGTAACAGTGGTTCGATGTTTAGATCGTCTCGTATCGTCGAGTTTCTTATATGATCCCATTTCATAACCCCTGCCACTCCTCTCAAGTACCTCGTTTCCGCAGCTTGGACTCTAGAGTATGTTCTTTCGTTTAGCATCCATATCTGGTGGCCGTAAGTGAGCGTCGGGCGGTATACAGTTTTGAACACTGCCATCTTTGTCTTTATACTGAGCTCGGCTTTCCTTATCACTAAGCTGAAGAGACGACGCAATACACCGCTTGCCGCTCTAATTCTTCGATCAATTTATCCGTCTTGCCATCCATCGCTGGAGAATTCAACCCCGAGGTATTTGAATCTGTCCACCTGTTTCTCATTAGCGAGTACGTTGCACTAAGTTTATTCCTATGATAAAATACGCCCGAATTTTGAAGGTTTGCAGGCCGAAATTAGTACATTTCACTGACACACATGGCGCTAATATCCCAATGTGACGAACATGACAGCTCACGAAACTGTCATCATAAATATTAATAACGTAATACTCCATAGTCATAGTATGTGTAAAGTATTATTGGTGAACAGCATGCAAAGTTATAGTTTTATTTACTTGACATCTGCCTAAAGTGTTGTTTGCTAGTAATAATTTGATCGATGACAGCTGTTAATATTTTAATAATATAATTTATTCGATCATTGTTCAAACTGCTATTGTTTCAACCGAAAAAAAATATGGATCACAGCTTCAAATACCTTTGGAAATGGACTGTGAATACTAATAATGAAACGAAACCATTAATTATACCATTAATATTTAAGAAATTTCCATACGAATTTAAAGAAAATTGCTTTATAACGAAATTCTTACATATGTTAAAATCATGACTATTAGGGAGTAACCTTATGTATTAAATTTATATTTTGCTCACCCTCACCATGTACTAATTTGCAATTATGTTATTAATTACTAATGTATTATAATATACTCAACTGTCTAATGACATTTAAAAAAAAAAAAAAATATATATATATATATATATATATATTTTCTTTATTCACTTTTTTTCACCATAAAATACTGTCTCTGTATTACTATCAACATTGTGATATGCAATGTATATATAAACGTGTATAGTTAATATGCTGCTATATGTGTACGTTGTTGCCACGCTGATGCGTTTAGGATTATATCATATATTGTTTTAACTAATCTGTGGAACTAATCTCCTGCTGACAAGCTACTTTCAGTAGCTTAGCGGGTATAAATTCGCACTATATGTAACTTTTATACAATAATAAAAAATAAAAATAAAAACGAATTGGCTGGAATTGGGTGATAAATATGTTTGTAAAAAACTAGGAAAGCAAAGAAGAAAGCAACCAATCACTTACCACTGCGAAGGAGCACACAACATAATCACAAATATACTTTACATTGTTTATCCGCAGTACCTCGAGGTAGTTATTGTTACAACATCACAAATAAGTGTAAAATGATATTGTACTTTCGATATAGTCAAAAACCTTACTTTTAGTTCAAAAACGAGATAATGAATCTGAACTACACCAACAAGTTGCTTCCAAGGTGGACCCAATACTTCTTCTGTTTTTCAGAAAACAAATGCACTCGAATTCACTCTTCCCATTATTCCAAATTCAAAACGCTTTTCCAGCAAGGTGATGTGGTTAGGGAGGGTAGGTACTGGTAAATAATATCATTTCAAAACCAAACAGCTATAATGTTTTTAATGGGGGGAAATATTTTTTCCTGGAATCTGCCCGTTGCTTTGATTAAAATATGTATCAAATATTATGAGAGTCTAACTTAAAGCAATTCCTTTCGACACGCTTGTTTAAAAATATTGGCTTATAAAATCTGGGACAATTTTTGTGATATGTGTATATCAATATATATCGATATTTTTCAGGAATTATTCTGTACATAGGTACCTTTATTATTTTTAAGTACGTATTAGTTAATAGACTGCTCCCCAGTTAGACACGAAAATATTTCTCTACTAACTGTGCAATTGTATTACTTAATTAAGAATGTTATGGTGACCGGACAACTCAGAATCAACTCAACCCAACACCTTTAAAAAGTCATTAAAAGTGATTAAAATGGTTAAATAGGTTAAGTTAGTTTAGGTTATGGACTATTTTTCTATATTTTTTTCATAACTTTTAATGAATTTTCAGAAAGGTTTTCAGTTGACTTGATTCTGAGTAGTCATGGTACCGAATCTTATATATCATATTATTATTACTGTATGTTGTATGTTTGCTTCAAAATTTCAATGATGAAAATAAAAATAGTGAATAATAAAAAAACTAGTGTCCTTTAGACCACACGACTGAAGTAAAACTTCACTAACCTTTATTCCCTCTCAACTTCCGTTCGCCTCGCCCGATCACACTTTTCATAACGCTCTCGACGTGCGTTCACCAGCTTACTCCCAAAGTCAAGCGTGCGTAAAGGCCCGACCGTTCGCCTCGCCCGATCACACTTTTCGTAACGCTCTCATCACGCATTCACCGGCTTACTTCCCAAGTCAAGCGTGCGTAATGAAGTTTTATTTCAATAAAATTTAAACATACATCTATATCGCTTTAAGAACAATGGGTTACGAAAACTACCAAAAGGATTCATAATTAAGCCGTAAAGATTTAAAAATCCGAAGAAGCTGAAGGAAAATGAGGACCGGGAGAGATTAGTAAAATATTAAAGGTTATGTCAGAGAGCATCTGCATATTCCGGGTCACCAAAGACAAATTTTACTGAGCGCAAATATAAGAGTAGTTAATTATTGTATACTCGTATTTTGGAAAAAAGTACATAATTTGTACAACATTTTTAATGAATTTAAACGTATACGAAACGGGTAGTTTTTTTCATGTATTTGCTCACACAGGGTTTCAAACAAACTTTCCGCTTTGCTACTGGGGTCGTCTCTGATCTCGATTGAAATACGGACCAAAAATAATATTATGAAGCAAGCTCAGAGCGACTAATTTCACAGTTGAACCGAGCTTTCGGGAGTTGATGAAAAAGCGTGCATTAGTAGTTAATGATGACAAGCATTAGTCAATGTGAGATTACACACGAGTTACAAGACGTGTGCCGCTGTGTACGGATAGGACGAAGAGTTAAATAATTATACTGGAGCTCTTCGCGCCTCGCGCATGTTCCACTTAACTCGACCCATTCGTCTTGTCACTACAAATAGTTGGGTATTCGAGAGATAATGACTGCAAAATTAGAAACATTATTTGTTCAGAGGAGTTAAGTTCTTTTTTAAATAGCTTTGCTTCTTGTAGATAGTTACTTTGATGTTATGATGTCTTGAGAAAATACAACATACCTAGGTAGCTATTTTCAAACATTTCATTAACACTTCGGCAATAGGTCGGAATTCGGCATTGCTACTGTTTGATCTTTTTCATTTGGGTGTTTTTTTTAAATTTATTTATTTCAATGCTGCTGCACCTGAGGAAATTATTCAAAAATAACTTGAGATCAGTATACACGTAAAAATGAAAGATGAAATAGGAATTGGACATAAACTGAAACAGAAAATATCTCTATTGTTTGCATATCACTTTTTTGTATCGGGATTCTTGCACTTCCTTCCATCTTTAGCCAACGTTTCGGATATCCTTGCTTGTGGAAGCCTTGCTTGTGGTGAAGTGCGTGTTGATTTTTAAAAATTAAAAACGAACTGATGAGCTTTTACGTTATTTTACTTTTGCATGTTCATCTTTAAAGTCACAGTTGTTTTGCATTTTTTTTCCTTTCCAGCATCTATATGAATAGAATTAATGAGATTGGTCATTGGAATATAGAAGATATTTATACCTTTTAAGATGAAATCGTAATCTTGGACGGCGTCAAAATACGACCTGGTGTAACATGCGCTCTGAAAACGAAAACAGATATTCAACAGAGTTACATACATAATACACTTCGAACACCGAAATAACAACCAAATGGAGATTCCCATTTGTATTTTTGTTCTAATCACGGGTTGTATTGTCGCATTTTGCATTTGATCACGAATTCCCAAAATTTATTACTAACTATCGCGTCGCACGCATAAAGGTCAAACATATATAAACTAAAGAAATACAACAGTTTTTTTTCCATGGAAATTCAAAGTTTTCTTTTGGTGGATGTGGTAGCAAGGAATGGCGCCTATATATCGGAACTACGTGTCCGACAAAACTTAAGCGATAGGCAGCTTACTCTAAGGTCAGCAGATCTAGATAGTACTAATAGTTTAATCGAACTTTCTAGGTCAAATCGAGCCGTTTATTATGATTGATCTTTTCGTGTAACTGGCCCACTCATTTGGAACAAACTTCCCTCAGCTCTTACTAATATCCAGAACTTGGCTGAATTCAAAAGAGCTTTAAAAACAAACTTATTTAAAAAATCAAACCTTTCATGAATTTTAACTCGTTTTCAATCTACTATAATAAGCCATGTTCCTCAAGTTTCTGGTAATTGTTTGGTTTCGATTACCTCCTTACTATAGTTTTATGTGCACTCTGTTATTATTTCTAAACGTAAACTGCCTCTTATTCTTTATAATAATTTAGTTTTAATGAGTCTTTTTGTTAATATTGTTCTTTAGGAATTGCTTTGTATATACTGTATATTCTTTGTTTCACACTCTTACTATGTGCACTTTGTTATTATTGTTTCTAAACGTAAACTGCCTCCTATTCTTTATTTTAATTTAGTTTTAAGAATTCTTGTTGTTAATATTGTTCTTTAGGAATTGCTTTGTATAAACTGTATATTCTTTGTTCCACATTATTTAATCAATTCTGTATTTTGTAAGGACTCGTAAGGAACACTACAGGATTAATTTTAAGTTTATTTATAATTAAGCGCACTTGAAGTGAAATATCACAAAACTGCGCTATATAAATACTACGTTATATACAGTTAAAGAATAAACAGTTTATACAAAGCAATTCCTAAAGAACAATATTAACAACAAGAATTCTATATATAGAATATATAATTCTATATATAGCTGGAGACTTCTGACGTCACAACCCCCTGGGCAATGGGAATCTGAGTGATTCCGCTCAAACTCTATTGGCCCGTTGCGATGCTAGATGTACTGATGTAAATCGCACTTACATATTGGTGAATGCGACGCCAATGAAAGATATTCTATTGTGAAATTGCTGCTGTATTCACTGGCCACAAGTTCGATGATAAAAGGTGATAAAAATCTTTGAAATGGCGGCATGTTTGTGCTCCCAATGGGATGCAATTTATTTTACATTTTCGGTCTTTTACTGAAGCATTCCGGAGTCATTTAATGTTTCCAAAAATATATAAATAAAACAGCTTTCGTTAAAGAGAAGAACATATTCTGTCGATACCCAACTGCTGTGGATTTTATTAAAAACATGTAAACAAGGACAATGTTATAGGCGAACAAACTAAAAAATAAATTTTATAGTTTGTTCAATAAACATTTGGATTGGAAATAGGGTTAACGTTTTAACATAAAAGAATCAATCATTTGATCTGAACGCCCATTCTAAGAAATATTTGTTTGCTTGTACAAAGTATTCTCAGTAGTTCATGCTCCGATACCACTTCTCACCACTTAAGCTTTCTTTTTTATTTTCTTTTTAAAGTTAAGACGTTAAAGATTGTTTATAAATCTTCTGCAGAAACTTAAGCATACATATTACAAATAATCAAGTACGAATGTATCACGGATGAAACACGTCAAATTCTGATGTTTATGCGATCGTGAATCGTGAAGAACATAAATATGTCAATTCGTAGAAAAATTAACATGTAGGTTACAGTAAAATGTATTGCTAGATGAGAATTTTCATAAGAAGTCTGTCTGAGACTCGTCTTTAATGATTGGCAGACTGAATATCCAGTACAGCAAACATAAACAAATGTAAAAACTACCATTCACAAATGCTTACGGCATGACACAGTTAACTTTGCAGTCGTTTTTTATGCATCGAATTTGACCACCTGCAATTTTTTTCTGCATCAAGCTGACTTATATGTATACTATATATATCCAATTTTAAATTCATGTTAACGCAAATTTACTTTTTCCTCTCTACTTAAAACTATCGGTTACGGTTGGGTTCAATGGAAAATTCTTTACAAAGTCAAATAACATGTTTAAACGTTTTTAAAATACAAATTCACTCAGAGATCCGTAATATATTTATAAACCGGGTATGAAATTCCAAATGGTTGACTTTAACGAGCTTTCAATATACCACCGTTGTTTACCCTTCGTTCCATGTTTACTCCGAATAAAATTTATGTTAATAAATATTTCAATCCAGTTGTATTATTCACTGTTTGATATGCGTAATGCGTAGGAAATTCAAATAATGCAAACAAAAGATATGTCTAAAGTCGACAGTTACCAGTTGTTGTACCACAGTACCGACATAACAAGATACTGAAATGTCTTTAAGACTTATGATGGTTGTATATTAAGGGTATAATTGAAAAACTGAAATAGCAACCATTATTACAAAGGGTAGTTCATATTATCACAATGTCCGTTTTATAACCAACTGAATCGGATCATTTTAATGAATGTAACAATAACTTTGTGGTTATTCGTTGTAATTAAATAAAACAATTTTACTTTGTTTCATTTAAATTAATGGAATAAATTCGCACCCGGGCGATAATAATGGCACAAGTCCAAAAATGGCATTTTTGAATTAGGTATGCAGAAATGTTCGTGGATATCTTTTTTATCTTCGAAATAACGGCATAGTTAATTCTTAAAAATATTTTAGTGCCTTTAAAAGCGAAAATATCATTATTAAATTATAATATTTTAGTCAAGTTCAAGCGAAAATAGGGCATAATGAGAATTGTGCCTTTGTTACTGCGAAGTACATTAAACGTAAGAAGACATAAGTGAGCGAACTTCACGTCGATGTCGAGTTGTGCCTCTGTTTTTGCGAATGTCTTTGGAATTCTATGGTCTTAATTCATAGAATCAGTTCGTACCCGGGGGATAACAATGGCACAACTCAAAAAACCTCTTTTTTTCTGGAGAGCAGTTTGAATATTTAGTTGGAGTGTATTAAATTTGTTTATTAACAAATTAAAAAAAAAAACATTATTTATAAGATTTGGGTAACCGTTATACCTACTTATATCTGAGGCACAAATTCAAAATTTGCCTTAAATAGGTACCAAAAAAATGAGAGAAATTTTAAAAACTCAGATATGTAGATAATGAAATTGCGTAACGGTTACCCAAATTTTGTTAAAGAATGTTTTTTAATTTGTTAATAAACTGATTTAATACACTCAAGCAAAATATTCAATCCGCTCTCCTGAAGAAAGAGGTTTTTTGAGTTGTGCCATTGTCATCCCTCGGGTGCGAATTACTCTGAATTATTCTTGGAAATATAAGTCCTATATGCCGAAGAAAATCTACGTTCTGAAAACGTGGAGTTTTTTTATTTTTTTATAGTTAGATTTCAGCCTCAAAAATATCCAATTAATATATCAAGTCCAAAATGCTATCCTTATTCTACTGGTATTACAATGGAAGATGATTCGAGGAACTAGCATCATTGATCCCTTCGGCACCGGTGCATATTCGGGAAACACGCCAAACGCGTGCCCAACATTTGTACACGGTTGACATCTGTCACATGAGAACGGGTCGTTTCTTCGACTCGTTCTTGTGTTCAACCGCTCGGCTATGGAATGATTTGCTGGCCTCTGTGTTTCCTCCTTCCTACAACATGGGTCTCTTCAAGACCAATGTTCATTCCTTCCTCTCCTTAAAAAGACCCTCCACACAGCATCCCAGATGACATAGGCCCTGGGGGAAATTATTTTCCTCAGGGCCTCCTGTGTGGAGTTATTGATCTTCGTTCATTTAACTTTCTACCACTACAAACTCAAATGATAAATAAAATGATAAAATATGTAAAAGAGGTAAAATTATGGTTGAATAATGTAGATATTGACACGCTATTTCTATAAATTTACCCTTCCTTTTACAACTCACTTTCTGTAACTTTCTAAACTGCAGTACAATATGTTTTCTGTTTATTTTTTAAAATAACTAAAAAAAAAAATATTTTAAATCAGTATGTTTTTTCCATATTTTTATTTTTATTTTATAATAGCTGAAAAAAAACCTTTTCAACTTATTCTACCTATGAAATACTAACTTTTTATACTAACTCTATATTTTATATGTTTTTTAACTCTATTTTATACTTTGGGTACTTGGAAATATAGTATTTTGTTTTAATATTACCCACACTCAGGCTGTACCTTAGTGGGTTTTCATTTCTTGTTCATACTATTTGTTATTATATATTATGTTATTATATGTATACTATTTGCTATTATACATTATCACCCGTATTCAGAGTCGATCCTTAAAGTTGTCTAAGTCAAGTGTCGGCCTTACCTTAGCAAAGGTAAGAACCGTCCTTACCTTTAACGCTTCTATTCAGAGTCCACACTTTGAGCTTCCTTTCCTAAGGTAGAGACCTTTTGTCTACGCCGAAATAAATGTGTGACGTCATCCGAAACTTGCCGATGTTCTGCTTCTACGGAAACAATATGCCCCGTTTCGGGACAATTTGTGTGTTTTTCTATGTTCGTATCCATGGATTTATCAGGCATCTGTCAGTTTTGTTTATTTATGCGTCGTTGGCCTGTCAAAGTTCTAGCGCTACGCATCTCGTTTTAAAATGAATTCACGGATTATGATTACGCCAAGCGAAAAACAGTGCTTATTAGATTTGATCAAGAAATAACAACAACCCCGCGGTAGCCAGCATTTCAACGAATCATCTGCAGCTTGGTGAAAAGAAAAAACGCGTGGGCCAAGTTGACAATGATTTTAATTCAATCGGCGATAATCAAAAGGTTTGTATCGTTTGTAATTTAAATTTTAACTAGCCATCACGCCGTTTCCCCTCAGGGTTACTCTTCTTCATTCACATACATACTCTTCTATTGTTCAGACTCCTTAATACTATTATAATACTATCTTGAATTCATTTTAGAGGAACCAAGCGCAGCTCAAGAAATGTTGAGACAACTTAAAAACAAAAAGGAAGATGGAGCTCTGCGAGGAGAAGAGGAGCAAGTTGAAGACTGGAGGGGGCAGGCTGTTGCCAAGTGTCTCCAATGAGCACCATCCCGTTGACCGGATTTGGCCACCGATACAGAGTTGAGCTTCTGCAACGACAGCGATCACTCTATTTGTAATACATATGATGGTTAGTTTAAAAAAGTTATGCGAAATATTTTGGCTACTTGTTTATTTAACGTTGGCATTATTTCTTATTCAAAGTATTGTTTAAGTTTCAGATACCGCTGGCAGCACGTCTGTTGTATTCAGCATGCCATGGGCTGACCAGTCGACGGAAATGGGCTGACCAGTCGATGGAAGTGCCGGTGTTTGGTTAGTTTTTGATAATGTAATTGATTCTTTGCAATTTTAAATTTAAATGAATGTGGAGTATTTATTTATATTTAGATTGTAGCATTCGCATTTCTCTATAGGAACTCAATACAAATTGTTGTGTGAACATAATTTCATCAGTCATGCTAAATCTTAATATTTGAGATAGAAATATTGTAAAAAGTGTTATTAATTTTCAGATATAACAAGAACACCGGAGGAAAGTTCGACCCCCCAGCTCAAGACGAAGACAAGACGTATTATTCCCAAGAAAGAGGTGACTATGTTTACATCTCTATTTGCACTTATCTTGCACTTGAATACTTGCAATTCCCTTCATAGGGTCAAACAATGCTCGGAGAGCTTTAGTTTAACCTCTCGTTCTCCACCCTAAAGAGCGGCCCTGTTGAAGATGCTGTGTGGGGGGTCTTTTTAAGGAAGGAGTGAAGATGGGTCTTGAAGAGGTAGGAAGTCTTGATGTTGTAGGAGGGAGGAAACACAGAGGCCGGCAAATCGTTCCAGAGCCGAGCTGTTGATGACAAATGTCATTCGTGTACATACATTGGGCGCGTGTTTCCCGATAATGCACCTGTGCCGAGGGGATCGATGACGCTAGTTCCTCGGAGCGTCTTCCATTGGATATAATTTTGGAGAGCAGAGCTTAACGCTCTCCGCCATAAGCGTCTCATGTGACAGAGATGCTAAACACAACCTCTCCTTGGAAAACCTAAACATCTCAGAGTCATCGGGCACATAGTGGCCTGAACCTGTTATTGAAAAACCCTTGACTCTGTGCAGAAATGGGCGGTCCGTTTGATAGATTCTCCCATCTTAACAGACAGACTGCAATCTTTAGAGCACAGGCGTCAGGTGGGAATGCTGTCCTTGTTCTACCGGTATTACAATGGAAGATGCTCCGAGGAACTAGCGTCATTTATCCCCTCAGCACCGGTGCATAGTCGGGAAACACGCCAAACACGCGCCCAACATTTGTACACGGTTGACATTAGTCACATGAGAACGGGTCGTTTCTATGACTCGTTCTTGAGTTCAACGGCTCGGCTGTGGAACGATTTGCCGGCCTCTGTGTTTCCTCCCTCCTACAACATGGGTCTCTTCAAGACCCGTGTTCACTCCTTTCTTTCCTCAAAAAGACCCTCCACACAGCATCTTCAAAGATGACATAGGCCCTGAGGGAAGTTATTTTCCTCAGAGCCTCCTGTGTGGAGTTAATGTAAAAAAAAAAAAATTACATTATTGACTAATTGGCTTGTAATTTTGTGTTGTTTCAGACTTGGTACCATCTAGTATCTAGTGGGCAGGTGGTTCGGGACGAGGCCGAAGTGCGTTGCCGAAGAAATAGAAATTTAATTATTTACGATGAAGAAATCCACGTAGTAAGGTTGGAGACTGCCAAGTGCCCGGGCACAGAGGGAGACTGCCCTGGAGCAGGTGAAAGGAGCCGCCTGCAGAACGAGCTTCTAGAACTACAAATTAAAAAAAGCAAAGGCAGAACTAGAAAAAGCTCTGGCGAATAGTCTTGAATAAAAAAAATATTAATCTCCAATAGATGTTTTATTTATTTTCCATTCTGTTATTTCTTTAATTATGGACAGAGTTTCACACTACCTTGATACACACATTATTTATACATACATAGGTATATATTTAAGATAAATCCTTGTGCTTGTTCATAATTCAATACACAGCACAATTATAACATATTACAAAAATATGACTTCACTATTCATTACATTAGATATGATGTCCTTTCACAGTCCATTACACAGCACAATTACTACACATTACAAAAATATATGACTTCACTATTCATTACGTTAGAGATTGTGTCCTTTCACAGTTCATTACATATTACAAAAATATGATGTCATTATTCATTATATATGGTGACCTTTCAAAGTTCTTTACATGTCACGTAAAATGTCTTTGGATAAACGCATCTCTTATTGTTCTGCCTGAAGCAGACTGTACCACCGAATTGACAGATATATTTATACCCTCAAACCACCCAAAATGCTGGTCGTTTGAAGATATACACAGGTTATGCAAAATGGGACACGCAACTATAATGTTTGTAGTATTAGATAATTTATTTTCTAATTTCCTCCTCGGACAAGGAAATCTCCTCTTCCATACACCAAATAATCTTTCGACTACATTCCGTGAGAAAATTTGGGCCTTATTATATTTTTCCTGCGCTTCATTGGCAGGATTTCACACTGATGTGAACATATAATTCGTCTGGCCATATCCGCTGTCCCCGAGAAGAATGCCTGTAATTCTTTTCTCCTTGAATTTTAGGCGGCACATGCTGTTTTGAAATATCCTGGAATCGTGGGTAGAACCAGGCCACCTGGCAACGATGTCCAAAAATTCCAAACGTGGACCTGAAACAGCTTGCACATTCAAAGAGAACCATCCTTTCCTGTTGCGAAAAGATTCCCCTATTGTTTGGCTTGGGCTCTTGATGGCAATGTGTGTACAATCTATGCACCCGACGACTTCTGGAAATTGCGCTCTTGAATAAAAGAGTTTTCGATTTTCAGCGTATTCCTCGGGCCGTTGAGGAAAATAAATAAATTCCGTTAACCGTTGCGCCAATCCGGAGGAAATCTTTTGCACCACTCTGCTGGAGGTTGGTTGACTCAGCTTGTGAAGATCTCCCGCAACAATCTGGAATCATATATATTATATATGTAGGTAGTTAATGGAAATAATTACAAGATGATCTAGATATATTATACATCTAAGGGCATCTGGTTAATTTTTCATTCATGTTTTCATTTAGTATTGACATAATGTAAAGAACAAGTTTCATCATAGCTTTTCACAAAGTGCAATATTTTAGTTTCACAAAAGTAGAACAGAATTTTACAATAGATATCTAGTAAAAATACGTACATATTACCTGATAATTACCAGTAGTGTAGAATCGCAGCGCGATAGCTACCTGATTAACAGGAGGTATGGGCAAGCCTCTATTATTTACTAAAGAGTAATTTGGAAATAATACAGGAATTAATACAAGCATTACAGTTGTTTTCTCCAACCGATAACGATCCAGTTGGCAGTCACTGTAAAGGGATTTTCAAAATCGCGTAAATATCGCCGTACGCTGCCCATAGCGCCCGTGCCAATGTCGTCACGTGTATGATATGGATCAACGACATAATCGAGAAACTCATTATCCATTTGCATAACATCCATCTCCACTGTTTTATGTTTACGACAGTAACAATTGGGAACAAACCACCGACTTGGCAAGTTTAAAGGTACCCTTACCACCAACCTTGACTTTTGACAGCTAAAAATCAAAGTAAGCAAGAATGCGCATGCGCCGTGTCGTAGAGACTTACGTAGTGACGTCTCTGAATACAAAAATTTTGTAAATCTTAAGGAAGGTAGCTACCTTATTTAGTGACGTCACACCGACCTTAGATGTGTCTCTGAAAACAAAACGGCGTTCCTTAGAGGAAAGGAAGGCTCCTTGAACCAAAGGATCGACTCTGAATACGGGTGTATATGTACAAAGAAATGAGAATAAATAAAGTTTAAAAAAATAAATGAAAAAAAAAGTTTTAAAAAAAATCAATCAACGTGAATCGCAGCTTTTTCAAACAAATGTCATTCCTAATCTTAATTTATTCACCTTTCCGCTGTTAAAATATGTTCAAACAATATCGGTGCGTATTTACAGCTATAAAATATCAATGGTTCCGGATGGCTTCGAAGGCAATACATTAAATGAAGTTTCTTTTTTTTTTTTTTTTTTTTTTTTTATTTAAAAAAATACATACGTATACAGATTCATAGTAAAACATTTGGTTCTTAAGGCTAATAACAATATGTAAATTTCTTTTTAATGAAACTTCACAATTCAAAAGAGAAAATATTTCTCGTGCTTGAATTTTGGAGTGTAAAATGCATAGTTACACAGAGTATGTTATTACAAGTACTTATATTAATAAAATATATATTCATGAAGACAAGTGGACATAATAACTGAAAGTATTGTCAGAGTAGGTACATATAATAAAGCTGTAACAATTTGGTGCCTGCAAATAATGCGTATGTACTTGCTTTCAATTTGATATGGTGATGAAATATTTTTAGAGATTATGTTCTAGTTTATTTTTTTGTTGTTGTTATTATTGTGATGGTGAATTTAAAACTTATAATTAGTGTCGGGTTGGTCTATTAGTGTTTTTATTTGGGATTTAAAAACTTTATAATTTTTTTCAGACTTGATTTTATATGGGAGAGCATTGAAAAATTTTATACCTTGATAAGCATAATGGTGTTGGGAAGCACTCGTTTTAAATTTTGGAATTTCTAAATTGCCCTGTGATCGTGGTCGGTTGTTTATGTTTGTGAATGTTATTGTTGATGAATTGAAATGATCTTTATGAGTTTGCAATAATGAGTTCTTTTTGAAAATTTTATTAAGACTGAGAACCCTGAAAGAGTCAAATAGCTGTGTTGTTGGAAATACAGATGGTTTTCGTAAGATGACTTTCAAAATCAACCTCTGTACCCTTTCTACAGGTAAGAGGTTTGTTTTGAAAGTCCCACCCCACCCGATTATACCATATTGTAGTATAGATTGGGCAAGAGAGAAATAGATAGTTTTGATCAAATCGGATGATAAGATGTTTCTCAGTCTAATAAATATGTATATAAGTTTTCTTATTCTGGTTACTGTATTTTGGACTTGTTCTTTCCATTTTAAGTGTCTATCTACTATGACACCCAGATACGTATTAAGTGAGAGACAATTTAGGTCAAACCATGTTTTGAGTATGTTTATATTGATATTTGCTATACTCATTGTTTCCTCCCATGATTTACCTTTAGTGATAACTACAGTGTCGTCTGCATAAGATATGATATCTCCAACTATGAGAAGAGTGAACATTTGATTTACATATATAATAAAAAGGATAGGACCGATGACAGTTCCTTGTGGTATACCAAATGATGAGGTTTTAGGTTCACTTAGTGTATTATTTATTTTGACGTATTGTAATCTCTCTTTTAGATAGCTTTGGAACCATGACAGTACTGTTCCGTCCAATCCAATTTGCATGAGTTTCTCATTTAGTTTGGAGTGTGATATGCTATCAAATGCCTTGCGTAAGTCGATGAATATACCAAGACACTTTTCTCCATTATCTAATTTTTGTATTATTGTTGAAGTTAATTTAGCAATTGCATCTTGAGTGCTGAGATTGTCCCAGCATCTTGAGTGCTGAGATTGTAACTACATTTATAACAGGGGGTTTTATTCGGATCCCTTCGTTAATTTTTCAGAGGAAATTGATAAACCAGTGAAATTAACTTTTAAGTAAAACACTTTCCTGTATGTCTACAACAATAAGCTTAAGTACAATAATTTTTGGGTTCTTATTTGAACGAGAAAAGTAAACATTTTCGTAGTAAAGTAAACGTTTTCAAGTAGACATTTTCGATTTCGATTCATCGTTAACGCATGTAATTAGATTCGTTGGATTTATCGTAATCCCGGTTTGCCATAAAATTGTCTACACCTAAATGAACATAAAATAAATATTGAATAATTTATCGAAGCCAAAGTCAACAACAATATTGATTTAATCAATAAAGCTCTAATCAGCAAAACATTTATTTCAACCCAACCCTTGCGTCTCGCCGGATGATTGTAAAATAGTCATGTATTTTAATAATCGAAACGAGACGAGAATAAGTTCCTGAACTATGGTAAAACGTTTGTCTTTGACCACTGTTCTCAATTTCAAAACCATGTTCAATACTTAAAACCACAAAAGAAACTGACGTTTCATTCGATGAAAATTACACTTAACACTTTGTATTTTTTGCAGTTTTATGTTGGAACTTTAGATCACATATTTTTGGTTGTCCCTCTCTAAATAAATATCCTCGCTCCTATTAAGCGTTATCTAAAACTGCCTCCACTGCAATCAACATCTCATCTCTTCTAAGTCTGAACTTCAATCTTACATACACGTAATTCTGAAATTTGCACATTTACATAAAATTAAAATATAAATTCACCTTTCCTTACTCTGTAATTTTAAATGGTGGCTTAGGACGCCCTTGAAGAGTGAAAGTCAGAAAAATAATTGAAAAAAAGTATAAACATAAAATTGCTGTTGTCACGTAAATTCTGATTTTCTCAGTTCAGCTAGGAGCAGAAAATAATACCTTCGAAATCTTAATGTTAATCATGTCAATATTTTTACAAAATATGTCAGATTTAATTAATCCACTTTCCTCGTATCTAGCTTTCTTAATATATTTTTCAAAATTGATATGCACAAGTTCACCCTAGGAATATGGTATAATATATACTACATACAATAGTTATGTTAGAATACCCATGTATGTATAAAATATTATAAATTCTTTAGTATTTATTATTAGACCGACTTCAAAATTCTTCAACAATCTACTTGAATACATTAGAAAAATATAAGATAATTAGTAACGAACTTTCAATTACGATTAAATATCCTTTAAAATAAGTTTAAAAAGTTCTAAAATCAAAAAAACTTATAAAACAATTCATACACACACATATTGCATTATTGTACCCATAAATTTGTACCATTACTTATTTCGATTAATTATTTCCAGCGCCGCAATTTACTTACATATTACATAACAACTTCCTAATTAAAAACTTTTCACTATGTAATATTTTTTATTTTTTCATTACGGAACACTAGCTTTTATCCGAGGCTTTGCTCGCTTTAAAATTACTGTATAAAGTATTTTTCCACGGGAATGAAATGCTTAATATGTCACTTCTCAGTTCTCCAACTATCCCTATGCAAAAAAATCACGTCGATGAGTCGCATTGTTGCGACGTGGAAGGACATTCAAATAGACACATTGATGATATAAGTGATTATCATATAAACATTTCCAATTATCCGTTTCGTGTAACATTTCGATGTAATTGGAAGGTAAACATATATTTTTAATATGTATCGCACTCCGCTTCTCTACACACGCAATTGCTTAAAAGAGAAGTGCAGTATTATAATTACTGTGCCTTACATATATTATTATAACAATTTTGGAGGCGGGTATGGGTACCGCCGCCCCGGGAAACATTTACTGGATAACCAACACCTCTGCCATAGGTCACCTCGAGTGGTTCGCTTATTTGTGACTTAACAGGGGTGCCCGGGTTCATGGCGTGAGGTTTGTCCAGGTCTTGGCGGCGGATGCGTCTGACTACCTGCTGCGTGGTGGGCCGGATCGAGAGAGATTGGTTGAGGGAGGCCTTTTGACCTTTCCTGCCGACTCTCTCGACCCATAGCCTTGCAACGCCGTTGGAGGGATGGATTTTTACGTCCGTTACTCCTGGACATAATGACCCCCAGATTCCTACCCACCCTTCATTCCCTTTTCCTTCCCAGAACTTCCTATCCTTCTCTTCCTTAAAAAAGATTCTCCACACACAGCATCCCCTGAGATGACATAGGCCCTGAGGGAAATTATTTTTGTGGCGCTAATGTAAAAAAAAAACATTATAAATTCAATAATAAAAAAAATAAAAGGTCAAGAAATATATTATAATAGATACACCAAGCAAACTCAATAACTACATTTATTGGGCTGGATATTATTGAGAGATGAAAACTAGAGGTTCACAAATTAAATAGACACCCCTAAAACCATAAATGTGTTTTAGAAAAGAGGCGGTCTTTCGCAAAATCGTCATAATAATAATAATTATATTTTTTACTACACCATCATCTTGGATGTAACCCTTTCAATTTGAAACATGTAATAAAAATTAATGTCTCTTAATTTTGTGGAAAAAAACAGCCCCGTATTTTGAATATAGCTTCATAAGGCCTATATTCCTAATGGCGTCTACTTTTTCTACTGGTTACAATATTTATTCCAGCGATAATTACCGTAAATATCACTACAGATCCTGTTTCAGCTCTTTTGCTTGGACTGTGATCCATTATTATTTTACGTTATCTTCATACTAATTCACGTTCAACTTAGTTACACTGTTTTAAAAAAAACCCTCTGGAAGTCTAAAAATAATATTAATCAAATTAGATGAAAATTTAAATTAGTAATCCAAAAAATTTTTTTGCTCACTAATTTAAATTTTCAAAAATAAATATTATTAATCAAATAAGTTGAAAATCTAAATAAGTATGCGAATTTTTTTTTGGATTAATTATTTGAGGTGTGTTATCAAACATAAAATACGGTATATATGTGAAAACAAAAGTGCGATGCTAAAAGGGTTATTGCTTGGAAGTGAGTTGCTTCCTATTCTGCAAAATGAAGTGATAAGAAAGCCTTTGTGAATGCGTTACAATGAAATTTATGGGAAATACCTTTAGGAGTAAAAAGCATTATTTTATACAGACGGAATAAAATAATCATGTACTTTTCTAGATCGCAGATTGTAAATGGCGAATATCATTTGGAATAAGTTATATTTATGTAGTTACTAGCTGGCTCTCGGCATGCGTTGCTATGCCATTTAATAAAGAAATTGTTTCTCCCTGCGTGTCCTTTCCCATTCGTCCCGTTCCCCTTCCGCTTCCACTTCTTCTCCCGCGTCCCCTTCCCCTCTCGCGTTCCCACTCCGTCACCTCCACCTTCCCTCTACCCACTCCACTCCCCCCCCTTCCCCCGTCCCGCGAACCACCCCTTCTGAGTTCCCCTCCCCCCTCCCAGGTTCTCCTCCCCCTCCCAGGTTCTCCTCCCCCTCCCTCCCTCCCGCTTTCAATACATTCAGTTTTCAAACCTCGCGTGCCACCAATAGCAATTTTTTTATACAAATTTCGTAATGCCAGAGCTCACCTAAAGTTTTATAAAAACCTTGTCCTGACAATAACGAACACACAAAAAAAAGAATTATCCAATTTGGTGCAGTCGTTCGAAAGTTATGCGCTTAGCAACACTTTCAGAGATTCATTTTTATATTATAGATATATAAGTAGGTACATAGTTTTTTTCCTGATTTCTTAGACAAACCGTAAAAAAGGATACGACCAATGCCATGAGAGCTGTTTTTAAATTTGGTTACACAACTTATTTTTGTAGAACGAAGCTTATTTTTTGTCAAAATCTCAATAAACTGCTATCAGCAATTTAAAAGCATCATCATTACCTAACAAATTACTAGCGATCTTGTCTTCTTATATCTCAAAAGTTTAGGAACTTTTAGTTGAAAAAATGCTTTCAAACTTTTCCCGATAAAATAAATTAAATGTACTGTTTAAAAGAATTTATTGGGAAGATTTCAATAGCCCGGGACGGCTGTGTAGATACGTACGTAAGTTCGCGGCTGGCCGATACCTCACATAAAGGGGCGCCGCGCCGATAGAATGAGAAGTTGCGAATAAATTTGTGTAATCGGTAAGTTTATTGCCGCCAAAAGTAAACCAGATTACATTCACATTCTCGTTACGCGGAGAAAACAAGGATGTTTCGGAGACTTTTTGAAACGATATGTGGGAATTCAGGCTAACGTGGTAATAATACGAAGAACTGAGCACCTTATCGGCGCGTGCTTGCCTGGGCAAGAAGGAACCATGAAATAATATAATCGGCACAACGACAGTCAATAATCAATATATATTATAAAAAAAGTGTACAAAAGTGTGCGTGTGACTCCCAATAAGATCAAGGGAGTTATATGGTGTGGTAGCCCTCTATCACCCATCCATGAAAAAGGTTCCCGTTTTACCCGAAGGGCAGCTATTGAAGATATGAAGGCTGGAAGTTTCGCCCTCTAACTAACTAACTAACTAACCATCACGCCGTTTTCCGCAGGGGTAGGTAGAGAGGACGGACCGCCAAACAACTCGATCTTGGCACACACTCCTTGCCTCGTTCACATTCATACATCATCTCATACATGCTCTTCTATTATTCCTACTCTTCACATGGCCCGACTCAAGTATATGATTCACTTGGTCGTGCCATGTCTTCCTCGGGCGTTCCCGACTTCTTCTACTATTCACATTTGCGTCATATATTCTCCTTACACTCCTTTCCTCGTTCATTCGCTCTACATGCCCAAACCATCTGAGCGTCCTTTTCTCAATCTTACTCTTTACGTTTACATCAGCCTTGCATTCTTCGCGGATCTCCACATTTCTCACACGATCGTACATGGTTTTACCACCGCCGACATTCGAGAAACATTCGAGAGTATTCGAGAGCTTTCCACAACATTCCAAAACATTCCGGAACATTCTGGAATGTTGTGAAATGTTCGGGAATAGTCTGGAACCATAGACATCCAAATGACTAGACAAGCAGTTACGGGTGAGGGGTCAAACCAAACCATGGAGGGGGAAGAGGGGAAAGATGACTGTGATTCGTTATACAATCAATCTGACAGTAAATAGGCATCTCGCATTACAATATCACCATTTAGTTCTTAAAAGCAAAATCTGCTTTGAATGAATAGACCTTTTTACATGGGAGCGCGAATTGCTTGCCACAATAATAACATATTTGCTAAAGTCAAATGCTCGCCTCAAAAAGACTCGCCCCAATACACATAGCAATATTTTGTTGCCGTGTTTAGTTAAAACACTATTACAAATGTTTCATAATTTACTTACCCCTGTAACCACCGATGAGCACACTGGAGAACCGCCCACATTCGCTATGTGCACATTGATATGTAGATATATTGTATAGAATACGCTACTGTTTTGGCGTTGTATTTCGTTAAATGTATGGATGTTACCTTCTAGCTGTTCACGGCAAGAATGATGACGTCACACATTTTAGATTCAAGCGAGGCTCTATCCCCTCCCCATGGAGCGAGCCGGTTCCAAGGAGGTGCTTCAGCCGGCGCCATGTGGAGGGGGAAATAATACGTTTTTATCACTTAGGGCAGGTCCATGTATATTCATATGTCCGTGTCTGGAACGTTCGGGAACATCCCGAAACTTCTCAGATCATTGTGCAACGTTCCAGAATACTCTCGAATGTTGTGGAATATTCTGGAACATTGTGGACCATTTGAAGCTTTTTTGTATGGGTAGTAGGGGTATATAAAGCTAGAATCGTCGTGGGTTTGAACGTCAGTTCAATCTTATATCAACTCCCTGAGCGAAACCGGGTACCCCAGCTAGTAAGAAATAAAACAATTTAATGTAAATTAACGATAACCAAATAGCAATGATTTTTTGTAGATTGCAGATCTAAAGGCAGCGGTTCGCGCCGCGACCGCGACCAAAGACCGAGACCAAAGACTAAGGAAGGCGACCGCAACGGGTACTTGTTTGTATAGCTTTGTATGGGGGCCAGTTCGTGCGCGCGACCGAGGCAGGAGACAGAGACGGGAGACGGGAGACAGCAAGACGGTCGCCGCCCCGGACAAGTTGAGTCTCGCGTCGCGCTTGATAAGTATGTGTGTTTGTTGTAAAAATGACCGCTTTTTCTGACTAATACTGTGAGAAGCTGATTGAACTGATCAGACAGTATATACAATGCACAATTAGATTCCGAAAAAAATTTTATTTAATTAACAAATTTAAAAATGAATACATTATTAATTTTAAAATTAAATTAAAGTAATTACGAGAGATGGGAAGGCTGATAGAGATATTGAAAGAAGGGTGAATGGAGGTAACTCTCTAGCCGTCCATAAAGAAGTACTGTTACCTACCCTGATTGCCAGTGAGGCATCGAACTGGCAGAGGAAGGATGAAAGTAGACTGAACGCTGTAGAAATGATATCCCTGAGGCGTATGTGTGGTAAAACCATGTATGATCGTGTGAGAAATGTGGAAATCCGCAAAGAATGCAAGGCTGATGTAAGCGTAATGAGTAAGATCAAAAAAGGAACACTCCGATGGTTTGGGCATGTAGAGCGAATGAACGAGGAAAGGAGTGTACGGAGAATATATGACGCAAATGTGAATGGTAGAAGAAGTCGAGGACGCCCAAGAAAGACATGGCACGACCAAGTGAATCAGATGTCAAGAGTCAGAAAAATAGAAGAGAATGTATGATACGTTGTATGAATGTAAACGAGGAAAGGAATGTGTGCCAAGACCGGTATGTTTGGCGGTCCGTCCTCTCTGCCTACCCCTGCGGAGAAACGGCGTGATGGTTCGTTAGTTAGTAAATTAAATTAAATTAAATTTATTTTCAATGATATTCTTACTTTTGTAATCATTGTCTTTTTGTAACTGTGTTTTATTCAGCCTAAAATAAGTCCTGAACATATTATTGTCAAACAATAGGTGATAGGTGAACGAAAAATCGCCTAAAATAAGTTCAAATCATCGTCTCCTTCCTCCATTAGTAACTCTACTTGGGTTTCCATAGTGTAAATTATGAGTACAACACAACTGACTTCATCGACAGACTGCGCTATACTGAACTCTGAAGGCGAAGGCGGTCGCGGTCTTTGGTCTTCACCCACAGTAGCGTCGAAGAGACCGAGACACTTGTCGCGGTCGCCTGCCTCCGTTTCTGGCCTCGGTATTCGATCGCGGTCGCGGCGCGACTCTCTGTTCCGGCGCGTCGCCGCTGTAGGTACGTATTATTAAGATAATATACCTACTATTTTCTTCCTGAAACTCCTTCATTACAAACCGGTAGTAAAATTTCATTTTATTGAGATATTCAGTGCTCTGCAAAGAACGCGAGTGGGGTGTTAAAATTCATTGCGAAGTGAAATTTTAATAAAGGCTTTCGAAAACAGAGCATAACATTTTCATAATTTGTTGGAATGCGTAATATTTCATTACGCTTTTTGCAATGTTCGGGAGACTAATAAGACATTCCATGACTGAACTATAATTTTGTTACTGGATTTGACGTGTGAAAACTACGATACCTCTATTCTTTTGTAATTTCCACTGGCTAACTTAAATGCCAGAGTTTTTGTAAAGGCCATTATAATAATACAAATCCATATAAATCCGTATAAATGTAACCTTCTTCCAATAGAAATTGTACAAAGAACAATTATTAAAATTATATTAAAAAAATCCTTAGACTCCCCAACAGAACGCCTGTTTGAAGAATTTCAAGTACCCACATTTAAAGATTTATAAATTAAAAATTCAGTAATTGAAATAATAAAAGAAAAAGATAAATATCCATTTTTAAATGAAAACAGAACTCGACTTAAACATGTTTTTCTATGCCCAAAACTAAATACGTCTTTTGCACAGCATCATTATACTTATCAGGGAAGAACTTTTTTCAATCGTCTACCAGAAGAAATCAGAAGCATCAATGATAAAACCCGAATACTGCTCTCTGTCAAGAGACATTTTAAAAATATTCTTAAGAAAAAAACTACTGTCAACTAATCTTACACATATCTTAGTTCTCCATAACATTCTTTCTTTTAAAAAAAACCACACACCATTATCAAATAAATACTGCAGCTCACATATTTTTATGTACAATTAATTATTTAAGTACTAACTTATACCTAACTAATAACTAATAGCATTTATGTACACTCCCCTTCCATACACAAGCAAATGTTTTTAATGGAAGGGTAGAAAAAAAACCTGTAAAAAAATATATTTTGTTGTAAAATTGTAATTATAATAAATGTTTCAATAAATAATAAAAAATAAAAATAATAAAATTAAATATATACATATATATAAATGAGTCCCTGTTTCCCTCGGTCACGCCATAAGTTCAGAACGACTTTACCTATTTCATTCGTCTTTTTTTTAAGGTTTTCTAATGCTTTGTAGAAGGTTCTTACGGAAAGAGAAAATAAGAAATTTGATAATTTCAGAAAACTTAACGAATATTTCAACTTCACATGTTTGACAGTTCGCGCGTTTGATGAAATTGAATTTAGCAGGGAGCTGTTTTTTTTTGTAACAAAAGAATTGTTTATGGATTTTTTTAATCATAGATATTTTAAATAGGTACCTATGTAAGGTACCAGATTTTATTGATTGTTCTTATAAAATACAAAAATGAATATTTGTAAAATACGAAAATAGAAAATTTGAAAAAAAAATTGTAATAGGTGGCATGCGAGCTGTTTGAAAACTGATTGTACTGGGACTAAATATATGGAACGCGGGAGGGGGGTTTGCGGGACGGGGAAAGTGGAAGGGGAACGGGGACGCACGGGAAAGGACATGCAGGGAGAAACAATTTATTTATTTGAATAGGAGTGTAGAGAGAGTGTATTAGATAGGACAATGTCTGTCGGGTCAGCTAGTAATAAATACAAATAATCCAAAGGTAAAATGCAAAAAACATTTTTACTCCAAATAAGCTCTGAAGCAATGAAGTCTGTTGCGTTCTGATACAGCCTGTATATTTTATGTAGTTTGTTGGCTCGAAACGAGGAGGAAACTTATTCAAATGCAATGTATTTATTCAACGCAAGTGCACTTTGATGATATCATTATCATTTGTTTGCTTTTGGTAGTTACCTCGCGGAATACATTGATTAGCACCACATGGCAGCTGATAAGGATACACAAATCGTTTAAATTTGCATAATAGCGAATACATTAAAGTGAACCTACATTACGCAGGCATTGAATTAAGTACGATACAGCCTTCTGAAATTTTCGCAACAAATGATATAAACCAGTTATTTTTTTTTTTTTTTTTTATTTATTTAATTACAGAATACATTTTGTACAGAAAATTTGAGTAGACCCACAAAGCTGTCATATGACAGCTTGTCTGCAGGTTCTAACAATTTAAACATTCTTAATATTATATCTAAAAAAATATTTGTAAATACATTTATAGTTTTAAGGAAACATTAGAATAGATCACATAGTAATATTAGATAATTTAACTTACAATCATAAATATATAAGATATTTCAATATACCTGCCTAATAACAATATATGTAGGCAGCTATATTAAGATATTCAAAGATACATGGAGTTTTCACTCATTAACCATAGTTTTATCATTTTAGGACATAGTCTCTCATTTTTTTCAAGTTTTATGTTTTTATTGATTTTATTGAAAATCACTGGTATTAGATATTCAAGAGTACGGCTTCCATATTTATTTAATATTCGAGGAGTTTTTAGGCCCTTTCCTTCTCTAAATCTTGTGGTATGTTTGTGTACAAGTAGGTGTTTGTAAGGGCTTTCCCCCATATTATCCATAATAGTAGTGAACCAGTGGAGACTTTTTATTGTAAGTAAGCTCTCTGAGCCATACAGTAGTTTTAAGTTATGTCTCTGTTTGTAAATATTTGTTGTGACAATTTGAACGTTAAAATAGGTATTTAACGTTTTATTGAAATACAAAGTATATCGAATTTGCTATAAATAAGTATATTTGGGTAAATGAGCCCTCTTACTATTACCGTGACGAACCACGATTACTGTACCATGAAGGCATAAATGTAAATGAACAAATGGGCCGCATTCATAAAAAAAATGTAATGCCTATACTTGCAGAATATAAAGGAAATCTTTCAGTTCGCATTCATAATATTCCGAGTAAAACCTTATACTTGTAGAGTATGAGCATATCCTTCACAAAAAGTGTTTGGTTATTCATAAACGTTACCTTTTACTCTAAATAAAAAGGATATCCTTCAATAATTTCGAGTGTGGTCAGTAGCAGACTCAGTCGTGTAGTGATTGATCAGTTGTAGCGATGGCAGATGTTGTGGAACTGAGAGAGATTAAACACTACAAGCAGCGTTTATCAACACCTGTTCGTGATTACAAAGAATTTTTCGAAAATCACGGGGGCATTGGCAATTTCATCTGCTATGAACTGCAGTTCGGTATCTTTTTCTGTACTTTCACTATCGCTGCTTGACGAATACATATTCTCTGATCGAAGTACTGTACTCAAATAACACCGACAAGAAAGAAATACCGTAAATAAACAAACCATCGAACACAGGTTGGAACCTGCCGCGGCACATTCACAAGCCAACATGCCAACAACCTTATACTTATTCTTGGAGGATATTCTTGCAAGTATAAGGTAATCATTATGAATACGAAAAAAAGGAAATTCTTATACTCCTACCTATTTCTTCAACCTTAATCTTATACTTCTACCTTATACTTACAAGGATATCCTTCAGTTTTATGAATACGGCCCATTATGCTCCTTATCACAATAATGTTGCAGCTCTATCAAAATATGAGATACCTATACAATGTACGTAGGACTGTTTCCTCCAAAGGAAAAAAGTATCTAATCATTTTCTTACATCTCTCTCACACACCGCACCGTGATGTCTCCGTAGACCCCTGCAATACTATTAGCCGTGACGATAATTTTGAAAGTCTTAGTATGGATTATAGTATTAAAAAGGATAATATTGAAGTGTATGTTATCTAGAACATATGTGTCAGTACTATCGTACTCCATTTGTAATCAATTTGGGAGGCAAGTATGGGTACCGCCGCCCCGGGAACCATTTATTGGATAACCCACTCCTCTGCCATAGGTCACCCCAAGTGGTTATCTACGTTTGGTAACTTGGCAGGGGTGCCCGGGTTCATGGGGTGAGGTTGGTCCAGGTCTTGGCGGCGAATGCATCTGCCCACCAGTTGCTTGGCAGGGCGGATCGGAAGAGAATGGTTGAGGGTTGACAAAAAAAATGAAAAACCAGAGAAAAAAATTTTAAGCAATGACGCAACACCAAAATCAATTTTTACTACCTACCAACATCAATATATACTATGTAGTAATAACCTACTAAAATGCTTTTCAATACTCATTAGGCAAAGGTAATTTTAAGAAGGAGAACTAATGAATAAATGAAAACGAAATTTCGTGAATAAACAATAGGTACGTATATCATAGATAATGCGAAAGATGAATTTGAGTTTAATGGCCGTTAGAACTCTGTCACAGTAAGGCAGCAAATTGCGTAGTTAAACATCAAATTTCATCAATTCAGTATGAAAACCTAATTTGGATTACCGTTTTCATCTCCAGAGACGGGGCTGTCAGAACCTCCATCAAATATCACTTTCCCAACATCAGAGCCCTCTCGCTGTGATTAATCAATGTCGAAATATTCAAAGCGATGCATTTTTTTTCTCCAACACGTGCGAATTTTGCGTTGATAAAATGCAGTGGGACGCGAAAAATAACCATGTAAAAGTGATAAAAAAAAACATCTGAAAGCGATTACATAAAAAAACAAATGGAATAAAAGCGAAGCGGAAAGCAGACTGTCACCGCTCGAGAGATCTTTGATAATATGGAATTGACGAGATTGGAGTTCGTCGTTCCACCCACGATAAGTTTTGCTTTATAAGTTTCAATATTTGAAAACTTTGAAATTAGTTTAATAATTTCTTAGGTAAATCTTGTTATATCAATATTGCGTTTAACCCTTGCTGTAATTAACTGGTTTGAGTGAAGAAGGTGGTGGAAACACAAGTAATCCATATCTTAAAATGTACCTTGTTGCAATAAGTGCAAATATATGAGAAATATAAATGAATATATATAAAATTAACGTCGTAATGTAAATCAGAATAAATAAATAAAATTAAACAAATTTTCATCAAAAAACTTGAGTACATTAAAAGTAAATATTTTATACAAAATATATTATAAAACAACGTAAGAATCGTGGCTCCCTTTTCAGGCACAAGAGCTCCTCTTTGATAAGATATACCCATAACCAATGATGACCTTAAATATAATATTTTGTAAAATGCATAAATGTAACTCATATTCTTTATATTACGATTAAAAAAAAATTATTATGCTTTTTAATAACATTAAATTAAAGGTTAAATTGGTTAGGAATAACCTGACAATATTTGAAAATCTCCTACTTCCATCACAGTAAGCGGAAAATATTTGCTTCTGTCGTCATTGAGGACTTAGTGAGTAAGCCGAGAAATCGAACACGCGACGTCCGGGTGGGACCCAAACGCGACGCCAACTTAGCCACTGACCGATCATGTGTTCATTCATGTTCCATCATGAAAATATTCGAGAAAATTCTACATAAATATATACTTAATCACGTTAATCCAATTCTTGACGACCGTCAATATGGTTTTAGATCCCAGATGTCAGTAACATCAAACCTCTTATGCATCTCAGATTTCTTATCACAAACTCTTGACAATGGTGGCCAGGTGGAAGTTGCTTATTTTGACCTGGAAAAAGCATACGACAAGGTTGACATCGACATTCTTCTAAATAAGCTAGCTTCATTTGGTTTTCCAAAAGACTACTTTGTTTTTTTGCTTCATATTTTCGAAATCGCAGACAGTTTGTTTATTATAAGGGTTCCAGTTCTTTTGAATTCGTAGTTTTTTCTGGAGTTCCTCAGGGGTCTATCCTTGGACCACTTCTGTTTTTGATTTTTATTAACGATATTGGTTCAGTCATCACACATTCGCTGTATTTACTATTTGCAGATGACTTGAAACTATATCGCTCAATAAAAAATCTTCTTGACTGTATCCTCCTTCAACGTCAACTGCGTCTCAAACTGGGCCAAAATAAATGGCTTCAACTTCAGTACACCCAAGTGCAATATCGTCTCGTATTCGTATTTGAACATACAATTAATGAAATTATTCTCCAACATCTAAACGAAATCAAAGATCTAGGAGTTATTTACGACAGTCAACTAACTTTTCACCAACACATCGATGATTTAATAAGCAGAGCATACAGGCTTCTTGGCTTCGTAATTAGAAACTCATATCCATTTCATAACATAAAAACACTGACGTTATTATATAACACACTAGTCCTGAGTGTACTTGAGTCAAATTCAATCATCTGGGCCCCACACGAATCAACATACACTTTACGCATTGAAGAGTCCATAAGAAATTTTTAAGGTTTTTATTCTCGCGGCTCTATGGACGTTACCCTTGGCTTTACCCATCGATTTATATATTAGGCATGACCAATTACCACTCCCTAGAGACACGTAGAGGTATTGCTTTGCTTAAATATTTTTTCAATTAATAAACGGTCACTTATCTAATAATGAGATACTGGCCCAATAATTTTTTTTTGTACCAGAGTCTCACTCTCGAGGACGTCATCACAACCTCTTATATAGTAGTGCAAGCCGCACTAATTTATTTATGAACTCACCTGTGGGGAGCTACGTGCTTTTTGAATGTGGTGGATAAAAAAATAGATTTATTTTTTGTGTCCTATGGCGCATTTGTAAGATTTTTGGCATTGCATATACACTGCATAAATGATACAATTATAACGTCTTAGGCTATATTGCCTGTAATTGTTTAAATAAATGTACAAATTATAAAAATAAATAAATAAATAAATGTCTGTTAGAAATCCGTTTCTGCGTACCTGCCTTTTGTGGGGTAAAAGAGTTTATTATTTTCCGTGCGTATCTTAAAATTTTATTTTATTATTTTAGTTTGGGATTTTCTCAAATTTCTTTTACCTTATTGAGTTGTGATTGAAATAAAACATAATAAAACTCAATTTTTCAACATGTTCGCCAAACATGAAAAATTCGATCGTAGAAACAAATTAATGGACACAGATTAATTTTTATGTTTACTTCGTTTTCGTTCCTAAATTTTCAATTAATCATCTTTCATTTTTAGGGATGTGTTATGATAAGGTTTTATTGTCTTAAAATCGTGGATTCACTTTTTTTTTATTGAGCGTTAACTTGTTCTAAAGCATCCTAGAATTGAAAATATGTAAATATTTGAAGTATCAATTTTTTTACCATAGAGTGTTAAATTATGTTTATTTGTATTTAACTCAAAAATTTTATTTTTTACATTTAGATAATCTAACGATTCTATTTAAAAAATTCAATGCAACAATTGAACTATAAATTTATAATATTCGGAGAAAGAATATTAAATGAAAATGGAGGGCGATTTTAGCGGGGTACCTCAGTAATTTTCAGTTGGTAGTTGGTGAGTCACTCCAAGCTACCGTAGGTTGGTACCAACTACACCTTTTCTGGGTGATTGAAACAGGAAAAAAAAACCGTATAGCAATTTTTCTAAAATCATGAAAGTATTCTCAAACTATCACACAGTTAGATAAAGACAATGCCTTCTGAAAGGGGAATAGCTATCACGCATAATAATAACTACTACTTGCTGCAAATAGCAGAACTTTTAAGTTTTGCTATTTAAATGATAATGTTAATTAAAAAAATATATGTCACCAAATATTCGAATGGTAATATGTATCACTCTGCAATTTGCCACAAGCATAATTCAATGCAAATTACTTGCACTCGCTTGTTGGTCAGAGATTCAGAGCTGAGGATCTTAATCGCTCGACCACGGAGGTCGTCGCCCCGAAGATGCAAGGAAATTAACGAAACTAGCTGGTATAATAAAAAATCTGCTAGGGATCAAAACGGGGTCAGAAATTATTAACTAATTAAGTTAGAAAAATGCAACCTTCTAGTTTCATTGTGAAGTACCTGAGGCTTCCACAAAGGGTTAAAGTGCGGTACCCGTGATCCTGCAGTAAAAAAAAAACTTGGTGAAGTTCCAAATACTGACTCATTCTACTTAGGTTATTTTTTCAAAATAGTGTTGCGAAAGAAATTATCTTGACCATGCACTTCTCAATGGTTCCGCGCATCTTCATCCCCCGACAAAACATCCTACGGACAAAACATCCTCCACAAAATATCTACTAAAACCTGACCTAACCTAACCTAACAAAAAAATAATCGCTTAGTGGATATACATTTTGTCCTTGGATAAAAGGGATTGTCGGATGTTAAAAACGCGCGGTACCCATCACAATCATGCCTGTAATCTATTGTAATATATTATCCAATGATTTTTAATTTTTTCGTTCAAATATTTTATTTTAAATTTGAAACAATGATTTTTTTTGTGCTGCGAACAGCTCCTTAAATATACCTGGAGATTAAATAAAAACTCTCCAAGAAAAGATTTTAACTATGGAAATTTTTTAAATATTTTAATTGTCACCAAAAAAAACCTATCTTTGATTTCATCTGATGCCTTCCTAATACAATTAAGGGTAAAAATTAAATGTCTGCTGTCTAAATCCATCATTTAAATTTAAAGCGAGTGTTCACTTTAAAGCTTGGAGTGAACAATCAGAAACTTGTGAAATGGTATTTCATTTTCGGTTAAATCCCTTCAACAAAATCATTTCACAGAGTAAATGGAAGGTTTGAGTTTTATTAGAATAGACACATCTCTACATTTCAATTTGGTTTTTTTAATTATCTTGAATTTTCACGAATTTCTCAAATATGTCACCTTGTGACATTTGCCAAGAAACGAAGACGATATAATATAACATTTCATATATTCACGATCAACAGAACCACTTTAAATATCGTCCCTTTTATTATTTGTTCAAGAGGTGTTAGTTCTTGGAAAGTAATATATTACGAGTATATTAAATTCGTTTTGAAAAGCGTCAAGCAGTTGAAATTGCGAGGTTGAGGGCATAATAACACCCCCCGTACACACAAGCCCTGCTTATTTATGAGGGTAAATCAAATACATGTATTATATAATTAATTATTGTATAAAATTTATTGTTATTTATGTATCTTTTTGTGAATAAAAAAAAGTAGCTATAAATATTATGGAGAATTTTTCAAAAAACGGTTTTACTTACTTAATAACTTCCTTGCCACTGATTGAATTTACAAATAATGAGGCTTATATTTTTTTCAAATGTTCAATCACTTACAATTTTTTTTTGACACGAGTTATTTTAACAATCCGTTTCAGAAATATCTTATTTGCAAAATAGAAATACAATTAAAAATAAAACATTTATTTACTTACTGAATCAGTAAATTTGTAGCCTGATAAAGCTTGAGCCAAGCGAAACCGGTCGGTAAATAAATTAAATAAAACTCGTTATTTTACACAAAATAAGTGTTTTGTTTTTAATTTAATTTAATTTTTATTAATGTATCAAACCACAAAGTGATTGCTTTCCAGAATAGTAAATTACCTTAATAATAATAATAATAAAAATTATAAGCAAGTTTGTAATAAAAATTAAGCGTAATATAAGAGAGAGTAGTATAGTTTCACATCTATTATATATGGATGATATAAAATTATTTTCGAATTCTGAATCAAATTTAAAAATAGTAGTTAAAAATATTTAACTAACTTTAAATGACTTTTTGTTTAGATAAATATAGAACGATCATATATTATAGAGAAAGGCAAAATTGTAGATGGAGACGAGGGTATATTTATAAATTTCAAAATTAGCAGTATGAAAGGAGGTGAGGTTTATAAATATTTAGGATACCCGCAATCTAATAGATTAGATCATACTAGTTGTAACGGACGTGTTACGTACCCTCGTTTGTTTTTTCAGCAAAAGTCATCGCTGGCGGCATCCTCTACATTTAGTGGTCATTTCTTTGAAATTTCCCTTGAAATATCTGGCCACTAAGCTCGTTAGTACCATGCCGCCAGCGACGATCTTTTCGCCGAAATATTTATGTAAAAATGTTATCATTTTTACCCCTTTTTATTATGTACAATGCCCCGGTGCAACAAATAAATGCTTGCGTGCTAAGGTTGCCACCGGGAGACATTTTAAACTCTTATAATTTACATACTTGCTATTTTCCTGGGCTCGGTGGTGATGGCCTCTGCAGGAGGCCAACCAAAATGGCACGCACCTTTCCCACTGGGCAGGGTGGTGGCCCTGCAGGAGGCCAACCAGCAAAATATGTTTTTTCACTTAATCAAACTCTCACAACCCGCAGGACGATGAAATTAACATATTTCATTTCAGAGTCCTGCCGGGCATTCAGGGAAAGAGAAATTAAACCTCTAACCCTTAAACTCACAATGCTAGGGCATTTTTAACTCAGAAAAAAGACTTGGAAGAATTCCTCACAAAAATCAGTTTTTTCCCATTTCAAAAATCCAGGGACCTCGCAAGACGATGAAACAAACAGTTTTCAGTAGCTAGTCTTGCGAGGGACCTGGGAAAAATAGTAGATTCCTTATATAACTTCGCACAATTAGCCAAACATTTAAAAACCTAGCATAAATTGTAAAATTTCCACAAACTCACCAAACCAAAAATCTAGGGATAAGTAATACCCACACAAATATGTTAGCATTAAGATATGTACATATATATTCCAAATTTAACCTGTATAATTATTTGTAAATCGCAATTTCAAGCGACCACTTTCACGGGCGGCACCGGCAAAATAAGGTGTGACGGAAACGCCGCCCTATTTATACGGACGGGCAAGGTCAAACCTCCCACCACAAATTTGTACCACGTGGTCACCTTTTTCCCCAAATTTGGGTATAAAAGGACCCACATTTTTAAAAATAAATCATGTGTTCATCTCTACTCAACAAACTGGTCTTTATTCTTCGGAAGTTTATTGCTCTTTCCTACCTTTGGAAGTCTACCACCTGCTGCCTCCTGCTGAAGTTCTGCCTGAACGAGTACCCGGTGCCTACCGCTGCAGTCGGCCCTAACTCTGGGCACTGCCAAGGCACCGCTCAGGCAGAAACTAGGCGCATCCAGGACCATTACCACTGGATGTAGGGAGGCCAGCCAACTCTAACCATCATCATCAGCGTGTACCTCTGGAAGGCGTGCACGAGACCGGTTCCTTTTTTTTAGTTCTTGTGAAGACGCTGATACGTCTGTTACACTAGTATTAAAAATGATACTAGGATTAAATTTCAAACTATGATCAGAAAATTTTTTAAATGCAATCTATCTGCTAAAAAATTAGTAAAAGCAATAAATACTTGGGCAAAACCTCTATTAACATACTCATTTGGCATAATTAAATGGTACAATACAGATTTAGATAGCTTAGAACGATTAATTAGAACTACGTTAACAAAGTTTAATTGCTATCGTCCAAATTCAGCTAAAGAACGAATTAATTTACCTAGAAATTTAGGAGGTAGAGGTGTAGTCAAAATAACATCTTTGAAACACAATCAGGAAGAAATGCTGAGAATTTTTTTCCACAGGAAAGCTAATGGTACAGAAATGCACAAAATAATTTGCAAAACAGATAGAAAAATTACACCTTTAAATTTATATGACGAGAATGCCAACATTCTTATAAATACTAACCAGGAATTATTAGATTCCTGGTCAAATAAAATTATTCACACAAAACACTTCAATAATCTCAACCAGACGTATGTTGACAAACTTTCGTCAAAAAAATGGTTGAGTATTGGAGAGTTGAGCGCAGAAATAGAAGGATTTATGCTTGCCATTCAAGATAGAGTCATTAATACTGAAAATTATAGGAAGCATATAATCAAAGATATAAATCAAATTGACGATTTATGTAGAAAATATTTGGCATTTCCGGAAACTATAAAAATATTATACCGGGATGTTCTGTATTAGCGCCGTCCGAGTATACATTTAGGCACAATCAGGTTTTAAAAATAATTCACCAAAGTTTGTTAATTAAACATAACTTGATTGACTGCCGTTATATAGTACCGAATTATGAATATGAACCAAATTCATTTTTAGATAATGAATTTTAAATATATATTATGATAAAACTATTCTAACAGACAGAACAATTAGTAATAATAGACCTGATATAGTTTTACATGACAAAATTTAAAAAATAACTTGTATCATTGATGTCGCTATTCCAAATTCCTGTAATATTAAAAAATCTGTTTCTGAAAAAATAAGAATAAGGAAATACAGATTAAGGAAATGAGATAAAAAGAATTTGCCATTCTCAGGCTCTAAACATATTACCATTTGTTATTTCGGCTACTGGCATTATACCTAGCTCTCTCATTCAAAATTTAGGCATGTTAGATTTGTCAAAGAATTTATATATAAAAATGCAAAAATCAGTCATTTTAAATACATGTAGGATTACAAAAGATTTTATAAATATTTATATTGAGGGATCAGTAGGATTTAACAACAGTTCTTGTATTATTTTGTATTTATTATACTGATGTAGGTGCTAGGTATATAAAGACAATATACCTATAACACTACACAAATGCTACATAATACTACACTACACGGCTATACCGTATTACATTCTGCTAACTTATGTCTTTATTAGACTTACCTTGTTTAGTCTATTTTATAATAGTCAATCCGTAGTTAGTGATGAATTTCACTGTTAGTCCTTTTTGTTACAGTGCTAAAACTAATTTTGAGAACTATGTTTAATTTTTATTTTTATTATTAAGTTAAAAGAAATATAATATTTCGTTTTCGTAACTTAAATACAGAGCGTATATAGTATAGTGCTACAAGTATAGTAGTAATATTTTTAATTTTGTTCGAACATCTTAGGTTTAAATAGTTTTTTTTTAAAAGGTTTTTATATTCTTTTCCGTTTTTAGGTTATCTGGGAGGAGATTATATATGTGGGATACATGATAAGGCGCGTATTTATGAAAAACAGAATTAATAATATAATGTAAACGAACCTCTAATCAGAATCGCTTTAGAGTCTAGCTGAGGCACTGGAATCATGTTGGATTTCATCGTCATTATAATTGGAGGTGTTGGTATTCGTCATAGAATTCATTCGGTAATAGAATGGAATTATTTTGTATAGGTTAGGTTAGGTTTGGTTAGGTTAAGTAAAAAAAAAACGCGGCACGTTAAGTTAAGTAAAAAAAAAAAGCCGCGTTTTTTTTAGAGGTTTGTTAAGGCGAGACACAACCTCGTTCATCGAGGTTTTGCCCGAGGCTCACATTTTAATTTATTTCGGCGAATTTGTAACGGAATTTAAAAAAAAAATCTCATGCCGCACGAGGGATGCGAGTTATTTATATTTTAGATTAATAAAAACAATATGTCACCTTCAGTTTTTTTAAAGTACAACGCCTTAAAAAAATTGTAATACGTTGTACTACTACAACTTTTGCGTTAAGATCAATTATATTTTTCAATGCGATGAATTCATGTCTTCTTTAGTGTTTAATCTCAATACATCTTAGATTTTATTAATATGTTCATCAGAACTAATTAAAATGTACCACTCGGAAATGTTGAATTTCTGGCCTGATTTGAGAAACCCAACCGTAGTTACGCAAACGACGCACCGCCCGAGTTTCGGCGAATAAGGTCGTTTTGTCCCGGCCCGACGCTACCGTGATTTTTTACGTATTTTTTGTATTTAATCAATCGAATACTTTTAAATCTATTAGTAATATATTTCGCTTATTTTAAATATTACTCATTCTACAAGTACGTAAAGTCTTTTTTGTATGTTTCTACAATTTAACAGAATATATATGTTTTTAGTACAAATCTGTATTTTCAAATACGCACAGTGATGAAGTTTCGGAGAAATATGGACAAAAATGATACGATATTCACGGCCAAAAGTATTTTCGTTATTTGTTTTGGGAGTGTTATGCCGTGTTGCGCTTCCTCCTACTTTAGCCAACGTTTCGGACATCGTTGCAGTACATCAGGGCAGATCCGGCAGATCCGGTAGATTCCCCTTTAAAGGAGAAGTATAAGTAATCCAAGAACATCAATATCCAGTTGAAGCTATGCAAGCAAGCCGACTTCGAAAAAACCGAGACACGCAAATTATTGACTTCTATTATAAAACTAACACAAAGCCAACAAAGTGACTCTGAATTGCTACATGTGAACACAGATCATTTAATTCTTTCAAAACGAAGCAGAAGAAACCACCAAATTCCTACACACCCCTCATACCTTTTTCCTTCCAAAAATTTCCTCTCCTTCCTTCCTTCCCTTAAAAATACACTCCACAGAGCATCCCCAAAGATGAAATAGGCCCTGAGTAGAACTATTTTTCTTAGGGCCTTCTCTGTGGAGCTAATGTATATAATAATTGCTTGTTGAATTAAGTTTTACACCAAACACACAAGCAATAATCTCTTTAAAATGGTCCACCTGTACCTACCAGTCTGAAAGTGACCGTAACGTGATCGGTCTACAAACTAAAGTGGAACGAAGTTAAAAATCGTTGAATTTTATTCAACCACGAAAAACCATTTTTATAAATAGGTAACCAAATGTTGTTTTTTTTTTTACATTAACTCCACACAGGAGGCCCTGAGGAAAATAATTTCCCTCAGGGCCTATGTCATCTGGGATGCTATGTGGAGGGTCTTTTTGAGGAGAGGAAGGAATGAACATTGGTCTTGAAGAGACCCATGTTGTAGGAAGGAGGAAACACAGAGGCCGGCAAATCATTCCACAGCCGAGCTGTTGAACACAAGAACGAGTCGAAGAAACGACCCGTTCTCATGTGACAAATGTCAACCGTGTACAAATGTTGGGCACGCGTTTGGCATGTTTCCCGACTATGCACCGGTGCCGAAGGGATCAATGATGCAAGTTCCTCGGAGCATCTTCCATTGTAACACCGGTAGAACAAGGATAGCATTCCCACCCGACGCCTGTGCTCTAAAGATTGCAATCCGTCTGTTAAAATGGGAGAATCTATCAAACGGACCGCCCGTTTCTGCACAGAGTCGAGGGTATTTTTCAGGTATTTTGGAGCTCCAGACCAGAGATGGCTGCCAAATTCAACCGTGGGGCGTACTTGTGATTTGTATAAGATTAGCAGTTGTGTACTATTAAAGTATCTGCGGGCCCTGTACAGTACGCCCAGCTTTTGGGAGGCTAACTTTACTCTGGCTTCGATGGAGCCCCCATACCTGAGCTGGTCACTTAGGGTTACACCAAGCATATCAATGAAGGGCCTGTTCGGAAGATTGCTTCAGCTAGTAAAACATGGAGTACTTCCCGATGCCGGATCCTGAGCTTTTTCATACGAAAACCGCAGTGAGGAACCGACGTCGGGACAGCACCTTGGTCATCGAGGGTTGAGTTATCCGCAAACATTTTACCTAGTAAGTTAGCCTTTTCGGTGGCGGTGTTTGCTAGTGAGCCGTCAGGTCTGGTAAGAGGTGGCAGACTGGATTTGCAGAAATTGCGACCTATTGAGCCCGCAAGCGACCAGAATTGCCTGCTGCCATGCGGGCATGCAGTCAGCTTTCTGCTGATCTGCTGGTCGTGCTCGAATTTTGACCAATTTATGATTCTCTTGGTTTCCTTTGCCATTTTGTTGTAAGCTGTTCTGTCTTCGGAAGTTCTAGATGTGTTGTAGGCTCGGTAAGCCGCGTTTTTTTGTCGCACTGCTTCAGCGCATTGTCGACTGAACCACGGCTTTGAGCCTACACCAGTTTCCTTAACAGTAGATTGGATGAAGCCATCCATCACATCTTGAGGGATCCGAAGTCCGAAAACAGACAGCTGACCACGGAAAAGTATTAAAATGTGCCCGCAGGCCGAACCAATCTGCTGACCTATAGTGCCACACTTTTCTCTTCAGCCTCTCGTTAGGTGGTCTGAAGTTTACAGGGATTGATGTCGTCACCAGGCAGTGGTCGGACGATCCTAAAGGCGCTGTGACTTCAATCCTGTAACCGTGTGGCACAGTAGTTAAAAATAGGTCTAACAGATTGGAACGGTGAGACTGGACATCAGGAATCCTTGTAGGCTCCTGAACCATTTGCTCCAATCCGTAGCAAAGTGCAAAGGATTCCGCTTGGCGTCCAGCCGAGTCCGTTGATCCTGAGAACTTCAACCAAGGTTCGTTATGAACATTGAAGTGCCCCAGAACCACAAACTCTGCCGTAGAGTAGCGGGGCAAGAGGTCATCAATAGTGTCGCTTAAGTGTTTGAAGAGCTCGGACGTGTCTGATTCGCTAAGATTCGGTGAGCGGTATAAACACGCGTAGAATCTTACCGTACTGGCAAGATTGACGCGTACCCACATTACGTCGAATCTGGAGTTTTCCAGATTCAACAGTCGCACACAGCTGACGTCAGCTCGACTATAGAGACAGACACCTCCTTTAGGTCTGAACTTGCCTGCGAGGGTGAAGCCCGGGCAGTCTAGATAGGAGGTGTCTACAGGCTCAGCTATCTGAGTTTCAGACAGGAAAAGTAGGTTTGGGCGTTGAGAAAAAAGGTTTGCCGTAAATAAAAAAAAAATAGTTAATTACTTGTGAAAACATTTTTTTTCTTGAGATTTTATTGGACATTATCTGAAATGTATACTAAAAAATATAAATAAACCGAGAATTTTTTTTCGTTACTTGTTTTTGAGGTGTTACGCCGTAAATAACGAAAATAATTTTGGCCGTGAAAATCTAAAAAACGTATCAAACCCAGAAAGAATTAATAATTTGTAAGGATCTCTTATGTGCTGCAGATGCAGGTACCACGATTTTTTGAACAAATTGTAAAGTGCAGTTTATTACTATTACTAAAAATTATTATTATTATCACAAGCATAGTAAAATATATCATACTGAAATTTATGTAAATTTGTTCAAATTAAATAAAGACATGGTGCACTGTGCAGTATTATCAATCGGGGCGCTAAAACAAGGCCGGGCCCGAGCGATAATGCTGTCCATAACTCCGCCCAGTACTTCGGAAACGCCCGAAACAGATATTTTCTTAGGGTCCTGTGGCGACTTAACATTATAATTCTGTTGTGTTTTCATAATTACGCGCCTTTTCATGTATCCCATGAAGTCGGCTACAGTCGTATTTAGCTCTTCGCTAACATTATCAGGGATACCAACATAACAGTGACAGAATGGCCGCCGGATTGTCACCGTATCGGTTCGCGAGATGAAATTTAATTTTACACAATTGAAAATTAAAATGCATCATTTTCCGCCGCCCGTGATGCAAAAAGTTTCCTTTTATAGTGATTAAGGCGAATCTAAAGTTTTTTTTCTAAAAATTATTCGTAATAACCATGGACACTTCGATCGAAAATTTACCGTTTTTTTGTGGGAGTGTCTGAGTTATAGTTGAAGAGTTTTTTTAATAACTTTATTCTGTATTATTTGTAAGTCGTTGTATGTGTTTCCCCATATTTTTATTAAGTAATTTAGGTGGGTCTGGATTAAGCTAAAGTATAAGCCCCTCTTTACCTCTTTTGGTAGAAGATGAGCAATTCTACCAAATTCACCAATTAATGGGATGATTTTTGTTATTAGTTTTTCTATGTGTTGTTTAAATGACAAATGTTTATCAATGCATAAGTCCAGGTATTTTTCACTATCTAGAATATGTAGGTCTCTTTCTGCTATTTGTAATGGTTTACGCGATGATTGTTCTTTTAGGTGAGCTCTTAAGCTCACCTAAAAGAACAATAAATGATCTTAATCATGGAACCGGTTTTATTAATATTTATTGTTAATATATTTTTTATTAGCCAATCGTTTAGTACATTAAGATCCGTTCGAGATTGTTCTAATAGACTTTCTAAGTTTTCGCCGAAGTAAAATATTGCCGTGTCATCTGCGTATAAGAAGATTACACCGTGTAGTTTTAGCTGACAGATGTCATTTATGTATATTTGAAATAAAAGTGGCCCCAGTATTGATCCTTGTGGAACTCCATAGTTTATACTCTCGAGTTGACTTTTTTTATCCCCTATGTTAACACATTGTTTTCTGTCATTGATAGCTGGACCGGTTACACCTGTTATTTTTCTATTTTTTAACCAGTATTTCATGACTCACGGTGTCAAAGGCTTTTGACAAAAAATTCTAACCTACCATGAGAGCTTTTTACCCTTACGGTGAAACCACACAACCGAAAAATACCGATTTTTAATCGATTTCCTGGCGTACCGACTTCTTTTTACAAAAAATAAAAAAATTATTTAGAAAGATTTTTTATTTTATCTGGTTAAGTCATTTTTTTAAATTTGAAAAAGTATGAATATTTTTATTGTTGCTACGCAGATTTATAAAATTTTCACACGAAATTTTATAACTCCGTGCAATAAATATTTAAAACAATATAATTAATTAATTATCTAATAAATCGTATTTTCAAAATTTTACTATAACTTCACACTACAATTGAAAATTTTTTTAATTGAAAATTTTTTTTTTTTTTTTTTTTGGTACAGTACATACAATAGATACATAAATATAATGAAAGTATATAAAAAATAAAAAAACTTAATACAATTTTTTAATACAAATATACATATTTTTTTTTAAATGTAATCCCATAATAAGCAAATGCTTGTGTGTATGGGAGGAAGTATTATTTGTTAGGTTATTTTGATTTTTTTTTAAATTTAGTATATATTAAGAATAAGAGAAACATATGTGTGTATATGTATATATTTTTTTAATTATTATTTATTTTTTTTAGTTAAGGTTTTCAGTATATTTTTTTAATTGTGTTTTGAAATTTTTGTAACTGTCCTTAAGGGATCTTATATTTTCTGGTAATTTATTAAAGAAATTTGTTCCTAAGTATTTATAGTTTTGTTGACCCAAAGTTTTTTTACAAATGGGAATTGGTAACGTGTATTTTTGCCTAAAATTTACTGTGTTTTTGAAGGGTATGGATTTGTTTAGGATATCCTCTTTGTAAACTTGTAAGGTTGAATGATACAGGAAGAGAGTATTTAATTTTCTGACTTTAAATTCTTTGAATATGAGTTCAGATGGATATAGAAATGATTTTTTTAGTATTATTTTAATTATTAGTTTTTGCACAATGTAAAGAGATTGTGTGTGAGTTTTATAGGCGCCACCCCATCCTATTATACCATATTGGATTATGGATTGACAGAGTGCGAAGTACGTCATTCTCAGTAGTTCTTTACTTAGAATGTGTCTCAAACAGCTAAAAATATATGTCAATTTTCGTACTCTGTTTTTAAGAATGGTTATATGCGGTATCCATTTTAGACATTGGTCAATAGTGATTCCTAGATATTTGGTTGAAGTTTTCATTTCAATATTAGTACACAATAAGTTACAGTGGTGTTGTTGAGTGTGTGGTGCAGAATGGATCCTTATGTTTATTTCATTCGGCGTGTTTGTTTTTTTTATGAAAAATGGTATGTAATGTGTTTTTTTAGAGTTTAATGTTAGTAGGTTATTGTCAAACCATGTTTTTAATTCATTCATGTCTATGTTAGCCCTTTTATTCAGTTCTAACCATGTGTTTGCTTTTAGAAGAAGCACTGTGTCATCTGCATATGAGATAATTTGCCCGTATTTAGCAACTTCAAATATATCATTTACATATAATATGAACAAAAGTGGTCCTAGAACTGTGCCTTGTGGTATTGAGAAGTTACTACTTTCGGAATCACTTAGTTCATTTAATATTTTTACTTGTTGTGGTCTATTTTCCAAAAAGCTTATAATCCAGGATAGCACCAGTCCATTTATTCCAATTGATTTGATTTTTTTTATTAAGTTAGTATGAGATATACTATCAAATGCTTTTTTAAGGTCAATAAATATTCCAATGCATTTTTCATTTGAGTCTAGGGCGGTATATATATAGTTTGTTATTTTCGCAATGGCATCATGGGTGCTGGTGTTTTTTTTGAAACCATACTGTTTAGAATTTATAATGTGATGTTGTTCTAAGAAGGCCCAGATTTGGTTTTTTACAATTTTTTCGAATATTTTTGATATATTAGATAAAAGGGATATAGGGCGGTAATTTTGTGGGTCTTTTGGGCAGTCTGCTTTATATATCGGTGTTATTATTGTTCTTTTGTAATTATTTGGAAATACACCTTTTATAAGGCTTGTATTTATTATATGAGTTAATGGGCAAATTAGATATTGTTTCATTGTTTTTAATATGTTTACATCTATGTTGTCATAACCGGGAGCAGAGCCCCCCTTTAAATCGTCGATAACTTTTCCAACATCAGTTTCTGTTATTTTGTTGAAATTATTATATTGGTGTTGGGTAGTGTGGGGATTATTTTTATTATTGTTGGGAGATATTTGTATAGCGTTTGCCAGATTTTTTCCAACATTTACAAAATAGTTGTTTAAAATATTGCAGCATTTTTTAGTGTCGAGTTGGACATTGTAAGTTTTTTTCCCATCTGAAATTTCGGATATACAACTTCTCTTTTTATTTTTATTTATTATTTCGTTTATTGTAGTCCAAATTTTTTTATTATTATTTCTGGCCTCTATAATTTGTTGGGAGTAGTAGCTTTTTTTCGTTTTCCGAATTAAAGTTGTTAATATGTTTTTATATTTTTTGTAATATGAAATAATTGATTTTTTAGCATTTGGTTGATGAGCTAGTTTGAAAAGTTTATTTTTTTTTCTAACTGCTTTTACTAATCCGTTAGTGATCCAGGGTTTAATTTTTTTTGTTTTTGAGTTTTGATGCAAGTTTTTTATTTCAGAGGCATTTATAATGTGTTCTGATAATTTTTTTTCAAAAAAATATGCACATTCATTAGCGCACTTACTGTTAATTACTTCAGTCCATTTTTCTGTTGAGAGTGATTTTTCTAATAGTTGGTAGCTTAATGTGGTTTTTGTGGTACTTAATTTATGTATGCTTTTGTTTTTATTTTTAGTTTCATATTTAAAAAGTGTTGCGTGATGATCGGTTATGTTTATCTTCCAAATCGTAGATTTGACATTTTTTATGTTATTCAGGTTTACATTACACCAAATATGGTCTAGACAAGATGGCGTTTGATTTGGTACTTCTCGGGTATAGTTATTAATGCACGATTTGAAGTTGTGATGAGTCATCATGTTCAAGAAGTTATTTTTTTCAATTGAATTATGGTTATTAGAAATATTTATGTTAAAGTCTCCACATACAATCGTAAAAATCTTTGTTAATTTATTTAGGTATAGATAAAGTTCGTTTGTAAAATTCGTTATGTTTGATTTGTGTGTACGGTATATTGTTATAATTCTATAAATACAATTTTTAAATTTAATATCTATTTTTAAGCAGTTGACAAATTCAATGTTCACTTCTTCTGTGTTTTACACTTCACAATCGTCGCGTACGAACATAATTATTCCACTATTTTTGTTTATAGATATTTTGGTTGCAATTCCTCGGTAGTTGGGTAGCGCACTTATGTATTGATCGCTGTTGCAGTGTGTTTCAGTTAACCCTATGCACACCGGTGATGTGCTTAAATTATTAATGTTTATTAATAATTCATCTAGATTTCTTGAAAGGCTTCTTATGTTCATGATTAGCACTAGAAAAGCAGAATCAGTATTATGACACCATTTGTTAATTTCGTCAACGTTTTCGCATATTTCTTCTGTAATATTTACAGAAGAAATATGATACATCATTAATAAAAAAATTACAAGTGTGCAATTCACACGCGGTAGAAGTGGAACCTTCAGAAAACTAAAGTAGACAAGAGTAGGGAGGTTATGCAGCACCGCACAAAGAGAAGACGGATTTTTGAAGTAAAACTTTTTTACGCGCGCTTGACTTGGGGAGTAAGCTGGTGAATGCGTGACGAGAGCGTTAAGAAAAGTGTGGTCGGGTGAGGCGAACGGTCGCGCCTTTATGCACGCTTGATTTGGGGAGTAAGCTGGTGAATGCGTGACGAGAGCGTTATGAAAAGTGTGATCGGGCGAGGTGAACGGAAGTTGAGAGGGAGATATAAGTTAGTGAAGTTTTACTTCAGTCGTGTGGTCTAAAGCACACTCGTTTTTTTTTCTCATTCTCTTTATTTCATCTCATTCTCTTGCAGGCTCTTTCTCGCTTTTTAGTTTCGTCGAATTTCAAATCACAACGGTGCTAAAGAAGTTTTCATTTAAAAAATTTGAGCTCGCGTTTTGTGACGAAAATCCTTCAATTTGTGCACGTTGAATTGTAATAAAGATTTCATCTGAACCATACTGTAGATATCGCCAGTTGTGCGGGACATGAGGCTTATTACAGTATTATCTATCTCGCTCTAAAATTGCTCAAACGCAAAAGACCGTCGTTTGATGAAATGTGAGTTTTCGCCCGCTGGTAATATGGCCTTAAAGGGGGTCTTAGTTATTTACTACGCCAGTTTTTTACTAAGACACGCGTGTTATGCTACATATGGAAAAAAACCTACTAACCTGTAAACAAACACCCGCTTTTCATCAAACCTGGAATGTGTGGTCCCTAAAACTAGATCCAAATTCGCTCCGTAATGTTCATGGAATGTGGTCCCTCCTAAAATAATATACAGCATGTTATGGGACGTACTTGACTTACTTTAACCAGTGATTCCTGACATTATTTGGAGTAAAATGATATTTTGGTCTCCTGTGACATTTTTTGTTTTTTTTTTTCTGAAAAATATAAAAAATAGTAGGAGGGGTAAGAGGTTAGGAAGTTACTCGGCCAAGTGATCAGTAATTTTTGAGAAGAATTTTTTTAAAGTCATCAAAGAAGTCAACGGAGACCAAAATTTCATTTACATTTTTAATCCAAATAATGTCAAGAATCACTGCTTAAGTTATGTCAAGTAGGTACGTCCCTTAACACCTTGTATAATGCATTGAGTGGGTACCGATGTCAAATCAAATACTACAATGCTACTTTTGCTATAATATGCTACCACTGGAGCACTCGAGCTCACTCGAAATAAATAAATTTGCCTCGATTGCTCGAGGTTTCCCAAAAGGTCATTTTTTTTAATTTTTCGCCAACATTAAAAAAATCATAACATCAAATTTTAACATGGAGACCTAAAAATTTATTATAGTGCTTTAAAGCCAATGAATTAACCTGTGTCACGACTGATGCCGCGACACGAGAAAGATATGGACTGTAAATCTGAATTATGCTAGTACAAGACAATTGATTGCGTTTTGAAAACTCAATCTCAGGAATTGGAGATGGATGGAATAAGTCCCTACTTTTGATAGCTTCCTCCACTGTTTCTGAATCGATCCTGGCGCTGGCAGCTTCCCACAACAACTATATGTCACAAAAACCGACACTTTGGAGTTCATAAATTAGGAAATTTGCGATTAATTGCCGGATTTCGATTGCGAGCTGTGTGAAATTGCGATTTTTCAACACAACAAAAGAATAGTTAATTTGAAATTTTTCTTCAAATATTATAAATGAGTTCCACGTAGGTATGAAAACATCTTCTTCTTTTCATTTTGAAGTAACTAAGTAGGGATTTAAAGGAGAGAAGGGAAACAAAGGAATAAATGAATGAATGAAGGACTTGGGAATATGGTTTTAATTTTTTAAACTGTTTCAGAACCAAACAACCTGTATTTTATCGTTTATCTCATATTTGTAGGATTTATAAAAAAAAATAATTAAAAAAATCGTAAAATTTATAAATTCGCGAATCCTGCGTATTTTTTTTTACTTGAAACTGCCGTGAGGGATACTTATTCGAGTCAACAAAGAATATTTTAGATTTCTGTATATTGTCTGTAAGTCAATATAAATTGAAAATGAAAGGTTAGTCTACGAAGTTCGGATTTGCTTCATCTATGGTGATAACAGATAAAGCCTTTCAATTGCTTCGTTTTAATATAAATGGTTGGCCATGGAAATATTTGAAATAATTACAATAAATGTTTAACGAATGTTACTAAAATGTGGTTCATTTTTGGACCGAAATCAATCAATCAATCACTAAAAGTGGTCCATTTTTCGATTCGCTCCAGTGGTTCATAGGATATTTGAAATGGGAAGAGCTTCTTTTTTAAAGGTTTTTTTTTTAAATCTCTTACTATCAAGTTTTATTTTCCTATTATTTTTTTATAAACTGTTGATATCAGTTACGGTTAAAGTCTTGATTTTGCAATTTAAAGTGTTCCCCTGCATTTAAAAAAAATGAATACCGCACAAGGGTCCCGACTGCTCCGAACCGTCTGGGGCCAGAGAGAATATGGCAACCCCAATTGGGGTATGTTGTGAGGTTAAAGAAGTGGATAGGGGAAGGAGATGGGGAAGAAGAAGGTGGGAAGGAGATGGGGAAGATGAAGGTGGAAAGTACTTGGCTATTCATATTTGGTCACCAAACACGGCTTATGCCAATTCAAGCAACGTTTCACTTCTGAATGGTGGTCTACACCAGGGCGATACTGAAAATATCTTGTGCCACAAATATACTACGAATTATTTTATAAATTAATTAATTCATTCATATTTCTTATACAATATTAATTAATCATACAAAATTTACAAGCGCACGCCGGGATTCAAACCCGCGACCTACTCGTGGCTTGCTAGTCAAGAGCCTTGCCTCTAGACCACGAAGGTCATCATACCACTTTAAGGAAAATTTGATGGAGTCATCAAATATTTGAAGATAATTTTCATGTTCTGTATCAGTTTTATTCAAGTTCTGTTATTATATGATTATAGGCCAGGAGTTTCATATAACTGAAATAATCACAGGACTTGAAAAGAACTTAAACAGAACGTGAAAATCAACTTAAAATATTTGATGAATCCGTCAAATTTTTTTGAAACAACCCGTCCTAAGTGTTTCTAATTTAACCTTTTTCATCAATCCTATTTTCATAATTTCATTTCATTATGACAAGTAGTTTTTTTTATTAAGATTTATATATTAATTTTGTTAATCTGCATAATGTAAGTACCTATTGCATTATAAAATGTATTTTCGACTATCATAATACGGGCACGAATCTAGTATGTTGGTCGATAGAGCTAAATAATAATGTTACATGTAAAGGGTACATTATATTTATACTTATGAATATACGTAAATATACAAAATTCGATGGTCACCTTCGATACGTAAAAATTCTTATATTCACACGCTTTTGCTGAGGAGCTTTCCTATTTATGAGTATTAAAAAAAAACTATGTGTCACGTCGCCACGTGTATGTGATGCGTGCATAATCGGACAGTTATAAAACGTGCGTGTCTGTTACGATTCCTTTGTCACCTCATTTCGTGGAGAAATTCCACCGTAATAATATTTTCGCGTGTTTTCCCTTTTAAGACCATAACGGGTTTTCCTTGCCATGGACTTTTTCAAACTGTATTGAATATCCGTAATGCCGTATAACTTTAAAAAAAAATTAAATATTATCTACTGTCAAATGAACACCAATACTACCTACAGCCAAAAAAAATGTACATTTTTTTATTTATTCTTTATTTTGTGTTAATCTAAATACACGAAGAAGAGAAAATCATGATGTAATTCCCATTCCACAACCTACAATCCGCCTCGTAACAGGAATCCCTAATAAGGAGGACCATGAATACTATTTTACTTTCTATTTTTCATGTAGTCGTTAATAAAAAAATAAATAAAAATGTCTTTTAATCACGAATACCAATGCCTCTCTCTCTCTAGCCTCTCTCTATCCTTGATAGAATCATTTGTGATGCAATTTGACCTTTAGCGTGGAAAAATGTGTGAAGAACAAATCAGAATCGCTTGCCCTAATAAAATTTTTGATTTTACATTTAATTTTAAGAACATTTAAAAAATATATTTTCTGTCATCTAATCTGGCTTTTAATATGTTAAGTTACAAGAAAATATCAGCAGAATGATCTGACAACGTGAATTAAAAATTACAAGTGTGCCGTTCACACGCGGTAGAATAGAAAATTAAAGTATACAAGAGTGGGGAGACTACAAAGCACCGCACAAAGAGGAGACCGATTATTCTATCTCATTCTCTCGCAGGCTAAATCCTATAGATGTATGTGTTTGTCTCTTTTTCGTGTCGCTTTTACGTTTCATGAAGTTTCAAATCACAACGGTGCTAAAGAAGTTTTCACTGCAAAAAATTAATGCAATGTAATAGAATTTTTTTGATTAATTTGTGAGTAAAGGATTATTTATTTTATTATGCACGCGCTGGATAAATAAAAATAGCATAATTATTGTGGAGATGAAATCTGTACTCCGCAAATCCTTGCATAGTAAACTGAAAACGTGACCAACTGTGTGCCTTGTTTCCAAAAATACGTAGAGTTCTGTGAAAGCCGTTTCGACTAAGGGTGTTCGTATTGCTGGTTTCGAAGCGTGAAAGCTCCGGTCGTAGGAATAAGGATTGTAAGAATCAGTAGTGAACAGTGAGCCGGCTCTCTGAGTTCGACACCGCAGCAGCTAGCAGCGAACTTAGCCGATATGAAGCTGGCTTGTGACTTTTCAGTGTTCGCAGTTCTCAGTTCACTCTCCAATAGGCAGCCAGCCGGCACGCCGCGCGGTCGCCCGTCTCACGGTTCCCCGACTCGAGCCGGCGTTTCCGATACATTTTCATCCAGTTAACTGTTCAAAGAGCGGGAAAACTTTTTCACTAAATAAATTATGCACGTAAAATTCTGCGCGAAGGTTTAAATTGCACTACAGGTTTAAGAAACATTACCATCTTTTAGGTTTTTGTCAAAGTTCAAACATTTAGAAAATCTCGTAAATGTAAGTTTTCTTGAGATTTTTCTTCTAATATATTATATTCTATTTAATTAAAGGAAGAATTGGTTACATTTACTTTTTTAATTTTTGTTAAGGTATGAACACTCGATAGGTCTCAAAAAATTGTTTGCAATAATTTTTTTTTGCATGTGGTTTTTATTTATTCAGACATATTTAAAAAAAAATTATAAATTTTGGATTTGAAATTATACGGAATAATATACTGATTTTGTTTTACGTAATTATTATTTTAAATAACGCTTTTGAAATAACGGGTGATGTGGGAACACGATTATTAATAGTAACCAATGACTTCATAATATCATAATTAAGTTTTTTCTAACATAAAATGTTTTAAAAGCCCACAATATAAACCAAGGTAAATAAACAAGCCGCGATGAAGAAAAGCGCGGAAGCCATATTTCACACATTGTGTTCAAGTCAATATAAATGAGAGTGTTCGTCTAATGTGAATTTCATTTTCCGCTTACAGCTCAACAGCGAAAGAGATCTTCTTCCGATACACAAATACGCTGGTTATATTTCCAAAGGCGTGGAAATCATTATTCCCCGAAAATCATCGGCGCCGAAACCACAACACGGCGGTTGGACACTCAAAAAAGATTTACGATCTGTTTTCCGCTGGAAAACAAATAAATATCATTCCGATGGGTGGCTGAACACTACAGAATTCAATATGAAGACATTATGTATTCCCCCGGGAACAGTTTGTGACGTGAATTCGGAGATATGTCATACGTGATCCGTGAAGTATTATCCGTGAACTAGCTGGTACGTTTTACGCGCGGGCCCAATTTACGAGTAATTGTTTGTTCTACCTGTCAGCTTATTAACGGCTCACAAGTCTCTAAAGAGCCGAAGAGTTACAGCCGCAGTGCGCGACAATATAAACGATTTAACAATGACTATTGAAGTGAACAGATCTACAATGATTTCATGTAAGTATCTTATTGTTGTACTCTTTTGTGTATTTATTTCGGTACTAGTGAAGCTTTCAATGCTCGACTTAAGTAAGTAATTTACTATTATTTTCATTTTATTACGTGAAGATCCGTCTTTTTACGACTGTTGAAATAGACTTTAGTTGGCAATTTATTTTGAAACATTGAGAAAATTATTTTTCTGAGCAGCATTGTCTTATTTTTTGTGTCATATTTAGACATTAAGATTGTTATTGGAATAATAGAAAATAGAATAAAGTGGAAGCGAAAATAATTTCACGTACTAAAGAACTTTAATGTCTTTATTAATGCGTTGAAGTTTTTAGAGTTTTAAAAAAAAACTCATTCATAGTTTGTGGACCATACAATAAATTTAGTGGGAAAGATTATTAAACGTTTCTGCTTTTAATTTAAAAGTCGCGGTGATGTATTGGATTTCACATAGCAATGCCGTGGACAAATCATTATTAATCGATAGTTTGCTGTACACATTCTAAGAAGTTTTATTTTTAAAAATTGAGTGGCGATTTGCAAGAATGTGGAAGTGCTCGTAATAACGGAGCAAGTGGGCGGCCACATATTTATAGGTTTTTCTATTATAAGAAACAATTATTTTATGTCGAGTAAAGTTTTCCGAATTTTATCTCAAGATAATAACCGTGATGGTAAAAACTCAGTTATTTCAAATTCTCACAGTAAAGTCATTAATTATAATTATTATATTATATATTATTATAATATATATTATTTCGCATTTCACATCGGAGGTGATTGGTGCTTATTAAGTCATGTACGCCTCATTATTTCAAATTCTCACAGTAAAGTCATTAATTATAATTATTATATTATATATTATTATAATATATATTATTATAATATATATTATTTCGCATTTCACATCGGAGTCGATTGGTGCTTATTAAGTCAGGTACGCCTCATAAGTCATACATGTGTCTGGTAATGTTATATTATCGTGAAAACAAGCTTATGAGTGCGAGTGGTTAATCGTCATTAGAAAAGGAGATTCTCATTTTTTTAAATTTAAAAATTAGATATTTATTTGCAGTTATCAAGTTTAATTTGTAGAACTCCATTTTAATTGTGAGTTTTTCTTAAACATCTTATATACATGTACTTTTATAATGTAATTTAACCTCAGAAGGCGAAACAGCTATCACGCGTAATAATAATTATACAGTGGAATTTGTTTATAAATAAACGTTTTTTTTTTTTAAATATACATATTTTTTTTTGCGTTTATGTTGCGTTTATTATGACTCACTAGACAATATCTGTTCTGAGCCGGGTAGCAGTATCTATCATTACATATACCAATAAAGATAAAAGTAAATAAAAATACAAAGTACAAAAGATTATCTACTTAATAATTGAACATTTTTTAGTGTGAAAGTTCTTTTATTTTATTTAAATATATGTATAACAATATACAACGTATAAAAAATTAACACGGTCGGTTTGCAAGTAACTTGTTAATGCAATTCCTTTTTTTATTCATTGACCACGTATTAAAGTTTTTATATGTACGTTTTCTGTTGGTTTGAGTTATATGTTGTGTTTCTTGAAAATGTTGAATTTGGAAGGTGCCAGGTAAGATTCATGTTTTTTAGCAAGAGTGGATTAAATTTTTGGCACTTGTAAATGATTGTTAGGTTTAGCTCTTGTATTCTGGGAGTGAGATATGTGGGAAGGAGACGATTTTATGCAATTTGTATGGATAATTTTTTTATGAATAGCTTCCTGATATCACGTACCTATTTTATTTTTAATAAATAGATTTTCAGTGGGATGAAGATATGCTTTTTTGATCATAGTTGTAATAATTGATTTGTGAGCTGTATTAAGTAGTATATATGTCTGCGGCTCCACCCCATGCCGATATACCATAAATTAAGATGCTTTGACAAAGGGAAAAGTATACATCTTTTAATAGTTTAGGTGACATAATATTTCTAATAGTTTTTAAAATGTAAAAGAAAAACGTTAAAATTTGTTTATTGTCAGTAACTCTTTTTATTTGTAAGTTTATAGCTATCACCACTAACACTCGATTGTCACTGTTGGAAAATGCAAGCATTTCAAAGACGAATTATTGCATTTTTAGAAAGAGTAAACAAATTAGAAAGTTTGAAATATGATTAGTAGTAGAATCAAAAATTTACGGGTGAAACCTACATAACTACTATATTTTCAAACATTCTGGTATTGATAAAGTCAACTCTTTGAAATGTGCCACAGGTTTAAAAACTAAACATTTTATTTGATCACCTAAAATATATATTTTATTTATAAAAGAAAGACAAACATTCCCGGGTTACGAATAAAAATGTTTGAAAATCTCCTACTACCACCACAGAAAGCCGAAAATGTTGCTTGTGTTGTGATGGAGGACTTAGCCAGCCGAGGAATTGAGCACGCGACGCCCGGATGGAATCCAAGCGCTATGTCCACTCAACCACTGACCAGTCAAATATATATTAGAAAAATTAAAGAATACAACTTTGTATAAACCACTTATATAATGCGTAAATCCGACCGGTTTCGGAACAAACGTTGCTTCTTCAGGGAAAGCTTATAATAAGCTTTCCCTGAAGAAGGAAGCTTATTATAAGCTTTTCCTGAAGAAGGAACCTTTATTCCAAAACCGGTCGGATTTACGCATTATATAAGTGGTTTATACAAAGTTGTATTCTTTCATTTTTCTATAATGGGTAACCACAAAGTTATAGCTACATTCAAAAATATAAATATATATTATGTTCCTTTATTCTCACTTTGAAGGTTGGCAATTTCTACGGAACCATATTATTATGATTACAGATTTATTATCTGAAAGATAACTAGAAAATTTTATCAACGTGAAATAATCGTGATTTATGTAATGAGAGTCGAATTCATGTTTCTGCTATGACCACCATCCACAATAATTTACAAATTTATTATAATACCCTCAATTCTTCGAGATACGAAGTATTTTTTCTGCGATAACGAAAAAAATAATTTCTTTGACTTTCAATATATTTTTCGTGGCGGAATTTAGATTCAAAGTTTTGTTGATATACAAAAAAAAATAAATGCGTTTTTATATTTTTTTTATTTAGGAGAAAATGCATAAACACATAGTAATTCAAGATCATATAAAACAATAAGTAGAGAATTCGCCTACTTCCTGATTATTTCTCACGAATTGAGACATTCAACTATATAATTTTTTTCCTCCTTCCTTGTTAGTCTACGCATAATACTTTGAGATGATTTGACCAGGTACCGTAGTACCGTGGTTAGATTCCGAGCGACGCAAATGTTTGACAATCATTTTCTAAAGAATTTAATTTTCCACATTACAAAATAAAACCATAACCGAAAAAGGGTTCGTAAGCAAGAGATTTTGAACTTTAAAGCAGTCTTTACAGGCTTCATACTTAATTTTATTCTGAGATTACAAAAAGACAAAATAAAAAATACTCGATTATTTGAGAGGCTATGTTCTACAGAAATACGTTCTACTCGCATTAGTAAATTAAAGCATCTTAAATATTTCTAAGCGGAAAATATAAATATTTATAATAAAATATCTAATTTTCAAACTAAAAACACATTATTTTGCATTACTTAGTAGTGCATAGCCTTAAACGCTGTGTTAGATGTGCTTTATAATTACAGGGAAAATTAATATATTTTTTATTTCCAAATAAATCCCCTTTGAAGAGAGAAGTTGTTGGGTCCAGTTTTTTTTAATGTGATTCAGATTTGGTCACCAAACACGGCTAAAGCCATTTCAAGCAACGTTTCAATTCTTAATACACCAGGGTGATGCTGAGAGTATCTTCCACTCTGGAACGTGCCGCAAATAAACTAAATGTATATTACTTTAAATTAATTAATTGTGAAATAACACAAATTAATCAAATAAAATTTATTTTCGATCCCGCGACCTTCGGATTGCGATACAAGTGCCTTACCCCTCGATCACGGAAGACGTTTACTTATGTTGTAAAAATACACACAGCAGGTACTGTTCGCATAATATAAAAAAAAAATATTTCTAATTAAATTTCGACTTTTTAGTTTAACCCACTTCCCGACATCCGATCGAGCTGAAACTCGGCAGATAGACTCGTTTTCGATGACAATACGTTCTGACATATTTGGATGGCCATCACGCACGCACACGCGGACATGTACGCATTTCTCTGAAATTCGATGATATTATAGCAGTTATAAGTAATAAATTTCGCTCGGTTGGAAGAGTTATCTACTCCATTTCCTGGGTAGGAAGGTTCAATCCTCAGTCATACCAATTATTATTAAGACATTTGAAAACCCAACTATTAGAAATTTATTGTTAATTAATGATGCGAAAATTAAATGTATCATAACTAACATATATATTATTTATCTGTTTGGTAACCATTACAAGATAGCGCTTTTGTTGCGAATAGCGTGGTACGAATCCTGAAGCTAATGTGGTTGTTATTGAAACTCGTGCGAATGTTACCAACCTCCGACGGAATGAAATATAATTTCAAGCTTAGTTAGAATTAAATGATCAGACATTGAAGGGGAAACAAACCACCGCAAATAACTACTGCGGTTATAAAGGTACTTTGACGGTGAGTATTGGTCTACACAGTCTACACTCACGATATATTATTTCATATCTTAAATGCTAATCAAAAAAGATTTTTAAACAAAAAACTAAAAATATTTAAAAAATATTAATTTTAAGAAGTCGCAGAACACATGAATTTAACTTTGACTTTTTAGCATATCGCGTTACAAACTTTTCCGAAGCACTTGTAAGAAAAAGAGGTGAAATATAAAACACATAAACATAAAACATAACCTATATACTTTTTAATTTTTTTTTAATATTCATCTTTTTTAATTATAGAATTACAGTTAGTGATGTGTGCCTGCCTCAGTAGGAAATCCTGTGTTTAGGTCAAGCTTTAAGACTTGAGCAGTTTATAATAAAAAACTTAAGTAACACCCCAATATTACAAATCCAGTCAATCATCATTTTGAAAAAATACGTCTCATCAATTGGTTTTGATAAAATCTTTGATGTTAGATCTGTCTTAGCTGATGATCCAAATGTCTGGTTTATATTTAAGATAAGTTTTGTTTTGTCTAATGGCCGGTGGAAGTGCATTATATAGCTTTGTTGCAGAGTTTTTAAAATTTCTCTGGCAAAACATTGTTTTAGCAAAAGGGATAAGAAAGAGATTATGCCCTTTGGTTCTAGTATCTCGGAGAGTTTGGACATTTTCAAAAGAAGCGATTTCATCCGAACTGCTTGTGATCAGTAGTTCCAGTATAAATTTTAATACCAGCTTTTATACAATACATATTTTCTTATTAGTAGTATACTTTTAATTTTTTATAACTTTAGATTTTATGTCAGGGTTAAATCTTCCCCACAGGAAAAACTAAACCCTTTCACACACTTTTCCACAAATGATCATCTAGTCAATTCACGCTATGCAATTGCACTATTTAAATATAATAAATACAAAATAAACATGTCAACCTACCAGAGACCAAATGGGAAAATAATTCACCGACTCCAGATATTTTCATATCAGAAGGTTCGGCTCGGTGGCACTCCTAATTGGCCCTATAAATCCTACTAATCCCTCAAAATAAATATTTAAAAAACTCTTTTGTAATCCTTCATGTATTTAAAATGACTGATTTTTGCATTTTTAAACATACATTCTTTGACAAATCTAATATGCCTAAATTTTGAAAGAGAGAGCTGGGTATAATGCCAGTAGCCGAAATAATAAATTAATGGTAATATTTTTATTTAATATTTAAATTCTATATTAAGCAGACCATTATTTTTTATAAATATTTCTATTTTTGACACTGACAAGTTTTTTTATGGGTACAACTTTTATTATAGTTTTTAAATCCCTGCTATAATATTCTGTTCCTTACAAGTAAGTTAGAATCTTATTTTTTGGTTTGTAACACACTTAATCGATACTGTAATACTTTGTTTTTCTATGTTAACTTTATTTTAATGTTTCCATTATTATTATTCAATTTTAATAATTGTATTAGAAGTTTGCTAATTTGATCAAAAAATTATTAAAGTAGTTAGGTACATGTATGTATTCTCTTATACAACTATATTTATAATGATACACCAAAATATAATCAATTGTGATTTTTTTTTTTTTTTTTTTTTAAATTTAATATAGATATATAGTACAGTGGTTTTATATAAATTACATATCGGTATACAAATTATTTAAAATTGCAATCTCACCAAAGAAGAAACTAGTTCTTGTGCTTGATGAGCGAGTTACACTAATTATAACAGAAATAGAATAACATTATGCAATAGGTAAGTATATAATGGGAACAATTGAAACTTCTGGATTATCTATAAGTGTAGGTGTACATACATGGGATACGGTTACATTCTAAAATATTCTGCACTTAAGTGAAATTCTAAAAATCTAAATAAAATAGAGATGAATATAGATTGATAATACATAGAAAGAAAGAGAAAAACAGGTCATTATTAAGTTAATTATTCCCGATGAAGTGTAGCTTCAGTTTGAGTTTCAGTTTATTGATGTCTTTGGTTTTTTTTTATTTCAATCGGAAGGTTGTTGAAAAACTTTATTCCTAAATAGATATGATTGTTTTGCATTAGTTTGGTTTTAAATTTTGGTATTTTGAAGTTGTCTTCATATCTTTTTGATTGATGGGTTTCAAATTTTTTGATGATATTATGTTTGTAAATTTGGATAATTGCATTTTTCTTGAAGATATTCTCTACTCGAGGCACCGTGAAATCGGCGAAAAGCGTTTCTGTTGGATAAGTGGAGGGTTTCTTTAGGATTACTTTAATGATTAGCTTCTGGATCACTTTGATCGGAGTTAGAATATTGTTGTATGACCCCCCCCCCATCCAATAATTCCATATTGAATTTATGACTGGATTAGTGCATAGTATACTCTTTTTAGATTGTTGAGTTTTAAAATATTTCTTAATCTTATGAATATATATATATATATACATTTTCTGATACGCTTAACCAATTCGCAGATATGGCTCTTCCACTTCATATGTTGTTCTATTATCACTCCGAGATGAAAATATTCATGTAAAGGCCACTAGGGCGTTAATAAACAATAAATTAATAACTTCAAAACTGTGAAAGGGTAGTAGCAGTTATTGTTGAAGTTGTCATTCCCTGAATTCTGCATACTTGCCAGACTTATTTATATCGCATCGGCTGGCAAAAAGCTAATTAGAATCCAAAGTTGAAAAACTTAATAACTCGTCTTGTCTTTGAAGGTTGCTCTAAAGTTTTTCAAGTTCAGCTATGTATCAAAATAATAAAAGATTTCAGCGAATGTCTGGGGCTCTAGGGCGCAGAAAATTAACTCTTTTATATTTATTTCAGTCAGTCAGAATCAATTGTATGATATCATAATTCTCTCAAGCCATGTTTCGATATATTTTTAATTTCAGGAGAGGGATAAATAGCTGTTTTAGAACACGTCTTTAAAGTTATTGAGATATAGTTTTTCTTACAAATCCACATCATAAAGTCATAACCGTAACATTTATGGAACATACTGTTAATATCAAAAGTTGCTCAGATTATATGGTCTAGGATTTGTGCTCGTATATTCCTAAGTTTTTTTTTTGTATTTTAATCAGATATCTACATATTAATTAGGAATGTACCTAGATTTTACTTTTTCAAATGATCAAACTTTTAAATCAAACGTTTCAGTAAACAAAATATTAGTGACCGACCGAAGGTTCGGTTTCGGCAAGTTTCGGCAAAAAAATCTAGTTTCGGCATCAGGTTCAGAAAATTTGCCGAAACCGAAACTGTGCGTTGGTGAATTATCGCGCGTCGTTGACTTCGAGTGAGTTCGTGGCTCGTGTGTCACCCGCCATCATCGAGTTTATGTATTATTTCTCGCGCATAGTGATTAGGTAAGTGTTTGGTTTCGTTATCAAAAAGATTTAACATGTTTGTTTGTTTTATAACAGTAAAGTCAAAATATTAATTATTATTTTTTTACATACTTCAATTATGGTTTTTTTATTTCATTTAAAACGTGTAATAAGAATGTTGTGATTATAAACGAAATTAAAATTAAAATACTCATTTAATGAGGTCCTTCCTTTAAAATGTGCTTGTTGATTATTAACAAAATTTTGTTCCAAGAAGTAGTTAACATGTTTTATTAATTATTGTTATTTTTGTTTGTTTTATACCAGTAATAATTTTTTTTCGTACGCTTCAATTATATTGTTTCTTATTTCATTTCACACATGTTAATTGTCTGTATAAGTGTAAAAAGGAAGCCAAATTTCAGTAAACAATAGATTTTTTAACAAGTCTACAAAAGTTTCGGTTTCGGTTTCGGCCGAAACTGAGACAGATACGGTTTCGGTTTCAGTAGAAAGTCCTGTTTCGGTCAGGCTCTACAAAATATCATAAAATTTCATAAATCAATCGACATAAACAAAAAAGCGGGTCCTGACAAAGTTAATCCTGCTTTTCTAATCAACTGTGCATCGATACTAGCCAAGCCACTATGTCAATTAATTAACGAATCAGTAAATTTTGGCTGCTTCCCTGATCTTGGAAAAAATGTTATTTAACACCTATATTTAAAAAGGGAGATATTCTTGACGTCACTAACAAATTATCGATCCATTTGCTTGCTCTCAATTATTCTTAAATTGTTTAAAAAACTTATCCTTGACAGAATTTCCGTACATATTAATAGCATCATAGTGCCTAATCAACGTGGCTTTATGCCAGGCAGATCCACCCTAGCAAATCTCTTCTTGTACGAACAATGTATAGCTTTCTCACTTGAAAATAAAACTCAAGTCGATTCAATATATACAGACTATGTAAAAGCGTTTGACCAAGTTAACCACGAAATTCTTCTCAATAAACTTAGTAAAATTGGCATAGAGGGTAAACTATTGAATTGGACAAAGATTCACCTAACTAATAGAATTCTTCAAGTGAAAAATAATTCTTACCTGTCTCACAAATTCATATCTACTAGAGGTGTACCTCAAGGGTCACATTTACGCCCAATACTGTTCCTACTTTTTATAGATGATATTGTCACAGTTTTTTTATGATAATGTTGAAGTGTTGCTTTTCGCCGATGACCTAAAACTTTTTAAACTTATAAGAACAATAAATTACTGTATTCACGTTCAACTTTTTAAAAATAAACTACAAGATTGGTGCAAAATTAACACACTCTATCTAAATATTAGTAAATGCCAGATAATAAGATTTTTCAGAACAAATCAACCCCTTAACCATCAATATAATATAAACAATGTATCCCTCACCTCTGTCAGTGAAATAAATGAACTTATTGGCGTTATTTTCGATTCCAAATTTAACTTTCTTTTACATATAAATAGAGTTACTAATAAAGGATTAAAAATGCTAGGCTTCATTCTTGTAAATGGCAGAGAATAAAATATTGCAACATCAAAAATTTTGTATTCCTCTCTAGTTCAAAGTCAAGTTGAATATAATTCTTCTATTTGGTCCCCTCACTTCAAAATCCACTCCGATTCCATTGAAAAAATTTAGCATAATTTCCTAAAATTCATTAACCATAAACTCGGCCTACCAATAGAATCAATAAATTACAATCACTTTATGAAGGAATTAAACTTACTAAAACTCTCAGATAAAAGACTTATTTCCGACTTAACTTTTATTTTTAAAATTGTCAATTGTATATTAGACAGCCTTGATTTATTAAGCCTAATTACCATCCATATACCTACAAGAACTCTCGATTCAAAACTATTTTTAATTACACCAACAATTTCAGGACTGAGTCATTTAGATACTCGCTTATACTTAGATTGCATGCAGTTGGCAATGCTTTCTCAGAAGTGGAAGATGTTTTCAACTGCACGGAATATAGTTATAGGAAGACTGTAATAGTATACCCCAAGCACAATATTCAATGTTAGGCATAAAACTATTCACCTGCATAGCTATTATATTATATTTTATTTCAGATTCTAAACGACCTACTTCAGATATCTTAACTATCAGTCAAAAGAGTGTTAACTAATGAATGTATTTTCTTTTTCAAAATTTTTTATTTTATTTCAAATTTATTATCTAACTGATAGCCCTGAATTGAGAGAGCAAACTCTCTGAACCATTTCAAGCAAATATAATTTTGAATGTAACAACAATTTCAATACTAAATTACTTTATTTACAAGCCAACACCTAGCACTCAACGATTTGCAAATAACAATGCTAATTTATGAACAGATATACATAGGTACTTGATGTTCACAATCTTGCATGATTATACTTGCTATCAAGTTACCTTTCTTAACATATTATCATTCTAGAAAAATGAAACAATACAACTTTGTGTAAACCACTTATATAATGTGCAAATCCGACCGGTTTCGGAACAAACGTTCCTTCGTCAGGGAAAGCTTATACTAATTTGACAGTTTAGAACAATGTTTTATTATGGTAGGGGTGGAGCCGTTGCTAGTTAATAATGTAGATTGGGTGGGTAGGTATTAGTGTAGAGTGGTGGGTAGGGGAACAAATCCATGATTGGGCTATATGACAATATTTTTTGTTTGTTGATAATAGATTCATTATTTTTAAGGGATTCTTTTAATTTCCAAAGCTTCTAAGTTATCTAAACGTTTTCCTTTATGATTAATATGAAGAATATTTTTCCCTGTGTTTTTTTTTCAAAACTATGGTTATTTTCAATGATATGGTTAGCGAACTCAGAAAAATTATTATTATTAAGACACCTTAAATTTTCTTAAATGTTTTTTTCTTTTCTTTCCATAGTTTTGAAAAAAAACACAGGGATAATAAACACAATTTGGGAGGCGGGAATAAAACACAATTTGGGAGGCGGGAATGGGTACCGCCGCCCCGGGAACCTTTATTGGATAACCAACACCTCTGCCATAGGTCACCCCAAGTGGTTCGCTACGTTTGGTGATTTAGCAGAGGTGCCCGGGTTCATGGGATGAGGTGTGTTTAGGTCTGATGACCAGGACACACTGAACCCCAGATCCCTACCCACCCCTTAAACCCTTTTCCTTCCCAGAACCCTCCTCTCCTTCCTTTCCCTAAAAGACCCTCCACACAGCATCCCCAAAGATGACATAGGCCCTCAGGGAAATTATTTTCCTCAGGGCCTCCTGTGTGGAGCTTATGTAAAAAAAAAAAGGAAAACGTTTAGATAACTTAGAAGCTTTGGAAATTAAAAAATCCCTTAAAAATAAGGAATCTATTATCAACAAACAAAAAATATTGTCATATAGCCCGATCATGGATTTGTTCCCCTACCCACCCACTCTACACTAATACCTACCCACCCAATCTACATTATTAACTAGCAACTGCTCCACCCCTACCATGATAAAACATTGTTCTAAACTGTCAAATTAGTATAAGCTTTCCCTGACGAAGGAACGTTTGTTCCGAAACCGGTCGGATTTGCACATTATATATGTGGTTTATACAAAGTTGTATTGTTTCATTTTCTATAATGGATAACCACAAAGTAATAGCTACATTCAAAAATATATATTATCATTCTGTTTACATAGATATTCTCTGTTTTTATAACTATTACACGAGTACACATTTCTTTTTATATTTCTTATCTCACTTATTTTTATTCTTATTTACTTATTTATTCTTATTTACTTATTCTTATTTTTTTCTGACTACCTGAAACTGTAACATTTTGTTTGAGAAATGTCTCGTCTGGAGTACTTCCAAAATCGGGAAGCCTGCAAACGGTCCCGTGTTCGGCCCGATTACAGTTTGAAAATGACTGCGTCCGTCTCACTCAAAATAAAAGCCGCGTGTAAACAGCAGATCTTACTACTAAGGGATTTTTTATAAAAAAACCCTAATGTTACTTTAATTCTAATGTGAGAATTTTATTATTATTATTGATTGCGATGGTTTAGACTACATTACGCGTTTATGCGTAATTTGCAAGAGGGAACATTTCATTTTATAAAATTTAATTTTTACAGTAAGCATACCATCCCCTTTTAAATACATTCATTCTTCTTTCAGTCTTCAGACTTTCAGGAATTTTATCATACATATTTAGTTCTCTATACATTAGGCCGTTCTGTGACTCTGATTTTCTCCTACGCGGCAATCAATATTTATAATTCTGGTTTCATACTTTGTATATCTCTAATAAAAAAATCTTTCTTAAATTATTTTGGCATTTGATTTTTCATAATGTTATGCACAAAAATTAATCTCTTAGTCTCCTTTTTATTGGAATCCAATTTAGCTCCTCTCTCATTTGATTAACCTTTGAATAATTGTCTTTCTCTAGTATACATCTCATGACAACAAAAGCTCTGTATAACTTCTAGCTTGTTCAAATTTCGTTCACTGGTAAAATATAATATCGTAGAGCAGTAATCTAAATATGAGCAAGAGTAAAGTTAGCCTCCCAAAAACTGGGCGTACTGTACAGGGCCCGCAGATACTTTAATAGTAAACAACTGCTAACCCTGTACAAATCACAAGTGCGCCCCATGGTTGAATTTGGCAGCCACCTCTGGTCTGGAGCTCCAAAATACCTGAAAAATACCCTCGACTCTGTACAGAAACGGGCGGTCCGTTTAATAGATTCTCCCATCTTAACAGACGGATTGCAATCTTTAGAGCACAGGCGTCGGGTGTGAATGCTATCCTTATTACAATGGAAGATGCTCCGAGAAACTAGCATCATTGATCCCTTCGGCACCGGTGCATAGTCGGGAAACACGCCAAACGCGTGCCCAACATTTGTACACGGTTAACATTTGTCACATGAGAACAGTTCGTTTCTTCGACTCGTTCTTGTGTTCAACAGCTCGGCTGTGGAATGATTTGCCGGCCTCTGTGTTTCCTCCTTCCTACAACATGGGTCTCTTCAAGACCAATGTTCATTCCATCCTCTCCTCAAAAAGACCCTCCACACAGCATCCCAGATGACATAGGCCCTGAGGGAAATCATTTTCCTCAGGGACTCCTGTGTGGAGTTAATGTAAAAAAAAACTAAGCCTAGAGTACCTGTAGAAATGCTGTTATTTTTTAAAAATTATCTTGAAAATTCGACGAGACAACTAGCAGTGTGTTTTTAATCTGTTAGATATTTACATACATCTCTTATAACAAATATATTGTATAAGAAGTGCCGATTCCGTTAGTTATTTTTATATGTCTAATTGTGTTTATGTATTATAATGACAAATGTATAACATACTGGGGATAGACAAGCCAAGCATCAAGCCAAGTAGGACTTGTAAAGGAAGTGAGCAAAAGGCACCAACACTCTGCAAGTTTCGCAGTTAGCAACTCCTCAACTCAACAATTAATTATCAACAAAAGTATAAGTTACTAAACATGCGTATCAATTTTTTTTTTTTTAAAATACACTATTCTACTGCAGCAATCACAAGCGAAACTACATTGCCCACTCTCCTATACAACGATTTCACACTATGGGGAATCAGTACTTAATAGGTGATGTAGACATATTTAACATCAACTTGGCGAATTTTGTGGAACTTATATAAAACTTATTCCAATATTATTCCTAAACATATTTTGTAAACTTATCAAATCGCAGGAGGTACCTATATTTATTTATTTTTGTATTTTTGTGACTTGTGTGCATTTTTTATCTAATTTTATTTTTATTATTTCTTTATCTGTTGTAAAATCATCTGTCATGAATTTATTGTACTACCAACCATGTAAAAGCCCCCTGGGCGTTGAATAAATAAATAAATAAATAAAATAAATGAGGTTCTACCGTTTCCTTTGAAAAGGCTAAGAAAAAATGTCAATAATTTACTAATACAAAAAAATATATATTTTTGTGGAAGTTAAGATAATGATGCTAACGATTTCTCTCCTCTTGCACAAGATAAAAAAATTCCAACAAGTTTTCCGATGGGACCGGTGGCCATAAAATTATCATAAAAATAAATTTGGCAATCAGTTTTATATGATCGACATTAAACGTTCCATGTTTCGCTTCATTATAAACAAGAATCACCCAAGTCGTCGACACTTCGTTCATTATTTTTGTTGATGAAAATATTAAGCTAACAGCAGTTTTTTTTCATATGGCAGCTCTTCCCAAAAATTTTACCCCAACTGAAAATAACGTGGCAAGGCAGGAACAACTTTTTTTTGTAGTGATTTATTTTTAGGTTATTTAGCCAACGTTTCGGGCAGTATTACAGTCTTCATCGTCAGGGCATATGTGTAATCGAAGATTGTATTAAATTGCGTACTTATGTGTTGATTGAAACCGGTCATTACTTTGGATTTGTTTCTGAAGATCTGGGAAGACCCAAAACGCATAGAGCACGCTAATTACAAAGGCAATTGAAATTCACAAAAATCCAAAAATACCAATAGGCACGATGTGGTTTAGCCCTTTAATAGTTCTTGGTTTCTTAGCGCAACATGGCACAATAATCAAAATATATCTACTTTAGTGTTGTTTCGTTTGATTGTTTTTGAAAAAGTTTTTATCTCGGTGAACAACGAAGTCTTTTTTTATTGAGTTTCTCCTCAATTTGATACCAAAAAAGAAAAAAAAATGTTTTGTTCATTTTTAAAGATATAAATTGTAAAAATTCCTTTTTTAAACTGGCATTTCTTGGCTACAAAAATGGCAGATAAGAATGAAATTTTTATCAGAAGTAACGCAAGTCGCTCTCGTCCGAAGTACGTAAGTGTGATAGTAGAAAGCTTTAAGCTGGATATTGGAGATGACGTTACACAATGTTATTAGCACGGACAGTTCTTATTGTACACCGATTCTTAAAATAAATTTCACAACGGAAATTTTTTCAAGAATGACATAATACCTATATAGAAGTTTATATCAAATTTTCTTCACTGGTAAAATATAATATCGTTGAGCAGTTATCTAAATATGAAGCAACTATAGTTTAAAACGTAGAGTAGGTACCTAAAAAATTATATATATTTAGGTAAGACAGAGTAGTCAAGTTTACAGGATAACGAATAAATTAATGGAGGCCTCAGCACTAGACGTGGGCAGAATGATTCCCAGGAGTGAATCGATTCAGTCGGATTCCCATGGCCTTTTGAATTGATTCCTTTTATTCACTCCTTTAATTCAATTAAATCATATCCGCAAAACACTCTGAAAAATAATATCCGCATTTACGAAGACCAGTCTTTTCTACAAAGGAAACAGTTAACAGATTTAAGAGAAGAACTAGAAAAAAGGAAGTCTTTTGGTGAAACGTACATTACAATTAAATACCTAAATAACAATCCCACTATCGTTAAATTTCACCCAAAAAACTAAACACTAAAATGTTAATACACCATCAAAATGTACGAGGACTACACACAAAATTACAGGACCTGAAATCAAACTTACCTACTTTAAACCACGACTCTAACGCCCTCACTGACACTTCAGTATTGGGATTCTTTAATCATACCCAGATTCTTTCTGATCATAATAACACTGCAGAAAAACTAAAAAACCACATAAGAATTAAAAATATATCATGCCACAAACATCCGAGCACATCAAAAGGAAAAACCTCAATGTCTTTTATGTACCTCAATGTGAGAAGCTTGAAAGGTAAACTAGATAACATCAAATGCCTACTAAAATCTACGAAATCGAACTGGCTCAAAGAAGCGGACCTAAAGTACATCAACCTTGAAGGATACAAACACGAATCATCTTGCCGGCTGCAGGGAGCCGGAGGCGGAGTCTCTATATTTATAAAAGATTCTTTGGAATACAATGTGATTAATAACACTAGTGACCCCAACAACAACTTTCTATGGCTTCATGTAAATAAGCTCAATCTAAAAATAGGTTTAGTGTATAAAAAACCAAATACTATTTTCAAAGACTTCCTAGAAACACTATCCTCTCATCTAGAATCGTATAAAAGAGGTATTGTATTTGTAGACTTCAATATAAATCTGCTTGACTCAACCAATATACATACTTGTTAATATACGAATACAATTAGATTTAATAATTACACTATTTTGAACAAAATAAACAAAAACAACGCCACACGCATCACAGAAAATACAAACACAATCATAGATCATATACTCACAGATACGAACGAACGAACGAACTGTAATAATTCCATATCTGATCACAATATACTACTCCTTGACGAAATTCACACCTATGTTAAAAGCACATCTTTAAAATCGTCCCAAAAATATACACACATTAATCTTGATAATCTAAAGAATCGTATCATGCAAAATCCCTTTCATCTAAATATGAATGACAACTCGGTATTAAATTATGACAATCTTGTGAACTACTTGAAAAATAAAATTAATTCTAATAGTACCACTAAAATTAAAACAAAAAACATAAATAACCCAGACTGGATAACGAAAGACCTTATAAAATTAATCAATAAAAGAAATAAATTACATCTGAAACTAAAAAAACAACCAAATAACACCTTATTAAAAGCAGATTTTTTTTAAATAAGAAACAATGTCACTACAAAAAAAAACGAAACTTAAAACAAACACACTACAGTAATCTTTTTAAAAAATGCAAAAATAACAGTAAAAAAACTTAGAACTTAATGTAACTTTTGACTAGTGTTTTGTATCTTACCTCGCAGTGACTTGATTAACTCGCGAGCTGCGGACCTAGGACTGGGATGCGTTTGGGACAAATCTGAGATTGACGTGATGATGACGTCTAACGTCATTTCTGGGTCTGAGATTTACAAAAGACGATGACGTAACAAATGAAAAAGACTTTTGTTTTAATTCCTGAATAAAGCGCTTCGGACAATCTCGACAGACTAGATACCTGGGACGCGGACATTGAATACGGACCTGGGACGGCGGGGACCTTAGGACAATCTCAGGACTATTGATTAGGACAAATGATTAATTCCTTGCGTGAAAGAGATGCTCGGGCAACTCGACTGAATCGTGGCCGCGTTTTAGGACATGGATTTTGATGGTGTTCGGGTGTTTTTAGAATGGCGGCGCGGCGGTAGCGGGATACAATCGTAATAGGCAAGTCGTTCGCAATACCGTCCGTCGACCACTTCGCGGCGCGTCAACCGTTTAATTATATTTAAATTCCTATGAAACAATATAATATTTAAATCGTTTACGGAACACATTATTCATTGAAATAATTTAACAGTAAAATAAATGGAATTTTTTTAATTTAACAGTAAAAAATTGTAGGATGTAAGGCCAAAGGTAAGGAATGAAGAATCAATTCCTTTTGAAATTGAGAATTAGATCGAGTGTATCACAAGATTGAATTTATTCATTTAATTCGGTCATTCAATTTTGCCCACGTCTACTCAGCACGGATAAGTCACCCAGTGAGGCCAACAGTGCTGGATTATTGTTAAAATGTAAAATATTGTATGAAAATAAATAAATAAAATTGTTTTTTTTTCTAAAGCCAACCAAAAAAGTGAATAGGATGTTTAGTAATAGAAAAACATGTCTGTTGTCCGGTTTATTTTACTTATTTGTGTTTTTTTTCTCGGCGTAAATAATAATAATATTTTAATGACTTGTATAGCGTCGTTTTTGTGAAAAATCACGTCAAGGGCGCTGTACAAACTTATAATACATTTCTACAATCTCACTTCTAAATACAAACTCGACAAACTACTACAACAACGTATGACTAAAAATTGCATCCACCGGTTCATCGATCACCGATACGAAACTACATGAACAATGATTTGATCAATGAACGCGATGCTGCTGTAAAAATGTACTGTACAGGCAGAAAATATATACATGACCATACCTACCTGGAAGTTTGCTAGAGATTAATACTGTTATTGTTTATTTAGAGAAATTTAGGTACAGTTCGCACGCAGAGGACATAAATGGGAACCATAACACATAATATGTTCTTTAATCAGCGTATTTTGAAACAAGAAAGAGCAAAATTTTATGATAGTTTTTTTTTTATTTAAGGGTATGAGAGCCCAAAAAGGTAGGTTTTTAATTTGGACCTAAATTCTGTTGGGCTTGCCATGCATCTAAGTTCCGGAGGGAGTTTATTCCAAGCCTTAGGCCCAGACGCTCCGAAAGCGCAATCTCCAAATTTAGTATTTGGCTTGCGTTTAGGTTCCATTAGTCTGCCTATAGCTAAGGGTTGACTGCCTCAGACTAGTATTTTCCGGGACACATAGTTCAGAGATGTAAGGTGGGGCCATTTCAATGATCGATTTGAACACCATCCAGCACAATTTGTACTGAATTCTTGCAGGGCACTTGAGCCAGTGAAGGTTACGACGGTGTTCTGAAATCTGTGAATATTCAGAGACTCCGGTTATGAGCCGTGCCGCTGCATTAAGCATTGAAATTTGTTAGTTTGATATTTTGGAACGCTAGCGTAGATGCCGTTTTTTGTGAATACCGCACAAGAGTCCCAACTGCTCCGGTCTGAAGCCTGTGAGACTATGGCATCCCCAATTGGGGTATGTTGTGAGGCTGAAGATAGTGGGGAGGGAAAGGAGGTAGGGAAGAGGAAGGTGGGGAAGTACCTGACTATTCAGATCTGGTCACCAAACACGGCTAATGCCATTTCAAGCAACGTTTCAATTCTGAATGGTGGTCTTACACCAGGGCGAACAGTAATCGAGCCGTTAGAGTAATCGAGCCGTGAGACTACTTAAGGCTCTGCAACCGGGCTCGAAAAGAAGAATTTTCATTATTTGTTTTTGGGGTGTTATGCCGTGTTGCTAGATGTTGTTAGATGTGTCATCTACCGGATCTGCCGGATCTGCCCTGATGATGGACACTGCAACGATGTCCGAAACGTTGGCTAAATAAGGAGGTAGCGCAACACGGCATAACACCCCAAAAACAAATAACGAAAATGCTTTTGGCCGTGAAAATCTTAAAACTTATCGAAATTACGAATGTTAGAGGAGAGCGCTAACATTTACTGCGACAAAATCGTTGCGAAAATGTTTAATAAAACACGACTCGTTTAAAATAGAGCAAAGATCTCGCGGGCATTATCTTAAACAGCATTTAAAGAAACACTGTGAATTTTTCATACATATAACTTGTAAAATAACTGGAAAAAACGTGTTAATAATAATTTTTGGAGCATACTTTGCGATTTTATTCTATCAAGGGAATTTTATATAATTTGCATTTCGGCGCGGGCAAAGTCTAGATATTATCTTCAAGAATAACATATATTTTTAAGAGCTTTAAAACTTACCGTGTTTAAGGGAAATATCTAATAAATCGGTATAAATCCGGGTTGCGGGCCCTTAAGAGTTGATTCGTAATTTTGTTGCCTCTGTAGGAAAGTTTCTTCGGACTAAGAAGAAGGACTTAAGAAGGTTACTTCGGTAAAATCTATTTAGTTAATCTTTATTTAAATATAAGAGTTTCCATATTCGTTACGAGAAAAATACAATAGAATATATTTATAATAAGAACAAAGTCTGTGGCGGGCGTGCGGGTGGCATGGTGGCGAGGCGAGTCGGCGTGGATTTGATTTGCATGCAAATCTACAGTTTTATTCCGAGACAGTTGAAAATTTTCACACTTGGCTATCAAATTAAGAAAAAGGTCACGGTCTACATTAGATTACGAAAAACTCTGTTTAAAGCCCTGTACTAGCTTAAGTAGGTAACATGTTACGTAGTTTGTCAATAACAGATACTGGCTCTTGTGCTTGGTGTGTTACTTACAATTTGCTGAAAGGTACAATTAATTTGTTTATTAAGCTGTATTATTATTTATTTTCTTTCTTTCTTCTTTTTCCGTAAACTGTAATACGTATCATGTTTCATATTTTATTTTGCATATTATTATTTCAGTTATTTCGCAAGTAGCATTTCCGCGGCGTAACAGATAAACATTGGTTTACGCATGCTGTGAAAATTTTATATTTTGAAGATAATATAATATATACGCACATCGCAATTCCCAATGGCAATTTCATTAAAGTAATAATTGTTAACACTCTGTAAATGTTACAAACAACAAATTAATAATATTTTAATTTCATACTGTTGAAAATGAACAGGACATTTCGAAATTTTAATTTCAAGAAGTAATTAGGTTTTTTTTTTTTTTTTTTTTGGTAGAAAGCAGTCACTTTGTGGTTTGACATATTAATTAAAGGAAAACAATCACTTTGTTTGTAACCACGATTTATTGATTTAATTTTTATTTACCGACCGGTTTCGCTTAATACAAGCATCATCAGGGTATAAATTAAAACTGATGAAAAAATACATTGTGTGAGCTTATATATACATACAGACAGAGACAAAACATAATATAAAGTAAGAGTGAGAGATTGTAATTAACATCCTACATAGTGATAGAGAGAAAGAGACGGGTATATCTAATGAATAATTACATTATATCTACCGGGACAAAACGTCATTTAAACAGGTGATTAAGGAATAAAGTGGCTACGGGTTTTTTTAGTCTATGGGAAATATTCCTAATATCGGACTGTTGGACACATTTAGCTGATTATTAAGGATTTGGGTTTTTGTTTTAACGGCTTTCTTTATTTCGAGTGCTTCTAAATTATTAAGCCTGTTACCATGACTATTTCTGTGTAAAATCTTAACACCGGTGTTTTGATTGAAGGTATGATCTTTATCAATAAGGTGATTAGCGAATTCCGAAAATCCATTATTATTTAAGCATCTAAGATGCTCTTTGATTCTAATATTGACATTACGCGTCGTTTTACCTACATAAAATGATGAACAATCATTACAATCTAATTTATATATTCCGGAATGACTTAGTTTTTCGTCCTTATCTTTCGAATTAATTAAAAACTTTCCTAAATTATTGTTTGTGTAAAATGCCGGTCTTATTTCGGGAGGTAGATTTTTTACACCGCAGGAAGAGAACTGATTAATGAATAAAATACGACGCCATTGGTAACAAAGATTATTATTATTATTTATATTATTATGATTAGTAAATAAGAAATTCTTAGTGGCTATTTGTTTTTGTTTTTTATTTAAAATTGCATCAATGAGTTCGGCATTATAACCATTATTAACCGCGATTTTTTTAATTATTGCTAGTTCGTTGGAGAAATTAGTATTAGATAACGGTATTGTGACCAAACGATGAACCATTGAATGAAACGCGGAGTGTTTATGTGAAACAGGATGATTGGATGTGTTATGGATAACGACGTCGGTGTAGGTAGGCTTGCGAAAGATGTTAAAATTTATTTTATTATTTACGATAGATAAGGTGAGATCTAAAAAATTTAAAGTTGAATTAGTTCCTATCTCTAATGTGAATTTAATGTTTTGATGGTATGAATTTATAAGGATGAGGAAGGCATTTAATTGACGTTGAGTCCCTGTCCAAATACAGAACACGTCATCGACGTATCTACGCCATAGTAAGACGTTTTTTACAAGGGGTGAGGCACTAGTTAAAATTTTGTTTTCTAAATTATTCATGAATATATCAGCAATTAAAGGACTTGTAGGAGACCCCATGGGAAGGCCTTCGATTTGCTGATATATAACACCATTGAATTGAAAATAATTTTGGTTAAGGCAAACATTAAATAATGAAGTCAGATCATTCACTAAATCTTTGGGTAAATTAGAAGTATTTAATAAATTAGAGATCAAACATTTGCTCTCCTCTATGGGGACATTAGGGAACAAGTTAACCACATCAAACGATATGAGTTTGCAATTTTTAGGGAGATCCAAATCTTTGAGTTCTTCTACTAGTGAAAATGAATTTTTGATCGTATATTTTGGAGAGAAAATATTGGAATTTTGGAAAACATTAGTAATAACAGAAGATATTTTAAAATTTGGGGCATCACAGCAACTAACAACTGGTCTTATAGGTTTATCACTTTTATGGATTTTGAGGAATCCATATAATTTTGGAGCTTTCGAATTCTTTGTTAAAAACTTAACTTGATGATATGACTCATCTTGAAACATTTGGGATTTACAGGCTTTAAGAGTTAGTTTAACTTTATCTAAGAATTTTCCAGTAGGGTCTTTTTGAAGAGTTATGAAGTTGTCATTATTGATGAAATCTTGCACTTTTGTATTGTATTCTCTTCGAGGTATTATAATCACGGTATTTCCCTTGTCCGCTTTGGTCAGGATTAAATTTTCATCTTCTAATTTAGCACGAATATTTTTCATTACGGTTGTCTCGGGGTTTGGAGTAAATTTAAATTTAGGTATTAGATTTTTTATTGTTTCTGCACTTTTGTAGAAGAATCGTTGAGGTTTACCATATAAAGCTGTATCGATATCTACTGCAACGTTTTCTATTGCAGAATTAAAGTTTTTATTATTATATTTTAGGTTGTATTTTAAACCTTTCGATAATAGGTTCATCTCTTCAGGTAGGAAATGTACTGTTGACAGATTTTGGACTCGGTCAAAAAACGTATGAACCGGTTTTAGGTATTCATTATTATTAGATTTATTTAAGGAACACAACATATCAAGTTTTTTATTAATTATATTAAGTTTATTAATTATATTAAGTTTATTAAAAACTTGATATGTTGTGTTCCTTAAATAAATCTAATAATAATGAAAACCTAAAACCGGTTCATACGTTTTTTGACCGAGTCCAAAATCTGTCAACAGTACATTTCCTACCTGAAGAGATGAACCTATTATCGAAAGGTTTAAAATACAACCTAAAATATAATAATAAAAACTTTAATTCTGCAATAGAAAACGTTGCAGTAGATATCGATACAGCTTTATATGGTAAACCTCAACGATTCTTCTACAAAAGTGCAGAAACAATAAAAAATCTAATACCTAAATTTAAATTTACTCCAAACCCCGAGACAACCGTAATGAAAAATATTCGTGCTAAATTAGAAGATGAAAATTTAATCCTGACCAAAGCGGACAAGGGAAATACCGTGATTATAATACCTCGAAGAGAATACAATACAAAAGTGCAAGATTTCATCAATAACGACAACTTCATAACTCTTCAAAAAGACCCTACTGGAAAATTCTTAGATAAAGTTAAACTAACTCTTAAAGCCTGTAAATCCCAAATGTTTCAAGATGAGTCATATCATCAAGTTAAGTTTTTAACAAAGAATTCGAAAGCTCCAAAATTATATGGATTCCTCAAAATCCATAAAAGTGATAAACCTATAAGACCAGTTGTTAGTTGCTGTGATGCCCCAAATTTTAAAATATCTTCTGTTATTACTAATGTTTTCCAAAATTCCAATATTTTCTCTCCAAAATATACGATCAAAAATTCATTTTCACTAGTAGAAGAACTCAAAGATTTGGATCTCCCTAAAAATTGCAAACTCATATCGTTTGATGTGGTTAACTTGTTCCCTAATGTCCCCATAGAGGAGAGCAAATGTTTGATCTCTAATTTATTAAATACTTCTAATTTACCCAAAGATTTAGTGAATGATCTGACTTCATTATTTAATGTTTGCCTTAACCAAAATTATTTTCAATTCAATGGTGTTATATATCAGCAAATCGAAGGCCTTCCCATGGGGTCTCCTACAAGTCCTTTAATTGCTGATATATTCATGAATAATTTAGAAAACAAAATTTTAACTAGTGCCTCACCCCTTGTAAAAAACGTCTTACTATGGCGTAGATACGTCGATGACGTGTTCTGTATTTGGACAGGGACTCAACGTCAATTAAATGCCTTCCTCATCCTTATAAATTCATACCATCAAAACATTAAATTCACATTAGAGATAGGAACTAATTCAACTTTAAATTTTTTAGATCTCACCTTATCTATCGTAAATAATAAAATAAATTTTAACATCTTTCGCAAGCCTACCTACACCGACGTCGTTATCCATAACACATCCAATCATCCTGTTTCACATAAACACTCCGCGTTTCATTCAATGGTTCATCGTTTGGTCACAATACCGTTATCTAATACTAATTTCTCCAACGAACTAGCAATAATTAAAAAAAATCGCGGTTAATAATGGTTATAATGCCGAACTCATTGATGCAATTTTAAATAAAAAACAAAAACAAATAGCCACTAAGAATTTCTTATTTACTAATCATAATAATATAAATAATAATAATAATCTTTGTTACCAATGGCGTCGTATTTTATTCATTAATCAGTTCTCTTCCTGCGGTGTAAAAAATCTACCTCCCGAAATAAGACCGGCATTTTACACAAACAATAATTTAGGAAAGTTTTTAATTAATTCGAAAGATAAGGACGAAAAACTAAGTCATTCCGGAATATATAAATTAGATTGTAATGATTGTTCATCATTTTATGTAGGTAAAACGACGCGTAATGTCAATATTAGAATCAAAGAGCATCTTAGATGCTTAAATAATAATGGATTTTCGGAATTCGCTAATCACCTTATTGATAAAGATCATACCTTCAATCAAAACACCGGTGTTAAGATTTTACACAGAAATAGTCATGGTAACAGGCTTAATAATTTAGAAGCACTCGAAATAAAGAAAGCCGTTAAAACAAAAACCCAAATCCTTAATAATCAGTTAAATGTGTCCAACAGTCCGATATTAGGAATATTTCCCATAAACTAAAAAAACCCGTAGCCACTTTATTCCTTAATCACCTGTTTAAATGACGTTTTGTCCCGGTAGATATAATGTAATTATTCATTAGATATACCCGTCTCTTTCTCTCTATCACTATGTAGGATGTTAATTACAATCTCTCACTCTTACTTTATATTATGTTTTGTCTCTGTCTGTATGTATATATAAGCTCACACAATGTATTTTTTCATCAGTTTTAATTTATACCCTGATGATGCTTGTATTAAGCGAAACCGGTCGGTAAATAAAAATTAAATCAATAAATCGTGGTTACAAACAAAGTGATTGTTTTCCTTTAAGTAATTAGGTAGTCACGTGTATATTATTATATATTGTATATTTTTATGTGACTTTAGACAGTAAGTTTGTTAGTAGTATGCGAGCTTCGACCAATATTCCCTCATATTACAGCCCTCGCCCGTTGTCACGTTCACAATTCACGTTATCATAAATCATTTATTTATACCTTCTCTCTGAAAATATTATTTCTTTCATTTCCAATTTCGTATTTGTAGGTAAATTGACACTTCACTATTCACCGATACCGATGATAATATATCTAAGTAATTTGAATGGAACCGTTTTATTGACTTATCACTTCAAGGGTACTAATCAGCATTCTTCTAAATTAGCCACAAAGTAAAAGCGTTTGAAAAATGGTTCACTGGAGTTTTAAATGTGGCTAAAAGCCATTATAATAATACTAGCTGACCCAGCAAACGTTGTTATGCCGTATAAATTATTTCTAGTGAATATTTTGGTTGTTAAATAAAAAATAACGAATGTATTATAAGTGTGTGGGGATGGGATCTATGACAGAAAGAGGAATGGAGCGCTGTAGACGATGACTTCCGATACAAACACAAAAACACCAACCATTCAATGTATTTCATAAAAGTAACGGACATATTCATTGTTTAATCTCTTAAAAGTTAAATGTAAAGTGAAAAAAGAGTAATGTATAATTTACCCTAAAGTATGATTATTAAATTTAAAAATCGATATTATATTTCGAAGAGCAATTGAGTGCACGATATTAATTGACGGTCCGTCTTTACCCAACACAAATAAGCTCGATGGTTTGCCCACGCGAGATCATGATGCCGAATGAAATATTAAAATGACGTGATACTTCTCGTGAATGTCTTGCGCATGTGTGGATGAAAATTCGATGAGGCGGATCTGTTTTTCAACGACATAAATAATTTCGTTCTGTTTGAAATACGAACGACGGTTAAATTTTTTCATACGAAAATACTAAAATCGCGATTAAAAAATGGGAGGGTTGTGATTAAAAAATGAGAGGAGGGGGGTAGGAGGGTGAAAATTTGGGGTTATAGGTATTTTTTGATGCCAATTAAAAAAAATACAAAAAAATGGTGAAAATATTAGAATTTTTTTCTGGATAGGGTACACTCTAATCACCTAGCGGTATGAAATATACTTTAAAACCTATTCTCATACCTACCAAATATACATTCAAAATTTCATAAAAAACGGTCTTGACGTTTCGGAGGAGTGCGACCACAAACACCGTGACACGAGATATTTATAGTCAGAGATATAAAAAATAATGTTTCTTTGTTTGTCCCTCATGCGTTTGTAAACCATTCAGCTGATTGCGATGAAACTTTGGATATTTGATGGGCGCACGCTCGCGATGGTTTCTATACGGGGTGTTAAGGAACGTACTTGACTTACTTTAACCAGTGATTCCTGACATTATTTGGAGTAAAAAATGTTAATGAAATTTTGGTCTTTGATGACTTTTTTTCATTTTTTTTTTCTCCAAATTCAAACAAAAAAAAAATTCTTCCGCATGTCATCACTACTCACTCAGCCGAGTAATAAGCCAACCCCTCACCCAGCCTCCAACTGTCCAACACCTATCATTTTTTTATGTTTTTGTGGAAAAAAAAAATTAAAAAAAAAAACAGAAATTTCACCGGAGACCAAAATTTCATTTATATTTTTTACTCCAAATAATGTCAGCACTGGTTAAAATACGTCAAGTACGTCCCTTAAAATCCTGTATATAACTAGCTGGTTCCCGGCATGAGTTGCTATGCCATTTAATAAATAAATTGTTTCTCCCTCCGTGTCCTTTCCCATTCGTCCCGTTCGACTCCCGCCTCACCTTCCTCTCCCGCGTCCCCTTCCCCTCCCCCTCCCAGGTTTCCCTTCCACCCTTCCTGCAAACGCCCTACCCGAGTTCCCCTACCCCTCCCCAATTCAGTCCCGGTACATTCAGTTTTCAAACAGCTCGCGTGCCACCTATTGCAATTTTTTATACAATTGTGTATTTCATATAGGCGGGAGGATAAGGGGAACTCTGGAGGGGTGGAGGGGAATGAAAGGGGGGGGTTAGCGGGAGGGGTGTCGAGGGAGGGGGGAAGGCCGGGAAAGTGAAAAGTAAGTGCGAGGGGGGAAACGCGGGAAGGGGGTAGAGGTTTTGCTGGACGGGTGAAAGGGGGATATGGGTGGGGGAAAGGCGAGGAAGGTGAAGGGGGGACGCGGGACGAGTGGGAAAGGAGACGCAGGGAGAAACAATATCTTTATTTGTGGTATTGCAACGCATGGTGGGAACTCGCTAGCTCATAATATTATTTTAGGCAAAGGTTATTTAAATCGAATATGCCCATAGAAATACATATAATAGACTGCCTACACAAAGACTCCAACACAACATAAGTCAGCAAAAGTTTCCACAAATTGTTAATTTTACGTTAAATATTCCGTTAGAACAAATTACACTTTTTTTTATTCAATACATTAAAAATACAAATACTTGAGTATTGGCGAGCGGTAAGCGACCTAAGTTTTTTTTATTTATTGTAAACTCAGAGCTTGACTGTTGCAAAATCAGTGTAATCAATTTAAGAGTACCTACTGGACTTACCAGGCATAAGGACCTATTTCAATGTCACCATCCACAAAGAAATTATAAAGCTAACTCGCCAATTCCTTGGTTACATAACTTTACATACAAATAAGTAACAATTTCGATGTAACAAACATAAACAATTTTTATGTATTCGTAATTCTGATAATTTCATTTCATTATTAATATTTTTCTAAATAAATAAATAACATTTTATGTAGATTATGGACTGTGTTACAGAATTAAATGTATATTTGAATAATCATGCATTATTAAAGCAATTTAAAATGTAAAGATTATCTAAAAATATTCGTAGTTATATAAAATAACATATTGAAGAATTTACTGATTTCTGTCTTCTAATTAGATAATTCATTTGTGTTGCAAAAGAATAAAAAAAATACTGACTGTTTGTTGGAAAGCTGATTTATTCACCCACCACGCAAATTTTTTCGCTTTCCGGAAAAATCATATAGTCTCATAGAAATCGTTGTATCTCCCTTACTATCGTGGTCATAAATATGATCAAAACCATGTTAGAAAGAAGAACACCATGCCATATATTTAATTATGAAAATTAACCAAAAATAATTAAAATGTACATTTTTATGAAACCAAAGTTTCCGACTGCAATTTGCAAATTATGAAATTTTTTAATTATTTTTTTTTATCAGAGCATCCAACCGGCAATCAGGACACGAGTTCAAGTCCCGTTGGCGGCAAGTATCTTTTCTCGGAAGATTTTTCTATGTAACTGACAATTATTGCTTATAATAATTGTTTAATTATTTTTTCATGAAACGACAAAAAAGCAAGTCGATGAAAACGTTTATAATACATTTGTCTAATAAAACAAATGCGTGTTTCTATTTTTTCGTAATCAGTAATTTTAATTAGAAAAAACGTAAGGTGAACCATTTTTAAAACTTTTTTATGTTTGCACCCAAACTTATTATATTTCAAAAATGAAATGTTTATTTTGTATTATAAAAATTACAAGCTTATTTCATAACCTTTCAAAAACAGTTTTTGGTTTTCAGATGCGTTCTTCTGAACATATATTCAATATTCAATTTATTTGGATTTTATTGTAAAGCGGAAATATTTTGACCCTCTCAAAAATACGCCAAATTTCGGGAGGGAGTTGAAAAGCTGATTTATTTGAAATCAGTGTGTTTTTTTTATTGATGGATTCCCACGGCATGCAACTAAAGATTGTGTCGGTGTGTCTGAAATTATAATATGAGATCAGATAATTAGATCTCGAATTTGAAAATCACCAATGCTGTGAATGCGAGTCAACCGTGTTTAGAATTATCGAATTTGGGCCACATGTGTGAGCTGTTAGAGTCAGGGAGAACACATTAGTTCTCAGAGAATAATTTCACAGCTAGAGGAGAGTTCCGCTGTGAGGATTATTTCAGCTCATTACGATTTATAATATCCTTTTGAAAGACGTTAGTTCCATTCGGTAAGGAGAATTTCATTTGACCCAATTCCTATTAAATTGTGATATTTCTGTGAATTAGATAATTGCGATAAATTTCTTCAAGCGATGTTGTTTTACAAGGGAATTTTTACATGTGATACTAATGTATGCTTTTCATCATCAAAGATTCCAAAATAAAACGTTTGCTTTGTACATTACTATACTAACTTTACTAAAATTTAATTAAACAATATGTTAAGAGCTTTCACTAAAGAAAATAATAAAGTAAAAATTTTCGGTTAAACCTGATCCTGACAGCTACTTGGAATATAAACTAAAAACGGTTCAATGATTTTTCCTTCTTAAAGTATGATGTTTTAAACATAATAAATCTACACAAATTATTTGTAAAACGCGATACGGTAAATTAAACGACGAAAGTTTATCATTTACCTGAAAACTGGAGAGTGCTTTCAACTTGAAAAAATACGTACTTGTATCCGAGATGTCGAGAAGGTGGCATTTTATATATTTTACATGGAAGTGCCATGGTTCTGAAACGCAAAGCGAGTTCAAGCGGAAAAGAATGACAGAATATTAGATATAAATAGAATGTAAAATAATTTTAGCCGAGAACTCTCCCTACACTATCGGCTTGTGATATAATTCATGCTAAAAGTTTAACATTGTAAAAACGTTATCATTCAGCAAAAAGGGGTTAATTTTTTATCGGAAAAATCTGTTAAAAGTGTAGATTTTTAGGGACCTGGTATAATGTTTTAAGTAAAATTGACTGCAAAAACTCGTTCAATTATTCCTTCTATTTCTTACTTAATTATTTAGAGTTGGGCCATCTCAAGTGTCCAAATAATAATTGAATACATGTGTACAAAATAACGAATTTATTTACGCCCTAGTGGGCTGTTAAAAAGATAGATAATAATAGTTAGGCAGGAACGTAGTACACAATTATAATGAATAAATTAATAATAAAAAATAAAATTAATTAAAATTAAAATCATACATTTCATTAAAGTAATTATAAAGACTTCGTTTCAAAACTAATACAGAATCTGCAAACATGTGTAAAATATTTCCAAATTTATTGCCAAAATGATGTAATCTATTTATAGGTAGGTGTATGAGCCTCGTAGTGTGTTTTCAAATTGTCACAGAAGAAGATAGCACTTTGCCTCGTATTTCTGGTCGGTACGTAAATTTTTATTTTGGCGAGAATTTCAGGAATGAATATAAAAGAAGCCAAAAAGTATCTACGAGTACCTACTTCAGATAAGATTTGTGTAACGCTTGGATTCTCTGTCTATCCTTTCGAAGATACAGTGATATAACGTTAATCACATATGGTGAAAAATTTGCGCATTTTTTAGAATGTAATGACTGAAAATCTAATGACTTCAAATCAACGTAAAAATTAAACCTTAATAAATTTTCGTGGAACATCAATTGGAAGATCGATAAAAAATGTGTACGCAAACAGTGCTACACAATTTATAATTGAGGCATAAATAATGAAAAACTACGAACCTAATACCACACTGTTGTTTTAATTAAACATACTAAGTAACTTTAAGAAGTCATCCAATCAGTTTTGGGAAACTGAAAAATCACGTGATTCGGTTTAAGATGGTTTTTTGGTGGTAAAATAAAGCATTTCCCTTGGCGCGGAGCCTCATAATAAAATTCATTCAACTGAACAAAGGCAAAAAGAGTAACCGCGCTTCGACCAAGCCAAAACATTTTTAAATATGAACGTTCATTATTCGCCTCGAATACTTCGATTATAATGTTTAATCAGCTTTCTTTGTAAAGGTAATTCGGCTTCTACTAAGTTTTCTCTCTGTAAATCTTTCCATGATTTTGAATATTCGGTATTGTAAATTTGTAACACCGGGAAAAACAATGGGTATGTTATTTTAGCGACGACGAATTTATGCATTACGGTTATAATAAACGTCATCTTAAAAACGCTATCATTTTGTAAACATAAATATGTCAATCAATGAAGACAATATTAGTGACTCTCAAACGAAAATTCTGTTTCAAATTTTCGTTTGAGAGTTGTCGCTTTTATTTTCTTCAATGATTGAATATTATAATTTATTATAAATTATGACTGTCAATACTCTTTCCACTCTGGGTTTCTCGCATTCGGACTTCAAAATAAGGTAATTATTGCCTCTAAATTTTAATAGATATGTAAAAACATATTAACACTAAAACATACCAATTTTTAAAATGATAAATTTTCCTTCCTAGTAATAGTGATTGGATTATTTCTGTAGCGCCATTTTCGTGTGAAAAACACCCCAAGGGCGCCTAACACCTACGTTCTAATTAACTGTTTGCGTCATCCGTTTGGGTCATTTTTGTAGGTAAAAAGACGTGGATTAGTAAAATACATTATTGGGTTTCGTACTTATTTACTTACATATTCGTTTTCCATTTGATTATCGGATCCACATTTTGTATCGGTTTGTGTTTTGACCAATCATTGTCTGGTGTGTCACCCTATGCCCCAATTCCGTTGTACCATTCTTCAAAGTGTGAAATACCAAAATTTTTAGCTCCACTGGAGATATTTCTAACTCTTAATGTTTGCGTCTACAACATAGTCTTGATATTAAGTTATTGGTAGAATGAAAATCTGTACGCGGCTAGAGTCGTGGAAGCCTCTGTAACTGATTTTAGTTTTTCGTTGTTTATTGTTTCGTCTCTTCAGATTAGCATATCTCTTCAGCAAGTGTTGAAAATGATGGGCAAATCTGATAAATATTTTCTTAATATTCATGCTACTGTTACGCATATTTTGAGATACATTAAATTGAAACCCCCGCTCCGGATTGAGCATTGAACATATCATTTTAATATTATACTTTATTGCATTTTTTGTAAGGTCAGTTTAATGTGATTTTTTTTGTTATTGTGGTTTTATAAACGTTTTTTTTTTATTTCAGCCACTTTTCAGCGAAAAGTGGAAATAAATTATTTTTAGCTATCATTTTGCGCGGTAAGGTCTGAGGAAACCAACTCTGAAATACGTAGCAATCGAGTTTCGCTTTTATATGTATCTAACATTGTGAGGAACGCGTGGAAATAAATTAGTGGCAGTCCTCCGAGTTCCGTGAAATGTGGAATATTTCCTCATTTTTGCTCAAATAATCCTTCATTTGTTTATTTTTTCCGACTAAATGATTTTGACTACTAAAAATGTATATTTTTTAAATTTATACGGATTGAAGACAAGAAGCGTTCGTCTCAAAATGTCTGAACCCAAAATTGCACAACAATTGTTTTTATATTTCGAAAGAGACTTTCCTCGAGTATAATGTATCAATTCCCTTTTTCAATTTGCGTCTGACAGAAATCTCGGATTTAAAAAAGAATACCTACCTTTAACACGTACAAGAGAAACGCATTAAACGAGATAGACTTAAATAAAAAGGCAAAAAGATGTGACAAAAAATTTTTCACAATAATAAAAATGTTAGTTCACAGTAAATAAAGTCATTTGTTCGGTCCGCCCATGGCGTTAAACTCAGTTTATGTTAAATACGTCCTTGTCCAGTTACAGCCTAACTCCGTAAATAGCTTTATGCTTTATGCCGTATAACCCTTCAACATATAGCCCACTTGACGCCGCCAATAGGCTTGACTTTTATTACTCCCTTGAAAAGTTTCCCTTCGCTCGTGGCGGACATTTAATTCTCCGGGAATCGTTTAACCTTAGGCCTTCTTGAAAATTCCCATCAGCTTTATAAACAGACTGGAAACTCGTTGCGAACAGAGACATGGCCACTTCTTCTGGCGAAATGAACAAACTTAAACAGAAAATCTGTATCTCTCGGAAGGTGAGTTCCAGAGTCATGAGAGATCTATATTATATATTCTTGAGACATTTATGTATCAAGAATATCTCGGTCAGCTATTTTCAGCTCTCAAGTCATAAATAATATCCATTATGAACTTTAGAGATCTATGTAATGAAAAAACCGTTTACATTCCGTATTTTTCGAATGTTCAGTATTGTTTTAAATGATTATCGTTTAAACCACTTGCGCAGACGGGGAAGTAATTTCCAATACCCAATTTAAAAAGTTTCTATTCAAAAAGTTTGTATTCATATCTTCTTATATATAAAAATGAATCGTTGAATGTGTTGCTAAGCGCAAATCTCGAGAGCAGCTGAACCGATTTCGCTAATTCTTTTTTTAGAATATTCCTTGAAGTACTAGAATGGTTCTTACGGAGAGAAAAATTAAGAAAATTGCGCAGAAAATTGGATAATTTCAGAAAACCTAACGACTATCGCACGTTTGACAGTTCGCATGTTTGAGAATGACATTTTGCAAAACAATGATTGTTAAATCAGGATTCTATTTTTTAAATCTATAACTTGATAAATTTATTTAAAATAGTTTGAATCGAATCAAGAATTTTAGATATTTTAAATAGGTACCTGTGTTAGGTACCAAATTTAATAAACATGAAAAATGGAAATTTAAATTGAAAAAGGTGGCACGTTAAAGGTGGCATGGCAGGCGGTCTGTTTAAAAACTGAATGTACTGGGATTGAATATATGGAACGCGGGAGGAGGGTGGCGGGACGAGGGAGCGGGAAAGGGAAGAGTGAAGGCAGGGAAGGTGGAAGGGGAACCAGAGAGGGAGAGGGGAACCTGGGAAGGGGGGGGGACCTAGGAGGGGGGAGGGGAACTCGGGAGGGGGGTTCGCGGGACGTGGGAAGGGGGGGGAGTGGAGTTGGGAGAGGGAAGGTGGAGGCGACAGAGTGGGAACGCGAGAGGGGAAGAGGATGCAGAGGAAGAAGGGGAGGCGGAAGGGGAACCGGACAAATGGGAAAGGACACTCAGGGAGAAACAATTTCTTTATTAAATGGCATAGCAACGCGTGCCGGGAGCAGCTAGTTTTCTATAAAAAAAGTATCATAATTGCCTACCCTGTGCTGATCAATTTATTCATTGAAATTTTTAATCAATTCAAGTTAGTGACGAAGAACATAGGCCCGGTAACCGGTGAACAACCTCTCACAATAAATATTTGCCTTTGTTTTAAAATCGGCCATCAGCGACAATTGCTTTTTTGACATATTTTTCCATCAATTTTAAAATTTTAAAATTATTATTATTGGGTCAATTCATAACGCCTAAAGTGACAAATGTTTAAAATTTCGTAATACCAAATATAACAGTGGATCAAATTGGCCATGATCAATTTCAAAACGGAGAATGAAGATTTCACTGTTTTAAAAATGAGAATTGTCATTTATAAAACTTAAAATTTCACAAGCGAATAAAATAATGAACTTAAAGTGATGGTTTTGGATTTTTTCTACTACTGGAATTTTCACCCTTACAAAATTTGTCAGCTTAAGTTTAAGTTGGTATCCTTCTTCAAATTCTCAGGATTTAATTAACTTCCGTGACTTGTCAACAAATCATTGTGTTTTTCTAGAGAGTTTTCATCCCAAGATTATTTTTAAACGGCACGCGAGATCCCGAAGGAGTGACGTTAAATTATTCGGTTAGATGAGATTAAGTTAAATAACCCTGATTTAAGTTAAGACCCTCTACATAGCTTAACCAAAGATGAAATTAGCCAAGAAGGAAATTATTTTCCCAAATTTTTAGATTTACCAAAATTTATTTTGTAAAGTTTCAAAGTCACGTAGCCGTGATTTGTCTCTGGATCTAGAAAAATGATAAGCAACTCGCAGCCCGCAAGCTCGGTTCATATGGCCGGAAAGCCTTTTCGTACTGCCAACTTGGCCATCCTTAGGGTCTTCGGGTACGTCCCCCTCTTTGCCACTCACTATCGTCAAGGCACAACCGAGAAACCGGCTAAAGGATGCGGACGTTGAGTTCGTTCACGGCCGGTCCGACAGCCATCTCGCGTACTGCCACATGATGAGAGAGGTATTCCACTCGACATTAGCGTTCTTCACCATACCTGTTTTCATTATCATTTCTTGCAGATGCTTGCAGCATACGCAAGATGTCAATAACTTGCGAGCAGCCGCCTTTTATGTTTATGTTTTAATTGCTTTATGTTTGAAATACTTTATATTATTGATCATATTCGCATTTTGTATATTATGTAAGCACTTGCATACTGCTTCTTAACTTAGTTCCTTCAAAAAAATTAGAGTCCTTGCGAGAGCCTTGAAGGAGTAACCATCTGTCAAGCCCGCCATCCACTGCGAGCAGAAAACAGTCGAGCTGAGCCGGGTTGGAGATGACCGAGATAATTATTATTTTTAATTTATAAACTAACGTTTAGACAAGATTTTTATGCAAAGCACAAAGGGTAACAATTATTATAAGCAATAATTATCAGCCTGAAACACTCATCAACATTGAAAAATCTTCCGAGAAAAGATACTTGCCGCCAACGGGACTTGAACCCGTGTCCTTCTGATTGCCGGTCAGCTGCTCTTGACCACTGAGCTATGGGGGCTTATCAAATACCCGCCAAATAATAAATAAAGTTGGTGGTTTTCAGGTGGAAAAAATATCATAAGCAGTCATTTTTGAATGAAACACTAGTATATATTGAATTATTTGGACGAGAGTTTGGTTAGGTTCTGATTATCGGATCCATGACAAATTAACGAAACTCGGCCGAATCTCTTAATTTGACGTTATGGTCAAATTATGTCTGTCTCATATGAGCAGCACGTTTAGTAGGTTTACCCATATTCAGACAAATTATTTAGTATACTTCAGATTCACTAAAAATCAAAAAATAAACAAAAATTTTAACAAAACCAAAAAACGACTTAAAAAAATGCACTAAAAAGTAAAAAAATAATTTCGTATTCTGCTACAACTTCATAATCAACTTACGTTTTTCTAATCATCAATATGTAGGTACGATTGTTATTTTTGGAGTCGGTGTCAGCAAGTCGCTTGTGCGACACAAGCACATCTCACCTATAACTATGTATGTAGTTACAAACCTACCTTGACTGACACTGACTCCAAAAGTAACAATCGTACCTTCATATTGATGATTAGAAAAACGTAAGTTGATTATGAAGTTGTAGCAGAATACGAAATTATTTTATTACTTTTTAGTGCATTTTTTTAAGTCGTTTTTTTGTTTTGTTAAAATTTTTGTTTTTTTTTTATGTTTGTTACCTAAGAACTTTCGACTGGGTGAACCGATATGGATGATTCTTTTTTTATTTGAAAGCTAATGCTTTCCGTGTGGTCCCATTTCAATTTGGTTTAGTTCCGACAATGGCATCCATGGGAAAACCATATAAGTCTTAAATTTGCATCGAGTATGTGCGCGACAAATGGACGAATAACTCAGTATCACGCCAACCGATTTCAATGATTCTTTTTTTAATGGAAAGGATGTACTTCAAGGTTAGTTTGATAAGAGTTTGGTTAGGTTTTGATTATCGGATCCATGACAAAGTAACGGAACTCATCAATTCTTAGGAACAAATTAACGAAACTCGGCCGAATCTCTTAATTTGACCCTAACGTCGTTTTGGTCAAATTATGTCTGTCTCATATGAGCAGCACGATTAGTAGGCCTAACCATATTCAGACAAATTAGTGATTATATTTGAGATTCACTAAAAATCAAAAAATAAACAAAAATTTTAACAAAACAAAAAACGACTTCAAAAAGTGCACTAAAAAGTAAAAAAATAATTTCGTATTCTTCTACAACTTCATAATCAACTTACTTTTTCTACTCATCAGTATGTAGGTATGATTGTTATTTTTGGGGTCGGTGTCAGAAAAGGTACCTGGCCCGGCGTGTTCACTTGACAACTCCCCTCACGCCGCGGTCCCGCTCTCGCCTCTCGCCTCGTCAAGTCGCTTGTGCCACACAAGCCCATCTCACCTATAACTATGTATGTAGTTACAAACCTACCTTGACTGACACCGACTCCAAAAATAACAATCGTACCTGCATACTGATGAGTAGAAAAAGTAAGTTGATTATGAAGTTTACGAAATTATTTTTTTACTTTTTAGTGCATTTTTTGAAGTCGTTTTTTGTTTTGTTAAAATTTTTGTTTATAACAAGTTTGGTCCGCTCCGCTCACCTCGTTCTTGATGGAAGCACGTGTATGCAATTAACGTGTGCGAGTCGAGCGGAGATCGTACGGAGTCCGCTCCGCTGACATTAGCGTACTCGTTCGAACCTATTTAACTAGTTTAGTCCGCTCCGCTCGCCTCGCTCTTGATGGAAGCACTTGTATACAGTTAACGTTTGCTAGTCGAGCGGATTCCATACTGAGTCCGCTCCGCTCGCAGTGGAAGGTGGGCTTATACCAGGGCGGGTAAATAGTGGATAACCTCCAATGCCCACTTTGCTAAATAAAATATCAAAAATTTGCGATAAAGAATATTCAATGGTTTCTATTCTGTTTAGCAAACTTGTTTGGTGGAAATATTCAGTCTTTCTTAATTTGTTTTTAATTAGACGCTTCTTCTTGAAAAGACAAAATTTCGTGTATCGACGCGTAGAAAAAAAAACTTCGCAGTCCAGCTCTTTTTTATTAGGATTTATGTTTGATGCATTTAAAGGTTTCTGTTTTATAAAATATCGAAAGTTTTCTGATAAACCTTGTTTTTTAGAACGATAAATGTCAGAAGTGGCCTTAAAGTGTAGTTAGGTACGTATTTTTTTAAATATTTCAGAATTATAAAAATCAGCCGTAGATTGTATCGAAAACTATTGTGTTGTCTAAGATGGTATTTTTTTAATACCATACATACATTATGAAACGGAAAAAAGAAAGCACCGCAAGCGAAACATTTTTTCACCTGAAGGTCAAATCCATAAATGCTTTCGATTATTATCAAACTGAAAATTTTACGACGTTTTATTTTGGACGATTTAAAATATTGAGGATAGACATGTTGTTTTCGTACCCTTTTAATTTTTGTAAACCAGAGAGGAATCCAAATAGACCTAACGAAAAGGCTGGCAACCGGTTGTGCATCACCGGTTTAATCTCCAGACACAAAAATATTTTTTGTAACATTTATCTCAGCAACACTTGTCACGATCAGTGTGACTCCAACCGATAATTTAAATTCCCTTCCAGGTTGAACATTTTGTGAAAGTCTAGATTGGCCAGGGATTATTGAAGTGAAAACTTCTTTAGCAACGTAGTGATTTTAAACTCGATGAAACAAGAAATAGCGACACTAAAAAGAGACACTAAGATACTATAGGATTTAGCCGGCGAGAAAATATGGTAGTATAATCGGTCTCCCCTTTGTGCGGTGTTTCGTAGCCTATCGGCCTCCTCTTTGTGCGGTGTTTTCTTGTCTAATTTAGTTTTCTGAAGATTTCACTTCTACCTCGTGTGAATTGCACACTCTGTTTTTTTATTTATTTTAGCCGTAGATTTTTTGAAGTGAAACTTCCTTAGCCTCGTTAGCGATTCAGAATTCGGATAAAACGGAAATGATGCGTACAGCACCTGCGAAGCATTATATTCCTATCAAGGCTCCTATTGGTTGAGATATAAAACGGAAACGACTCAAGTTCTGCGTTTATTGGGCTGCTCACTGCGCTTTGATTATGACCTCACTTTTCAAGGCTCCTTGGTTCTTCATAGTTTACGATTGTTTTGGTACTACCGCGTATTAACTGTACTCGAATTTTTTTGCGACCCTCACAGAAATGCGCCAAAAATATTCTATAGTTTTTATTCCCATGGAGGCATTTTTATTAAATATTATATGGTTTTGTTTATTTTATTTTTATTTTATTTATTATTGCTTTTCATCTTGCTACATATCAATCCGATGAGTCATAAAACTATAAACTGGTTTTTAAATTGTCAGTATCAGAAAATATTTCATAAAAGAATGAAGCACTTGCACCAGGAGATAACTTAAAATAAGTTACGTCAGCGGAAGATTTATTTATAATATTTCAAAAAGAATGCTTCAGTTCCGCGACTAAAATCTCCATTCCTATTTTATCTTCTCTAAAATAAAAGGTGTAAATCACAGAGCGGAAGAACTCTGACAAATGAATTTAATTTATTTGTCATGGTGAAATCCCCTCACCCGTGGTGGTGATGAACGTTTTTAAAGTCCCAAGAAAACAGAAGTGATTTCTTTCCGAGAGCTAAATATACGACGTCATTTAGATACGTTAACGACTTGTTGCCTGTTCGGTGATTGAAATAATAGCTTGAATTCTGGTTTGGTTGTGACCATTTATTTAATTTCACGCATAATAAAATAATCATATTTTTGATACAGTTAACGATGTTTCAGACTGCAATTTAGTTAAGTCCAAATGATGGAAAATACATTTCTATGATTCGTGCTTATATTTGTGCTTATATTTTTTGTAGATTCCTTTATTAAGTATATTGTTATACTATTGAAAGGTGGATGATTAATATAATAATTAGTATCCGTCCGAAACAGGACTTTCCGCCGTAACCGAAACCGAAACCGAAACTTTTTAGTCATGTTAAAAATCGATTATATTATTTTTTACACTTATTCAGACAGTGAACACGTATTAAATTGAATAAATAAATAATCAGTAATTGAAGTATTTGAAAAAATATATATTTTTTTAAATATTCTTTTGTAAAACAAAAACAAAATTTATAAAAAATATCAGAACATGTTAACTATTTCTAAATTTGTCAATAATCAACACTTACATTATCCTCATTAATTGAGTCTTTTAATTTTTATTGCGTTAACAATCACAAAATTATTTTTATACGTGTTAAATGAAATAAAAAACAATAATTGAAGTATTTAAAAAAAATAAAATTTTTAACATACTTCAATTACAGCTATACAACAAATCAAAATTAACAAACACTTTAACTACTTCTTGGAACAAACATTTGCCGATAATGAATACTTAAAAGAAGGACGACATTAATTGAGTATTTTGCTGATGATGGAGGGTGACATTCGAGCCACGAACTCACCCGAAGTCAGCCGAATGAGAATTTCCAAGAAGTAGTTAACATGTTTTGTTATTTTTTTATAAATTTTGTTTGTTTTATAGAAGTAATATAAAAAAAAAAAAACATTATTTGTTCACATACATACTTCAATTATTGTTTTTAATTTATTTACTTAATTTAACACGTGTAAACTGTCTGAATAAGTGTAAAAAATAAGCCAAATAACATTACCTAAACAATCCATTTTTAACATGTCTAAAAAAGGTTCAGTTTCGGTTTCGGTTTGAAACTGATGCCGAAACTACATTTTTTGCTGAAACTTGCCGAAACCGCACCTTCGGTCGGCCACTAATAATAATACTCTGTTTATGAACATAAAAAATTATAATACGTAGTAAATTGAAATTTACGAATTTTAATCACAAACGATATTAAAATAATTAGTTGAACATTATATTTTTATTTCTAAAATTTGAAATATGAGATTGACAAATAATAATGACGGTTTGACAGAAGGTGGCAATAGCGATATTGGTTAACGCGAAGGTCCCAGTTAGACGAGAGGTCTGGGTTCGAGTCCCAGATGCGACCATTGTCTTTTTCTATTTCTCTGTGTCTTGTTGTCTTTCATATTTTCATTTAGATTATTATTGTCATCTTCTCCTTCAATGAAAATATTTTGACTCCTTCAATCTTTTTAAAATTATTTTGTAATGACCTACATTGTGTTCGTTATTTAATTCCAAGACGGCAGAGCTTGCCTTCGTAAATCCTTAAATAGTCCCTTAATTGGTTCAAGGAAGGTTCTTCACACTTGAAATTTCACAATGATTAAAATGAGAATGGTATTAGATTCGTCCCGGGGGTGTCATAATATCCAGGGTTGACAGGAAATTAATTTCAGACTCTTCAGTTTCTGTTTCAGACAAAATTTTAAAATATTTATTATAAAGTTGTCGGTACATATATTTTGATTTTATGGAGTTGGTTTTGGAGAATTTCGGACGATCTGAATTGCATTTCTATAAATTGTCTACGTTTTTAATATACAAATAGAAAGTTGCTTTTTAATATTGAAATAAATTCTATGTCTTTGACACTAGAAGGTACGGATGCTGTAAGTAAAATCATGATTCACGAAAAACCAAAAGAGTTTTTTCTTTTTACATTAACTCCGCACAGGAGGCCAGGAAGAAAATAATTTTAAACTCAGGGCCGATGTAATTTGAGATGCTGTGGGAGGGTCTTTTTGGGGAGAGGAAGAAATGAACATTGATCTTGAAGATATCCATGTTGTGACAAGGACGAAACACAGAGGCCGGCAAATCGTTCCACAGCCGAGCTGTGAACGAAAGAACGAGTCGAAGAAGCGACCAGTTCTCATGTGACAATGTACATAATTATGTACATACAACCGTGTGCATATATAAAAAATATCATATATAATAACTATGCACCGGTGCCGAAGGGATCAATGACGCTTGTTCCTCGGAGGATCTTCCGTTGAAATACCGGTAGAACAAGGATAGCATTCCCATCCGATGGCTGTGCTCTAAAGATTGCAATCCGTCTGTTAAGATGGGAGAATCTATCAAACGGACCGCCGCGCCCGTTTCTGCACAGAATCGAGGGTATTATTAGGGTATTTTGGAGCTCCATATTAGAGGTGGCTGCCAAATTCAACCGTGGGGCGCACTCCAGTTTTTGAGGTGAAAACTTTTGCCAAATATGTCAATTTATAATAGAGCCTTCATTAAAATGGCGACGACGCGCACCGCGCCTGCTCTCCCGGCGTTATAGTATAATCTACATGTTCTCAGAACTCAGAACCCTTCATTCGCCCTATTTATCCCATTCTTCTCACAAATGACGGAAATTGAACATAATAGATAGAACCAACGATAAAGTAGATACAGTTCCTAAAGTGGATTACACATTGCTGCATTATAATAATACGTGCTCGATTCGTACGAATGAACGCATTATTTATAAGCCGCTTAGATCTCTACATTGCTGCCAAACTCATCGATTTTGCGAAGACGTTATTAAGATATAAGTTGCATACACCTTTATGAGTTCATGTCAGTCAACCTAAGCCTGAGTGAAACAGCCAAAGCGAGGCCAAAAATTCCTGAACAAAAACATTTGTAAATAAAAAAATATGCGTAATGTACCAAATTTAAAAAATCAAAGGTAGGTATGAACTACAATTTAGAGAAATTTTCAAGGAAGATGTAAATAAACAACAACAAGAAAAAATATAATAAAATTGTTCGAATTTTACGTACGAATAGTAGCCATACAAAATCATACAAAACCATTTATGTCTTAGGACATAATTATAAAAATATCAACAGAATGGAATGAATAAAATAAAATAATACAGGGTATTAAGGGACGTACTTGACTTACTTTAACCAGTGATTCCTGACATTATTTAGAGTAAAAAATGTAAATGAAATTTTGGTCTCCGGTGACTTTTTTTGACAACTTTTTTTTTTTTTCAAAAATTTTTTCTTCAAAATCAAACAAAAAAATTTCTTCCGCATGTCGTCACTGGTCACTCAGCCCGGTGGCGGACGAACCCCTTACCCCGCCTCCAACTGTTCAACAACTACCATTTTTTAATGTTTTTGTAGAAAAAAAAAAAAAAAAAACATCAAAAATGTCACCGGCGACCAAAATTTTATTTCCATTTTTTACTCCAAATAATGTCAGGAATCACTGGTTAAAGTAAGTCAAGTACGTCCCTTAACACCCTGTATAGAGCAACTCTGAAAACTCGAAATACGTTAAGTATTAGTGTGAAACTGTGTGTATTAAACAACAAATAGGTGTTAATTTAGTTATTATTACAAGGACTCTTGTTCACAATGTAAAACCGTGTGTATTATAATAACAAATAGGTGTTAATTAGACAAATCCAAAAATCCATCAATTGTTTTTGGGTTTGATTCGTGGAACTTAATTTATTTTTTGAGAAAATTAATTTAATTTAATTCAATAATTTTTTTAATAAGTTCTGTTATTAATTAGTATTTTAGTTTTTTATTATTGTGACAGCTGTTTCGGCTTACAAGCCTGGCAATTGAAATTGGCCTCGGCACTTTGAAAAACAGTTTGGCCAAACAGTTTGAAAATGGCCTTGACAAAAAAACCGAAACAGCTGTCCCAACAATAATAAAAATACTTCCCGAAAATCCAATGTAAACAACCCTCATATTTTGTCAGTATGCTATAGGATATTAGAAGAGATCTTTAGGACATATTGGTTAAATATGTTTATAAAATATATATTTATTTTAATGCTTTAAGAGACGTCTGGTTTTCGATGTTACTGGCAAAATCCCATGTTACACAAATTTTATATCTGTATTTCGTTCGAGCGATAACATTAATGATGCGGTAATAAATAAAGTCCATTACATAAATCTGAAGTCTTGATTCAGTAACCTTGACACTGGAGTAACCTTGATGGCCACGTTACGTTCAAAGCAAACTTGATGGGCAAACTATGAGCGGATGGTGCATCAATCAATAATGAAAAACGATTGAATGTTTGCCAATAAAATGATGTTGAAGTGCATCCTCACAGCACGTGCATAAGGCGAGTGCACTTGAAACCAACCATGCAAACAGATCGAACATTTGCTATACACTAGTGCCTTCAACAATCAACAGTACTTCTCAAACTACTCGAAGGTTAGCTAGAAAAGCTCATGCTAGGAAAAATATGCAGTATATTGGTAAAAATATGTGATATATGTTTTTTTTAGTTTGGGCACTGAATTGTGCTTTTCGCATTTTTTTCGTTTATTTGTCTGCGCTTTCTTTTTCTTACAAAACTTAATTTGGATTTGAGGTCAAAATGATTATATAATTTTTTTGCAAATTTTATATTACGGTGTGTAGGCCATTAAAGAATTCAATTTTGTATCATTTTAGAAGCAACTTTGTCAACTGTTTTTAAGGTAATGATATGTAATTATTTAAAAAATATAAATTTTGCCAATATGATGAAAAGTAAAAATGATTAAAAAATGCATTTTGTTGGGCGTCATTAAAATTACATTCCACCAATTTTGTTGGAACGATAAATTTTGGGGGGAAGTTAGTTTGGTTTTCAGTTAGATAATATAATAAATACGTAAGACGCACCAGTCTTAAAAGCAGGGTTTTTTGCAATATCTTAAAGATAACGAAATATTTCAGTTTTGTTGACTTTTTTATTATTAAAATTACATATCATTTTTATAAAACAGTTTCTGCGTAAGAATTACAAATGATTTCCAACTCTGCATTTGGAACTAGCTCCTATTTATAGCACATCTCCAGGGCTTCATCTCTTAGCTAGATAAATATTAGGAATATAATTTTTTGGAAGCTTCCTTAGCCCCGTTAGAGTGATTTGAAATTCGGATGAAACGGAAATGACGCACTATGGTACCGGTGAAGCACCAAACTGCACTCTAGGCTCCTATTGGTTTAGATATGAAACGGAAACGACAATAGGTCTGAGCTAATTGGCCGCTTTGTTTTTTTACGGGTCGTCGGAATATAATGTATAAGGTGAGTGCACTTGAAACCACCGAGCGCGTCCCATATCGCAGCGGTATAGTACGTTGCAAATCACAGCTGCCAGAGAAATCCAGCGGACGGAGGTTCGAATCCTACGAAATCAAAAAAATAAACATTTTTGTTTTAGTAAATCAATATCTAATCTTCAAACCACTTTAAAATAAACAGGCAAAAGAAAGTAACATCTAGCGACATTCTAGTTTTAATAATTTAAATATTAAATTGAATATTTAAAATAAATTTTAATTAAAGTACATATATTTTTGGATGTTTTTTGATTTTCACGGCCAAAAGTATTTTTGTTATTTGTTTTTGGGTGTTATGCCGTGTTGCGCTACCTCCTCCTTTAGCCAACGTTTCGGACAGCGTTACAGTGTCCATCATCAGGGCAGATGTGTAAATGTTAGTGGTGAAATGTGTGCTTAAGTACTTCGAAGCAATACCGTGTTGCCAGCTCCACTCCACTGCGAGCTGGCATTACAGTATACTTGAAGATGGTTTTCTGCATTTAGCTTTGGTGTAGCCGTCAATTACCGGATACCAAGAACTATTGAGCTTAGCTCCGTCGTCTCTATTAATGTTAATAGGATTTTTATGAATTTCAATTGCCTCTGTAATTAGGCGAGCTCTATAAGTTTTGGGTCTTCCCAGGACTTCAGGAACAAATCCAAAGTAATGGCCGGTTTCAATTAAATGCTCGGCGATTGCCGATTTGTCAGGGTGGCCAAGTTTACACGCTCGAAAGTGTTCCGACATCATTTTGGAAATCGTTAGCTCTGTCTGGCCCACATATACCTTATCACATCCGGAACAGCTGAGTTTATATACTCCATCTGTTTCCAGACGAAACTTGGTCTTTGCAGACCTAAGTAGGTCTTGTATTTTGGTCGTGGTTCCGAAGAAAGTCTTGATGCTTTCTTTCCTCAACAGTCTGGCAATTCTGTCTGTCACATTGTACACATCTGCCCTGATGATGGACACTGTAACGCTGTCCGAAACGTTGGCTAAAGGAGGAGGTAGCGCAACACGGCATAACACCCCAAAAACAAATAACAAAAATACATATATTTTTCATTAACATCTTTACTAGGCCTCTATACATTAAATAAAATAATAATCAGTTAGTACAACATTTTTAAAAAGGCACATTTTTTTTTTACAAATTAGACAAAAAAGTTCAAAACTTTGTTGCAAAAGTTTCTTGAAGTAGCCTACATTGGCGCTGCTTCACGAAAATTATCATCTGTATGAATGTTTATAGTACGATATTGATGCATACAAGTGCTTTGTGTATAAAATTATTTTGGCAACATAAAACTTTGGGGAGTAAACATTGTAAATTTCTGAGGCCAAAATATGGAAAAGTTTGATTAGTGTTGCTTCACGGCAAACGTTTGTAGACTACAATACATAGCATAATACACATCTCCTGGACAAGAAGAAATACTGTATTAGGAAGGCCGCAACGGAGACCAAAATAGAGCAATCATCCTACCAGTCCTACCACTGCCGCTGTTGTGTTTGACTGTTTACTCAGTCCACAAGAAACGGTAGAGTTTAATAGGCAACGTGTCTATCTAACGCGGAAAACTACACGTCGGTACTCGTATGCTTCATTCTTTGAAAAACAGACAATTCTGGCTATTTCGGGAGATGATCACGAAACATAATACTAACCCGTCAGGCTAATTTGTTCGCTTTTCGGAACAACTCACATAGTTCTCATAGAAATCATAGTGACTTCCTTACTATCATTGAGAAAAATCTGATATAAATGATGTTGGACAGAAAAACACCACGATTTATATTCAAATCTTAATATTAACCACAAAATAAGTAAAATGTACCCTTTTTTTGAAGTTATAACTTATTTAGCACCTTTATAATTTGAAACTAGATTAGAAAAAAGAGACAAACACACACATACATCTATAGGATTTATCTGCGACAGAATGAGACAGAACAATCGGTCTCCTATTGATACGGTGATTCCTAGGCTATCGGTCTCTTCTTTGTGCAGTGCTTCGTAGCCTCCCCACTCTTGTCTATTTTAGTTTTTTTTAAACTTCTACCGCGTGTGAACTACACAATTTTTCTTTTTTTAAGTTTCGGATCGCAATTTGTAAAAAATGTATGAATTTTGGAATTTTTTTTTAAATTATTTTTACATGGAATGACAAAAACAAAAGGTGATAAAAACAATTATAATACATTTGTCTAAAAAATATGATTTTTTTTTCCTTTAAGTTATTTTAGTTAAAAAAGTTAGCCATTTTTAAAACTTTCTTATGTTAGCTTGCAAAATTTTTAAGCTTCATGAATTGTATGTTTACTAATTAATTCAATTTATAAATTTGAAAGCGCGTTTTATCACCTTTCAAAAACGGTTTTTAGTTTTCGGATATGTTCAGAAATATTCCATTTATTTGGATTTTATTGCAAAGCGGAAATATTTTCACCCTCTTACAAAATATGTTCAAGGCCTGGGGGGTTAAAAAACTATGCGATATCGGATATTTTCCAATCGGGTCAGATGAGTTGTGAATGAAGATGAATTGAAGATGAATTAAAGATGAATTGATCTGATGAGCTGTTTTGAGGCTTCCTTATCACGCACTTTGGCAGTATTAGTCCACTGCATGTCTTTATCTTCCAGCACATTTTCTGCATTTGCTTTCCTTTTCCGACTCGATGCATTCCCTCCGATCGTCGAGAAAGTTTTGCCCTTTTAAAAATGAATGCAAAATACGTATGCGTAATTACAATTAAACCGTAAAGTTATTGATTGCGACCTGTATTCTACCATTGTTTCTAAACTCATTATTTACCAGGCAAAGTTCTTAGCAGGGTTAGCTAGTGTCGCTACTATTACAAAATACGGACTTATTGATGACATCTAAATGCTTAATATAAATTTATTTCGAGACCAATAAGTCACTTGCATTACATTAAAAAAAATCGGTTTAGGCAAATATTCTAAGACATTCTGTTTTTTTTTAAATCATATTTTTGAAACCCTGGCGATCTTTTGAAAATTTCATTAAGAAAAATCAGACCATTTTTTATAAACCGGAAAGACGTGACATAATTTTATGAGTGCGAAAAAACTATAATTACATAGCCGAAAATCATTTTAAAAATAATGTTTTCCGCATGAATGGCACAGGAGAGTAACGAGGCATACCAAAAATATTACATCGCATAAATATTATATTCCTTGATCCATCTTATTGATCATAAATCATTATAATGTTCAACGTCTATATATGACTAAATCCAATGTAATATACTTGTACTTGTAAATTATTATAATAATAAGAATATTATAAAATTTTATTTTGTTAAAATCAGAACCATTACCATTACACCTCTAAAACAGGTACAGAAGGCGTAAATTGTACGGGGTTCTCTGCGTAACATATATGAAAACGTCAAACCAAATGATAAGTTCGCAGAGAACAAACAATACATCTAGAGAATGTTAAATGTCAAAATCAAAAATTCGCCTGAAATTGAAGTGTTGCCATATAAAAATAATAAATCAGTGTGGAATTTGATAAAATTAATAGAACATTATCGGAGACGGGACATTTTCATGTAGTGACGTCACGAGTCCAAATAATGGCTTTATTTATTTAATAAAAAACCGTACGTTTCTAAAAAAATTTACTAACATTTTCGTAATCTTATTAAAAAAATCTATCCACACGATTTTTTCAAAGTCGTTATGAAATCCATGCAAGTGGCCCAAACATTTGTTTCTTGAAAAAGGGAAAGTTCTTTAAGTCACATTTTATGGTAAATAGCTGGAAATCCTAATTAATATAGAAGTAAATAGGAATTTATTTTAAAAATATTAATGAATTTGATATGAATTTTAAGTGAAATATGATAACAATTTCATTAAAAGAATAATCACAATGATGCACAAATTAATTTTCAATTTGGGAGGCAGGTACATATGGGCACCGCCGCCCCGATAACCATTCATCTGTCACCCCAAATGGTCCGTTATGTTTGGTGACATATCAGGGGTGCCCGAGTTGATGGGGTGAGGTTTGTCCGGATGCGTCAAGTTTGTCTCAGTCTTGGCGGCTGATGCGTCTGTCCACCAATTGTATGGCAGGCCGGATCGGGAGAGACTGGTTGAGGGAGACCTTTAGACATCTCCAGCAGGACTTTCTCGAAACATCGCCTTGCACCGCAGTTCGAGGAATAGATTCGTACATCCGTCACTCCTGGGCACACTGACTCTAGGATTCCTACCCTCTCTACATACCTTTGTCCTTTCCAGAACTTCCTCTACTTCTTTTCCTAAAATAGCCCTCCACACAGCATCCCCAAATATTACACAGGCCCTGAGAAGAATTATTTTCATCAGGGCCTCCTCTGTAAAGATAATTTTTTTAAAGTTTTTTTTATACAGAATATTTTATTTTATATAAAGTTACAAGGACGAACCAAAAGGTGATGCGCTTTGTTTAAAAAAAAGTATAAAAATATAGTGTTGAACTATCCAAAGCTAAAAGTTGGAAAGCTTTGTTAATTGTTCAGCCAGTTTAACTACCGGCCTAGCGATATCTCGCAACCTGCTGCTTTAATTATACCTTTGTACGAAATGGGTTATAAATCACCTCATCTCTCAATATTTCATCATCTGGGATCATAAAGCGAGCCCGCGTTATTAGATGGTAGGTAACATTAACTAAAGAGTCTACCAACGGTGTTAAAGTTTCAATCAAAAATATCATTACTGGAACGTTACATATTATTTTTGTATGTTAAATATTTTGGGTTTTGAATTTATTTCAATTATTGAATGTTGATGGGCGCAATCTAAGCCACTTTATGAGAATATTTTACGATATTTAACAAGTTGTGTAACAAACATGCGGACATACTCCAGATTAGTTGTTGATGATAACGAAAATGATAAAGGGCATAAATTAAAACGGATAAAAGGTAAAAACAATTTTCTCGACAATGTCAATGGGTAGGCCCTTGCTTTAAGGCGCCGCATCCTCGCTCAAAAAGAAGAAGATGGATAAATATGTATCTAATTACGAATTTTAGAGGAGCGCTAATATTTAAAGTGATAAAACCGTTGCGAAAATTGTGAAAATGTTTAATAAAACACGACTCGTATAAAATAGAAAAAAAAATCTCGTGGAAGGCGTCTTAAATATCATTTAAAGAAATATTGTGCATTTTTTCACTGAAACAAACGTGTTTATAATAATTTTTGGAGCATGCTTTGCGATTTTTTTCTATCGAGGGAATTTCATATAATTTGCGTTTCGGCGTGGAACGCGTGTAGATATTATCTTCAAAAATGACATTCATTTTTTAAGAGCACACTTCAAATCAAAAGAAACTCGAGAAAATTGGTGTAGTTGGTCCTGCTCTCAATATACTCAAATCATGTCTTAGCAATAAAAAGCAATTCGTTAGCATTAACAATCAAAACAGCAACTACGTTCCAATAAACTATGGAGTTCCGCAGGGGTCCATACTAGGTCCACTACTGTTCCAAATTTACATCAATGATATTTCGCAATTAATTTTAAATGGTGAAATCTTTTTATACGCACATGATACAGCAATTTTCTACTGGGGTAAAGATTTAGATATTTTACTAGAAAATGCACAAATAGATCTAAAAAAATCAATAGTTGGCTCCAATCAAATGTTTTAACAATGAATGTTAAAAAAACAGGATACATGATCTTAAGCTCATTTAAATTATTTGATTGAAATCTGGGGAAACGCATGTGAAACACACATAAATGAATTACAGGTAATACAAAACAAGGTAATCAAAAAACTATTTAATTACAAGCCCAGAACATCCACAAAAAAATTATATATGGAAACAAAACTATTAACATTAAGAAAACTATATTAATACAATACATGTCTCCTTATATACAAAATACAAAATAATCTCGTACACACAAACACAGAATTCATTAAAACGTCCCAAATACACAAACACTTTACACGACAACGCGATAACATACATTTAAATACCATCCACACTAACTATGGTAAACAATCCATTGGTTACGAGGGGGGCAACTTATATAATTGCCTCCCAAATGACATTAAAAACGAAAAGAAGCTGGGTAAATTTAAAAAACAATTATTTATATTTATTCTTGATAAACTTAATAATGAAATAGAATAGCGCTGTATAGAAATATTTATTTTATCTTAATGTGTATAATTATTTCTAGTTAAATGAGTGAAAATGTAATTTTCTTTTAACTGGAATAAAAAAAAAATAAAAATAAAAAAAATAAAAATAAAATGTTTAAGGAAGATATTATGTAAGAAATCGGTAGAAATTCGGGTAGCGGCGGCTATCGAACTGTGCAAACTAACAAAATAAACGAATAATCTATACTTCATTCGCTATTCAAATTGATAAACCAATATTCTTCAATTAAGGGGAAGCCACAAAAGATGTACACATTCTTAGAGTGCCTTATATATCGCCACGAATAAACAACAGGCAGAATAAATAACAGGCATAAAAATCTCTAAAGGTCAAGATTTCAAGCAATGAATTGTTTACAATTTAAATGCATTATTTTCCATTTTCGGTAATTTTAATGATTCTCTCTTAGAACAATTGAGTTGATAAATAAGAAGTAAATAATTCAATGTGAGCTATGCGTTGCAGACGCTTTTTTAATGGTCCTGTTCGTTTTACCCTTTTAAATGAGTTTCCTTGCTCGTAGATTGCTAAAATGTGTTTCACGTAGTGCGTGCCTTCTCTCGTCGCGAAACATAAGTAGGTATAGTTTCTATCGTTTGACTGTAATTTGCACTTGTTTGAAAGTTTTAAACCAATTAACAATTGGAGTAGTTTGTTCCAAGGGACACAAGGGATTTCGTCACACTGGTGTCAAAATTCACTTCTTTTCATTCCATGTTTTCTAAACAAAATTAAAGCATCAGATCATAAAATACAAATACCTGCCATCAGATGGTAGACGATTTGCATTTTTCTTGTGTAGGTACAGAATTGTATTTGATTTGTTATTTATTTATTTACAGAATTGTATTTGTTTTGTTATTTATTTATTCACAGAATCTTAATGTTTTGTTATATAATAACATTAATTCTGACTTCAAAACAATTTTTTGAACAAATATTCTTAAATATCAATTTGTTCTGAAACTTCATTCAGCAGTACTATTCCTTGTGGCTACGCCAGAACATTTGTTCTGCCGTGTCAAAACGTCTACGGTGGCTGTTGTAAGTTTCGGCTAAGTAATAGCTAAAGCATTTAACCCTAGAATACTAAACTATCGTAAAAATTACGACGGAAAAATGACGATTCCTGGAAAAAACATTGTTCGCGTCGTTCCGGCACCCCCCGCTTCACAGTACCTACTACCTACCTTCCCAATCTGTTGCGTCAGTGTTTCGGGTGTCATTTGTGAGTTGACTTATAGCAAGAGTGTCGTAAAATTTACGAAAGTTTAGTGTTTACGATAGTTTAGTATTCTAGGGTTAATATGCATGAAATAAAAGAGCTCATAAAAAAATATCTTGTTTATGGAATCTGTTCCTGAAGAGGCAACAATTCAAGAAACAAATACAATAAAAATATGTGCCTTTTGTCCATCCAAGTCAAGAAAAATGACAACAAACTGTTGCATGAAATGCAAAAGAGCCACATGGTGCATAACGTGAGCATATGACCCAACTGGGTGGAATAAAAAAAAAAGTTTGTTTTTTTCAATATTACGTGATTCACACCCAAAGAATCTTAATATTACTTCTAAAATTATAAAAGTTTTTCCTTATCTTATTTATTCCCATTTAATTTCCATGCCGTATTTTTTACGAATATTTAGTAACAATGTCACTCGTAGGATAGTTAAGTAATCTATGGTTAAAGTGGAATGGATTACCTCGATTAGATTAATTTTGAATTCTAAGTTTACTATTTGATAGTATTTCGCGTAGTTTCCAGACTCAGCATCTCCTTTTATATCCACTGTTGTTCATGAGTCTTGGAAGTTTTTGCGTTAGTAGATAATGAACTAGGATTCAAAATTCAATTGGCCGGCCCATGGCTGTAAGCTGACCAAAAATGTGAATATTTTATGTTTCAATCAAAACCTGCAACAAACAACGTTACTGTAAATTTAACATAGATTTTACAAACTACGTATTTATTTATGTTTTTATTTCATTATTTTTAGTCTAAACGTTGACTGCCCATTCTATACTATTTATTACATTCTCTGCTAACCTGAGGAATGTGAGTGAATTTCATCAATCGATTAATATATTTTTTTAAAATTATTAGTTACATACAGGTGGCCCTTTTATGTGAATAACGCACAGAAGTACCAATTGCTGGAGCCAATGAGGCTATTGGAGTATGACGGCCTCCGTGGTCGAGGGGTAAGAAGGTCGCGGGATCGAATCCCGGCGTGGGCAAAATAAAATTTATTTTATTAATTTGGGTTATTTCTCACTTAACTAATTCTAAAATAATATATATTATATCAGCGACACGTTCCAGAGTGGAAGATGCTCTTAGTATCGCCTTGGTGTAAGACCACCATTCAGAAATGAAATGCTGTTTGAAAGGCTTTAGCCGTGTTTGATGACCAGATCTGAAAAGCCAGGTACGTCCCCATCTTCCTCTCCCCCATCTCCGTCGCCTCCTTATTACTTTCAGCCTCATAGGGGACATGCAGTAAATGTAATATAGTGTTTTCAATGCGTTTAATATATGTTAAAAAAATTAACTAAACTCGAATATCGTACTTAAAATCACCCCCAAAAATTATTAAATTAATTAATTCACTATTAAAGTTTTAAGTTTGATAGTCATAATCGTTTAGGTACGCATCATAAACCCATTCGTTTGTACAAAATATATATCGTAAATGCATATTATCATCACACACAGTGGTTTTCTACAAGGACAATCTGATAATTTGCCAAAAATCGACGCAATTATGCTGGCACTTTTTTAATGCACCTTTTCATCTCATGACACCGCTTTTTACACATAATAACATCATTTGGGACATTTACAATAGTTTGTTTGGAGTTGAAGATGTTGTATTTGTACACTTTGGTAAAATACAGTATTTATAAACGGTATTTACGGACATTAACTTCGAAAAACATATGATCAACTGAAGACTGATTACTGGATTACAACAAATGTCAGCTGTCAAGAAGTGCGCAGTGACGTCACAAGACAAAACCGCGCGAAGAAGGCGTTTTAGCCCTAATTTGAAAGGTGAATATTCAAAACTTTGTTGAAACGGACTATTAAAAAAGTGATTGTACCCTATTGGGGATGCCATAGTCTCACTGGCTCTAAACTCTTGTGAGGTATTCACAATAAAAAATAATGTTGTGAGGTTGGAGGTAGTGGAAAGAGCAAAGAGATGGGTCAGAGGAAGGTGGGGAAGAACCCGGCTATTCAGAACTAGCCACCAAACACAGCTAAAGCCAATTCACGCAACGTTTCAATACTGAACGTTGGTCACAAAGGCGATACTTGTTCTTCTATCTACTCAAGTAGATTTGATTTTTTATATTTTTGTCGACCAGAGGCCTATACCACAATTATGATTTCTAATTTGTAGAATTCGTTAAGAGATGGAGCCACATCCGTCGGCAACTCGCAAACGGACTTACCCCTGGCTAGCATAAATACCACGATTTAGTGAACTTTCTATTTCTTTCCGCGGCAATGACGCCACTGCTTATCACGGTTATTTTTTACCGGTGAAAGTTAGTGGAGCTGGCGACACGGTATCGCTTCGAAGTAAATAAGCACACACTTCACCACTAAAAATTGCACATCTACCGGATCTGCCCTGATGATGGACACTGCAACGATGTCCGAAACGTTGGCGAAAGAAGGAGGTAGCGCAACACAGCATAACACCCCAAAAACAAATAACGAATATACCACAATTTCTTAAAAGTGAACGTTTTCGAACTTTTCAAATAAAAAAATGCAGCTTGGAGGTGTTGGAAAATTTTGTTATCGTTTATTTACCGGTACCGGTAGTCTGTTTTATTATAAAGTCTAATACAATAAATATATATTTTGAAAGTTAGCTCAAAACCAAAACAAACACCAATTTATTTTTTGTTGAACACGTGCAAAATATTATATTTACGTTTTCAACCCACACAAATATGATGATCAATAATTTATCGTATTCACATTCGTTATGAATTACGATGGAGAGGGGGCGGAATACAATATTGCCCGGGTGCCGATAATTAGTCGCCCCGCCAATGATCTTTAATAAATCATAACCATTCCATTTCATGAAGGACTGTTTCGTACGAGCTTTGCCTCGACGTCAATCGGTGACTTCGTATATACCTTTGTAATAAAATTTATCCTACCTTTATTCTAAAATCAGATATTACAACAAAGTTGAATTTAATTTAATTTTTCTATTTTTTATTTTTACTAATATATTATTTTACTATCTGGAGAGATATAAAATTAAATTTTCACATATGACGAACACTTTGTGGGAATACATAATTATAATAAACACAATAATATAACTTTGTTTTAATTCCACTTTATTATTTCTTTGTCCAACCGGTTTCGGTTCATCCCGAACCTTCATCAGGGGTGAATAACCATATATTTGGATAAAGAAATAATAAAGTGGAATTAAGACCAAGTTATATTATTATGTATTGTGTTTATTATAGGTATATAATTGATTGTAGGATACAAATCTGAAACTATTTTAAAAATATATTTGTCTCAGGATCATATTGCCTCGATGATAAATAATTTACCTATCGAAAGTTGGTAAACTTTAAAATTTCAATAAAAGAAATACACATTTAAAAAAATGATAATTTAATTGATAAAGACAATATTAGCGAAAATCTGAAACAGCAAAATATACGGTCGCATCTGGGATTCGAACCCAGGACCTTCAGCTTTCCGGGCTGCAACTCTACCAACTGAGCCAATGTGTTCCTATCCGATTCGTTCAATTTTAACTATATCATACCTTGACTAAAATCTACCAACATTGTCTTCATTTTCATAAACTGCTATCCTTATGTATGATTACAAGATTCAACCCTCACCGAGGGAAAAGTTCCAGTCTACTCTTATTAGATCCCCATCATGTATCCCGTTATCCAGTGCATTAAATCTGTATATGAGTTCATAGGTGTTCATTTGCTTCCTTTTCCTTGTTGAGGCGGTTTTATGAGTTTAACTGTCTTCTATGGCTGGTAGTTAGACCTGATACAATAATATACTAACGATAAGAAATTTATTAGATACAAAACCGGACCAACTGACTGGTACAAACCAATAACTACATAGGTACATTGTTGTGTATACATAAAACTCGGTCTTAATTGTGAACCTCAATTACAACATGCCTCGTCGCGGCCGCACCGATCAAAATAAAAACTTCCTTATGTGACCGCGGGTAATTTACTTGTAATAAAGTTGTTATAAAATGATCTTGAGTGCCATAAACATTTAACCGCAATTAAAAAAATTTAAGCGTGTATAATATTTATTTATAAGCGCACTTAAGCTTTGAGATATTATTACCGGCACGTCTCAATAACAGCGGTTTTTTCTAGACCGCTCTCTTTGTAAAGAAAAATAATCAGACGTAGAATCGACATGGCAATTAATATTTGTAATTGCTCCACTTTATCACGAAATTGCTGGACGAAGTTTTCATATTTTTGACCCGTCTTTAAATAACATAAGTCCCACGCTTTACCTTTTATCATGACCCCGACATATACTCCGAACACTAATCACTTCGATTCGCCAATTAATATTGCCCATCGTTCCTTTGTTTATCAGAAACGTGCAGAGTACTGCAGAGCGCCTATGCTATCTTTCAGAGTGGAAGACAGTCTCAGTATCATTCGGAATCGAAATTCATCACGATACGGAATAATGTTAGGCTCAAGGCGCCGCATCCGCGCTCAAAAAGAAGAAGATGGAGAGATATGTAATTACGAATGTTAGAGGAGCGCGCTAATATTTAAAGCTATATACATCAATGTGAAAATTGAGAAAACGTTTTATAAAACACGGCTCGTTTAAAATAGAGCAAAAATCTCGTGGAAGGCGTCTTAAATATCATTTAAAAAAACATTGTGAATTATTCACAACTTATAACTTGTAAAATAACTGAAACAAACGTGTTTATAATAATTTTTGGAGCATACTTTGCGATTTTTTTCTATCAAAGGAATTTCATATAATTTGCGTTTCGGCGTGAAACGCGTCTAGATATATATTTTTAAGAGCTTAAAAACTTCAAATGCTTAAGGGAGATATGTAGAAATTGGTAGAAATTCGGGTGGTGGCGGCTTACAGGCTAATTTGTTCGCTTTTCGGTACAACTTGTGTAGGTCTCATAGAGATCGTTGTCCCCCTTAATGTCTAAACTTCCAAACGATATTTGAAAGAGAAAATACCATGATTTATATCCAAATCTAAAAAATTGCAAAATAATTAACATCTATACCTTTATGAAACCAAAGTTGAAGATTTTTTATTAATTAATTTTTCGAAGACAACTTCTTCGGAAAGTTTTCACTTTGCGATGGCATTATTTATTTTAATGAAAAAACAAATAGTTTTTTTATCGAAAGAAGCAAAGATCAAAATTTGAGCACGACCAGCAGATCAGCAGAAAGCTGGCTGCATGCCCGCATGGCAGCAGGCAATTCTGGTCGCTTGCGGGCTCAATAGGTCGCAATTTCTGCAAATCCAGTCTGCCGCCTCTTATCAGACCTGACGGCTCACTAGCAAACACCGCCACCGAAAAGGCTAACTTATTAGGTAAAATGTTTGCGGATAACTCAACCCTCGATGACCAAGGTGCTGTTCCGCCATCGGTTCCTCACTGCGGTTTTCGTATGAAAAAGCTGAGGATCTGGCATCGGGAAGTACTCCATGTTTTTCGAGGGCTTGATGTTAATAAAGCTAGTGGGCCTGACGGAATACCTGCCCTGGTACTGCAGAGTTGCGCTGCAGAAATAGCTTCAATTTTAACGAAGCTTTTTAAAATGTCCCTAAAGACTGTCTCTGTGCCCTCTGGTTGGAAAAAAGCGGTTATCCATCCTATTCCAAAGAAGGGTGACCGCTCCAACCCGCCAACTACCGCCCCATAGCGATCACATCAGTTCTGTCTAAGGTGATGGAACGTGTGATCAACGACAAACTGCTCACATACCTCGAGAAGAACAAAATTATTAACGACCGTCAATACGGGTTCCGGCGGAACCGCTCGTGCGGTGATCTTCTCGCGTATGTGACGCATGTTTGGGGGCGATGCCTGGAACGTTTCGGTGAGACCCAAACGATTGCACTGGACATCTCCAAAGCCTTTGACCGGGTTTGGCACCGAGGACTTGTCAACAAACTGCATTCTTATGGACTTCCCGTATCCTTGTGTACTTGGATTGCCGACTTATTGAGAGAAAGGTCGACGGTAGTCGATGGTTTCACCTCTTCCTGACACTCGATAAATGCTGGCGTCCCGCAGGGATCGGTTCTGTCTCCGACTTTGTTTTTGTTGCACATCAACGACCTTTTGTCATGTGCACCAATTCACTGTTTTGCGGATGACAGTACAGTTCGTGATAGCTTTTTGTTTGACAAGCCCCCAAAGGGCCCACAAACTCCAACAGCTCTTAGGGCTTTGAAGCAAAGAATGGACGATTACTTCGAGAGTGTTTTCTCTTGGGTTAAAATAATCTCGTTGAACTTAATGTTTCAAAGACCCAATCTTGTCTGATTACGTCTAAAAGGGATAGCAATGAAAATCTAGTCTCTTTCAACGGAAGCAATCTTCCGAACAGGCCTTTCATTGATATGCTTGGTGTAACCCTAAGTGACCAGCTCAGGTATGGGGGCTCCATCGAACCCAGAGTAAAGTTAGCCTCCCAGAAACTGGGCGTACTGTATAGGGCCCGCAGATACTTTAATAGTGCACAACCGCTAACCCTGTACAAATCGCAAGTGCGCCCCACGGTTAAATTTGGCAGCCACCTCTGGTCTGGAGCTCCAAAATACCTGAAAAAAACACTCGACTCTGTGCAGAAACGAGCGGTCCGTTTGATAGATTCTCCCATCTTAACAGACGGATTGCAATCTTTAGAGCACAGGCGTCGGGTGGGAATGCTATCCTTGTTCTACCGGTATTACAATGGAAGATGCTCTGACGAACTAGCATCATTGATCCCCTCAGCACCGGTGCATAGTCGGGAAACACGCCAAACCCGTGCCCAACATTTGTACACGGTTGACATTTGTCACATGAGAACGGGTCGTTTCTTCGACTCGTTCTTATGTTCAACAGCTCGGATGTGGAATGATTTGCCGGCCTCTGTGTTTCCTCCTTCCTACAACATAGGTCTCTTCAAGACCAATGTTCATTCCTTCCTCTCCTCAAAAAGACCCTCCACACAGCATCCCAGATGACATAGACCCTGAGGGAAATTATTTTCCTCAAGGCCTCCTGTGTGGAGTTAATGTAAAAAAAAACACACTTTGTGGTGTGACATTATATATAAAATGAAAAAACACACTTTGTAAAACACCACTTTTTATTAGAATTAATATTTAACAGCCAACCAGGTTTCGCTTAGCTCAAGCTTCATCAGGGCTTATTATATCAACTTATTATATCATCAGCTTATTATATCAACTTATTATATCATCAGTTGATATAATAAGCCCCGAAATATTATCATCAGTTGATATAATAAGCCCCGATGAAGATATAATAAGTTGATATAATAAGCCCTGATGAAGCCTGAGCTAAGCTAAACCTGGTTGGCTGTTAAATATTAATTCCAATAAAAAGTGAAGTTTTACAAGGTGTGTTTTTTCATTTAATACCTACAAATAATTTTGTTTACATCACTTTTGTTTATAGACAATCAACATGTTTCATGGACGATGTTAACATCATCAGGATCAAACGTATTCATTTGATTGATTATTTTTACATGAAAAAACAAAAAAGTGAGTTAACTAGTAACCCAATTAATTAGTGAGTAACCTAATAAATTATTTTTTTAAGTAAAATTAGTTAGAAAAAACCGAAGGTGAGCCATTTTTTTAAATTTTTATGTTTGTAGTTGAAATTTTTATATTTTGAAATATTATCTGTTTATGTGCGAATTATAAAATTTGAAAGCGTATTTAATCATCTCTCACAATCAGTTTGACGACCTCCGTAGTCCAGTGGGTAAGACTCTTGACTCACAATCCGGAGGTCGCGGGTTCGAACCCGGCATGCGCAAATAAATTTTATTTGATTAATTTGTGTTATTTCACAATTAATTCATTTAAAATAATATACAGTATATTTGCGGCATGTTCCAGAGTGGAAGATACTACCTATCAGTATCGCCCTGGTGTAAGACCACCATTCAGAATTGAAACGTTGCTTGAAAATGGCTTTAGCCGTGTTTAGTGACCAGATATGAATATAAAGGATATATAACGTGACTATGCACGTTAGATAGATTCTGGCTATTTAGATCACGTCGCTAAATATAATTAAAGACGGCCGGCGTAGTCCTGTGGTAAGGCTCTTGACTCGCACACCGAAGGTCGCGGGATCGAATCCCAGCGTGGCAAATAAATTTTATTTGATTTATTTGTGTTATTTCACAATTTATTCATTTAAAATAATATGTAGTATATTTGCGGCACGTTCCAGAGTGGAAGATGTTCTCAGTATCGCCCTGGTGTAAGACCACCATTCAGAATTGAAACGTTGCTTGAAATGGCATTAGCCGTGTTTGTTGACCAGATCTGAATAGCCAGGTACTTCCCCACCTTCCTCTTCCCTATCTCCTTTCCATCCCCACTACCTTCAGCCTCACTACATACTCCAATTGGGGGTGCCATAGTCTCACAGGCTTCAGACGGAGCAGTTGGGACTCTTGTGCGGTATTCATATAAAAAAGACATTTAAAAAAATTATGTAAGCAGTTTATTCATACCCAGAACAAACTTGGTACTACACCGTGCTTATTATAGGTAAACTCACCCGAAACTGATGTTTTTTCATTTAGTACCTAAATACCTGCTGGAGAAATTATGTATTAATGTGGAGTGCTTAGTTAGCAAAAGATTAAGTTTTAGGTGCAGACCCGACGCTTCGAACCACTCTGCCACTAATAAAAAATAACTCATTTCAAATATATACATATTTCGAAAAATAACGTACAAAACACGTAATTAGACAATACACGCTAATTATTACAAAATGCAATCACGTAATACTCGTACTAAAATTCCGACGTACAGAGATAGTGTTTCATTAATTATTTATGAATTGACCTCGAAGGTAATAAAACATTTCTGGAATAAATGGTTTGTGGAAACGTTGGCCGTTTTACGAGTTTATCTACTTAGTGAATTACGGAAATTCTCCGAATACGAGCGTTAGGTACGCGTCACCCAACTAGGGATGAAAAATATCCATGTATCGATATCGATATATATCGAATTGATTCGATATTGATATATCGATAAATCGGTCTAGAAGGTCGATATATCGATATTTCTTCTTTTTTAAAAGGTTATAGAAATACAATGTAGTTTTATTAAACGTTAATATTATTAAACGTTTATCGATTATGCATTTTATGTAATTTTTTATTCTTTTCTGTGTGAATAATTTCAAATTTTGAATAGTTACATAAAATGTTTTTTTTGTTCATAAATTTATTTAAAAAAAATTATTACATTATTTTGTACCAGCTATCCAACATAAAAATAGTAACTTCCATTTGCTTCCTTGTAGCCAGTTTCTGCTTTGAGTTATACTAGCTCCTGCCTTTGAAAAAATACGTTTAGAAGCAACACCTGTTGCCACAATTGGTCATTGTCACTTTAAAAAGATTGGGATACGCACTTTGCATCTCTTGCCATGCTTCAAGAATGTTTACTTTTAGAGTATTTACAAGAGCAGAAAGATATAATAATAGAATTTTACCCGATTTGGTGGATATTTTAATTTTGGCAGGTTTTTCGATATTTCAATACGATATCGTCGATATATCGATATTTATCGGTTTTCCGATATATCGTTGCATCCCTACATCCAACAGATAAACTGTTTCGTGCTTTAATTTCCACGCTTTGAATTAAGATATTAGAAAACCTCCTTTGTAGGTGATACTGCAAACGAAGCCCGTGGTAAAAAGGTCTATGCCATATCCATTTTTGATAATTTTGTGAAACTGGAGGATGAAAAGGATGTAAACGGGTTTTGGGGGTTAGGATGATACGCATAATAAATGTAAGTAAGCCAAACGTATTTTTAGCTTTTTTATAATCTATTACCGTAACGAAATCTCTTGTAGTTCAATCAACTATACCTTTTATATCCTTCTCCTTTCTCCTGGTAGTCCCGATGTCTTCCTATACCTACACACATCTAAACATATATTCTCCAGATTCTCCTGTATACTTTTTCAAACCAAGTGTCACAATTTTTCTTTCGTAATATTGCCATACTTATTACAAGTTTTTCATATTAGGCCTCTCAGAAATCTCAATTCTACTCCAGGAGCGTTCAAATATGGTGCCTAACTCGCTTTACAACTTAAAACATTTTTTCCAACCTTCTGCAGTTTGCGTTACTAGAAAGCTGATATTATTCTATTCTATTTTATCAATAAACTAGGTGTTTACCGGCATGCGTTGCTATGCCATTAAATAGCCATTGAAATTGTTTTACTTTCCCATTCGTCCCGTTCCCCTTTCGCTTCCCCTTCCTCTCCCACGTCCCCTTCTCCTCTCTCTCCCCATACGACTCCTCCCCTTGCCACGTCCCGTGATCCCCCTCCCGAGTTCCCCTCCCCCCTCAAAGGTTCCTCTCCCCCTCCCGGGTTCCTCTTCCCCCCCTATCGCGAACCCCATACCTGAGTTCCCCTCCCCCCTCCCGCATTACATACATTCAATCTCGGTACATTCAGTTTTCAAGCTCGCGTGCCACCTACTGCATTTTTCATACAAATTTCATAATGCCAGAGCTCACCACTAGTTTTATACAAACCTTGTCCTGACAATAGCGAACACAAAAAAAAAGAATTATCCAGTTTGGTGCAGTTGTTCGGAAGTTATGCGCGTACATACATTACGGCGATTCATTTTTACTTATATTGATAGACACTAGTAGATAGATGTCTCAAGTCGACATCGTGTGACCGATTTCATAAGCTTCTAAATATCTACACATTAATCGTACCTACATAATATTTGCAAACTGAATATTTTATCTTTGCTATCTTGTAAAAGCTTAAAAAAATCTTTAGACCAACACCGTCCTCAACTTTATTTAATCGTCTACGAAATGGACAAATGAATATTAATTACATTATGTTCCGCTCTCCAATGCCTACCAAGTAATATCTCAATTTCTTTTTAACCTCAGAGAAGGGTTCTCGTTATCACTTAGAAGTTTTAATGTATTCATGCCTAGAAATTCAATTTACAAATTCCAGTATCCGATTCAGCGGGATCCACTTTGTTTGGAAACCCGAACCTTCAAAATTGGTTAATGTATTCGTTTTTGCTACTGACGTAACACTTATTCGAATCCGAAGTTTTCGCTTAGCGCCAAGGGAAGCTTATAATAGGAACGTGAGTATTCAAGATTTACTGCCTAATATACCGGCACCGAGATATTTCTTAACGCTTTGCATAAAATAAACACAAACATTAGGAAGCATTCCTGCCCGCATTTTCTTCGTAGCACTCTGTCAAAGTGGCCTAAATTTATTAATGGAAAACGGAAGTTCGAAGTAATTTTAAACCGTTTTAAAGTTCCACCACCCATTCCTGTATTGCCACACACTACGTCAGCGTTCGTGAGTCAGTAGAACCAGTTAACAGGGCAGTAGGCACCCCCCAGATAAAAGGTGTTTTCAGATGAAGTGAAGATGAGTGGAAAAAGAAGCTGATGAGATATAAGGTTCGGAGGCACAATAACGATTCGATTTTAAATAGTGGTTTTTAATTGGCCGTTTTGCTTACAAATTTTGCTCATGAAATGAAGCTTTGTCTCGGAAAGTATGGAAAATAAGTATTTAATATTTTAATTAAATAAGTCCCTGCTGAACTCAAGACCAATAGGGCGAAGGAGCCTGGGAAGACCAAGACTAATATGAGCGACAACGTCCTCAAAGACGTATCTATCTTGGAGGCACAATAACGATTCGATTTTACATGGTGGCCTTTAATTGGCCGTTTTGCTTACAAATTTTGCTTATGAAATGAATCTTTGTCTCGGAAAGTATGGAAAATAAGAATTTAATATTTTAATTAAATAAGTCCCTGCTGAACTCAAGACCAAAGGAGGAGCGAAGGAGCCTGGGAAGACTAATATGAACGACAACGTTCTCAAAGACATATCTATATTGGAGCTTCTAAACTGGAGAGAGCTGGCACAAAACCGACATGAGTTGAGGAGGCCAAGACCCACCAGGGGTTGTAGAGCCAATAGTGATGATGATGATGAATTAAATTAAAAAAAATAATAAACGATATAAATAATTTAATTACTTAAATAATAAAAAAGTCATCTTCGTTATTTGTTTTTGGGGTGTTATGCCGTGTCGCTACCTCCTCCCTTAGCCAACGTTTCGGACAGCGTTGCAGTCCATCATCAGGATATATCCGGCAGATCCGGCAGATCTGCCGGATCTGCCCTAATGATGGACACTGCAACTCTGTCCGTTGGCTAAAGAAAGAGGTAGCGCAACACGGCGTAACACCCCAAAAACAAATAACGAAAATACTTCGCTGTGAAAATCCGAAAACGTATCTGAAAACAAGTCACTTTGTACACACAACTCCTTTAATAAAAATTATCAACATGTTTAGGATGCAATGGATTCCTTGTCAGAGTAAAGTGCAAATTAACAAAATTAACAAAAGTGTAGACAATAAATACCTTTAGACTGTAGACAAAACACTTTATTTTAAAAACAGCGATCTTTCTCTTAAGTTTATTTTACCCGTATTTATAATAATTTATTTGTGTTATTAAGAATACTTGGTTATTCTTTGCTTATTTTGGGATAATTTATAGAGGTTATGAATATATAAGTAGGGAATGCAAATCTAGCGAGATTGGGGCTCAAGCGAGATCCCACGAGATTATGAATAACAATACTGCGAGATCTCGCCAATTTCGAGATCTCGCGAGATTGGCAGTTTTGTGTGTTTTTTTTTGCAAATAATCACAATATTTGAATAAATTAGGAAAATAATATTAAACATTTATTTTCACGAACTTTACAATAGACTTTTATGCATCATACCTTGTTTGACGAATTTGTCTATAATTTTTTAATAAACTTCTAAGTAGTAAACTTTGACGTACGTATCTATCAAATAACTAATGAAAGAAACAACCAGTCTCCTTTTCTAATATCAAACAAAAATCTTTTAGTAATAAAACAGTTCTTTTATAACAAACAAAACGACGAAAAGTAAAAAAAATGAAACATATTATCAAGTTGAGTTGACTATTAAACTGAGATATTGTTATCAATTAAATAAAACTATATCTACTCAGTAGATCCATTAGATATTAGAGATTAATTAACAAAATATACCATTTAGTCAGACTATTAGAAATTACAGAATAATTAACAAAATGTACCAATCAAAAAACGACCTTTAATTTAATATTTTGTAAAATATACGTGTATATAATGTAAACTCATATTTTTTATATTACAATAATTTTTTTTTTTGAAATGAAAGATTTGTTCAGTTGAAATCACAAGCCATTATTACGAATTATTTTAAAAAAGCTCCTTAAGAAGCACAAAATGTCCAAAGAGTCGTCTGCTAAACGGCTTCTTATTTTGTTGGCCAGATAACCAGCCCTTTCGGATTCAACGTAAGTTGGAACCACAGATCTCAGGCTACCTCAGGCCGCCGCCTCACGCGCACCGAACGAAACCGACAGATCGCAACCCCGTCCGTGTCAGTCCGCGCTACGAATAAGACGTTTTTATGCTGCGTTTTTATGGAGTGTAATCTCGTTAAACTCGCGAGATCTCGCCCCTTTTTCGTCCGAGATCAATCTCGCTAAAAAAGGCCGAGATCTCGCGAGATCGAGATTGCATTCCCTATATATAAGTGCACTTAAAAATAATTTTTATTTCATGTAATTGTATTTTTAAGATACCTTTAAAACTAACTAATCACCACATTTCTAATGCTTTTCGTCTATGTAACTTATTTGTCTACTTGTTGACCTTTTGTTATTGAAGTGAAAACTTCTAAGCATCGTAGCGAATTGAAACTCGATGAAATGAAAAATAGCTACTCTAAAAAGAGACAAACACATATATCTAAAGGATTTAGCCTGAGATAGTAAAATCTTTCTCGTCTTTGTGCGGTGCTTCGTAGCATCCTCACTATTGTCTTTTTTTCACATTAGCTCCACACAGAAGGCCCTTAAGGAAAATAATTTCCCTCAGGGCCTACGTCATCTTGGTGATGCTATGGGGATGGAGTTTTTACGGAAACAAGAAGAAGAATTTCTGGGAAGGAAATAGGTGTGAGGGGTGGGTAGGAATCCGGGGGTCAGTGTGTCCAGGAGTAACGGATGTATGAATCCATCCCTTCAAGTGCGGTGCAAGGCGATGGGTCGAGAGATTCTGGCTGGAGAGGTCAAAAGACCTCCTTAACCAGTCTCTCTCGATCCGGCCCGCCGCAGACTCATCGGCCTCTTAGACCTTAACCAATCTCACCCCATGAATCCGGGCACCCCTGCTTAGTTACCAAATGTAATGAACCACTTGGGGTGACTTATGGCAGAGACGTTGGTTATCCAATAAATGGTTCCCGGGTGACGGTACCCATACCCGCCTCCTTAGTTGTCTGAAGGTTTCACTTCTACCGAGTGTGAATTGCACACTCTGATTTTTTTTATAGAGGTGGTGTTAACGGAGTGATTTGTTTTCTTTTAATTGAAAATGACGCTACAACATGAAATTGAAGAAATAAATATTTTCTTGAAAATATATTTTTTTCGGTTTTTATTGAAACCCAATTTCTTCTTGCATATTTCTTTTTTGTATTAGATGACAGTTCGCAGGGGTAACACAAGAGTTTCCTGACGTTCCTACAGAACTACTCGTTGATTAGTTTGTACGTGCATAATTCCACTGCGTTATCATTTTGTATTCTTTCTGTTAAACGCTTAAAGTGACTCGCTGCACACCTAATGATTGGTTTGCTCCAAACCAATCATTAATTATTGATAACTTATAATTTGAATATTTTCATCAAGCTGGACGTCGTGAAGGAAATATTAAACTGTTCGATGTAATGTATGCTCGGCGCACGCGCAGCGCCGACAAGGGGTGCTTTAAGAAGATTGCCTGTGATAATGGACGCGTATTGAATGGTAGCGCGGCAACGCCAATCCATTATTTTTTGGACATATTTTGATCCTTCTGCCCGATAAAGGACATTTACGTCTAAAAATAAGGTTAATCGTTGTTAAATTATTCATATATAATCTAAGGTATTAATTACATTATGCGTTTATTAACGATTAGTGAACTCAAAAAAAAACAGTCAATTAAATTAGTAAACTCGTTACTCAATTTTACCTCACTTCACTTTTGCTGTTTACTCTCGGCAGATATCAACACTTTTTTACTCTTCTCTCTTCTTTGTATTTGTTGATGTTGATAATGATTTTGTTTGACGGCCTTCGTGGTAGAGGGGTAAGGCTCTCGGCTCGCAAACCAGAGGTCTCTGGTCAAATCCAGGCGTGCGCAAAAAATATTATTTGGGCAATTTGTGTTATTTCACAAATTGTTCTTTTAAAGAAGACCACCGTGCGCATTGAATTGTTGCTTGAAATGGGTTTCGTCTCGTTTGGTGACCAGATCTGAATGGCCAGGTATTCCCCCACCTTCCTCTTCCTCTTCCCCATCTCTTTGCCTTCCCCACTATCTTCAGCCTCATAACATAACCCAATTTGGGAGGCCATAATCTCACTGGCTCCAAAAAATCGAGAACAGTTTAGACTCTAGTGCGGTATTCAAATTTTTAAATGTTGTATTGCGTTAATTAAGTTTGTTCCTGCCTTATTTTAATATTTTATTGTTTCCTGTAGTGTTAATTTGGTTAAATTGAATTACTTTTTCCATTAATGTAGCTGGGAATAAAAACATTATTGAATTTTTTATAAGAAAAACTATCCTTTTATAACTTTTGAAGGTTATTCCCATCAATGTAATAAATAATTGAAGAAGACGATAACAATAACAAAATCTAAGTCCCAGTTGCGACCATAGTCTCTTTCTGTTTTTCCGCGTCTTTTATTCTTTTATAATATTTTCGTTTAGATTATTATTTATTATCTTCTTCTTCAATGAAATAAAAAACATCATATTTCATAAATTTGAATTAAAATGGTGCCATAAAATAAGTTTGCTGTGATAGAAGAAGTCATTATTATTTTTATAATTATTATGTTACATAATTTATTGCACCAACGTCAATATTTAACGTCAATTATTAAGATTTGTTTAATGTTCAAGCCCTAAGGGTGTAAATAAATAAATAATGAGTAATGAGATTTAGCAATAAAACGCAACTGTATACTAAAAATAACTCTACAATAAAACCATTATAAAAACCACAGTAAACGATTTTATGTATTAGGTACTTGGTAGAGTGTTTAAGCCATTTAAACTCCATGTATAACATGAAGGGCATTCTTTGCATTTTAGTTAATAAACTAACTCGTCTAACTTTATAACAATATTGAGAACAATTAATTCCCTCAGCTGAGTTCATTCAGCACGTCGCTAATAATTGTAAATGACGTTTTCTAAAGTTAGTTTGCATATGCAGAACAGTTCGCCCTTAACCCGATTGACTTTTTTCGCAACTTTGTTAATTTAATGAATTTATTCTCCTAGCCCAATTCGCATTCAGTCCACGCCGTTGACAGACTGCAGTACACACACCACACAACACACACAAGCACTGAGCAACGGGCACTCCTAGACGCGCACTAATTTTAGATTTAAATAAATACGACGTTGTTAGTAGGAATGTGGGTACAATATACAAATGTAAGATTTATACAGAGAGTGAAAGGGCAAAAAGGAGTAATCAACTTTTTATGGGGATGCTTTATATAATAATTAGAATAAAATAACTTTATCTCTTAATCAATAATTTGAATACCACTTTATATCATGTAAAACCAACCGGATTTGATTCAACCTGAACCTTCATCAGGGTTATATACGAGTGAAAACATATTAAATTAAGTACACAGATACCGTGTATTTAAAGGTAACCCAGGGGAGGGAGAGAGAACATCAACTTTGGTGGTGAGGCGAAGGAGTGGTTGGTAAGAGAAAGTGGGGGGTGAAAATATTAATAATAATTGGATAATTTGTATAGCGCCGTTTTTGTGAAAAATCACCTCAAAGGCGCTGTATCTGTATAGGTATATGCTTAAAATGGGGTTATCCGATAATTTTTTTTATCTGTTTCGTGCTTAACTTCGAAATCAACATTATGGAAACATGGATCAAATGTGAAACAATTACTTTTCTTTTTAAATTATGAATGCTCATTGATATATATCTCTATGTGAAACTGCTACAAGATTTCGAATTGCTCCCAATCATCTGGAGCCTGTGAGAATGGCATCTCCAATACCAGTAGTAGGGAGGGGAAGGATACGAGGAAGAAGAAGGTGGGGAAGTACCTGACTATTCACCTGGCTGGTCACTAAACATGGCTAAAGCCATTTCAAGCAACGATTCAATTCGGAACGATACTGAGAGTATCTTCCACTCTTACGTACCGCTAATATACTATATATGGGCGATTCCACAATCGCGAGTGCAAAATTTAGACGCATATAAAGCTTCCTAATGATAAAACAAAAAACATTTTAAATTAAACTATTCTTGGAAGGGCTACATATTAACATGTTCAATTTGTATTCGTTTATTAGAATTTTATTGAAATATTTAAATAGTCAGGAGGGAGGTTCAAAGTGCTAACGCGGGTGGAACAAATTTGGACATACCTTTCCAGATCGTAAGACAAAAACACAAAAGTCTGTTAATTGTGAAATATTTATTATGTTGTGCCTTTATATTTTGTTGGGCGTTAAATTAGTCAACTACAAAATTTGAAAAAAAATATAGGGAAAAAAAATTAACAATGAATTATTCGCTTTTGAAGCAATTGCCGTTGCAACATCAAATTATCGCGGGTGCAACCCGTATAATTTAAGCGAATATAAACATTAAAAAAAACCTAAGGAGGAACTAAATTAAAGTTCAAACAATGCTTTTGACTAATCAGCACACTTCTTTGTCACTTATGTTAATTATTTCTTTACGAAAACGTCAATTATTTATTATTTTATTTGATGCAATATATTTACATTTTATACACAATTCAATGATGTTGGCCTCACTGGGTGGTTTACCCGTGCTGAGGCCTCCATTTCATATACAAAATTATACACAATACATACATATAAATACATATATACATATATAATATTGGTGAAAAATCAGAAAAAAGTAAATAAAAAACATACGATTAAGATAAATTAAACTTAACCCTTCAAAAATTTGGCATTTTTTTCGGATGGTCAAAATATTTTCGCTTTACAATAAAATGCAAATATTTAGAATATTTCTGAACACATTCAAAAACCAAAAACTGTTTTAGAAAGGTGATGAAATACGCTTTCAAATTATAGAATTCAATTTTTTTTTTTTTTTAAATTATAAAATTTTTGCATACAAACATAAAAAAAATTTCAAAATGGCTCACCTTATGTTTTTTCTAACTAAAGTTACTGATAATAAAAAAAAATTAAAACACATACATATTTTATTAGACAAATGTATAACAAACACATATTGAAACCTCACTTTTTTGTCGCTCTAAGAAAAATAATTTATAAAAAATTCCCGAAGTTTCATATTCTTTTTTCAATTTGCGATTCAAAACTTTGTGTACATAAAAGTGTACATTATACTTTTTTGGTGGCTATTTTTTAGATTGGAATATAAAGCATGATGTTTTTCCTTTCTAACACCGATTAGAACATATTTCGAACTATGATAGTAAGGGAGTTACGGCGTTTTATATGAGACCTATGTGCGTTGGGACAAATATGGTCTCCTGTGATTAAACGGGTTAAAAAGTAGAGATTTAAAATTAACGTAAATTTAAAAATAAATAATATTATATAAGGTTAAAAACGATGTTTTTTTTTATGCTATGATATTTTGGTAGTATTGTCTATTTTGGTCTTTAATCCATTTTGTAATTTTGTGTCGGAATTTATTTTTGTTTTCCTCAATTTTATTTTCAAGTGTTAGACTGTTGAATGCTTTTATAGCGTGATATTGGTAGTGTCTTTGTCCAAAGCTTGTATTTACCGTCCGAGTTCTTAAGTTTTCTTTGTATGCTTGTCTAACTGGTCTGTTTGTGATATTTTGTGTTTGTTGAAGGTTGTTTTTTGGTCAAAAATGTAATTTAGTAGCGATTTAACATATAATTGTCGTATGTCTAGTACGTCACAACGGTTGAATATTTGGTCTGTATCAGTAAGTCTATGTTTTTTAAGTATTACCTTTAAGATCGTTTTCTGCGCAACTTCCAGGTGTTCGATAGCTGAGTTTGTTGCTCCTCCCCAAGCAATTATTCCATATTCTATTATAGACTGACATAGAGCAAAATATATTGTTTTCATTTGTTGTATTTTGTATACGTTTCTTATGTTTAGGAAAATGTGTATCGTTTTGAGGAGTTTATTTGTGACTTGTTGGATGTGATGTGTCCATCTAAGGTTATGGTCAATTATGATTCCTAGATACTATATTTGTTCTTTTTTTTCTAGAGGAGGGCAAACGCAGATGTTGGTGTTTAAACATTCGTGTATTTTTATGGTGTTAGCATTATTTTTTGGCTGTCAATATTCGCCGAAAATTCCATTATTTCCATAGTAATGAATTATCTCCATCAATCTTTTTCTCTGGCATTTCAGACTTCGAAAAAGTCTTCAAAATGCATGTCTGCTACATCATTTATGATTTTCATTATTATTTAATTAATATTAATATTAATATCTTTTGGTATCTTAATTATATTAATTATCTTAAATAATTAACTTGTTAAAGATATAATTTTTCTTTTACATTATCTCCACACAGGAGGCTCTGAGAAAAATAATTTCCATCAGGGCCTATTTCATCTTTAGGGGTGCTGTGTGGAGGGTCTGTGGTAATTTTGAGAGTTGAAGAGATGTTGGAGCATCGCCATTTAAGGATTCGTCGCCTGAATCTCTGTAAACATCAGAAATGCGCAATTTTCTTTTAGGTGACACGAAGGATTTAATCTGATTTGATACTAAAGGCACAGATACATCAGGACACAGAATTTACTTTCGTATTTTGTAATTTGTAAGAAGTTCCAAATCTTTAATACCTGCTATATTTTTCGACCTTTTCCATTTATCATCCAAAATTACCCTTTAACTTCTTATTTTCTTACTAACATGAAGAGGGATTTTCTTTAAATTTTCACATATATTTCCATGAAACGGTCTCTTTCCGTTGTTCTTCTGTAATTTTAACCTGTCTTTCTATAAAAAGGGGTATATAGTAGAAAACACCCTTATTAAATTGTTTATAATAGCATTAACTTTTTATGTTTATGTTGTAAATCTTTATGTAATTCCTCCAACTTGTTATCAGGTACCTGGTTTATACTTTTCAACATTTACTACTAACTTACCTACTTATCTCATACGCTGTAAATCCGAATATATTATACGTTGCCGGGTTAATTCAGTAAATCCGAGTATAATAATATATGCTACCAGGTTACTTTTTCTATTTTTTTGTTTGTTATGTAATTATGTACATTTCTTAATATATGAACTAAAATAATATGAACTTAAATAATATGAACTAAACCTGTCAATTTGTCTGTCCTGGAACGGGAAACTTTCCTAGTTGGACAGGCAAAGCTTCCTAATATGTTATTTGTACTTTCTTTTGTATCTACATTAAAAAATATATATATATATATATATATATGATTACCAATCATACACAGCATATATTATTATTCAAGACATAGCAAAACAATAAAATATACGATAAATGACACAATAAGGGTAGTTATCAAAGAGTTGCACCCGCGATTCTAACATCACATCGCGGGTGCAACCAATTTGAGTCAACGTTTATTTCAATTCAGCTAACATTATACTTGTAAAAATGATTGATTAAAGTTTACTTTTGATTTCTTCTTTCTTTTACAAAGTTTCAAAACGTTAGTACCTTATTTCTATGAAGTACACAAACTTTTTATATCTTTTTGCATCGCGGGTGCAACAAGCCAACAGTAACAATTCTTGTAGTGAATGATATAGTAACTACACATAGTAACTATATAGTAACTATAGTAACTACATAAATAAATATAGTAACTACACGTTTAGCAATAAAATATAACCTCAAACTATCGGTAACAGCTGTTTTGCTCTAGTGTTAACGGAGTGATTTTGCAGTTTATATATCGATTCTTCGAATGATAATGTTTCCAAGAGCGCCAAAAATTTCAAAATGAAGTAAAATCCAATTTTTTATTTATTAAATATTGACTTTCTTCTTTGCACTGATAAAAAAAAGTAACAAATACTGAGATTTAAAAATTAATGTCGAGAATCGTCTACAGCGGAATCGCCCATATTATTAAAAAAAAAGTAATTGTGAAATAAGATAAATAGTGTACTTACTCCAGTGAAAAATATTGTGACGCTAAAAATATATTTATTTTTTTATTCAGGTTCTCTATAAAACAGTTATGCACTAAAAAGTTATGGAGATGATTAGGTACAATTTTTTTAAAGTGCATGGGGGCAGTTTAACTATGTTGTGACGTATGTCAATAGATAGTTACTGAATTCTCCGTAGGTGACATTGAAGATGTCGATGCTCAATGCAGAGTCGTTAATGAGTCCGCTCTGCTTAATGGTGCATTCTGATAGGCAGAAGTTCTCGCTTTCGGAGCATAAAAAAGTGCGTGGGATCTCCCACGAGTATACGCGTTAATACGGTATTAAAATCTAGCATTCCTGTTAAGAATAATGATGGATACAGAAATGGGTAGTATATATATATATATATATATATATATATATATTCCCTCACATAAATATAAACATGTTTATATTCTCCAGCTTTCTATACTAATTCTAAAATAAATATAAAATGATTAATAACAAAGATATTTCTAATAAATTTGAAAAAAATGGGATATACACTTTGGAATGTAACGATTGTGATGCACAGTATGTAGGAATGACTACTAGAAAATTTAAAACTAGAATCAGGGAACATGAACTTTGTTTACGAAATAATAACTACTCCGAGTTTGCTAATCATCTAATAGAAGCAGGTCATAGCTTCAAAAAAGAAAAAACTAAGTTTAAACATTGTAATGTAAATTTATATTTTAATTTGTGCGCTTTAGAAACTTTATAAATTAACAAAAAAATTAAATCTAAAATTAATTTAGTTAATAAAATAATAGCACCATGTAAATCCCCTCTACTTACGATGTTTCCATGTAATTTTCACTCCTCCCACCGTTCTCCCCCTCCACCAAATTCTCCACTCCCACTATCCCCGCCTAATTAATTTTTGTATAGAATTTTTAAGTTAGTTTTAAGTTTGCTCGTTAATGACACGGACGTGTCGAAGCCGGTCGCAAAAATTTTAAATAAAAGTAACAAATGTACATGAAAAATTAAAACTTTTCAAAACAAGAATTTAAACAGTTTAATGAACATTCTTAGTATCACTTGAACTTACAATTTATTTAGCTGTAAACTTAAATAAATACTGTTATTTCAACTCCTGTGATATTTTGTGAACGTTGATTTTCCCTTCTGCGTTTTCAACGGCAGTATAATAACAGAGGGAAATAATATTATTCTTGTGCATTTACGATTGCTCTTCTGAGAGTTGTTGTTGTGAATGAAAAGGCAAAAGCGTTAAATGGAAGATTCGTGAGAAAATTCATTGCGTAAACATTTTTTTTAATCAAAGCAGTCACTCCAAACAGTCAGGAATTTTATAGCAGTCACTCCAAACACATATAAATTAAGTCCATAAGTCACTCTGAAAATTGAGTTTTGATTGTGTGACAAAAAATTGATTTAAATTAAAGTAGATTGTAAAATATTCTTAAAATATAAAAATGAATGTTTCATTGTTTGTCTCTTATGCGGTCCCTAAACCATTCATCCGATAGCGATGAAACTTTTGTGGGTTGTTGTGCGCACGCCCGCGATGGTTTCTGTCTACACTGGTGAGCTCTGGCATTCTGGTTTTTTTAGTAAAAAAATTTCGATAGGTGGCACGCGAGCTGTTTGAAAACTGAGTGTACCGGTACTGAATGTATGAAACGCGGGAGAGAAGAGGGAAACGCGGAAGGGGGTTTCGAGGGAAGGCGGAGGAGAAGACGCCTGAGGAAGGGATATGGGAGGGGGAGGGGAGGCGGAAGGGCAACAGAACGAATGGGAAAGTACACGCAATTAATTTAGAAAAAAAACGTACCCGGTTAGACGAGAGGTCTGGGTTCGAGTTCCAGTTGCGACCATTGTCTTTTTTCTATTTTCTGTATCTTGTACTCTTTCATATTTTCGTTTAGATTATTATTGTTATCTTCCTCTTCAATGATAGAAACAATTTCTTTATTAATTGGAATTGCAACGCATGCCGGGAACTCACTAGTTAAGTATAAAAATAATTAACGAATATTAAGGGATCAACTGTTGAAAAACTCGTATTTTAACGTTTCCGTCCTGATAATTTTGAAATTTTAAATGATATGTTACTTTGATAAATGTTGAAATAATTTGAATAATAGGCAAATGTATAGATTTATCGCACAAGAGTTCCGATGATGATGATGATGATGATGGTAAATGACGTTGCAGATTGTATTAAAGTTTCGTTCCTGTTAAATTTTCCTGTCTGGAATTTCTTGTTAAAATTTAAGAGGAATATGGGAAAAGTAACGTAATTTTCCTGATGCCAAGGCTCTCTAATCGAGAAGTTTTGCTACTTCAAGACACAGATTTTTTTTTCTTTCGCCATAGAAGGCATTTTACCGTAAAATGAATAAATTAGCGTTATGTACGCTTAGCAGGTTTCAAAAGGTGAATTATTATCGGTGAAACCGGCGCAATTCAAAGGCCACCCAATTTCCGGATATTTGAGTTCATCCAAAGAGTTCTAATCCAATCAACGCGCACTAAAGCAATTTAAATTAACGTGGATTTCTGGGGTCATTATTTTTTTAAAGCTCTCGACCTGTTAGCTTTCATCTTTTCTAAAATGCCGATTCTTTTATCATAATATGTGGATTGGCAGGATATTTTGAAATTAAAGTCCTTAGCTAGAGTGCCACAAAACACTTCCGACGTTGACCACATTTTTTGTAAATACGTCGTTTTACCCACATTCATTTGAAAAATATTTTTGTTGCAGAAAGGAAACATTGTGCCAGAGCCCCAAGCGGTTGGTAAGCATGCTATCTTGTTTTTTATTGCTTGTTTAAGTCCTAACGATTGAAATATGACTTAAATTAAGACGTGAATATTTCCAATTCGGTCCAGAGAAGAAATTAAAGATATTAATGAACTAAAAAATACAATTTTTTTTTTTAAGTTACAAGTAGAAATAATGATATCCTCACTAGAATGATGAAGGTTTCATTTGCATATTAAAATACGATGACCAGACAACTCAACAATATGCAACTTCATCACTCTTTCGAAAAGTGATTAAAAGTCTTAAAAATATTTTTTTGAAAAACTTGGTTAAATAGGTTAGGTTACGGGTAATTAAAAACAAAATCATTACATTCATAGGGGTGTTGAAATGCCACCTTGGTGTATCGTCATAGAATCTAAAATTCAATTCATTACAAATATTATGTTATGTAGTGTTTTTTAGTGCAAAATTTGGTGTCAGTATATTGTCTATTTATGATTTCACTATGTTTGTATCTATATATTTGTTTAAGTTTAAAATGTTGTATTCGTCCATGCCTTATACGCAATACATACATTAGAAGACAGACGTAAAATAAATGATTTGACCTTTTTATTCAAAATACTAAACTTCAAATTCGACTGTTGCTCCTGCAACTCATAAACTTACGAATACCCACAGTAACAATACGACAAAATACATTCAGACTCTCAAATTCAGATGCCAGATGCCAACTCTCAGATTCAATATAATTATATGGGAAATCAATATTTAGGTAACGTTGACATATTTAATATCAACTTGGCGAGTTTTGTGGACCATGTAAAATATTTATTCCAATACTATTCCTAAACACATGTTGAATTTTTGTAAATCTATCTAGTCGCTATATTTTTCACTTTTTATTTCTTGTATTTTTATGACTTTTGTGTATCTTTTATTTCATGTAATTTTATTTTTATTATTTCTTTCTTCAGTTTCACAATTATCTATCTTGTTAAAATTGTACTATCAGCCCTCTGGGAGTTAAATAAATAAATAAAAATAATAAAAAATAAAAAGGTTTTAATGTTGTAATTTTTGAAAGACAGTGGGGTTCTGTGGAAGCATTACCATAAAATAAGAAGCTTTTTAGTCAAAATGTTGTACTCATAGTTACTTGTTAGATATGTTTAGATATCAAGTTCTTTTCAGGGATCTAGTGATTCTAATATTATGTGGAATAGGACGATATTTAAATTTCTGCTTTCTTTATTAAAGAGTGAAAGACACAGCTGTTGAGATACTTTGAAACGAAACTTTGCCCGCCATGAAGCCATATTTCCACACATTATATTTGCCTTATAAGTTGTCAGTTATTTAAAAAGGAGTTTCGAAAAGTATTTGGAATTACAGCGAAACTCATTTTGTTTAACATTGTATTAAGTAAATTATGTTTAGTGAAGAATATGTAATGAAATACATGTTGGTAGATAAATAGGATTTCGATTGAGTGGAAAGATGTCAATGACGCTTCTAATGCGTGAGTCCTTATCATAATATGCAACGCAGCATAAATAAGCAGTCATATCTATTAATTATTATGCAACTCCTACAGAAATAAATTCTAATTCTTATTAAATATGCACCACCATTATTAGGTAAACTATAAACACTATAATATATAACCTAAATGACATAGGTAGGTGTACATGAGTTCGTTAAATTCCAACATGTAATTTCTAGCAATCTTCAATACGAAACGATGCATTTATCGTCAGAAGTGTACAGGTCAATCATTTTGAAGAGACCCTTGCTTGTGTAGTGATGTACTGGATGAATTAAAATATAACTCGTAAAAACATTTTTTTTACCATGACTCTACTTATCTACTTTTTATTGTGTTGTGAAACAGTTTTGACTTTTCGTCGCGATCCTACGCATCGGACGGCACGACCCACTTGCCTCTCTTAGGCCGGCTAGTAGCTAATTTCAGGTCTATCTGCCGAGTTTCAGCTTGATCGGATGTCGGGAAATGGGTTAATTTTCACTTACACGATTTCATTCATTCAAGAAAACAAAATCGAAATTCAAAGAGATGGGTTTAATAAAAAATAGAGATTAGCCTTTGGATGCAAATTCAATTGTAAATAAACTTTATTGTAAATGTAGGTACATCCAATTTCCTACAACTAACCCAATAAACAATAAGTAACAAGTATATATAATACAGGGTGTCTGGGACAATGGCGACTCGTGACTCTTGGTGTGCTAGAGGGCTGATATTTAAAAAAATGGTGTATTTGATATGGTTCTGACCAAAAAAAAAAATTCTTTTCGAAAATTGGTTTTTTGTACGAAAATTTCAGGAAATTTCTGTTTGGCACCGCACTGCACCGGAATTCCTGAAAATCTTCGTACAAAAAAACCATATTTTCCAAAATATATATATATATATATATATATTTCGGTTACACCATCAAAAATTTCATACTTTTTAAAATAAGCGCTCTAGCGCACCTAAAGGCGATTCCAGACTCACGGCGAGAAGTCTCGGCGAGAAGTTCTCCCCGAGAGTTTTTTCCCATCCGATATGGACGACATTACAGACGATATTCAAAATGCTGCAGGTTTGGCTCTGTGCGATAAATTGCAACTCTTGTTGATTGTTCCACATTTTTAACACAAGGAAACAAAATTTTCGAAACAAAAACAAAAATATGACGCACGTCTACTCTCAACCGCTTACTAAACAACACTGAGACAAAACGTGAGTGTAGTAGTCTTCTCGCTTCTCGCCCGAGAAATCCTTTGAAGCGGCCAAATTTACCGACAGCTATCCGAAAACAGGCGAGCCCGAGAAAGAGAATGCGAGAAACTCATCACATTCACGCTCGAGTGTTCTCGGGGCTTCTCGCCGTGAGTCTGGAGAGGCTATAAAAGTCACGAGCTGCCACTGGTCCAGGGGAATAGTGCACAAACTACGGGAGGTGATTTTACATGATACTACCTACCTACAAGTACGAAATTTATATAACTTTTTGAAATTCCAACGTTTTAAGGTAGTTTTCGGGTAAAGAAGTTGAATTATTTGGATGGAAAAATATGAAATCTAAAATCTAAATCTTTTTTACGTCTACATAATGTAGAATCATACTCTCGAAATTTGTGCAATTTACCACCGGACCAGTTGTATATTAATGACACGTGTGCGGTATAAAGTGTAATCACCACTCATTAAAATAGTTTAGGTGTTTGTGCCAATGTTTGGTGAAATTTATTTATTTATTAATCATTAACGCCCTTATGGGCTTTTACACACATTTATATTTTTATGTTTTAGTGCATACAGGTGTGTTTAGAATACAAAGAAAACATGAATAGTTTTTACACATGGTACATATAAATAAAGCTGGTAAGTAAAAAGTATAGCATTATACAATAAAGAGAAAAAAAATCAGTTTTATATGTATATACGTTTATAACAAATAATAATAATGGTGGGTTTTTAATATATGTGCAATTTATGTGTTGAATACATAGTGAAGTTGATTTTAAACAAAAATACATACTACCGACTTGCACCGCACTAAAATTAATATACAAAACAATTCCATTTTGACCAATTACTTTATTGTCTGAATTTCTGCTTAAGGAATTCAATTTCCGAAGACGAAATACTTTATACCATAAATATACCAATCCCTTTTACTGAAACCATGGAACATTTCAGGTTTGAACAAATAATGTCAGATACTTCAGTAAACTATCACGGAGAGGACAAATGAGTTCGATAATATAATATAACAGAGTATCTAATTACAATCAAATTAAAATGTTAATCAAAGTATAAGTCGTTAAAGTAATTTTGTTATTATTACCTATTACAACGATAAACAAGAAAGTTTTTATAAGGTTTGTTTATAAATTATAAATTACTAACCTTTATTACGCCCTATATTGTAGGTGTTTTTGACGGAACTTAACTATGAGGGTTTACAATAAACTGTGCACATAAAATTTCAAGATGGGGATTTATAGTTCTATTGTAACTGTTCCAATATACTGAATTCAAATTTGGACGCTGACAGATGACGATAAACATCGATTGAGTTATATTTATTTCCTAGTCGATGATGCCTTTCGATAGGCGAGTTTTCGAAGTAATTATTAGTAGGCGCGTTAACGAAGTAAGGCGCATTCAATCTTGTATTACGGGTAGGTACTCGCAGTTGGATTAGTTTGGTTGAATCAAGGGCGTCCAGTCTGCCATTTGAAATATTGAAAAGACAAATTAAATCACTCATTGTTCGTCTTGAAGTTGATTCATTTAATTTTAGTAAGTCCATCAAAAATGTGTAGTTAAGTTCTTCGATTGGAATTCCTAATTTATAGTTTATAAATCTCAAAAACTTATGTTGCACTCTCTCAATTTTTTGTTGGTGAATCTTATAAAAAGGAGCCCAGATTGTTGAATTGTACTCTAAATGGCTTCTCACTAACCCAGTGAACAGCAACTTAAATGAATTAATTATTTTAAAATCTTTTACCGTCCACAATATAAACCCTAAGCTTTTCATGGCCTTGTTAGTTATTTCGTTTATATGAGAAACAAAAGATAATTGATTGTCAAAAATAATACCTAGGTCCTTGATTTGTTCAACTCTTTTTAGAAAGATGTTGTTGATGCTGTATTCATATTTAATAGGATTTTTAATTCGGGCAAAAGTTATTGTTTGACATTTTTCAATATTGAGGAAGAGTTCATTATGGATGCACCATTCTTGTAGCCTCACAAGATTTGTTTATAATACGCAACAGTCATCGAGATTAGTAATTGTTTTGTAAATTTTAAGATCATCAGCAAATAAAAGTATCATAACTCCATCAAAGATTGTAGTTATGTCGTTGATGAACAAGGAAAACAGCACTGGTCCCAGATGTGACCCCTGGGGAACTCCGGAGAAGATTTCGAATTGATTTGAAAAGTGCAAGTTGAGTTTGACTGAAATTTTTCTATTGTATAAATAACTTTCAAACCATCTCAAAATATGCCCCGTTATTCCAAGGGATTTTAATTTGTGTATAAGTATTTTGTGTGAGACTTTGTCGAAAGCTTTGCTAAAGTCAGTGTATACCACGTCTGTTTGAAGACGATTGTGCATATTATTAAATAAGTATTCCTGATAGATTATCAAATTTGTGAGAGTAGACCTTTTTGACATGAAACCGTGTTGTCGATGTGAAATTACTTTATTAATCTCAGGAGATAGTTTAGAGAGCAGAGCAGATTCAAATATTTTCGGGATCGACGACTGGATACAGATAGGTCTATAGTTGGATATATCGGATTTATCACCCTTCTTGAAAATTGGAGACAGAAAGCTTGTTTTCCATTTATTCGGAAAGATGCCAGTTTTTATTGACAAATTAAAAAGTTTAGTAAGAGGATAAGTTAAGACTGATAAGCATTTCAATAACAAGATTGTAGGAATGTTATCGGGACCAGCCGATTTTTTCGGGTCTAGGGACTTTAATTTATTTCTAATATCACTTTCTTCAAATATACATTGATTGAAATCGATCTGGTTATCATTAGATGTTGTGGCGTTGAATAATGGAGAGTTGTTTGCAGAATCGTAGACTTTGCTGAAGAATTCAGCAAACAGATTAACGATTTCTTGGGGATTATCGGCCATTTTGTTATTTAAATACATATTAAAGGGTAAACTGGAGTCATTATTGTTTAGTAGGTTTGAAAATTTATAGATATTTTGAGGGTTGGCAAGAGCCAATTCTTCGCAGTTATCGATGCACTTTTTGTAACATAACTTGGAAATTTTTTTGATGCTCGTTCTTAGTTCACAAAATTTTGCGTAATCAATAGGATCATGGGATGATTTGTAAGCTTTATGAGCGATTTTTTTGTCTCTAATTAATTTAATAAGATCGTTACTAAACCATTTTGGGTAATTATGCGTTTACATTTTTGAAACGGGTACAAATAAATCAATAGCATTATTTAGAATTAAGTAAAATTTGTCAACCATTACATTGATGTTTTCTTCAGTGTCCAAAAATTTCCAGTCGGTTGAAGATAAAAGATTAATGATTTGATTATAGTCTGCTTTGAAAAAGTTCAACTTAGTTGATGCAGATGGATTTTTTTTTTAGTTATTGAACTGTTACATTCAATTATTAGAGGAGGGTGGTATTCGTCAACCGGGAGAATAGATTCAACAGATGTGGACACTTTTACTGATAAAGAATTGGAAAATACTAGATCTAGAAGACGAGAATTTATATTCAAAACACAGTTTAACTGTCGGAGACTAAGAAAATTTGACATTTCGATTATATCATGAGAACCGTGGTGGATGTTGTCCGTGCATGAAGTTTTGTTGTTTTCTACGTCCCATGCAATATTAGGCAGATTGTAATCTCCTGTCTAATAGTGGCGCCAGGAAATCTTCTCCGGATCGTTTCAACTTCATGGTAGTGGTCTTTGTATAGTTGAGCGTCAGAGGATGGGGGAATGTAGACGCAGCCGATAATATTTTTTTTTCCTTTTTGGTGGATACCATGATGAACAGTTGCTCCAGATGTGTATAGATGCATTTAAGTTTTCTTGAATGAAGTTTGTTGTTTATGGATATTAACACTCCACCTCCCCTGGATTTATTGTTTTCATTTCTGTCTTTTCTGTACACTGTATGATTATAGAAACCCAGTTCTGAATTGTTGATATTATTATTTAGCCATGTCTCGGTGAAGGCGTAAGAATCGTAATACTATTATATTAATTAAAATAAAAATTTAATTAATTATTTTTAATTTAATTTTTATTTTTAATTAATATAATAGTATTGACAAACGCAGATACGCACCCAATACCTTTGGCATTTGCGGGGTAAGGGGGGACTTTTGTCGGATGTTTCGAATTTGTTGTAGAGAATTTTTTTGGTATAATTTTCGATACTATCGGTGTGCACAAATACATCCGAGCGTGTTCTCTTTTAAATGATTTCCCTATACCTTGACATGTTTTTCTTCCAAATTATATTAGTTACTTTACAATTGAAAAATACATTTTTGAGCGGTAAGGCTCTATATAATTTATAATCTATGTTATTTCACTAAAAATAATAAATAGTTTATTAATATTTAGTATATTTGCGGCACGTTTCAGAGTAGAAGAAACTCGCAGTACGGCCCTGGTGTAAGACCACTATTCAGAATTGAAACGTCGCTTGAAATGATTTTAACCGTGTTTGGTTACTAGATCTGAAGAGCCAGGTACTTCTCCACTTTCCTCTTCCCACTTACCTTCAGCCTCACAATATAACTAAATTGGGGATGCCATAGTCTCACTGGCTCCAGAAGGGAGCAGATGGGACTCTTCTGAGTTATTCACTCTTCGTTACAAAATCTAAATAACTATCTAGGAATTTACCCAACTTTCCTCCAATCTATTCTTCTCCTCCTTGGCTTTAAAAAAATACTAAAATTTAGGGGGAAAAGTCTCTCTTAATTTAACAGGGCAGTGAAATTTGTTTACTCGTATTGTCGTGATCGCCGTAAGTATTTATTTATTTACAATAAAGTGATAGGTAGGTACATGGAGTGAGGTTTGTCTAGGTCTTGGAGGCGGATGACCAGGACACACTGAACCCCGGATTACTACCCACCCCTTAAACCCCCTTCCTTCCCAGAACTCTCCCTTCCTTCCTTTCCTTTAAAAAAAAACCTCCACCCAGCATCTCCAAAGATGACATAGGCCCTGAGGGAAATTATTTTGCTCAGAGCCTCCTGTGTGGAGCTCAAGTAAAAAAAATGTGATTATGAATATATGTACCGTACATAGATATCAGTGTTATACATAGAACAAAACAAGAATGAACGAATAAACAAAAAATAATATCGCTGAAGTGATACAGTAGTTGTTGGAAGAACAATGAAATAAAATTGAGAAGAAATTCAAAAGAAATATGTACTTGGGTAATAAGTTAATTAATCTCTCTCTCTCTGGTTTTAATCCTGGGATTGGTTTGCAGCAATTTCCTCTATTCTTCTCTTCCATTCTTCCCTGTCTTGTGCGACTCTTTTGAAGTTTGCATATAATGAGCAGCGCACGTCCACCAGCAGGTCCTCCAGGTACTCTCGGCATGGGCGTCCCCTAGAGTTTGTTCCCTCGGTCATACCCTCCATTACGGCATGCAATGAAGTAATGCGAATGAGGCCGCTATAATTAGATGTGACAATGATACAAAAGAAGCCAGTATAAGACAAGGGGTGAGACAGGGATGCTCTCTGTCACCTATTCTTTTTAACGCTTATATACAGAATGCGATTGATGACTTGAGAGAGAGAATGAGTCACAAAAAAGGTGTAAAGATACACGGGCAAAAGGTGGATATGATAAGGTTTGCTGACTATATTGCTATGGTTGCTGAAAGCGAAGAAGAACTGCAAGAGGCCTTAACAACCATGCAAAGCATTCTTCAAAACAACTACAACATGGAGATAAATAAAGACAAAACAAAACTGCCGACTGTAGGCCGAACGCAACATCAGATGAGAGTAGAGATGTCAGGAGTTCCACTAAAGTAGTTTGTGTACCTCAGGAGAAAAATAACATGGGACGGTCGGTCTAAGAGCAAGGTCGACGGCCGTATACACCAGGCTAGGCTTGCATTCAATAAAAGGTCGAAAATAATAGAACCGCATAATATAGACCTAAAACTGAGAATACTCCTCATCAAGACCTATGTATGGAGTATCTTGATGTACGGCTGCGAAACATGGTGCCTATGTCAAAGAGATAAACGGAGACTAGAGGCTTTTTAGATGTGGTCCTATAGAAGACTATTAGAATTTTCCTGGAGAGACCCCATTACAAATGAGGAGGTTCTCCAAAGAATCGAAGGAGGAAGGCACCTGCTCAGGACCTTGTCCGAAAGGCGTGCAAGGTGGATCGGCCATGTAATACAAGCTAATTAATATACTAGGTTTATATAAGACCTGACATAAAACAAAGTATGATGTATGTATAATAAAAGCTAGTACATATTTAGGTACAGAATACAATTATGTAATACGTGTTACTACCAAAAAAAGAATATGAAGTATTATTAAGGTATGGAATGTATATAACTTTGGTGGCTTTTGTGAGGTGTGAGATAAAATAAATACTGTAATTAAAAATAATTTTTGATTTTACTTACCCGATTAGTATCTTAAGCATCTTAGGTATTTGAATACATCAAACGAATTTGTGCGCATGAGAAAGTCCGGTAAAAACCTTTTCATTGCAGAACAACTGTAATGCGAAGTTCGTACAAAGTTAACCTAATTCAGTCCAAACTTTTCTACTTTATCCCAACAACTCTTATCGCAGAACACGCTTTAAAATCAAAAGTCGTGGAGCAATAAAAGATACACAAACCTAGATTTTGTTTCACGATACTAAGCATATTGCACGCCCTAAAGTACATATTATGTTACGTGACTTAACGGTGAGCACTTACTAAGTATGCGCGCGTTGTGCGTACTAACTTGCATAGGAGTCTCGCTGCTCATGTAATTACTAACGACTTAATAAGCTACAGTGAGTTATTACTTATTACATTGGCGTTTTCGTTATGGCTGCACCATTCCAATAATAATAAAATTATACTGATATGTTTATTATTAAAGCGAGAATGCTGCTCTATCAAAATAATTCTAATTCACATCGATTCCATCCGAAAGCTTTCAAGTAGGGAGCCATTAAATCCCATTTGCTTTTAATAAAAGCTTTTGAATTATTATTACATACTTCCTTTCCTTTCAGGTTACACCCGCTTCTTTTGTGTAATATCATGTCTCTGACACTACATTACAGATGTTTGTATTGAATTGTTTACATTTGCCAGCACGTGTGTTTGTTTCGGAACATCCGTTTGTGAGCTTGTGAATTTGTGACGCGATGAGGAAAGTATTCATCTCACAATTCATTCCTTCAAACGAACTTCAGGATATGTGCATAATTTCTTCTTCTTTTTCTTCTTCTTCTTGTGCCCTGTCCGTTCAACGGACGTTGACCACCATGTTGTCTATGCGGACTTTGTTTACTGCGGCCCGGAACAGCTCTACGGTGGACTGGCCAAACCACTGTCTCAGGTTTTTCAGCCATGAGGTTCTCCGTCTTCCGGCAATCTTTCCCTGCATTATGAGATGCAGGATCTCATACTTCTCTGGATGTCTCATCACATGTCCAAGATATTGAAGTTTTCGGATTTTTATAGTTTTAATTACTTCCTTTTCTTTATTCATCCGAACCATAACATCTTCATTCGTAACCCTGTCCGTCCAGCGTATTATAAGTATTCTTCTATAGATCCACATCTCGAATGCCTCAAGTCGTCTAATTAGTTCTTCAGTAATTCCATAAAATAATATCGAAAATACATAGCATATAGACTATTCGCATTCGTACTTCAAGGTTGCGATCATGACTGCAGAACAGCTTTTTCACGCGGATAAAGGTTGTACGAGCTTGCTCAATGCGGCATTTGATTTCAACTGAAGGATCCCATCTATCATTTATATTGCAGCCCAAGTATACAATGCTCTATACCTTCTCTAGTTTTGTTCCAGTAATGTAAAGATTTTCATCCATTACGTTATTTTTACTTATCAGCATGTATTTTGTTTTATTTATATTCAGTTCTAGCCCAAAATTCTCACAAGTCTTCACTACTTGATTCAGCAAAAGTTGTAAATCCTCGATGTCACTTGTTAGAAGTGCCGTATCATCTGCATATCGCAGGTTGTTCAGAATCTTCCCATTTATAACAAGTCCTTGAGTAGCTTCTTACAGTGCTTCACCACTATAAAAGGGTAGTGCATAATTTGCTTAATTTTCACTACCCTTTTATAGTGGTAACGTCTCAAATCCAACACGTTTTATTCATTCCTTTTTGTCAACCAATCTAATGCACAATTAATCCAAATATAAATAGAAAAAAAAAAATTAAGTTGGCAGACATTATTTGGTTACAAATAACCTCACTGTATTTTACAATTTCGTACTATTAAAAACGAGTAGTAATAGTAATCATTAAAAACGAAAGTTGTTTCTTGTACAACGACGGAGGAGAATTGAACCTGCGACGCCTTTGTGGCAACCCGACGCATTTGTCAACTCAGCCACCGACTGATCACATATTTTACATGAGCTCCTTTACAAAAATCACTTTTACAAAGTAAGTAGGTACCTACCTACCACGTGTTTTTAAAATGAATTTAAAAGTCTCCATTTTATCATTTTAGTATTAAACGACAGACAACTTGGTCGAGGGATAAGGCTCTAAGGGTTAAAAACACAGGGTACGCAAATAAATTTTATTTGATAAATTTGTATTATTTCACAAATTATTAATTATAAATAATATATAGTATACTAGCTTTTTCCCGCGGCTTCGCTCGCATGGTATAAAGGGATTTCCACTCAGCTGTCTCCACCTTCCCTCTTCCCACTCCACTCCCCCCATCAATCCCCCTCCCCCTCCACCCACCCCTCCCCATACTCCACTCCCCCCGTCAACCCCCCTCCCCCCATACCCTTCCACCCACCCCTTCCCCCACTCCTCCTCCCTCCACCTTCCCTCTCCCCACACCATTCATCCATCAACCCCCCTCTCCCTTCCCCTCCTCCACCCACCCCTCCCCCACCCCACACCCTCCCCACTCCACAACCGCCCACTTTCCTCCACCCCTCCCCCTTCACTTCCTTCCCTCCCCCTTCTTCCACCCCACTCCACCTTCTCCACCTTCCCTCTCTCCACTCCACTCCCCCCATCAACTCCCTCCCCCTCTCCCTCCACCCACCACTCCCCTCACCCCCTACCCCTCCATATTCCTTTTCCCCACACCACTCCCCCAATCAACCTCGTTCTCTCCACCCCCTACCCCTCACCACACCCTCCTCCATCCTTCCCCTTTCCCCTTCCTTCCCTCCTTCCTCTTCCTCCCCTAACCCCCTCCCCCCACCCTCCTGCCCCACCCCTTCCCCCCTCCATCAGCACCCTCCCAACACCCCCTCCCCCCCTCCCCACTTTCCCCACTCACCTCTCGCATTCCACACATTCATTCCCGATACATTCAGTTTTCAAACTGCTCACATGCCGCCTATTATAATTTTCTTACAAATTTCATAATGCCAGAACTCAACGGTAGTTTTATACAAAAAAACGAACAAAAAAAAGAATTATCCAAGTTGGTTCAGTCGTTCTGGTTTATGCACATACATACATTATTTTTATATTCTACCAAAAAATCCAGTACGGCAGTTTTATACTTAAAAAATGCGATACCTGTCTATCCAATTAAGACAATAATTGTTGGGTGATAGAAAATGTCAAAATTTGACAATGACATTTTGCAAAACAAAGATTCTTAAATAAAAATTCATTTATTAAAATTGAAATTAAAACACTTTTTAACTTATTTCCACTTATTTATTTTACACGTACCGGTTTCATCCTATTATGGACATCTTCAGGCTGCCAATTGCCAGCCTGAAGATGTTCATAATAGGATGAAACCGGTACTGGTAAAATAAATAAGTGGAAATAAGTTAAAAAGTGTTTTATTTTCAATTTTAATACAATATAATTCCACCACATATAGAACAATAAATAAACTCATAAAAATTCATTTATTTATTTATTTGAAGTACCTACTTCCCTAATAATTTGATTCGATTAAAGAATTATAGATATCTTACTAATCATGCCACCTTTTGCATGTTTTTCATACAAATTTTGTAATGCCAGAGCTCTGAGCTATAGCCTATATGTTTATATTATTGTAAAGTTTCATTAAAATCCATTCATTAAAGTAGGAATTAGTATTTTATACGTATTTGAATTTTTACATCAAAGGGATGTCCATAACCTAATTTAAAAAAAACATCGTTTCCAAGGCGACAATTTGCATTTGCAATAAATCGATTTTGTTAGCGACAGAAAACGTATTATAAATAATTTCATAACGCCAGAGATTATTCATAACGCCAGAACTTACCAATATATATAGCCTATAGATCTCACAAATAATGTAGCTTTCTATTAGTGAAAGAATTTTTAAAATATATTCAGTAGTTTTTGCGTGAAAGAGTAACAAACATACATCCATACAAACTTTCACCTTTATAATATTAGTAGGATAGGATTTGCGGCTTTCCAGAGTGTAAGATACTCGTATCGTCCTGTTGTTTTTTTTTACATGTGCTCCACACAGGAGGCCCTGAGGAAAATAATTCCCTCAGGGCCTATGTCATCTTTGAGGATGCTGTGTGGAGGGTTTTTTAAGGAAAGGAAGGAGATGTGAGTTCTGGGAAGGAAAAGTGTTTAAAGGGTGGGTAGGAATCTGGGGTTCAGTGTGTCCTGGTCATCCACCTCCAAGGCCTAGACAAACATCACCCCAAGAACCCGGGCACCCCTGCTAAATCACCAAACGTAGCGAACCATTTGGGGTGACCTATGGCAGAGGTGTTGGTTATCCAATAAAGGTTCCCGGGGCGGCGGTACCCATTCCCGCCTCCCAAATTGAAAATGGTATAAGACCATTATTCAGAATTGAAACATGTTTCTTAAAACGAGTTGAACCTTGATTGGTGACCAGATCTGAATAGCCAGATACTTGTTACGTTGGCGTTATTTTGTTATGCAAATGTTACGTGGGTGTCAATTTGATAGGGGATAAATACACTATTATTAATTTGCTTCGCATCATCTACATACTTACGTCTAGTCAATATAATGACAAATGCAATGCCATGGTTAAACCCAGGTGTTATGATTTACATATTAAGTGAAAATTAGGAAGGTGAAGATTCCTACATGATTTCAGCTTTGTGGGGGTCCACGCGCCAAAACCTGAAGGTAGGTTATGCCAGAATCATAGAGAAACCTTCCTTCTGAGCATGAAACTTCTACAATGGGCATGAATCATTTACGACTTCTCTAGGAGATTCAGGGATGAGATACTGAAAGACATAGAATTCCAATCATAAAAACAAACTCTATTATAACTTTTGGCATGGAATATCAAAAAAGTCATACGACTCACCTTACCGATTCAAACCGTAAAAATATTTCAAAAATTGACTAGCTCCTTCTATTCGCCGTGACCAGATCAGAAGTTCCGTCCAAGGGTCTAGTATATCGTCTGGTTAGGACCGCTTCCCGGGCGGTCAACCCAACAGGATGATGTCGTCACTCGTTCAGTCCCGAGTCTGGATGGATGCTGCACAGGGCTGAAGGGAATCCGGCAGGCGCCAGCCATGGATAAAGCCGATCTCCAAACGTAGTCGGCAAGGTAGACACGGTGCCTTATGTTAACCCCAACAAGGCTCGCGCGGGAAGAGTTGGGTTCAAACGGAAATCTGTCTACCTACTTTTTGGCCCGATATATGGTTACTCAACAACTCATAAACAATATGAAATTAGTATCCACCGTACCTGTTCGGATTTGTTATAAAATATTTAATATTTTCATAACATACTTCCCCACCTTCCTTTTTCCTATCTCCTTCCTCTCCCCACTACCGTCATCCTCTCAACATACCGCTATTGTGTACTGAGGTCTTACTGGATCAGACGGGAACAGTTTTGACTATTGGGAGGTATTCAAATTTTAAAATAAAAAAAATTGTCATGCACTTAAATTATTATTTGCGATTCACACAATATCGGGTCTTATGCAAGCATTATGAGAAAAAATATAATTTTAAAAAGGCAAACAGAATTATTTATTAAAGGAGCTTGATTTATAAAAAGTTGTTGATGTATACATATTTAATAAAATATAACCAATTGTGTGTGTTTTAAGTCTGGGCGGAGCAGGAAGAGGAAAGTGATGGAGAACGGGAAGCCTGAGGAGTGAAGGGTGGAAGTAAATTTCGGGCGTTGAGCCTCGCAGTTCTTATGGTGATTTAGTGCAATGGGCAGAAGCGCGGGGCGCGGGGCACGGGGCACGGGGCGGGGGGCGCGGGGCGGATCTACCGACATTTTGTCTGTGACAGCTACTTTTGCCACTTCGAAACACAAATTATTCACATTTTTAATTCGAAACATAAAAAAATCAAGAGAATGTAACATTTTATTTCTTTTCAATTTGGGAGGCGGGAATGGGTACCGCCGCCCTGGGAACCTTTATTGGATAACCAACATCAAGGACCATATGTAAAAATTGGAGGTCTTCACTCAGGAGAATTTCTTTGGGTAGACTGGTTTTTTATAAATGAAGCACTTTTTTGTTTTAACTTTAAGTTCTTGATTTTTTATTGTTATGATTTGAATATTTACAAACTGACGACAATAAATTTCCCCACCCAACGGACAAGGGTTCAGTAGTATTTTAAATTCTTAGTGCAAGTTTTCGTAAAGAAGTAAGTTAATTTTACCGATGCAAGCCTTTTTATAAAGGTTTCGTACATCTATATTTACCTTGTTTGTTGTGTGAGAAAGGGACAAAAATAAAATGATTCTATCGACATCTAACGAACAAATCAGACAACTCTTGGATCGCAATCCAACCTTTGATGGTAACTCAACTCCATAATTGGTTTGAGTCCTGGGTTTAAATCTAAACAACCGCCATGGGTCACCCCAAGTGGTTTGCTACAATTGGTGATTTGCCCGGGTTCATGGGGTGAGGTTTGTCTAGGTCCTGGAGGCGGATGACCGGGACACATTGAACCCCAGATTCTACCCACCCTTAAACCTTTTTCCTTCCCAGAACTCTCCTCTCCTCCCTTTCCTTAAAAAAAACCCGCCACACAGCATCCCCAAAGATGACATAGGCCCTAAGGGAAATTATTTTCCTCAGGGTCTCCTGTGTGGAGCTCATGTAAAAAAAAAATTACATAATTTTAAATGTGGGAGGCGGGTGTGGGAAACGCCGCACTGCGAATTATTTATTGGATAAACAACCCTGCCATAGATCACCTAAAGTGGTTTACTAAGTTTGGTGAATTACTAGGGGTACCCGGGTTCGTGGGTTGAGGTTAGTCTAGTTATTGACGGCGAATACATATGCCCACCTACTGCGTGGCAGGCCGGATCGGGAGAGACTGGTTGAGGAACCTAGACCTCTTCAGTCGGACTGTCTCGACCCATCATCGCCTTGTCCTGCTGAGGGAAATATGGATTCATTCGTTCCGCACTCCTGGTCATATCGACCCTTAGATTCCTACCCAACCCTCATACTTTTTTTCTTCCAAGAACTTCCTCTCCTTCCTTTCTCTAAAAAAGACCCTCCACATAGCATTCCCAAAGATAACATGGGCCCTGAGGGATTTTTTTTCTCCTAACTACATAGTATTACATATTTATTTTATTCTTGGCGGAGGTTTTAACCCGTGGCCAGATCTTTGTATAAATAGTAAGGGAGGTAACTAAGCAAAATAAAGTATTCTAAGTAGGGCAAACAGGGCCGGATTAAACATGTCGTGGCCCCTAGGCAATGCACGCCTCGGGGGCCCTTTACAGTTACAGTTGCATACACTGCCTTACGGATAATACAGCCTGGGGCAAAGATTGACGGCCGGCGTGGTCGAGCAGCAAAGGCTTTTGCGGTCGCGGTATCGAATCCCGGCGTGGGCAAATACTTTTTATTTCATTAATTTGTGTTATACCACAATCAATTCATTTTAAATATTATACAGTATATTTGCGGCACGTTCCAGAGTGGACTTTCAGTATCGCCCTGGCGTAGGACCACCATTCAGAATTGAAACATTGCTTGAAATGGCTTTAGCCATGTTTGGTAAGCAGATCTGAATAGCCAGGTACCTCCCCATCTTCTTCTTCCCCATCTCCTTCCCCTCCCCACTACCTTCAGCCTCACAATATGCCCCAATTGGGGATGCCATAGTCTCACTTTGTCCAGACGGAAGCAGTTGGGACTCTTGTGCGGTATTCATGTAAAAAATTAAAATTAAAAATTATTCTTAATAATGTTTATGGGTTCCGAAAACAGTTGGTTAACATATGAATTTTTTATTAAAATGGATTTCCACCACAAATTGCCAGTTAGAAACTTAGAAATAATATTTAAATTTCATTAATTTGGCCAGATGGTTTTCAGAAACAGATTCCAGTTGGTTAAGAAAATTGCTACGTGGTACACTTAGGCACAGAAGACAAGCGCATTTTATCGCCGCGATACTGTACATGTATGAAAATGATTTTTTTAAATAAGTTAATTATTGTCGCGACAATATCGTAGACCTAAAGTAATCAATATATACAACGGATCCGTCAAAAACAGCACGCCACGAGAGACAGTTCGCCTACGCCAAAATCTCCCCCAATTTCTCGCAATATGTCACCGAAGCGTGCCCAGGACATAAAAGAAAACTTAAGCGTTATGTAACAAAGTTTTTCATCAGCTTTCCCCTTTCAAACTCGACTTGTGACCGCTAGTATTCATGTTATATTAATATTTTTCGTTTAAGGGTTCTTTGTATGATCTTAGAAACTGTAATAAAGTTGGCTACCTATTTATTTGTATACATGTTTTCAAACCTTCAAATTCGGGCGTATTTCGTCAGTAGGTAAAAATATTTCCGCTTTGCAATAAAATCCAAATAAATGGAATAGTTGTGAACATATCCAAATTTTATAAGAAATAACTAGTGACCGACCGAAGGGTCGGTTTCGGTTTCGGCAAGTTTTGGCAAAAAAATGTAGTTTCGGCATCAGTTTCGGTTTCGGCAGATTTTCTGCCGAACCTTCGGCCGCACCTAAACTCTGCAAAAGATCTCAATAAATGGTAAATTTAGTCTTCAGAATGTTGTGATTGTAAACGCAATCTAAATTCAAATACTCAATTAATGAAGTCCTACCTTTATAATGTATATAAATGTTGATTATTGACAAATTTTTGTTCCAAGAAGTATGGTAAGAAGTAATTTTTAGTAATATCAAAAAAAATCGCATATTTCAATTTTTGTTTTCATTTCATTTAACACATGTTAACTGTTTGTATAAGTGTAAAAAATAAGCCAAATTTCAGTAAACAATAGGTTTTTAACATGTATAAAAAAGTTAAGGTTTCGGTTTCGGTTTCGGCCGAAACCGAGACAGCTACCGAAGATTCGGTAACGGTTTCGATAGAAAGTATTGTTTCGGTCGGACACTAGAAATAACCATGTCATTTTTTAAATATAAAATTTTTGAATGCAAACACTAAATCAATTTGGAAGGCGGGTATGGGTACCACCGCACCGGAAACTATTTATTAGATAACCAACATCTCTGACATAGGTCACTCCAAGTGGTTCGCTACATTTGGTGATTTAGCAGGGATGCCCGGGTTAATGGGGTTAGGATTCTCCAAATCTCGGCGGCCGGCGCGTCTGCCCGCGTGCCCCGTGGTGGGCAAGATCGAGAGCGACTGGTTGAGGGAGGTCTTTTATTCTCTCCAGGCGGAATCTCTCGACCCATCGCCTTGCACCGCGTTTGGAGAGGCGGATTCATACGCCATTCCTGAACACACTGACCCCAAGATTCCTACCCATCCCTCATGCCTATTTCCTTCCCAGAACTTTCTCTCCTTCCTTTTCTTAAAAAAAAACCTCCACAGAGCATCCCCTGAGATCACATAGGCTCTGAGGGGAGCTAATGTAAAAGAAAAAATAAATAAAAAGTTTTAAAAATGGCTCACCTTACGTTTTTTCTAACTACAATAAATTACTGGTAAAAAAATAAAAACACGTACGTATTTGATTATATAAATGAATTAGAAACGTTGTTTTAACCTCACCTTTTTGTCATTTTATGTAAAAAAAAAAAATCGTAAAAAATTCACAAAATTTTATAATTTTGTTTCAAATTGCGGTCGGAAATTTTGATTTCATAAAGGTGTTCATTTGAATTATTTTGTGTTTAACTTTTAGATTAAAATTTAAAGCGTGTTGTTATTATTTCCAAAACCGTTTAGATCATACTTTTCACTATGATAGTAAGGGAGTCACAACGATTTCCATGAGACCGATGTGGATTGGGACGAATATGGTCCCCTGTGATTAAACGGATTTTAAAACAACTTCTTCACGAATAGGTACTTAAAAATATTTTGTATCGAACCCATATTTTCCAGATCCAAATATGATTGAATCGAAAGTCTTCTCCATTCAAACCCTTTAAAAAAAACCTATAAATTATAATACGAGTATTTTAGGCATTCCAAGTTTTCGGGAGTTTGTGAGTTCACTAAAAAAACAATCTGTCTGGAATAATTTTGAGTTGCCGGCAATGTTCATAAACAAAGCTGGGCTCAAAGCTCTAAAAATATTATATTATTAAGTGTTTTAATCAAACTTTCGGAACATAAATTTATCTGAGATGGGTAGTTTTTAAATTCAAGTAGTTTTCTTGAGTGAAAAAGTTTTCCGTATTCGCACAGACAAACCGTGATCACCATGAACAAAAAATATCTTTATTATTAAGATGGTAGATGAATATATTCTGCGCAGAGAATTGATGACTGCCTCCGTTGTTGATAGGTAAGGCTCTCGACTAGCAGTCCGAAGGTCGCGGGTCAAATCCCGGCGGGCGTAAGTAAATTTTATTTGATTTTAACGTTTTATTTTAAAATTCAAATCTCGACACTTCTCGACATTCTTTAACTTAGTAGCTTCCTTTAACTTACCAATCTGTAAGAAACGCTAGTGTAACAATATTTTTCTTTCAAAACCTTTAATATTTATTTTGTGAACATGTTATTATTTTATAAACTTACTAGCTGACCCTGCAAACGTTGTTCTGCCATATAAATTATTTCTAATTAATATTTTGGTTGTTAAATAAAAAATAACGAATGAATTCGATGACGCGGACGTAGCGCCATCTGTCATTCGACAACATGAATTTCGACAACAATAATTTCGTTCTGTTTGAAATACGAATGACGGTTAAATTCGTTCATACAAAAATACTCAAATCGCGATAAAAAAAAATGGGAGAGTCACGATTAAAACAATGGGAGAGTGGGGATAGGAGTGTAAAAATTTGGGGTCGTAAGATATTTTTTGATGCTAAATAAAAAAAATACAAAAAGAAAATGTCATAAAAGATAGAACTTTTTTTTATGAGGATACTCGAATCACCTAGCGGTATGAAATATACTCTACGGTTATTCTCATATCTCAATCATAATATACCTCAATTCGATTAACAATCGATTAACCTCAACACAGGCTTATCCTAGTGAGGTTAAAAATTGAAATGTAAACAATAATACTTACCACATAAAGAAACAATAAAAAACTGGCATAACTTCAGCACTCACTTCAGCATCTTCTTCTTCGATCCTTAGCCGTACAACTTTGGACAAATTGCCTCTACCATAGATTTTTTTAAGAATCCAAAATTTACAATCATCCAACCCAATTTAGCTAGCCAGCCAAGCTGTTAGCTTTCCGGGCGTAATCTACTTCAATATTCCAAACAGGGGGCCATAATAAATATTCTGATGTCCGTATTCCACCTGTCATCGATGAGTCACATATCAAATATAATCCCACTTGAGCCCGAGTTCATTTTATTGACATACTACCTAATTATACAGACGATAAAGATTCCGTTAAGGTTTAGTTATTAATCCCTCATATTGGGAATGTTTTATTGCTTCATTAATGCCAAAATGTTGATAAAATAGATAGTCAGAATTTAATAAACAGGAACGTTATAATATTGTGAAGTAGCACCTTTTATGTGAATGTAATAATAAATACATAAACTTTTTTTGTACATTTTAACTCTACACAGGAGGCCCTGGGGAAAATTATCCCCTCAGGGCCTATGTCGTATTTAGGGATGCTGTGTGAAAGGTCTTTTTGTGGAAAGGAAGGAGTGAATCTGGGTCTTGAAGAGACCCATCTTACAGGAGGAAGGAAACACAGAGGCCGGCAAATCTTTCCACAGCCGAGCTTTTTAAAGAATGTGACAATTATTAACTGTGTACAAATGTTGGGCGCCCGTTTGGAGCGTTCTTCGGGGCATCTTCCATTGAAATACCGGTAAAACAAAGCGTGTGCTCTAAAGATTAGAATCCGTTTGTTAAGATATGATAATATATCAAACGGACCGCTCGTTTCTACACAGAGTCGAGGCTTTTTTCCAGATATTTTGGGGCTTGAGACCAGAGTTGCCAAATTCAACCGTGGGGCGCACTAATTTATGCTGCTTATGAAAAATAAATCACTTCACATTACGCAATATATATTTTTTTTAAATACACTACTTATTTTTTCCAATGGTTCCTGAGTAGGTAGTAAAAATGTAACCGGAAAGGTTTTTTTTTAATTTTAAGAAATAAAATAAAATATGAAAGGAGGTTCGTCTCCCGGTTTTGATTCTATTACGGCACACATGTTAAAATCTATGAAATCTTATTTAATAAAACACATCACTCATTTAATAAACTTTAGTTTAACGAAAGGAATATTTCCAATGAACTACAAAAATACAATAATCTCACCTATTTACAAATCTGGTGATCCACACCAAGTAACGAATTATCGCCAAAGTTGTCTAATTTCTAACATAGGAAAGATCTTTGAAAAAATAGTAAAAAAACAATTGGTAAATTTCCTAGATTGTAATAAAATACTACACAAAAATCAGTTTGGTTTCATTAAATCACTCAGCACACAAGACGCCATTGCTAACGTAACTTCATACATTTACGAATCATTAGATAAAGGTAAAAAATGTGCGGGTATATTTATTGACCTCAGAAAGGCATTCGATAGCATATCCCGTGAGATGCTATTGGCTAATAATATTGGCATAAAAATCAACGCGATTAAATGGATCACCAACTACTTAAAAAACCGCCCTCAAGTGGTAAAAATCAATCGTGTTAAGAGTGATCAAGAGATTTCAAACTTTGGAATCCCCCAAGGTACAGTGCTTGGACCAATCCTATTTACCATATATGTAAACGATTTTTTTTTCAACATCTACATGGTTAAAATACATCATACGCCGATGATACAGTATTAATAATTAATGAAAGGACTCGGGAAAATGTAGAATTAAAGGCCACAGAAGACATCAATACGCTTAAGAATTTTTTCGACACTAATTTACTATCACTAAACAGTGAAAAGACATTTGTAATTCCATTTGCAATCCATCCAAACGACGCTCCCAAAAATTTTAACATTGTCATATATGATAACACTAAAATTCATAGCCAATATTATTGCAAATCAAACTGTACAATATTAAAAACAACAAATACAATTAAATATCTCGGAGTAATTATTGATAAAAATCTGAAATGGAAGGAACAAATATGTCAAGTAGTAAACAAAATCAGAAAATTAATATATATATTTTTAAGAATTAGAAATTTTCTGTCGAGTAAAAATCTATATTTAATCTACTATGCCTTAGATCAATCCACTTTACAATACGCCATTATTAGTTGGGGATCCGCGTATAAATGTAACCTTCTTCCAATAGAAATTGTACAAAGAACAATTATTAAAATTATATTAAAAAAATCCTTAGACTACCCAACAGAACGCCTGTTTGAAGAATTTCAAGTACCCACATTTAAAGATTTATATATTAAAAATTCATTAATTCAAATTATAAAAGAAAAAGATAAATATCCATTTTTAAATGAAAACAGAACTCGACTTAAACATGTTTTTCTATGCCCAAAACTAAATACGTCTTTTGCACAGCATCATTACACTTACCAGGGAAGAATTTTTTTCAATCGACTACCAGAAGAAATCAGAAGCATTAATGATAAAACCCGAATACTGCTCTCTGTGAAGAGACATTTTAAAAATATTCTTAAGAAAAAAACCACTGTCACTTAATTAATCTTACAAAAATCCTTAGTTTTCGATAAAATTCTTTCTTTTTTTAAAATACACACTGTTATCAAAATAAATACTGCAGCTCAAATATATTTATGTACAATGAATTAGTTAAGTACTAACTAATAACATTAATGTACACTCCCCTTCCATACACAAGCACATGCTTTCAATGGAGGGGTAGTAAAAAAAAAAAACCTGAGATGCATAATTACCATACCATGTAAAACATAATATTAAAAATAAAGCATTATATAAAAAAAAAAATAAAAAAAAAAATAAATAAATAAAAAAAAAATAAAAAAAATATTATTTATAAAATAAATAAGTTATCCATCAGTATTTATTATTGTAGATCGGTATTATCTTTATATTATTATAAAATGGTTGCCAGCGTCGCTGCTCGTGAAGCAAAAGTAAAGAATACGTATGAAAGTTACTTATCTCATCTAAAGTTTAAATTCTGCAGAAAGAATGTATTAAACATCCATCTTAAGTTGGCAATTTCCTCTTCTTATCGGAAGAAAGGATCGCCGGAAACTTAGAGGAAATAGCTTGGACGTAAATGACTCTGAATTTATAACTTCGAAAAGATTTATGGCGGTGAAAAGTGATGACAATATATTTATAATTTTGTTAACCGTATCAATGGGTTAATTTCAAACACGTGGAATGAATGCCTATTTCCTATTAGTTGACCAATGAAAATATAATGCAAATTATCTGTAGTTTTTTCGAGTGTTCTTTCTTGATTGATTTGTAACATGGAAACTAACTATAAAGCTGTTTCCCGTAGGAGTACGAAGAGAGAATAGAACGCCACCAAAATTGTCATTGTGGATGGCTAACTAATTTACAAATTTGCTGAGGTAAATTATTTTGATTTCAAACCGCGTGAATATCTATATTTTCCACTACAAATTACCAAATTTATTTAAACTATATTTTGTTTGCTAAAAAATGAAGTCTTCTCGATTAAAAGAGTAACAGAAAAATAATTAATTTTATGCGTGTTTCAAAATATACGAGTATTAACAATTTTCCATTAATTGTGTTCACTGAGGCTCCGTCGAACAACGCTCGAATAAGCACTTTATATTTCACCGTAAGCTTTTGGGTTATACCACGTAAAACATGAAAGGCCTGCCCAATAATCTGGTAACATTTCCTACAAAGCATTCAAAATCCGAATATTTTTTACGTGAAATATTGCGAAAAGGTTTGGGTCTATTCTAAATCGCCACACGACACAAACCAATAAATTTTCCTTATTAACATGATATAATATTTTTCAACAATTTTAATATTTTCACGCAAAATATTTGGTGCTTTGTCCTACTATTAGAATAGGTCGATTGAAACCATCAAAATACCACCATATTTAACGAATTATCAAAGTAATGTGTAAAAAAATATCATCAACCTTTAGCAAAGCAATTTTTTTTATTATCTTTTTAGTTCCATATTTACGTGTCCCAAACCATTTACCGAACAGTATAAACATTTTAAAAAGCGCTATTCCCCAGATTTCTGGATCAACGTATCTGTTAAAAAAGTTTTTTTTTCATAAATATCCCATTCGAAAATAAAATTTATTTGACAGTTACGAGCATATCTACTGTGTGATGGTAGAAGACAAAAAATAGCACAAATTGTCGTCTTTGGTCAATTATTTAAGAATGCTATAAAGCAGGAGATAAAAGACGTACGAAGTTGGGTTCTTAAACTCAAATGAATTTTGGTACGATACGTTACCATGCTATTGTAAAACCCCAGCCAGGAGCATACCTGTATCGGTGATCGATTCACCAGAGGGCAGTGATTTGATAGGACTTGAAAAACGTGAGGATGGGAAGGAGGTTGCAGTTTAATCAATCGGTATGCACGGCAATCTAGTAAGCCAATATTGGAATGTAGGATGAGCAGGCATGAAGGAACTGATTGAGGTTTGGTTTTCGTTTCTCGTATTTCGATTATTTTTGCTTTCCGTTTCTTCACGCCTTTCGCATATTTTTGCTTCCTGGATCCCGCTTCCCGCATCAAGCTTGCAGGTTTTTCTTTGGTTGTTGCTTCCGAATGATTCTTGCTATTCGTTTCCAGCTTCCCGTTATTCTATGATTTCCGCTACTCGCTTCCAGCTTCCCTCTGCTTCTTCCTTCACGTTACCCGTTGCTTCGAGCTTTCCGCTTCCACTGCGTGTTACTGCATATACTTTTCTTCCCGATTCTCGCTTAATGCTTCTTAATTTTTCGCTTCCCGCTTCATGCTGCTTCTTATTTCTTGCTTCCTATATAGCGTTTTTAGCTTTACACTATTTCGCACTTAACTTTTCTCGCTGCTGCTTGTTTCCCGCTTTTTGATCCTGCTGGCGCTGCTTCTCGTTTCTAATTTCTTGCTTCTCGTTATTCACTTCCCGCCATATTCCCACCAGGAGAAAAGTTCTGTCTACCGTGACTAATCCCTGCCTCACCATGTGTCTGCGAAGACAATTGTTTGGTAACGGCTATAATAGGCAAATCACATTGCTCGTTTACAGCACATTGAGGTTCCCATTTTCGTTCCAGCTTTTTAATGAATAATTTTTAAAAAATACGTGACGACCGAGAAGTTAACTGTAAGACCCGGGGCGAAGCGCAAACCAAGATTTATTAAATGTACAAAAAATACAACTTTACCGTCGAGGACAACACAACATTCTTCAAAAAAAATACAAATCTTTATTAATTTGATGTTGTATTGTCATGAAGTTTAGTTGCTGGGCGGGTTTATTTTTCCGGCCTCATATTGCGTTTATTAATTGCCTGCGTTTACTTTATTCTGTTGGAATTTTTCCAGAGGACGCCCTTTGACATCCTTAAAAAATCTTTCATTAAAATTTTTAATTTTACAGGCCCTAAATTCAAGTTGAGCGTTAATTTTCAAAACTTCTCCGTAATAAGTAATCTCCTTTGCATATTGTTAGATTCATTTGAAGTGGACGTAACAAAACATGGACAATGTTGCGAATCGATCCCTCGACAACTGATCTCCGAAAGTCAAAACTCTTAACCCTGTGACATAGTATTTTATCATTTTGATTCTAGTTCGAATACAGGTACAATGAAGGTGAAACCAACAGTTTCACCTTCTCAAACATACCTAACACACAACATAATGAAATGTAATATTAGTATGTAAAAATGTTTTCAAAATATATTACATATGTAAAAATGTTAACACTAAGGTGTAAACTGTAATAAATAGATATAAATAAATAAATAAATGTAATGTGTAAAGTAAGAAAATAAGCAATGAATGAAATCGTCAAGAAGTGGTGCGCGCTCTGCCTCGTCTATCCATTGCTGTTAGAACAAGGTAGACGACACAGACGAAACGGAGTACGTTTTTTTTTAAATTAACCACACAGAGTAGGTCCAGAGGAAATAATTTCCCGCGGGGCCTATTTAATCTTCGGATATGCTGTGAGGATGATATTTTTAAGGAACGGAATGAGACGAAGTTCTGGAAAGTAAAAAGGTGTGAGGAGTGGGTAGGAATCCAGGGATCAGTATATCCAGGAGTGACAGACGTATGAATCCATCACACCGCTGCGGTGCAAGACGATGGGTCGTGAGAGACCATCCGGAGAGGTCAAAGTTTCTCCCCAAACCGTCTCCTCCCAATCCGGCCCGCTACGAAGCCAAACCTGAACACACAGCACCCAATAAACCCGGGCACCCATACTCACCAAATTAAGCCAACTACTTGGAGTGACCTATGGGAGAGGTGTTGGTTATCCAAAGGAGTTGGTTCCCGTGTAATAAGTAAAGCAAATTAGAGCTTCGCAAAATTTCAATAATATAATGTGCATATAAAAAAATTCTTAATAATATATGTCCCTGCCTAAGAATATGTATTTATTGATCTATATAAAGTATGTAGTATGTATACGTATACATTATATTATTCGATGCCTGTCATGCACTAGGGTATACCTGTGTTGAGACAGGCGTAGAAGTACGTAAATGAATATCATATACAAAAGTATTAAAGAATATCATAAGAGTATTTAAGGACAAATACATATTAATTTGAATACCATTAAAACATAAATATTATTGAAAGCGGTATATGGAAAGGGTAAATCCCATATAGAAAGTTATCTTTTAGAATGAAGGAAGAGATGTAGTAAAGTAGTAAATCTTGTGAAATCTTTTTATGGCGTTAGATTATATAGGATTTTATCATTTTTATTTGTTTTATATGAGTAAGGACGTATGTTAATTGATATTTATTTGTAATTTATTTTACAGATGTTTGCAGTAGTGTGACGTCCAATACCAATAATCCATTTCTTTATAACTAGTTTGAATTTGGTCATTAATTCAGTTTGTCTAATCGTAGCTCGTAGTGCATTGTGTAGTTAGCAAGCTATAAGGTGGTTTTAGAAAAAGGAGTTTGGAAAAGTTCTTTATTTTTGGCTCGGGTATATGTATTATGTTCATCCAAAGATTCGTTGATGGCTTACAAACGTTTCGATGACTCAGAATCATGCAATTTCAACAGCTCTTTGAAAATTCGTTAAAAGTTATGAAGAAAAAAAATATTAAAAAGCCCATAACCTAACCTAATCCATCGCTTTTGGTTTGTTTACTTGAAATGCTTTGTGTATTGTATAAAATACTTATAGATACTTACCGCGTTAAGGTTAAACGTCACGTACGTTATAATCTACGTATTCACAGATGGTGCCAATTAAATTATTTTATTTTTTTAATACATTTTGCACGTTTTGCTTTAAAATATTGAAGTGAATTGACTGTTTGCGCCCGTACATATTTAATATGAATATAAATAGATAGTTTTGTATATAAACACACCCAAATCTTTCAAGAAAGGCTGAAAAATACAATATTGGATTGGGTCACCGATACAAAATTGGGTATGTCAGCCTTTCTTGAAAGATTTCGGTTTGTTTATGGATAAAACTATTTATTCTGGATCATATTAAATGTGTACGGGCGCAAACAATTAATTCATCTTAATACGTTGAAACATAACGTGCAAAAAGTGTTAAAAACCTAAAATAATTTGATTGGCGCCATCTGTGAATGCGTAGATTATAACGTACGTACGTTACGTTTAACCTTAAGAGCGTTTAACCAGCCAGCGGACGAAAATCCACATTTCGTTGAAATTTGTTCTTCCGATCGTGCAGGACGGTTACAATGAGAAAGATTAATTATTCTCCGTACCAGCTTTTTAAAATTATAACTCAATATCGAATTTATTTCAATCCAAATTAGCTTTAATTTATACCTTCATCCAAAAATGCTGAAAGGCGTGATGATAAAACTATTAAAATAGTGTACTTTTTGTAGTTATTTTTTGATTATAAGTATTTATCATTTTTCAATAACGTCTAAATTTAATAAGAATGTTAAAAAAATCTGAAATATATTAGTTTGTAAGTGCGCAAATAAATGCACAAATGGACCAATTTTCGTCAAGAAACACATGTACGTACATATTTTTTAATGATTTTATTGAAACTAAAATTAAAATTCTAATACATAACTTTGCTAAATATTGTATTGATTTATTTTACTGCATGATTACATTATTTGAAATGGGTGTGGTATAATACAAAAACTTTTTTGAAAATTTAACAAATCTGCCAACGACCTATGGAATAACCTTATTATACTAAAAATTAAAAAAAATTCTAAAAATTTATTACATACGAATGCTAGATAAAAGAACAATCTTTCGACATCCATTTATAATTTTTTGTGGAAAAGAGTTAATATGTCTAAAAACTTTTTTGAAAATGACGTATTTCAGGCTTTCTCTGGTAATGGCTGTATTGATAATTGATACCGACTTCAAAGTTTATATCTTCATCTGTCCGTTCACGTAATTTCCCTTTAACGGTAAAAATTGAAGACACAAAAGTTTGTCCGCTTTTATGAAGATTCAGTCAGACGTTTCGTTTTATTTTTGATGGCACTCCCAGTGGATTACGAAAAAAATTTGAAACGGGCAGGTATCATAAATCTACGTATATCTTGAAACAGAAAGCAAAAGTTTCGGGATTCTGTAATATTGCATTATGCATTTGGTGTCGCACGTATTTTGGCACGAAACAATCTTCCACCAAAAGTTTAAAAGGTGGAGAGTGCGGTTGAGGGGTGAAAAATTAGAAATACCCACTTGAAAACAAATTTTATTTTTCAAATAATGTCAATTTCGTGAGATAGATTCGAACAATTTTGATATGAATGTTAAAAAAATGTACGCGATGAACACATTTACAAAGATCGTAAACCAACCTCAGAATATCTCGGTAATTTATGCAACTTTTTTACATTAAATTCTAAACGGCTAATTGACTTCGTCCAGACAATCCACACAATGCATGTGAGTAGTTCCCAACTAATAAATAAATATAATTTTGAATGTAGCTACAACTTAATGGTTATCCATTATAGATAAATGAAACAATTTAACTTTGTATATTTGGGTAAATCCGACCGGTTTCAGAATGACCAAATCTTCAGGGCAAATATATACTGATTTGACAGTTTTGAAATATAGATGGGAACAATGTATTATTACGGTAGGGGTGGAGCCGTTGCTAGGTATTAATGAAGAGTGGGTAGGTAGGGGAACATATCCATGATTGGGCTAAAAGACAAAATTTTTTGTTTGTTGATAATAGATTCATTATTTTTAAGGGATTTTTTATTATTTCTAAGGCTTCTAAGTTATCTAAACGTTTTCCTTTATGATTAATATGAAGAATATTTATCCCCGTATTTTTTTCAAAACTTTGGTTATTTTCAATGATATGGTTAGCGAACTCAGAAAAATATTATTATTAAGACACCTTAAATGTTCTTTGATTCTGATTTCAAAATTACGAGTTGTTTTTTCAATATAAAATGAGGGACAATCATTATATTTGAGTTTATATATTCCGGAATTAGTCAATTTATGGTCTTTATCTTTAGCATTTCTCAAAAAATTACCGATATTATTTCTTGTATAAAAAGCTGGTTTAATTTAGAAGGGAGATTTTTGCAACATTGAACTGAAAAATTATTAATATACAAAATTTTACGCCACTTTATCATTAATATTATTAGAATTGAATAGATATTTATTTTTAGAAATTTTGCTAAGTTTTTTATTTAAGATGTAATCAATTAAACTTGGTTCATATCCGTTATTTACAGCAATTTCCATGAAGAAGGAATGGTCGTTCTGAAACCGGTCGGATTTACTCAAATAATAAATAAATAATTAAACAGTCAAAGGGTCAATATAAAGTATATGAGATCGATTGTGAACATAATAATGTATTGGGGATTTCCAACAATGCTATTTTTTATTTGCTCGTTGAGACCGGCTCACTTGCATTGTGTGGAGTGTATGGAAAAGCTTTTGAATATTTAGTAATAATCATTCCAAATTTTGGACTCATTCATTCGAATGAATTTGATGATCTCCTTTTTGACGTTAAGAGAATTTTTAGAAATTAAGAACGATTTATAGAATGATTATGACTTAAAAAAAGTCAATTTTTTCTATGACAATTCTATGCAACAACCGTTAGATATAAAGTTACGAGCCGGATCAGAAATATTATGTTTGGGTACATATATTTCCCTATAAAAATACTAATTTGGTTATGTATACATAATATCAAATAACTAACTGATTTTAACTAAAATATAAAATAATTAGTAGGTACAGAGGGTAATGTGCTAAGATCATTATATTACAAAGAAGTGCGCAAGAAATGGCCCATTGGGCCGTAAATTTCCGATACAAAACTCTGTTTTACCACGATTATGAAATTCAATTGGGATGAAGATAGCGCTACGTCAGGCGAGGTTAGACAGAGCGCATGCTAAATGGGACATTTGTTTCCATTCAAATTTGTATGGACAGCATTCTAATTTTCTTCATTAATCTATGACTTAGGCAGACTGGGTGCTGTTTTTTTCAAATTATCTGTGTCTTCCATGAAGTTTTTCGTCTCCTTTTTGATGCAAGTTCTAAAAGTTCTTTATGTTTCATTTAAATTCATTCTCCTTTACCACTTTCTTAATTACATACTGCCGGTAGAATGTTGTAAAGTTTCGTGGACAAATATTTCTAGTCTCTTTGACCAAGTCTGGTTGAAAAAAAACAGTTTCTTTGTAAAGGTGAAGGGGTCTAGAGTGTTTGAAAAGAATAATACCTACTTCTGCCTCGCTAGTAGGGATACACTGAAAAATACACATTTGGTCTCTTGGAACAACACAATATAACAATTAGGTTTCAAGAGTATGATTTTTTTTAAATTAGCTCCACACAGGAGACCCTAAAGAAAATATTTCCCCTCAGGGCCTACGTCATCTTTGGGAATGCTGTACGAAGGGTCTTTTTAGGAAAGAAAGGAGAGGAAGTTCTGGGAAAGAAAGGGGCAATAGGGGTGGGTGGGAATCTGGGGGTCAGTGTGTCCAGGTGCGACATATGTATAAATTCATCCCTCCCACTGATGATGTTCCGAGGCGATGTTCCGAGAAAGTACGGCTGGAGAAGTCGAAGGGACTCCCTCAACCATTCGTCCCGATAAGGCGTGCCATGCGGCTAGCTGGTGGGCAGACGTATCCGCCGCTAAGACCCGGACAAACCTCACTCCATGAACCCGGGCAACCCTGCTAAGACACCAAACATAGCGAACCACTTGGAGTGACCTACGGCTGAGGTGTTGGTTATTCAATAAGTGGTTCCCGGGGCGGCGGTACCCATACCCGCCTCCCAAATTGAAATGCATGTTGTAAATTAGTAGGCACATTGTAATATTAGCACCAAAAATAATTTTATAGCTGAAGTTTTCGAAATCTGATGTAGACAGTAATTTTCTATTTATTGTGAACTTCAAGTGTGCAAAATTACCAATAAAAAAACAGATTGGTACATTAGTTGTAGACCACTTTTATTTTCATTCAAATTAATAAAATACTTAGTTTTTACCACTTTTATTGTTTACAAAAACCAACATATTTCGTGAGCAACGCTCACTTCTTCAGGGTTTTTATTGATACTTCTTTTATTTCTATTGATTAATTTGAATTAAAATGGTGCCACAAAATAAGTTTACTGTGTTAGAAGAAGCACTTTTATTTCATTAACACCTACCGGTTTTGGAAGCACCCTTCCTCATCAGGAGAATATTATAACTGAAGGTATAATATTTTGGAGTTATAATATTCTCCTGACGAAGGAAGGGTGCTTCCGAAACCGGTAGAATTAGGGTAGGTTAATAAAATAAAAGCGGTCTACTACAAATTTATGTGTTTTGTTTATTGGAAATTAGGGCAAGCCACAAAGTTAATGCTTTTCACAAATATGTGCAAAATTTCATCAAGAAATATCAAAATTCTTCTTGACGGGCTGGGAAAATAGAATTGGGTTGGTTTGTCAAAACTTAGACGTAGATGTAGACTGTAGACAGTGACCTTTCACTTGTTTTTAAGCGTGCAAAATGTCTTCAATCTCGGAATTAAACTATAGACGTGAATTAAAAATCAAATCCTCAACACCCGCATGCCACAGACAATCTTATTTATATAAAATAAATAAGTAATAGATGATGGATAAGCAACAGAATATTGTTATACAACATCGTTTTTTAAATATTGAAACTTTCACTAAATAATTTACAAACCGTTTCGCTAGCGCTTTTTCTTTCATTTAGTTTTAAACTAGCTGGGGTACCCGGCTACGCTCAAGGAGTTGATATGAGATTGAACTGACGTTCAAACCCACGACGGATCTTGCTTTATATACCCCTATAATGGGTAGCTCCAGTCATACAAAAAGGCTTTGAATGTTCCACAACATTCGAGAGTATTCTGGAATATTTTTGGATGTTCCCGAACGTTCCAGACTATTCTCGAAAATTCCACAATATTCCAGAATGTTCCGGAATGTTTTGGAATGTGGTGGAATGCTCTAGAATGTTCTGGACTGTTATAGAAATTTCTATAGGGCGTAACATTCAGCCCATATATCTTTAAAATACACTCTTCCATATAACTCCCTTGATCGTATCGCGACTCGTTTCTGAGTTTTAGCGGGACGCACACCTTCATACACTTTCTTTTATTATATATTATACTAGCTGGTACCCGGCATGCGTTGCAATGCCATCCAAAGAAATAAATTGATTCTCCCTGCATGTCCTTTCCAGTGCGTTCCGGTTCCCTTCTACCATACCCGTCTTCCCCATCCATCCTCTCTCCGCGAACCCCACCTTCCCCCTGCCTCTTCTACCTGCCGCTAATATGTAAGAAATACACACATTTTTATTTATACAAATATCATAACGCCAGATCTTACCATTATATACAGCCTATGTTACTCGCTGATAATGTAGATTTCTATTGGTGAAAGAATTTTTAAAATCGAATTAGTGGTTTAGGCGTGAAAGCGTAACCACGCACCTACGCATTTATAATATTAATATGGATTGATTAAAATTACTTTGACTAAGTAATCTTTCCCTTAACAGATCTATACATTTGGGTTTCCCATGATTCATAATAAGAAAATTTTTATAATGTTTAATTTCAGTATTTTCTGAAACTACTCGTAAATCAACCGACAAGATTTTTCCACCGTTAATCCGTCAGGCTAATTTGTTTGCTTTTCGAAACAACTCATATACTAGTAAGTCTAATAGAAATATTTTTCTCCCTTACTATCATAGGGAAAAGTATGATATGCGCGGTGTTAGAAAGAGGAAACACCATGCTGTATTCAAATATAAAAGTTAATCCCAAAAGAAGTAAAATATGGATCTTTATGAAACCAAAGTTTCAGATCGCAATTTAAAATCTTCTTCTTATATATAAAAATCTCGTGTCACGGTGTTTGTGGTCGCACTCCTCCGAAACGGCTTGACCGATTTTTATGATTTTTTATGTATATTTGGTAGGTATGAGGATAGGTTTTAAAGTATATTTCTTAGGTGATTAGAGTATCCCTATCTAGAAAAAAAAAACTATTTTTTTGACAATATTTTTTTTTTGTAATTTTTTATTTATTTGGCATCAAAAATACCTATAACCCCAAATTTTTATCCTCCTTTACCCACCCTCCCATTTTTAATAGCGATTTTAGTATTTATGTATGAACAAATTTAATCGTCTTTCGCATTTCAAACAGAACGAAATTATTTATGTTGTTGAATGGCAGATGGCACTTCGTATGCCCCATCGAACTTTCATCCACACATTTATTTAATTTTATTTTTTTAAAAGAATACGAATAACCTAACAATGTTTGAAAATCTCCTAGTACCACCACAGAAAGCCGAAAAAGTTGCTTGTGTTGTGATGGAGGACTTAGCCAGCCGAGGAATCGAACACGCGACGCTCGAGTGGGATCCAAGCGCTATGCCCACTCAAACCCTGACCAGTCAAAATGCGCAAGACATTCACGAGAAGCGTCGCGTCATTTTGATATTTCATTCGGCATCATGTTTTCGCGTGGGAAAACCATCGAGCTTATTTGTGTTGGCTAAAGACAGACTGACAAAAAATATTGTGCACTCAATTGCTCTTCGAAATTCATATTGATTTTCTTTATTTTTTTTTTCCTACTTTAGTTGGTGTTTTTTTTGTTTTTATCAACGATCATCGTCTACAGCGCTCCATTCCTCTTTCTGTCATAGATCCCATCCCCACACACTTACAATACATTCGTTATTTTTTTATTTAACAACCAAAATATTCACTACAAATAATTTATATGGAAGAACAACGTTTGTCGAGTCAGCAAGTTAAATGTGAGAATTTGCGATTTTTTTATGAATTATTTTTACACGAAACGACAAAAAAATGAGGTTACAATAACGTTTATAATAATTTTTTCTAATAAAATATGTATGTGTTTTTATTTATCAATAATTTTTGTTAGAAAAAACGTAAGGTGAGCCATTATTAAAACTTTTTTTATGTTTGCATGCAACAGTTTCAAATTTCAAAAATTATATGTTTATTTCGATTTATAAAATTTGAAAGCGTATTTAATCTACTTTCAAAAACAGTTGTTAGTGTTCGGATATGTTCAGAATATTTCAGAAATATTTCATTTATTTGTAAAGCGAAAATATTTTGACCCTCTGACGAAATATAGTCGAGGCATTAAGGGGGAACCCTGAGAGGTTAATTTGGAATCGATCGCTAACATTTTTAGCAGAATTATAACGTAGGAATTAGGGCGAGCAAGCAATTGGGTGTCGATACTGCCGAGTGCTGATATCTCTGCTTGAGCCCCACGGCAGCAACTGCTTCGACTTATAATAAGAGAATGCGCCAGTAACTCTATATTATGGTGATGAAAATTCAAAGCTGCGTTACTGTTATTGCTTTAAGAGGCATGTCCCCCAGGAGAACAATCTTTAGGGTGGCAATTATCGCGCATTCAGGCCACTTTTGAGTGGCGTCCTCTACTTGGAAATATGAGACATTTTTCCTTTTAATGCTCAACCAAGCGAAGACAAATTTAATTATTAATGTTATTTATGAGTTAACTGCACAATTTCCACTGCTACTAAAATTTTATTCATAAAATTTTTTATCACCTCCAAGTCGCTAGGTACGCTTCTTGTTAAGGATCGTTTCTCCCAAGCCAATAAAGCTGATGAAGTAGGCTTCTCTACTTCTCGGAATCCCACGCTGTACGGAGAGTGGGTGTTGGAGAGCCTTTATTACCAATATTCCAAAGATTTGCTTCATCAATTTAGTGCATTGGGGTTCTTCCTGTACGTCTCATTCTTTCTACTCTAGAGGCTCTGATTGTCTCCCTTTTCCAGTTTTCAATTTTGCTAATGATCTGCCTCAAATATCCCAGGCAACGTTCTAAACAAATGGGGATGGTTTTTCCTAATTTATAATAATGATAACTACATTAAGTCCTGAAAAAACATTTTTTTTAGTTGTTTACGCTTATATTTTTTTTAAGTAAATAATAATTTTATTGTAATTCCAATACCTAGAAAACCTAGTACAAGCTTCAATTTATCCGTAGCATATTTTTTGATGTTCATATTGTAAGCCGATTTGTCGTGAAGATTAATCTAAATAGTATCTAAATAGGATTTCACGTATAACTTCATCTTAAAATGCTTCGCTACTTATCATGGTTTGGTATGGTAACCTGAGTATTTTCCGCCAACCCCACATATTGAGGACTTCTAACATTTTTTTTTACTATTACAGAATTTAGATAAAAAACGCAAAAAAATAATTGACTTTTTTTTTAATTTCGTATTATTTTTCAAACAACCTCATTTCTGTGAAACAATTTTCGTATTTCATTACGGTTAATGGAAAATGAATTAACCGTGAAATTGCAATTCCTAGAAAATTTCATTACCTTTAGCGAACGATAAAAAAGCTGTACAAATAATGGAAGCCAAGGTGAAGAAATGGGTTGAATTTTTTGTGTACAAGTTCTAGTAAAACTTTTTATTTTCAATGTTTCTTGAAGTAGGTACCTATAAAACTTGTCTGGAGGTTTTTCATTCATAATTATCCATTTTGTTGTCCGCGTTGGGTGAAATTTGCTCAGGTAAAAAAAATGTTCAAGACACCGAACCGATATTTCGTGGAAATGGTCTAATGTTTGATAATATTATATTTTCATATCAAGATAGAAGTGGAAATAATCGGACGATTTTCAAATGATTTAAAAGGAACCCTAATAAATCACTTGACTGAGTAAATCATTGGATTAGTTCCTAGATTCTATCCTTTATGTTCGGTCAGATCTGATTAATAAAGCCGGAAATTTTCCGTTCTGGTCGATAAGGTTTTAAGACTTGCAGATTTTTTTTTGTACGCATTCGAAATCAAAACGCTTTCTTGAAATTCTTTCGAAGCACAATTGCTAGATTTTTCGTTTTGAATAAAGTCCACAATCAATCGACAAGTCCTCTTTTTTCAACAACACGAAATTTTCATTAAAATTTCCCACGCAGAAGGGCACAGCTTCCATGAATAATACTTTTGATAATATTTATGTCAAAAACCACCCCATTCCTTTAAATATGAAATAATGATAATAATTTGTCGAAGAGAAAAAGCTTCTTCGAAAAAGAAAAATCAAGTTTCTACTTTACAAATTCTTTTCTGGGGAAAAATACTCACGCTAGAAAATCACTGCTTATACTTAATTTTACCCGTACCGACGCAATGGTAAAAAAATTCAACTAAGTCTGTACGACTCCGTGGTCGAGCGGTAAGGCTCTAAAGCTTTCTTAATTAATTAAAAATAATATGTAGTCTATTTTCAGCACTTTCCAGATTGGAAGATTCTCTCAGTTTCGCATTAGTGTAAGACAACCATTCATAATTGAAACATTGCTTGAAATAGTTTTTGCCGTGTTTGGTGACCAAATCTGAAAAACCAGATATTTCCCCACTTACATCTTCCCCATTTCCTTCCTCTCCACGCTACCTTCAGCCTCACAACCCAATCGGGGGTGTCACAGTCTCACTGGGTTCAGACGGGGGCAGTAGGGACTCTAGTGCGATATTCACATTAAAAAAAATAATAATGAATGTTAATGTTAATGTTTAAAAGCTATATTCTAAGAAAAATCATTGCTTTTAAATATTTTTTATTGTGCCTATTGTGTCCATGACTACAGAAAGATCAACTCTGAAAAATGCTTATTCCGAAAACCCCTCGATGGTAAGTACGGTAGAGACATCTGGATATGGAGATAAGGCGTTAAATAAATTCGACGAGCTGTAAGCAAGTTAATAGTACTTCAGCACAGCATCCAGAGGTGATTCTAGCTACTGCTAGTAAATCTCCCCTCCCTCTCCACGAAACACACTTTTCCTTTCTCTAACTGTTCACTGGAGGCGTATCAGCTTTGAGACCGCCTTCTGTGCGTAATCTTTTTATGGCAGTTGGTCTACAAATGAAGTCTCGATTACTTTAATCAGATCATTTTACCGCAACCGCTTATATCCACAACAACACAGACATCTAAATACCACTCACATACATCTAAATCTACGAGAAAACCACTGCTGCAGGTTGACCAATATGGACCATATACCTCCATTGCAAGCTTGCGTGGACCTGATTTGACCACAAACGAGTAGTTCATGTTGTTAAAAAGGTACATAAATGTATTTCCACAACGAATGACAGTTTAAAAATTGGAAATATTAAAACAAGTAGTTACCTTTTTTTATAAGAATACCGCACAAGAGTCCCAACTGCTCCCATCTGAAGCCAGTGAGACTATGGCATCCCCAATTGGGGTATGTTGTGAGGCTGAAGGTAGTGGGGAGAGGAAGGAGATACGAGAGAGGAAGGTGGGGACGTACCTGGCTATTCAGATCTGGTTACCGAACACGGCTAATGCCATTTCAAGCAACGTTTCAATTCTGAAAGGTGGTCTTACACCAGGGCAATACTGAGGTATTTTTCACTTTGGAATGTAAATATACTATGTGAAATAACACAAATTAATCAAATAAAATTTATTTGCCACGCCGGGATTCGATTCAAATTACTCATCTCTCTCTTGAATCTCAACCCTTCAAAAATCTGGCGTATTTTGTCAGGAGGTAAAAATATTTCCGCTTTGCAATAAAATTCAAATAAATGGAATGTTTGGAACGTCTCCGAATCCTAAAACTTTATTTTATTTTATTTATTATTACATGAGATACATTTATACAGCAAAAAGAACATAATAATAATATTTTCAAAATGTGTACAAGTGTTATTGTTATTATGTCTTGTTTGTCTATATTAGTTCCTAGCTAGGTAGATTGCTTGTTCTAAGGAACCAAAACTGGTAAAAAATATCAAAAATGTATTCTGCACAAAAAAAAGTTAGTTTATTTTTGGTTTGTTGATTAAATATATACTAAGTTTTATTGATTGTGCCATTTAATAGTTAACCATGTAAAATTTTAAGTTTTAATTGACATTATTTGATATTTTTTCAGACTCAACCCTACCTAAGTCAATCAACCATTTAGTTATTATTGAACCGATGCATGTCATTTTGCATGTTTTAATATTTAATTCTGGGGCGATTTCATTATACAATTTCGGTCCCTGATATGTCTTTTGAAACTTTGCCGTATTGCTCCCTGGGACCACAAGATCCTTTCTGGTGTGACTTCTTGTGATGTATTTATGATCAATTTTATTAAGATTTTCTAGATTTTTGTGTACGTGGATAATAACCCTTTTTTGTAATTTTCACGAACATCAAGTACATTAATTTTTTTTTAAAGCTGATCACTAGAAAACCTATAGGGTTTAAGCATAATGACTCTAATTATGGATTTCTGGGCCTTCACTTGTGGATCTAAAATTGTTCTATCTGACGCTCCCCAACTAAAAACTGTTTTTGAATGGTGATGAAATATTCTATTTAATTATAGAAATAAGTTATTTTTCAATGCAAACTGTAAAAAGTTTTAAAAATGGCTCACCTTGCGTTTATATTACGTTTAACTAAAATTACTGATAATGAAAGAAAATAAAAACACACGTAGGTATATTTTAATAGACAAATGAATTAGAAAAGTTATAGTGACTTCACTTTTTTGTCTTTTCATGTAAAAATAATTATTACACTAACTAACTAACCATCACGCCGTTTCCCCGCAGGGGTAGGCAGAGAGGACAGACCGCCAAACATCCCAGTCTTGGCACACATTCCTTGCCTCGTTTACATTCATACAACGTCTCATACATTCTCTTCTATTATTCTGACTCTTGACATGGCCCGACTCAAGTATCTGATTCACTTGGTCGTGCCATGTCTTTCTTGGGCGTCCTCAACTTCTTCTACCATTCACATTTGCGTCATATATTCTCCTTACACTACTTTCCTCGTTCATTCGCTCTACATGCCCAAACCATCGGAGCGTTACTTTTTTGATCTTACTCATTACGCTTACATCAGCCTTGCATTCTTTGCGGATTTCCACATTTCTCACACGATCATACATGGTTTTACCACACATACGCCTCAGGGATATCATTTCTACAGCGTTCAGTCTACTTTCATCCTTCCTCTGCCAGTTCCATGCCTCACTGCCATACATCGGGGTAGGTAGATACAAGTTCTCCATTATGGACGGCTAGTTTTCCGTCTTAGGACAGTTTTTTGTTGGTGCCAACGGCGTTCAGTTCTCCATTAATAGAGTTACCTGCATTCACCCTTCTTTCAATATCTCTATCAGCCTTCCCGTCTCTCGTAAACATACTTCCCAAATAAACGAACTCATCCACCTGCTCCAAGTATTCATCATTCACTACTATATTGCATACTGTTTTCGTACTCTCTCTTTCAAACACCAAGACTTTAGACTTAGTTACCATTCATCATTAACTCATTCTTCATACATACTTTGTTCTAGTCATTAAAATATTCACAAATTTTCATAATGTTTTTTCAAATTGCGGTCAGAAATTTTGGTTTCTAAAACATTTTAATTATTTTGTGTTAATTTAGTTTAATTATGATTTTAATATACAGCGTGGTATTTTCTTTTTCCAGTATCGTTCAAATTATATTTCTCACTATGATAGTAAGGGAGACACAACGATTTCTATGAGACCTATGTGAGATGGAACAAATATCTCTCCTGTGAATAAATTGATTAACTTGGTTGATTTTTATTTCCACCGATTTTTTTTTTAAATATCTTTATTTTGGATGAATTTTCTCGTGATTTTAATAAATTTTTCAGATAACCAGAATTTCGATTTTTTCATAAAATTTGTTCCATGCAAAGAAAGAGGTGTCTAGAGATTTATCTTTTAGAAATGAGAAATGTTATTTTACAGAGTGAAAGAGCCGCCACATGCCGCTACAATTTTAATAGGCATAGATTTTAAAAAGTAAACTACTTTTACACTTAATTACCACAAGAACCATCGGTTTCAGTCGGGGTTGACGGAAAAATATGCATTAAAATACGATTTTCATTCAAAGTTAAAAATTGCCCATAAAACATCTCCGTAGCCGCCACGTTTTTTTGTATGGATTAGCGAAGTTTCGTTTTAAACAAAATACGAATGAATTACTTAATTTACCTAAACTAAGAACCTAATAACCTATTTTGTGTACGTAAATAGTTGTTTCTTGTAGTAGTTGTTGAAATGAAGTGTGATTTCCATAATATGTGCTTAAAATTGCGGCGGCTCTTTCACAAATTAATAAAAATATAAATGCAAGATATCTGGATATATTTTTAAAAATCATTTAAAAATAAAACACAAATCGTCTTACCTTACGCACCTCTATGTTGGATCTCTTTTTAAATACACCATCCGCCCAATCTATATAGGTACGAGTGTATAATAGATATACATATATATTTATTTTTTTAAAGGAAAGACAAACATTCCCGGGGAGGAATGCCGATCCCGCCAATGTGGGGGATTTTAATAAAAATGCACTTTGTAGATGAGAAAAGTGTGGAAAAGTTGAATAAAAAAGAAATTAAGGTGCGCTTGGCAAAATTGAGGGAGATACAGCCGTTTAAAGTATGAATAAAATGTCACTTCCTGAACCGATACTACGCCATTGCCAATGTTTGGTTTATGCCGAAAACGATGTTTTTACCGCGTTTTAAGTGGAGAACTTTAATCTGGAAGGTGAAAGAAAGCGCGGAAAGCAATAAAAAAAATTGAATAAGTAATTAATTTGCAATTGCGTTAAGTAAAATTTCACTTTGCCAATCAACACTATTGACAGCCCACCCGCCATTTTTTCAATTGTCACTATAATGTTGGTATCCCTGACCTAGACTGTAGCCGACTTCGTGAGATACATGAGGCGCGTAATTATGAAATTTGTATAGCGGACTTTTTTTCAACAATTTTTTAAACTGTTTATCACCTTCCAAATTAAAGTAACCTAACCTAAGACGACGCTAAACATGGTTTGTGTATCATGGTTTGTGCCCCTTTATAACGCCTACTCGCGTCAACGCAAGAAAAACATCCCAGTTTTCAAATAGTTTAGCGGCTACGCTAGGTTTGTGTAACATGGTTTATGTAACATGGTTTATGTAACATGGTTTGTGCCCCTTTATAGCGCCTACTCGCGTCAACGCAAGAAAAACATCCCAGTTTTCAAGTAGTTTAGCGGCTACGCCAGGTTTGTGTAACATGGTTTGTGACCATTATTAATTCTGTTTTTCATAATTACGCGCCTTATTATATATCACACGAAATTGGCTACAATCGTATCAACCTTCGTTTATAGCAAGTCTGAGATACCAACATAATAGTAACAAAATGGCGTAGTATAAGTTCACGAAGTGTCATTTTATTCATTCTTTAAACGGCTGTATCTCCCTCAATTTTGCCAAGCGCACCTTAATTTCTTTTTTATTCAACTATTCCACACTTTTCTCATCTAGAAGGTGCATTTTTATTAAAATCCCCCACATTGGCGGGATCTGCATTTCACCCCATTCCCGGGCTACGAATAACCCAACAATGTTTGAAAAACTCCTACTACCACCACAGAAATCCGAAAATGTTGGATGTGTTGTGATGGAGGACTTAGCCAGCCGAGGAATCGAACACGCGACGCCCGTGTTGGGACCCAAGCGCGATGACCACTCAACCATTGACCGGTCAACCGGTAAAAATCAAAATATTCTTGCTTGTATGTATGAATGTAAGTTGTTTATTTATTGCACAGGAAATGTTTGAAACTTTCAAAATACCTTATTTCTACCCTCGCGAAGTTGACATCTGACATCGTGACAAGACATCTGAAAAGTTTTTAATCTTTACAAAACTCTTACAAAACTATAAAAAATGTCACAATTTGAGAATGACATTTTGCAAACCACCGATTGTTCAATAAAAAATCAATATTCGAATAAATTCTTTAAATCAATGAATATACTTGATGTACTTGATTATAGGTGTTTTAAATAGGTACCTGTGGCAGGACCAAATTTGATTGATTGTTCTTATACTCGTAATATACAAAAATGAATGTTTGTAAGATAAGAAAAATATAAATTTAAAAATTGTAATAGGTGGCACACGAACTGTTTGAACGGGAGAGAGTAGTGGAAAGGCGGGGAAGGTGGAGGGGGAACGCGTGAGGGTATGAGAACATGGGAAGGAAAGGAGCAGCGGAAGGGGAACGGGAATGGGAATGGACACACAGGGACAAACAATTTCTTTGGGAAATCGCTATTACTACCCACAATAGTTTTTTTTTTAATATGAATACCGTACAAGAGTCCCAACTGCTACCGTCTGAAGCCAGTGAGACTATGGCATCCCCAATTGGGATATGTTCTGAGGCTGAAGGTAGTGGGGAGGGCAAGGAGATAGGGAAGAGGAAGGTGGGGAAGTACCCGGCTATTTAGATCTGGTCACCAAACACGGCTAATGCCATTTCAAGCAACGTTTCAATTCTGAATGGTGGTCTTACACCAGGGCGATACTGAGAGTATCTTCCACTCTGGAACGTGCCGCAAATATACTATATATTATTTTTAATGAATAAATTGTGAAATAACACAAATTAATCAAATAAAATTTATTTGCCACGCCGGGATTCGATCGGCGTGCGAGTCACGCTGGACTACAAGTACAAGTATAATTTGTACGTTGCAGGAAAAATACTTAGAATGAAGGAATAAAAAATATTGTTAGCTCTCTAACTAATTTCGTTAAAAATAACTTTTTATCGGTCGTGCTGTCGAAATAACATATACCTAATATAAGAATATTGTTTTTCTTTTTAATTTTTCAGATAATATTGGTCAAATAAAAAATCAAAAATCTCTCGCAAAAAAGATATTATTAATTTATACCACAATTTTAATTAATGTGTAATATTTTCATAAATCAAGATACTTTCTAAATGTTATGTATCGCTTTCTTATTTTTAACAAGCTCTCAACACTACCTTCTTAAAAAATGCTTCTGATTTTCTTTAAGACTTTTGGATATGCTTACACAAAGAATTACGTAAATCAATATAATATAATGCGAGCAGGTACATTAAATTACATTCATGTTAAATTTCTTGAAGTGGGTACGCCCATTAAAATTCAACGCCGTTGTCCGCGCTGACAAAAGACTCGGAATAGAATTTCCGAGAGAAATTGGAATAAAAATATTTCCAACGGATGAATGAATTTTGGTGAAGAAGTGTGAAACCCCACATTTCCATCCGAAAGGACTTTCATTTGTCAATAATTATCTAGCCGAAGTCAATGGAGCGGAACTGATGGAAGATTTAGCCAAATCGTTAGACTTTTTCATGAATTTAATTTCGCGTCATCGTTTTGTCAAGTAAAATGGTAGCCTAGCCTAGAGGAATAACGCAATTATCGCCATGTTTTTTTAAGAGAAGCGCTGAATTAGCTATTTGAATTAGCCGATTAATCTCTTGACATTCAACATCAACATCGCTTTAGGATTGATTCCATTCTATCTCTAAATTGGTTTATTGGCGATTTGGGATTTTGTTCGGTTTTGGCGATTTTGTTCTCAGTTCTGACGTTTAAAAAAATAATAATATAAATGTATTGTTCTTCTCCTTTGTTTCTATTATCTGTGGTTCTACTCATTGTCACGTGTCATTGATTTAAAACTGATCAATGCGTACCTACCAAACACAAAAATTTGGGTATTATTATTCTTCCGTGAAATCTGCTTCAATAAACTCATATTTGCTTTGAATTTAAGTGTTTTTAAAGTTGGAACCGATTGTGTGAAAAATTCAAACATGCAATAAAGTAGGTTTTTTTTACATTAACTCCACACGGGAGGCCTTAGGAAAATAATTTCCATCAGGGCCTATGTCATCTGGGATGCTGTGTGGAGGATCTTTTTGAGGAGAGGAAGGAATGAACATTGGTCTTGGAGAGACCCATGTTGTAGGAAGAAGGAAACACAGAGGCCGGCAAATCATTCCACAGCCGAGCTGTTGAACACAAGAACGAGTCGAAGAAACGACCCGTTCTCATGTGACAAATGTCAACCGTGTACAAATGTTGGGCACGCGTTTGGCGTGTTTCCCGACTATGCATCGGTGCCGAAGGGATCAATGATGCTAGTTCCTCGGAGCATCTTCCATTGTAATACCGGTAGAAGAAGGATAGCATTCCCACCCGACGCCTGTGCTCTAAAGATTGCAATCCGTATGCTAAGATGGGAGAATCTATCAAACGGACCGCCCGTTTCTGCACAGAGTCGAGGGTATTTTTCACGTATTTTGGAGCTCGAGACCAAAGGTGGCTGCCAAATTCAACCGTGGGGCGCACTTGTGATTTGTACAGGGTTAGCAGTTGTGTACTATTAAAGTATCTGCGGGCTCTGTACAGTACGCCCAGTTTTTGGGAGGCTAACTTTACTCTAGCTTCGTTGGATCCCCCATACCATGGTCACTTAGGGTTACACCAAACATATAAATGGAGGGCCTGTAAATGTCCAGTGCAACCGTTTGGGTCTCACCAAAACGTTCCAGGCATCGCCACCAAACTTGTGTCACATACGCGAGAAGATCACGTATTGACGGTCGTTAATAATTTTGTTCTTCTCGGGGCATGTGAGCAGTTTGTCGATGATCACACATTCCAACACCTTAGACAGAACTGATGTGATCGCTATGGGGCGGTAGTTGGCCGGGTTGGAGCGGTCACCCTTCTTTGGAATAGGATGGATAACCACTTTTTTCCAACCAGAGGGCACAGAGCCAGTCTTCAGGGAAATTTTAAAAAGCTTCGTCAAAATTGGAGCTATTTCTGCAGCGCACCTCTGCAGTACAAGGGCAGGTATTCCGTCTGGCCCACTAGCTTTATTAAAATCAAGCCCTCGTAAAACATGGAGTACTTCCCGATGCCGGATCCTCAGCTTTTTCATACGAAAACCGCAGTGAGGAACCGACGTCGGGACAGCACCTTGGACATCAAGGGTTGAGTTATCCGCAAAATTTTTCCTAATAAGTTAGCCTTTTCGGTGGCGGTGTTTGCTAGCGAGCCGTCAGGTCTGGTAAGAGGTGGCAGATTGGATTTGCAGAAATTGCGACCTATTGAGCCCGCAAGCGACCAGAATTGCCTGCTGCCATGCGGGCATGCAGCCAGCTTTCTGCTGATCTGCTGGTCGTGCTCGAATTTTGACCTATTTATGATTCTCATGGTTTTCTTTGCCATTTTGTTGTAAGCTTTTCTGTCTTCGGATGTTCTGTTGTAGGCTCGGTAAGCCTTATTTTTTTGTCGCACTGCTTAAGCGCATTGTCGACTGAACCACGGCTATGAGCCTACACCAGTTTCCTTAACAGTAGCTTGGATGAAGCCATCCATCGCGGATGTGATGACTTCACCAATTTTCTGGGCACATCTTGAGGGATCCGAAGTCCGAAAACAGTCAGCTGACCACGGGAAAGCATTAAAAATTATTATATTTTCAACAGAATATTATTTTAATTGCTATTTTCAAAATTGTATTTGATTTGTCGAGAATTCAGACTATCACATGACGAAAATTTTTTGAATTCGTACCTCAAAAAACTTCTAAAACCAATTTGGGTTTACTTATTTATTACTTGAACTTTGATATGAATGCAAATTTCGAAGTAAAAAGAAGATGAATTCGTTTAAAATCCTTAAAACCAATAAATAAAATAAAAAAATAAATAAATATAAAAATAAAAAACAAATAAAAAAAATAAAATAAAAATAAATCTGTGTAGGTACTAATTATAAGAAAACGAAGCTTACATTCGAGAAAAAGAAACAAAAATGTTGATTCTTCAAACTTAGCAAACACATTTTTGGCGTAACGTGGGGCATATAAAAAGAGTACTTATATGCCCGTGGGGCCTTTACATTGGGTTTATATTGTTTTATTTATACGGTATCGATGAACAATATGTAAAAATAATTTCTAACATTACACTGGTTTACAATTGGTTAAAATTTAAAAACTTAATAGTAATAATAAAATTATCATAAATAATGAAATGATGTGAAAAAATTGTTTAATTTATTCATAATAAATTTTAAAGCGTTTTTCACTAAAACGGTGCTCTACAAATTGCCCAATTATTCTTATCATTATTTAACGTAATTGTTACGTTTTCATTTGTGTATTTGTTTGCTAAACTACCTAAGCGAGGAATTGGCGAGTTTGCTACATACTTTGTTTCTGAATGGTGACATTGAAATAGGTCCTTATTCCTAGTGAGTAGAGTATGTACTCTTAAATTGACTACACTCAAGAATTTGCAACAGTGGAGTTTTGAATTTACAATTATTAAAAATAAACATAGGTCGCTTATCCTTCGCCAATCCTCGAGTGTATGTATTTTTAAAGTACTCGTATTTAGTAAGAAAATGTACTTTATTTGTTCTAAATTAATTTTATTCTCTTCGTGCTTTCAGCTATATTATGTACCATCGGTTTATCTGTCTTCCATACTTATTTCTTTGGCACATTGAGGATGGACCAACCGCTTATTTTTATTTTATCAAAGTTGCCTAGCCGAAGTAAATTCTTATGCTCTATCTTTTTTTTCGTTTTACGTGTTTTTTATGATTTTCTCCCGCCCTCCTCAAATCTATCTCGTAAATCAAAAAATCAAATAGGTGTGCGTCCATCTTACCCATTTTGACCCTTGAACTCATATTAGGTAGTCATAAATCGTTCACTGATCTTCGATTGCTGATACATGTCGTACGTGCTCTCCATCATAACTTTGCGAAAACGGTCGAAAAACGTCATCAAATCGGCACATAGAAAAGAAACCGAGTTTGACGTTACTTTTCCCTTGATTTACATCGAGCATTGTAAATAAATAAGTATGTATTTACTTACTGAAGGCAGGTTATTCGAATCATTTAGTTTTTTTTACATTAGCTCCGCACAGGAGGCCCTGAGGAAAATAATTCTCCCCAAGGCCTGTGCCATATATGGGGATGCTATGTAGAGGGTCTTTTTAGGAACGAAAGGAGGGGAAGTTCTGGGAAGGAAAAGGGTATGAGGGGTGGGTAGAATCTGGGGGTCCGGAGTGTCCAGGAGTGACGGACGTATGAATCCGTCCCTCTCACTGCAGTGCAAGGCAATGTTCCGAGAGAGTATGGCTGGAAAAGTCCAAAGGACACCCTCAATCATTCTCTCCCGATCTGGTCTGCCATGCAGCTGGTGGGCAGATGCATACGCCGCAAGATGCAAGACCCAAACCTCACCCATGAACCTCTGCTAAGGCAACAAACGTAGCGAACTACTTGGGGTGACCTATGGCAGAGGTGTTCCCGGGGCGGCAGTACCCATACCCGCCTCCCAAATAGGTCGTGGTAATCTAGTGACGGCCTCCGTGATCGAGGGGTAACGATTTCTACTAGCAATCCCAAGGTCGCGGGATCTAATCCTGGCGTGACAAATAAATTTTATTTGAATTTTTCGTGTTATTTCACAAATAAATAATTAAAAATAATATACAGTATATTTGCAGCACGTTTCGGAGTGGAAGATACTTTTATTATCGCATTAAAAGAAATATGTCAAAGCTCAATAACCTTATTTCATAGATTGTTAATTATAACAGTATTTTACGATTTAAGTATATTTTTGATTTGTATAAAAATAATTAGGAATAATTTTTTTAACGTTGTCGAATCGTTAATTGTATATACTTTTAAGTAGATGGAATTAAATGTGTCTATAATGTCTTAGAAATATCAGAACAATATATCAACACACACCTATAGTATAAAAATTTTCCAAAAAAATTAACTTAAATTATTGTTTCTATTTTCGTATTTAATTAAGGAAATTGCTTTTCATGTCTAAGGTTGACATGATAATCTTTAAAGTATACCTTCAATATCACGAGTAAAACTTGCAAATGTTACAGCACTATTTATAATCAAAGTTCTAGTATGACTCACATAATCACGATAGACACAAATAATAATAAACATGTTGGAAAGTTCCATCAACATTGTACACCAATTATCGATTCGGTTACTCAATACATAATAAATAAAACTAATAGGCAGGTACAGAATCTTTCTAAAAAGTAATGTTAAGTTAATCGAATAAAATTGATGCAATTAATGGGTTGAAATGCTTCACGGGAAATTTGTGAAAATATCTGTTACGTATTTCATTCCCATGCTTTTAAATTTGTTTCTAAAATACCACCATAATTGGTTATACTTTACATCCCGTGTCCAACACGGGAGTTAAACCATTGTTATTCTCCAATAGCCTCGCGTCTGCGCTAGACAGTATTATTGATGTCCTACCTGCTTGTTAATCCGAATTAATATGTTATCATTAAGTGTAGCCTTTTTGCGTTTTTTTGTCACCTTTGAACCAGGTAGGATATAATTTTATGGGTTGAGTGGACAAAATAATAAAATTCCCGTAATATATTTCAATAAACCTTGTTGGACATGCGAATTTGAGAGCATATTTTTCCTTTCTATATTTTTACAAAAATTTAAGTGCGGCGCGTCTGGAACAAAGGAAATTTAGCCATTGGAATGTAATTAATCATAAATCTATAAACTACCATCCATAAATCAGTGAAAATAAACAGGCGTCTATTGTATTTAATCCATGTGAAGAGAGATGATTTATTTTTAAGTGCTGAAACATTCCCAATATTCTATTTTAAATGACGCTAACTTGGGTTATTCATAATTTAACACTTTTCTGAGCCTTGCAAAAAATAAGTCACAAGATTATTTTTTTTCTTTGCTGCATAGCAAAGAGTTATAAAACTCATTTTTGGACGGTAGGAATTTACAACAAGTGGGAGAATTATACTATTTACTGTACATATTTTAAGAGAAATTGCAAATGAAGTACAAACAGAAGAGAGGCGCCTAATATGTATAAATAAAAGATAAAAACTTTAATACTACTCGCATATGCATATAATCAACAACAAGGAAAAAATAAATAAAGTAATATTTCCATTCTTATTTTAACATAACAGCACAAACCCAAAGTGGGATTTTAAATATAAAAAAAATTAATAATTTTGAACCTAAAATGGACTTCAAACATACCTTCAATAATAATGTGTCATTTTTTGTACTTATTCGCTGGAGTATACAATATATAGGCAAGTAGTTTTATCCTTGATGCATTTGAATAAAAATATGTTTTATACTTTTTTCGGCGGTACATCCTCTCTGTATACGTCCTTTGGGGACACTCGTTATATTTTGTGTAAGTATTTATACCGTGTTTTTTCCAAACTGACTGCATGCTGCCATGGAATTATAATGTATTTAGGATATGCCATGGAATTATAATGCGGATTTAGGCGGGGTATTTTCAGACGGTATTTTTGTGTACTGTGGAGATTCCATGACAGCACACAATTAGAAGTAAAAATTCTCTTTATTAAACATTTAATTTTTCTATTGTGTTGACACTTTCATAAACCTTCCTAAAATATACTTGAACTTGTAGAAAAATAAACTTGAAGTATATACTTCAAGTTAATTTCAGTAATTTTATCAGTAATTGTTGATTTTTTTGCCCGTCCGCCCCTTGTGCCCCCCCCCCCCCCCCCAGAAAAAAATCCTAAGAGTAATTGATGATTTTTTTTGCCCGTCCGCCCCATGTGACCCCCCTAGAAAAAAATCCTGATCCGCCCTTGATTAAGGTGTTTAAAAATGTAGCAAGACTAGTAAAAGAAAGGGTTATATCTTATCATCTAAGACGTAGTCAAAAAAAAGTATTATGCAATAATTATCCACAGATTCTTATAAAAAAAAAGAACTTTTTAGGTGTATGGAAAAATTAAAATTTTAATGATTTGAACTGGTTACCTAGTTATAAAGAATTCTGTGAACACATCAGATTTTGATGTATGCGAAGACCTTTATTTGGTGAATTAGAATGTCGTAGGCGGCTTACACGGGATAATTTGATCTCTTTTATGATACTTGTTCAATAGCACCTACCCAATGGCTTGATAGACAAACAGTTTCCTATTATTTGAATGTGGTTGGTTCCATGTTCTGCACGTGCAAGGTCGGGTTTCGACAATTTCTGTCAACCAAAGCACGTCTGAGAGCTTCATAATAATTATGTTAGTGTATCTCCTCGGCAGCTGAACTTTATCATCTCGCTGAAGACAATATTAGAGCAATTTATTACCATGCCGTAATTACAAGATTATGTCACGGACGATTAATCGCATTAGGTTAGTCTTGATAAGCGAAAGCGCGGGGAAGATTATCTGCTCGTAATTCTGTTACACGATGGTATAATACGCGGGCGTAGGGATGCAAGGTTTTTAAAAATATCGATATATATTTCGAATTAAGTCGATATTGATATATCGGTCTAGTAGACCGATACATCGATATATCCGTCTAGTAGGCCAATATATCGATATATCCATCTAGTAGGCAGATATCGATATACCCGTCTAGTAGGCGATATTTCTTATTTTTTTAAAAGCTTATAGAATTCCAATGTAGTTTTAGTTATATCAAACGTCTATCGATTATGTATATATATTTTTTTTTATACTTACCTATGTGAATAATCACAAAATTTGGATAGGTATATTAAATGTGTTTTTTTTTTCTTAAATTTAAAAAAAAAATTAATTCCAGTATTTTGTACCGGCTACCGAACTTAAAAATAGTAACTTTGACCGTCTGCTTCCTTGTAGCCGGTTTCTGCTATGAGCTATAGTGGCTCCTGTCTTTGAAAAAATACGTTCAGAAGAAACACTTGTTGCCACAATTGGTAGATAACTCATTGCCACTTTGAAAAGTTTTGGATGTACACCTTGTCTCTCTTGCCGTATTTCAAGAATGTTTACTGTTATAGGAGTATACGTATTTACAGAGTAAGCTCGTTGTCACCGTCAGTTTTTTTTCTTTTTATTTGCATGTGAGCCAAAGATTTATGGTACCGATATTTCGATCCGATATATTGAGTTTTTCGATATTGATGTATCGATATCGGCGTAAAGTCGATATCGATAAATATCGATATTTTTAAGGGTCGATATATCGATATTTATCGGTTTTCCGATATATCGTTGCATCCCTACGCGGGCGATATGTCCGCCGCAGGATCTAAATCAAGCAATCATCTAGTGTTAATGTTGGATTTATTACTATTTTAGAATCGCGTGCCCAGAACTGTCCACTTACCATTGGATGCATTTAATCAGATCGTAGCATATTGGATTTCCAACACATCTGAGGTTAAGAAATATATTTTTGGAGATGTTATTCGTTATCGATGTTATTTTAAGATGGAATAACCAGAGAAACTGGAAATATGTAATTTTAAATTCAAATCTTAGACGTATTGACTCTTTTGCATAAAAAATTATAAATTGATTTCGAAAGATTGTTCTTTTATCTAGTATAAGTAAGTTTTAAATTTTGAGAAAAATTGTTCTTTTTTAGTATAATAAGATTTTACCATAGGTCTCTGGCAGATTTGTTAAGTTTTCAAACAAAATGTTGTATTATACAACAAACTTTTCAAATCATAATACAAGGTGGCGCAAAATTAATCACCCTATCGAAAGATGTTATAATTTTTGCAAATGGCGTCGTACGTCAATCATATTTGACATTTGTGAACTAGACAGCTGCAGAATACAAACAGACAAGCAATTGAGCACTATACTCCGCAAGAGAGTGGAATAATAGTGTCGATTTAAGCTTTAACGCTTTTAGCGATTTTGTGTCGAAATTCATCATAAGCGACGAGGCGCATTTCCACTTAAACGGTTACGCCAATAAGCAAAATATTCATTTCAGAGGTACTGAAAATCCGCGTATGATGCACGAAAAGCCATTACATCCACTCAATGCCACTGTGTGGTGCGGCGTTCACACGGGAGGAGTGATTGGGCCGTATTTTTTTAGGACGCCATTGGCATTACGGTCACTGTTACTGGCGAACGCTACTGGGCCACGATAAACGACCTATTACTTCCGGAATTGGATGAGCGAGGCTTGGTGAACATGTGGTTTCAACAAGACGGTGCATTCACACACACAGCACGAGCCACAATGGATATTGTGAAGGAAGCGTTTCCTGGTCACGTAATCTTTCGTTTTGGCTATTTGGTATGGCCAGCAAGGTTGCCCGATTTAACCATCTCAGAATTCTTTCTTTGGGGCTATTTGTAGTCGCGGGTTTGTGCCAACAAGCCTCAGACAATCGCAACCCTCAAGGAGAATATTTGACAATCACCGGAAATCTTGCGGGAAAGTCAAGGAAAATGCGATAAAATGGGCACAAATGTGTATCAACACTGGCGGCAGCCACTTGACGGATATCATCTTTTCCACTTAACAGAAAAAATTGTAAAAGTCCAAATAAAGATTTCTATTACTCAAAATCATTTTTTTTATTTAGTAAAAAAGTTTTTTTAAAATAAAACAATAACTTTGTAAACACCACTTTTATTTTTATACTTTATGCCGACCGGGTTTCGCTACAACCGTAGCTTCATCAGGGCAGTATAATACTCTACTGAGTATTATACTGCCCTGATGATAGTCACTACTGAGTCTCTACGGAGTCTCTACTGAGTATTATACTGCCCTGATACCTACATATAATACTCTACTGAGTATTATACTGCCCTGATGAAGCTACGGTTGTAGCGAAACCCGGTCGGCATAAAGTATAAAAATAAAAGTGGTGTTTACAAAGTTATTGTTTTATTTTAAATTAATAATGTCACATCACAAAGTATCCGCTTCATATGAACAAAAAAAAAAAAAAAAAAAAAAAAAAAAAAAAAAAAAAAAAAAAAAAAAAAAAAAAAAAAAGTTAAAAAGTTATTCAAAAACAAAATCGGATGATTAATTTTGCGCCACCCTGTATAATCACGCTGCAAAATAAAACAATAAATTATCTGGGAAAGCTTTGTTTCAGAATTTTAATTTGAGTTTAAATAAAATCATTTAAAAAAAGATCCGCGCACGTGTTTTTGTTATGTTTGTATGTTTATTTACGGTATTACAAACTAATATATTTAAGATTTTTTTTACATTTTGCTTAAAGTTATTAAAAAATTATAAATACTTATGATCAAAAAATAATTACAAAAAGTACATAATTTTAATAGTTTTATCATTTATGTAGGTATAAATTAAAGCAAATGTTGGATGAAATAAAATCGATATTGAGTTATAATTTTAAAAGGCTGGTATGGAGAATTTTTTTTTTTTACATGAGCTCCACACAGGAGGCGCTGAGGAAAATAATTTTCCTCAGGGCCTATGTCATCTTTGGGGATGCTGTGTGGAATAATAATTCTTTCTCATTGGAACCGCCCTGTACGATCGTGAGAAAATCTATCAACGAAATTTGGATTCTCGGCAGCTGTTAAAGGACTATCGTTCGTGTTTGGTGACCAGATCTGAATAGCCAGTTCCTTCCCCACTTTCATCTTCCTCACATCCTACACCTCCCCACTACCTTCAGCCACACAAATACCCCAATTGGGAATGCCATAGTCTCACTGGCTCCAGACATGAGCAGATGGGACTCTTGCGAGGAATTCACATTAACAAAAAAAGATGGATGAAAGAAGTTATTAGGTTCTTAGTTTGGGTTAATTAAGTAATTATTGCATATTTAATTTAAAAGAACCTAACCTAAGCGCTGCACTTTTGGGCACAGATTATGGAAATAACACTCCGTTTCAACAATTAGGTACTACAAGAAACAATTATTTACATGCACAATAGAAGTTATTTATTTATTTATTTAATATACGTATTATTTAATTACACAGGCCTGCGACTGTTTTTTTCTTTGAAATGAGAGGTAATTCCCATGTATCTTTGGTTGCTGAATTCGGGAAAATTATCAAAAAAATTCCATCACGTAAGGTTTTTCCGGAAAACTCAAAATGCTGTGGGATTGCCTGTCTTAAGGCGCAAAACGGAGTTTATGGCGAAATATATTTTTTTTATTAATTCCAACTTATTATAAGATAATGTTATGTTTTTTATAGACCGAAACAAAACATTTAGTAACTCATGACGATAAAATTAGTCAGCGTTGAATCACATATATCAGGATTTTCCATAGTATCTAAGTATGATAAGAGAATGCCGAAATTCCCAAGTTGCCCACTACCTTCCATGCCCTTTTATTTATTATTTCTGTTCCAACTTTCCTAAGATGCGTTACAAAAATGACTTCAAGAGGTTGTGTAAATTCTTCTGAGAGTTTTTGCTATATTTGTGGTGAATTTGTAGTGAAAAAACAACAATGAAATATTACTGATTTTGTTAAAAAATTTGTGTAAAGATAGGGGGACCAGGACAAATCTTGAAGGACTTAGAATGTGGTCAAAAAGTAAAGTTAATCTTTTCGTTTTGGTGTTCCCATGATCTCCGGAGATAGCCTCGAAACCACAGCGATGACTCCTACTTTTGTTCGTGCAATGTGCAAGGGTATAGTAGCAAAAAAAAAAAAAAAAACAAATTTGTTACCCAAACATGGATTTGGCACTCCGCCCAGTCCTTCGCGGACCTGGCATTCCTACACCACAAGCACCCCCAAAGCCTAGACGATTTCCCATCATCAGAAGAAACTTCTAGTGAGGTTTTTCAAGTAGGCGACTCCAGTGGACCTCAACAATTTTAATATAACGTCCCACAAAAGAAAAAGCACAAAACGAAGTTTCGAAACTAAAAAAGCAGATTTTATATAGATTTATAATTGTATATAATATAAATAAAATATTTTATGACTTAAAATTAATTAAATTTGCATATTTTATGTTTTTTTTTCTTTTGAACATTCCCTATAGAAGTAGTGTAAGGCGGGTTTTGCCCATATTTTAATTTCCACTTTGCGGAAAATCGCAAAAACGGAGTTTTGAGGGAAAAAATACATACGATTCACCCATTACGGTGAAAAAAAAATCAAAAAGTGTCAATTTGCAGGCCTGTGTTATCGAAAGTACATATAGTTTTTTTTACGATATTTCACCCTCCATGCTAGGGATGACTCTGTGTTATGGAGGGTGAGATTATGTTCTTAGTTTAGGTTAATTAAGTAATTCGTGCGTATTTAAATTGAAACGAAACTTACGCAAATATCAATATCTAAAAAAATTCAAAATGGAGGCAAAGGGATCGTATTATACGGGAATAAAAATGGAATTTTCCAAACGTAATTAGTTGTTTCTTGTAGTAATTAAGTTGAAACGCGGTGTAATTTCCAAAATCTGTGCCTAATAAAAGTGCGGCGGTTAGGGAAATGTTTACTTACAGATTTTTTTCATGATGCGGGCTCCGCTACTAAAGTATTGGGTAAAGAAAATAGAGCGTCCAATTTACAAACAACAAAATATTTTGTCTTGTCCTTAAACCGAATTCGTTCACCTACTACAATAATTAACAGCCATTATATCTTCTTTATCATGTTGATATTGTTTTCCAAAATTGGTTTGGCAACTTCTCCACCTTCAAACAACAAGTTTTTCTCAAAACTAGCTACAAAATCAAAACCTTAATCTATCTGGGAGGCATCATCTTAATACAATTTGGAAAGCGTGCTTGGGTACCGCCGCCCCAGGAACAATTTAATAGATTACCAACACCCCTGCCACAGATCACCCCAAGTGGTTCGCTACGTTTAGTGACTTAGCATGGATGCCCGGGTTCATGAGGCGAGATTTATCTAGGTCTTGACGGCGAATGCGTTTGTCCACCTACAGCGTGGCGGGCGGGTCGCTAGAGACTGTTTGAGGGAGACCTAAACTAGACCTCTCCAGCAAGACATTCTCGATCCATCACCTTGCACCGCAGTGGGAGGAACGGATTTCTACGTCCGTCACTCCTGGACACATTTGACCTCAGATTCTACCCACCCCTCACACCTTTTTCCTTCTCAGAACTTCCTCTCCTTCCTTTCCATGAAAATACCCTCCACACAGCATATCCAAAGATGGCATAGGCCTTGAAGAATTTTTTGCGTCAGAGCCTCCTCTGTGGAGCGAATATAAAAAAAAATCGAGTGCATTTTCGAAACGAAACTTTACCAAAACAATCTCAACCAATACTTAAAAAGTGAGGTCATAATCAAAGCGACCGATGTGCCCAGACCTAGCGTAATTTCCATTTCATATCTCAACCAATAGGAGCCTTTAAAAGTGTCGTCATAATCAAAGCGGCCAACGAGCGCAGTTGATGCATCGCCGGGGATTGGGAGAAATCTTCCACCACTTTCCGACCGGCGTTATAAGGAAACATATTATTTCCTCCTTCACCGCACACTTCAAGACTCTATTTTATTGAACGAAGGCTCTATTTTATTCAAATACATTTATTTGAACCACTCTAAACCCTCCAACGTCCACGCATACGGGTTAGAAAGCAGTATGCAAGTACGTACATTAACATAATTCAAAATAATAATAAATGTGGCAGCCCGTGGAATAATGAATCTGAAATCTATAGAGAAAAATATATACAGATAAATGTGTTAGTAAATAAAAAGAAAAATAAGAGCTGCACCCGGTTGAGGAAGGGTGGAATAAAAGAAATAACTAAAAAATAACAGTAATAAGATAATGCAAGTATTTACAATAATAACAGAGAGAAAATAAAACGCATACAAAGAAAATATTCAGAGAAGGTATTCCACAAACCACCAGGTAGTCCCAATGACAATGACATCGCCGGTGCAGTTATCGTCATTTCCGTTTCATCCGAAATCCAAATCACAATGGGGCTATAGAAAATCTGGGTTGAAAGTCAGCTAAATCATTATTATTTTGAAATCATCCATCCCTGGAGATCAGCGTTATTAACGAATAATGCGAAACGGGCGGCGTTAGAAAAATACGTTAAATATTTATTTAACCTCAATTCGATGTCAGAATAGTAGAATTGTTATTCTTGGTTCCAATATTTTTTGTTATTTTTTTGGTATACCTAATAATACTGAAACAATACCCTAATATTTGGTATTCAAATAGCAAATACATTATTTATACGATCTCGTCACATTTCTAAGGATATAAAAGATTTTTACGCGTGCCTAAATGGATTTACCGAGACAACATTTTAGGGGAAAATCTTCTTATCGCTAATGCAGTAAAGGTGGTGTTAAGATTGTATTTTCCAGACAACCCAATTATTCTAGATCCCTTCGTTTCGGGTCCTTTAACATTGTTTTCGAGATGGAAATGTAGCCCCAATACATGCCAGTAAATACCTTTACATTTGTATATGTATTATTAGAAGAGTATGAATATTTTATTTTTCATCCAATTTTCTTGTTTTCATAGGATCTTTGTGAAAAATATATTACACAATTGGTAATAAATGTGGATAATATACTAGATAGATTGTAAATCCCCTATTTACCGCAACGCGTCAGTGCAGCGAAATTGGATTGCGATTTAAAGAGATCTCAGCACTTGGAAATTTGAATAAGACCCAATCATTGACTTAGAATATGTAAGATTGGCCCTTTGCACAACATAAATGCGAATGAATAAATGGATATATTTGATGTTAACAATTTTGCATATAAGACCTGTCTTATATGAACCTGGAATATTATTTAACTATAACACGAGTACACATTTTTTTTGTATTTCTTTTCAATATTATCCCATTAAACTTCTAATAACATCTGTATCATTTTAGCGATATTATTTTTGTGTAATTATACATTCTTATTTTGTTCTTAATACTACTGATACTTATAATCTATTATAACATTTCAATGTAAAAGCCATCTTATGGTGTTTAAATCTTATATAAAAAAATCTCGTGTCACGGTGTTTGTGGTCGCAATCCTCCGAAACGGCTTGACCGATTTTTATGATTTTTTTCATGTATATTTGGTAGATGTAAGAATAGGTTTTAAAGTATATTTCATAACGCTAGGTCATTAGGGTGTCCCTATTCAGAAAAATAAATAGTATTTTTTGACAATTTTTTTTTATTTGCCATCAAAAAATACCTTTAACCCCAAATTTTAACCCACCTGCCCCCACCCTCCCATTTTTTATTCGCGTTTTAAGTATTTTTGTATGAACAAATTTAACCTTCTTTCGTATTTCAAACGAAACAAAATTATTTATGTTGTTGAATGACAGACGGTGCTACGTCCACCTCATCGAACTTTCATCCACACATGCGCAAGACATTCACGAGAAGCATCGCGTCATTTTAATATTTCATTCGGCATCATGTTCTCGCGTGGGCAAACCATCGAACTTATTTGCGTTGGCTAAAGACGGACTGGCAAAAAATATCGTACACTCAATTGCTCTTCGAAATTCATATTGATTTTCTTTATTTCATTTTCCTACTTTAGTTGGTGTTTTTTTTTGTTTTTATCAACGGTCATCGTCTACAGCGCTCCATTCCTCTTTCTGTCATAGATCCCATCCGCACACACTTACAATACATTCGTTATTTTTTTATTTAACAACCAAAATATGCACTAGAAATAATTTATATATTGTAGAACAACGAATTATTTATTGTAGAACAACGTTTGTCGAGTCAGCTAGCAAATAAATAAATAATAAAAAATAAAAAAATTATGTTTTTATTTTTATTATATTTATATTTTTTCAGAACAAACGTTCCTTCTTCAGGGCAAGCGTATTATATATTTGAAACCGGTCGGATTTACTCGTTATATAAGTGGTTCAAACAAAGTTGAATTGTTTCATTTATCTATATTGAATAACCACAAATTCATTTATCTATAATGAATAACCACATTTATCTATAATGAACAACCGCTTTTGAATAAAGCTACAATTATAGCTTCATTAAAAATAATAATAATAAAAAATAAATAAATAAATAAAAACATTGAAATATATTTTTTTTTTAATTTTCACCTTAAACACACCATCAACCTTTCTTCAACAGAAATAGGTTGCTGAAAATTTTGAATCGGGAGCGGGCAGTGGACAAGTACGATTACCGTTTCGCATTGCTTCGCTGTATCGCTTAACCACTCGCAAATCGACTTCACTTACGTAGCGATATACAAGATCAACTTTAGTCGGATTTATCCGATTTATTATAAAAGAAATATTTGATTTTGAGCATGATATCTGCTTCACCCAGAGTGGGCACTCGCTGAGGGGTCACCTTGCGACGTCTTATTCAACGGGCTTCTGCGGCGTCCATCATAATGCTAAAACATCCATGCCAGAGCTTATCTAAATGCTTGGTAATATATATACAGCTCTGACCGCTGGTAATGTGTGGAAACAGCTAAGAGCTCTATAGCCCACTGGCCCTTGTTTACGAGTCCATTTCCCTCTATGGAAGCCACCTTACACGGAAGTAACACTTTTATGGACCACTTGTCGATTGCAAGATATGGGTAGAGACTCCTTCCCCTGCAAACCGTTTAAATTATGCATATAACGTCCATATAACGGCGACCTCCGTAGTCCAGTGGGTTAGACTCTTGACTCACAATCCGGAGGTTGCGGGTTCGAACCCGGCATGCGCAAATAAATTTTATTTGATTAATTTGTATTATTTCACAATTAATTCATTTATAAAAATATGAAGTATATTTGCGGCATGTTTCAGAGTGGAAGATACTATCAGTATCGCCCTGGTGTAAGACCACCATTCAGAATTGAAACGTTGCTTGAAAATGGCTTTAGCCGTGTTTAGTGACCAGATCTGAATAGCCAGGTACTTCCCAACCTTCCTCTTCCCCACCTCCTTCCCCTCCCCACTACCTTCAGCCTCACAACATACCCCAATTGGGGATGCTATAGTCTCACTGGCTCCAGACGGGAGCAGTTGAGATTCTTGTGCGGTATTCACTGTAAAAAAAAATAAATATATATATATATATATATATATATATATATATATATATATATATATATATATATATATATATATATATATATATATATATATAAACTAGTTTAACTTTGCTAAAAAATATTTGTATTTTGTTTAAATGCGAAAATTTACGTTTAAGTGTTTTTTGGGAAGGTTAAACCTTTTTTTTATGATAGTACTGTTATCAACTTGTTTTGACCTATACCTATTAGGTTTCGTCTCTATTTTGGTTTACTAACATGTGTGGTAATAGTGTCTAAAGCTGAAAAGCTGCCAAAGCTATACATATTTTGTTATTTTTAAGAATTTATCCACTGAGATTACCCAGTGCTCAATTCTATATCAATACCTATGTCAAATCTATATAAAAATCTATGCCAACCGTAATAAGTGGACGGCGTAGTCCAGCGGTAAGGATCTTAACTCGCACACCGAAGGTCGCGGGATCGAATCCCGGCGTGGCAAATAAATTTTATGTGATTAATTTGTGTTATTTCACAATTTTTTCATTTAAAATAATATATAGTATATTTGCGGCACGTTCCAGAGTGGAAGATACTCTCAGTATCGCTCTGGTGTAAGACGTTTCAGAATTGAAACGTTGCTGGAAATGGCATTAGCCGTGTTTGGTGACCAGATCTGAACAGCCAGGTACTTCCCCATCTTCCTCTTCCCTATTTCCTTCCCCTCCTCACTACCTTCAGCCTCACAACACACCCCAATTGGGGATGCCAAAGTCTCACTGGCTTCAGACGGGACAGTTGGGACTCTTGTGCGGTATTCATATTTAGAAAAGCAGTAATGGTCTCAAAACGCTTTTCTTTGTTTCTTCCCTAGATTCCTACCCACCCCGCATACATTTTTACTTCCCAGAACTTCACGTTCTCCTTTCTTTAAAAATACCTTCCACATAGCATCCCCATAGATGGCTGAATAGGCCCTTAGAAAAATTATTTTTCTCTCACCTGTGTGGAGCTAATGTAAAAAAAAAATAATGTTTTTAAGTTGATTATCACTGTGTTCACTTAGCCATGTTATTACGTTAGTTTTAAATACTAATATAAGTTTTATTGTGACTGTCAAGAGCAAAGGGACAAAGCCTAGACATGCAAATTTTAACTTCAATAATAAACACGCCGTGTCTCTAATTACAATAAAGTAAAATCAAATTTAGTTAAAGATAACGTAATTAGTATATATTGAAACAATTTAAAACTTTCCTGTATCATCTTTGTGGATGATGAAAATTTCCTTTATTTTCTTTCCCTAAAAATGGTGTGTCGGACGTACGAATCCACCCCTCCCTCTGCGGCGCAAGGCGGTGGGTCGAAAGAGTCTTGCTGGATAGGTCTAATTTAGGCCTCCCTCAATCAGTCTCTTCCGATCCGGCCTACCATGCAGTGAGACCTAGACAAACATCACCTCATGAAGCCGGACACCCTAAGTCATCAAACGTAGTGAACCACTTGGGGTGACCATGGCAGGGCTGTTGGTTATCCAATAAATTGTTCCCGGGACGGCGAACGGCGGCGGCGTTCTCGTTAATCGAAAATGAATTGTTTCAATATACCATTATAACGGAATTCCCCCGCGAATTGTCAGGATCAAAAATAGAAATGATTTAAAAAATGTTTATGTGCCCTTATTCACATAAAATTCATTTAAGATTCACTGGTTTTGATAGATTACATCCTTGAATATTTTGAAAGTAAACATGTACTAATTGCTAGATTCTACTTACTAGATGACGATGTTTTGCATCGCGTGATATGGGTACATTATTAACAGTCAAGTTGTTGTATAATTATATATTAAAGTGTTGTGTTAGCTCTGCTAGTGTCGAAGTGAGCCGCGGGGTAAAATACATCACCACGAGCAATAAACAGGACCTAGTTACTCGTATCTATCGGGTAATGATATACAGAAATAATTATATTTATTTGCATCCACGGGCTAAATGACATGTCTCAACAAAACAGGCGACGAGTTACATGCCTTTAAGCAGTACAATACAATTAAGAACACTTTATAAAATTAAAGACACTTTTGACATCCACCTCTGGTACGATTTCTAAATAAGAGGAATGGCTGCCCGGCCTTTTTATTACAATACTTAAATTTAAATTTGTGGCCAAAATACTGTTTATTTATTTATTTTATTTATTGGGGAAAATCAACAGATATTTTACACCTATAATAATAACATTAATAATACACATTATATCCATTAACAGATTTTCACATAATTAAAATTATACTTAAAAAGTTTTAAAAAAGTAAGGGTCCTGTACCCGTAAGAAGTTAACAAAAATATATCCTTGAAAATAAAAATAAAAAGATATAAAAACACAATATAAACTTTAATTTAAACTAATAATCTGCTTACTAAATTTCAAAACATAAAGTAGTCAGAGTCAGAAATCTATTCTCACTCCACAACAGCAATAATAATAACATGTACATACCTACAACCTAGAGTGAACACAATAGTAAGTTAAATGACTTGCATGTAAATGGAAAGGATTCACAGCAATAACATAATAACTTGCAACACGGTCAAATAATTATTTAGTGTTAGCTATGACATTCTTTTTTAAGGTACTTGAATTACATGAGAATATGTCTGTATTATTAAAATTCTTATCAAATACATTGCATGCTCTGAATATCAAAGCATTTTGTCTGAGATTAGTAGAACATTTTTGAAGATGAAAAAGTGATTTTTCTCTGGTTCTAACACCTGGGACTCTAAAATTAATCTCAGCCAAAAGGGACCAACAATCAATGAAACCATTGATAATTTTATGAAGATATATTATATCGATTTAAGTCCATAAAGGTCCAGCGAGGTGTTTATGTCACGATAACCAATATTAAACTTGAAATTTAAATGATGGACAAATTTTCTTTGGATGGCTTCAATGCGTTTAATACAAATTTTATTAATTATTATTTTTAATTTTTAAACAAACGTTTAAGACAAGATTTTTATGCATAGCACAAAGGGTAACAATTATTATAAGCAATAATTATCAGCCTGAAACACTCATCCACATTGAAAAAATCTTTCGAGAAAAGATACATGACGCCAACGGGACTAACTAAAGTTGGTTGTTTTCAGGTGGAAAAAATATAATAAGCAATAATTGTTGAATGAAACACTAGTATATATTGAATCATTTGGCGGGTATAAGATAAGCCGCCATAGCTCAATTGGGAGATCAGCTGACCGGCAATCAGAAAGGCACGGGTTCATGTCCCGTTGGCGTCATGTATCTTTTCTCGGAAGATTTTTTTAATGTGGATGAGTGTTTCAGGCTGATAATTATTGCTTATAATAATTGTTACAAATTTTATATTGAGGATTCTATATCTGAGAAGCAAATTCAAGATGACTGCGAACATATGAAAAATACAATATTTTTAGTGTTTGAATGTTCTTGAACATTCTAAGGGCTTTCTTCACAATCATGTTAATATGTGCCTCGAATGTAAGTTTACTATCAAGTAGAACATCTAGATCACGAATTTGAGTAACCCTTTTGAATGATTGGCTGGCTATAAGGTAGTTATGGTCCAATTTAATTTTATTTCTAGTGAAGGTAATCACATAACATTTAGAAGTGAAAGATCAAACCGTATAATTATTTTATTTTTAACCAAAAGTTATTGCAAATATGTGCTTCTTTATTTATTTGTTTTGGGCTCAAAATTTTTAATTATTGATTTATTAATCTTGAGTTACTCACATCGTTGCGTGAGCTTATTCGAAAAACAGATACGACATAAAAAATTAACAATTTTTGGCAAATATAATAACTTTGAATTTAATTGTATTAAATCACTATGTAAAAAAACAATAATATTTAAGGTGGACATACTCTCTTAATTCCTTTGTTAATTTAAAAATATTTTCCATTTAAGTCATTTCAATCGGGATTTTGTCATAAAGTTAAACGTCCTGGTACATAACATTTTTATTTCTGTACATATTTGTTTTACTGGCTTTTATGGCAATTGAATTTTATTTCCCAAACTGTATTTTTATTTTGTATGTTGTCTATTTTTAACCTCCGACGCAAGGAGCGGTGTTATAAGTTTGACTTTCTGTGTGTCTGTGTGTCTGTCTGTGGCATCCTAGCTCCTAAACGAATGGACCGATTGTGATGCGGTTTTTTTTGTTTGAAAGCTGACGTGATCGAGATGTTTCTTAGCTAAAATTCATGAAAATCTGTTCAGACGTTTCAAGGTCATTTTTTGTGTCGGGGGTTCCATAAAATTTTGAACATTTTACTTATTCCTATTAGATGCATAAAAAAATATTCTACATATCTAAATAAAAACTCTAAGACAAACAAAACAAAAGGAAATACATATTCATTTATATACTTGTACGCCTGTCACGACATAGGTATATCGTAGTGAGACAAGCATAAAAAAAACCCAATGTACATATACTTTTTCTATAGATAAATAAATAAATAAAAATAAAAAAACTAAAACAGTAGTTGCCTAAACAATCAATGGTCTCTTTAAAACGATTTACCTACGGATCAAATGTAAATAAAGAACAAATTCGGAAATCAAGATAGTTTGGATTAGACTGGTATAAATTGACAAATTTAAAAATATAAGATTGAAAAAAAAATTTTTTTTTGCAAATCTAGAAAACTGATTGAATGTTGATACTACGGAGATTTGCAAGGAATAATGGAGGGAACGCAATTTTATTGGAATGGATAGGCAGAAATATCGTATCCCAGGTTTTCAATTTATTGGTAATAATAATTATTAATTAATGCTGGAAGGAACGACTACTAAGTTCCGAGTGAATCGGAATGAATTATTTCTTAAGGTATTGGGACCACAGTTTTGGTAAAACAGATATCTTCAGCCAAACCGATACTTTACAAATGAGATCATACCTTTTTAGAATAAAATGTGGAAATATGTTCTTTTTCATAATGATTAATGGTCATACTATTTTGTAAGCTAACGTTAAATATACGAGTACCTACCTACAGTGTGAGGGCTAACCAACCCTTTCAGACCTGAATTAAAACTGGCAGTGATAAAACAATAAAATTTGGGCTTTATTAACACCTTGTATAATAACGAGTGTTTGATAAATTTTGGGGTATTTTTCTCTCAATATTTTAGAAGTTATTCCTACGTTCGTTTGATAGAATGTAGCAAAAAATTTCAAATAAAACACTGTAAACATTTTTTTATTTATTATATAAATGAAACCTTAAAAATAATTCAAAACATGCATTAAAAAACAAACAATTTATAGGGTGCGGAAGTAGAGATTAACCTTCCACACGTCAAATAACAGACCCAAGGCATTTTAAAGCAGCTACAACCATTTAAAATTTTGGGCACAAATCTCTGCTGTTTTTATAACTGCCGCTTATAAGACACTAATCATTACACTTAATAGTTCTATCCACACCCCTCGGTAACACACCTACAACCTTCATACGTTGTTCAAGCCCTTGCGGGTCTCGCATACCCCACCAGGCATTCGAAGCAGTTGTTTTCATAGTACGAGTAGCTACTTCTTTTTTCAATTCGCTTTCTTTAAGCAATATTTATTGCTTTCAAGTCTTAAGGCTCTGCAACCGGGCTCGAAAAGAAGAAGATGGCGAGATACGAAATTACGAATGTTAGAGGAGAGCGCTAACATTTACAGCGACAAAATCGATGCGAAAATTGCGAAAATGTTTAATAAAACACGACTCGTTTAAAACAGAGAAAAAGTCTCGCGGGCATTATCTTAAACAGCACTTAAAGAAACATTGTGAATTTTTTCATACATATAACTTGTAAAATAACTGAAACAAAAGTGTTTATAATAATTTTTGGAGCATACTTTGCGATTTTTTTCTATGGAGGGAATTTTATATAATTTGCGTTTCGGCGCGGGCAAAGTCTAGATATTAACTTCAAGAAAAACATATATTTTTTTAAAAGCTTTAAAACTTACCGTGTTTAAGGGAAATATGTAATAAATCGGTAGAAATCCGGGCCCTTAATTTTATTTTAAGTTTTGCACTCTTCGATCAATTTTATATATATTTTTTAATTTGAATACCTCACAAGAGTCCCAGCTGCTCCCGTCTGGAGCCAGTGATACTATGGCATCCCCAATTAGGGTATGTTGTGGGGTTGAATGTAGTGGAGATGGGGAAGAGTAAGATGGGGAAGTACCTGGCAATTCAGATCTGGTCATCAAATATGACTAAAGCCATTACAGGCAACGTTTCAATTCTGAATGGTAGTCCTGCACCAGGGCGATACTGAGAGTATATTCCACTCTGGAACGTGCCGCAATTACACTACGTATTATTTTAAACGAATTAATTGTGAAATAACATAAATTACTGAATCAAAAAAAAAATTGCGCACGCCGAGTTTCGATCCCGCGACCGTTTGATTCACTTTCATTCCAACACAATTTTTTGTTTGTTTTACGTCTTGTTTCATTCCAACGCAATTTTTTGTTTGTTTTAAGTCTTGTTTCATTCCAACGCAATTTTTTGTTTGTTTTACGTCTTGTTTCATTCCAACGCAATTTTTTGTTTGTTTTACGTCTTGTTTCATTCCAACGCAATTTTTTGTTTGTTTAACGTCTTGTTTCATTCCAACGCAATTTTTTGTTTGTTTTACGTCTTGTTTCATTCCAACGCAATTTTTTGTTTGTTTTATGTCTTGTTTGGATGATTCTCAACCATCTCTCTATTTTAAATAACGGGTGAACGGGTTTAGGTAGATACAACACGTCTTAACACAAAATATCACAATAAAAAGTATGTAGGTAGTCGTATGTCACTATTGCAGTATCATATTTGTTTAGAGCACTCAATGTTGTCCTGCCAAAAATGTGCCATTTTACTAAACCAAAAATTCCATCGAAGCACAATCACAAACACAGGTTTTCAAGTTAAATATTGAAAAATGATTTCTATACAACGCCTCTTTTTGTAAAAGATTTTATTATATCTTAAGTTTTACGCGGTTATAAAAAGCGTTTCAGTTTTGTTAGATAAAAATTAAAGACCTTTTTTGGTTCATGGTGAATAAAGGAGTTATAATTTTTGAAATGTTTTGTACTTACTCATCAGAAAGTAAATTGAAAAAAAAACATCCATAATAATAATATTAATTGGATAATTTGTAGAGCGCCGTTTTTGTGAAAAATCACCTAAAGGGCGCTTATACACAAACAAAAAACGGTTACGTATCGCCGGGTTCCACAAACCGTACTAGGCATAACTAATTTTATAATTTCACGGAATGATAAACACAAACATAAGCCGTAAAAATGTAAACATGACTACAGCCTGAACGCTTAGCTAAAATTCAATGAAAAAAATAGAGCGCAAAGCCAGTAATGCCATCAATTACTGGAAAACGAAAATCGCATATTTTCGGGAGGAAAAGGTTCTGAAAACCATGTATTTTCAAATATGCGTACGGTTTGGAAAAGGTTAAGCCTTAAGCCCTTTAATGGATTTCAATACAAGTAGCGAACACAAAACCCACTGATGTGGGTAGGCATCAGCTAAAGATTTCGTAGGAATACCTTTACCTCCTTTGTTTTTTTTTTTCATAAATTTATCATACACATAATATATTATTTTGAAGTGGGTTTGGGCAGTATGAGTATGAAGTCAGTTTTCTATGGGTCGGTAAGTAATTGTAAGGGTCTCAAAGTAGCGCTAAACTAGTGCCAGCTGGTAAAGCTCGGACGGACGTCATCGACGTTCATCCTCTTCCTTCTCACGTGTCTTGTTTGAAAACGAGAAAGATACAAGATGCTAGAACGATGACGTTACGTACGATTCATATAATTAATGTGATTACACTACACAAATATTTCTGTGATAATTTTAAAAGACTCCAATTCTTGATGACTACTCGAGAATTTGCAAGATCCTTTTGCATTTTTTTCCTTTTACTTGTACGCGCTTAGTGTTTTCATTTTCCTTGCGCAGTGTCTGGTAAAATCTTTTTTAAATATCTACCAAAAATAATATTCCAGTCACGGATATCCTTGTGCATATCTTGCAGAGCATATAAAATACTACGTGTTATATTTGCATGAATGGATGCATCGGAGCGGTACCGTTTTTTTAAATGTGTAAAATAGCTTTTTTTTTATCTTAACATACCTATAGGATAGGTACTATCATAACCACGCCTTAATGAGAGACCACCACCCAGAAAATAAACATTTCTCTGGTCACATACACTTCCCTTGCTTATCTTATTCTTCTTCTTTCCATTTATTTTCGATTAGTAATGTATTATACCTCCAAGTTACATTGTCCCTCTGATTCCTCGCAGTGAGATTCTGATGTTGTAATCTTCTTTTCAAGGTGTAAAGCAAAGTCGCTCTCGCTGTCTATACGCTTAGATCTTTTAAACTACGCAACGGATTTTCATGCGGTTTTCACCAAAATATAGTGTGATTGATGATGAGTAATGTTTCGGTATATAATTTGTCAAGATTTTGTGTAAATTGGTTGAAATATGTAATATATAAAGAGGAAGCGGATGGCAAGCGGGCAGCGTGTAGCGCGCTGGAAAGCGGGCAGCGGGCAGCGGGCAGTGGGCTGGCAAGCGGGTAGCGGACTGTAGTGTGGATTTAATACGTGTGCAAATTAACAGAAGACGTTGGTTATAAAGGTTGGGTAATGGCGTTGTCAGTAGATGGCGTTGTGTTTCGTTAGCCACAGCAATGTGTGTCCGGGCCTGCTAGTATTGAATTCTTTAAGCAGAAATTCTGACCATAAAGTAATTGGTCAAAATGGAATTGTTTTGTATATTAATTTTAGTGCGGTGCAAGTCGGTAGTATGTATTTTTGTTTAAAATCAACTTCGCTATGTATTCAACACATAAATTGCACATATATTAAAAACTCACCATTATTTTTATTTGTTATATACGTATATACATATAAAACTGATTTTTTTCTCTTTATTGGATAATGCTATACTTTTTACTTACCAGCTTTATTTCTATGTACCATGTGTAAAAACTATTTATGTTTTATTTGTATTCTAAACCCAACTCTATGCACTAAAACATAAAAATGTAAATGTGTGTAAAAGCCCATAAGGGCGTTAATGATTAATAAATAAAATAAAATAAAAATAAAATAAAGCATAGCTAATGCTTATACAGTAGAATGTAAAATATGAAGCCGGCAATGACAATGGTGTACAAAAACAACAAGTTCCGTAAATAAGTTCTTAGTGTGTTTGAGAAAATAGCTGCTGAAGTACCAACCACTGTCATGAACTAATTTTAATATTCCTTTGAGATTCTGATATTTTTCCCAGGCCATGGCTCATTTACTATGCAAGCTGGCATCGTAAGAGAAACCCATTACTAGAATATAATAGGAAGTGGTTTGCGAGAGTTAAATTAACATAATTATTTGATAAAGCGCCCTTAAACTTCTTCACTACTTATGTTATGAGCACCTAATATATGCTTTTAACTCACATTATAATTATAACAATAAACCATGTATGTTACTAGCAGCCTTGCGCTAGAGGCGATTTTGTCATGGTTATCATAAAATTTAAGTTAAAAAATATTGAAATTACATAAAAGTTGTGGTATTCTAAAATGGGGATCTGCGACCTCAAATCACATAAAGCAATTATTTAAATCCCAAAAGGGTATTATAAAGCCCATCCTAAAAGCTCCTGTAAGGACGCCAACAAAAGGAATTTTTAAGTCTTTTCCACTCCCAAACTTTCAAAATATCCATGGTAAAAATGTTTTAATCAAACATTTTGAAATATTATTTTAAAAAACAAGGAAACCCACTTTCTCCGCGCAAGAGCTAACCAGATTGATAATGTTATCAAAATTCCCAAATTAAAATTTTTTTTTGGACAAGGCACTACAAATAATACCTCTCCACTAAGCTCTATAATTCACTTCCAACTACTCGTACTCGTATAATAGAGAAAATGGGTATGGGTACCGCTGCCTCGGGAACTATTTATCGGATAACCAACACCTCTGCCATACGTCACCCCCAAATAATTTCCTACTTAGCAGGGGTGCCCGGGTTCATGGAGTGGCGGCAAATGCGTCCACCCACCGGCTGGATGGCTGGCCGGATCGGGAAAGAATGGTTGAGGAAGGCCGTTTCACTTCTCCAGCCGTACTCTCTCGGAAAATTGACTTGCACCGCAGTGGGAGGGACAAAATTCATGCAAAATTTGGTCTACATATATGTCATAATTCAAACCACAAATAAATAAAACAGCACATCCGTACTAGATATTTTTTTTATATCCGTACTTGATCACAGTTTTTTAGTTCAATAATAAATTTATTGTCAATGCGGTACCTACGTACATTGTCTCCTAAAACATTAATTAAAATCATCTTTAATTTGCAGAACAATGATTGATCCTTAAAATAACAAATTTTCTATTAAAAATTTGCAATCGACATGGCAAAAATCTTAATTTCCGTAGATTCAAAACCATTTAGCAATGAGCCAGCCCTAATGTACGAGTATTTACCTACAAAAAGCACCCAACAGTAATTTAGTTGACAGATAAAATAATATACATTGTTTGAAAGAGGTACAACGAAATTCAAACAGATGTTAGTAGAGGGTTACGTCACATATAGTTCAGGCGGCTGACTTTGTAAACTGGATTCCCCACGTGTATTTAAAATAGGTTTTCGCTTAATTACGGTTTTTCAAATATTAAGTTTGTGTTCGGTTCGTTCTTGTTTCGTTATCTATGTTTACCAAATAATATTTATATTTCCATATCCATTTTAAATATTCCGTTTACATTATTACTAGCTAGCGTAGACCAGTGAAAAACCAGTTTTTGAAGTAAAACATCTTTACGCACGCTTGACTTGGGGAGTAAGCTGGTGAATGCGTGATGAGAGCGTTATGAAAAGTGTGATCGGGCGAGTCGAACGGTCGGACGAGGCGAACGAAAGTTGAGAGGGAGATTTAAGTTAGCAAAATTTTACTTCAGTCGCGTGGTATAAAGCACACTCGTTTTTTTTTAACAGCAGTCTGTTTTTTTTTATTTTCCCTGTATTGATTGGTGGTTTTCTTTGTTTCAGATGACATCTTTATAATTAAATTAAATTAAAGTTGTAATGAATACCGGTGGTATAAGATGAATATGCTGGAGATGGAAGGAGGAATGGAGGAGAAATTGGAAGGAGGGATGTTTGTGGAGGTTCAGCCGACTCCCAGAGCCTTCTTCTCCTCCACGCTGGCTGTGGCAGGAGACATCCTGGCCGCTAACTCCAGTTACCACAACCAGAGCTGGGCCAACGACCCCGGGGGCAGCAACGGGACTAACAATGTTATCAATCAGTATTATTTCTATGAGGTAAGAACAACAAATGCGATATGTACTCGTAGATATAAAAGTTATTTTAATTATTTTTCTCAGTTCAATTTTTCTATGTCTACGTAGCATATATTTTCATAGGTTTAAACTATCAGTTCTGTGATCAAGAGAACCTCGCATCAAAGTTAGCCACCTTAGTCAAAGTTAGATCTATTTAGTCTAAGTTAGCCATCTGGTCAAAGTTAGCCATATAGTCAAAGTTAGCCATCTAGTCAAAGTTAGCCATCTAGTCTAAGGTAGTCACCTATTAAAAGTTAGCCATCTAGTATAAGTTAGATATCTAGTCTATTTAGCTATATAGTCTAAGTTAGCCATCTACTCAAAGTTAGCCATATAGTCAAAGTTAGCCATGTAATCAAAGTTAGCCATCTAGTCAAAGTTAGCCATCTAGTCAAAGTTAGCCATCTATCAAAGTTAGCCATCCAGTTAAAGTTAGCCATCTAGTCAAAGTTAGGCATCTAGTCAAAGTTAGCCATATAGTAAGTAGTAAGTCAAAGAAAGCCTTGCTTGAATAATTAAGCGAATGCTGTAGATTTTCGAAACCGGAAACGGAGCATACGAACAAAATTACAGGTAGACAAAATGCGAAACGGTTGAGTGAAAATACGAATTATATGTAACAATTTTTTTTTCATATATAATATAATAGATATATTTTTGATAAAAATATGTTATATTTTTTACAGTATCTGTTACTTTCGCGTGTTTTTTGTTGATGTTGTTTTTAATTAAGTTATTTTAGTCCCATGCTCCGAAAAATACAATAATTTTAATTTGCACGCCCTGCCCACAATTTTTAGCAACAGTAGGTAAAGAAAAGCTTGAGAGGAAAATTATGTCAAATTCATCAAAAAGAAATAATTAACTGACTGCGCGAAAAATATTCAGCCTAGCGATTCCGTATTTTTTTGTGGGATAGTTATTGGATAACGGACGTTATCTTCTGTCAGATTTGTGTGATTTTTACATATTTACTGTCACATATTTTAGTTAAGATCGATTTAAACATGAATTCCTGCAAGTACGCACGATTATTTATTCATTTAATGTACGTTGTATATAGAAAAAGCAAATAACAGCCATAAAAATCCCACAAATCTGACAGGACATAACGTCCGTTATCCAATAACAATATCACAAAAATACGGAATCGCTAGGCAGATCCGTTAGAAAATATTTCAACGTAAGAACTCCATTTAGCCGGGAAATTGAGCAATGATTTACTTTGAATTCGCAAAGCTTACAAATATTTCCCAGTGAATGAATTTTCATAAAGTTACCCATTTGGTTTGCGTCTGTCGTCGTAACGCTAACAAACGCATCCTAAAATTCTCTCCAACAGAAACTGTGCCAAACGTTTCTTCTCGCCGAGAAATACTCTCGCCGTAAACCGCACGGCAGTAGTTTCCTAGAGACAATTTACTATGTGCACGGAGATCACAGCGCCGTTTTATAACACTATTAATAAATTACATTTTATAGGACATTCAGAGTGTATAATTTTTAAGGTTTCAATTAAAAAAGGCAATCCGATTCAAAAAAAATAAATTCGAAAATGTATTTACAGTTTTACTTTTAACATGACGTACACTATGTCGCTACATGAAGTATACTCTTTAGTTCGTGGTTGTTTCGGGTAAAAAGAGGACGATTAAAGGATCCCATCGTATTTATAAAAATGCTAACAAAAAGAACTAACGTAATGAAAACAAAAACACAAAACTCTTAAAGGGACATGACCGGTCATTTAGATATCGAGATTAAATCATTTAGATATATTTGCTCATTTAGATATCTTTTTACTATTTGATGAATAATTTCTAGAACAAATCGCAAGGGTTCAGCCAAGCGCCGAACCATTTTATGCGACATTATATATTTTATTCCATAGAGGGCTATATTAGCTAGTTATTGATTCAACAAAGAGGATTAAAACTACTGCATGTAATAATGGTTTTGACACAGCAGAAAATCAAATAAGATTTAGAAGTGAATATATCTCATCACACGCAGATAATAGAGATGCCAAGGCAAGGCAAGGACATGACTCAGGTAAGAAGTCGGAATAGAAAACTTGTATCGGAAGATGTTTTATTTTAATTTCAGCAAAGGTGGTATAACTGAATAAATAACACATGCAATATTTTTAGCGGTCCATACTCTAATGTAGGTACTAATGCAGGAAAATACTAAGGAATATTCCCATATTATATCTGTTAAAAGCATTGACTCATTTGAATCGATGTTTATAAGTAATTAGATGAAATAAACTACTCGCAAATGCTTTTTTAACTGATAATGAGCACTGGTTGAAATTAGGCAGTCTGAAGTTAGGTTTAGATTATTGCGTCTTTTGACCGTTCATTTTAATTAACGGTTAAAACCAATAGACTCCTAATGTTATGGAACGGCACCCATCTAAAGTTCAACTCTAGCCCCAATCTTCTTGTCCCACGATCTCTACTTCGTCGAGTGTAGTGAGTGTGACGTCACATCCATTCTGACAGTCCACCAAGTTTAGTATAATTTCAGTGTTTAATTTATTTTATCGCGGAACGTGCCGCTGGCAACTTCAAGCCAAATGTACGTTACTTAGCATTGAAAAAGAAGAAGAAAATGTGACCATAATTAATATAACTACGAAGGTACACCTTTGATGTAAACAGTCAGGTTTTTTTTATTATTTTTGTCTTAGATTATTATTTACACAGGCCGACATTTTTTAGTGATTTTTGTATTATATTATATTATATGTATTATATTAATTATACGGCCCTACCAAGAAACGTGTTTAAAATTTTACACAGCTGAAAAACAAACGTTTAGCGTAAATGGTTGTTTATCAGCTGTGTAACATTTAAAACACGTGTATTGGAAAAGCTTAATATTCAAGCTACTCTGTTGAGAGTCAAGTAGGTTTGGATACAGACTGGTAAATCATTTTAGAGAGACCCTTGTTTTTGTAGTTTGTGGGATTCATAAAAATAATTATTAACAATGATATTGTTTTTGTTTTGTTGCCCGAAGCTTTGCTTGAAGCTCACAAATTAAACAAAAAGCATGAGAAAGAACATTGTGGAATTGAATGGCGGATCTAAATTTAAACGGAATTTATTAGTCGCTATGCACCAAGTATCTTTGGGCGTATTCGGGGCAAAAGGGGACTGCGGACGGGTGTACCAAACTAGTACGTACCTACAGGTATATTCAAACATAATATCCTCTTTAAAATATTTTTCCTGAATATATACGTGTTAAAAAAACTGTGTTATTGATTCCTCCGGGCATATGTTGAGGTCAGCCATACCCAACGCAATCGTCAAAATTAGGTAATACCTATGCGATGTGATGACGAAATTATTTCGCAATTTTAATTTGAAACAAAACAGAAGCAACAATTATTATAAGCAATAATTATCAGCCTGAAACACTCATCCACATTGAAAAATCTTCCGAGAAAAGATACATGACGCCAACGGGACTTGAACCCGTGCCCTTCTGATTGCCGGTCAGCTGCTCTCCCAATTGAGCTATGGCGGCTTATCTTATAACTGCCAAATGATTCAATATATACTAGTGTTTCATTCAACAATTACTGCTTAGGCGTCATGTATCTTTTCTCGGAAGATTTTTCAATGTGGATGGGTGTTTCAGGCTGATAATTATTGCTTATAATAATTGTTACCCTTTGTGCTATGCATAAAAATCTTGTCTTAAACGTTAGTTCAACAAATAAAAATAATAAAACAGAAGCAGTTTGGAGTTATAAATGCAGTTTTGTCCTTAATTGGTTATAAAATCATTTAATCTTTGAGTAATACTTGTTCCTACTTTTATTTCAAAATAGTAAAAAGAAACTGCCAAACGATTTTTTTCAATCTCTTCTGAAAGTAAAACAGTTTTCCAAAGGGGCTAGAGCTTTGAGGGCGATGATTTGTAATCATGAAATGCAATGAAAAGAAAGACATATTTTTCTAGAGCTAGTTTGTTGCAATTCCCCGGGATAATCTCTTTGAATGGAACATAATCGCGAGTGCCAAAGTTAAACTTCATTGCAATAGTATTCAAGAAATTACCAATCAAGAACTTAGTACCTACAATAAGTTATTCACTTTTCAGTCTATCTTCAAAACTTTGTGTTATATTTATGAAATTTACGTAGGTTTCCTTATTTGTTATTAATTATTTATTTCAAATTAATAAAATACTTAGTTTTTACCACTTTTATTGCTTACAAAAACAAACATGTTTCGTGAGCAACGCTCATTTCTTCATGGTTTTATTGATACTTATTATAAATGTGTCAATTGAAAAAGAATAGACATAGACAATGGTATTAATGGAAATTTGAGAGTGGGTAGAGGAGAGAGGGGTAATGGTGGACAATTTACAAAGGAAAAATGTTTAATATTAGGTAATTTAAAAACAATTTTCGATTATCAATAATATTCAAATTCTCATTAACACTCTTTCGGATTTCTAAAATTTCTAGTTTATGCAACTGAATGCCATTGACATTATAATGTATTAATTCTATTCCACTATTGAAGTTAAAGGTGTGACTGGTTTCCACCAAATGGTTAGCAAACTCCGAGAAACTGTTATTGTAGTTTCTCGAAGTTTAACCTATATAAAAGAAACCATAATCGTTACACTTCAATTTATAGATTCCAGATTTTTTCATTTTTGAATATATATCTTTATTATTTACAATGTAATTTTTTTAGTTTGTTATTTGCATAAAATACAGGACGAATTTAAAATACAGAATAAAATATATGTATCAGTAAAACTTCGAAATAAGGATTAAAGAACATATGAAATCTTTAAACAATAACAGTGTCTCGGAGTTTGCCAAAACCCAAGCTGCAGGCCAGTCGTCGAGTTGTGACAGTATTTCTTTCGATATTCTTCGAGCTTAAAATATTCCATGAAAATGAAGTATCGTTGTGGCAAAGGTTCTAGGAAATTAAAATTTGGTCGTTCCGATGTCATCACACCCAGAAAAGGTTATGTGTCAGAGGTACATCTTTGTATGAAATTCAATGAACCTAGATTCATTTGATCACGTATCATGGATCCACGTTTTCCCATGTTCCCGGTGTATACATGAATAGCAGGCATGCGCGGTACCTACTACGTTATCACTTTATTTTACTTCATAGCGAATGCACGCACAAAATACCCGACATATTAAATAATTTGAATAAATCGCACTAAAAACATTATTTTTAAATTTCATGAAAAAGATTAGGTATCTTGTTGAAGGTAGGTAAGTACCTACCTCTAAATTTCGATTGATATTCTCGGTTTGGACACATTCAGGGAAACGACTTTCGAAAAGCATTTTCCCAATTTTCACATCAATCATTTTATTCGTTTGATTTATTTGACGTGGCAAAAGGAATTGTTGAAATTCAATCATCCAATCTTAGAGTTATCTGTTTAAAGCAGAACTTCCAGATGGAGCTCGGCTTTCTAGATGCATATTCTGACTTTAAATTAAGTCATTATTATTATCTTCCGTAAAAATATGGAATTCGGATATTTCGTTAAATTGTTTTAAGTTGTTTGAATTGTTTTAATTGTTTCAATTTGGGAGGCGGAAATGGGTACCGCCGCCCCGGAAACCTTCATTGGATAACCAACATCTCTGCCATAGGTCACCCCAAGTGGTTTGCTACATTTGGTGATTTAGCAGGGGTGCCCGGGTTCATGGGGTGAGGTTTGTCTAGTTCTTGGAGGCGGATGACCAGGACATACTGAACCCCAGATTCCTACCCAAACTTAAACCCTTTTCATTCCCAGAACTCTCCTCTCCTTCCTTTCCTTAAAAAAACCCTCCACACAGCATCCCTAAAGATGACATAGGCCCTGAGGGAAATTATTTTCCTCAGGGCCTCCTGTGTGGAGCTCATGTAAAAAAAAGCGCTGTTAAGTCATTCAGATGTTTGAACTCACTTCTGAACAATTGTTTACCATCTTCGATGTTTTATAAATATAATAAACACACATTTTTCAAAAAAATATATATTTTTAAATGCTCTTGGACCTAAGCATGTGATATTTTTCTGTTGAACTTCTAAAGTAGTTCAGTAAATAAATACCTTCATCCAATGTGCAGGGTTTTTTTTTTACATTGTTCAAGATGTTGTAAAAGTGGTTCAATTCCTCTCTCCCTTTTCACAACCTAGAAGTAAATACAGCGAAGATAGTAAGTAGCTAATGAGAATTTATCGGTTCTTAACTGTTACTTTATTTAAACGTTAAATTAATGACAATAACTGAATAAATTTTATTGGTTCAATAAATTATTTGTTGAAATGTATGCAACGCAACTACCGTCTTGTTCCGAGCTGTCACGAAGTGTAGTGAAATATGGCTCCACCTCAGTTTATTTACTTCAATCTATTTCAGCACGCTCGATTGGAGTGCTCGGTATCCTGAGAAGTAAGTATTATGCTTGGGGCCCGGAGATATGGACCAATTTAATTAAGTTATAAATCAAAACATATTTTCAGCTTTCTTCCGTGCAATGACAAACAGGGGTGCTCATTTATTCCGACACGACCGCCAGGATTTGTGGGGACGGACACGAATACGAACCACACTTATTGCAAATGGAATCCATTCGAATGAATCACTCCATTTGTTCATTCCATTGCTTGAATTCAAAAGAAGAATCTCGTGTAAAACGTTGCATCTGTAAATGAGTTTATTTCCACTGGTGCATTTTTAATGCATAATATATTATTTTCTTAATATTCACTAACCTGTGCTGCAAGGCGGTTTTTTCCATTTTATCCGCTCGCCGAAAATTGTATTATAAAAAGTCGCATCCTGTAAGGCTGAAAAAAAGCTCGACATGTACATTTATTACCTGCTCCATTCAAGCGAGATCCTTAAAATTATTTATCAAAAAGTTCGTAGTCATTTTTAAAAATTGTAATTAAATTTTAAATTTTTATTTTTAACTTAATCAGTAAGACCTCAAATTATAATATGTAATTAAATGAAGAGCGATGCTCAATCGACAATCTGAAAACAGAAAAAGATACGGTCACATCTGGGACTCGAACCCAGGACCTTCTTGCCGGGCCGCAATTCTACCAACTAATATTCATCCTAGACTTGCAGAAAAGTCAATAGACGTCGCATATTTAAAATAAAATCGGATAAAAATTTATCCAAGACACTATCTAGATAGCATTTAGTTCCGATTTGAATCTTACAATCATACATAAAGATAGCAGCCAATAAAAAAATATTTTTTTTTTTTTTTACATGAGCTCCACACAGGAGGCCCTGAGGAAAATAATTTTCCTCAGGGCCTATGTCATCTTTGGGGATGCTGTGTGGAGGGGTTTTGGGGGAAAGGAAGGATAGGAGAGTTCTGGGAAGGAAAAGGGTTTAAGGGGTGGGTAGGAATCTGGGGTTCAGTGTGTCCTGGTCATCCGCCTCCAATACCTAGACAAACCTCACCCCATGAACCCGGGCACCCCTGCTAAATCACCAAACGTAGCGAACCACTTGGGGTGACCTATGGCAGAGGTGTTGGTTATCCAATAAAGGTTCCCGGGGCGGCGGTACCCAATCCCGCCTCCCAAATGTGTTAAGAAAATGAAGATATTATTGGTAGTTCTTAATCAAATACAGTTACACAGAGAGACATATTAGCTCAGTTGGTAGGGTTGCCCCCCGGCAAGGCGACGGCTCTGGGTTCGAGTCCCAAATGTGACCTATCTTTTACTGATTTTCTGTTTTCAAATTTTCAATTAAATTATTTAAAACAGATGTTCCTAATTTCAAAATAAAATAGAAAACTGTATTTTAATTTAAAATGTAGATTTTTTTAATGTCGAATCTGTAGTAATTATCATAATGTTACCAAACCCCTTCGGTCTCGAGAACAATCATTTTATCGTTTTTGGAATTATGCCAGTACGAACAATGTATATTACCGAAAAGCTTTTTAAGTTTGTTGCGGGTTGTGATTTCTTACCGAGACACAGATTTCATAATATGTTTCTTCTCGGCAACATCATTATGAACCGAAGATAAAATATTGTTAACCGGAAATATAATGTTCACCGGAGAACATAATTTAATTGCAGGTGATTGGTTACACCTCGCGGCAAACTACACCCACAACACATCTCCGTGATAATGAATGAAATGGAGATATTCAATATGGCAGGTCCGTTACGGAGATGATTATTTATAGATGCAATATAAATACCATATTTATCATTGAAGCTGGCACAAAGAATTATTGTTCTTTCACTTAAACTTCACGTACTTGCTGACCAAAAAAAACTAAAAAATAAACAATTATAAAAATATGGGAGTTTGGCTTTTGTGGTCATTGTGACCATAGTCCAAGAATTTATTCTCGGTGGAAACCGCTAAAAGAAAATGGAAACCTTTAAACTATAGTTAAGTTACCTACGATTTCCCTGGACAGGCCGAGTAACTTATCCAGTACATCAATGCAATCGAATATTTCGTCCTACGTAAAACGTAGGCACAAATTTGTATTGTATGACTCTAAGTGAAAAATTAATGCAAATGTGATAAATGGTACTTAATTTTGCGTTTTTTTTCTTTTTAAAATAACGTACATACCTAGTTACCTTTATAACTGTTTACGTTAAAATTTTTATTTATAAAACAACTACGGGGTCCCGGCATGCGTTGCAATGTAACACAAGGAAAGATTTCTCCCTGCGTGTTCTTTACCATTCGCCCCAAAAGCCACAAAAGATTCATAACAATCGGATGAATAGTAAAGGAACAAATTTCATAATGCCAGAGTTCATTATTACACATAGAAACCATCCCGGCCATGCGCACATCAAATCCCCAAAGTTTCACCGCAATCGGATGAATTGTTTAGGAACGAATAAGGGACAAACGAGTTCCCGACATGCGTTGCAATGCCACTAAATAAATAAAATTATTTATTCCAGCGTGTCGATTCGTCCCGTTCCCATTCCGCCTCCCCTTCCCCTCCCATGTCCCCTTTCCCTCAGGCGTTCCCCCTCCACCCTATCCTGTCTCCCACTCCACTGTCTCGCGAACCCCCTTCCCGCATCCCCCTCCCCTCACCCGCTTTCCATACATTCATTCCGGTACATTTAGTTTTCGAACAGCTCGCATGCCACTTATTGTAATTTTTTAAACAAATTTCATAAAGCCAGAGCTAATCAGTATATATATAGAAACCTTCGCGGGTGTGCCACAAAAACTCACGAAAGATTCATCGCAATCGGATGAATGATATAGGAAATAATTTAATTAACCAAGTTAAAATACCTTTGATTCTTGATTAGATTCAAAGTATTCGATTTGGGTGAATATTATAATATGTGAGTACTTCAAATAAATTCATTAATTTAAATGGTTGTTAAAAATTAAATTTCGATTAAAAACAATCGAGGGGTTACAAAAAGTCATTCTCAAAGTGTGATGTGGTTGAAAGTTTCGTAAGGGTTTTTGTAATGGTTTAAAAGGTGTATTGTCATGTGGTTGTAATAATCCAGAAACTTTCGCGAAGGTGGAAAGAAGATATTTTTAAAGTTTTAAACATTTCCTAAGCTTAATACAGCAATACATAAAGGACAAACAAACAAGCGAACATCCAATAATTTATATACATTTATATATATATATATATATACAGAATTTAATTTTCATTCTCTCAGATAGATACAGAATATTTATTTTCATTCTCTCTTTTTTTGTCGAGTAGAACAGTTTATTTACAAATAATTCTATTTTTAACAACATTCGTAGTTCTGGGAAGGAAAAAGATACGAGGGGTGTGTAATGGGTCGATATCGGGGGGTCATTGTATCCATGAGTGACGTACGTATGAATCCATCCCACCCACTGTGGTGCAAGGCGATGGGTCGAGAGAGTCTTGCTGAGAGTCTAGGTTAGGTCTCCCTCAACCAGTCTCTCCCGATCCGACCCGCCACGCAGTAGGTGTGTAAACGCATTCACCGCCAAGACCTAGACAATAGGCCACTTGCATGGATTTCATAAAGACTTGGAAAAAATCATGTGGATAGATCTTTTTACTAAGATTACCAAAATGTTAGTAAATTTTTTTAGAAATGTACAGTTTTTTTTTTTTAAATAAATAAATCCATTATTTGGGCTCGTGACGTCACTACATGAAAAATAAAGTCGGGAGTCTCCGAAAATGTTCCTATTATTTTTGTAAATTTAATAATATTAATGTAAGTAAATTTAATAATATTCCTGAAAAGCCACCAACATGTGCTACCTGCAAGTTCTTCAGAAAACCGTCCACACACAACACTGGCTCCCCTGACTGTCCTGCCCGCCAAGCCGCTGAGAGACGCGAATTATCTCGAGTCAATTTTTTAGGCTGAATCAGAATCGACACCTTATTAATACTAACTTTTCCACCTATTATCAAAATATTCGTGGTCTCAATACTAAGCTAAACTCCTTTAGATGCTCCATAAATTTATGCCCTTATGATTTTTTTATGTTTTACTGAAACATGGCTATCAGACAATATTGCTTCAACAGAACTTGGACTCCATGACTACATTATTTTTCGCTGTGACCGCTCTTCCTCTTCTTACAAGTGTAGAGGAGGTGGGGTAATGATATGTATTAAAAAAAAATACTCTTGCCACATTCTTGAATCGTCTAATAATGTATCTGAACAATTATTTATTTGTGTTCTACTTGGTTCCAAGAAACTTGTCATTGGTTGTGTATACATTCCCCCCTCCTCTTCAATAGAAATCTATAAGTCACATACTGAAGCAGTTGAGCGTGTTTCCATAAAGGCCGATTCCTTACTTATTTGTGGTGATTATAATCTTCCTAAAATAGTGTGGCTTAATGATAGTCATGGTGTGAAAACTCCTAATAATGTTTCCCTTCATGCTTCCATAATAGTAAATTTCTTTGCCTTCCTGAATATGAACCAATTAAACTCGATCAATAACTGTGGAGGTTACTGTCTTGATCTAATATTTACCAATATGCCTAGCGTTTGTGTATGTGAAGCTACTGACTCAATATTACCAATAGATAAATATCATCCACCACTCGATATTAACTTCACTAATCCTTTCAAAAGTGACACTCTGAAATCAGCAGTTACATTCCACTACAAATTTAACAAAGGTGATTATACTGGCATGAATAGGTACCTTGCCCAATATGACTGGGCAGGTATGTTATCAAACAACAATATTAACGATGCTGTATTTAAATTCAACGAATGTATAACTCATGCTATAGATTTGTTCGTTCCAAGGGGAACTTTTTCCCAGCCTAAATTTCCTATTTGGTTCAGTATGAAACTAAAGCATTTGATTATGGAAAAAAAGAAAACACACAAGTTATTCAAATTAACGAACAACTTAGCGCTTTATCAAAAATTTTCTCAGTTAAGAGAATTATCCAAAATTGAATCTAACTTGTGTTATAAATCTTATATTGAACTCACTGAGACAAAATTAAATCTTAACCCTAAACAATTTTGGAAATTTATTAAACAAAAACGTATTGATAACGATCTCCCTTCAAGTTTATTTTTTAATGATACTCACGCCACCAACGATTTCGATATTGCCAACCTTTTTGCTGAACATTTCTCCTCTGTCTATACTGATAACATATGCACCATCCCTCCACTTAAATATGCTAATACTATTGACCTTAATAATTGCGAAATCACACTTGTAGATGTTTTCAATTACTTAAAAAATCTTCCCAGCAAAACAAGCACTGGTCCTGATGGTATACCTGAAATATTATTGAAAGAATGTAAATCTGTTGTATCTAAGCCAATTTGTTTATTATATAACTTATCATCATCTGCCACTTTTCCGGATTCCTGGAAGGTTTCCTATATACGACCTATTTTTAAATCGGGTTATAGGTCGAACGTAGAAAACTATAGACCTATATCGATGTTATCTCATATTCCTAAAATCTTTGAATCTATAATCACAAAAAAAATAACACCTATTTTCAAAAATGTGCTGATTGAGGAACAGCATGGCTTTAGATCTGCTAAATCTATTACTACAAACTTACTCTCCTTCACCAACACCGTAGTCAATGGCCTAGAAAATAAATCACAAGTAGATGTTCTATATACCGACTTTTCTAAAGCTTTTGACAAAGTAAAACACGCTATCCTCATGGCCAAGCTATATGCTATAGGTATACGAAACCCATTGCTATCTTTCTTTAATTCTTATTTAAACAATAGAAAACAAAGAGTTAAAATAAATAACATTGAGTCTATTATTATTGAAGTAACATCCGGCGTACCGCAAGGAGCACATTTAGCCCCGCTTCTCTTCAACTTGTTTATAAATGACATTATTCGTATTTTCTCTCACACACGCTTTTGGCTTTTTGTTGATGACAATAAGATCCTAAAAATAATCAAAAACTACCATGACTGCCTTCTTTTCCAATCAGATATTGACTCTTTCAATGACTGGTGTAAAATTAATTGCTTGGAACTAAATGTCGATAAGTGCAAAATTATGTCCTTCTACAGATCTAAAAATCCGATTGTTTTCGAATACAAATTAAATAATAATTGCCTAACAACTGTTCAATCTATTAAAGATCTTGGTGTCTCTCTTGATAGCAAGCTTTCTTTCCGGGAACATATAAATACGATTGTTAATAAATCTCTCAAACTACTTGGTTTTATCACTAGAACCACTTCTGACTTCAAAAACATAAATACCCTAAGAACTCTTTACTGCTCCTTGGTTCGCCCCCATCTTGAATATGCTTGTATTATATGGTCTCCTTTTTATGCTGTCCATATTCGTCATATTGAATCCGTTCAACATCGGTTCCTAAAGGGAATTGCTTGGAGGCTAGGATTAGAGCGAGGCAATTACTCGTATGCTGAAATTGAACAAACTCTAAACCTTTCTCCTTTAGAAGACCGTCGGATAAAATTTGATCTCATTTGTTTCTTCAAAATTATTAACTGTTTAATAGACTCGCCTACATTACTACAACTCATCACATTTAATATACCTTCTCGTAGACTCAGAAATAAAGACCTGCTTTTCCTCAATCAGCACTCGACTAACTATGGTTATAACTCACCACTGTCCAGAATGTGTAGACTGGTCAACTCACGTCAAGACCTTGATTTTTTTGGTATTAGCTTAAATGATTTCTGTCGCTCTTTAAACAAATGAAGATATGTAATATTCACCCTAATTTTTGCAAGGTCTTGACGTGACTTGACACTTATTTTTCTTCTATTTTCACTGTTTGTCTTTGCTTTCATGTACCATCCGAATCCTTACATTGTTCATTTCTATACTTCGTGATACTTTGTTTTAAATTGGACGTAAGTCCGTAAATAAATAAATAAATAAATAAGTAAAATTCCACACTGATTTTTTTTATATGGCATCACTTTGAATTCAGGTGAATTTTTGAATTCGTTCACTAGATTTATTGTTTGTTCTCTGCGAACTTATTATTTGGTTTGACTTTTTGACAGATGTTGTGAAGAGAACCCCATGCATTTTAGATTTCGGTACGTGTTTTAGAGGTATAATGGTTAAGGTCCTGATTTTAACAAAATCAAATTTTATAATATTCTTATTATTATTATAATTTACAAGTACAAGTATATTACATTGGATTTAGTAATATAGACGTTGTACATTATAATGATTTATGATCAATTAGATGGATCAAGGAAAAAAATGTTTATGAGATGTAATACTTTTGGAATGCCTCGTTATTATCTTGTGCCATTCGTGTGGAAAACGTTTTTTTTTTTTTAATGATTTTCGGCTATGTGACTATCGTTTTTTCACACCTATAAAATTATGTTCCGTCTTTCCGGTTTATAAAAAATGATCTGATTTTTCGGATTGAAATTTTCAAAAAATCCCCAGGGTTTCAAAAACACGATTAAAAAAAAATACAGAATGTCTTAGAATTGCCTAAATCGGATTTTTTTTTTAAATGTGATGCAAGTGGCCTATTCTCAACTCCATGACCCTAAGCACCTCTGCTAAGTCACCAAACGAACCACTTGGGTGACCTATGTCAAATTGTTGATTATCCAACAAATGGTTTCAAATTGCTTAACTACTGGAACGCTTTTTGCCACAATATGGCACTATTTAAAATACCTCGAATTGCTTTGCTGCCAATTTTGGCAAATTTTCCCTTATTTGTAAGTAATTAAGTAGAAGTTTACAATTCTATAATATTTTTTTTATAAATCCTACGAATATGTGATAATCGACAAAAGATAGGTGAATTCATTGGTTATATAGAACTATAATCAGTTTGTACAACTTCATATTAAAATTCGGAGGTATAGTTTTTTAATGTGAGCGGAAAATATTCAAAATAATTACCAAAAAAATCTCGAGCAATCGAAGAAAAAAGTTTTAAATTGCACTGTCGTTCCAGTGGTTAAATTTCAGACGAAGAACTGTATTTCACCATCATTAAAAAATTCAAATTAATGGGATAGCCATATTATTCAAAGTCATGCAAGTGTAAGAGAGACAGAGTGCATTTTAAATGGACTGGAACCAAAAGGTCCTAAGCCAGCGGTGATATTGTTTCAATTCAAACTCTTCACGGAAGCCTTTTCTATTATGTATTATCTTCGGAGGAAATAGTTAACACATTGTTCCTCCAAGGTACTATCAATAAGTGTGGTAGTACGATGAACACTTTAAAGTAAAATCTGAAAAGCTCTTCTGAATACACTTAGGGATATAATGTATGAATAGTTGAGAGTGTTTGCGTCAGAAAATGCTATCTACAAATTCAATCACAATCACGTGTCCAACGTTCAACTACCGCAGTAGTTTTCCAGTGGCAATTGCAATGGTGCAAAAGTCAACGGATATCTGCAAACAGTCGCAACTAAATTATCAGGGGACAGTATTTATATGTGTACATATATATACTTGTTTGTCGTATAACATTCAAATTTAAGTTATTCTTCACATCATTTGTAAGGTCAAGATGAATTAAATATTATTATATTATTAATTGTGGTTATTCAGATGAGTAAAGTTAAATGTAGTTATTTATTTTTATCGTTTTGTTCGGGTATTCTTCATATTTAAAATATTTTATTTAAAACTGTCAAATAACTGGGAAAATGTCGGGAGTCGTAAATATATATATTTTTAATTATACCTGGTGACTTACCAGGGGTTCCTGAGTTCATTGGATGAGGTTTGTCCGGGTCTTGGCGGCGGATGCGTCTGGTCACTTCACCGCAGTTGGAGGGATGGATTTATGCGTTAGTTACTTCTGGACACACTGTTCCTCAGATTCCTACCCATTCCTCATACCTTTTCCCTTTTCGAGGTTTGTCCGGGTCTTGACGGCGGATGCGTCCGGTCACTGCAGTTGGAGGGATAATCCCGTTAGTTACTCCTGGACGCACTGTTCCCCAGATTCCCAATCATTCCACATATCTTTTCCCTTGCAAGAACTTCCTCTACTTTCTTTCCTTAAAAAGACCCTCCACAAAGCATTCCCTAAGATGACATAGGTCCGGGGACCTAGAAAAGGGGACAACGCTAAAGATATAAATTGTATTTATCCACATGTCAGGCAATTATATTATGGGTACGATGTGAAGAGTGAGATAAGTTTTGCTCTAATATTAATGTTTCCAATCATTTAAAACTAAACTCAAGGGTAACGAAATCATCCCACACATGGGAGTAAAGTCGATCACTTTAATATTTGACATTTCAGCAATAACAGTGAGAAAAAAATGTTGGTACCTAAATAGAAAGTTAAAAGTAACATTTTTACTGATTGTAAACGATTCGTTAATATATTTGATAAATATGTGAATATGTTGGTTTTTGCAACTGATCTAAAAATATTAAAAATAATTGTATTTGTCTACAAAACAACTTACACAGATTAATTAACCGGTGTTCTCTCAACAAACTTTATCTGAATATAAGTAAATGTCATTCAGTAAGATTTAATAGAAACAGTCAACCAACTAATTATCCGTATGAACTTAACAAATCTACCGTTACCTCTGTCGAAGAAATTAATGACCTGGGCATAACTTTTGACTCAAAACTAAACTTTTTATCCCATATAAAGGAATGAAAATGCTTAGCTTCGTTCTTCGAAATTTCGGAGGTTTTAGGAATATTTTTACTTAAAAAAAATTGTATACATCCTTAATACGCAGTCAAGTCGAATATAACTCCTCGATCTGGGGTCCTAGCATGGTCGGTCGATATAGGTTTTATCTAAAATGTCGGTAACTTGACATCGCTCCCGAGCACGACTGCAGGCCGCTAACGAACAAACAATAGTTCACATCGACTAAGGGTTCCTAATTTATTTGACGTAAACTGTTATTTCTTCGTTAGCGTCCTGCAGTCGTGCTCGGGAGCGATTTCAAGTTACCGACATTTTCGATAAAACCTATATCGATCGACCATGCTAGGGGGCCTGGTATCACCATTTTAAAATACATTCAGATTCAATCGAAAAAATTCAACACAAATTCCTAAATTTTGCACTCGGTATTCCCATTGAAAACATAAACTGTAATTACTTGATTTTTTTATGGTATTTCTCTTCTATAGAAGCAGACGCTTGTGATTAGAAAAGGGACGATTATGGGATTATAAAATATTTAAAATATATTAACAAAATATATTTTGAATCTTATAATTTACTTGTGGTAGATTCTTGATAAATATCAAATTTACAAGTTATATAAGTTATGATGATAAATTTTATCAATTTGGTATTTTACTTTAAATTGCTCTTTGATTGCTTTAAGTAGGCATTTATCGTCTTCGATTTTTCTTATTTTTTCAGGTAGGCTATTAAAGTATTTTTTTCCTAGATATGTATAATGATGTTGTGCAAATGAGGTGTTGCATTTTTGTGTTGGAAATATATGTTTTTGACGAGTACGACTTTCAGTTAAAAATCTACGATTTTGTTTTTCTTTTATTATTTGGATTATGATATATTTTTTCGAACCAGATCATTAAATTTTAATACTTTAAATTCTTCAAAAATAAGGTTCACTAGAAAAAAAAAAATTTTATTGATGAAAGAGTTAAATTTATTAAAACTCTCAGATCGACTTAATATTTATGATCAAAATTGTAAATGGTAGAGTAGACAGTCCTGATTTAATTAACCTCGTCGAATTTCGTATACCCACAAGAGCAACTCTCTCCAAAATTCTGTTTGAATGCAACAACAACAGGACTGAGTATACGAAACACTCGCTTTTACCTAGGTTACATGAAGTTAGTAACAGATTTGCATCATGGCGGATCTATTTAACTGCACAGAAGGTAGCTACAAAAAGGCTTTACTATCAAATACTTTCAATCAATATTAATTTTATTTATACTACAGAATTTTTTTATGTAATTGTATCTCTTTGTGTCATTTCTCAACCAAATGCCACAATTAATTATTATATTTTTTTTTAATATTTCTTATTTAACTATGATTTTGTGACATGTAATCTGTGTTTATGGTATATTTATACCGTTTATATTAAATGAATATTATGACCAAATTTTTAAATCTTTTATGGCACTGTATTTTATAAGGTAAACGAACAAACACGATATTTTTATCACATCACCCCGGGTTACGTATTGCATCAAAAAAGTGCAGTTTCCCTGAAGAATATAAATCATTTTTATAAAAATAAAGAAAAAACAGAGAATTTAAGTAATCAATATACGCGGTGCTTGGATGCTGGTAGTGAAAATGCGTCGATAGACCGCTGGTTTACACCAAAAGTGTGGAAACGCAATCATAGTTCGAGCACTTAAAATGATAATTCAAGTTTTTGCGCAGCATATTAATATACAGATTATAATATCACGTAAATTATTAGATACCTACGTAGAATTACCGAGAATCATTGCTACAGCGCGGTAGAGATAATTTTAATTAAATTAAAATCGTCACGATTGCGACTGTTTCAACATAAACACCCCTTCACGCCTTTCGCTCATACGCCTCACTTATATTTGTTCAACATGTAACGTGTGTTATTAGTAACATAATTACGGTACGATTATAATTACTTCGTATCTAAAATACCTTGAGACCCAATACTCTTCACGTGTACTTGACGTATATATTTTGTCCAATTAGTGGAAAGATTGATTGACGATCCTTTTGACAGGAACGAAAACTATCTACAATAGTAAGTACCTAAGGTAGTCTTTCTCAAAGTAGGCGATAACGCCCTTTCGTGGGCACTGGAGGCTCTCAGGGGCAGTAGAAGGCCCAAAGAAAATTAGGGGGCGTTAAGGAAATCTAAAGGGGCAACGTCAGACAAATTCTATTTATAAAAATCTGACGGAATCTAGACACGTCAACACATTTTGGCTGCAGAAACGAAACTCTCAACTGTATCCTGAGTTATGGTCGGTTGTTCAACAATTTCTGATAGCATTCCCATCGTCTTATTTGTGTGAGTGTGGATTTAGTGCTGTAGCAACGTTGCTAACTAAAAAGAGAAACCGGCTGCAAGTTACTGAACGGGTTGTTACTTACGGTTGTTTTTAAGTGAATTTGAACCTCATATTAACAAACTAGTCGAAATGCGTCAGATTCATCTTTCACATTAGAAGTTTAAAATTCAAAGTCTTCTTTAAATAATGTAAATATCATTAAAAGTATGAACTTTATTTCCTATTATTGAAACATTATTTGGTCTCAAAAATAGGATATTTATTTATTTTATTTATTTAAGTTTTTATTCCAGCTGGACTGGGAGGGTACTGCAATCCCAGTCTGCCATATTACATAGACAACTATTAACTATAAAAGAAAAAAAATGTTTACAAATTAGGTAGGTACCTAATTAAAACTTAAAATGAAAACAAAATTCATCACACAAATGACAAAAAATAAGCATAAAATTAAAATAAATAATAACTGTTTTTAAGAAATGCAGCAGATGGTTATATAAAAATGTAAATTGAACAATATGAGGGGCACTAGATTTTTTTTAAATCTCAAAGTGGGCGATGGTTGAAATAAGTTTGAGAACCTGTGACCTAAGGTTTGATTCTCTATAGTAACTCAATTTATTTTACCATTTATAAAAGAGCAAACCCTTACATTTCTTGTCAATTGCGTATCGATCGGAAACTACTGAATCAATACAATTATGTACTATCTTGGAAAATGACAACATTATGACTCTTTAATTGGGGATCAAATCTATTTGAAGTAATAAAATGGCGGCACCGCAATTCATTCATAGTCAATATCATTTATCATATCTGTCAAGAAAATAAATCATAAAATAGACTTGAACGGTGCATGCGAACGGACGGAAAATAAAAGCTTACAAGTTCAAAGTAAATACCAATTAAGAGGCATTGGATTCTGGCGGAATCGTTCAATCAAGCGGACGAGGGAAACTTACACAACTACTACTGCTTATGCTGACTGCTTGGAGCTTGATGCTACTGGCGGCTTACATAAATCACTTTTTAAATGTGAATTTAATTATGTATTAGCAAGTGCAGTAGAAATGTTAAGTTGGTACATAAACTAACTGGAAAAGAGTTGGGATCGTAACATCATTTCGGCCAGTCCTTTCAATAAATAAACATTCAAATAACAAAACTATTATGATTTCATATTATTGTAGAAAGAAATCACTTTATGGTTTGACATACATCCTACTAATATTATAAAGGTGAAAATGTGTATGGATGTATGTTTGTTACTGTTTCACGCAAAAACTTCTGAATACATTTAAAAAATTCTTTCACTAATAGAAAGCTACATCATTTGCGCGATCTATAGGCTATATATATATTGGTAAGCTCTGGCGTCATGAATAATCTCTGGCGTTATGAAATTATTTTTCATACGTTTTCTGTCGTTAACAAAATCGATTAATTGCAAAGGCCAATTGTCGCCTTGGAAACGATGTTTTTTTTTTAAATTAGGTTACTATGGACATCCCTTTGATGTTAAAATTCAAATACGTATAAAATACTAATTCCTACTTTAATGAATGGATTTTAATGAAACTTTACAATAATATAAACATATAAGGCTATAGCACATAGCTCTGGCATTACGAAATTTGTACGAAAAAATTGCAATAGGTGGCACGATTAGTAAGATATCTATAATCCTTTAATCGATACAAATTATTAGGGAAGTAGGTACTTCGCTAATTTAAATATTTTCTAAAATAGAATTTTTATTTAAGAATCTTTGTTTTGCAAAATGTCATTCTCAAATTTTGACATCACGGAACAATTATTTTTTTAATTGGATAGACAGGTATCGCATTTTTTAAGTATAAAACTGCCGTACTGGATTTTTTGGTAGAATATAAAAAGAAGAATAATAATTCGTACTTAATAACTATCTCTAAAAATGAATCACCGAAATATACGTATGTATGCGAAATGTATAAACCCGACGACTGAACCAAATTGGATAATTCATTTTTTTGTTCGTTTTTTTGTATAAAACTACCGTTGAATTCTGGCATTATGAAATTTGTATAAGAAATTATAATAGGTGGCATGCGAGCAGTTAGAAAACTGAATGTATCGGGAATGAATGTGTGGAATGCGAGAGGTGAGTGGGGGGAGTGGGGAGGATGTGTTGGGAGGGTGTTGGTGGAGGGGGGAAGGGGAGGGGGAGGAGGGTGGGGGGAGGAGGTTAGGGGGGGAGTGGTGGGAGGGAAGGAAGGGTAAAGGGGAAGGATGGAGGAGGTTGTGGGGAGGGGTAGCGGGTGGGGGAATGAGGTTGATGGGGGGGAGTGGTGTGGGGAAAGGGAATGTGGAGGGGTAGGGGGTGAGGGGAGTGGTGGGTGGAGGGAGAGGGGAAGGAGTTGATGAGGGGAGTGGAGTGGAGAGAGGGAAGGTGTAGGAGGCGGAGTAGGGTGGAAGAGGGGGGAGGGAAGGAAGGAAAGGGGGAGGGGTGGAGGAAGGGGTGGGTGGAGGGTGAGGGGGGGGGGGGGGGGTTGATGGGGGAGTGGAGTGGGGGGAGGGGGATTGATGGGGGAGTGGAGTGGGGAGAGGGAAGGTGGAGGAGGCTGAGTGGAAATCCCCTAATACCATGCGAGCGAAGCCGCGGGAAAAAGCTAGTATTTAATAAAAATACAACACTTTTTTGTGATAAATCACGAATTTTAATTAATTTATTTACCGATTGATTTCGCTTTTGATCCAGGTCATCATGGTACAAATTAATACTAAACAAGAAATAAATAGTGCGCTTATATGTATATAAATACAAAATTTCCCACTCCATGCTTTGTCTCTGTCGATATATTATTATAATCCATTATTAGTCTGCATAATTGTGTCGGTTTTTCCCATTTCCTTTGTACTGATGTAATTCACCTCAAATGTACCTATGTCACTGCTTATCATGCTTTTATATTGATGTCTCTCTCTGTATTTATATGTAAGCACACACCATGTATTTGCTGATGATGATTGAGTAAAGCGAAACCAGTCGGTAAATAAATTAATTAAGACTCGTGGTTTTACATACAATAAATGTTTTATTTTTAAAATGATTTTTTTTGGGTAATATGCCGTGTTGCGCTCCCTCCTTCTTTAGCCAACATTTTGGACAGCGTTACAGTGTCCATCATCAGGACAGATATGTCCTGTATATCACACACCATTACACATCAGACAAAATTAATCACGATTATTCAAAACTATTCTTGTCTTATTTTTTTTTTCTTTCATAGGTTTCTTGAAAGTAAGTTCAATCATTATGTTTTTTTTTTGTTTTACTACCATACATACTAGGCTAATGCCCGAGGTAAGGTAGTATTACATAAATTATGACATATATTAATGTAAAACCACAACGAAATAAATAATTGAAAAATAAGGATACAATTATTTTAATCTACAATAAAATATAATAATATACCTAGGTACCCCAAAATACTACATAATAAATCGCTTGGTAACTAAGCCCATCGATTTACACAAACACCCCGTCGGGGAATGAATGGAGCGGGCATTCGTTGACCACATGTTCGGTGGTCTGCACCGCACCGCATTCACACATCGCCGACTCTTTAAGGCCCCATCTATGCATAATATGAGCACAACGGCTATGGGAGTACCTTATCCTATTGATGGCAGTCCAGAGTTTGCGAGGCAATCAGAATCCAGGCTGTCTCTCAGTGGAGTCTTGAACGAGATGGGCGTTTTTGACGTTGGCCGATTGCCACTCAAGCTTCCACCTATCTTCTGGGGTGAGAGGCGAGTAGTGAGTTAGTGAGTACTATGAGTGAGGCGGCAACCAAATATTAAGAGGGCCTCCGACTACAAATAATTATGCCGCTACGTAAGGGGCCGAAGATCAAAAAGTCTCCCGGCCAAGAGGAAACATTAAATAATAATGAAGAATTAATCATTTTCCCAAGTTTCAAGAAACATTACTAGCGGTAGATCGGTTAGTGGTTACGCGCAGTGGCGTCGCGCGCGGGGGGGGGGGGGCGCCCGGGCGGCACTTTCAAGGGGGGGGCAATTTTCACAATAAATAATATCTTGTAAAAGTTTTAACCATTTCATTTAATATTTTTGTCGCACCTACCATTCGGACCAATTGAAATGAGCATATAATTTTTCATTACTTATCTGTCACGGAACCGGGTAACCCTTTTTCTTTAAATGAATGTATAATAATGTCATCTTGATCACTGTATCGTCTGCCAACACCGTCTGTAGTGAATTGCAAGAATTCCCTGAATTTTGTTTTGCGCTTGGATTGTTTACGACTAATTTTCAATGAGAATATTTTGTTTACATTTTTTTTATTTATGTAATCGTATGTTTGATTCTGATTCGTTGTTCAAGCTTTAATTTATTAATAAAGAAGAAAGTGAGTTATTTTTTTTAAATGTATCATAATTATTAAAAAAATGTTGTAAGATACTTTTATTCATGAATCCAAATCTTTTTTCATTATTTATTATAAATGTCAATAATTATATTTAAGCCGCAAATTTCGTAATTCGTAGGAAAACCGTACGCATATTATGAGTGTAATACTACTTAAAGCTGGGGACTCGCAAACAGTTTCATTTTTAATTAAAACCAGAATTGTGTTCAGAATCTAACAATTGAATTTCAGTTGTGTATTCATTTGCTGATACATTTCGAAGGAGACCATTCTTTTATTATGTGTTGCCATAATCAAAGAGAAACCATTTTCATTTTCTGAGTGTACTTTTAATTCACCGCATACAGATTTAGTTTAAACTAGTTTTGTGTTCAGAATACAACAATAAATTAAATAACAAGTTGCAGATTCATCGTGCACCAAGTGAAGGTTAACATTTGAGTTGCATACCAAATGCTGAAAAATTGCGATGATCATGATTTTTATTGGAAGAATACTCGTCGAATGTGATTAAACCACCTGATATTCTTTGAAGTAAAAAGTATAAATGAAATTTTGGTCTCCGATAACATTTTTGATGTTTTTTTTTCTACTTAGAACATAAAAAAATCAGTAGGTATTATTTATCATTATATAATCAGGGGTGAGGGATTCGGCAGTTACTCGGCAGAGTGACCAGTGACGACATGTGAAAGGTTTTTTTGGTCTGGTTTCGAAGAAAAAATACCTAATTGCAAATAAATACATATAAAAATGTCACCGGAGACCAAAATTTCAGTCACTTTTTTCGTCCAAATAATGTCAAGAATCACTGGTAATAGTATATAATAGCGTTGAAGTAATGGACATACTTACATACCTAAATAGCGACTTTTCCAAGAAAAGAATTACCTACTAACACGACACTTCTGACTGTAAAATGGAGAATATTTTTCAACCTTTCTTGAATGATTACAAGATTGTAACTGTACTAACTGCTTATTAGGTACCTATACGTAAAATTATATTTCAGAAGAAACGAACAGGCATTTTTTAGCTAAGATTTATTTTATTTTGATATCGTTTTATCGATTTAAAAAAATAATGATTTAAATAACATATCGTGATTAATTTTAGATATCATGAAATTCATTAAAATGTTAATCATTTAAAAATTAAAAACCTTAACCTGTAAAAAAGTGTCACAAATACATGGAGAATATTACGTTCCAAGGTGTTATAAAATACAGTTTTTTTTTAAATATTGAAACAAACATTTTTTTTTTCTGCAAAATCTATCAAAAATAAATAAATCGAAACTAATAAAACTAATAATCGTGACTAGTTATTATAGTAACATCGTTTAATGTTTAATTTATTGGAAGTAAGTATAATTTACCTATAATATTGATCAAGATAGCCATAATATTTCAATGTTTTTTGATAATCTGCAATATCTTGTTATTAATCCAGTTTTTTTTATTATAAACAAATTTTAGTTAAAAATATAGCTATTTGAAGGGACTAACTAACTAACTAACTAACCATCACGCCGTTTCCCCGCAGGGGTAGGCAGAGAGGACGGACCGCCAAACAACTCGGTCTTGGCACACACTCTTTGCCTCACTCACATTCATACATCGTCTCATACATACTCTTCTATTATTCTGACTTTTGACATGGCCCGTCTCAAGTATCTGATTTACTTGATCGTGCCATGTCTTCCTCGGGCGTCCCCGACTCCTTCTACCATTCACATTTGCATCATATATTCTTTTAACACTACTTTCTTCGTTCATTCGCTCTACGTGCCCAAACCATCTGAGGGTCCCTTTCTTAATTTTGCTCATTATACTTACATCAGTCTTACATTCTTTGCGGATATCCACATTTCTAACACGATCATACATGGTTTTACCACACATACGTCTCAGGGATCTCATTTCAACAGCATTCAGTTTACTTTCATCCTTCCTCTGCCAGTTCCATGCCTCACTGCCATACATCAGGGTAGGTACCAGGACTCCATTGTGGACTGCTAGTTTCGCTTTTATTGAAAGTTTTTTATTAGCTCCAACGGCATTCAGTCCTCCATTAATGGAGTTACCGGCATTTACCCTCCTTTCAATATCTCTATCAGCCTTCCCATCTCTCGTAAACATACTACCCAGATAAACAAACTCATCCACCTGCTCCAAGTATTCATCATTCACTACTATATCGCACACTGTTTTCATACTCTCTTTTTCAAACACCATGACTTTAGACTTACTTACATTCATCATTAACTCATTCTTCATACATACTTCGTTCATCCTAGATACTAGAGACTGTAGGTCTTCCATAGTGTTAGAAATCAGCACCGCGTCATCAGCATACAACAGGCAACATACTTTCAGACTATTCAATTTCGCGCCCAATCCCACATCTTTCAATTCTTGCATACAATTATCCATGTATAGATTGAATAACCATGGTGACATTACGCAGCCTTGCTTAACACCTTTTGTGATGTCAAACCACCCGGTAAAATCACCGTTCACCCTAACACATGCAACGCTTCCCTCGTACAGAGACGCAATTGCCTGTATGAGATTTGTATTCACTCCATACTTGGACAACACCTTCCATAGCTTTTTCCTGTCGACTCGGTCGTACGCTTTTTGAAGATCTACAAAGGCGCAGAAAATTTTCTGGTTTTTCGCCAAAAACTTCTCAGTGAGCATACGCAAGGAGAAAATCTGGTCCATGCATCCCCTTCCACTCATAAAAGCACCTTGCACATCCCATATTTTATCCTTTGTTTCCGTTCTTACCCTTTCAATCAATATTCTTCCATACAGCTTGCCGACAGAACTTAGCAGGCTAATAGCCCTATGATTCCCACATTCCATGCGTGACCCTTTACCTTTGTACAACGGCATGATTACAGCCCTTCTCCAATCTAATGGCGTGTAACCCTCCTCTAAACATTGGTTAAAAAGTTTGCACAACCATGTGAGAATAATATGGCTATCTCCTTTAAAGTATTCGGCAGCAATATTGTCGAAACCAACAGCCTTACCATTCTTGCATAGCCTGCATTGATACCACCAGAAAGTGATCAGTTTCAACCTCAGCCCCTCTGAAAACTCTTGTGTCCTCGGTAACGGCTCTCAACCTAGAGTCAATTCTCTTTAATGATTTAAATTTAATAATGTGTAAATGTTTAAAAAATCATTTATTTGTGTGGATGTCTTGTGGGCCGCGAAGATTGTCCAAAAATATTTAAAAATAATTCGTACGGCCACCACCCAACACGTTATATCAATCTGTTGTTACCTTAGTACCTACTTTAGCACCAAAAACATTAATTATCGCCATCATTGAAAACACGCAAAAAGAAACGCGGTATATGAGATACATCTTGCTCATCAGGACAATTAGGGACAGGACAGTGAAGCAGGATAATATCTTATATTTAATTTATAATAATCATTATTTATTATATAATCAATTGATCATTATTGGTCTTCTTTACATATAAACATTATTTTATTATCTTTTCATAACATCAACAGTAAAGCAAGTTTTCAGTCAAATCACATGTATTATTACGTTCGTTCATCTGCGAGAGCGATATATAAAGATGGGATTTATGTCAAAGTTCTGGAAGGTTCATAAAGTTAAAAAAATAACACCTACATTCAATGAATGTGAGGAACCCAATAGAACGAATTTCTTATTTTTGTTGGGTTTTTATCCTCCAAAACGATTCTCGGTTATTTTCATTGTGTTCGTTTATACTATGCATAAATTATAAATTGCTCCCTTAGAAACAGAATTGATGAGAAAACGTTTTCATTCTGTTGACAGTTGATAATCCAGTGAAGGACCAATATTGTAAGTGTTGACTCTAGGAACTACCGAGATTATCCCAGAGTGAAACCATTTTGTGTTTACTTAATATCTATTATTATCAAGAGAGTAAATCCATTGGTAGAGGGTTCAAGCTTTAATTCACATAATTACAAATCACTCAGCCTTAGGACAATATTAAGGACTTAGGGGGGGCTTTATTGATGATTTCGTAATGATTGATGGATTTCAAAATGACAAGTACTCATTTAAGATGTATTAGTCTGGGACTTAATGCTAGAAATGCCTATGTCAAATTTGTGAATTTATCTAGAATGAAGATTGTTTATCGATTTCTTGGTGAAAAAACCGCCTAAAGTATATTATCAACACTGGAAAGGAAAAATGAATAAAGCGGTATACAACTGTGACATTAATAACTCAGGTACGCTTCATAAGCCACACGTATGTCTAGTAATGTTACATTGTCATGTAAACAAGCTTATGGATCCGAGTGGTTGAAGAAGAATCTAGGCTATAAGCCATGTTGTTTGTGCTTGTGTTCATCACGTCAAGTTTTCTAGAGTTTCACAGAACACGTGGGAAACTCAAGAAAACTTGATTTAAATGAACACAAGCACAAACAAACAATATGGCATTTTGTGTAGGTTTATCTTTAAGAGGGCATTACCAGAGAAAACCAGAAATATGTCATTTTCAAATCAGATTTTAGACGTATTGACTCTTTTCCACAAAAAATTATAAATGGATTTCGAAAGATTGTTCTTTTATCTACCATTTGCATGTAATAAATTTTGAGAGAATTTTTAAACTTTTAGTTTAATAAGGTTATTCCATACGTCGTTGGCAGATTTGTTAAATTTTCAAAAAAGATTTTGTATTATACCACACTCATTTCAAATAATATAATCATGCAGTAAAATAAATCAATATATTATCTAGCAAACGCATGTTTTAGAATTTTAATTTTAGTTTCAATAAAATCATTAAAAAACATGTACGTACATGTGTTTCTTGACGAAAATTGGTCCATTTGTGTATTTATTTGCGCACTTACAAACTAATGTATTTCAGATTTTTTTTAACATTCTTATTAAATTAAGACATTATTGAAAAATGATAAATACTTATAATCAAAAAATAATTACAAAAAGTACATTATTTTAATAGTTTTATCATCACGCCTTTCAGCATTTTTGGATGAAGGTATAAATTAAAGCTAATTTGGATTGAAATAAATTCGATATTTAGTTATAATTTAAAAAGCTGGTACGGAGAATAATTAATCTTTCTCGTTGTAACCGCCCTGCACGATCGTAAGAACAACTTTCGACAAAATTCAGCTGGCTGGTTAAACGCTCTTAATGTCACAGCTGTATGGCACTTTAGCCATTTTTTCTTTCCAGTGTCGATATATATGTATATATATTGACTTCAACATTATATAGGTCACGAATCCATCAATCTAAAGGGCCTCAATCTAAATTAAATAACCAATAGCAAAAACTGACTTAGGCACTTCTAGCATTAACCCCTAGCATTAACCCCTAGAAGTATCGTGCAATACGAGGTAATATCTACACTGTGGTCTGGGCTAAAGCGGTACCACTTATCGAGGTTTTTTTAAGGCCATAAGTTATTTTTTAACAAAATATTATGAAAAAATAATGTAGATTGTTTGATCCTTCATTGAATTTATTTAACCTATTTAAAAGATGATCTCTCTTTACCTCCCACTTCAGGTGAGGGGGACTACTGTGTTAATTTAGCTCTATTTTCATATTTATTCATTTTAAAAAACCACAGCTCTACATTTACAAAAAAATACATATATTAATTTTAATTTTTTATTATTATTTCATAAATGTTAACATGATACAATTTTGCCATTTTTTAACTACCACACTAGGCTATTGCCCGTGTAAATATGAATAAAATGTTTTTTAAAGATTTATTATAAAACAAAAGTAGACAAATTTACAACAAAGTAATATCGCGGGGATAGTATTCCCCATATTTTCGACCTCCCAGTTGTTCCTGGCATTTTTAATAAATGAAGCACTATGTAAGACCAATGCTGTTTTTTTTGTACTTACGTAAGATATAAGTACCCGTAAACAATGTTTAGAACACAATATTCTACTCACGGTTCATGTGCAATAGTTATACAACCGGATATTTACAAAATTGAAAAAATATATATATTTGTGCCCTAAATTTTATTGAAATACTAGCTGAAATCCCCGGCGATGCCCTGGCTTTACACAGAGTTTTAGAAATCAAATGTAGACAGGGGTCTTTCTCTTGTTTTGAAGGTCACATGTGCAAAATGTCATCATCCTCGGCATAAAACTGTAGATTTCCATACAAATCAAATCCACACCGCCGGCTGCCAGTCCGCTCGTCCACCACAATATATTATATATTTCAACTAATTTACACAAAACCTTGACAAATTATACACATAAACCTTCCTTATGAATCACTTTATCTGTTGGTGAAAACAGCATGAAAATTCATTCGGTAGTTTTTGAGTTTATCGCCAACAGACAGACACACAGACACGGCGGAGGATTTTTATTTATATTATGTAGAGATATAGAGATTTCGCGCGGACACACAGCACAATCGACCACTGCCTATGCAAACCTAATGGAGCCGACAGACCTAGCTTTAAAAGCGCCAGCGTTATTTAGCTTGACATATTTCAGCGCATCGCTCGCCATACGCCGAAATAAGCCAAACCAAATAACGCTGGCATTTTTGTAGGTAGGCCTGTTCGTACAGTTTTTTTTATAGCTTGGTTTGTTCGTGAGACACTGTAAGCTCGGTGGTCCACATCACCCCACCCGGTTCTATTCACCCCAGCCGACGGTACGTGTCCAAACAATATTTGTGCGTAACTTATTCTTTTTCGTCACGTTTTCTACATCACGCATATTTCCTCTCATCGTAATTCGAGATGAAGTGGTTTTATCACGCCATGAACAACGACTTTTTTTCACGAAACAACTTCTTACAACACATTTTTTACATTAACTCCACACAGGAAGCCTTTAGGAAAATAATTTACCTCAGAGCCTATGTCGTCTTTGGACATGTTGTGTGGACGGTCTAATAAGTTTTAAATCTATATATATATAAAAAAAATTTAAAAAATTACTTGGGTGTATACATAAAGTACATATATTAGTATATGAGATGTCTATGCGTTGTTAAACCATTCATCCGATTGCGACGAAACTTAGAGGATTTGATGTGCGCATGCCCGCGATGGTTACACAATAGTGAGTTCTGGCATCATGATATTATGCGTTGCTAACCATTCATCCAATTGCGACTCATCAATTGGGATTTGATGTGTGGAATGCACACTCCACACATCAAATCCCCGCGATGACTTATATATATATATAGGTATATATAATAGTGAGGTCTGGCATTATGAAATTTTTATTAAAAAAATGCAATAGGTGGTGAGCTATTTGAAAACTGATTAAACCGAGACTGATTCTATGGAATGCGGGTTTCGTAAAATAACTGCTCGTTCCCTACATATATGTATGTATTTCTGCAGAACAACTTTCATTCAAACGTACGACACCTTTTTACATAAACATGTTATAAAGGAGAACGCTTATCAAATTCTGATTGCCGGAAGATGACTTTCAAGTCGAGGAAGAGATTATCACCTTATTTCCTATAAAAGAAGCTTTTTAAAACAAAGCATATATACGAGTATTTTCTTAATCATCAAAAGCTCCTTGTCATCCAAATTATTTTCTTGTAAATGTTTAATTTTAATTTGGGAGGTGGATATGGGTACCGTCATCCCGGCAACTTGGCGGCGGATGCGTCTGCCCACTAGCTGCATGGCAGGCCGGATCGGAAGAGAACGGTTGAGGGAGTCTCTTTGACTTCTCCAGTCGTACTCTTTCGGAACATCGCCTTGCGCCGCAGTGGAAAATCATAGGTACCAACTCAGCTAATCTTTATTATGGTAACGTAAAAACAACATTATCTAGGCAAGAATTTTGCACTATCAGTGATGCTAGAGGTTCCACGCCAACTCAGAAACATCTCATCTCAACATCTCTTCGAAAAGTCTTTAAAAACTATGAAAAAAATATTGAAGAATAGCCAATAACCTAAACTAATTTAACCTGTCAATTTTTTTCATCACTTTTAATTATTATTTATTTATTTATTTAACGCCCAATGGGCTTTTACATTTTGGTAGTACAAATAATTCATGACAGATTATTTAACATATACAGAAATAATAAAAATAAAATTTGATAAAAAAGCACACAAGTCATAAAAATAAAAAAATACAGCGATTTCATAGGTTTTCAGGTAAACAGATAGGTTTAGGAATAGTTTTGGAATAAGTTTTTTACAAGATCAACAAATTTTGCCAAGTTTATGTTAAATATGTCAATATCACCTAAGTACTGATTTCCCATAGTGTGAAATCGTTGTATCGGAGAGTGGGCAATGTAGTTCCGCTTATGAATGCTACAGTAGAATAGTATATTTTGTCGTGTAGTTACTGTCGGTATTCGTAAGTTTATGAGTTGCAGTAGTTCGCAACAGTCAAATTTAGAGTTAAGTATTTTGAATAAAAATGTTAAGTCGTTTATTTTACATCTGTCTTCTAGTGTGTGTATTTTTAAAACATTTAATAATAAATTATATTTCAAGTCTTCTAGTGGGATATTTAATTTAAAATTTATAAACCGCAGAATTTTTTTTTGTATTCGCTCAATTTTATTAATGTGAATTTTGTAAGATGGAGACCAAACTACCGAGTTATATTCCATTAGGCTTCTAACTAGAGATACATATAATAATTTAATGACTTGTATGGAATTAAAGTTTTTGGTTGTTCTTAATACGAAGCCTAGTGTTTTCATACCTTTGTTTATAATTTGGTGGATATGATTGGCGAAACTTAGTTTTTCATCCAAAATAATTCCAAGATCTCTCATTTCCGTGACTCTTTCTAAAGCTGTGTTATTGATGGAATATTCGAATAAAACATGATGATGACATTCAAAGGAGGTGTTGAGTTGATTTCATTCAAGTTGCCCGGTCACTAATGCTAACACATTCTATAGTAGGTATTGTGATGAACTCGCCTTAATAATAATAATACTTGGGTAGTTTAAATGGCGCCGTTTTCTAGGAGCGCTGTACAACTTAAAATAATTTCTGAAATCCAAATAACTACGGGGTTGATGAATTTATAAAGACCCCCGGCGAAGGCCATTCTGAATGCAAAAAAAAGGGCTTGGAGCCACGTGTGACCGTGTCGTTTTAGGATACATTCTGGCCTTCAAGTACATGATAATTAATTACTATTTTGAAGTTCTGAAACTGCGACAAAAAAAATAAAAAAAACATGGAACAACGTCAGAATTCTTCGAAAATGGTGATTAAATTTGACAAATTCGGTCATTAAGTTAAATATATCGCCATGAGATTTAAAAATATTTGAAGGATTTTTTGAGAAGAAGATGATAAATTAAAAACGAGGGGATTTGGACCGCACACACGGGCAGGGAAGGAAAAGAAGAGAGATCAAATTTTAAATAAAGACAGTCAGGGTAGATTCGGTCTCGGGAACGGACGGATTTTGACAGTCAGGGTAGTTTCGGTCTCGAAGACAGACGTGGTTCAGAGACGCAGTTATACAGGGAATAATAACAGTAGTTCGGACGTGTAAACGGAAAATAATTCATTTATTGACAATATTTAAAGGCATAAATTTTAAATAAAGACAGTCAAGGTAGTTTCGGTCTCGAAGACGAACGTGGTTCAGAGTCGCGGTTATACAGGGAATAATAACAGCAGTTCGGATGTGTAAACGGAAAATAATTCATTTATTGACAAAATTTAAAGGGATAAATTTAAATAAAGGAGTGAGGGTAATTTCGGTCTCGAAGACGGACGTGTTTGAGGGTCGGGAAAAGTTCGCGGAGGGAGACGGTCATTTTGCAGTTATACAGGGAATAATAACAGTAGTTCGGGCGTGTAGACGGGATATAATTCATTTTATTAACAAGAAGACGCGGATAATCAAATCTTAAATAAAGAGAGTCAGGGACAGATGACGGGAGCGGATAGTTGAAATTGCGCGGACAGTTTGCGGGGTGCGTGGAAATCTCGGGGGGTACATGGGTGATAACAGCGGTTGGGGCGCATGAACTAAGAAAGTAATTTTGAAATTGACGAAAATAATTTAATTAACTTCGGGAAGTTCGCTATTTTGTGAAAATATTCGGACGTACATTCGGAATTAATTCGTTCTCAATTCAGTTCATAATTGCATGAGGTTTTGTGTTTTGCGAAAGTGCATGTGGAGGTTGAGTCGGATTATGCAGCATGAAGGAATTATTTTGTAAGCTTGTTTAAAATTACATATTTACATTACGTATTTAGTACGGGCCTTGCGAAAAAAAAGAAACAAAAGCCAAGTTTAACTCTAGGTTTCGGAGAGTTTGCCTATACAAGGTCATGCTGAGATACTTAATAGTGAGCGATTGTTTTGGGTTTGGGTAATAAATCTTAGACTTCCTTTCTTTTGACACTTCGGGCAATAGCTAATATTTAATTTTGTGTAACTAGACATTTTAGGTGGGTTCCCGGTCTAGTCGATGGGATGTGCGGAATCAGAGTGCAATTCACATGCGGTAGAGGTGAAACCTTCTGAAAACTAAACTTCGGAAGAATGACGAATTTAAGACTAATGTTGATTATCAGGAATACGTTAATTGTGAGGTTTATTTATTATAATATTGTTACCAAGTGTTAAAATTATTTCACATTTTATTCCACACCGCACGAAGAGAAGGTCGATAGGCTATGAAGCACCTCACAAAGAGGAGGCCGATTAAAGTATCTCATTCTCTCGCAGGGTAAATCCTATAGACGTATGTGTTTCTCCTTTTTGCCTCACTAATTTTCGTTTTATCGAGTTTCAAAATCACAACGGTGTTAAAGAAGTTTCATTTAAAAAAAACTGCTGTCAGCATTTTAGAAACAAAGAAATTACAGTTGTTGTGCAGTTTACATGCGGTAGAAGTGAAACCTTCAGAAAACCCAAGGAGACAGGGGTGGGGAGGCTACGAAGCACCTCACAAAGAGGAGACCGATTATAGTATCTCATTCTCTCTCAGGATAAATTCTATAGATGTGTTTAGTGTCGCACGTTTCCGTTTCATCTAGTTTCAAATAACAACGGTGCTAAAGAAGTTTTCAAACCAATAACCATAATGGGGCCGCCGAGGTCAATGATTGTAAGGGGAGAGGGTCTTTTGGGGATGTTTTGTTAATTTTAACAGACAAGAGGTATTTAAGTATTATGATTGTGTTACGAGACATTACATTAGAAAAACAAAGCTAGGGGTTTATATGGATATAATAAATTACATTACATTAGGAATACCTATTCTCAAAACCATTGTAGAATTTACTCAGAAATTGAAGATATTTGTTAGGCAAGGTCTGTACGTACTAGGTATATTGGTTTGGAAAAAGGATGCATTGCATGAGGCCTCTGTTAACTAACAAATGTATACAATAGAATTCCCATTCCCAAAAAAAAAACCCCACGCCTTTTACGTCAAATTTCAGGGATCTCAGGAAAACTGTTATGTAGAGACCTACTTAAGCTAGCTTTTGACTTCGTTTAAACTCACGCTTGGAAGTGTGCATAGCACTTTACGTTAGGTATATTTTATACAAAATTTACATTCTAGCTTAATCCTTAGTATTTGCGATTGAACGAGACCGTCAGTAGGTATTCAGACATCGCGCGCGACGCGCTCTGCTATTATTATTTAGCAAATTTCCTTCCTTCAAATTTAACCGAACGAGTTACGGCGCTGGAGCTGGTGATTGCTGGAGTAAATTTTGAGTTAAGCTTCCCTATTCCATGAATGTAGGTTACACTTTATGCAGTTATGATCGGGGGCGAAGTGAACGATTTGCTGGTGGGCTATACTATTTCCCAAATGTGGAGGCGAAGCACGCGATGAATACAGGCTTGGTTCAATTAAATTGGAATCCTTTGTGATGAAGGCTTGGAAACCTGTGTCTCTGGATGGGCTTGAAGCAGTTGAGAGCGAGGCAGGAGCCCTTTCATAATGTCGACGTATATGCTATCACATGTATCGTCATACAGGCATTGGGAGACGTCTGGAAGGCAAAGGACGTGCTCCCACAACTCCCCCTTTTAGCCCCCTCCAGAGGTATCAGCTGATAAGAGTCGCTGTCGCGGGAGGTCAATTAAATACAGGACGGAGAAAACGATCTGGCCGGGCTACCTCCGTAATGAAGGAAAAGAAGTGACGAAATTCGCGTTGGCTTCACTACCCTTTGGTTACGCTCATGGGGAGTTACCTTGTCAGCGGAACGAAGAGAACATGACATACAGAGTTGTTTTAGCAATCGATCGGCGGCTCTTTGTCGGAAACCGGATAAATTTTCATAATCTTCCCCAAAATTAGAATTAGGGCATCATCCAGCATCAGGTTGGGAATGTACTTTGGACGAAAGCGTAGTAGGGGAAATAGAAGGAATGGAAGCCGGATTCACGACCCGGTGCCATTCATTCCTGGACCCAGCACCCTGGAAGCCGAGCTAGACATCCTTCTTCGAGCTGATATTTGAGAGAGAACACTCCCACTATCACCCTACGAACCGGAAACACACATCAAACCCTTTCCCGACAGGAATCAAAACATGTCGATTTTTCATTCGTCGCTTGCGACCATCAAAATATTCTCTGGAGGTGATGGAATTGGAGGCTGACCGGGCGGTTTTAATTGAACCTCACCAAGTCAGTTGCGCAAATGGAGGAGTCCAATTGAAGCAAGACATATTTTGTTTCATTTTAATCCCTAGTAATCTCCCAAAAATACCTACTCAAACACAAAACTAACTAACAAACTCCACTTACAACTGTGACTGTAGAATTTGTGCATCCCGGGCCTGTTTTGATTGAATTTTGATTGAAAATCTGTAACTAGAGTACAAATATCGAATTAATTTTTTATGTTAACGTCCCAAGAATTGCAGAGGATTCGCAGCGTTATACTAAAGGTAGGATCTTCCCAATTCACTGTATAAGGGTATATTTATGTATTAGGTACTAGGGAAGATGACGCGGGTTAATTCAGAAGAAATAATCATCAACAAACAAGTATAGCATGGACGTTAGTAGGGAAGGAAGTTGCACGAACGGTAGCATTAGTTATTTTCAAGTTAGCTAAAGTCGGTCATTGTAAATCGGACCCTAGTGAATTGTAACACGCCATACCTAAAAGAACAAAGGGTTTACCACAAACAAATTATTAATTAAATTGGATTAACCATATCAAACCTTTAAAACAAAAAATGACACAACGTTAAGGGGTTAATTACAAGTTGATTAATTGAGAGCATCTCGCCACGTATACCTAAAACGTATTACGTAAAGGGGTGTCGAGGCGCTGCCAAAGGAATGAAGGGGAGAGAAGTGGAAGGGGAGGGAACTACAAGGCTACGAATACGAATTCGAGGCTACGAACTCTACGTACAGAGTTAGTTAAGAAGGATTATATTCTTAAAATTTTATTAAGTAGGGGGGGGGGGGGTAAGAGACTATGAACTATTACAGTATGTAACGATGAATTAATGATTCAGTGCTTTCGCTACGCTACGCTATAAATTGTCAAATCGGCACACCCACAGAAGTAAACGAGATTAAAGAAACTATTTTTCAAAAATATTGCGTTTTGTTCAGAACTCTCCATTTGTGTCCATTTTGCGTTTATTACTTTAGCGCACTAGTCCTTACGTAAGCGAAGCACAATTAATTAGCTTAAAGGTAGATGATTTAAAAAAAAAAAAAAACAAATGTATTGTATCGTTCACTGGTCTTAATTGAGAAAAAAATATAATAATGATTCAAAACAACATTGGATGAAAAAGAATCAATGCAAAATAGATTAAAATAATGCAACTTGCATCATTTTAATGTATCTTGCATTTCATTGCAGTTTGCCCGTGGAGTGATGCGATGTAATTAAGGATAAAAGAACACTGAAATTCCTTCTGTTTCTAATATCCAGATAATTGTAATGAGAACGATTGAATAAAAAATAACAATATCTTTGTACAATTTTAGTTTTCTACCAATAGGCCACTTGCATGGATTTCATAACGACTTGGAAAAAATCGTGTGGATAGATTTTTTTACTAAGATTACGAAAATGTTAGTAAAATTTTTTAGAAATGTACAGCTTTTTTATTTTAAAATAAATAAATCCATTATCTGAGCCCGTGACGTTATTACTACATGAAAATATCCCGTCTCCGAAAATGTTTCTATTAATTTTTTAAAATTTCACAATGATTTTTTTTTATATGGCAACACCAAAGACATCAGAATTCAATAGACCAGAAGATACAGACGAGGGGGTAAAACCAAACTATGGGAGGCGAAGAGAGGAAGATGACTGTGATTCGTTAAAAAATCAATCTGACAGTATATAGGCATCTCGCATTACAATATCACCATTTAGTTCTTAAAAGCAAAATCTGCTTTGAATGAATAGACCTTTTTACATGGGAGCGCGAATTGCTTGCCACGTTAATAACATATTTGCTAAGGCCAAATGCTCGCCCCAATACAGATAGCAATATTTTGTTGCCGTGTTTAGTTAAAACACTTTTACAAATGTTTCATAATTTTCTTACCCCTGTAACCAGCGACGAGCACACTGGAGAACCGCCCACATTCGCTATGTGCACATTGATATGTAGGTATATTGTATAGCACAAGCTACCGTTTTGGCGTGTTATTTCGTTAAATGTATGGATATTAGCTTCGCGCTGGTCACGGCAAGAATGGTGACGTCACACATTTTAGATTCAAGTGAGGCTCTATCCCCTCCCCATGGAGCCGGTTCCAAGGAGGAGCTCCAGCCGGCTCTATGGGGAGGGGTAAATAATACGTTTTTATCACTTAGGGCAGGTCCAGATATATTCATATGTCCGTGGGCAACAACTTTGATTTCAGGCGAATTTTTGAATTTGACATTTAACGTTCACTAGATTTATTGTTTGTTCTCTGCGAACTTATCATTTGGTTTGACTTTTTGACAGATGTTATGAAGAGAACCCCGTACATTTTACGATGTCTGCACGTGTTTTAAAGGTATAATGGTAGTGGTGCTGATTTTAACAAAATCAAATTTTATAATAATCTTACTATTATTATAATTTACAAGTACAAGTATATTACATTGGATTTAGTAATATAGACGTTGAACATTATAATTATTTATAATCAATAAGATGGATCAAGGAAAAAAATATTTATGAGATGTAATATTTTTGGTATGCCTCGCTATTCTCATGTGCCCTTTCTTGTGGAACACGTTCTTTTTTTAAATGATTTTCGGCTTTGCAATTATCGTTTTTTCGCACCCATAAAATTATGTCCCGTCTTTCCGGTTAATAAAAAATGGTCTGATTTTTCCGATTGAAATTTTCAAAAAATCGTCAGGGTTTCAAAAATACGATTAAAAAAATACAGAATGTCTTAGAATATTTGCCTAAACCGGATTTTTTTTTAAGAAATGTGATGCAAGTGGCCTAATAAACAAGAAGCTCGTGTAGTGTTGATTATTCCAAATTACAAATCGTAATCTTAACGCTAATTCGATTTTTGGTAGAGTTTAAAGTTTAAAATAAATATACCTACCTTTATTGTTATTTAATTCATTTTAAAATTTTAATCCAGTGATTTTTACGGGTCTGCGCTATTAAAATCAACTAACCCGAAATGTTGTCCGGACACGTATTTACAATCCCTACCGCGTTTCAATCGCGCTACCGACTTAAATGCGGTAGGGATTGGCATAAATCACCTTACTACCTCGTTTCAGTCGCCTTACGCGCTTCGTTGCTCTATCTGTTTTTTGTGAGGGTGACGACCGTAATTATAGAGGGTTTAGCAGAGAAGATGGACCGCGTTTTTTTTATACTTAAAAAAAAATGTTTTACATTGAAAATTTATTTTTTACTTAAAAAATAAGTCGGTAGCGCGACTGAAACGCGGTAGGGATTGTAAACACGCGTCCGGACGTCTTTTTTTGAGAAATGTAAACAAATTGAAGCCAATAAATATTTCTTTATCAAAAAGACAATGAACTTAATTTATTTTAAAAGCCATTTTTTTCTTGGCATTTCGTGGGGGTTTTAAACCCACGGCGATTGGGATTAGAGCCAGCTTTCGGGAACTCAGCTTTTACTTGAAAAACTATCTCAATCAATCATACAAGAAGATATTATAATATTCTACCTGTCATTTCAATGTCAACCTATTAAATACTATTCTAGTAAATGTGAAATTCCTCACAATAAGAGAGGAATATTTTTATCATGAAATTAAATTTTGTTGGGAATAACTCAGGTCTGCGGCATTTCCTAAAGCTTTAAGTACGCCTGTCACTCACTATCTATCTTTTTTAAAAGAAATTTTATTTATTAAAAAAAATATTGAAATAATTGACACAGAGTAATTAATTCTTGTAAAAAAATATTGTAACTTTTCATTCTTATAATTTTTATTTGTATTTAATATGAATATGTACCCCAATAAAAAAATAAAAAACTACCGTTTGGGTGAATCATGAATACGTACACATCTACCTGATCTGCCGAATCTGCCCTGATGATGGACACTGCAACGATGTCCGAAACGTTGGCTAAAGGAGGAGGTAGCGCAACACGGCATAACACCCCAAAAACAAATAACGAAAACGTATATATGCTATTTATGTGAAGCACAACTTACTTTGACATGTGTGTGATATTATAATTATAAATAAAAAGACAACTTTGTTTACGTCACTTAGATTTTTTACATTTAATGTCGACCAGGTTTACGCCACTACCGTAGCTTCTTCAGGGCAGTTTGATCATGTAGGTATTATGATGCGTAAAAAAAGCGTGCGCCGAATCACGAATTATAGGAAGTGATCGAAGCAACATTGGCTCTATGTATTAAAGTTAATAGTACAAAAAACTTTTCTTTTTAAGAGGCTGAGTTAAAAATGTGTTTCTCCTAAATAAAGTGCGTCTTTAACGACGTGCATTTTGAGATATTTTTTTCTGAAAAATAATAATAATAATTTTAATATTTACATTAAATAAATTTACAAGAAATGTCAAGAATTCTGAAATATCCTTTCTAAGTTATTTTATATTAAAATTTAATTATAAATAATTATAGGAGATACGACTTTTTTAAAAATAAAAATCTCTGTTTTCGTTCTCTTTAACATTTTGTCCTTTACTGCATTTCAAATTTTCATGATAGATAATATTATTATTATGTGTTTTTTGAGAAGAAATTGTCACTTTCCGAAAATAGATGAGGTATTGGATATTCTTAAGATTAGGTTATTAATTAGGAAACAGTTTGACTGTTAATGACTTTACTATATGTGTTTTTAGAGTGGTGTTATTAATAAAATTCTAATTTACCGTATTATTAAAAAAAAATTGACGTTTTCTTTATTCATTGAATTGTTTATTAAGTAAATAATTGAGGATTTTTCTATCACCATGCTGGGCACTTGCCCGTGTAGTGATGGTTGATTTTCTATACAGTACATTAACATATATTATGCAATATAAAGAATGTGAAAGAATATAAAAGAAATATAGAATAATATAATATTTAAGAAAACAATAGAATGTAAATGACTATAGAGTAATGTAGAGGAGTATGGAAGAATTTAGTAGAATACAAAATAATATGAAAAGTATAGAACATAAAAAGCATTTTAATGAAAGAATATAAAAAGTATGTAATTATAAAATATATAAAATCAAAGTAAGTGAGCAAAAAGAAAGGATTATTATTATGATGAAAATCTATGTGTGTGGTTATATTGGTAGGTACATTATTTTACACCAATTTTGAACAAATTAGCCTAGCCGCACACATCAGGTTTTTCCATCCGATTGTCTGATCAGACAAAAAATCGATTGGCCCGGATTGGACGGCCGGTGCGGAAAGGCGTTGCCTATTTTCCGTCCAATCCAATCCGACAACGGGCGTGGCCCCGGTATTATAACAAATTCGGTTTTCGAATCGATTTTTGTCTGATGAATGAGTTTTTCTTTTGCCCTGTTTAATTTATCTATGTCTTCCTAACCTTTTTTTTTGCATTTTGTTTTTCCTGTTAAGCACTTGTATACTGCTTACTAACAACGTATGCATGGACACTGGAGGTCTAGATTCGTTCAAAATAAATAAATGTAGCTTCGTTTAATCAAAAAATTAGAATCTTGCGAGAGCCTTGAAGGAGTAACCATCAATTACTTATACCAGGGCGGGTAAGAGGTGGATTACCTCCACTGATCAGACAATCGGATAGAAAATCTGATATGTGCGGCTAGGCTTAATATCAGAATTCATATTTCAAGTCCGGCAAATTACGAGTACACTGAACACTGGAGTGAATTGTTATTGTTACAGTTGTTTTCTCTGCTGGTAGCACTGGGCACTGGGTTCATGGTACATGTAGGCACATATTACACAGCGGTGCCAAACAATTTCAAGTAATCAGTTTGAAAAGTATTTGAAGTTTCGGCTACATGTGATATAACAACGATAATGGATGGAAATAATTAAACGTAATAATTAACTATATTAAAACAAACGGGAGTTTGGACCAACCGAGGTGCGCAAGTACAAAGGTTTCCAATCGTGGGCTTGGAGACTATCTGCCTGTTGTCAATAGTACATACTCGTACAAGCTAGGCTAATCAGCATGACTGTCAGGTGCAGGAATCTGTGTCCAGGTGAATAACCTATTATACACCAGCATCAATAGAGAACTCCAGTCCAATTTTTTTATTTTTTTTAATGAATAAAGACCTTCAAACTTAAATAACTGTATTTTTATTTTTATTTTTATAGTTAGTTTTAATAGTTAAAATAATTGTCAAAGTTTTAATTTTTAAAGACTCCCAGAAACACACCGTATCTATGGTGGTCTAATTTTTTTACTTTTTAAGTTGTCATTTTGAATCAGTGATGTTATGTCGAGGGTAATTTCCCTAGATCTAGGGGAGAAAAATATTTTTTAGGGATAAGGGAAATCAGGACAAAATCTAGGGAAATTTCGAACTCTGGCAAAAATGTTATTACATATGACAGTATTACTGGTATTATTTATATATATACGTATATATATTTTTTGGAATTCCTATGAATCTTAATTATTTTTCATGTACTTACATGCCATGTTATTTTTAACACTGACAAATCAAAATGATATTAGGGAACGTACCCATACTACGTGACACGTTCGGGGGGGGGGGTCTTCAAAATACCACGCTTGGTACAAATGAGCGGCGGGTTGCTTATGATTTTTATTTGGCAAAGTGTTTTTTTTTTAATTTGGAATTCAGTTTCTAATTCAGTGGTGAGTGTATTCGTACTTTTAAATTATTACTTCACGTAGCAAAAAGTGTTTTATTTGGAAAATCACGGTATTATTAGTATATTTACCAAGTTCCGATATCTTTCCAATTAATTATCATATTAATTAACATATAACAGGATTAGTGTTACACAATCAGGTGGCTACGTAGGTAATTGCGTAAATGTGAAATTCTAGGGAAATTTCACTTCTAACTGTTGGCAACACTGTGAAGAACCCAGAATAACCATGGCGGATAATGACTTTTAGGTGTGAGGTGTGTTTTTTATTCAAGATTAACTGGTTTTAATATAGAAAAACATTGATAAAATGTCCACATTTCACCGCTACTGTTATTGTATTTAATCAAAGTGCAATATAAAAACAATAAATCATCTCTTTCATTGCAAATACATGTGACATCGTGTTTTGTGTCAGGTGTTACTTTGTAGGTACATTGTTTTATGTATAATACATACAGAAACACTGGTATTTATAATACACTGATCATGACGAGTGTGTAACAACTTGTATAAAAAGCCCTATACTAAAAACAATTTGAAAATACATAAAAACAAACATCAAAATATGACACGACTTTAACCTCAAATAGACAACATTTATTGCAGATTGTCCGCAAATATAGCCCTTTTCGTAAATTGTTGAGGGCCTAAATTATGTTTCAATAAACACAATAAGTATTATTTATCTAAATCTCTATAAACAGTATGAAAATAAACCAAAAACACGAAATGTTGAATTGCATAGGTACGTGTGCACTTCAAGTCATTTCAAATGTCAATACAATACAATACACAGGTGACAGGTTAACTGTGACGTCACGGTTAACCATTTCAGTAATGCCAACTTAACGCTGTGTTTTCCGAAGAGGTTTAAAAATGCACTTTTTAATAATTTATTAAAAACTCTGCATTTAATATTATGAAATAAAACTTATTTATTCAGAATCAGCGTTTCTTGGTCTATATGAACATATTTTTTTAAAGCCATAATATTTTTCACTGGAGTTCCTTATTGTGATAATTGTGATAAACCTAGGTAATTAGAAATACGTTGATCGAATATTTGATGAGTGACCAACTATTTGTGACGCTTTTTCAAATACGTACTTTAAATTTGTAATAATCAAAAACATCGTTTGTCGGGAAATTTGTTCTGCAGTAAAAAGGAGTTTTGTCTAAAAAGTTAATCAAATTTCAATTTTCAATTTGGGAGGCAGATTTGGGTACCGTCGCTCCGGTAACTATTTATTGTATAACCAACACCTCCGCCATTGGTCACTCCAAAAGGTTCGCTACGTGTTCGCTATGGTTGGTGATTTATCATGCGCCTGCCCACCAATAGCATGACAGGTCGGATCGGGAGAGACTGGTTGAGGGAGACCTTTTGACCTCTTCAGCAGGACTCTCTCGGAACATTGCCTAGCACCACAGTGGAAAGTATGGATTCATCCTGGACACACTCAACCCCAGATTCCTACCCACCCCTTATAGGAGGAGAGGCCTGATGCTCGTCAGGTGATTGAGAACGACACGCGGCGCCTGCGAAAGGCACACATCGAGAGTACACATGTACACATTTATGCCATGTGTAGTTTTATCTTTGTAAATTACTGCCTTGTTTCATAATAAAATGTAGAAACCTTTGAAAAAAAACCTTTTTCCCTCTCAGAACTTCCTCTCCTTCCCTAAAAATGCCCTCCACACAGCATCCCCAAAGATGTCATAGGCCCTGGGTGGAATTATTTTCCATAGGGCCTCCTGTGTGGATAAAATGTAAAATAAAAAAAAACGAGTGTGCTTTAGACCACACAACTCGCCCTATCACTCTTTTCATAACGCTCTCGTCACGCATTCACCAGCTTACTCCCCAAGTCAAGCGTGCGTTAAGGCTCTCGTCACGCATTTCAAGCAAGTCAAACGTGCGTAAAAAAGTTTTACTTAAAAAGCTCCATCTATCTATATGATAGGAAGAGAGAAAGAAAATGTGCGCGCGCACTGCTCTCTCTTGTTTCTTCAGTGTGATGTAGACAATAGGCCTGCATTGTGTAACGCAACTGGCTACGAGAGAAAGAAAATGTGTGCTTGCACCTCTCTCTCTTGACCCTACAGTAATATACGAAGCGTTCGCCTCGCTTTTCGTAACGCTCTCATCACGCATTCGCCAGCTTACTCCCCAAGTCAAGCGTGCGTAAAGAAGTTTTACTTCAAAAATCCTATTTCAGATGTTTCAAAATTAATTGCACTTGTCCGTTTTAAAGATTTTTTATTTTGTTTGCATTTCAGACAGTTCAGTTCTCCGTGATGTGGATATTGTTCGTGGCGATAGTAGCGGGAAACAGCAGTGTAATTGCCGCGCTGCTTCTCGCCAAGTCTCGCAAGAGTCGAATGAATTATTTTATCATGCAGCTGGCGATTGCTGGTAAGTTTACATGAAATCACTATTTTAGATAAATTTTTACTACAAATTTATGTACATTATAAGAAATTCAAAGCAAATTAGACTGCCGCCAAGAAAAAAATCAAGCACCCACAAATCTCTGATATACCAGGCCGTCCAACTGTATAACGACAGCCCGAGTGAAATTACTGAGATAGAAAATATAAATAAGTTTAAAAAAGAATTACGAAAGTATGTCTACGTCAATTTTTAATGTCTTTATTTATGTGTAATATTTAAAGAATGATTATGTTTACCAACCAATGTAAATGTTTATATCTTTATAAAATATTAGCACACACAAAGATGTGAGCTTACTTAAGATTAATAAATAAATAAATAAATTATGAATACCATAAAATATGATTTAGAAAAATTGAAGCTTTTTCTTTCGTTTCGCTTGAGGAAAAAATTAAAATAAAATTATTGATTACTTTATAAATGAATGTATTGTACTAAAAAAAAATCGAGTGCAGTTTACATGCGCTAGAAGCGAAACTTTACAAAAATAATCTCAACCAATACTTGAATAGTGACATCATAATCAAAGCGGTCAATGAGCGCAGTCGATGCGTCGCAGATGCAGTAATCGTCATTTCCGTCTCATCCGAAATCCAAATCGTAGCGGGGCCATAGAAGTTTCACTTCAAAAATATTTTTCCACTAGAAACGTATGTTTGATGATTCACAATATACTTTAAAACCACTTTTGCTCTTGAAATCGAGATTTTCTTGACTCCGCATGCCTATTGTCTACATGACATACTAAGAATGTACACAATTTTAGCTTATGGCTTCCTTTTGACACAATTATTGCGGTTCTAGTGATAACAAGGAGCACATTCAGCCCCGCTTCTCTTCAACTTGTTTATAAATGACATTATTCGTATTTTCTCTCACACACGCTTTTGGCTTTTTGCTGATGACAATAAGATCCTAAAAATAATCAAAAACTACCATGACTGCCTTCTTTTCCAATCAGATATTGACTCTTTCAATGACTGGTGTAAAATTAATTGCTTGGAACTAAATGTCGATAAGTGCAAAATTATGTCCTTCTACAGATCTAAAAATCCGATTGTTTTCGAATACAAATTAAATAATAATTGCCTAACAACTGTTCAATCTATTAAAGATCTTGGTGTCTCTCTTGATAGCAAGCTTTCTTTCCGGGAACATATAAATACGATTGTTAATAAATCTCTCAAACTACTTGGTTTTATCACTAGAACCACTTCTGACTTCAAAAACATAAATACCCTAAGAACTCTTTACTGCTCCTTGGTTCGCCCCCATCTTGAATATGCTTGTATTATATGGTCTCCTTTTTATGCTGTCCATATTCGTCATATTGAATCCGTTCAACATCGGTTCCTAAAGGGAATTGCTTGGAGGCTAGGATTAGAGCGAGGCAATTACTCGTATGCTGAAATTGAACAAACTCTAAACCTTTCTCCTTTAGAAGACCGTCGGATAAAATCTGATCTCATTTGTTTCTTCAAAATTATTAACTGTTTAATCGACTCGCCTACATTACTACAACTCATCACATTTAATATACCTTCTCGTAGACTCAGAAATAAAGACCTGCTTTTCCTCAATCAGCACTCGACTAACTATGGTTATAACTCACCACTGTCCAGAATGTGTAGACTGGTCAACTCACGTCAAGCCCTTGATTTTTTTGGTATTAGCTTAAATGATTTCTGTCGCTCTTTAAACAAATGAAGATATGTAATATTCACCCTAATTTTTGCAAGGTCTTGACGTGACTTGACACTTATTTTTCTTCTATTTTCACTGTTTGTCTTTGCTTTCATGTACCATCCGAATCCTTACATTGTTCATTTCTATACTTCGTGATACTTTGTTTTAAATTGGACGTAAATCCGTAAATAAATAAATAAATAAACATTGAATTCTCGGGGCCTTTACTTGTTGCACAGCGTGAGCAAGCCTCTTGCAAGGGTGTTCTGGTGGCTTCCTTCAACTGGCTTATACATTGTATACATACGTTACTGTAAAAGCCCGTAAATTGATAAATCTTAGGTTTTACTAGTAAATCTTAGGATTTAGCAATGTACTTTTGTCAAAAAAGTTGGTAAATCTTAGAATTTTTCTGAAAAATCTTAAGTATGGGCTTTTACAGTAAAGCCGGGTCCATTGCTCGTCATTTGTCTTGACAGTCCCAAAACAAGTCAATGAATTTATCAAGTTTGTCAATAAATATTGTCAATTTTTGCTGTGTTTCGAGTTTAGCTGTGTAGGCAGGCGGGGGCCGGCGGGGGGGGGGGGGGATTCATTTTTTGACAGATGCCGCGCAATGCGGTCGTGTGTGGAGAATCCGAACGGCCTTTTGTGGTTATGTGCAACGAGCGGGCATAATCACGAGTTCAAAATATTATTATACCTAAATATAATATAACAATAAAAATATTTAATAATAAAACTATAATATAATATCAAATATTTATAATTATTCTGTTTTTGACGTAAATATTTACGCACTCTAAATTCGTAACTTTAGGTGGTGCCATCAACTCAATTTGACAAGTAGTACATAACATAATAATAAAGTACATAATAACAATGTATGGCTGTTTATGAAATTTGCGTTCTTGTGTAAAATCATTTCAAGGGCACTGTACAAAGACATGTTACGCATCCACGTTCCCGCGCGGAGTACATTCCAGGCGTTTCTCGATACCGAATAATTATATTAATATTTGTTACTATATTATAATTTTATTATCAAATATATGTATTATAATATTATACGTAAGTATAATAATATTTTTAACTCGTGATTATTTAAGCTCGCTCATTACACATAACACATGACCTCAAAAAGCCGTTCGGTTTGTTCTTCCATAAATACGACCACACCGCACGGCTCCTGTCAATTAAATGAATTATACCCCCCCGCCGGCCCCCACCTGCCTTCCCGCTTCACCCGGGATGAAGTGTTTAGGAAATGTTTTCCGTCGAACACGGGAAGCACAACTAAACTCGAAACACAACAAAAGTTGAGAATATTTATTGACAAACTTGATAAATTCATTGACTTGTTGTGGGACTGTCAAGACAAATGGCGAGCTATGGATCCCGCTTAACATATACATCGGATGTGTGCCGGGTAGAGGGATCGTCCTAGCGACCTTCAACAAGTCCTATCACCGTGATTTTGACTATGGTTTTGGGCGCCCTTCTTTCGACGTGGCACAGCGGTAAAGAATAGAGTTTTGTGGGTAACTTCTTACTGGTAGGATTGATGTATTTGATGCATTTATTTTCGTAGAATTCGCAGTGTTTACTTCCAACACAAGATTTTACATTCATCGGTTATTTTCCATATTAAAGCTCTCAGATTAAAAGCGCATTACATATTTTTTGTTACTATTTGGTCGTGGTGGAAAAACCACGTTGTAGAGGGTGAAACTTATTAATAATTTATGTCTAAGAAGCATAAAATTTTTGAAAAATAATCACATTAAAGCTGTAAAAAGCTTAACTTATCACTACAAATTGTAGATTACTAGAATTTTACAAGCAATAATTAGTTGTTTTTTTAAAAGAACGGAGTTTTTTTTTTAATTAAAAAGTATTACGATGCATTTCTTAAAAGTTTTCACGTATATATTTTTTTAAACATTGCAGGATTTTATGACTTTCCGCATAATTAACTTAATAAAACTATCGTTCCAATATGATTTGTGTTTATTGGTTTGAAATTTTTTTCTTGAAATAATTATTATGTGATGATTTACTGAACGGAATATAAATAAAATAAAATACATGCTCATAAGAAAAAATAACGCATTGGATGAAAATCTTCATACTGCTGGAACAAAACTAGAGAAGCTACAGAGTATTGTATACTTGGTCTGTAATGTAAATGATAGATGGGATATTTCGGTTGAAATCAAATGCCGCATTGAGCAAGCTCGTGCAACCTTTATCCGCATGAAAAAGATGTTCTGCAGTCATCAACCTTGGATTACGAATGCGAATGGTCAGATGCTACGTGTTTTCGATATTATTTTATGGAATGGAAGCATGGACGCTTACTGAAGAACTAATTAGGCGACTTGAGGCATTTGAGATGTGGATCTATAGAAAAATACTTAAAATAAGCTGGATGGACAGAGTTATGAATGAAGATGTTATGGTTCGGATGAATAAAGAAAAAGAAGTAATTAAAACTATAAAAATCCGAAAACTTCAATTTCTTGGACATGTGATGAGACATCCAGAGAAGTATGAGACTTACATCTCATAATGCAGGGAAAGAAGAAGGAGAACCTCACGGCTGAAAAAGCTGAGACAGTGGTTTGGCCAGTCTACTGTAGAGCTGTTGCAGGCCGCAGTAAACAAAGTCTGCATAGCCAACATGATAGTCAACATGATAGACAGGGCACAAGAAGAAGAAGTTGATTTATTTATTGCACCTCAAAAATAGTTTTATGAACTAAAAAAAAATCGTTTAAATTTTCAATCCAATAAGCTAATCTTGTGTACCATTTCAAAATTAGTAATAAAATTTTCATTTGTACTATAAATATATTTAAAATATGAGCATATTATTATCTCGTACCTGGCGAATAATTTAATACATAATTCTCATGTTAAAATCTGAAAGAAGTATATTGAGCAAGCGGGATTTATCATGGGAATTTCCATACAGACGATGGTTTTGCCGATAATATGTGGAAGCTGATAGAGCTCGACTTGTTTTGGTGATTTTATTAGCGGCGTAAAAATATCTTCTCTTGAATCCTCCCTTCTCCCTCGCAACAGACCATAAATATCCATGGTAGTCAGTAACCGCGTTAAACATATCACGAATGAAATAAAACTAACCGCCTTTGTTCAGGTTGTTCCCTTTTCCAAATGATAGTTCACTTTTTGTAAAATGTTTAAGTTTTTTTCTTTTTACATTTGCATGTTTTGGCAATTGGTGTTTTTTTCTCTGCGCAAAAAGGTGCGCTCGATTTGAATGTTAAGAGGAGGTAATCGTGAAATTATTGGCAAAATCTTGTTTTGAAATCCTTGATGTGTTGATGGAAGTTGAAGGGCTACCTTTTAGAGTTTAGAGTGTGTGAACAGAGAAAAGCTGTTATGAATTGCAAAGAGTGTGGGTGAGAGTGAATTTATTAATATGAAACGCTGCACTCAATAGAACAAACACGTTTCTAAATAATTATACGACAGTCAAGCTGCGTAAATACGTGGACGTTAAAGGATGCAGGCAATAGCAATGATGGTGCTAAAAACAACAACCATTTTTGAGAAAGTCTGAGAAATTTGCACTTATAACTTACGTTTAGTCACTTTCAATTGTTTTCTTCCAATATTCTTCCTTTTTGAGTAAAATTTTCGACAATCTTTGAAGTTTCCACCTTTAGGGTAGATGTAAAAGGGAATCATGACATCAAAACTGGAGCTGTTCATATCATTGGCTCAATGAGAAGGAAAAATCACAATACTGATAGTAATCAAAATCAACATTGACTAAGAAAATATTAGTTCACATCAAAGATATTTAAATAAAGTATTTACTGGGTGGGACTGTGCTTCTTGATGTAGCCGATATTGGTAACCAATGCTACTGCACACTAACTAAATGCACGAGTTCTTTCCGTATTCAAATTATATTGTTAACCAATACCACTACACACCTTCAAAAAATCTACTAAATTCCGTATTCAAAGTAGGACCATTAGACCGTAGACCATTAGACAGAAAGTATACAATACTGGAGATCAATTTCGTTGATTTTATTAACATTATGTAAATAATTTTCTAATCGCTCTTTTAATTTGAGATATACGTTAACTTACGTTGAACAATATCATTGTCTAACCTGTGGAAACATACAAGTTACATACCGTTTGGATTGAAACATGGGTCCTTAAAATGGTCCTTGACCCGGCATAATTTATTACATAGAAAAACAAAAGCAAGGAAATTCTCCCCTCAACTCATTAACCCCTCAAAACAGCGTTAGAGTCAGTCGACAAGCATGATTTGGCCATTAAGATGGCGAACGAAACAAAGACATCTAGTACAAGGACTTCAAGTGTAATTGGCCAACATTCGAACAAACCCAGAAAGCTAGAAAAATGCGAATATTTTGAAGCAAACGGCAGAAAATCATCATAATGGAGCGGCAAAACTAAGTAGGTACCATCGAAAGTACAATGTACGTTGCTTCTTCCTGTATTAAACTCGTATAAAAAGTATCTGAAAAACTGCGTAATTTACTGTGAAGTTCTCGAAAGTAATTGACATTTCCATTTTATTTGATCCGTCGAGTTTTCTGAAAGTTTGATGACGGAGTCCAGCGATCGCCTTGGAATCCTGCCACCGCTATCGCGCGGGACACGGAGCACAGAATGAGTCTCCTCAGACAATGTGAGTTTATGGTACCATAAATGCCGCCCTAGATACCCAATTCAATTGCTCGGATAAATGCGCACATTGCACAACAATAATAATTCTATATATAACGTATTTTTCCCGTTGTTTTGCACGTTATTACGAAATCGTTTCTAACAAACAAGTGTGTTTTGTTGCAATGCATGAGTGCATGCATGTCATCGCTTGGGAATTACCATTAAATTCGTACGTTTCTGCAATTTGGTTACACGATTTTCGTGGCCGACTTGCATTGCAATAGGAAACTCCAGAAGTTAAGAAACTGTAAGTATCTTAATTACCAGCATTTTCATTTTTATTTTTATAGTTAGTTGTGTTAATGATTAAAGGTTTGAAAAATATTTTAATTATCAAAACTAACTATAAAAATAAATAAAATATTTTTCAAAGTTTTAATTTTTCAATCCTCACTAAAAGGCCCGTGACGTCGTAGGGAGCCTTGCGTAGTAACAGGAAACTTACTTTTGGGATCAACAGAGTCAATTCAGTACTACTAAATTGAGACGGACCCATAATAATACGTTCTATTTCCTTTTGTATTACGATGAGATACATGATTTAAGCAGTATTAGAAAGAGATAACACCACGCTTTGAATTTGCATCTAAAAACTTACCATGCAATTTCAAATAATTCTAATATATTTTAAAAAGTCATCGACGTTAAAATTTTACACGTTTGTGAAAGATTTGTAGGGGTTTGTGATTTTTTTATTAATTAGTTTTATATTAACGAAAAAAAGTAAAGTAACAATAACCTTTATAATAAGTCTGTGTTATATATGTTTTTTGGTTACATGTAAAATCGTATGACTACAGTTAACAAGAAAAAAATAATCGATAAGCGACAAAACTACAACAAAATTATTCAAAGGTTTCTATTGTATTACGCAAAAGGGTTTAGCGAAAAATTTATTTAAAAAAAAGTCTTTTTATCAGCCGCTGAGTGTACAAAAAATTTCACCTTTACTTTACAGCGTTTTTTTGGATGTATGTTTGATTCATTTTAATAATTTCCGTTTTATAAAATACCAAAAGTTTTCTGTGCTAAATTTTGTTCAACTATCTTTTTTACATTAGCTCCACACAGCAGATCCTGAGAAAAATAATTCCCACCAGCACCTATGTCATCTTTCGGGATGCTTTGTGGGGGGTATTTTTAGGTAAAAAGGAAGGAAGAAAAAAGGTATAAGGGGTGGGAAGGAATCTGGGGTCAGTGTGTCCAGAAGAGACGAATATGAATCTCTCCCTCCTGCTGCGGTGCAAGGCGATGTTCCGAGAGAGTCCTGTCAGAAGACCTCAATCCGTCTCTCCCGATCTGGCCTGCCACGCAGTTGGTGGGTAAATGCATCTGCCGCCAAGATCCGGAAAAACCTCACCCCAGAAACCCGAGCACCTGAGTCACCAAACGTAGCGAACCACTTGAGTGACCTACGGCAGAGGTGTTGGTAATCCAATAAATGGTTCCCGGGGTGGCGGGAAAGTTGCCCAAAATTGCAAGTCGGTATTTTTATGTCCTTTAACATTTCAGAAAGATTTATACTAATTAATTTTTTAGCGTTCTACAATTATTGTTTTATTACAAAAATACGGTATAACGAAAATACAAATTGGTTCGCGACACCACCGACTGCAAATTTAACAACGTCGAGCGGATGGTACCCTACCCCCTGCGGCCCGCGAACAAATTGAAAATGGATAAATTGGCCTTCCACCTACAAAAGTTGATCATCATTGCTCTACAACGAGTGTCCTGTAAAAGTTTTGCGCCTTTGAAAAGAGCTAAATTTCGGCGATGAACAATTAAACGATTTAGTTGGAGAAGATAATATCCCGATTCCCAGTATTTTAATTATCTTGCAAACTTCTTTGCAAATCTTCCTTTAAATTTTAAGCAGTTGATTAAATACACTAGATTTATTCAATGGTAGAAGAATTTGCCTGGAGCTAAACGTCACAAAATTTATAAAACTGGGAAGACTTCGGTGGCTGGGTCATGAGGAGAGAATTACCGAGCATCAAGCACCAAAGTCCCTGCTGGACTCAATACCGATAGGGCGAAGGAGCTTGGGAAGACCAAGGTTAAGATGGAGCGACAACGTCCTCAAAGATATATCTATCTTAGAGCTTCTCTTCTTGAAGAGATCTGGCACAAAACCGAGAGTGGAGGAAGACTCTTAAGGCTAAGACCCACCAGGGGTTGTAGAACCAAGAGTGATTGTAGAGGGGTTGTAGAATCAAAAGTTAATAAAAAAAACTTAACATAATAACAGTCTGCACTGTTTTTATCGCATTTGTGAAAGTTTTATAAGAATGAATGTTATAAGCCGATTTAAAGACAAAAACTTTTTTAAACTTTTAAGGAAAAATATTTGTTTCAGTGTTTTCTAATAAAATTTTTATATATTTTTTATAAAATTGAAAATTTAGACCCGTGGTCTCTTTAAAGGTTGTACATATGGAATGCAATCCCGGTATACCGGGATCCCGAAATACCGAGATCCCGCAGACATTTTGCGGGACTAATCTCGGTCGAAAATTTTGCGGGATCCCGCTGGACTGGCGGGATTACAGAGAAGCGTAGTTCATACGTGTTACGAAGGTAACACAAAGGTGTTGTTAAGAAGGAAATGAATTACTTCGAGTCCGGTGGATTAAAAGGCACATACCTTCAATTCACTTACAATACGCTAATGACTATTGTGCCAACCAGCTTGGAAGCTGAACGAGCTTTTTCAGCCGCTGGCTACCTTGTGTCCAATATCAGAAGCCGTTTATCAGATGACACAATTAATACTTTAACTTTTTTCCAAGCTATTTCCAAAATAATGTTTAAACTTATGATGCTTATTGTACAAGAATATTGTTTATCGTGTGAACGTTATTATTTAAATTTAAGTTGTTGTAAATTTATGTCTTATCTTATTCTTTGCCAATTTATGACTTAAATTTTACCTATGTCTAACTAAAGGTATATAAATAAACCATTTGAAAAAGGTTGGTAGATCGAGGTATTAGGTCTTTATTATACGATTGATTCGATATCTAAGTTCACCCTGCTGGATCCCGCAAATACCTGGATCCAGCGGGACTAAGATTATTCAGTCCCCCAAATACCTGGATAGACATGGTCTTGCGGGATTGCATTCCCTAGTTGTAAATAATGAATTATACATTTTCTTCTTCTTCTTGTGCCTTGTCCGTTCAACGGATGTTGGCTATGCGGACTTTGTTTACTGCGGCCCGGAACAGCTCTACGGTAGACTGGCCTCTACTTCGACTGTCTCAGGTTTTTCAGCCATGAGGTTCTCCTTCTTCCAAGGCCCCGTCCTCCGGCAATATTTCCCTGCATTATGAGATGCAGGATCTCATACTTCTCTGGATATCTCATCACATGTCCAAGATATTGAAGTTTTCGGATTTTTATAGTTTTAATTACTTCATTTTCATTATTCATCGTCCGCGGGTCCAAACCTGTTCAAGGTATCTTCAAAATGAAAATGATTAATATTTACCCAAATAATTTACATTCTTTGTTACTATAAGTATATCCATCCCTGTCGGATTAATTATTTTAATCCATTACGAAAACGGTAAAAAGTGAGAGCATATTTTTGAATAGTCCGATTTGGGTTGGAAAATGAATATTTCCAACAATATTCCGCTCAGCAAGCTGAAAAAAGAACAACTTGTTTTCTCAATGTATTATCTAACTCCTACATCTCCTGGTAAAACACCGATTAAATTAGAAAATTTAGATCCACTGGATGATGTCAGACGAGTGTTGTAATATTACAACATGTAACACAAACAGATTTAAAAAAAAAACACAACCTTTCCATGTATGGATGATCACAAAGTAAGTGTACTAGATTTTTATATTTTTTTCGAAAAAGTATATTTGAAAAAAAAATACAGGATATTATTGAAGCACTAGATGACTATTTTTCCACATAATTGCTATCCCGTTCAATGCATGTGGTGAGCCGTGGCACAAGTTTCTTTATACCCTCCTCGAAGAACTCTACCTGCAGCTCCTTCCCCCACTTCAGAACCTCTTTCTGCACCTGCTCGTAGGTTAAAAAAATATTCTCATCCATGCTTACAGGGAGGTGAAAAGATTATAATCTGAAGATGTCAAATCAGAGGAATGCGGGGGGTGGTTCAGAACCTTGACCTTTTTGGCTTGACTTAATTTAACTTAACTTTGTGTATATGTATCTCTATATTTTACGTGTAAGTTGTTTGTCTCTTACAAATAAATAAATAAAACATCCCAATCAAGAGTGTATTGGTGGCTAAAACCACAATCCATTATGGTCACAGTACACCTACTATGTGAACATCGCGAAAAAATTACACAATCACAATAATTTTGTCATACTAAATGAAAAATTCCCCTTTGTAATACACCACTTTTTTATTATTAATATTTAATAGCCGACCGTGTTCCGCTTAGCTTAAGCTACATCAGGGCTTATTATATTAACCAATGTTAATTACAAACAGATACATATAATAAAACAATGAGTTAAAGATATGGAAATAGAAAAACAGACATCTTATTGGTGATAGAGATAAAATAGAAAACAGGGAGACAAAAATTATTACAGGATGCGTAGGTAGGGGGTGATGAAACAGTTTCCTCGAAACTTCAGAAAAAATCAGGAAACAGTTTCAACTCTATTCCGTTAAACTCCGCTGAAACTGTCCCCCTCCCCCCCCCCCCCCCCCCCCTCTACCCATCCTGTAATTATTTTGTCTCCTTCTTTTCTATTTTATCTCTTTTTGTGACCAATAATATGTCTTATTTTCTATTTCCATCTCTTTCACTCATTGTTTTATTTTATTCTAATATGTGTCTGTATGTAATTAGCTTTAGTTAATATAATAATTCCTGACGAAGATTGAGCTAAGCCAACCCGGTGGTCGGCTGTTAAATATTAATAATAAAAAAGTTGTGTATTACAAAGCGTATTTTTTATGTCACATCCCAAAGTATTTGCTTCCTTCGACAAAATTTTTTATTATATTTCTACCGTTACCATTTTTAATTATATTTCTACTTAATTTTATTTCTACCGTGTCTGAAATTAAGGCGACAATATAGATCACAATTGTAAAATCATTTTAAAATATATTGTACTAATTAAGGGACATGAAATTGCCCCCCATTATTAGCCCGTTTTATGTCAGCAGTAAACAAGGAATATTTTCATAAACGACCAAGTTCATGATAACTCTTGTGCGGACTAACGAGGTCATAAGCGAATTACTCACTTTACGGTCGTAGCCATTTTTCATCGAAAGCAGTGAAACTGCGCTGGCAAGCGTCCCATTTATAATATCGCGTTTAATAATAAAATGTATACATTTTCGCATTACCAGATTTACCTACACTATTATTTCTGATAAATTAAATAATTGTAATTAAAGGCAAATTCATAGTGAACTATCTTGGCTCCCTCCCGACAATCTTCTCAATCTACTGGCATCATAAACCTTTTAATAATTTATAACTAGATTTACCACCCGATTTCTCATTCGCGATTTGTCACCAAATATGGTCGCCAAATCTTGAATGATTTTTTTTTAAAAGTGAAATTTCTTTAGCCCCGTTGTGATTTGAAATTCGGATGAAACGGAAATGATGCAATACAACACCTACGAAGCACCAAACTGCGTTCATTAGCCGCTTTGATTACGCAGACTTACATTTTCGTATTCACTTCGCGCAATGTCCCTGTGAGTTTTGTAACTCAAAAAGTGTAATAAAAAACAAAAGAATACATCGCCATCTATCACATAACACGTCTTGATAAATATTTATATGTGTACTAAATAACTGTGAACAAAGTAAACGTATACAGTAGACGACCTCCATGGTCGAAGTGTTAAGATACTCGACTACGAATCTAGAGGTTGCGGGTTCAAATCTAATATATGTTTACCACATTTAATTAATATGAATAATTTGTACTAGGTAGGTATATTGCAGCATGTTCCAGAATTGTAGAAACTCGTAAGTATCGCCCTAGTGATTGAACACCATTTAGAATCAAAACGTTGCATGAACTGGCTTTAGCCGAGTTTGGTGGCAAGATCTGAAGAGCCTTCCTATCTCCCCTGTCTCCTTTCCCTTTCTTTCATTTCAACTTTGAAAACCTAAGAAAATTTGTCGATAATTTTTAATTTACTTTGGCTTGAGAAAAAAAAACTTCAGGGTCTGCGTTACCCTTGGGGATGTTGTGTGGAGGGTTTTTTTAGGGAAAGGAAGAAGTAGAAGTTCTGGGAAAGAAAAAGGTATGAGGGTTGGGTAGGAATCTGAGAGTCAATTTGTGACGGACGTGTGAATCCATCCCTCTCACTGCGGTGAAAGGCGATTTTCCGAGAGAGTCCGGCTGGGGAAGTATAGGATATAACCACTTGGGGTGACCTATGGCAGGGGTGTTGGTTATTCAATAAATAGTTCCCAGAAAATTGTAAAAATTGTAAAAATGTAAAAATGTAATCCCAAATTGTAAAAATGTTTTATTGGTAAAAAAAAAATTCTTGTCAATGGACACAGCAATTACTTTTGGGAAACGAATATTAATTTCGCTTAGTTACATTATCATTTTTAAGTACCCCAAAAGCTGATTTATACAAATTATGTGCAACCCGACAAGAAGAAAAGTTAACATATTTCTTTTCAGCATAGTTAAGAATCTGAGCGTGTTGTAATAATGAAAAAATTTTGCTCATTGCGCTGATTATTAGAGTAAATGAAAAAAGAAAACATTTTTTATCTTGACTTATACACTTCTCGGCGAGGGTAGGTCGACAAATTGTCCTTTGGTACTATAATAATGACCCCTCGAAAGATATCTTTGTAAGATATTAAGTCCTTATTTATACCCGAAGCTTAACATCTTAAGGGGAAGGCTGTGCAGCCCTATTCATAAAAATCTTAACTATGGATTTGAGGCCAAAATACTTAACCAAACTGAAAATTTATTTTTTTAATCAAAATATCTATAGCAAATATCTAGTATTTTTTTCTTTTAAATTTAAAAACATGCGCTATCATTTTTTCATGGCTTTAGCGTTAACTTTGACAAATATCAGTGATTTAAAAAATACTGTATAGATATGACCATATATAAAATAAAATTAAAACGATAAAAAAGTATTTTAATTTACGTAAATTGAAATTATAAACGACTGATATTCGTTGTTAATACGAATTTATCGTTTATAAATTAAAATGTCTACCGTAAGAAATGCCTCTTTTATTATGGTTATTTTGCGTTGTATTAACTCAGTATACCTACTGAATTGTTTTTTTAATAATTATAATTAACCCACTAAAAATGCCAAAGTTGCCGCTAATACCATGCAAAGTTAAATTATTATTTATTGACCAATATTTCACAATTTTAAACAAAAGTAAATATTTTAAGTAATTGATATCTTAATTGTATGAAAAAGCCCGTGCAGCCATTCCATTTAATGTACTTCCTTGGAAGTTTCGATTTTCCCTTTTTTGGCTATAGTAATTAAGTGGTCTTGGATGAAAAACAAAAGTTTAAATAAAATGATTTAACAATTATTACAAGCCATAATTGTCAGCCTGAAACACTCATTTACATTGAAAAATCTTCCGAGAAAAGATACTTGCCGCCAACGGGACTTGAACCCGTGTCCTTCCGATTGCCGGTCGAATGCTCTGACCACTGAGCTATGGCGGCTTATCAAATACCCGCCAAACAATTCAATATATACTAGTATTTCATTCAACAATTACTGCTTGTTATATTTTTTCCACCTGAAAACAACCAACTTTATTTTTGCAAGGAAGACATTGTTAGTGTTAAATCCCTCGCTAGGTGGCGTCGAGACAAATTATGTCTGCATTTATTGGGGAAATACTTAAACTTGTTAAATATTAATTATTATTTTTTTAATTTATAAACTAACGTTTAGACAAGATTTTTTTATGCATAGCACAAAGGGTAACAATTATTACAAGCCATAATTGTCAGCCTGAAACACTCATTTACATTGAAAAATCTTCCGAGAAAAGATACTTGCCGCCAACGGGACTTGAACCCGTGTCCTTCCGATTGCCGGTCGAATGCTCTGACCACTGAGCTATGGCGGCTTATCAAATACCCGCCAAACAATTCAATATATACTAGTATTTCATTCAACAATTACTGCTTGTTATATTTTTTCCACCTGAAAACAACCAACTTTATTTTTGCAAGGAAGACATTGTTAGTGTTAAATCCCTCGCTAGGTGGCGTCGAGACAAATTATGTCTGCATTTATTGGGGAAATACTTAAACTTGTTAAATATTAATTATTATTTTTTTAATTTATAAACTAACGTTTAGACAAGATTTTTTTATGCATAACACAAAGGGTAACAATTATTACAAGCCATAATTGTCAGCCTGAAACACTCATTTACATTGAAAAATCTTCCGAGAAAAGATACTTGCCGCCAACGGGACTTGAACCCGTGTCCTTCCGATTGCCGGTCGAATGCTCTGACCACTGAGCTATGGCGGCTTATCAAATACCCGCCAAACAATTCAATATATACTAGTATTTCATTCAACAATTACTGCTTGTTATATTTTTTCCACCTGAAAACAACCAACTTTATTTTTGCAAGGAAGACATTGTTAGTGTTAAATCCCTCGCTAGGTGGCGTCGAGACAAATTATGTCTGCATTTATTGGGGAAATACTTAAACTTGTTAAATATTAATTATTATTTTTTTAATTTATAAACTAACGTTTAGACAAGATTTTTTTATATGCATAGCACAAAGGGTAACAATTATTACAAGCCATAATTGTCAGCCTGAAACACTCATTTACATTGAAAAATTTTCCGAGAAAAGATACTTGCCGCCAACGGGACTTGAACCCGTGTCCTTCCGATTGCCGGTCGAATGCTCTGACCACTGAGCTATGGCGGCTTATCAAATACCCGCCAAACAATTCAATATATACTAGTATTTCATTCAACAATTACTGCTTGTTATATTTTTTCCACCTGAAAACAACCAACTTTATTTTTGCAAGGAAGACATTGTTAGTGTTAAATCCCTCGCTAGGTGGCGTCGAGACAAATTATGTCTGCATTTATTGGGGAAATACTTAAACTTGTTAAATATTAATTATTATTTTTTTAATTTATAAACTAACGTTTAGACAAGATTTTTTTATGCATAGCACAAAGGGTAACAATTATTACAAGCCATAATTGTCAGCCTGAAACACTCATTTACATTGAAAAATCTTCCGAGAAAAGATACTTGCCGCCAACGGGACTTGAACCCGTGTCCTTCCGATTGCCGGTCGAATGCTCTGACCACTGAGCTATGGCGGCTTATCAAATACCCGCCAAACAATTCAATATATACTAGTATTTCATTCAACAATTACTGCTTGTTATATTTTTTCCACCTGAAAACAACCAACTTTATTTTTGCAAGGAAGACATTGTTAGTGTTAAATCCCTCGCTAGGTGGCGTCGAGACAAATTATGTCTGCATTTATTGGGGAAATACTTAAACTTGTTAAATATTAATTATTATTTTTTTAATTTATAAATTAACGTTTAGACAAGATTTTTTTATGCATAGCACAAAGGGTAACAATTATTACAAGCCATAATTGTCAGCCTGAAACACTCATTTACATTGAAAAATCTTCCGAGAAAAGATACTTGCCGCCAACGGGACTTGAACCCGTGTCCTTCCGATTGCCGGTCGAATGCTCTGACCACTGAGCTATGGCGGCTTATCAAATACCCGCCAAACAATTCAATATATACTAGTATTTCATTCAACAATTACTGCTTGTTATATTTTTTCCACCTGAAAACAACCAACTTTATTTTTGCAAGGAAGACATTGTTAGTGTTAAATCCCTCGCTAGGTGGCGTCGAGACAAATTATGTCTGCATTTATTGGGGAAATACTTAAACTTGTTAAATATTAATTATTATTTTTTTAATTTATAAACTAACGTTTAGACAAGATTTTTTTATGCATAGCACAAAAAAAATATAACAAGCAGTAATTGTTGAATGAAATACTAGTATATATTGAATTGTTTGGCGGGTATTTGATAAGCCGCCATAGCTCAGTGGTCAGAGCATTCGACCGGCAATCGGAAGGACACGGGTTCAAGTCCCGTTGGCGGCAAGTATCTTTTCTCGGAAGATTTTTCAATGTAAATGAGTGTTTCAGGCTGACAATTATGGCTTGTAATAATTGTTACCCTTTGTGCTATGCATAAAAAAATCTTGTCTAAACGTTAGTTTATAAATTAAAAAAATAATAATTAATATTTAACAAGTTTAAGTATTTCCCCAATAAATGCAGACATAATTTGTCTCGACGCCACCTAGCGAGGGATTTAACACTAACAATGTCTTCCTTGCAAAAATAAAGTTGGTTGTTTTCAGGTGGAAAAAATATAACAAGCAGTAATTGTTGAATGAAATACTAGTATATATTGAATTGTTTGGCGGGTATTTGATAAGCCGCCATAGCTCAGTGGTCAGAGCATTCGACCGGCAATCGGAAGGACACGGGTTCAAGTCCCGTTGGCGGCAAGTATCTTTTCTCGGAAGATTTTTCAATGTAAATGAGTGTTTCAGGCTGACAATTATGGCTTGTAATAATTGTTACCCTTTGTGCTATGCATAAAAAAATCTTGTCTAAACGTTAGTTTATAAATTAAAAAAATAATAATTAATATTTAACAAGTTTAAGTATTTCCCCAATAAATGCAGACATAATTTGTCTCGACGCCACCTAGCGAGGGATTTAACACTAACAATGTCTTCCTTGCAAAAATAAAGTTGGTTGTTTTCAGGTGGAAAAAATATAACAAGCAGTAATTGTTGAATGAAATACTAGTATATATTGAATTGTTTGGCGGGTATTTGATAAGCCGCCATAGCTCAGTGGTCAGAGCATTCGACCGGCAATCGGAAGGACACGGGTTCAAGTCCCGTTGGCGGCAAGTATCTTTTCTCGGAAGATTTTTCAATGTAAATGAGTGTTTCAGGCTGACAATTATGGCTTGTAATAATTGTTACCCTTTGTGCTATGCATAAAAAAATCTTGTCTTAACGTTAGTTTATAAATTAAAAAAATAATAATTAATATTTAACAAGTTTAAGTATTTCCCCAATAAATGCAGACATAATTTGTCTCGACGCCACCTAGCGAGGGATTTAACACTAACAATGTCTTCCTTGCAAAAATAAAGTTGGTTGTTTTCAGGTGGAAAAAATATAACAAGCAGTAATTGTTGAATGAAATACTAGTATATATTGAATTGTTTGGCGGGTATTTGATAAGCCGCCATAGCTCAGTGGTCAGAGCATTCGACCGGCAATCGGAAGGACACGGGTTCAAGTCCCGTTGGCGGCAAGTATCTTTTCTCGGAAGATTTTTCAATGTAAATGAGTGTTTCAGGCTGACAATTATGGCTTGTAATAATTGTTACCCTTTGTGCTATGCATAAAAAAATCTTGTCTAAACGTTAGTTTATAAATTAAAAAAATAATCATTAAAATGATTTAAATTGTATCCTATATTGTAGCCACAGGCCAGAAGGGCGTTGACTATGTTTTTTTGACAAGAAAAGATATGTACTAATTTGTATCACATTATATATTATTGACAAACAAAAATATATTATGTGATATATTATATATTATCGAAGAAAGCAAACACTTTGTTCCTTCACATTAAACATTTTTTAAATAAGTTCATTGTTGAAACCACTTTATTTGATGTTCCCACGTCGACCGGTTTTGTCAGGACAATAAACATATGAACTAAATTAAATAATATAGTGTATATATTTATTGTCCTGATGAAGGTCGAGATTAACCGAAACCGACGTGTATAAATAAAATAAAGTGGTTTTAAAAAAAACTAACCTTTTCCATTTAAAAAAAAATGTTAACTATCTACAATATTGTGTTTAATGATTATCACTGTGCCATTAAGGTGATTTTTCACAACAACACCATACAACTTGGTAGGCGGGTATAGGTACCGCCGCCCCGGGGACCATTTATTGAACAACCAACAAGTCTACCAACAAGTCACCCCAAATGGTTCGCTACGTTTGGTAACTTATTGGCGGGCCCGGGATCGTGGGGTGAGGTTTGTCCGGATCTTGACGGCGGATGCGTCTGCCCACCAGCTGCATTGTAGGCCGTATCGGGAGATAATGGTTGAGGGAGATCTAACCTTTTTTATGGACTCGCTTTGACTTCTCCAGCCGTACTCTCTCGGAACATTGCCATGCATCGCAGTGAGAGGGATGAATTCATACGTCCGTCACTCCTGGACACACTGACCCCTAGTTTCCTATCCACCCCTAATACTATTTTCCTTTCCAGAACTTTCTAACCTTCCTTTCCTAAAAAGACCCTCCATACACATCTCTTAAGATATAGCCCCCGAAGGGAATTATTTTCCTCGGGGCCTCCTGTGTGGAGCCAATGTAAAAAAAAAGTTTCAATTATTGCTAATAGTTTTGCATGTTTTAGGTAGGTACTATTATTGAAAATCTCTTATCGGTATCGGAATATACAAACAAATTTACAGACAGACAATGTCAAATGGTCCAGTTAAAATAGAAAATCTCTACGCTCAGTCAATTATTAATAGCATTTATAAAATAAACTTCAGAGAAAACAATGTTTATAGCTAACCGGTAGTACTTAGAAACTTTAGGCTTAGAGGCCTTTTGCTATAGAAGACTATTCTTCAAATACGTGAAAATGTTCTAGATCAGTGGTTCTGGGTTCGATCGAACCCCAGGGGTTCGGTGAGTCAGTCTCGCGGGTTCGGCGAGCAATCCTTTTCGAGGATATTAGACATAAAAACGAAAAAAGGGAACAGACTTTGTTGCGAAAATGACATGAGAATGGCACTTGCAAAGCTTGTAAAGCCGCGCATTTCTGAACTGGTCTCTGAAAGGCAATAGCAGCAGTCGCACTGATTTGCAGTAAATATGCATGATGTTTTTGTTTTTGTGTGAAAATCATGTTTTAATGGTTTTGTTAATTTTGTGCACCTATGTATAAATATATAGCTATGTTTTAAATTTTTTTAAATCAGATTTTATTTTTCCAATTAAAAGGGGTTCGGTGAATGCGCATATGAATCTGGTGGGGATCAGTACCTTCAACAAGGTAAAGAACCACTGTTCTACATAGATAATTCAATCCACTCGAGCTATTGGTGTTCAGTTTTTGATTTGGCCATTCGATTTAATTAATATCATTCCTCAAAATATTATTATGGAAACATATAAACTGCTTACTGCTGTAAGCTGATGAACCCACCTAGATTTCACCGTTTATCTCATATTTGTGGGATCGTTAAATGTGGTCCAATTTTAGACCGATATCAATCGCTGAAAAATAAAAGCGGTTCAAATTTGGACCTAAATCGCTCCAGTGGTTAAATGGATTTTGGACAGTCTAATATTTCAATGTTTCCAAACATTATCGCAATCATGAGGATCAAAACGTATGTTTTGAAGAATTTCTAAGAACTTGTAATGTATTATGCTAATTTTTAGAAAGCACGTTTACGTAAGAGGTCTCTATTTATTCCGTAACGTGGGTATTTTTCGACAGTTTTTGCGACAAAAGTTTTTTCAGATACTCGTAAATTGAAAAACGCTTTACCGTTGAATCGATAGTAAATAGCTCGTAAATTACGTTTTAAATAAGATCGATTTATTTGTTTTTAGGCCTAAACGAGAATAAGAAACGTTCCCGGAAAAATCTTCTACAAACAAACGTGTATTACTGTTCAAATAAATCATTCGTCCGAAATGAGGGCGCATTTTTAGCGATTCTGGGAAAACGTTAGTCTCTATCATGACTGAACTCTAGAGGATGTGGTACATTGGTACTTCGGTACATTTCCTACTTGAGGGCTTGTAGTATTTTTTTTTTTAAATTTAAATAAAACATACAACGAAGTTGCATTCCCATGAGTTATCAAAACTCATTAAGGGATCGCCAATTGATACTTTTAAAAAGTTAAACCCAACCCAATATGCAGACACAATATATGAAGAAAAATTTTACAAAACATTTCACAAAAGCAACATACAGACACAACATATGAAGAATCACTTTACAAATATTTCACAGAAACATGGTCTTATAAGATTTTATTAATTATTATAACCACTCATTTGATTTATGTACTGTTGGTGTCAAAAAGTAAAAATAAAGTACCCTCAATGATGGACTAGAAATGCATAAAAAATATAATAAAAGGTACGGGCTCAAAAATATACAGACCTAAATACAAGATGTTTACGTACAAAATACATGATATTTTTACGCCATTTCATAAATATCAAGAAAACAATATTTTTATTTCGGGAACAATCGCGCAAAGAAATGATTGGTTGGAAATATGAAATTTTTTGAAACCTATTGTGGTTTTGTAGTGTACAGGATTATACGTTTTTTAAATTTTTTTTATTATTTAAACATATAACAAGGTTACAATTTTACAACATTAATATAAACATCAATATTTCAATCACTCTCCTAATAAAGCAGCTGCTTGTGTTTAGGAGAGAACAACTAAATATTTTAACATTTGTTTAAATTATATTAGTAATTAACAAAAAATATTAGTGATTTTATGAGAAAATACAGATAAAAGTAATAAAAATATAGGTAAGTTAATAAATGATTCAAAGAATTGATAAGACAAAAATACATTTCTAAACAATAAGTAAAGTTATGAGGTGGTACTAGAGTATTTTAATAAAAAAAAATTTATACTTGTCGTAGTTTTCTTCCGATCGTATATCAAGGGGTAATTTATTAAATAATTTTATACCCTTGCATGTGATGCTGTGCTGTTGTGGTTCGTTCTAGTGGCACGGTTAGTCCTCCAAAAGATATTATTCTTTTGCAAATATTTAATTGCGGTAAATTATTTTTACTAAAGAAATTCTTATGTATTTGTAATAGTGCAATTATGTCATAAATTTTTGTAAGTGGGGGAACCGGGAAATCTTGAAAAACATTTATAGTTGGGTAGTAATAGGGCTTTTTTAAAATGATTTTTATTAATATTTTTTTAATTGTTTCCAATGGGAGTAGAGATGATTTATGTGCACCCCCCCCCCCTTAAGCAACGATTCCATATGGCAGTACAGAGTGCGCAAGTGCATAATAAATATCTTTTAATATTTTTAATGATACAGTATTTCTTAGTCTAAAAATATATATAGATCAGTTTTCTCATTCTATCTACTGTGAAATTTATTTGACTTTTCCATTTGATGTTATTATCGATAAAATTATTCCAAGATATTTTATTTCTTCTCTACTACTAATGTGTATACAGTTTGAGTTACAGGGTGCGATTCTAATGCGTATAGTTTCAATATCCTTCAATAGACAGTATTGGTGGTAATATGCAGTTTTGAGGTGTCTCCATGGATGTCAGTAAAGTAGTGCCTTAGGAGAGTGGCAATTGTCGCCGTTCGCGTCTTATACCCGAACGGTTACGAAAATAGCCGATGATATCCGATTGACAGCTGGGCACCTAGAGTTCCTTGCTTCAGTAGTCTTCCTACTTTACTTTACTTCAGAATTACGTAGAGCATCCATTAGAGTGGACGTTTGGTGTAGTTAGATATTCACTGTAAACCACACGCTAACTTAAATAACGCAACTTGTAATCTCGACGAACTCACGAGATCATCAGGTAATCCCAATCACTGCGATTGAAGAACATTACAGTTTCCAACAATTTTATTAAATTCAATATATCAGGAATTATCTTTTTTCCACCAGTAAAATGAACTACTTCGTCTATATTTTAGATGTTGTTTGATTCATGGTTTAAAAAAGGGGACAAGATGGATTTGGTCCATTTTACCTCAATCTTAACATCATCACGATTTGCAAATGATCATTTTAAATGTACTATCATCTGACACTTCCACCATTCGGAGGAAATAGAAGTCGCCCACGTATGAGATGGACTGACAACTTGAAGATAACTGCTGGCTTTTGAAGGGTAGATAACAAGAAAACGTCGTGATTTGGCAGAACTGGAGTCATTTGAAGGAGACTTAAATACAATCCAACCACATGGCTAAATTCCATAAATCTTAGGAGATAACTTTTCATGAATAGGTATTCTAATCGTTTGATCACATCGGTTACATTTATATAATCCAACATCGGTCCAAGGGAAATAAAGAATACGTCACACGCATTAGGGATGTTAGGCGCGCTAATTCAGAATAAGAGGGATGAATAATGGCGTCGTTACCATTATCTCAGATTGTGTGCTCACTATTAGTTATCACATCTCACTCAGGCTGGAACTTGGGACAAGATTGCTTTTCTCGTGAGAGGGAAAGGTCGGAGCATTACTTAGTGCTCGAGACAACACGGTGTAATTAATAATTCTACCATTCTTAGAATTTTAAAATGCCCACAGGGGTGATTCAAGACTTTGTTGGGGTTTCTAGGTTAGTTTTTATTTATTTTTTTTTAAAGAAAGACAAACATTCCCAAGCTACGAATAACCCGACAATATTTGAAAATCTCCTAAAACCTACAACCACAACAGTATGCGGAAAATTTTGCTTGTGTCATGATGGAGTACTTAGCCTGAGTTTGGAATCGAACGCGCAACGTTTGGGTGGGACCCAAGCGCGATTCCAGCTCAGCCACTGACCGGTCGGACAGTTATTTGGAGATATGTTATTTCATATTACTTCACTCACCTATTCAGTCCAAATTTGTGCAAGCGGGATCGACACTGTATATTTTATAACATTCATTATTTTAATCATCTCCTTGTAATCCCACAATAGTGGTCCAACAAGGTCACACATACCGAACCGTTTCTATTAAATTTTCAGTCGGTTAATTATGAAAAATTAGTTTAAAAATAAAATAAAGATCAAAAAGACAGTCAAGATGCCGCGTAAGTGTTCAGCCAACGATTGTAAAGGTTTTAAAAAATTTAATGAAAATTAAATATTGATAATGTTAATGTTATTATCGAGTTCTGCAAGTATTTTAGTATTTAATTTTTGTTACGGATGTTCGGTTTACAAGACCATTTTCAAAATGTAGTTAATCCACATTGAGACGACATGTTTATACGATTTTAAATGTCAATTTTTGAAGGTGACTAAATTGATTTATTACCGGTTAAACCAATTTGCTGGACACTAATCGAGAGAGATGAGGGGTCGGAATCTGTTTCCCTTTGCACTAAGTGTAAGGGTTTTCTTAATTATTTTTTAATGACCTTACTGCTACGACTCATTTATGTGCGTTATATTTTTTAGGTTTGGTAAACATACTAAGTAGCGTTACATTATCAAATTTAATTTTAATTAATTTTTTTTAAACTAAATGGAGTTTTACGAATTAAACACAAAAACAATCAATGATTGTAAAGGTGTTTCGAATAAATAAACCGCGGGAATATCATAACATTCTTCCTAATTCACGCGTCCAACAGTAAAAGTTGTGAGGTATGTGAAATTCAGTTTGGTTGGGCGTTTACACAATCATAGCTACACTTACCTACATACATTTACATATATCATAGACTCTGTGCTTGTAGCATGATTGTCACATATATCCCATCCCTATCATGCTCCTTTTACCCATCTATCCCATCCCTATGAACCGTTACCATAACAAATCAGTGTCGTCAATCGAACCTCACCGTGAAAGCGTACAATTTTACGCTCCTGCATTTTCTACCCGCATACGAAAGTAAAATACCGCGAATACAAGTGTATGAACAAGGACCACTCATGAGAGAAGACAAGTAGATACCACAAGATTCCTCAGTAAGTCCCTTCCTTCCTTTATGTGCATTCATTTTACTTGTGCAGTGGTCTAACATACACTCAAAACACATAACAAGGTCCTTCGACATTCATTCACACAAAATACATCATTCATAAACAGTTCAACTACTGTTGTACATGGTAACTAGTGACGCTCATTATGAAATGTAAGGAAGATATTATAGGAAGTGAGACAATTGGAATTAATGTTAAAGCGCCATTTTTCAGAAATTCAATAGTAATTGAAATTATTAACTTATTATTGATTCAGTGGATTGAGGGTGCCGCAGATGACGAAAAAAAGATTTGCCGGTCACCCAACATTTCAGCGCCTAAATATTTTGAACTTTTAATGAGAATATGAAGTGCCTACTTATAAAAATCGCAGATAACGATATTCGAATATATTTTATCTGAAATTACCGTACGAAATAAAACAAACCACTTTTAAAATACTCAATAAAAAGTCGACGAGTTGGTCCAATGCTTGAACAAATGCGTGGGAATTTACATACAAATCCCTCTGGAGCAGTGTCTGACGGGACCATAACCTCTGGAATGTTGGGGAAGGTTGCGTAATCAGCTTCCGACAGCGCCGCCCTAAGAACGTCTCTCTTCCCATTTCGGCAATTTCCTTTATCACCCTTCGTCTATTGATTAAACAAAAAAAAGTATCACTCTGAAGATTCTATCCGTTGATACAACAAGAATTGCGTAGGCTCCCTTGTTTACGACCTCTGAATAAAATTTATTTTTTGGAGACGCATAAACTGCCGCTTTTGTCAATGTTTCTACGACGTTAAAAATAATGTTATACGAGTGAGTATGAGATTGTCTTAGCCTTAATTTTGTATAATCTCGCTTAATGGCTTCGAGTGAGTTTTCCCCTTACTGCTTTCATATTTAATAGCCGTTTTCACTCGAATTTAGTGCCGCTAAACGGGAATTGAGCGGATAATAAAAAGACTACATAGTTTCCTAGGGTAAGGTGGAAGCGGAGTAGGCGCCGGTTAATTTAATCTCGGTCACAATGATCACATACAAGGATTTGAGAAGACTAGCAAAGCACTTCAATATTCATTTCAATTTAGGAGGCGGGAATGGGTACCGCCGCCCCGGGAACCTTTATTGGATAACCAACGCCTCTGCCATAGGTCACTACGTTTGGTGATTTAGCAGGGGTGCCCGGGTTCTTGGGGCGAGGTTTGTCTATGTCTTGGAGGCGGATGACCATGACACACTGAACCCCAGATTCCTACCCACCCCTTAAACCCTTTTCCTTTCCAGAACTCTCCTCTCCTTCGTTTCCTTAAAAAACCCTCCACACGGCATCCCAAAAGATGACATAGGCCCTGAGGGAATTTTTTCTCCACAGGGCCTCCTGTGTGGAGCTCATGTAAATAAAAAAAAAAATTTAAATTAAAATTAAAAGGTATGAGCAGTGAAATTTTTGGGAATAGGATATCATATTTTAGAAAGGTATCCACGTTATTTGTTTTAGATAAGACCAAGCAGTTATGCAAAAATTAAAGTGTACATTATTTTTGCAAAGTAAAATGGCAGTTAGGTATTTCAATTTAATTTGGTAAAAGGGTATTTATTTCGTGAAGAAAATTTTACCGTTTAAGCCCCCGCATTCCGAATTTCCATATTCACGAATACGTTTCTCTTGAACACTTTAAGTTTTTTAAGTTTCTAAAAAAATGTGCCTAATTTTTTAAGAGAATCTCTATTCATTTGTAGAGCTGAAACGATATTTAAATTAAATAATCTCGATCGAAAAAAATCGCAAATTATGCTCCGAAAATTATTCAAAACTTTGTATATTATTTCACAATAAAATTTTATATGTTACACATTTTGTTCTATTATTTAACGTGTTATGGGTATGAAAAAAAATTCAGTATATCTTTAAATACAACATAAGTCTATTTTTACTCTATTTTAAACGAGTCATGTTTTATTTTTAAAAATCTCATTTTTATAAAATCCATCAAATAATTTCCAGAAAAGGAGCATGCAAACCGATCCGGTTGGTTGATTTTATTTATTTATATTTCTCTTGAGAAATTGAAGGTTTAAAACTATATTTAGGCACCAAATCACATTACAGAATATTACGTTATTTTAAATCGTGGAAACTAATTTACCTGGAATTTTCTCAAAAGGTAGGTTTCGTAGGTAAATTTTGAGTTGAACCGAATTTCAAATTTTATTATTAGCATTGAAATTTAATATAATATATCGAAAATAATAACAAAAATCGGTTCGGAGAATCTAAACATGAGAATGAGATCTAACTTTCTGTCCCGCCCTAGTAAGTAAAATGAATGTTAATTTCAAGTCTATTTATTGTCTTGTCTAATTATTTACATAATCAAAGCGTTTTACCATTAGCATGAACTGCTTTAATTTTTGTTCAACAATAATTATGACAACAAAATATGGGATGAAGGGGCTTTAATTATATGAAGGTAAATTTATACATGTTTTGACAAGCCTAACGTAAATTTTAGGTTTTAAATAACTTCTTCGGATAAACGACCCATCGAAGAAACAACAAAGTTTTCATTCTTACTGCAAAGTTAATTTTGCATAAATTTGGCAGTTTAAATTAAAAGGTAGGTGCGGTAAGAAGGCCTACCTAAGGAAGATTTGAAATAAAATAAAAAAATGCACCCATATCAATAAAGTGTAATATTAATTAAACATACAGATCAATCACTATAAAATATGAACATAAAATGGCCACATAAAATTAAACGTTTTTACAAACCTTGTCTTTAGGCCTTATTATATACTACAGTAGGATAATAAGGTCTAAGATTTTAACACTCAAAAATAATCAAAATAGGCTTCTAAAGTTTGGTAATTGAGATCGATTATAACGTATATGCATTAATCACGAAGTGAGTCTTCTAAATGGCAACAAATTTCTTTGTTTAACAGCCAACAGTGTTTTTTAAGTTTGAAAAACTTCAAACTTCCGGTCCGGAGATGGTTTCTAATGGTTCTCCTGGTAATATTATACCTCAAAGCAGCTTTATAAGTGCTCAGCGGTCCTCTTCTTACTGCTTGGACAGCCGACACTAAGTCATTTTCAGAGCACAATGCTCATTTGGAGGGCACTAAAATAACAATAAATCACTTAGTAAACAGTTGTAATTACTTAAAAACATCCATAACATTTTGAGAAAGTTTAAAAATAAGTTGTAAAGCTGACAAACATTGTTACAAAAAAAAGATTATAATAAGGCCTACGGTCAAATTTGGTAGGCCTTAAGGGCCCGCAACCCGGATTTCTACCGATTTATTACATATTTCCCTTAAACACGGTAAGTTTTAAATCTCTTAAAAAATATATGTTATTCTTGAAGATAATATCTAGACTTTGCCCGCGTCGAAACGCAAATTATATAAAAAAAAATTCCCTCGATAGAAAAAAATCGCAAGGTATGCTCCAAAAATTATTATTAACACGTTTGTTTCAGTTATTTTACAAGTTATATGTATGAAAAAATTCACAATGTTTCTTTAAATGCTGTTTAAGATAATGCCTGCGAGACTTTTGCTCTATTTTAAACTAGTCATGTTTTATTAAACATTTTCGCAATTTTCGCATCGATTTTGTCGCTGTAAATGTTAGCGCTCTCCTCTAACATTCGTTATTTCGTATCTCTCCATCTTCTTGTTTTCGATCTCGGTTACAGAGCCTTAATAACCGCTGGCATCGTGTATAAAGAAATACAAAAAGTACAATAATTGGTTCACATTACATTACGCAGACATCAAAGGTCTATAGAAGTATGAAAACAGAAAACTGGCGCACAAAATTATATTTAAAAGTGTAATATTACTAAAACTACTTACGATTCAGTCGGTCGATTTTTTATTATTCGTGCCTCACAACCGCCCCTCGCAAACGAATCGCTCCGCATTGGTCGAAATATGCGAGCTACGCGTCGAGACAAGCTTGAAGCGCCATTTATGAGTGTTATGCCTCGATGACACACGGCGAGTTACAAGCTACTATCTAAAAGCGGGTAAATCGGCGAGTGAGATTGTCATGATGACATATTGCTACCTATGAGCGTGTCCTCAAGCGGCATCTAACATTTTAAATTGCTTTTTTTTTACTTAGGCCTTATTACCCGCACCTACCTTGTATAAAACTAGCAAGTTCCCGGCATGTTTTGCTATGCCACTTAATAAAGAAATCGTTTCTCCCTACATGTCCTTTCCCATTCGTCCGGTTCCCCTTCTGCCTCCCCTTCCCCTCCCGCGACCACTTCGTCCTCCTTCCGCCTTCTCCGCTTTCCCTGTCCCCGCTCCCCTCTCCCGCTTCCCCTGTCCCGCGAACCCCCCTTTCGAATTCCCCTCCCCCCTCCGCATTCCATACATTCACTCCCGGTACCTTCAGTTTTCAAATAGCTCGCGTGCCACCTATTGCAATTTTTTAATACAAATTTCATAATACCAGAGCTCACCAGCTAATTATTATTATTCCAGTATGTGGGGTGGAGAGTGCAATCCCAAACATTCATAAGGATATAATATACACATACGTACCTACACAAAATATTTGAAAGAAAAAAGAAGAAAAAAAGCAGGTGGATATGAATGTACATGAAACAAAAAAAAATGATAATAAGGTAATAGTAGTAAAAGGAAAACAAAAGAACATAAGAAGTAATAATATTAGCTTTTAGGATTCTGTGAGCACGTAAGGAGCCAGTATTTTTCTCCAGTGTGCTTCAATGCTGGATGATGGACTAAGGGGGGCTTCCATGACGCGGATGTTTCCAGAACTGGTTATCCTTTCCCTCATTCCTGTCACCCTGGATCTAATAAAGGCTGCAAAGCCGGGAATTCGCTCCTCCGTAAACATCTAGGGAGACCAAGCATTATGCGGAAGGCGTTGTTGTACTGAACCCGAAGTTTTTCTATACTACTCATCTTGTAGTTTGCCCAGAGTTAACACGTATACCTTCGCGGGCGCGCTCACATGATATTATTTAAAATGTATCTGCTTACTGATTTTTTTAAATAATAAACCAGAAAAAAATGCACATAAGTACCTAAATATAATTTGAGAAATCCTAAATCAATTTAATTCTATTAATAAATAATAATAATATTTGGATGATTTGTATAGAGCTTTTTTCGTGAAAAATCGCTACACAGATAAATAATACATTTCAACAAAGCTCTATCTTACAACTTGCTTAAGACTAAACAATAATTTATGTGGCATTAAATTTATTAACAATTTATATCTCAATAAATTCGTGTTTATATAGTTCTAAGTTAAGGTCACTATTTTTAAGTTAAGTTCCTATTTTTTTAACATTAAGAAAACAATCAATAAATCCGTATTCCATCTTTTCAAAATTTTATATAAAAAAAAGTCTATTAATTTTGATGCGGTCTACCTCGAGCAAACTAAAGAATAAATAAATAAAAAATTATTTATAGCGGAATTCTTCTGCATGAAAAATTTAAATAATTTACATTAACACTCAAATTTCTACAGAAGATGTTCGGCGTCAAAGAACCAAATATGAACGTGGTTTTGGTTTCATCTTGAAAACTATGAAATATCGCCAAAAGTTTGGCGAGAATCGGGGATTTTATTGGCCAATTAAACGAAGCACAATATCTTATATTACATTAGAAAGTTTTTGGCTTATTCCAAAACTTCAGCCAACAAGCACATCTATTTAGAAGCATGTGGATCAGCAACATGAGTATGAAAATATTTGAATAAGTTTTACCATTGGGACTTCTGAAAAAGGAAAAAAAATCTTAGATACTTTATTAAAAACTCTTTTAGTAAAAATATTGATTTTACCCTGTAACAGTCATCATCACTATTGGCTCTACAACCCCTGGGGTCCTAGCATGGTCGATCGATATAGGTTTTATCGAAAATGTCGGTAACTTGTCATCGCTCCCGAGCTCGACTGCGGTTCCTAATTTATTTGACGTGAACTGTTATTTCTTCGTTAGTGGCCTGCAGTCGTGCTCGGGAGCGATTTCAAGTTACCGACATTTTCGATAAAACCTATATCGATCGACCATGCTAGGGGGCCTGGTGGGTCTTGGCCTCCTCAAGAATCTTCCTCCACTCATCTCAGTTTTGTGCCAGCTCTCTCCAGTTTAGAAGCTCCAAGATAGATATGTCTTGTATTTATTCCAAAATTTACATAGTTTCTTATGTTTTTTATGTACATTTTTGGTACGATTAGGAATTTGTTTTAAAATCAACAGATCCAAACGCCTCCGGCGCGTCATTGTACCCAATTCGCAGCGCCATGCCAATACAAGGCAATGTGAATAGGTAGATTGTCAACAATACTATTACCGAAGTCATCTGAATCAAAATCATACGGAAACGTATCAACAATCAAATCGGATTCATATTTACTGAACTTGAAAATAACACCACGCATCTATTAACACTTTCACACCAGTATTTTTTGTTATGTTTAAAGCAAGGGTTCACAAAAAATATTATAAGGTTAATAATTCAACACTCGTCACACACCATCACTAAACCAGCCTTTAATTCCGATATACACCAGCACAAAACACGATCACAAAATCAAATACACCTATCGTCATCTACACACACAACTAAATTTGGAATTAACTCCTTACAATACATCGCACATACGCAATACAACGCATTACCTAATGTCCTAAAACTACCAGAATCAAACAAAAAAATATTGGCAAAGGCTCTAAAAGGATATTTTCTCAGCAACTTTATTAACCAGTGACGAATTTATCTGTCTTCCTTTGTAACTCTTGTATATTCTTCAATTACCTGTATCAAGTGTGTCTAGTCCATTTAAAAATCTATGTATTGTTCATTGATTTCCGTGTTCTTATGTAAAAATAATTTTCCTTTAGATGTATAATGTTGTCCTTCCCAAAATGAGTTTTATTAAACTCATTGGGAGTAATGTATTATAAATTTTATGTAATAATTTTGTAATATATTATCTCTAATAAAAATAAATAAAATAAAATATTTTTTTAAATAAAATAAATAATTTATTCCAGAATGTAGGGAAGTTAGTGCAATCTCACATGTTCTGCATAATACATTTAAAAGTAAAAATAATTTCATAAATATGAAATATTTATTCCAGAATGTGGGGAAATAGAATAATACTACACACTATGCGTACATACAAATAAGTTTAAACATTTTATAAAATCAGTAACGACATTCAGTGAAACAAATATTTTCTGTCCTCATAAGAACGGGTCAATATTAAGCCCGGCGCAAACGTCAGATTTTTTCATCCGATTGTCGGATCACACAATTCGATTGGGCGGCGGGCGCGAAAAGGCGTGGCCTATTTTCATTACTCCGCGCGGCCGGCCGTCCAAGCCAGTCCGACAATGGGCGTGGCCCGGTATTATAACCAATCTGGTTCGAATCGATTTTTGTCTGGTCCGACTCTTGTCTGACGTGTGCGGCCTGCCTTTAACGTATAAAGAGGGAGACAGGGTAAGATGACGTCATACAGTTGTCAATCTCTCCGCAGTGGCGTCCAGGGTACCTGTCGGTAGTACGGTCAATCGATATAACCCTATATATATTTATTTATTTAAAATTTACGACACAAATACAAACGTGTTTTTATTGAATATTTTAACAGTCGTAGTACATTGAAGAAAGAAAGGTTTTTTTTTTAATTATACATGACAATAGAAAAAGAAGAAAATTAATTATTAACAACTTAATGAAAGCATTAAAAGAAACACAATAAAATCAAAAACTTGTTACGTAGTGACCTCGTTAAAATATGTTTGGCTGAAATGCTTGATGAGTAGGTACCTACAGCTATCAATACGATATTGACCAAATCCTTCATCTATGGTCAGTTATCAATATTGGCGATCACGGTCAACAATTGGTAAAAGAAATTCCAACTGACGATTGATAAATTTTAGCCCGGTTTCGTAGAATCAGATTAGTTTCGGTTAACTGTCAATATATGGATTTATTTGAACTATGATGTTCGTTATGCAAAATTACTAGCTTATTTAATTAACGTTTTGAACTAACGAAGTTTTTAGAAATGAAAGAAATCGTATACACGATCCATAGAGATAAATTATTTATTTATTTATTTATTGACGCCCTATTGGGCTTTTATATATAAAATACAAATTTCATTTATAACAACAGTATAACACAAAATAAAAAAAGAGGTATAAAATATACAAATAAAGCTTAAACTCAATAATACGGGCATGTGCCTAGCGTGGTAGTCGAATCACCTGTAAAAACTGTATAAAAATTTATATGATGAATAAAGAAAAAAAAAAAAAAAAAAATGTAAAATAATAGGAATACATCTAATGCTAATTCCACATAGATGACTTTAGAGAACTCGTATGTACATATACCTACGAGCAACAAAAACATTAAAAATAATCAAAACACATTAATTTTTACTTAATTACTCGTTGTATGCTTTTGAAATAAGAACAATAAAAAAACAATAAACAAAAGAAAATTGAAATAAAATAAAATGATTTCTCATTCATTATTTACATCTAAAAAGTGGTGGACTAATTTGACTTTAAATGAATCGAAATTTAAATTAAAAATTTCAGCGAATAGTTAGTTCATTGCCCAACCTGTGTATTCTTTCCATCACAGAATTCGCAGCGAAGTTATTGTTGTAAAATAAAATATTTCGTCAAGTATATTTTGGAGGTATATGTAAGGATAACAAGTTTATAGCGTCAGGGCAGCCCAACCTTGAATGAACAATTTTATACAATAAAAGGAGATCAAGTATTTTTCGCCTTTCAGATAATTTCGATAAGATAAGTTTACTGCGTAAATTGACATAATTGATTTCAATAATAGGAAGACCAATTTTGAAATTAATAAAACGCAATCTAAGACGCAATCGTTCTATTCCGTTCGATAAAAGAAATGAAAATGGTTGAAATTTGAATAAAGACACGTGAACTTATTAACTCCCGTTTAGGGTCAAAAAATAAATGCGGACTGCCAATGCATATTTAGGTTAGTCTTTCAATTCAAAATTGCCAAATTATTAATATTTTTACGTAATTGATTTGCGTTTGACGTTTCGGATTGTGAATTTGCGGACAGAATCGCCAGTGTTGCCAGCGTATATCGATTACCTATTTATTCCCTGCCAGTATCAGTTCGGCTATCAACTGTGAAACTGTGCTAGAAATATCGATATAAAATCATCAGAAATTACGCCTACGATCCGATATTGTAAAGTTATCGATTAGACCATGCTAGAGCTCCTGACCGGATTAGCATCAAGATAGGTCAGAGCCAAACCGAAGCGATTAGAATTAAGGGTCGGGTTTGGAAAACATCGCTCCGCATTATCAGTAGCATCCGCGTCTCGTAGCAGCAATACTAGAAAATTATATACAGGTAGTTAGAAAAATGTGTAAAGTTACTAGTGATTAAATTTTTTTTACTGTAATCTTACAAATTCTATAAATTATACATACTGCAACTTTAGTTAAAACGTTGAAAAAGGCCTTCGCGATTATCTCTCCTGAACCTGTTGTAAACATTTTTACCAAAAATCCTTCCGTAATCTCAGAGTAAACATTATGTTAAAACAAGCTATTGAATTAAAAGCACTTCAGTGTATGTAGATTTTTATTGTAATTCGCCTAAACTTTCTGAATTTTTCAACTTTCCTCCGCCATACAAAAATGTATGGCAAAATAATACGCCGTGCGATGTCTTATATAACGGTTGAATTTCACAGAATTCATTCAGTTGTGAGATAGCGGTCAAGGTGACAGCACGCATATTTTTTTCGCAGCAATTTTGTTCGCTGTTTATTCGATTTTTGAAGGAATCATTGAGGAGATAGGTGTTACAGTAACCGGGTAAGTAGAAATAAAATATATTTATTATTATCTATTAAATTATTTTTAACTTGATTTACATTTTTACAGATTTTATTTTTTTTTAACTTCAGGTACCTTCAAATGGGTAAAAATAAAGGAATTCTTGCTTACCGTGCCATAAAAAAATAGACCCTCCCCCTGGAAGAAAATGAGAATAAGGTAATAATGTCAAAATTTAATTTTTTTACTGATTTCTATCAAAGGTAGTTTGAAGGTGGACTGAAGTCATTTTGCATTTTGACATCTAAAAATTTCGGCTAAAAATCTTGAATTTCTCTGTAGTTATCTACCGATTTGGTTCAATATCAGAATCCGGGCGTTTAGAAGTGCACTGAACTCGGATCTAATGTCAAAATGCAAAATTTCGGCATCCATCTTGAATTTCTCGTGTTCTCTACCTATCTGGTTCAAAATCAGTATTAGGGAGTATTGGCGAGCACTGAACTCGGATCTAATGTCCAAATGCAACATTTCGGCATCCATCTTGAATTTCTCTAGTTATCTACCTATTTGGTTCAAAATCAGGATTAGGGCGTTTGGACGTGCACTGAACTCGGATCTAATGTCAAAATGCAAAATTTCGGCATCCATCTTGAATATCTTAAGTACTTTGACGATTTGGTTCAAAATCAGGTTTAAGGAGTTTGAGGTTCACCGAACTCGAATTTAATGTCAAAATGCAAAATTTCGACGACCTATTTGAGTTCTCTACCGATTCCGTTCAAATTGTCACTAAGTTTTATTGAAAACAACGACTGTCAGATCTATTGATAAATCGAATGAATTTCGATGTTGGATAAATTCTGGGTTGTATTATTACAAATAAATTTATTTTATATGTTTTTTAGGAAAGCAGCAGAAGCAATATAAATGACGTCGTTATAACAGAAACTATCAGTGAAAATGTAAGTTTTTTAAATAAACATAAGCAGCCTGAGTAATGGCCTTCCATGTAAACTTTTTGCTGTAATGAATGATCTCCCATACTTTTTGTGAATGTTTATAATTATCGATAATAGACCTGGAGAAAGGATGATGTCATTACAAAATGACAGTCTTATGAATAAATGAGAAGCTAACACTTATCACTCTGTATTGTTTTGTATTTTTTTTATTAATAGGTTTACATTACAAATGTATAGTATAATGTCCTCCACGCTAGAAATTCACCTGTGTTGTGGAGGACATTTTTCAATTGTAAAATTATATAATAGTAAACAAGTATATAATAGTAACATTGTTATTTTGGATAATGCTGTGAAATAACTATAATAATTGTGGGTAATAATATAACTCAACCCTCGATGACCAAGGTGCTGTCCCGGTCGATTCCTCACTGCGGTTTTCGTATGAAAAAGCTGAGGATCCGGCATCGGGAAGTACTCCATGTTTTACGAGGGCGTGATGTTAATAAAGCTAGTGGGCCTGACGGACTACCTGCCCTGGTACTGCAAAGGTGCGCTGCAGAAATAGCTCCAATTTTGACGAAGCTTTTTAAAACTGCCCCTGAAGACTGGCTCTGTGCCCTCTGGTTGGAAAAAAGCGGTTATCCATCCTATTCCAAAGAAGGGTGACCGCTCCAACCCGGCCAACTACCGCCCCATAGCGATCACATCAGTTCTGTCTAAGGTGATGGAACGTGTGATCAACGACAAACTGCTCACATACCTCGAGAATAACAAAATTATTAACGACTGTCAATACGGATTCCGGCGGAACCGCTCGTGCGGTGATCTTCTCGCTTATGTAACGCATGTTTGGGGGCGATGCCTGGAACGTTTCGGTGAGACCCAAACGGTTGCACTGGACATATCCAAGGCCTTTGACCGGGTTTGGCACCGAGGACTTGTCAACAAACTGCATTCTTACGGACTTCCCGCATCCTTGTGTACGTAGATTGCCGACTTCTTGAGGGAGAGGTCGATTCAGACGGTAGTCGATGGTTTCACCTCTTCCTCTCACTCGATAAATGCTGGCGTCCCGCAGGGATCGGTTCTGTCTCCGACTCTGTTTTTGTTGCACATCAACGACCTTTTGTCATGTGCACCAATTCATTGTTACGCGGATGACAGTACAGTTCATGATAGCTTTTTGTTTGACAAGCCCCCAAAGGGCTCACAAACTCCAACAGCTCGTAAGGCTTCGAAGCAAAGAATGGACGGTTACCTCAAGAGTGTTTTCTCTTGGGGTAAAAATAATCTCGTTGAATTTAATGGTTCAAAGACCCAATCTTGTCTGATTACGTCTAAAAGGGATCGCAATGAAAATCTAGTCTCTTTCAACGGAAGCAATCTTCCGAACAGGCCCTCCATTGATATGCTTGGTGTAACCCTAAGTGACCAGCTCAGGTATGGGGGCTCCATCGAAGCCAGAGTAAAGTTAGCCTCCCAAAAACTGGGCGTATTGTACAGGGCCCACAGATATTTTAATAGTACACAACTGCTAACCCTGTACAAATCACAAGTGCCCCCCACGGTTGAATTTGGCAACCACCTCTGGTCTGGAGCTCCAAAATACCTGAAAAATACCCTCGACTCTGTGCAGAAACGGGCGGTCCGTTTAATAGATTCTCCCATATTAACAGATGGATTGCAATCTTTAGAGCACAGGCGTCGGGTGGGAATGCTATCCTTGTTCTACCGGTATTACAATGGAAGATGCTCCGAGGAACTAGCATCATTGATCCCTTCGGCACCGGTGCATAGTCGGGAAACACGCCAAACGCGTGCCCAAGATTTGTACACAGTTGACATTTGTCACATGAGAACGGGTCGTTTCTTCGACTCGTTCTTGTGGTCAACAGGTCGGCTGTGGAATGATTTGCCGGCCTCTGTGTTTCCTCCTTCCTACAACATGGGTTTCTTCAAGACCAATGTTCATTCCTTCCTCTCCTCAAAAAGACCCTCCACACAGCATCCCAGATGACATAGGCCCTGAGGGAAATTATTTTCCTCAGGGCCTCCTGTGTGGAGTTAATGTAAAAAAAAAAAATTATTTTGAACTTACATATAACATTTGCAATTTTACCTGTAACAAGCACAACACGAGTTACAGCGTGTTTTATACAAAGACAAAAAAAAATTTCAATAGCCTTCTATAAAAAAAACAGAGTGGAAGATACTTTATGTATCGCCCTGGTGTAAGACCACTATTCCGAATTTGCTTGAACGTTGCTTGAAATGGCTCTAGCCGTGTGTGGTGACCAAAGTCTGAATAGCCAGGTACTTCCCCTATATTATTCCCTTCCCACCTTATTCAGCCTCACAACATACCCCAATCACTGGCCCCAGGCGATTGATAACAGTTGGGACTTTGTAAGGTACATAAAAATAAAAATAAAACATTTAGTTGTTTTATAAAAATTTGTCTCAACTTCTTTATATTTTTGACTGTCTTTTTCTAAATGTGCTTAAAAAAATCTGTATGCATATAAATAAACTTTCAAAAACAAAACTACCTGTTTTTTTTAACTTCTAAGGCACAGAGTAAAAACTGGTTGTCGTAACTTATTCACACCATTATTTTCTGGTAAAATAATAAAAAAATAATAACATTATACAAACCATATATGAACCAGAAGTTTTTTCCAAATCAAAACACCATTAGATTCTATGTCACATTGAGTCAAAAACTAAGACATCTGTAAAGGTCCAGGGGCTAAAAAATGTCTATGTAACCTTGCCCTTGCATAATATGATTTATAGTCTGTCGAGCTGTATCAATTATATTGGGAATAAATTAAAATTTTATAAAGCAAGTATATTTTTACTCCATATTTTATCAAAATGCTGACCAGCCGTGCCTGAACCTAACCGAAATACACAGTAAATCGCGGCGGCCGAGTTTGCAACTACCAAAAATACCTAACTGCAGTGAATGGGCAGTTTGACCCAGGCGCAAATGTCTCTATGAGCTATCCACGCTATTCCACAATATGATTCTTAGTATGTTAAGCTGTATCCATTATAGTAGGAACAAAATTTTAATTTTATAAAGCAAGTGTATTTTTATTTCCTAAGTCCGTAGTGTCTAGTATACCCACATCTCCTCTAGTCAGACGCAGGCGGTCAGCTGCGGCCGTGTTTGTCTACAAGTACAAGAAATACCTAACTGCAGCGTCAGCGCGGTTTGATACCCGACCCTTAAGATCTTTGGTTGTATTTTTAATTGTTCGAAATCTAATATTATTACAACGATATTTAGATTTCTCTCAAACTTCAAGTGATGAAACTTGTAAATTACCACATGAACAAATAACCTAACAACATAACATGAACCCCGAAGCAGTATCTATTACTACCTAGTAATTGACCTAACAAGTTTACAATTAACAAGCACCTACCTTTCTTTGATTCGCGTAACAAAAAGCTGATGTAGGTACTTATGTTCGACAGTATAATTATACGCAGTCACATTGTTTACTTATCATTTAGTTTATCTATTTCAAGACGACACATCTATATTGGTAATACAATAATTTGGAAACGGATAAATTGAATTATCATTCCTTTGCATTATATAAAAACGAGCAGGTTTTCTGAAAGAAATCTGGAAATGTTTATTTTAGTAGAATTTCCTGAAAGACTACCGACCGGCTGTGGCCCAGCACAATAAAAAATAAAACATGTTGTTAGAAAGAGAAGTGGTTTCAGTATTGGAAAAATCAAACGTTATAAATAGGTGTTCACTGTTCACATTATTTAACTTAATCGATAGTAATAAAAAATAAAAATACGAAAATAATGTGCGACTCTCAGATTATTCTTGGCTTGACTTGAAAGGGACACAGATCTGCTTAGCGATCTGGTGGGTGTTTTGTTAAAAAAAATTATCTCTTGTTGCAAAACTATTTTTTTGTTAACACTCTTTACTCAAGCGATGAGAGAACCGTTAAATGACGGCCCCACCACTCTGCATCATGAACACTTTTCGTCACACTGCAAGCATCACATTTAAAAAATGAGATGCCCTGTTATAAATATATTACCTTTACAAATACCACCTTCACGGTTAAATTAATGAGGCACTATAATATGACCTTACGAACTTAATGATCCACGATCGACCTCCACCATCTTGATTTTTTTTGCCTTACCTAACTCTAATGCCCGGTGCACACGAGGTTAATATTTCAAACCAGGATAGCAAGCTAGTATTCCGGCGTCCTGTCCTTTAAAGATCCTGGCTTACATTCATGACTTGGCACAAACTAGAGCGGTTTACACGATGCTAGGAAATTTTAAGCCAGTCATTGTAGTAACTAGGATAACTACACGTCCGTGTCCGTCCATGGGGCAAAATTAACAGCTACGTAGAAGAAAAATATGTAGAAGGTCATCATTATGCCGATTGTCATTATTCGGCACACTTTGTTGTAATGCTGAATTACGCACAGACTTTTTTTCCACAGACATTCTCTATCACGATACAATTGTACAAACATTAAATTATGCTGAGTTTTGGAAATGTTTAGAATCGTATCGTGTGTCAGCAAAAAACGGTTCTATGACAGTTGATCCGGCGACATTTGGTCCGGCGACAGTTGGTCCGACGACATTTGATCCGGCCGAAATTTGATCCGGCCGACACTTGATCCGGCGGGCAGTTGATCCGGTGGACATTTGATCCGGCGACAATTGATCCGGCGACAATTGATCCGGCCTGATTCTTTAGAAGATTTTTTCTTCAAGTAAGTATGTAAAGAGGATATACGGCCGTACAACCAAAGTCGATGTACTTACATCTGAAGGCATCTTGAGTGAAAATCCGCTGTAAAAATATTTTTACTAACAATAATTTCGACTCTCCGAAGAAGCATGCGGCAATACAAAATACGACATACTTATACGTGCAGTCACAATTTTAACCCCTGATTTTTTTTCCTCAGGGTCTCATGCGTGGACCTATTGTAAAATTTAAAAAATGCAGTCAGTTGGGAAAAATAAGCTTTACTTAAGGTTTTTTAGTCACCCGGGGGGGGGGGGGGTTAAAATTGTGACGGCACGTATAAGTATGTCGTATTTTGTATTGCCGCATGCTTCTTCGGAGAGTCAAAATAATTGTTAGTAAAAATATTTTTACAGCGGATTTTCACTCAAGATGCCTTCAGATGTAAGTACATCGACTTTGGTTGTACGGCCGTATATCCTCTTTACATACTTACTTGAAGAAAAAACCTTCTCAAGGATCAGTCCGGTTCAATTGTCGCCGGATCAAATGTCCGCCGGATCAATTGTCCGCCGGATCAAGTGTCGGCCGGATCAAATGTCGGCCGGATCAAATGTCGCCGGACCAACTGTCGCCGGACCAAATGTCGCCGGATCAAATGTCGGGTCACCGCAAAAAAAAAGTGCATATTCACCGTGCACTAGCCGATCATGTGGGTGGTTTGGTATATTTATGTGTACTAGCTTAGGGCGGCCACACAAAGCTAAACGCAAGGCTAGCAGAGAAAATTCTGTGGTAAGGAACGCTACTAGCTCAAATAATATAACCACATCCTTTTAAACTATCCCGTCTCTTAGCTTCCTCGGCAGCTTACTAGATTAAAAACAAAGCTAGTTGTGCCTACACGTAGCTAGTGATACTAGCTTACTGTAGCAATGGTTTGCTATCCTGGCTTGAAATACTAACCTCTTGTGCCCCGGGCAAAACTCTTGTCAGCAGATAGACAATTGTTTTATTTGATATTATTATATTACAGCTATGCAAACACAAAATTATATAAAAGCAGAATTATGGTATGTTGTTTTTGTATTCAATTTTCCTGAAATTGAATCGATAGGCGCCTCCTTAAATACCCAGGAGAGATGTGATGATGATTGTAAAGGTTAAACGAATTGTCAAAAAAAACTACCTACTATATTAAACGAAAATATCTAAACTCTTAAATATTTGCCACGTCAGCAGGGACGACAAATACAAGACTACCCAACTAAAATTCCAGAGAATTATTGGTGGAAGACGTGATAAAGAAAGACATTGATCCCCATGCCTTCAAAACCTTCGTGATTCGTACAAGTCTAGTTCGGGTTAAGATTTCCCTGATGATATTCAACCTCTGATTGGAACCAGAAAAAATAACTTTACTTATCCGAAAATTATCAACAAATATGCCACAGTATGTTATTTTGCTGGTTAACTAAATTCCAAGAAATCTTTAAAAAAATATAATGACATGGTACCTATATTATACAATTTTGCCAGCAAAGTTTTCAACGGGATGTGAGTGAAATAACGTCAAGTTTTCCATAATACCTACGTTAGGTATCTTATTCAGAGTTGAAAGTTATACATTTCATCGGGACACGAGTGAAATTACACAAAGTTTTCTGTAATACGTTATATTATATCTTACATAGAGTTGAATTATACGTACATTCATAATTATAATCGGTATTAAATTGATATAGACGATGGCGAAAGCCTAACTTACGAGTTCCTAGTAGAATGAAGACTTAAAGTGGGTTGGGGTATTAAATGCGAATTACCAGAGTGTACGGCGGTTACCTTTCTCCTTGCGCAAATTACCCGTATCCGAGTTGTAATTGAATCTACCGACTGCTTATGGTGGGAAGAAAGTTCCAAGCTTCCAAGGTTATGGTTATGGATCATAGAATGTCTTTTATGACGATACAAATTAATATTAATTTAAGTTACCTATATCTTTGTAGGCAGTTTGAAAGCAATACAAGAATTTAACGAGTAATTAGAAATAGCAGAGTATTGTAGATATTAACCAGACATTTTCAAATAAATTAAATGTAAATAAAAGATTTATTCTAACAAATGACTCCACTGGAACTAGTAAAAGAGTTACGTGTTCGAAACCAAATGTGGACAGTAAAAAATTATCTTTTGTGTTTTTTTACATGATTTCCGTACAGGAGAATATTTTCCTGATGGCCTACGTCATCTTTGGGGATGCTGCGGGGAGGCTTTTTTTATGGGTAGAAAGTTCGGGATAGGGGAGCAAACGCATTCGCCGCCAAGACCTCGATGAACCGTGGCACCCAAACGTAGCGAACCACTTGGGGTGACCTATGGCAGGGATGTTGGTTATCCAATAAAAGGTTGCCGGTGGCGGTACCCGTACCTGCCTCCCAAATTGAATTACACGAAGTGAGATTAAATTAACACATAGTTTTTTTTTTCTTTTAATAATAGCAAAATCGCGTCACTTTAATTAAATGAAAATAAAAATTTGAATAAGTGGTGTATACGTAAAAAGTGATTTGTTTTCATTTAACTCGTAGTATATTTCCACCTTGCTTTACACTTTAGACTTAGACAAAGAATCGACAGATTGTTTCAACTATTTTTAGTGTTCTGATCTTAATTGTCGAGTCCTCGAAAGTTCACAATCTTCTGCAACACATGGCGGAAATCATGACGGTCCATTACTTACTCGGTATTGACATCATTTTTCACATGTATACAGACTAGTGCAGAATGCATTAAATAATGTTTTTTTAACATTATTGCTGCACCCGAAGAATCTTCGGGCAATCGTATTTGACAAAACATTGATACTTCTCCTCTGTCGTTTAATATCACCATCATCCAAAAGGTCTCCAGTGATGATGTGCCCCAAGTATTTTACATTCGTGGATGTGCTTATGATTTCCTCGTTAAGTTTTACGGAGAGCATCTTCTCGGGATTTTTTCCATTGTGGAATGCAATTAGCTCAGTTTTCTTGGGGTTGTACATTGTACATCATGTTGTGGTTATGGGCTTGCGATGACATTTTTGCCTTCAAGTTTTCCTTTCGGAATAACTTCAACGAGACAATAATATTATACAAAAGGTGATCAGTTGTATTAATTAAAATCAGAGGAAATCCATAATTGGTTTTATTTTGGCTGTACAAACTGTAAAAAATGTAAACTGTCGATTTCCCGAAAAAAAATGGTTAAAATTGTCAATATAAGAGCAATGTGTCTAAAATATATGTGTGCCTTTACATTACTTATAAAAGTTATATAAAAATAGGCTGAACAATCTAGAAAATCTTCCATAAAGTCTTCCGATCCCTAAGAGAAGGCTTTCTATAAATAATATAATCTCACCCAAAATGCAGCATAAAAATGATTCATCGCATGACTTTTATCACCATAAAGCCATCACCCTCGCTCGGAGTCCGCAAGATAAAACAAACAACCTACCCGAAATCAGATTGTCACGGACCTTTTTGATTTTTCACATATTTCGTGTGAAACAATATTTTTCATACGGTTGGGTCGGTGATATATTATTTATTTTGGCACAAAACAAAAACATAATAAAACATTGTCAGGCAGTTAAGATATGACAATAAGGCATAACATTGTGGTGCGTACCTAAACGATCAAGACGATTTAATAAACAAACATCGTCTCCAATAATATAATTGTCCATTCCTCGAAATTCTACCAAACCATTAAATTCTCGATTTGCCTACATTCCTAGTGATTTTGTGAGCTTTGTTGTGGCACTTTTCCAACACGCAAAATCTAAATATTATTTTATTGCTTGCCTTTAACAATATCCATAACCACTTTGCTACTGTTTACAAAATTTGGAGCCATTTGCTTCTCCACAGGGTTAGGCAGAGAGGATATACCATCACACCAGTGGCGGTCCTTCCTATAGGTCAATTGGTCAAAAACATCATAAAATTATAAGATGACAGAAAACCATTGTGAAATATTATGCTAATCAAAATAACTGATATTATTATAATGTATTTGAAATGCATCGCGAGATAGCCGCGGCGGCAAGCAGTGACATCTAACGTCTTAAATGGAAGCTTTCTTTCCCACGCACCATGATTGGCTCGGTCAATTTTTAAAATGTCCTAATATCATGTCTTCCGTCTCTTTACGCGCCATGCAATAAACGAGATGGCACTATACCGCCTAGAAGAAATGTTTTCGGATTCTGAAGACAGTTTGGGTCATGGCCGTGAGCGATAGAAGAACATTACGTCTGAAAGAGATGTTTCGGAAAACGTAGGTCGATTTTACGTATTGTAGGTTTTTCGCATGAAATAATTTACTATATTAAATGTAATTTGACTCTCAAATTCGTGAGGTAATTACAAATGAATATTGTCGTATTTAATTTGATATTGTATCACAATATAATTTTTTTTAAATGACCCTTCACTTCTGGACCCCTATAGCCGCCTCTGCATCGCACAACTATATATCGACACGTACGTCTTACTTCATTTACATGCATACATCGTCTCATACATACTCTTCACTCTCGACATTGCTCGACTGCTCGATTCAGTTGATCGTGTCATGTCTTCCTCGAGCGTCCCCGACTTCTTCTACCATTCTGCGTCATTTCTATGGCTCAGTATTAAACGGAAACAAGTCCGAAAAACTTTAAAATACCATATGGGTATCAAAAGATTCGCCAGAAGGGGCTCCACCCAGTTTTAAATAGCAACAAAATAAATAAAAATGTTTGACTCCTTGCCGAAAAACCTGTTTTGTAAATATTCAAATTTCCAGTTTTGTACAAACCATTTCGAATTGTTTCCATTTAAAACTGACGAGATGGTTTTATAAACAAAGTTTGCATTTGAGGTAATGTAGAAATTTCAATGAAAATTATTGGAATTTGACATTTTTTCACACGTGTTTAAATATGTGCAAAAAAAAGATTTTCTCAAAACTATGGATTGGAATATTCTTGAATATATTCTCATCACTCTCCATTATTTATGAATCCGGTCTTGGTGCTCAACCAATTAAGCGTCCTTTTTCAATCTTATCAATTACGCCTTGCGCTATCAGCCTTGCATTATTTTTGGATATCCACATTAACACGGTCATTCCAGGTTTTACCTCACATACGCCTGATTCACTCACACATAGATAAATAAATGCAACATCTTATGACCACCTTAATCGACGATCTTAAAGATAACCAAAAAAGCATTTGCATGTATTATAGCAGTCTAAGAATAGTTAGTTAAGTCAGTTTTAGGAAGCTACTGAGCTTCATACATTAGCACTATATGGCGTAATTTTAATTAAATTAAAACAAATCACTTTGTACACAACTCTTATTTAATCAAAATTATCTAAGTATACAATAAATTGTTAATAATAATATATACCAGATTTATGAAAGTTTCTGGATTTTATGAAAAAAAATCTGGACATTTTAAAATATTTTTGAAAAATAATTTATTTATTGTAATCAACTTGTTTCGCCACTTAAGAACGATTCTAGAAACATACACCGCTCAAAATTCAATGCGAAAAATTCTCTGCTGAGAACATTCACCGCCCCTAATGCATACGATAAAATGTGTGAATAATACTGAGGATTGTTTTTTTTCCACTGGAGCGATTTCGGTCGAAAAATGGACCACTTTTATTTTTCTGCGATTGATTTCGGTCCAAGAATGGACCACATTTTCCTACCATTCGTAAAACATTTATTGTAATTATATAAAACATTTCCTGGGCCAGCCGTTTATTTTTTAACACGAAGCTATTGAAATGCTTTATCTATTATGACCATAGATGTCGCAAATCCGAACTTCGTAGACTATTTTAGAACAATATTAAAAATAAATTTTGAAAATATTTTTTTCCCGCTGAACTTTTGAACAGCTGTTTACGGATAAAATTAAGTCCTTTTTCCATAGATATGCACCTTTAATTACCAAGTATACCACAGACAACATACAAAAACCGAAAATATTCCTTGTTGACCCGAATAAGTATCCCTCACGGCAGTTTCAAGTAAAAAACACTCAGGGTTCGCGCAATTATAAACTTTACGATTTTTTATATTCTTTTCATAAATCCTACAAATATGAGATAAACGGTAAAATACAGGTTATTTCATTGGCTATATAGCACTATAATAAGTTTTTATGTCTCCATGTCAAAATTCGAAGGTATGATTTTTTTAATGTTGACGAAAAATTTAAAAAATGACCTTCTGGGAAATTCAAGCAATCGAAGCAAATTTATTTATTTCGCGCGATCGCTCCAGTGGTTATAAAGACAAACATTTTCAGGTTACGAATAACCAGACAAAATTTGAAAATCTCCTATTACCACCACAATAAGCGGAAACTGTTTCTTGTGTCGTGATGGAGGACTTAGCCAGCCGAGTAATCGAACATGCGACGCCTAGGTGGGACCCAAACGCGATACCAACCCAACCACTGACCGGTCTTATTTGTATTATATCAATAGTAACAAGTTTAACCAACCTAACATAAAACAATTATTATTTCATTATTTTTACTAAATTTTTTCATTAAAAAAAACATGCATCTTCCAAATAAATAGTTCTCGCGGTGAATAGTTTACCGTGAACTTTACACAGTGAATTATATTCTGTGGCTCGCCAAGGAATCCTTCAAGGCACGCGAATGAAATATAAAAATTAAAATTAAATAAACATTTAACGCTTCGCATTATTATCTCTTTCTTGACGATCGGTATTAAAATAAATAAAGAAAGTATAAATTCTGCAAATAATTATTTTATTTACTTGCCCTAAAATACCGTGACCAAGTAAATATCAGTTGGCTAGAAAAAATAGCGGAACACTTAGCAGTACGTACTTAACAAATTTTATTTTAACGTTATTTTCTTTAGCCTTTCAATAAATCTAAATTAAAATGAAAAGACACTACGGATAAAAAAAAACATAAAAATAATAAATGATTACCTAATGAGCTATTTTTAATTATCACAAAAACATTTTTAAAGCTCTTAATTAAAAATTAATACACAATCCAATTTCTAGAGCAACTTCCCAGGGGGAGAGATGAAAGGATTATTGGGGAAAATTATTTTTTAGAAAATTTTTGCGTAAGAAGTGATTTGTTGGAGAATGCCCAAGCGGTACACGTCTAAACTAGTACCTGCGATAGCTCGTACTGATGTTATCGACGTTCGTCATTTTCCTTCTCAATAACGATAACGTTACGTACAATCTCTCGCTGAGACTGATATAGGTAATTCTTCATGAATGAACCTGTAATAACTGAAAATAAATTGGATTTTCCAAATATCCGTAGTTATTATCTACGGCGCTAAGCTTGTGGAATAAATATTTTATAAATGTGCCTTTTAAAAAAGATGTTCCATTTGAAAACATTTTTTTTCTGATTAATATTTTATTCTGATTATCATTATTATTATTAATATAGGTATCTTACTTTTTGATGTGTGTCAGTCGTGAAAGTAGGTACACGATTTCCTTGCATCAACATTTAAATATTAAAGTAATGACTGAGCAATATACGTTTTCAGCCCATTACAAGAAGTCATTAAATCATATCTGCCTGCAAATAATAATTTGTTTCAATATTAAACCGATAAATGCAATTATTTGACACACATTGACAACAAACCCTTGGGGTATAACATGGAGTTGCATGTGATTTATTTAATGCTTCCCAGAAGGCTGTATGTTGCATCGGTATTCAAACGAGGACAGGCAATCTCTCGATGTGTAAAGTATTACAGTGGTATGTTTAAGGTACTGGTAGCTGTAAAGTCATAAATATAGTCGTTGGTGTATTGTCTTAAAAATGCTCATTGCGTGAAGATTGTATCCTAAATTCGGTTCCATGCCAACTCAGAATCAAATCGACTCAATACTTCTTTGAAAAGTCATTAAAAGCTACGTAAAGAATAATTTTAAAATAGCCCATACCCCTATGCTAACGTAACCTATTTAACCATTTTTTTATACATTTTCATCGTCACTTTTAATGACTTTTCAATTGAGGTTCTGAGTTGTCCGGTCACCCCTAAATTCCTACCCTCTAGCTTGTGGGACGGATATGATAGCTCGAAACTAAAATCATATTATGTCAGTAAACTCGTAAACCAGCATCAGGAGAACTTCTGTAGAAAATGTCTGCAAATATACTAAAACCAAGATGAGCAAACTTCAGAATTGGAGCGAAGATTTGGAAAGGCCGCCTTCAGAAAACTCTGCCACATTTTTATGAATGGCAAGACATTGTAGATTCGCTGCAAATTAAATGAAACACTGTCAGATAATAACGTAACCAGCATAACTTTAACTTTGTTATAAAGTTTTCGCAATCGATGACGAAACTTCTTAAAAAATGTAGTGTTGTGAGGTGAAAGAAATAACGAGAAGACCATAAATTAAAGTTTTTGATGTAAAACTTCTTGACGTACGCTTGACTTGGGGAGTAAACAGGCGAATGCGTGATGAGAGCGTTACGAAAAGCGAGGCGAACGCTTCATATATGGGCAAGAGAGAGAGAGAGGTGCGAGCACACATTTTCTTTCTTTCATGGCCAGTTACGTTACACGGTGCAGGCCTATTGTCTGTATCACACTGTAGGCGCAAGAGAGAGCAGTGTGCACACACATTTTCTTTCTCTCTTCCTATCATATAGATGGAGCAGAATTTTGACTTCAGTTGTGTGTTTTTTTTTACACATCTACCGGATCTGCCGGATCTGCCCTGATGATGGACACTGCAACGATGTCCGAAACGTTGGCTAAAGAAGGAGGTAGCGCAACACGGCATAACACCCCAAAAACAAATAACGAAAATGCTTTTGGCCGTGAAAATCTTAAAACTTATCTAAAACTTATCTTCAGTTGTGTGGTCTAAAGCACGCTCGTTTTTTTTATCTTGAATACTCGCAAGAGTCCCAAGTACACCAAACCGACTGGAGCAAGTGGCATCCCTAATTGGAGTCTGTTGAAAGGTAGTTGACGGTATCCGATGGTGTAGATGGTGATTCATTTACGAATACAGGTATTTGTACCCTGAAAAAATACAGGATTTTTAGTTTTAGCATTCATTACTAAATCTCCTGTAAATATTCCACATTCATTCATAAAATCTGACTGCAAAACAAACAAAAAAATATTCCCATAATATGAAAAGCGTTCTAAAAACACAGCAGGTATGCGTTAGAGGTTTTAAATCAGTATGACTGGTGGACAGCATAGATATAGTTTAACCCTTTATACCCAAATGAAATGCTGTTCTACGACGATATACAAGTCTGATAAAAAAAAAATCTTGTCTCGTTAGATATATATGTGAGATATCTGCCATTAAACTGTTAATTTTAAATATTTTTTTCACATCGAATCAGTTAATCAATTGCAGTGTCAGAAACTGCACAAAATGTACAAAATAAAAACTATTATTATTTTTGTCAGCAGCATTTTTGCCATTTTTACGCATGGGAGCTGCTTCTTAAAATGAACATATTTAAACGATTTTTTTTAAAATTCATTCTTTATAATTTATATTCATCTGGCAGATTTAAAACAACTTCTGTAAAACAATAAATAAGACACGGAACTTAAACGAAACATGTAAAATATTTGTTTCAATTCACAGTCGATAAATTTGTTTAAAAACGGTAGTTTCGTATTATGTCAACGTAATAAAACTATTAACACTGTGAAAAGGTGTAGTGTTTAAAACTAAACTTATTAATTAAAATTATTAACACTGTGTCTCAGTGGGTTAAGATAAAACCGCAAACCCTTATTTATAAATAAAACATTTCTGTAAAAGGCAATATTAGTTTATCAGGACAATTCTCACATTTGAACAGTCTCCGTTGGCCTTATTGGGAAATTTCAAGATTGCGTAAAATAGATATCACTATATATCACTCTATAAAGATTATATCCTTTTAGAAAAACTTTTACAAAAATCGAAAAAGAACGTTTAAACGGAGGAATTAACTGAATCTTTAAAAATACCTCACTATTTACTACTAAGTAAGTAATGATCTGCAAACCGGATATTTCCTTTTAAGGAACAAATTTATTAACCGAATAATACTTCGATTTAATCTTCCGTGAACGGAGGACGTTAATTGGGATGTAATAAAGTCCGACATATTATATATTTACAGGAAACTGACCCCCACTTTAAAAAATATATATTTTGCGGATTCACCTCGATCTTCGCTGACAATGACCCAATGTACAGTGAATTATCACACCATCTGTGTCAATGTGTAACCGTGATTTTGTAAAAGTTCAGGTGTACGTGACGGTTCGAGAGCCAAGTTTCGATGCGGTCGATTTATTTAAAGAGATTTCCATTGCTGTAGGTATATTACACGGTGTGTACAAAAATTTACTTATTTTTTTCTGTTATCTACACTTAACCTAAAAAGCTAAATAATTAATGATTATATATCCCAATTTTTGATACTGACAATTCGTGGTGGAATTCCATTATATATATACTACGTATATAACCCCTCAAGTATCGGAATTATTTCGTAGGAAGTTCAAAATAATTCCACTTTGCAATAAAATCCAAAAAATAGGAATAATTCTGAACGCATCTAAAAACTAAAAACTGTTTTTGAAAGGTGATGACATAAGCTTTCAAATTTTATAATTCTAATTAAACATATAATTTTTGAGGCACAAAAATTTCTAATGTAAATACAAAAAAGTTTTATAAATGACCCTTCTTACATTTTTCCTAGCCAAAATTACTGATGAAAAAAACACACATATTTTATTATATAAATGTATTATAAACGTTTTCCTTAATTCACTTTTTTGTAGTTTCATGTGATAATACTTAATAAAAAAAATCCCAAAGTATCACAAATATTTTTTAAATTCCGTTTGGAAACTTTGGTTTTTTAAAGGAGTACATTTTAATTATTTTGTGGTTACATTTTTGATTTAAATATAAAGCGTTGTGTTTTTTCTTTCTAACACCGTTCGGGTCAGATTTTTAACCATGATAATAAGGGAGCCACAACGATTTATATTAGACCTAAATTAGCATGAGGTGATAATAATATATTTTAATAAAACAAATACATAAACAACTTATTTCCGTTTAATTCATTTATGGCCGTAACCGATTTCAGCCTCTTAAGACATTCTTCAGACTAGTCCAGCAAATTGGCAGCAAAATGCACCAGTCTGAAGATGGCCTTAATAGGCTGAAACCGTTACGGTCACAAATAAATTAAGTGGACATAAGTTTTATTATATGATCATAAATTCACTGTGCTTACAGGTATATATAAAATATTTAAGAGCGTTCAAACGAAAATTGTGATAACTGATAACTATTATATTGTAAGCTTTCAGATGTGTAGCAAAGCACACAGCTTGTCAAAGGATTTGTCACAGGGATTTCTAGTGCATTCATCAAGTGAGGAAACGTTCCGGAGACATTCTTCCATATTGTTCTACTATCTATGATTACTTTCCCCAAGATCTCATCTCCTTTGATTGATCCCTTTGAAATTACAAAGTAGTTCAAAACACATCTCGTGCATTTAGTATCGATGGTGTAACCGCATATGGCATGCTCAAATCGGGCTCTGAATATGTAATGTAAGATTTGGTATTTTTTTAATGCTACATGGAAAATATTTGAAAAATATGTGGAAAAATAAACGTTGAAAAAATCTGAACTTTTTATTTAAATCATTACATAGTATAAAATGAAGTCGCTCAAAATGTATGTGCGCAGAGATCTTTTAAACTACGCAAAGGATTTTCATGCGGTTTTCACCAATAGATAGAGTGATTCAAGAGGAAGGTTTATACGTATAATACATGCTCATTTTAGTAGGTAAAAGCCGAGAAGTTCAAATATTCAATTCAGGCAGCGGGCAGCGGGCAGCTGGCAAGCAAGTGGTGTGTATTTTATAAAGGTTGGGTAATGGCGTTGTGTTTTGTTAGCCACGGCAACGTGTGGCTGGGTCTACTAGTAACCAATAAAATCAACCACCAAGAAAATAAACAAAGTTTTACTATGTATATGAACAAGTTTAAGTGCGAGATCGCTAAGACGTACAAATCATTAAAACTTGGCAAATCTCCATTCAAAATAAGCTTCAGTTATAAATTCAAGCTAATCTGACTTGCTTGCTGGTTCATCACTTAAACTGATTAAATTTAATAAAAAAACGGTTATCTTTTGCTTTAAAAAAAAAAAACAAATGGATTTGTAAATCCTGAGTCCAGTCAATTTAAGAGTACCTACTCGACACATTCTGCAAAACGACCTATTTCAGAGTCACCATTCAAAAACAAATTATGCAGCAAATACGCTAATTTTTCATAGCGTTAGCCTATATAGTTTAGCAAATTAGTATTCAAATGATATCGACATTTTTAAATAAACAAATTTAAAACATGCAAACTTAAACAATATTTCTTTTTATAATGTTTTATGATATTATTTTTGATTATATCTTTGTTCATTATCATTACTATTTTTTTATTTCTTTTTGTCCAATTGTAAACCACTACAATGTAATAAATTATTATTTGCAACCATTGTTCAATACTAACCCTTGTATTAATATTTATTTCAATCCAGGCAATGTATATATATAAACCCAGCGGAAAGGCGAAAATAAAAAATAAAAAATTATATCAATTAACAATAATATTATGACAGCGATAATTTTTATTTTACATTAGCTCCACACAGGAGGCACCGAGGAAAACAATTTCCCTAGGGGCCTATGTCATCTTTGAGTATGCTGTGTGGAGGGTTTTTTAAGGGAAAGGAAGGATAAGAAGATATGGGAAGGAAAAGGTATGAGGGGTGGGTAGGAATCTGGGGGTCAGTGTGGCCAGGAGTAACGGATGTATGAATCTATTCCTCACACTGCGGTGCAAGGTGAAGCGTCGGGAGAATCCGGTTGGAGAGGTCAAAAGGCCTTACTCAATCAGTCTTCTCCGATCCAGCCCGCCACGCAGTGGTTGGGCAAACGTATCCGCCACCAAGACCTAGACAAACCTCATCCCATGAACCCGGGCACCCCTGCTAAGCCACAAAACGTAGCGAACCACTTGGGGCGACCTGTGGCAGGGGTGTTGGTTGTCCAATAAATTGTTCCCGGGGCGGAGGTAACCATACCCGCCTCCCAAATTGATAATACGAGTATAAAACAATAATATATCGAGAATATGAAAAAGATGACAAAAGTGTATTGGAAGTTAATTCTGCGTAATCTTGCAAAGATTGACTTCTGGTCTTGGGGAGAGCTGAATGCGAAAATATATATATATATTTTTTTTTTCTTTACATGAGCTCCATACAGGAGGCCCTGAGGAACATAATTTCCCTCAGGGCCTATGTCATCTTATGCTCACATATGATGCTGTGTGGAGGGTTTTTTTAAGGAATAGAAGGAGAGGAGAGTTCTGAGAAAGGAAAAGGGTTTAAGGGGTGGGTAGGAATCTTGGGTTCAGTATGTCCTGGTCATCCACCTCCAAGACCTAGACAAACCTCACCCCATGAATCCGGGCACCCCTGCTAAATCACCAAACCTAGCGAACCACTTGGGGTGACCTATGGCAGAGGTGTTGGTTATCCAATAAAGGTTCCCGGGGCGGCGGTACCCATTCCCGCCTCCCAAATTAAAAAATATGCTAAATAACAGTCATAATTTTTTTAAATTTTTTATGTTTTTTTACTTGAGCTTTCCCATATATTGGTATTATATTTGTATTACATTAATATTATTTTTATACCAATGTTATTTTAAAAAATGTTAAATTTTTCTTTGTGTTTAGCGTTTCTCTACTTCCGTTTTCTTTACTTCCTTTTCTTTATCTATTTTTGATTCTCTAGTACTCTAGTTCATAAATTCATCAAAATTAGAACTAAAATTTCATGAAATGGTTGAAAAGTATACATGTTTATAATTTTTTTGTTTATTTTTTAATTTTCTTTTTATATCTCTTCTCTACGTTTGTATTGTTCATATTATTTTAAAATATATATTTACATTCATAAGCAACTTCTTATATATACCAACAAAACTTTAGCATATTTTTAGACTTCCATGGAACACCCATGTGAGAGACATCTATTCAGTTTCCGGTATTCTTCCAATCACCGTCCTTCCTAAACATGAAATCACAAGCACCACCCTACAAATTACTCAACAATTACTCACACTAAAATCAAGCCACTTTACAATCAAGACATCAACACTCACAATACTCGAAATAGCGATAAATCTGCATACCTATGGGATAAAATCTCTGAAATATGTTGCCTATACACTATATAATTCGCTTCCAGATATGTACAAGGGGATCCAGCAAAATAATAAAATTCAGATTAATGCTTTAAAGGAATATTTTTTAAGTACGTTCAAAGATGAAGATATGTAATTTTGTTGTCATGTTCAATTGTCTCGATTCTTTGTCTCTTCTTTTCTTTTCCATTTAGTTGTAATCATCCATATTTGTATAACATTGTTACTTTTTTCTTTAATTGTTTTATATTGTGGTTTATTCTACTCAACCTGTCTTTTATTTTTCGTCTATATTGTATGTGAAACTTATATTTTAAATATCTAAATTCCTATGTAAAATTGTAACTATTTCCTCCCACCCATGAATTGTATGTTCGTCCTGTCCTAAAATGAGTTCTGTAACTCAAAGGTATTGCTTTAACAATAAATAAAAACAATAAATAAAAAAAATATTATCCACCAAGTGTAATCTAAGTAAAAGTCAATATTATGGACAAAAAAATAGTTCGTGTAATAATCTGCTCATTCTGACTGTCCTAAAACGGTAAATTTCCTTGTTTTAATTCGAAATTTGAAATCGAAATTTTCTTAATTTATGTTATTTTTTCACCTTTTGTAAAAAACATTAACTTTGTGGCTCGCCATAATTTACAATAAAAACATACACATTTTTTACAGACCACTTCATTATTTTTTCACTTAGCGTTCGTTCAGTTTATTTAATGAAATCAGCAATATTATTATACTAAATACGTATTCGCGATTTTTTTAAGTGAAAACTTCTTTAGAGCCGTTGTGATTTGAAACTCGATGAAACGAAAAATAGCGACACTAAAAAGAGACAAACAAATACATCTATAGAATTTAGCCTGTAGTGTGCTTCGTAGCCTCCCCACTTTTGTCTTCTTTTCTTTTCTGAAGGTTTCACTTCTCCCGCTTGTGAATTGCACACTCTGTTTTTTTCGAACATTTTACTTGTTTTTTTTACCAATACGTACCTACCTAGACTCAAAAATCAGTTATCGTTTTGTTGCTTACCTAACACTGTTTTTGTTTCATTTTCTTACCTGATATTTCTTTTGTTTCACAAAATATCAGATTTTCACAAAATGCTTTGATGTATTTGCTGCCAAACGCACTTCGGCTGACATAAATAATCGGCTGGGAGAAATAACTCAGTAGGTACCGCGGGTTCCTCCAAGAGTGTGACGGTAAGGCACAATAATAAAATAGCTTTTTAAAATTTTGGAGTTTACTTGATGTAGTTAAAAGTAAATAAAATTACTCCGTACACCTACCGATTTTGTTATTTTATTGTAGATTGTAAACAAAATTATATAAGAACCATCTTTATTTAGAACCTTATACCTACATTAACATAAATATTTACTATTTTTAAAGCTTTGTTAGCATATTTTAACGTATTCATAAATTTAAGATATTTACCTTCATATTTCCTTACATAAAATAAAATATAAATATTTTTTAATAAATTAGTGTTTTACAGAAATATATTAATTAGCTTGACTAATTAACCAGACCAATCTCTCTCTAGGCACCCACTCCTTGCTTCATTCACATTCATCCATCGTCTTAAATATTTACAATTTATTAATATTAAATACATGTTTTAAAATCTGTCTTAAGCTCAAAAAAGGTGAAACCTGCTTAATATTTGGCCTCATTTGAAATAGTTCTCTATCACATCTCTGCAAGCTTTCCATAATTAATTAATGGTTCTTGTACGTGAAATTTATCAAGTTATTTAAATGTAAGTACATTAATAATTTAATTTCCTCATTTTCCCGATAATCTAGTTTTTTTTTTAATTCATGTAGTAGTTTTTGTAATTCTCTCAATATTTTTTTTTGTTGTTCAGAATTTATTTTAACTAAATGGTCAGCAACATTTTTTCCGTTTTTTTTTTACATTAACTCCACAAAGGAGGCCCTGAGGAAAATGATTTCCCTCAGGGCCTATGTCATCTGAGATGCTGTGTGGAGGGTCTTTTTGAAGAGAGCAAGGAATGAACATTGGTCTTGAAGAGACCCATGTTGTAGGAAGGAGGAAACACAGAGGCCGTTACACATTTATAAGAAGTGATCTTGATTCCAATTCACTTTTGATATCAAATTCCTTAAGGGCCTGTAACCATCCAGCGGCCGAAAATCCACAATTCGTTGAAAGATGTTCTTACGATCGTACAGGGTTCCAACGAGAAAGATTAATTATTCTCCGTACCAGCTTTTTAAAATTATAACTCAATATCGATTTTATTTCATTCCAAATTTGCTTTAATTTATACCTACATCCAAAAATTCTGAAAGGCATGATGATAAAACTGTTAAAATTATGTACTTTTTGTAATTATTTTTTGATCGAAAATATTTTTCATTTTTCAATAATATCTAAGCAAAATAAGAATGTAAAATAATCTTAAATATATTAGTTTGTAAGAACTTAAATAAATAGACAAACTGAAGTATTTTGGTCACAAAACACGTGCAAGGAACTTTTTTGTGATTTAATTTAAACTTAAATTAAAATTCTGAAACATGCGTTTCCCGCATAATGTATTGATTTATTTTACTGCATAATTAAATGATTTGAAATGGGTGTTGCATAATACAAAATTTTGTTTGATAATTTAACAGATCTACCAACGACCTATTGTATAACCTTATAACATATAAATCTTTTCATATTGCTTTTCACCGACCAACACAACATACCAAGCAAGGTGGTCGAAAAATTATCAACAAATGTGATAAACAATGCACTGAATAAATAAAAATAAATAAAAAAACAAACATTAAACTTATTAAATTGAGGATTATGAATCCCCGTGAAAGGAAAAATCAAAATTTAGTATAATATCAAGATAGATAAAAGAATGGCGAAGCTAAAATGAATGAAAAAATTATGGTGTTAAAGGAAAGAATTCTAACTAATTTACATATTTATTTGTAGGTCGGTTCTTTGTCTGAAAAAATTCTCGGTACGTTCGAACAATTATATGGAATAGCAAAGTTTACAACGCTGAAGTTTTACCTATTGTCCAACAACTTTATTTGCGAGGATAAGAGATTGCAATGTCTCGTGCACGTAAGCCGCGCGGAAGACGGTCGTGTTCCCAAAGACATTATTTACAGAGAGCTTTGTGACACGCCAAGATCTCGCGGAGATCAACCACAAGATGATAGCAAAAGAGATACAAATACCGTGCATGATGCACATAGACGAAGACTATACGAAAGACAAGGTCAAAGACAGATGCTTCGCGTAGTGTGCTGGGAATGGCTTACAGAACGCTTGCAAGCGATGGAACAATCTGTTAATGCTACCTATTGAAATTTTGATATCAAATCACTAAATTTGATAAAGTAACCCCCGTATCTGTTCTGGGTAGATTACGGCCTATAGATTCACATGTGGAAAGTTCCTCTAATCTATTACAAGTTTCCATTTCAAGAAGAAAACAGTGGAAATATTTGTGCTAACCATTCCCTTTCCAAGATAGATACAGTTATATCGAAGTATTTTTTCATGTTAATGAAGGTACCGATCTCTTTTCTCAATTCATTTTGTTTGCAAAGCAGTAAATCGTAATCAACGAAAGGTTTTTTATCCAATATGTGATGGTCGGTGATAAAAATATCCCTGCACAATAAAACGCAGGCGCAATCAATCGTGTGGATCCGACGGCGAAGTGTCATGGGGGAAATCAGATTTATATAGCTATATACCTTGCTTTATGTGTGCAGCTTATAGCATTCTTTCACTTGACGCAACACACACTCGAGTCTCCGCGGAGGTTAAATCGCTGCAACACGTCTACCACTCCAACAATTCACCAGTCCTTCAAAACAAGAGCCAATTCCCGACGATGATATACGATTATGTTTCTCATACAGGTCGCCTTTACAAACCGTCGCAGATTTTTGCAAGTTTCATTTAACTGCATTTTTCGATCTATTTTAGATTAGAGGATTTTTTTATTGTTTTTATTTTTGTATAAAAGTTACATACAATACCCGCTAAGCTACTGCAAGTAGCTTGTGAGCAGGAGATTAGTTCCAAAGATTAGTTAAAACAATTCATGAAATAATCCTAAACGCGTCAGTGTGGCAACAACATACCCATATACAGCATATTATCCATAAACATATTTATATATATATATATATATTTACACTAATATACACTATACATTGTGATAATGTTATATGCAATGTTAATAATTATTATTCAGAGACGTATTTTATGGTGAAAAAATAATTTAGATTAAGATTTTTTTTTAAATATCATTAGACAGTTAAGTAAATAATACACTAATATTTAAATAAATGAAGACAATATAAGCGAAACTCAATCGAAAATCTAGAAACAGAAAAATCAGAAAAACATATTGACACCTCTGGTACTCGAACCCAGAACCTCCAGCAAGAGGTCCTGGGTTCGAGTCCCAGAGGTGTCAATATGTTTTTCTGATTTTTCTGTTTCCAGATTTTCGATTGAGTTTCGCTTATATTGTCTTCATTTATTTAAATATTACAATTTGAGGTTTTACTCATAAAGTTAAAAATTAAAATAAAATAATACACTAGTCATTAATAACATAATTGCAAATTAATACATGGTGAGAGTCAGCAAAATATAATCTTAATACATAAGGTTACTCCCTAATGGCCATTTTTTTAACATCAGTGAGAATTTCGTTATAGAGAAATTTTCTTTAAATTAGTATGGCAATTTGTTAAATATTGATGGTATAATATATTCAAGTGTTCTTTGACCATATTTGTTTTGAAACACAGGTACTTTCATTCCTTTATTTTGTGTGAGACGAGTATTATGTGCATGATCCACCATTTTATATGGACTGCCGGATATACGCTGCAATACATTTTTTTGCCATATAATAGCACGTACAGGTAATAAATTGATTGATTTATATACGATACTAATATCTTGTCTTTGGTTAAAGACGGTTTTGCTTTCTAGCAATTTTACCATGGCGTTTTGAATCATTTTTACATGTTTTATGTTGGTTTTACATGATTGACCCCAAGAAGTTATCCCATATCTCACTGTTGATTCTGCAAGAGACAAATAAATCAATTTCGTAGTTTGTATATAACATTTTATTTTATGAAGTCTACCTTTAATAGATGAAGCTAGATATTCATATTATATGATAGCTACAAAGAAATCTTACACATATTATGTGGAGCTCCTGGATGGTTCGATGAAACTCGCGAAAACCTTTTATCGCTGCATAATTACTGTTGTCAGTAAAACTCTTCCATCAACTCCAATGTTCTCTCCAGAGACGTTCGTTATTTGTACGTACTGGGAACTGGGACCACTATTCTCCAATAGTACAGGATGCTTATTGAAAGACTTAGGGGGTATTTTCACCATCCTCATAGATTATCCATACGATAACGTGCATTTGTGCGTCCGAGTTTACCATTCGGTATTTGAACCTATGAATAATAATGGCTATATGTAGGATAAGTCAGCCGAATTTTTTACATGATGCGAGTGTTTATTAGATTTTTTTTTATTGATATTCGTTATCGTATGGATAATCTATCAGGAGGATGGTGACATACCCTTTTGGTTCTTTAGATCATAGAGATTGATTGACTTATATTTATTTATAAATACTCTTCGGAGGATTAACGTTCTCCCTGATTGAAAGCTAGGTTTTGTCTGCGGGGCTATAGAATTATAATTATTCTGCACATCTACCTTCGGCACATCTCGGAAACGAGACCCGTAGAGTCCATAGATAACTAAGGTAATGTGAGAACTACTCATAGACTAATATATATAATATATATGTTATGATTAAGGTTTTCACGGATGTAAGATGTAGAACAATTTTCTCGGTTTACCCGCGTAACGTAGTCCTTAAAAGGACTTTTTAACTCCTGACGTTTCGGATAGATCACACTGTCCATCTTCAGAGACCTTATGTCTTGAGTTTTTGTCTCAAACTGATAGCTTTTGCATGTCTGTTCGGTCCAAAAGCTAAAACTTAAGTGAGTGCAAGTCACTTCTTATGTCTAAAACGAAGTACCCGGGTTGCAGGTGATTGATGGTGGAGGGCATTTCCAAAATTAGCAGTAGTGTCTCCAATTAGCTTAACCAATCAGGTATCTACTGCCAGCCCCGCCCCCCACCCCCTCCATGTATATATATTTTTTATTCACAAAAAGATACATAAATAACAATAAATTTTATACAATAATTAATTACATAATATATGTATTTAATTTACCCCCATAAATAAGCAGGGCTTGTGTGTATGGGGGGTGTTATTATATTGGTTTAATTTTTTTTATTTTTTTTATTCAGTTTAAATTTTCGGTATAATTTTTAAGCTGAGTTTTAAATTTTTTTATGTTACTGTTCATGTTTCTGATTTTTTCAGGTAGTGAATTAAATAAATTAACTCCGAGATATTTATGATTTAACTGTCCTATTGTTTTTTTACATTTTGGAGTAGGAAGTATTGACGTTTGTCTAAGATTTCTGTTATTTTTAAATGGTGCAACTTTATTTTGAATATTGTCTTTATAAATTTGTAATGTTGCATGATAAAAGTATAATAGATGACCTCCGTAGTACAGTGGGTAAGACTCTTGACTCACAATCCGGAGGTCGCGGGTTCGAACCCGTCATGCGCAAATAAATTTTATTTGATTAATTTGTGTTATTTCACAATTAATTCAATTAAAATAATATGTAGTATATTTGCGGCATGTTCCAGAGTGGAAGATACTATCAGTTTCGCCCTGGTGTAAAGACCACCATTCAGAATTGAAACGTTGCTTGAAAATGGCCTTAGCCGTGTTTAGTAACCAGATCTGAATAGCCAGGTACTTCCCAACCTTCCTCTTCCCCACCTTCCTCTTCCCTCAAAAAAAAAATATATATATATAAATAAATAAATAATGCACTTAATTTTCTGACCTTAAATTGTTTGAATAACAGTTCTGATGAATATGAGTAGGGTTTTATTTTTAATTGTTTTTATTATTAGTTTTTGTAAAATGTAAATGGTTTATTTTTTGTGATATGTATATGATACATTACATTAACCAAACTCTTTTTTAACATGAACGAAGGGAAACGCTCAAAAATTCTATCGTGTTTACTCGGAGATGGAGAAATCGGAATCTACAGAAAACTTTAAAAGTTTTTTTAATTTTTAATTTCATCTTGTGTACCCCTTCGGCGAGGAGTAAAAATAAAATTTATTAATAAATACGACGGTTGCTTAAAAAACAAAAACATACCAAGAGGTCATTATCTACGAGTGTTATTGGAGTGCTATTATTAGGTACATAATAAAAAATCCAAGGCATAAAAGAGCATATGTATTACTTATAACTTCTGAAGCAATCAGTCGACCCAATGAACAAAAATGAATCCGAACAACCATTTTTATTGCATATATGTACATATACATATCAGTGGCGGTCGGTTACTTTTTGTGTAAGGGATGATGGAAAATGAATACGTATGATACCTACTATAAATAAACATACAAATCTGTATAATAGCCAACCAACAAGTTGCAATTGCTGACAAAAATAGTATAATTAGCTCTATAAATCCTTAAGAGGGTATTACCAGAGAAAACCAGAAATATGTTATTTTTAAATCAGATTTTAGACGTATTGACTCTTTTCCACAAAAAATTATAAATGGATTTCTAAAGATTCTTTTATTTAGCTTTCGCATAGTTTAAATTTTGAGAAAAAATGTTTATTTTTAGTATTATAAGGTTACACCATAGGTTGTTGACAGATTTGTTAAATTTTCAAAATGATTTTGTATTATACCACACATATTTCAAATGATATAATCATGCAGTAAAATAAATCAATACATTATCTGGGTATCGCATGTTTTAGAATTTTAATTTTAGTTTAAATAAAATCATTAAAAAATATATACGTACATGTCTTTCTTGACGAAAATTGGTCCATTTGTGTATTTATTTGCGCACTCACAAACTAATAAATTTCAGATTTTTTTAACATTCTTAATTAACTTAGACATTATTGAAAAATGATAAATACTTATAATCGAAAAAAAATATACAAAAAGTACATTATTTTGATAGTTTTATCATCACGCCTTTCAGCATTTTTGGATGTAGGTATAAATTAAAGCAAATTTGGAATGAAATAAAATCGATATTGAGTTATAATTTTAAAAAGCTGGTACGGAGAATAATTAATCTTTCTCATTGTAACCGCCCTGCACGATCGTAAGAACAACTTTGGACGAAATCTGGATTTTCGTTCGCTGGCTGGTTAAACGCTCTCAACATTCCACAATATCCATAATTATTAAATGTAAGACACGACCAGGAAAACAATTTGGAGAATTCTGCACAATATAAATCCAAGAAATTTGTGAATAAACTGTTATTTGAACTGAAACGATTTATTTATTGATGTTATGATCAATATGGAAGTCGGTTTTTCAGTACCCAGAATATGTTTTTTTTTTCGCAAATGGGCGTGATACAAAACTTTTTCGCAATTCAATTGTACAATCACACAATTCACTATTATCGTTTATTTTACGGCGTTAAAACACATTGGTGAAGTTTCCATATTATTTTCTGTATTCGTTTTTTAATTTAAATTTTGAATTAAATATATAATCTATAGATATTCAATGATTCAATACTTCCGCGTCAGTTATTTAGACCAAATTGTCAAAAATGTATCACCCATGTAAACAATCCACTTGTCTATCCATCAATCCAATCCATTCGTGATATGATATTCTGTGCATTATACCCATACGCGTTAAAGTCGTTTTTTGTTTGATGGATGCTGTCCTGGGATGCGTATTTCACACTCATAGACCGAGACAGACAGAAGTCAATGCGCGTTTGCGAAATTAGAATACTTTGTACCATTATGGATGCGAGAACTCCATAACATCCAATACTGCCGGACAGTGCGTATCGCGTCTTTCATGTTTTGAGGCAGCGAGTCTCTGAGAACACATGCTGGTATGTGTGTGTTTATGCGCTGTATTAGACGATTCACATATATCGAGAATGCATATGTATTTCGACATGCTCGACCGTCATGTCCGTTATATTTGAGTCTCTGTTAGTAAATTGTAGTTGACGGCTTGAAAAATTAACAAAAGCTTGTTTTTGAATAGAACTTAGGGGATGCTCCGCATCCAAAGCATGTATGGAGCTACCGCGCCTGATACATATGCATATAAAGGAACCAAAGCGCACACCAGATACAAAGTTCGGTGAGCACGCTTTCGGTGTCAGGATCTAAAGCCTGGAATGAACTGCCACATACTTTAAGAATGATCACAGACTCCTTTTCAGACAGTCCTATCCATAAAATCAAAATATTTCACCTTTACCTTCACTGCCCGCAATATTGTTAACACTTAACTAATTGTGTAAAAATGCAAAAAAAACTTATTTGTAAGCTTTTGTAAAGGTCATTTCATTAAAATTCTCCGGCCTAAAATAATCCTAAATTCTCCAGCCTTTCAAAATAAATATCAACTCTACTTTTGCCACTAATCTTCTCATAAACTAACTACTAACAGATGGGGGTGCAATGTTCAGTGGTGTTTTAAATACAATGTCCTTCAAGCATAAACTTTCTATTAAAGTGTGTTGATGGAAGTGTCCTGCCAGGTAAATATTTTTTTCTGTATCTATTTGTAAATAAAAATTAGATAGAGCCTAACAATTCGTAATAAATTGTACAGGGCCCTTGGGTTGATTTTTCACAAAATCCAAATCCAAATATTATTTTTATTATAGTGAAGGTTTATAAATAAATAAAACAGTGTAAAAATATATTTTTTATTTCTACATTTTAACAGGACTTCAATTATTACTACGATCAATTATTGTCATTGGGTACTTAAGTACAATCTTACTTTAGATAACTAACAACAACACTTCCCAGTTCGATGGGGGTTTGGAAAAGTAAGACGGTAGAGCTCGCAGCAGAGAGGCGGTTCGATTGAACAACTATTCAGGCAATCTCTACCTTATAGAAAGCGGCGCGACGCCGTGCTGTACCCATAAGAGCAGTGATGATCAACCTTTTTAGACGAAGGGCCAATTTGTTAATTTTGAATGTAGGGTGTACACAGCTTAACATTGTTAAATTTGCAGTCAGCGGTGTCGCAAACCTATACGTATTTTCTAAAACGGTATTTTTTAATAAAAGAATTGTAGATCGCAAAAAAGAGAGCGCTGCAGGCGAAAATTTTATATATTCATGGCCAAAATAAGTGCTGTTGATTTTTATCATTCTGAAATATTAAAGAACATATGAAAAAAAATATATACTTACAATGATTATGGGCAACTTTTGATTTTTAGCATTCGGAGATTAAAATTTTGTCAAGTTGATATTTCATAAAACGGAAACCTTTAAAATGCTTCAAACATTGATCCGAAAAAAAGGCGCTGCGCCGAAAATTAATTTTGGGTCCTGAATAGAATGTAATGTTCTTCTTTTTCATTTTGGATAGAACCCCAACTGCTAAATAAACAAATAGCTCAGCAAGTACAGAAAGTAGTAGAGACTCTCATTCTCAGGATTATACATTGAGAGCCTTGGGAATTCAATTGTGGATTTCATTGCCGAATAGAAATCTTAATATATAAAGCAATGTCAGATTAGTTACACCGATTTTTATGATCTTTGATTTGTTGGATTTGTCTCCGCCCTGAATAGCTAAACAAACATCGGAAAAATTCACGAAAAAAAATATGCAGAAAATTTTTTTCTTCATACATTTTGTATGGAACGAATTCTCATATTTTGAAAGTGCTGCAGGAATATTGTGATACCTAAGTATAATATTGAGTAATGAGTGAATTGCGAAAATTCAAAAGCGTCAAATGTCAATGCGCTGATTGTTTTGCTTTTGTTCTTACACATAATGCTGCCTCTCTTTCTTACACACTAAATTTCAAAAGTCAAAAATGGGAAAAAGGGTGAACGTATGTCTGCACCCCTCCAAAGGAAAAATACAGTAATTAATAAATCTCCCTCACACGTATAAAGAAAATGAAACGCAATTCCTGTAAGTAAGGGAAAAGTAAAAAAATCACAACGCCATCTCTGATACTGACCAAAACAAAACACGGACAGTTGCACATCGATAAAATTGCTTCATTGTGTAATTTTTAACTTAATAAAAACTGAATTTCATTCAGCTAACAAGTTAACACAACAGTTATTGATTCTGAGGCGGTACGAAGTTCGCGAAGTACGAAGGTCAGCTAGTTACATATAAAAACAGATGGAAATGCAAAAAAAATTTTAAACTCTTACCCTTGCATTGAATTATAAATCATTGCATGGTATTTTTTATAGTAGATATAACTAGCTAGTACCCCGTAAGAGTTGCGATGGCAATCAATGAAAGGTTTTTTTCTCCCTGCGTATCCTTTCCCGTGAGTCCCCGTTCCCCTTAGGCAACCCCTTCCTTACCCGCGTTCCTTTCCCCGCCTTCCACCCTTCCCCCTCCCCTGAGAACCTCCCCTTCCCTCCTTCCCTCCTTCCTTCCTTCCGCATTCCCCTTCCACCTTCATAGATTCCCAAAAACCTCCCGCCATCCCTTCCTACCTCTACACTATATGAAATACACACATATTTCAATTCACTCGCAAGCCATCTTTTGTATACAAATTTCATAAAGCGTGCGCACAACAACTCACAACAGTTTCATCTCAATCGGTTAAATGCTAAAGGAAATAATAAGGAACAAACAAAGAAACATTAAATTATTATTTTATATATGTATATAGATACAGGTAGCTCAATAAAGGTAAGTACCTAATTTATTTATTTTCCAAATGCTAATGGGTTTTTCCACTATTTCAAAGCTTTGGACAAAGTTCTATTGTATGTACGCAATACTTGTATTGCATACGTACCCTGTTATTGTTTGAAAAGTAAGTATTTAATGAATCTTGATATGTAGCAAACACTTTGTGGGAATACTTAATTATAATAAACACAATTAAATAACTTTGTTTCAATTCCACTTTATTATTTTTTAATCCAACCGGTTTCGGTTCGTACTGAACCTTCCTCGGGGGTGAATAAAAATATATTGAACATAATACAGAAAAACATGGTATTTATAAGTAAAATTAGAAGAGGGAGACAGAATATCAACTTAGGTGGGGGCGATGAGGGAGGTGTCTAAGAGGGAGGGGTGAACGTGGGTGGGGGTAATGGAAATATTTTAAAAATCGACAAATATTTTTCTTTATCTTTAGAGTTTATTAAAAGTTTACCTAGGTTGTTATTAGTATAAAACGCAGCTTTAATTTCTGTAGGGAATTTAGAAACACATGAAGATGAAAAGTTATTTATGAATAAAATTCTACGCCAACCGTGGTTTTTATTATCTCTGATGTTGTGTGTATTATTATAAAGGAATTTATTAGTAGATATGAGATTAAGTTTTTTTGTAAGGATTTTATCGATTAAGCTATGGGGATATCCATTATTTATTGCAATAGATTTGATTTTAGCGAGTTCTTCAGTAAAATTGACGTTAGATAAAGGAATATTGACAAGTCTGTGAATCATAGAATGGAATGCGGAGTGTTTATGGGAGATGGGGTGATTAGAAGTACTGTGAATTACGGTATCAGTGAAGGTAGGTTTTCTATAAATATTGAATTCAAATTTGTTATTAACAATGGATAAGGATAGGTCTAAGAAATTTAAACAACAATTTTTTCCTATTTCTAAAGTGAACTGAATTTTTTTATGGAATGAATTTAGGAGGGACAGGAAGGAGTTAAGTTGACGGTCAGTACCTTTCCAAATACATATTATATCGTCAACATAGCGTTTCCAGAAAAACACATTTTTAAGCAGGGGCGAGTTACAATTAAAAATATTTTTTTCCAAGTGATCCATAAACACATCAGCGATAAGCGGACTCGTAGGGAGACCCATGGGGAGACCTTCATTTTGTTGATATATAATATCATTAAATTTAAAATAATTTTGATTCAGACAGATGTTAAACATACGGGCCAGATCATCCGAGAGATCTTTTGGTAAGTTAGAATTGGTTAATAGATTAGACATAATATTTTTACATTCATTTATATTCCTTTATAATAATACACACAACATCAGAGATAATAAAAACCACGGTTGGCGTAGAATTTTATTCATAAATAACTTTTCATCTTCATGTGTTTCTAAATTCCCTACAGAAATTAAAGCTGCGTTTTATACTAATAACAACCTAGGTAAACTTTTAATAAACTCTAAAGATAAAGAAAATAACTTAAGCCATTCTGGCATATATAAACTTAAATGTAATGACTGTTCGGCCTTTTACATCGGTAAAACGGCTAGAAACATTCAAACAAGAGTGGTCGAACACTTGAGATGTCTAAACAGTGTAGGTTTTTCAGAATTCGCCTCCCACCTAATAGATAAAAATCACTCATTTAATAAAGCTTCCGGGATAGATGTATTGCATAGAAATGGGATAGGTCTACGCCTTAATAATCTTGAAGCCCTTGAAATAAAAAAGTCATTAAAAATAAAACCAATTTACTTAATAAACAATTAGATTTGTCTAACACCCCGATTTTTAAAATATTTCCATTACCCCCACCCACGTTCACCCCTCCCTCTTAGACACCTCCCTCATCGCCCCCACCTAAGTTGATATTCTGTCTCCCTCTTCTAATTTTACTTATAAATACCATGTTTTTCTGTATTATGTTCAATATATTTTTATTCACCCCTGAGGAAGGTTCAGTACGAACCGAAACCGGTTGGATTAAAAAATAATAAAGTGGAATTGAAACAAAGTTATTTAATTGTGTTTATTATAAGTATTTAATGCCTAATACGTGGTTATTTCTTTAGACTTTTGTCAGCGTTAGAATAAATAATTACTCTAATTATTTCCATTGTGTTCCAGTAAATTAAAATACATTATGACCTCCGCTGCGTTCCCACAAAGACAATCTACAATATTCAGAATAATTCTGAAAATTCGACCCCAAATCTGGGCTCCAAATTTGGGTCACAAATTTAAAAGTTCGTCGGGTCTGCGGACTTAATCGAGTTGTTTGTTCGTTTTGTCGATCTCATCAAATACGGCACACAGCACAATGACATCCATACCATCAAAGAACTGTATATAAAATACCTAGAAGTGTGATCTTACTGATCTAAACTAATTTGAATATAAATTTATGTAGCAAATTTACCTCTCGACTCAAAGCATAGCAGGACAATAAATTTAAACAGTTCACGAAAGAACTTCGATGTGTGAAAATGTTTGATCTATTTTATCGGAGGTAAGGTAAAATTGACATTACTTAGGACACACGGACGCCGATAATACACTTCTATTTGTTTTTCTCTTCAGTTGGCGGGAGAGATCATACCCTTTTATCGTCAAAGTCCTTACAATTGTAGTACATTTTCTAGTCTTAGAATACGAAAGGGCGCCATCAGTTCATATGGATTTTTATACAATTATCGTAAGTTTTTTGTGACAAGCATAACGGCCGTAGAGTGGCGCCTTAGCGGGGATTCAATAGATTTCATATAAAGAGGTCAAATGCACTCGTGAAAATACGAGAAACTCCCTTCTGATTTAGACTATGGCACGGTGAACAGTGGGATATGTGCTCATTAGCAATTTAGTAGGTCAGTTCCTTCAAGTGCGGTGTAATTCAGAATTTGAATTCTACTATTGTACAGAAGCAACGATATACAATAACAATAGAGTAGTCCTCGCATACCTAACTTTATTCTAAAAATAACACCGCCTAGCTGAATAATTTCATAATAAAAATCCCAATCAAATACCGATGCCTCCCTTTGAAAGCCTAGATATAAATGCAAGTTCCCTGCAATATAAAAAAAACACCAGCATAGTTGTAATTTGTTGGGTAACGTAGTTGGTTTGCTAGAAAGAAATCTAAGATTTGTAATTTTCATCGTTAGGTACGCCGCTTTGAAGCTATCTATAGGGCAGATACATATGTTACAGTCATAGTGATTAAATAGCTATTATACATAATGACTGGTCATTATGTATGATAGCTAAATTGTTTAGACAATGTGATAAATTAATCACTTTATCCGGATATTGTTCATAATATCGGGTCAAAGTTAGCCAAAGTAATAAAACGGTCCAGCTGCACCTAACCTAACCTAATAAATGAATGAACAATAAAACTGTATTTTTTTTTTTTAATTTGACATTTTCCCCCTCCATATCTCCTTAAGCATTGATCCTAATAAAAAAGTTTTTAGAACCTTTTTTGTAAAGAATTTTATATAGATAATTTAGTTCGTACACATTTTTTCGCCAGAGGCAGTAGTTTTCGAGTTATTAATAAAAACTGAAAAAAGTGACTTTTAGAGACCTCCCCCACCCTTAGCTTCACCCCACCCCCCGATATTTTTAATATGTTGTTAAGGACTCCTTCCCCTACAACTGTGCCAAAATTGGATTCTACATGAATTATTTCCTCTATTTTTCATTCGTTGCCTGGACTATTATTATTAAAGTGAATAAATTGTATTCAGTGGAAATATTTTAATTTTTTAGATACTCATTATATTTGTCTTCTTTTTTTTGCTACTAAAACAACTTTTTGGGGATTATTTTTTCAACATCTCTGAATAATTACAGTTTATTTAGCATTTCTTATATTTATTTAACCTTCTGGTCTCTTTATCAGCCTTAACGCGTTAGCCAATAATGGGTGCTTTATTTTATTTGATCTCATCGGTAATAAACAGATAAGACGCTGATAGAAATATTTAAATTCACCCCAAACGTTTGCTTCGAGAACATTTCCCGTTAATAATTGTGAAATACATTCGTACTTTCAACCATTCGCCGGTAGTTTCTATCTGAACTTAACGTGCTCACCGACGCGTTTCGTCGTCGGAGGGAAATTACACCCAAAACTACTACAGATTTTAACGACAACAGGCTCTCAAATAAATACAATTAATTCTTAAAAACTTTGTTTGGAAAACTTAGTATGTACGAGTATCTATCCCACAGACAGCTCGTCAAATACGTCCCTTGTTGACATACTCGAGTTCACATTCCAGTTCATAAAATTAATTGTTCGTGTTGCTTCTTGAAATGGTTCATAAAAGTTTATTTTAAAGGTTAGTCATTGTAAACCTAAGTAGAAAAAAGTCCTTTCTCTTTACTTACATTTAAATAGATTTTTAGGACTTATACCCCAGGCAAATAAAATATTCGAACGTAATAGTCCAAGCGATGACCATAAAAATCCTATCGATATGCCAATTTAAACCAAATGAGTGCTAGGCATTAATGAGATTGTCGGCAGAACGGTATATTCATGAAGAAAGAACTTGTATGTAAATTCTGAACGACATATTCGTGATAAAGTAACTCATGTTTAAATTTAGGCATCGGTTTCATACGGGTGGCGGATGAGATATGTTATGACCTCCGAAGGTGTCCTTTCAGATCGTCTGCCAGGTACTTCCCGAAATGTGAAAGATGGCAGAACGCATTTTTTCATAACTAATTAGCCTTGAATTTGTTGCTTTTAGTTTTAGTAAGTTGGAACGTTGGATATTATCTAAAAATAACACCGAAAGTCGTCCGTTTCCAGAATATTATTTGGTGTTAATGCCCAGTATTCATTTGGTTGAGGTGGCCTGTCGAATAATATTTTACTGACTGTATGCCGTACACTATATTAAAAGATAAATAGATTAAAAAAGTACATTAACATAAGAATGAAAAGTAACACATAAATAAGTTAATTTATTTTTAAAAATGTATGTACATATTTATAAAACTTTTGCGCAATCTGTTTTTATAAATTAGATAATTACTTGCTCATTATTATCATTGAAGGGAATACCTACAGTTCTTACTTTCAAACGAAGGAAAAGATTTACTCCTAGGATTTATATTGCATTGTGATAAATTTCGTAGTTTTCAATGCCCTTTCATAAACTCCATTGAATAGAATTTAGTTTCTCGAAGATCCATAATACGTTATCCTTAGAAACTTTTGAGTGTTTTATTCAAAAGAGTTAATTCGTGAGAGTTAGAATGTAATCCAATCAAGTATAACGATTCAATAAAATATAAAGGTGTTCTTTGGTGATTTTATAGCGAAACGTATTCTTGTTACGTTTGTCATTTTCCTGCTCCATTTCGTTTGGTGAACATATAGCAAGTTCGAGTATTTGCCGACAAGCGACGGGGGTTTTATGGTAGCTAAATTTTCTGCATCACATTGTTCGCCTTTATTTTCCAAAGTTCTCCGCTGGAGAAAATCACTAACAATAAATCATTTTAGGCCACCATCAAACTCTGTCAACGGAAGTTATCGGCCAGCGGCAGTGGCAGCGCGGGGAACTGCCAACAATTTGGCAAAAAGCGACCTCGTCTACCCTTTCATCCATCAAACATCTCTCCAGAAGACAATGCAGCGTGTTCGTAAATATTTGTATTATGGCGGAGGGGGTTTAATATTTCAAAACTTCTGCTTCGACTGTAAATGTATTATACGGTTTGATTTCGGTGAATTCCTAAAGTTGATCGTAGATATTTTGCCGCAGAATCTTTCTTGAAAATAAGAGAAAATTCATTTTTGCAAATTTAGCAAAAACGCTTTACATTATTAGTACACCAATGAAAATAGTTTTTAAATTTCAGATTGGAAATCTCTTGGCATTTTTGATGAACTTATTGAAGAAATTTTTGCTTTATCTGAAAGAGTCTAAAGCAAAGGTTCCCAACCTTATATATTAGGTCCTTACATGTGAAATTGGCGTTTTTCGTACTGGCAACTTTGATTTCAAATATCTTCTCTTTGGTTAAGAATTCCAAATTCAAATTTATACAGCTATTTACTCATGTATTTGTGTTTCGAAAATTATAATTCAATTGTTTTTTCCTTCATTGTTTTTTTTCTTTGTTTCACTTAGTTTACAAAATGGAAAACTTGAAATATCGCATTATTTACGAGTATGAGTTCCACCGTGGCACCAGTGCTGCAGAAACGGCTCGAAGGATTAATGATGTGTATGGCGACGGTGCCGCAAAAGAAAACACAGTTGTGTTTACCTTTTTTTGTGTCGTTCACTACAGCTTTCTTAAATCTGGCCAGGCGATTACGGCAGATGTCTATTGTCAGCAACTGCAAACCATGATGGAAAAACTAGCTGCTAAACAACCGAGGCTGGTTAATTGCTCTAGGCCACTGCTGCTTCATGACAACGCTAAATCACACACTGCACAACAGACGGCTACCAAATTAGAGGAGCTTCAATTGGACATCCACCGTACTCTCCGGACCTTGCCCCGTTCTTTAGATTACCATTTTTTTCGAAATTTGGATAACTTCTTGCAAGGGAAAAAATTCAACTGCGATGGGGCAGTCCATTACGCCTTCAAAGATTTTATTGATTCCCGTCCGAATGGTTTTTTTAGTAAAGGGATCGATGAACTACCTATGAGATGGCAAAAGTGCATAGATAGCAATGGTACATACTTTGATTACTTAAATAAATATATTATATTTAAAAAAAATCGACTTTATGTTCCCCCCATACAAAACCCCAATGTTATATGTAAGGACCTAATATTCCACCTGTTTTCAGAGTACATTTTATGAAACCCCACCCCCCGCAGCCTCATTTATTAATGATGGGAGGTGGTGGATTTTAAACATTCAGAGATTATTTGTAACCCAGTTTTCTTGCTTTCTAAATAAATAAATAAAAACAGGTGTTTTTTAACAATATTATCAATATAACAAAAGAACTATTAGTTCATCCATAATACATAATCACTGTTCATATGAAAGATTCTTGCAACGGTGTACTTACAACTTACTTGAATTTATTATGTACATTTATATTTTTAAATTCATCTGACCTCCGTTTTAGCCCTTCGCCGCCTCCTTGTAGCATTTCACACGTTTGCCCACCATCGCTCCCTGAAACTCACCAACGGCCCCAGGTTAACGATTATCTCCCACGATGGGAATCACTGGTTTAGAGAATTTATGGTGGTGTTATTTTTATTCAGTATTTTAGCAATACTATATTCGACGGCCGACGTGGTCGAGGGGCAAGGCTCTTGACTCACAATCCGAAGGTCGCGGGATCGAATCCCCGCGTAGGCAAATTAGTTTTATTTGATGAATTTGTGTTATTTCGCAAATTAATTCATTTAAAAAAGAGTGCTATGTTTGCGGCACGTTCCAGATTGAAAAAAACCACCATTCTGCTTGAAATACTTTAAGTGATTGCTTGAAACCAAATGTCTCTTATCACTACAAATATCTTAACGGCGACTATTTTAATATGAACAAATGTCTATCCCAGATTGATTGGTCGACACTATTTTAAAATTCTGATATTAATGACGCTGTACTTAAATTTAATGAATGTGTATCACATGCTGTAGAATTGTTTGTTCCTAAGGGGTGTTACTCTCAACCCAAGTTTACAAATTGGTTTAGCACGAAACTTAAACAGTTTATTATTTAAAGACACTACGAACTTAAGCTTTTATCGTAAATTTTCTCAATTAAGGGAACTGTCCAAAATCGAATCAGCCAAATGTTATAAATATTTTGTAGAAGTTACAGAGACAAAGTTACTGCAAAATCCTAAACAATTTTGGCAATTTGTTGTGCAAAAGCGTACTGATAATGATCTTCCTTCAAGTATGTATTATTATGAAACTCATGCTACTAACGGCCATGATATCGCCAACCTTTTTGCCAAACACTTCTCCTCTGTATATTCGGATGCGTCATGCAACATCCCTCCACTTAACTATGACCCTAATATTGACTTAAATGATTGCCGAATTACACTTAAGGAGGTTTACCAATCCTTAAATAATCTCTCTAACAGAAAAAGTACCAGACCTGATGGCATTCCAAAAATCTTGCTAAAAGAATGTAAATATACACTATCTAACCCAATTTGTATGTTGTACAACTTGTCACTTTCATCTGGAACATTTGCTGACTCATGGAAAATTTCATATATTCGACCCATTTTTAAGTCCGGAAACAAGTCGAATATTGGAAATTACAGACCGATATCAATTATATCAAATATTCCAAAAATATTTGAGTCGATAATTACAAATAAAATTACTCCTGTTTTCAAAAGTGTTCTAATTGAGGAACAGCATGGATTTAGATCGGCGAAATCTACAACAACAAATTTACTTTCCTTTACAAGTACCATTGTGAAAGCCTTAGAAGATAACACTCAGGTTGATGTCCTATACACTGACTTCTCCAAAGCCTTCGACAAAGTTAATCACTGTATTCTCATGGCCAAACTTTATGCTATAGGCATTAGAAACCCTTTGTTATCATTCTTTCACTCTTACTTGACAGATAGAAAACAAAGGGTTAAAATAAATGACTTTTAATCCTTTAACATTGATGTAACTTCCGGCGTTCCCCAAGGAGCCCATTTGGCCCCGCTTCTTTTTAACCTTTTTATTAATAATATCACTAAAGTTTTTTCTCACACACGTTTTTGGCTATTTACTGATGATAATAAGATTCTTAAGATTATTAAATCCCACCTTGACTGTTTACTATTTTAACTTGATATTGATTCATTTAACGATTGATGCAAAATTAGCTGCATGGAACTTAATGTTGATAAATGCAAATTTTTTTTCTTTTATAGAACCAAAAAACCTATTCAGTTTGATTATAAACTAAATAGTGTTTGTCTATCTACTGTCACATCTATCAAGGACCTTGGGGTCACTCTAGACTGCAAACTTTCTTTCCGTGATCACATTAATAATATCGTAAATAAATCACTTAAACTACTCGGCTTCATTCATAGAATTACCTCTGACTTCAAACATATAAGTACACTTAAAACTCTTAACTGTTCGCTGGTTCGCCCTCACCTTGAATATGCTAGTGTCATTTGGTCTCCTTTCTACGCTGTCCACATTTGTCACATCGAATCCGTACAACATCGTTTCCTAAGAGGAATTGCTTGGAGGTTGGGTCTTGAAAGAGGCAAGTACTCATATGATGAAATTGAACACATTTTAAACACATGTCTTCTTTAGAAAAACGTAGAAAGGACTCTGATCTAATTTGCATATTTAAAATTATCAACAGTATTACTGATACACCTGCATTGTTACAACTCATCCAGTTTAACATCCCTTCCCGTAGGCTTCGAAATAATGAATTGCTGTTCCTCAATCACATTCTACTAATTACGGATACCATTCTCCCTTATCCAGAATATCGAGACTTGTCAACGCAAGTCAAAGCATGGATTTTTTTGGTTTAAAACTAATACGCAATATTTAAATGCTTCTTCATGCTTTGACTTGTAGTGTCTCTATATGTACTTTTTATATTTTATATTGTCATTGCTATTAATTTTTTTGTGCTCTCCCTTCACTGTCATCTCTGTTTTTTTTATTCGTGTTATTATTATGTTTTTAATGGACTGTTGTCCGTAAATTAATAAATAAATAAAGTGGCTGTAGCCGTGTTTGGTGACCAGATCTGAATAGACAGGTACTTCCCCACCTTCCTCTTCCCCATTTCCTTCCCACTACCTTCGCCTCACAACATACTCAATTGGGGATTCCATAGTATTACTGGCTCTAGACGGGAGCAGCTGGGACTCTTGTGATGTATTCATATGAAAAGAAATAAAAAAATATTTTTCAATGCCTATAAGAAAATAAATGCGGCACATCTATCTTAAAAAATATATCAAACCATCCGTTCATATCTCTTGGAGAATTTATCAGACAGCTTTCCTATTTTTGCAATAAGTCGAGGGATTTTTACAGGTATCTAGGGACACCAAATCAGAGGATCCAAACACAGTCATTGAGCAAAGATTTGTAAAGAATCTGATAACACAACACAAGTTGGGTTCTAATGAATCGGATTACAAGAGAAGTATAAATTCGTAACACAACCGTGCAATAAGAGTAACAATAATTTTAAAAAATTGGACAATTGTAGAGCGCCGTTTTTGTGAAAAATCACCTAAATATACTTTTCCTATTCTATGACTCCGTACGACTCAATAACAACACATTAGTAATATTTTACGTATTATTAGTTTTTTTTTTAATCTTGCTTTTTTTATCTCCCTGCACATAAAAATTAATACTTTTTGTACTTGTGCTTACACTTTTTTATACATTTTTACAATGTATAACTTTTTTTAAATATAACTTTTTATACCTACCGTTATTATTAAAAGGGAATAACCAGAGAAAACCGGAAATATGTCATTTTTAAATCAAATTTTAGACGTACTTACTCTTTTCCACAAAAAATTATAAATTGATTTCGAAAGATTGATCTTTTATCGAGTAAAAGTTTTATATGTTTTAAATTTTGATAAAAAATATTTATTTTTAGTATAATAAGGTTATGCCATAGGTCGTTGGCAGATTTGTTAAATTTTTAAATAAAATTTTGTATTATACATCTTACATTTCAAATCATATAATTCATGCAGTAAAATAAATCAATAAATTATCTGGAAAAGCAGAATTTCAGAATTTTAATTTTAGCAAATAAAATCATTAAAAAAAAGATCCGCGCACGTGTTTTATGAAGAAAATACTTCAGTTTGTCTATTTATTTACGGTCTTACAAACTAATATATTTAAAAAAAGAGCTTATTTTGCTTAGGTTATTGAAACATTATAAATACTTATGATCAAAAAATAAATTCAAAAAGTAAATAATTTTAATAGCTTTATCATCACGCCTTTCAGCATTTTTGGATGTGGATAAAAATTAAAGCAAATTTGGAATGAAATAAAATCGATATTGAGTCATAATATTAAATATCTGATATAGAGAATAATTAATCTTTGTCATTGTAACCGATCTGTACGATCGTAAGAACATCTTTCGACGAAATTTGGATTCTCGGTCGCCGGCTGGTTAAAGGCCCTTAATGAATACTTCTTTTTTTATTTTGTTTATCTTAATGAGTAAAACCTCAAATTGTAATATTTAATTAAATGAAGATAGCAAAACTCAATCGAAAATTTGAAAACAGAAAAATCAGAAAAAGATACGGTCACATCTAGGACTCGATCCCAGGACCTTATGAGCTAATGTGTCCCTATTTTCCTATCCGATTCGGTCACATTTAACTGCATAATACTTCGATTAAGAACTACCAAAATATCTTAATTTTCTTAACGCACATTTTTATTGGCTGCTATCTTTATGTATGGTGCACTTAGTCGAAGTATAATACAGCTATATATGGCCGACGCGGATAGAGACACATTAGCTCAGTTGGTAGCGTTGCGCCCCGACAATGCGAAGTCTTGGGTTCGTGTCCTAGATTTTTTTTGCCCCGAGGAAAATATTTTCCTTCATGGCCTATGTCATCCTTGGGGATGCTGTATGGAGGGTCTTTTAAAGGAAAGGAAAGAGAGAAAGTCTGGAAAGTATGAGGGGTAGGTAGGAATCTGGGGGTCTGTGGGTCCATAGTGACGGAAGTATGAATCCACTCCTCCCACTGCGGTGCAAAGCGATGTTCCAAAAGAGTTCTGCTTGAGAGGACACGAGATCTCCCTCAACCAGTATTTCCCGATCCGGCCGGCAGCCACATCAGCAGCCTGGTGAGCAGACACATCCGCCGCCAAGACCTGGACTAACCTCACCCCATAAACCGGATGAACCCGGGCACCCCTGCTAAGTCACCAAACGTAGCGTACTACTTAGGGTGACCTATCGCAGAGGTGTTGGTTATCCAATAAATGGTTCCCGTGGCGGCGGTACCCATACCCGCCTCCCAAATTGAAAACATGAGACCGTATTTTTTCCTGATTTTTCTGTTTTCAGATTTTTGATTGAGTTTCGCTAAAGTCGGGTCCATAGCTTCGTCATTTGCCTTGACAGTCCCGTAACAACATTCAATGTTTGGCATCAACATCATAAATATTGTCAACTTTTGTTGTGTTTTGAGCTTCGCATGTTCGACGGAAAACATTTCCTAAACATTCCATCCCGGGTGAAGCGGGAAAACAGGCGGGGGCCGGGGGGGGGGGGGGGGGGAATAGTTAATTTTTTGACAGATGCCGCGCAATGCGGTCGTATATGGAGAATTAACGGAACGGCCTTTTGTGGTTATGTGCAAAGAGCGGGCATAATCACGAGTTTAACATATTATTTTACCTAAATACAGGGTGTTAAGGGACGTACTTGAACTTACTTTAACCAGTGATTTCTGACATTATTTGGAGTAAAAAATGTAAATGAAATTTTGGTCTCCGGTGACATTTTTGATGTTTTTGTTTTTTTTTTCTACAAAAACATTAAAAAAATGATAGTTGTTGAACAGTTGGAGGCGGGGTAAGGGGTTCAAGTACGTCCCTTAACACCCTGTATAATATTATAATAAAAATATTTGATAATAAAATTATAATATAATATCAAATATTTATAATTATTCTGTTTTTGACGTAAATATTTACGCACTCTAAATTCTTAATAATAACTTTAGGTCGTCCAATAATCGATATTAGTCGGAAATCATCATCATCATCATCTTCTTCCCCTTATCCTATTCGGGTCGGGGACCCATTGCATCGACAAGGCTCCTCCATACGTCCCTGTCTTGTGCTGATTGTTCGGCCCTAAGAGTATGGATATTAAGTTCCATGGTTCGGCCTCTGTCCATGGTAGCCCCATTTCTCCTCACACAGTTTCTGGAGTTGCCTCGCCCAACTGTGTCTGGGGTGGCCCACTAGACGTCTACCCTCTGGAATCGCACTCAGTATCTTCCTCGGAATTCGGTCATCAGACATTCTTAGTACATGCCCCAGCCACCTCAGTTGCGATTTTTCTATGAAGAGTAGCAGTGGTTCAATGTTTAGATCATCTCGGATCGTCGAGTTTCTTATATGATCCCATTTCGTAACCCCTGCCACTCCTCTCAAGTACCTCATTTCGGCAGCTTTGACAGTTCGTTCATTTAGCATCCATGTCTGGTGGCCGTAAGTGAGCGTCGGGAGGTATACCGTTTTAAACACTGCCATCTTTGTCTTGATGCTGAGCTCGGCTTTCCTTATCACTGAAATAAATAAATATCTACTAAAATATCTGTGTTTTCTCCCTGATGCATCTCTTTTTCATCAGAACGCATTTTAACATTGATATAAACGCCAAAAACGTCAAACGTCAAGTGCTCATTGCTTAAGCATCGACACGTCCTTATCGCAGACCACAAGTAAAATTGTGTGTGATCGCGCGAACTTCGCACCAATCTTTCAACCGTGTTTAGTGTTTTAACAAACGGAGGAGACGGAAAACAAAAAACATTGATGTGATGTTTGATGGACTTTCACGGCAAATCGCTACAAATGTTTGAGCTCTGGACCTGCCTTAATATTGTCTTCATTTAATTAAATAATGATAATTACTTATGTGATTTATACTTTTTCACGCTTTACGCTGACCAGCGTGTTTTTATACCTACCTTAATGTATTATTTTTAATTTTTTACTTGTATGTATAGTTATTTATTCGAATGTTTATTACACGTATTGTGCCGTAAATAAACAACATTCTAACAGTCTTATTTGTACTGAGCATAGTTTATACATAGCGTCACAATTTGACCGGTGTTTGTCTATCTTGTTGCAGATTTATGTGTGGGACTGATCAGTGTGCTGACGGACATAGTGCAGAAGATTACCATCGCCTGGGTCGCAGGGAACTTCGCCTGCAAGATCATTAGATTCCTCCAGGTAAGTCGTAAAGCGATATAATGTCCCATTGTTCCGCCTTCCTCCGTTCGCGCTCATTCCAACCAACTTATGTCTTATTCATCCATCACAAGTTACAGCGACGAGAGCCTGAAAGTCATAAACAAGTCAGTTGTGATATCTGTATCACAACTTTAATATAACGTTGCCGTACATACCAACTTATTTAATAACATTGCGCATATGGGCCCCGCTTCGTAAAACTTAGTTTAACTTCTCAGTTCTATCATCTGAATCTGAAGGATATATTACATAATATTGTACAGGCTAAACTAATACTAAATTAGTACCCGAGGCAATCAACAATACACTTTCTGGAACAAGTAAAAATTGCAGAATGTGCCAATGGCATTGACGTAAGTATACTAGGTCAGTGGCCAATGGGTATAAAGGTCAATACAAAAGTGTTATTTATCTTTTTTTAAATTTCCATCCCCCTATCTAAAAAAATACTCTTTTTATTATTATTATCTTTTCCTGTAACTACGTCTTAACCAGTACACAATCACAACTTAGTAGAAGATCAAAATATTTCCGATTTGAAATAAAATCCAAATAAATGGTCTATTTCTGAACGTAGCCGAAAACTAAAAACGTTTTTGAAAGGTGATAAAATATGCAATTAAATTTTATAAATCGAAATAATCATATTACAACAAGAAATAGTATTAAAAATGGCTCACCTTACGTTTTTTATAACTAAAATTACTGATAACGAAAAAAACACATAAATAATTTTCTTAGACTTTCTTAGAATTTTAATATTTTGTATAATGAACGTTACTGTCACCTCACTTTTTTATCTTTCTATCTAAAAATAATTAATTGATTCAAATTTCCCAAAGTTTCATAATTTTTTTTTAAAAGAGTAAATTTTACTTCTATTGAGGTTAACTTATAAATTTGAATATAAAGCGGTGTGTTTTCTCTTTTTAACACCGTTAATATTATATTTCTCACTGTGACAGTAAGGGAGATACGTCGATTTCTATGAGACCAATATGAGTTGTTCCGAAAAAATAACAAATTTGACTGAAGGGTTAAATCATGGACTTTAGAAAACCTTTTACGGATTTTGACAAGATAAAAATTATCTTTCTAATGTATTATTTATTTCTAATTTCGTTTAATGGGGTGATGTTATTAATGGGCAACAGACCATAACATTTTCAAGAATCTTGTTTATCAGTTCATTTATTTTAATAATTTTTCAAATCATCATATTTATTTGTCTTTAACGGGCATGCTCACTACTGACAGATCCACTTCCATGGACATAAAAAAGTCAAAATGATAAACGTGCTGAACATTTCGCTGGAATGACTCGAGTATTAAATAACGTTCTTGTTTAATGGATGGGCAACGAGTTTAAACAGAGACATTAAAGAGAAAATAACTGGTTATTAAATTTAATGTCTAAAGCTATTTCATAAGTCTACAGATGTTGCAGAAAATTATCTCTGCGGTCTTAATGAAACCAAATACATAGCGATACAAAGGTCTTCTTAATTGACTGTCTGCAGCACACTTACACAATTATCTCCTAATAATATCCTTCCTGCGCATTTAAACGGCGTTCCAAATTGTTGTTAAGTATTTTCAAACGGTTACTAGTATGCCAAAACGTTGTTACCTACCGAATGGTCAGAGATATTTTTTCTTATTGATACGTTATTTAGAAAAAACATCATAAAGCTCTTTGAGGTTAAATGGACTATGAATAGCAACGCAGAAAAATTATAATAAGATACATTTTTAAATAATTCCAATTCTTGTAATTTTTGTTATCCACAAATCTTACCGCGTCCGGTACATCGTAGCAGTATTGATGTGGGCAATTTTTTTCTCACTAGGCGATTAACCCGTCAGCTTGGTTCAATATATTCACACCTCACAATTCGGAAGCCTCAGTTACGTGCGTAAATTCTGAAACCGTCACTTTGGATCGAGATTGTAAAATATCTATGCAAGAAAGCTTTCATATTTAAAGATAATAACAAGCATTATTTCGTTCTCTTTCTGGTTAAAAGAAAAATACATATAGTTGCATGAGAGGAAGAGAGATACGAGGCTTTTAAAATGTAAGGTTGCTCGGGACGTTTTTGGTCTTATGAAAGTATAATGCGATTACGTGTTTTGGGATGTATTTATTCCTAAACAAGCGGACGGGTTAACTAAGACTCTAGATCCGTGGTCGTCAAACTGCGGCCCGCGGCGGAGATTTGTGCGGCCCGCACAAATATCTGCCGTTTTCTTTTTAAATATATTTTTTTTCATGTACAAATTATATTATCCGTTTTCTGCGCCCCCTCAAAAATATCTCCCGTTTTCTTTTTAAATAATTTTTTTTCATGTACAATTAATTATATTATCTGTTTTTTTGCGGCCCGCACAAATATCTGCCGTTTTCTTTTTAAATATATTTTTTCCCGTGTACAATTATATTATCCGTTTTTTTCAAATATTTTGTGTACGTATGATTTTAAAACGTCGATTTTAATTGATTGACATTTGATTTTAAAACGTCCAGCTGGTTTTTGAACATATCCTAAGTCAGATACATTTTCAGATGTAATGTAGTCCATTTTCACTGCCAAATGTATTTTCCTTATTTGTTTTTGGTGTGTTACACCGTGTTGCGCTACCTCCTTCTTTAGCCAACGTTTCGGACAGCGTTGTAGTATCCATCATCGGGGCAGATCCGGCAGATGTGTGATTTCGGCAGGTAGCGCAATACGGCATAACACCCCAAAAAACAAATAACGGACATCGTCGAAGTCAATTTTGAACGCATGGTGTGCGTCATAGGTTTTCAACGTGGGCGGTAATGCTCCCTTGTGTTCGTTTGAGGCTTTCAGGGGAGCAGTAGAAGACACAGAGAAAATTAGAGGGCGTAGAGATGGCACAGTGAGAGCGTGGGTAGGTAAAAAAATGGTCTAAAAAAGACCAAAAAAAACACGCTTATCACTTACTAATAAAGCAAATAATATTGGTTCATTTTTTTTTATATGTATTGTAATCAGTTTTATCACGTGTGCGAGAAGATTCATTGACAATATATCAATATCATGAATACAAGATGAAAGGAGGTAGCAACCCGATACTTCAATACAAAATAATTGCTTTTTAACTTGCTACACCCCCCCCCCCACCCCCCCCCCCCCCTCCGAAATCATAAGTGTGTGGCCCGCGGTGATAGCTCACATTGTCCTATGTGGCCCTTGACCAGAAAAGTTTGACGACCGCTGCTCTAGATGAAGTTTCTGGGAGAATCTTTCACTATTTGGGAGGTGAGTATGGGTACCGCCGCCTCGGGAATCGTTTATTTGATTACCAAACACCCCTGCCATTTATCACCCAAAGTGTTTCGATACGTTCGGTGACTACTTACTCGCCCGGGTTCATGGGGTGAACTTTTTATAGAATTTGGCGGCGGATGCGTTTGCCTACAAACCCGGACCGGGAAAGACTGGTTGTGGTAGACCTCTCCAGCCGGACTCTCTCGACTCATCACCTTGCACCGCAATGGGAAAGATGAATTCAAACGTCCGTCACTCTTGGACACATTGACCCCAAATTTCTATCCACCCCTAAACCTTTTTCTTTCCGAGAACTTCCTCTCATTCCTTTCCCTAAAAAGACTTAAATTGGACCCATGATTCATGAATTGAACATCGTTTTCATGAATTAATAAAAATCAATTACATTTCGCGAATGAAATTGATTTTCACATGAAAACTGTTCGCCTAGATCGGACAGCAGTGATACAAGTGGTGATCAGCAAACGCAACAGTATCCTAGCCCAGCAGAATTGGCTAAGATTTATTTATCATCTCCCGGTAGAAGTATAAAGTGAGCGGCTGTTTTCGGATAATTTATGAGGAAAAGAGCAATCGTTTGCTATCAACAAAAACTGAAAAAATTGTTTTCATTCGACAGAACTTACCACTGATAGATTTTAAGTATTAAATGTTTTGATTTTTTGTTAAAATATAAATTTTTGTGAGTAATATGTTATTTATTATGCTTTTTTTCATGATTTGCTATTCGGTATTCTGCCGAATAGTTCGCAATATTCGGCCGTATACCGAAAACTAAAAAGTAGCCCAATCGGCCGAATACCGAATAGTAGCCGAATATTCGTGGCATCTCTAGTTAAAATACAATCTACACTTGAATATAGGTAGTGATAGAAACAGGTTATAAAATCCCGGCATTGCTATCGATCGGGTATGGAGAAGTGGTTTCCTGTCCTGGGGGAATATGACTATTATTATTGGTACGAGCAAATCCTAAGCTTTGACGTCAGCAAGGAGAATTGGCCAATCAACTATTTATAGGTAAACGTACAGATAATCGGTAATTAGTGGCATCAAAATAACCCTTGGGATTCTTATGAGCTGCGTCTACTATCGAACGACAATTGGACGTCTCATAACAACCATAACAACTTATCTATAAGAAATTCTTTAAGGTTTTCGGTTTTTCAAACCCATGATCTTTGGAACCAGAGCTATCATTGTCTGGTCTCTGGTCCGTATCTCATCATTGTCTGGGCTCTAGGCTGAAATAGTAGGTATCAAGTAATTTGTCTTTCAAATATGTCTTTTGTTATCAAAATCCGAAAGTTGATTGAACGGCAGCCGATCCAAAGAACGCTTCACAAAGATATGTAAAAGCTGACCCATGTCTCGTGTCACAAGCGCGCCAATATGACAAGTTGATTCAGAAGACAAAACGCTAACGGACACAAACAATGTCAAAAGGACACCCAGTCAACTGATCACCGAACTATTCAATTTGTCTGGAACCTCATTTGTTGGTCGGTCTGATTTAATCTGTTGGAAAGGGATGCCACCGCCGTGAACCGTGATCATCACTGTCATCCCAACCATCAATAGGATAAGGATACTCATACGCTTTTCCTTGACTCTTGCTCTTTGATCACTGCTAATTATATCAAAATCAAAATCAAAATCAAAATCAAAATCAAAATCAAAATCAAAATCAAAATCAAAATCAAAATCAAAATCAAAATCAAAATCAAAATCAAAATCAAAATCAAAATCAAAATCAAAATCAAAATCAAAATCAAAATCAAAATCAAAATCAAAATCAAAATCAAAATCAAAATCAAAATCAAAATCAAAATCAAAATCAAAATCAAAATCAAAATCAAAATCAAAATCAAAATCAAAATCAAAATCAAAATCAAAATCAAAATCAAAATCAAAATCAAAATCAAAATCAAAATCAAAATCAAAATCAAAATCAAAATCAAAATCAAAATCAAAATCAAAATCAAAATCAAAATCAAAATCTAAATCTTAATCAAAATCAAAATCAAAATCAAAATCAAAATAAAAAAAAAAAACTGTTTCTGAAAAAATTAGAAAATACACAGATTTAGGAAATGAGATTAAAAGAATTTGGCATTCTCGGACTATAAAAATATTACCATTTGTTATTTCGGCTACTGGCATTATACCTAGGTCTCTAATTCAAAATTTAGGCGTATTAGATTTGTCAAAGAATTTATATATAAAAATGCAAAAATCGGTTATTTTAAATACATGTAGGATTACAAAAGATTTTTTAAATATTTATATTGTGGGATCAGTAGAATTTATAGGTTCAATTAGGAGTTCCACAGAGCCGAACCCTCTGATATGAAAATATCTGGAGTCGGTGAATTATTTTCCCATCTGGTCTCTGGTAGGTTGACATGTTGTTCTTGTATTGTTTTGTAATTATAATACTTATATAGTGCAATTGCATAACGTGGATTGACCAGATGATCATTTGGGAAGTGTGTGAAAGGGTTTAGTTTTTCCTGTGGGGAAAATTAAACCCGGACATTTAAATCTGGTGCGTAAAATTGTACAAAATTTTCATTTAGTACAAAAGGTATAACTTATCCGTACCTTTATCCTATTTCTTCCAGTTAACCTAACTTGTTATACAGATATGAACTCAAATGAAATATAAATATAAAAGTGGTGTAATACAAAGTGAATTTCTTTTATTTTTTATTTTAACTTTATGAGTAAAACCTCAAATTGTAATATTTAAATAAATGAAGACAATATAAGCGAAACTCAATCGAAAATCTGGAAACAGAAAAATCTGAAAAACATATTGACACCTCTGGGACTCGAACCCAGGACCTCTTGCTTTCCTGGCAAACGCGCTAACCACTGCGCCACGGTGTCGATATGAAATTCGGTCACGTTTAACTGTACCATTCTTCAACTAAGAACCACCTACATTATCTTCATTTTCTTTAGCGCATATATTATTGGCAAATATCTTTATGTATGATTGCTAAATAAAAATATTCATCCTAGACTTGCAGAAAAGTCGATAGATATCGCATATTAAATAAAATGGATAATGATTTATCCAGACACTATCTAGAGAGCATTTAGTTCGGGTTTGAATCTTGCAATCATACATAAAGATAGTTGCCAATAATATATGCGCTAATGAAAATGAAGATAATGTAGGTGGTTCTTAGTTGAAGTATGGTACAGTTAAACGTGACCGAATTTCATATCGACTCCGTGGCGCAGTGGTTAGCGCGTTTGCCCGGAAAGCAAAAGGTCCTGGGTTCGAGTCCCAGAGGTGTCAATATGTTTTTCTGATTTTTCTGTTTCCAGATTTTCGATTGAGTTTCGCTTATATTGTCTTCATTTATTTGAATTTATTTTAATTTATTATATAAACATAAATATAAAAACAGTTGTACCTATGTGAGGTATTCACTTAATGTATAATGAGACCTGTTCAGAAGGAATGTTTTTAGTGATGACTTAAATCTGAGTGTATCTTGTATTTGTTTAATATCATCTGGAAGGTTGTTGTATACTTTAATGGCCATGTAAAAGGGTCCTTTTTGGAAAATTGTTTTTTTTTGCTTTTGGTATTAATAAATTTTCTGTAAACCTTGTAGCGTGTTTATGTGTAGAGTATTTTTGTGGAAACTTTTCTGGAGATGATCGCACTAACATGCATAACTCCATTATATATATGTCGGTGACAGTAAGAATTTTCAAATTTTTAAATATAGGTCTACATGAATCCCGATTAGCAGAGTTTGTCATTTTTCTTATTTTCTTATAGTAAATCTTTTCATGATATTTTAGGTTTCCCATCATGTCGTGATCAGTGCTCGTTGCGATGTATGCCTTTTGATTCGGTTACTTTTTATATTAGATGTTCCAATTGATGTTAATTGTTTAATTAGTTATGCGGACGACACAGTATTACTCTTCAAATCTAAAGACTGGAACAATGTGTATAATACAGCAGAATTAGGAATCACGCGAGTGAAAACATGGTTAGACACAAACATACTTACTTTAAATATATCGAAAACAAAATTCACAACGTACAGTATAAATAGCACGGGACAGCCAACAAATAAAACAAACACCAAAAAATTGTCATGAAGTGCTTTCTTGAATTTTAACTTCCCACCCCTATATGATTATTTCCGTCATCAGGTACTAAATATTTAATATTAGTTGTTAAAAATTGGCAACATTGTCTAGACGTTTTGATTGGCCCGAATTTTGGTGGGGGAGGGGCCCGAGGACCCTTGCACTGCGTCGAGAGCCCTGGCGAGCTCTTCTGGTTTTAACTGCGCTATGGGTCGGTCTTTCACATTTTTGCCGGAGCCGCCTAGATCCTTTTTGTTCCAACGTTTGTTGGAACCCGTAATTTAAAATATAGTTAAATTTTATATATCTAAATCAACTCAGTGGTGTTTCCGGACGAGGTCCTCTGCCCAGATGAAACCCGAGACGGGGTAACGTACGTACAACTTATATAATTATGTGTTATCATTCAACCCTTGTATTCTATCTTAGAATCATTAACCTTGAGTTCACAAAGAGATTAAAAGCTTTTCCTAGAAGCGTCGAGTCATTAATAAATTCACAAATTATTTAAAAGCGACAAGAGATCTTCTAATTTATTAAACCCTATCTTTATTAAAATTATTATTTACAGAAACTTTAAAGTTCACACCAATTGCAAAGTTCAAGATGTATTGTAGGAGCTACATAAAACTTGAAAAAATATAGTGAATATGAAATATTATTATCAATTAGAAATTTGTAAACTTAAATGTACAAATTACTAAAATAAAATTATTATTATTATTATTATTATTATTCAATAAATGAAGCGACGATCGTTTTGAATCAAATCCGATCGAATTGAGAACACAATATCCCTGAGAAGAGCCAGCCGAAGGTTTGTATTATAATTTGGTTTTTGTAAGTATTTAAATTGAACCATTGTTGTTGAGTCTTGAACATTGTGGTGTTATTTATTATTAATTTGTTATAAGTTCGTAATCAGGCGGTTCGAGCCCGTCGTTACGTAGCAAAATACACGATTGTTTAAACACCAAAAACGGCGACTGCCCTGCTATAGTAAAAACAGACCATATAAAATATCTAGGAATCATAATTGATCATAATCTCAAATGGGCACATCATATAAATCATATCACCAATAAACTCCTCAAAACAATTCATCTTTTCCTAACCATAAGAAACATATACAAACTAAAACAAATGAAAACAATATATTTTGCACTCTGCCAATCTATAATAGAATATGGAATCATTGTTTGGGGAGGAGCAACAAACTCAGCTATTGCTCATATGGAAACCACACAGAGAACCATCTTAAAGATTATACTAAAAAAACACAGAATGACTGACACAGACCAAATATTCAACTTGTTCGACGGACTTGATATACGACAATTATACATAAAAACACTTCTTAACTATATCTTTGACCAAAAACACAAACTCCAACAAACACAAAACATTAAAAGACCAGTTAGACAAGCATACATACAAAACTTAAAAACACCGACGATAAACACAAGCTTTGGACAAAGACACCACAAATACCAGGCAATAAAAGCATTCAACCATCTTTCACTCGATTTAAAAAAAGAAGAAAACAAAAAACTTTTCACACTCAAAATTAAAAGATGGACTAAAGACCAAAAAAGACAACTTTACAAAAAAATCACAACATTAAAAAAAAAAATTTAAAAAAAACACATAGACATAAATACCATTGCAATACTCACTAATATATAAAACCTTTTAATTTCACTATCGGTTTATATGTATCTATCCTATTTATATAGTTGTATTCTATTGTTTTATTTTAGTGTTATCTTACTCTATTTTTTTTTGCTCTATTTTCTTTCTTTCAATTCTCATACGTTATTGTTGAGTCTCTTTTTTCTTTAGTTTTTATTTTATATGTATCTTAAATAAAAAATAAAAAATCATATCAAACTGTAAAATGAGGTCCTCAGCACGGGTAAAGCACCCAGTGAGGCCCACATTAGTCATATATGTAACACACATGTATAAATCAGGTGAATCAAATAAAAAAAAAATTTTAAAAAAAATTTGATGTTCCATTCATTTTTTCCGATCCCTTCGGTTTATAGTTGTGCGCGTCTTTCAAGTCCAGAAGTTACACGTTACTCTCAGTTTTTCGACCTATTTATTATGTGATTAGTGATTATTGTGCGTATTATGTTCCGCATATTGTCAGACGCTAACAATAGTGCTGTCAACATCAAAAACCTTACTAAGTACGAATATATAAAATATTCAATTTTTATTAGAATATCGAGGTTGTTATAATAACCTTTTAACCTTCGAAGAATATACCCACCAATTTAATGTAACATTGAAAAAGAAAATGATTATAATAAAGCTAAACTAAAATATAAAAAAGGATAAGACACAAAAAAATAAAAAGGTAATGGCCCAACTGGTACTCGAAACCAGAATCACTTGTCTTACCGGAACAAACGCCTTAATCATCTCGTTCGTTGGCACCTCTTCTTTTTAGGTCAATTGTGTCGATCTCACATTTCAAATTCAGGATGAACAACATTCTTCTACAAATGATCACAAAATTCTGAAGGATTGGTTTGTGTATAAATTTGTGTAATAATATATCCGATTTTATTTATACGGGACACCTATTGAACTTTTCTAAAAATCTAAATGAATATTCATTTTTTATTGGAATAACTCTCGTTAACATAAAAATAAAATAAAACAAATAAATAAAGAATATTAATAATTAGCTGATTCCCGGCATGCGTTGCTATGCCATTTAATAAAGAAATTGTTTCTCTCTGCGTGTCCTTTCCCGTTCCCCTTTCGCCTCCCATTCCGCTCCCGCGTCCCCTTCCCCTCTCGCGTTCCCACTCCGATTTCTCCACCTTCCCTCTCCCCACTTCACTCCCCCCTCCCCCCTTCCCCCTTCCCCCATCCCGTGAATCCCCCTCCCAAGTTACCCTCCCTTCCTGGGTTCCCCTCCCCCCTCCCTCGAACCACCTACCCGAGTTCCCCTCCCCCTCCCACATTCCATACATTCAGTCCCGGTACATTCAGTTTTCAAACAGCTCGCGTGCCACCTACTGCAATTTTTTTAATACAAATTTCATAACGCCTGAGCTCACCAGTAGCTTTATACAAACCTTGTCCTGACAATAACGAACATAAATTAAAAGAGTTATCCAATTTGGTGCAGTCGTTCGGAAGTTATGCGCGTACATACATTTTAGCGATTCATTTTTATTTATATAATATATAATATATATGTAGATAGATAGTGCACTTTAAAATTAGTCCTGAAGATTTAAAACTCCACGGGTTGAGATAAATCGTTTGGGAGGATATTATGCAAAGAAACGCGGTTGATGGATTTATTATTACATTGTATTACAAAAATAAATCATTTTTATCCCATCGGTACAGGTGGGTTGAATAGACCACATTTTTGCAAATGAGGTTGTTCATACGTCGTACAAATTTTTTGTTGTACTATTTATCCGTGTGAACCCATTAGTTTATTTATATAAGACTTTTTTTTTGTCCGAGTCTTTATAAAACTAGATGTATTACACAGGTCTTCGACTTTTTTTCTTTGAAATAGAGGTAATTCCGATGTATTTTTAGTTGCTGAATTCGGGAAAATTATCAAAAAAATTCCATCACGTAAGATTTTTCCGCAAAACGCAAAATATTGTGGGATCGCCTATCTTAAGGCGCAAAACGGAGTTTATTGCCAAAACATTTTTTTTTAATTAATTTCAACTTATTATAAGATAATGTTATATTTTATAGACTGAAACAAAACATTTAGTAACTCATGACGATAAAATTAGTTAGCGTTGAATCATATATATCGGGATTTTCCATACTAAGTATGATGAGAGAATGCCGAAATTCCCAAGTTGCCCACTCCCTTCCATTCCCTTTCATTTATTTATTTCTGTTCCAACGTTCATAACGTGCGTTTCAAAAATGACTTCAAGAGGTTGTGTAAATTCTTCTGAGAGTTTTTGCCATATTTGTGGTGAAAAAACAACAAAGAAATATTATTGATTTTGTTAAAAAGTGTATTTTGCGTATTTGGTGTGAAGATAGGGGACCAGGACAAATCTTGGGCCCCGCATGGAGTTTGTTCAGGGTGTGTTGAAGGACTTAGAATATGGTCAAAAGATAAAGTTAAATCTTTTCGTTTTGGTGTTCCCATGATCTGGAAAGAGCCTCGAAACCATAGCGATGACTGCTACTTTTTTTCGTGCAATGTGCAAGGGTATAGTACCAAAAATAAAAAACAAATTTGTTACCCAAACGTGGATTCGGCTCTCCGCTCAGTCCCTCAGGGACCTGGCATTCCTACACCACAAACCATAAGCACCCCAAAGCCTAGACGATTTTCCATCATCAGAAAGTAAATCAGAAGAAGAAAGTGAATCAGAAGAAGAAAGTGAATCAGAAAAAAAAATAAAAAATCAGGGATGTTCAATGAGTTTAAAACTCCATTTCTTGAACTCCCATTTGGATTACTTCCCGGAGAATCTTGGTGCAGCAAGTGAAGAGCAAGGTGAGAGGTTTCACCAAGATATCAAGGAAATGGAGAGAAGCTATCAAGTTAGATGGGATACAAATATGATGGGCGACTACTGCTGGATGCTGCATAGGCAAAATATATCGTCCCACAAAAGAAAAAGCACAAAACGAAGCTTCGAAACTAAAAAAAGCAGATTTTATAAAGATTTATAATTTTATATAATGTAAATAAAATATTTTATGACTTAAAATTAATTAAATTTGTATTATTTTAAGATTTTTTCTTTTGAACATTCCCTACAGAAGTAGTGTAAGGCGGGTTTTGCCTAAATTTTAATTTCCACTTTGCGGAAAATCTTTACGTGATGGGTCGAAATGGATGGCATTCTCGAATTCAGCATACCGAAATACATATAATTCACCTATTACCATTTTAAAAAAAAATTTAAAATGTCAATTTGCAGACCTGTGTTATCATTATTTTGTTTTGGTCGAAATAATAATTACCAAAATATCTTTTGGAGTAGTAAAATATTTGGGAATTTACCATTAAACCTATTTTTTTTGATTTCCTGTACATAATGTAGACAATAAATTATTGATTGTAATTATGTGGAATTTCTTTCTGCAGGCGGTGGTGACCTATTCTTCCACGTACGTCCTGGTGGCTCTGAGCATAGACCGGTGTGACGCGATCACTCATCCAATGAACTTCTCGGGCAGTTGTAAGTATAAACGCGTTTTCTTCATAAAATATTTTTTTTGTGTTATTCCCATTTTTCCCATACTATATAAACACTTTAGAAGTATTTTTTTTTTAAACAGACTTCAAAAAGTTACGGAGACAAAAAAACGAAATTTATAGTTCAGAACTCAGTATGGCTAAATACACGAGAATGACTTACTTTCAGAAAGTGTATCGTTTAATGATAATTTCTGTAGGTCTCATTTACGAAGGAAGTTTGTTGTTTTCTGTTAAGTCCATAACTGAGCGGTCGTTCTTTTGTCGTTTCATTAGTGCAGGTGAAAGTTCATTGCAGAGTGGAGTATATATAGTCAATGATAAATCGATAATTTCTGTAACGCGGTTTTTGTTAAAACATCACCTCAAGGGTTTAGTTTTATTTTAATTTGTGGTCCATTTGAAGATCCTATCGTAAGTCATTTCAATCCTGAATTGTGATATTTTTTAGGGTAAAACTAAGTTCTTGTTCCCTCACTTGTGCCTACATGTGCAGTTGATCGCTTCTGCTAGTTCTCAGAAAGTATTACCAACTACATGCACTCTAGGTGCATGCTAATATGACTCCATCTTGATATTTAAAATTAAATAGAATTTTGGATGGCGCTGGAATATTGAAAGCAGTTATACTAATTGAAGCATAATATCATAAACAATTTAATGTTTGTAAATGTCGAAAATGAGTATTCTATGAGAGTACGAATGATTTAAATTCTTTTCTAATAATTTAGTTTACATTTTTATCTCCAAATGAAGTCAGTAATCGCGGGTTGTAAGTCAAGTACGTCCCTTAACACCATGTATAATTAAGCATAACTTTTTCTTTTGAAAAGAGAGTAATTCTGTGTGTTTCGAATTCGACCTGCCCGACTTGACACATTGTTATCGACCACCTCAAATAATGACTATTAATTAGAACCGCCCGCCCTACTGAACGCAGAGTCAGGGTGGGTAATCGAGCATTTAGAAACTCCGGCCGAGTGGTGATATTGGCTAGTTAATTCAATTATTGTGGGTACTTCTTGAGATCTGTTCAGGGTCTGAAGTCGGTTAGCCTTGTACAATTGTACAAAGCTCGCAGCTTTTTGGCAGCCAGATGTACTCACCATTTGGGCTTCAATGGAGACCCGAAACTTAAACAGGTTTGAGGTACCCCGGTGCCCGCTCCAAGCGTTTGGAGTTCTCGAAATCAAACAGCAAATAGATTTCCAACACGTTGAAACTTTTAGTATTACTGTTTACGCTTCCAGGCCCAGTTGTGTATTAAAGCAGTATTTCAATTTCTAGAATAAATTTATTTATGCCCTAACATTTATGAGATTTCAAAAATTTATATTTTGACCATTAATTAACGTAAAAGGATTTTTGTACGTATATTGGCATAATGTACATTTCTACAAAAACATGAATATGTAGACCTACAATAATTATTTTTGAACTTTTTTTACATTGGCTCCACACAAGAGGCCCTGGGGAAAAAATCTACGTCATCTTTGGAGATGCTATGTGGAGAGTCTGTTTAGGGAAAGGGAAGAGAGGAAATTTTGGAAAGTAAAATGTTATAGTTATAAGAAATCTGGGGGTCAATGTTTCCAGGAGTGACCGACCTACGAATCCATCCATACCACTGCGGTGCAAGGCGATGCGATGCGATGGTTCGAGAGAGTCTGGCTGGAGAATTCAAAATGTCTCCCTCAATTAGTCTCTCCCGATCCGGGCTAGCCACGCAGCAGGTTGGTAAACGAAACCTAGACAAACCTCACTCCACGAACCCGGGCACCCCTGCTAAGCACGAAACTTAGCGAACCACTTGGAGTGACCTGTGGCAGAGGTGTTGGTTAGTTCAAAAATGGTTTCTAAGGAGGCGGTACCCATACCCGCCTCTCAAATTGAATGATGTTTAAGAAAACCCCAAATATTTAAAAAGAAAAAATATTAAAATAATTGGTTTTAAATGTGTTCAACAAAAGAACTTATTCCAGTCTCCTTGGAGAGTTAACGAGTTTGAGCAATTATTTATAATATAGACTGTTTATAAATACATCATAAGTTATTGGTTGAAACGAAACTTTATTTGAAAAGCCATATTTCATAGAGGCCAGGTGAGCGCATGTTTCAATAAATGCTAAGGGCTTCGTAAGCTCATACTTTACGACGGCATAATATTTCATTTTAATTCAACAACAACTGAATAGATAAAACGGTAGAATGTGTAGTGGGCGTGTCTTGTGCCCGTAGTAAGTTTATTTTTTTCCTTACTTGTCATAATTGAGGCACGTTATCATTTAAAGATTATTATTATTACAATTTATTATTATATTATTACATAATTATTAAAAGACTTCAATAAATTAGGCACATTTCATGTTGTATAAAACCTTTTTCAGATGCCAATATGAGTTTATCTCAAAGATATTCAAAAACAGAATATTTCAATATCTTTGGTTTAACTCTACGTTATGGTCTCCCTTTTACAATATTCATTCTGACTACATTGAAAATATTCAACATAAGTTCCTGGGGTATAATGTAGTACATATTACTTTACAAAACATTGATTATAATTACCCACTTGATAAAATATCCCTATTAAAACTTTCAGAAAGTAGAATAAACACGGATTTTATACTATTATATAAAATTGACTGATTTAAAATTATAAAATTGATTTAAAATTACAAAATTGACTGTCCTGAATTGCTTCAATTAATCAACATCAATATTCCCAAAAGACCTTGCCGGCATTTACTACCGTTTTACTTTTTACCCTCTATCACCATCGATCGCTAAGGATTGATAGGATAACTTTCGGTAACTAGGACAACTGCAGAGCGCTAACGTACAAACAATAGTTGACGTCGAATATATTAAGAACACTTAGTCATTGTGAACTGTTGCTTATTCGTTGACGATCTGTTTATAAATGTTGTTTATACTATGGCAAGGTACTGTTTAATGTACAATATATTTTATGACTGGCAATTTGAATGCTGGTCACACCGGACAAGCAATACTTTAGTTCCAATTTCTATCACCAAAATGATTCTCGTCCAAATTGTCCTGCATGGTCGATCGATGTAGGTTTTATCGAAAATATCGGTAACTTGTCATCGGTCCCGAGCGCGACTGCAGGCCGCTAACGAACAAGCAACAGTTCACAACGACTAAGGGTTCCTAATTTATTTGACGTGAACTGTTATTTCTTCGTTAGTGGCCTGCAGTCGTGCTCGGGAGCGATTTCAAGTTACCGACATTTTCGATAAAACCTAAATCGATCGACCATGCTAGGGGGCCCGGTGTGTACGGCTATCAGATTTAGCATCGCAACTTCATGTGATTTATTATTGTGTCGCGTTAATATCGTTTGATTAATTAATTAATTCTTTCATAAATCTCGACATAAATAGACGTATATAATTTCTCCAATTTTTGTTTACATTGAATATCTATTTAAGTAAGTTTTCTTATCATTTTTACCGCTGTATTTTATTTTATTATATGCTTTTGTTGTTACATTTTTTTCATTGAATTATGTTTTCTTTATGGTTTTAATTTAGAAGTACATATTTAACATAACTGTGATACTCAACTTATGTATTAGAATGTAAAAGCTCATTAGGACGAGTAATAAATAAATAAATATTAAAATTTCTCAAATATTTTCACATACATAAAAAAATTATTTCTTTAAAAAAAACTATTTGATTGGCCGGTCTGGGGACTAGGGGTTGAAAAGTCTGAAATGTAAATTAGCGACGTTAATTTCAGTTTCTTTAAAATTGGTATGAACTACACTTCTAGGGAATATCGAATCAGTGGCAACAACTAATTGCTTTTATAATCTCGCAATTTTTTTCCAGGGAAGCGTGCTAAAGGCCTCATAGCTTCAGCGTGGCTTTTGAGCATCATCTTTTCGGTGCCAATACTCATTCTTTATGAGGAAAAGCTCATACAAGGTAAGTGTTATATATATTATTTATTATTATCGCTGTCCGTTTACTATAATTGTCTGTGCATTTTACTCTGAGCTTTGATATTAGGCGGTCGACTTTCGCCGCTTTGCAAAGATCAACGTTAATGTATCCTGGAATGTTAGTCTTCATTTTGTATTTTTTTTTATAATTCAACATGAATTAGGTAAAAAAATGGAGGTAATCAAGAATTGATGGAGGTTCCGACCAAGTCTACGTCAATGGATGGAGGTAATCAAGAATCTGTAGCCACATGGTAACAAAAGTGAGAAAGTAAAACTAAATTAAGGGAAGGGAAACGGGAAAAAATAGAAGGTACGAGAGATATGATTCTAGTCGATAATAATTGTTAAAATGGTGTATTGAATGATCTAGAGCAGTGTTTCTTATCCTGTGGTCCGCGGACTCCTGGGGGTCCGTAAACATATGAATGGGGGTCCGCAGTCTCATCTCTGGACAATTTAAAAATAATAAATAAATGCCACCAAAAGTCTTGTAATCGCGTCTTCGTTTCGGAATTATTTTCCAGTACCCGACAAAAATTGGATATTAGACCCTTTCAACACAGATGTTATTGATATGATTGGCTTGACAACGGTACAGGAAGACCAATTAATGGTAATATCTAGTGATTGAGCAATGAAACGTAATTTTAAAGAACCCTCTTACCATGTTTTGGGAGGATGTAGAGAAAAAATATACGAAAATATCAGAAGAAGCACTGAAATATTTACTGCTTTTCTCAACCACATACCTCTGTGAAATGGCATTATCTGCTTTGTATATGCTAAAAACATATTCAGAAACAGATTACAAGTGAAATCCGATTTGAGATTACAACTTAGTCGTAACATCAACATCAACAAGCAACACCAACCTTCATTAATGTGAATGTTGGTGTTGCTGATGTACGTAAATTATTATTATTTTTTTTTAAAGTATGTTTTTTGTATTTGTAGTAAAAAAAGACTAAAATAAATGGTCGGAAATTTATTGCTGGCTTTTATATTAAGGGGGTCCTTGAAAATTTTGCTTGATTTCCTGGAGGTCCGTGGCTGAAAAAGGTTAGGAAATGCTGATCTAGAGGCTTGTTTAATTGCACAGGATACCAAAATATTTCACATGCTTCAATGCTTACATTTTTTTAACACCACATCAGATCATAAATGATACTTAGCAGGGTAATAAATAATTCGCTACGTTTGGTGACTAAGCAGGGGTGCCCGAGTTCATGGGGTGAGGTTTGTCCGGGTCTTAATGGCGGATGTCTCTGTAAAAAAATTTATATCTTAGAACTCTTCAGGCTAATTTGTTCCCTTTTCGGAACATACAGAAACATTCAAATTCTTCCCTTTATTCTTCACCATACCCACCTTTCAAATAACAAACAGTATCTTGCATCTAATTCAACACTTTGCACACACAAATATTAGAAAGAGAAAACATCACGCTTTATATTTAAATCTAAAAGTTAACCAAGGAATAATTTATTTATTTATTTATTGAAAAATAAGAAATACATGAAAAACATAAGCTGCATATCTCACTAGGGCATTCCTGTATCGAGATATGCAGTTTTACAATGTAATTTAAAAAAACATACATTTAAACTTAATAAAAATATAATTATAAACCTACAAAGGAAGCGCTGAGAACAATTATTCAAACATGGATTATTAATAATTTAATTATAGCTGGGCAGTATGCAACAATAACATTATACTGTAAGCCATCTGTAAACTAAAAATACAAGGTACCTGTTAGTTGTGGCCTCAGAGTAATTACTCTGTGGTTGTGGCTTACCAGATGCATTGCTAGGGTGACCGTACCACAGAAGCATTTAATTATTAACAAAAATAAAGATTGGTATAAATAACAACAGCTAAATAATATCAGGTAAATAATAATAAACAATTATGTATAATGTAAACTTTATTAAACCAAAGTTTCCGACCGCGATTAGGATTAAAAAATGTAAGGTGAATCATTTATAAAACGTTTTTTATGTATCCATTCAAAAATTTTATGTTTTTAAAACTGTTTGTTTATTTCGTATCATAAAATTTGAAACGCCATTTTATCACCTTTCAAAAACAGTTTTAGTTTTTTTTTTTTTTACATTAGCTCCACATAGTAGGCACCGAGGAAAACAATTTTCCTAGGGGCCTATGTCATCTTTGAGGATGCTGTGTGGAGGGTCTTTTAAGGGAAAGGAAGGAGAAGAAGATATGGGAAGGAAAAAGGTATGAGGGGTGGGTAGGAATCTGGGGGCCAGTGTGGCCGTATGAATCTATTCCTCCCACTGCGGTGCAAGGCGAAGGGTCGGGAGAGTCAAAAGGCCTCCCTCAATCAGTCTCCTCCGATCCAGCCCGCCACGCAGTGGTTGGGGAAACGTATCCGCCACCAAGACCAAGACAAACCTCATCCCATGAACCCGGGCACCCCTGCTAAGTCACCAAACGTAGCGAACCACTTGGGGTGTCCTGTGGCAGGGGCGTTGGTTGTCCAATAAATGGTTCCCGGGGCGGCGGTACCCATACCCACCTCCCAAATTAAATTAGTTCCCAATTAGTTTTCGGATGCGTTTTAAAATATTACATTTAAATGGCCTGACAAAATAGGTACGACGCCTGAGGGGTTAAATAGAACCCTAAAGTGATTTTTCTGTGACAAAAAAAATCATGCCTTTAACTGTGGTTGCAGCGCGAATGCATTTCAACAAAAAAATAACGTTGTCATTTACAACACTGCTTTGCAATATTTGAGCATGAAAAGTTTTTTTTTACATGAGCTCCACACAGGAGGCCCTGAGGAAAATAATTTCCCTCAGGGCCTATGTCATCTTTGGGGATGCTGGGTTTAGAATTTTTTTTAAGGAAAGGAAGGAGAGGAGAGTTTTGGGAAGGAAAAGGGTTTAAGGGGTGGGTAGGAATCTGGGGTCAGTATGTCCTGGTCATCCGCCTCCAAGACCTAGACAAACCTCACCCCATGAACCCGGGCACCCCTGCTAAATCACCAAACGTAAACGTAAATGATTTAAAAAAAAAACAACGTTTATTTGTACATTGTTAATTAACTTCTTTATTTTTTTGTGTACTTTTGAGATATTCAATAGCCTTGAGAAAAAAATCTTTATGATTTCTTGGAGCTAAAGTTCTTTCAAAGGAGCGATAAATTTTCATTTTCGCCTTTTGAATATTCATGGAGAATTTTTAATGAAAATTATCCTTCGATTTAATGTCGTTACGAACAGCTATCAAATTATTTATGCAAATTATCAATGCGATGGTCGGTCAAGACTATGTTTCAATTAATGTTATTTGGTTTTTTATTATTTTTGTCATAAAAAAAAGGTTTTTTAATTAGATTATTTACGGACAGGGATTTCTTGATTTGCATTTTCTTTCATTTTTGAATCAATATCAGATTTGTTTAAAATGTCAACCATAAACACGAAAAAAATTAACTTGCAAGTAAATACTAATTTCCAATTAGAAAGAAGACAATGTTAGCGAAACTCAATCGAAAATCTGGAAACAGAAAAATCAGAAAAAGATATTTGCACCTCTGGGAATCGAACCCAGGACCATTTCTGATTTTTCTCTTTCCAGATTTTCGATTGAGTTTCACTAATATTCAACAATTTAAAAAAAAATACCAATTTCGGTTGTGACTCTAATTCCGGTTCGGTTCTATGTAGGGTTGCCATCTGTTCGGCTTTAGCCGGACATGTTTGGCTTTTTTAGCTCGTGTCCGGCTAAATATTTATACGTCCGGCCTGTACGGCTTTTGTTAGGCTTTTTGTTAGTGTAACGCGGTGCACGCAGCACCTGCAGAACGAACGCAACGCAAGCTACGCAAGGCGCAACGTGTTAAGGACGAGGTGGGGGTGGGGCACAATGGCTATTTTTGGTTCACACGGGTTTTGTCTCCCAAACTTCCGAAATTGTCGGAATATTACTTTGCTATTCCAGGCCATAATGCCAATGTTCAAAGAGTTTTCTCTTTTATAAACGCCCAATGGACCAAGGAACACAATCAATTGCAAACAGAAACAATTGCTAAGATAATGTACACATTGTGTAATTTAAAAATCACATGTCAAGAATTTTATTAAATGATTTCCAAAGAAAACGACGTTTTGGATAAAGTAGGTAGAAAGGCCAAATATACAAAATTGTACATTTTTTAATTTTTTAATAATTTGGAGAAGTCGAGATATCATTTTAATTTTTTGTTTTTTTTTTTTGTTTTCGTCGACAAAGATATATATTAGATATGTTTCATTTTATATTTACTTAATGAAAATTTTTAGTCAACTGTTTAACCAGAAAAAAATTAATTTTTGTTTTGTTTTCTGTTTTTTAAGTTTATTATGTTATGTCTATAGACAAGACTCAATATTTTTTATTTTGTTATTGACATACTCGTATTCTATACAGGGTGTTAAGGGACGTACTTGACTTACTTTAACCAGTGATTCCTGACATTATTTGGAGTAAAAAATGTAAATGAAATTTATGTCTCCGATGACTTTTTTGATGGCATTTTTTTTTTTTTTAAATTTTTTTCTTCAAAATCAAACAACTTTTTTTCTTCCGCATGTCGTTACTGATCACTTAGCCAAGTAACCAACCTACCCCTAACCCCACCTCCAACTGTCCAACATCTACCATTTTTTTATTTTTAAAACATCAAAAATGACACCGGAGACCAAAATTTCATTTACATTTTTTACTCCAAATAATGTCAGAAATCACTGGTTGAAGTAAGTCAAGTACGTCCCTTTACACCCTGTATAAATGCCAAATGATGACAAGAATAAGACTGATTAATGAGTATTGTTATTAAACAGGTTAATGTGTGATTTATAAACAAATGTAACTTGTAACAGATTTTTTTATTATTATGTATAAAAGTCATGTCCAAAATTACGTACGTACGTCCGACTTTTAGGGCAAAATATCCGGCCCAATGCAGCGCAGAGTCGGGCTTTTTTTATTTTAGAAGATGGCAACCCTAGTTATATGACAACTCAACAAAGTGGCATTTCAACACCTTTGAAAAGTCATTAACGTGATGAAATCCCCCCTCCCCTCACCCGTCATTAACACGGTTTTTAATGGAGGGTATAGGGTCTTACAGTTGCCCCATTAACTGCCACAATTATTTTTGTTTTCTCATCTCAGATGGTTTTTTTTTTGTTGTTTTAAAAGTTTTAAGGTGCCAACTTTGAAAAAAAAACAAAAGTTGGGTTTGATTCATGAAATCGTGTTGCTTGGTTTTCTTTAAAATACAAAAGGAACCAAGACATCAATCACATGCCCTGGTTATTTCGCTCGGTCATTCAATTTCAAAGAGGTCAACAAAATACCACACTCTCCATTTCGTGAAACAAAAGACCCACACAGTCGGTTTTGGACAAGAGCATTAAGTGTTCAACTCGAGATTGGTCGGTTAAATAGACAAAAAACGTATCTGTAGAAACAAGATACGATGCACTTTGGAAAGATTCATTAGTCGAATAAAAGGTCAATCTAAAACTCCGTATCGAACTGCCATGATGGTGCATACCAAGGGCGTTCCGTTAAATGTAATCCACATTTAAAATACCAATGCACGCCGTAAATACAATCATTTAACAACCCTTCCATGCCGGTACCGTGTACTGATTTGATGTGTCTTAATAATTTTAAAATCTCTCTAAATGTACTAAACGCAGCGTTTATATTTTATTTGTTTCTCATCAATACACATATGTATCAATTTGGGAGGCGAGAATGGGTACCGCCACCCCGGGAACCTTTATTGGATAACCAACAACTCTTCCATAGGTCACCCCAAGTGGTTCGCTTCATTTGGTGATTTAGTAGGGATGCCCAGGTTCATGGGGTGAGGTTTGTGTAGGTCTTGGAGGCGGATGACCAGGACACACTGAACCCCAGATTCCTACCCACCCCTTAAACCCCTTTCCTTCCCAGAACTCTCCTCTACTTCCTTTCCTTAAAAAAAACCCTCCACTCAGCAACCCTAAAGATGACATAGGCCCTGAGGGAAACTATTTTTCTCAGGGCCTCCTGTGTGGAGCTCATGTAAAAAAAATGTTGGCAGATAAAATAATTAAAGTATATACATAAGTATTTATCGAAACCAACAATAGTTTTGTCGAAAATTCGGGAAAAAATCGTTATTTATTGTACATGTGTCTTCATGCGTTGATAAACTTGCCGAGTGCTGCAATAGTATGCGAGAAGAGTGCGAGGTTTCATTCTACGAGGATTCAAAGAATGTAATGGAAATATCGAGCATTTTGTACGTGGCCGATGTTTTTTCCTCGTTTTCAGCACAAATACATAATATTTTACAAATGTCCGTGTGTCCACATGTGGTACTATGCATAAAATTATTTACATAAAAAAATATTTAAGACTCACGTAGAGTCTCACCTCATTAAAATAAATTAAATAACTTCATTCCGCCTCAGCACATGACCCCCCTAGTGAGAAGAACTGAAACAAAATACATTTGTTTAGTTACACTTTTAGTACTTTTACAAAAAACAAGTTAAATTAACAATATTTATACAAGAATTCATTATCTCCTATTCCATAGATGGCATGAATTTAATTATTTTAGGGAAAAACCCTTTTTACAAGATATGCTCCAAAATATTAATTATTTGCGCCTGTGTCAATACATAGTTTGTTCTACGTAAACAAACTCAAATCTTCAAGATGTGCTAATAAATACAATATTGGATTGAATCACTGTTAAAATATTGTATTTGTTAGCCTGTCTTGTAAGATTTCAGTATTGCTAAGGAAAATAACTATTTATTCATATTCATAGTGGGTATGCATGGGCGCAAACAATTAATTCATTTTGATATTTTAAAGCATAAATGTAACAAGCATTTTTTATTCTAAAATAATTAAACTCGCACCATCTATGAAAAAGAAGGTTATGAATTCTTTTTAGAATCAACAGTAATCAACAGCTGTCATTTCTTAAACATTTTTATGCTAATTTACACCATGTTTTGTATCTTCACGTGTTTAATTATATAATCGCTAAAAATATGTTTTTTACGTGTAAAGAAATCATTTTTAATCCCACTTAAAAATTTTAAAATTCTTAATGTATAGCATGTGTACCTACCGATTAGTAGTGATGTGAGGGAGATCATAATAGTGATGTGACATCCCCCTTCTTAAATATATTAACAATATAATAGATTATAAATATATTACAAAGCAATTTTTAAAAACGTAAGGGAAGAGTTAATCAGAATTGAATAAATAAGTGGCTTCAAAGTAAAAACGCGAGCCTTCTCTGAAATGAATCCGCGATGTTAGGCTCTTATTCTGTGGTAAATTTAGAGTCGGCTGTGGGACATTTTTCCAAAAGGCAAAAAAGAAATCTTTATTTTCGAGCCCTTTTAACGATGGGCTTAAACAGGGACTGCTGAGTTTGGTAGCAAGATTTGGTCTCTCTATAAGTGGAGTTATATAATTAATAGTCATTGCCAATCCGCACGCCTCTGGCCTCCACATTCAAGTATACATTGTTATGAAAGTCTTTGTTTTCACAACTTCAAATAGCAGATGAAACTTAAAGATAATAATCGTTTGAGGAGTTCCTTTCTTATGATAATACACTGAGGTTTCCTAGATATTCTCTAGAAAATGCCTCACAAAATCTGTTTTAAAATTTCCACAAACGCTTGAAGTATTATTTTTGTCTGTAGGAAGCGAGAAAAATAACCTTTTAGCTGTTCTCCGTAAATAAAACTGTCAGAATTTCCCCGTTTTCTGATTATTTTTATTATTCTGTGCGAATCACACAAAAGAGTTAGACCCAGAGGTACTATTGCGGCTCCGGTTGGGGAATATTGTAAAACAAATGAAACGAGAACGAGAAGGAAGAGGAAATACTAATCGAGTAGGGGGAAGAGAATGGTTTGGAAGTGCACGCTACTTTATATCATCATTGAAGAAGAAGATAACACTAATAATCTAAACAAAAATATGAAAGAGATCAAGAAAAATAAAAAAGTTAACGTTCACAACTGGGACTCGAACCCAGAACCTCTCATCTTACCGGGACAAACGCCTTACCAGTTCAACTACTGAGACCTCTTATTTAAACGTCATTTTTTCAATCTCGTGTTTCAAATTTCAGTATTCACAATTTTTTCTTCGACTCATTTTTTTTCATTTTATTGGCAGCAAAATTTTCCATTGGAAACATGTGTTCGAAGAACTAGTTTGTAACCTACATAGCGTCTCAACGCCACGGAATCAACAATTCGATTATAAATACATTAAATTTGGGAGGCGGGAATGGGTACCGCTGCCCCGGGAACCTTTATTGAATAACCAACACCTCTGCCATAGGTCACCCCAAGTGGTTCGCTACGTTTGGTGATTTAGCAGGGGTGCCCGAGTTCATGGGGTGAGGTTTGTCTAGGTCTTGGAAACGGATGACCAGGAGTTAACACACTTACGAGTAACCCCAGATTCCAACCCACCCGTTAAACCATATTCCTTCCCAGAACTCTCTTCTCCTTCCTCTCCTTAAAAAAACCCTCCACACAGCATCCCCAAAGATGACATAGGCCCTGAGGGAAATTATTTTCCTCAGGACCTCCTGTGTAGAGCTCATGTAAAAAAAAAAAAACTAGCTGACCCGGCCACGCGTTGCTGTGGCTAACGAAATACAACGCCTTTTACTTGATTGTTACCCAACCTTTTAACTCACACCGCCATCCGATAATTTGCATACAAATCAAATCCACGCCGCTTACTTGCCAGCCCGCTCGTCCACCATATGCAGACATTCTCCTTTAACCCGGCGTCGATGACGCTGGGTCACAATGACCCGAGGTGATTTAAAACGGCCATATTTTTTTTACCCATCAACCGTTCGACTTGAGCGCTTGAGTAGCTGGAGATACAACCCCCTTCTACCGCCGGCGTGCTCAGTGCGACGCTGCTTGCGGAAGGAGATACAGGAGATATATGAGGAAAACGGGTTAATATGACCAATAGTTGTAATGAAATTCTACAGTTATTTTTTCATAGTTGATTTCGCATGTGTTTCTTGCTAAGATAATAAGAAGTTGATTTATAAAATATACTGGTATAATTAATATTTTTTATGAGCAAAGAACCCATAAATAATAAATAATTTTCAAAATCAAGATAACCCTTTCAGTTTTGGTACAACCCATCGATAAAATTCGGGTCACGGTTACCCGGCGTCATTGACCGCGTAATTATTTTCACGTCATTGACGCCGGGTTAATTATATATTTTAACCAATTTACACAAAACCTTGACAAATTATATGTACCCAAACCTTCATCATGAATCTCTCTATCTGTTGGTGAAAATAGATAGAGGTTGCTACCTTATTCCTTCCTGTATTCATGATATAGTATTAATCTTAATGTATAAAACAAAGTCGGGTTAGTTACACTATTTATAACCCGAGATCGGCTGGACCGATTTTGATGATCTTTGATTTGTTGGATTTGTCTCCGCCCGGATAACAGAATAACTATTAAAACATCGCAAATAGTCACGAATAAGAAAGTTATGAAGAAAATTAATTTTTTCATACATTTTGTACGGAACGAATGCTCATATTTTGAAAGAACTGCAGCAATATTGTGATATGTATAGACAGTACATAACGTCATTGGGTATAGCCAGCGCCTTCTCTGTAATAGTGCAGGAGTCTATGGTATAGCATTTCACTTTGCGTGAATTCCAAAAATTCAAAAACGTCAAATGTCAACGCACTGATTGTTTTGCTTTTTTTCTTAATCATATAATGCTGCCCGTTTTTCTTACACACTAAATGTCAATAGTAGAAGATGAGACAAACGGTAAACGTATGTCTCTGCACCCCTCCAAAGGAAAAATACAATAATAATAAATCTCTGAAATGGAACGCATTTTTTTTAACGTAAGCTCCACTCAGGACCTATGTCATCTTAGGGGATGCTGTGTGGAGGGTCTTTTTAAGGAAGGGTAGGATAGGAAGTCTGGGAAGGAAAAAGGCATGAGGGGTGGGTAGGAATCTGGAGGTCTGCGTATCCGGAATTGACCTCTTACCTTGACCTTTCCAGCCGGACTCTTTCGACCCATTGGTCGAGAGAATCCGGCTGGAAAGGTCAAAAGGCCTCTCTCAACCAGTCTCTCTCGATCCGGCCCGCCAAGCAGCAGGCAGACGCATCCGCCGCCAAGACCCGCACAAAAGCCACCCCATGAACCCAAGCAACCCTGCTAAATCACCAAACGTAGCGAACCACTTGGGGTGGCTTATGGCAGAGGTGTTGGTTTTCCAATAAATGGTTCCCTGGGCGGCGGCACCCGTACCCGCTTCCTTTCAAAAATTCACATAAGTGAGGAGAAAAGTAAGAAAATCACAAAAAATATAAATCCGTACACAACGCCAACTCTGATACTGACAAAAACAAAACACGAACAGTTGGGCATCGATAATGACTTCATTGTGTAATTTTTAACTTAATAAAAAAAAAAAAAAAATTCAACAGTTATTGATTCTGAGGCGGTACGAAGTTCGTCGGGTCAGCTAGTTCTTAATAATAACCACAGGAGTGATCACGCGAAATAAATAAATTTGCTTCGATTGCTTGAGATTTCCCAGATGGTAATTTTTAAATTTTTCGTCAACATTAAAAAAAATCATACCTTCGAATTTTGACATGGAGACATAAAAACTTATTATAGTTCTATATAGCCAATGAAATAAACTGTATTTTACAGTTTATCTCATATTTGTAGGATTTATGAAAAAAATATTTAAAAAAACGTAAAGTTTATAATCGCGCGAATCCTGGGTGTTTTTTACTTGGCACTGCCGTGAGGGATACTTATTCGGGTCAACATAGAATATTTTCGGTTTCTGTATGTTGTCTGTAGTATACTTGATAAATAAAGGCGCATATCTATGGAAAGGGGGCTTAATTTTATCCGTAAATAGCTGTTCAAAAATTTGGCAAGAAAAAAATATTTTAAAAATTTATTTTTAACATTGTTCTAAAATAGTCTACGAAGTTCGGAATTGCGACTTCTATGGTCATAATAGATAAAGCATTTCAATAGCTTCGTGTTAAAATAAACGGCTGGCCCTAGAAATGTTTTCAATAATTAAAATAAATATTTTACGAATGGTAGGAAAATGTGGTTCATTTTTGGACCGAAATCAATCGCAGAAAAATAAAAGTGGTCCATTTTTCGACCGAAATCGCTCCAGTGGATAATAAAACACTTAAGATGAAAATATTATACAATAAAAAATAAATAATTTCATATCATCCAATTTAATGCAGATCTGGATGTAATGGAATATTTGAGTCCGATTTTCATCCCTTCCCGAACTACCGAACCATGTGAATTTTCGCACACATGATAAAAAATGATTACAACATATACAATAACAAAAATTAACCAATAATAAAGTTTACTTTGCTTTGTTAGTAGGTCTGTGATAAGCGTGTTCTTTTATTCTTTTTAGACCTTTTTTTAAAAATTAAATGAAGACAATATTAGCGAAACTCAACCGAAAATCTGAAAACCGAAAAATCATAAAAAAGATGTTTGCACCTTTCCGGGCAAATGCGCTGACCTCTGCGAATGCAAATACCTTTTTCTGATTTTTCTGTTTCCAGATTTTTGATTGAGTTTCGCTAATATTATCTTCATTTGGTGTAACTCCAGTGACCAGCTCAGGTACGGGGGCTCCATCGAAACCAGAGTTAAGTTAGCCTCTCAGAAACTGGACGTACTGTACAGGGCCCGCAGATACTTTAACAGTACATAACTGCTAACCGTGTAAAAATCGCAAGTGAGCCCCACAGTTGAATTTGGCAGCCACCTCTGGTCTGGAGTTCCAAAATACCTTAAAAAAACCTTGACTCTGTTCAGAAATGGGCGGTCCGTTTGATAGATTCTCCCATCTTAACAGACGGATTGCAATCTTTAGAGCCCAGGCATCAGGTGGGAATGCTGTCCTTGCTCTACCGGTATTACAATGGCACCGGTGCATAGTCGGGACACACGCCAAACACGCGCCCAACTTTTGTACACAGTTGACATTAGTCACATGTGAACGGGTCGTTTCTACGACTCTCCACACAGCATCTTCAAAGATGACATAGACCCTGAGGGAAATTATTTTCCTCAGGGCCTCCTATGTGGAGTTAATGTAAAAAAAAATTAAATATGAAGTACTATTTGAGGTTTTACTCATAAAGTTAAAAAAATAAAAACATTTTTTTTACCTGCTCACTCCCTCACTAATCTCAATGCTCCCAAATTTTCTCTGGGTCGTCTACCGCCCCCCTGACAGTCTCATTGCCCCCTAATTTTCTCTGGGTCTTCTACCACCCCCCTGACAGTCTAAAACGCCCACAAGGGGGCGTTATCGCCCACGGTGAGAACCTATGATCTAAATTAAATGAATATTTAATTTTTATTATGACAACTCTCTTTTCATAACTTTGGAAGGTTATTTCCCATCAATATAACACATTATTTAAAAAGAAGATAACACGAATAATCTAAATGAAAATATGTAAGATAACAACACACTGAAAAATAAAAAGATAACGGACCCAACTATTAAGTTACTAAACATAGTTCTAGCTATTTCGATTCAGAATCTTGGCGTATCTCACTAAGCAGTGTAATAATATATATCTTCTAGTCTTGTGATAATATAGTTTAGAACTAAGTGCAAACACACCATTAACATCCGGGAAGAACAGTAAAACTTTCCCCTGTGAGAGAATACCACTTTGAATCTAAAGTTGCTGGAAATGATTTTATTTATTAGACGTGAAGAGCGTAGCATTTTACAAACTAAATTTCTTTAAACGAAGAACAAAATAGAATTAAAATATCATGGTACCAAATATAAATTCAAGTTTATCGTCTTAGCGATATATGTATACTTCTCGAAAGTACCTGTACATATAATAAATGTGAACATTTTTTTATTTATTTGTAAGTAAGAAATATACCATTGAAGCAGCTGCTGAACGCGCAATAACCAGTTTGTTGGAATAATACAGCGATGGTCAAGTAAATAAAAAAAGACATCGAAAGAAATAAATAACAATAAATTGAATCATACATTTCAGATTAACCGAGATAATAATCATTGATAGGAACATACAATAAAAATTGCAGTTGTCTATGGTCTGAGTGACGGTATCATCTATCCTATAACATAGAATCTATATCTTAATATTATACATGTATAAAAAAGGTTGTCTGCGGTTGACGGCTGGCTTTGGTTTGTATACTAACCTATACTTTATTCCAAAATTTATGAAGTTTTCACGCATAACCTTCAAGAGCGTGACTGTGAGCTTTTGAAAAACGACCTCATTGCTTTTTCGAACCACTCAAGGCAGAGTTTTTTCAAGTTTTGCACACTTGACATGCAGAATAAGAAGAAAATAACTACACTGATTTTTTTGATTAACATTGATTTTTAAAAAAATTCTAAAAAGTGACTCAGGGGACTTCAGCTTAATCTATACATTTCACAATTTAATGTCCCTCGGGTGGTGGGCGGAGTGGCTTAGTTTTTACATAAATTCACAGTTATTCCGAAATTGATGAAATTTTGCACACATAACTTTCAAACCAAGAGGAAAGTGATACATTTCGGAAAAAACCCATCGCTTTTTTCCACCCCTTCAAGTACGATGTTGATGTTTCTTGATGAAATTTTGCACATTTTGTGCTCAAAATGCGAAAAAAATTATTATCTACATCTGATTTATTTAGCTAGCATTAATGTCAAAAATAACTTTACTGCCACAGACTTAAGCTATGTTTTTACAACTCAATTTTGGAGACAGGTATGTGTACCGCCGCCTCGAAAACCATTTATTGGATAACCAACATCCCTGCCATAGGTCACCCCAAGCTAAATTTGGTGACTAATAGCCGTTTTACACCAACTCTTTTTTCAGCCCGATTCCCGTATACAGACCAAAGACAAAAAAAATTTGCTTTACACGATCGCTATTTTCATTCCTCTTTTCATACCTACGATTTCAGTTGGCATCACTATAAACAACATGATACGGAACTCGGGCAGAAAAAAGAGATGGTGTAAAACCGCTTTTAGCAGAGTGCCTAGATTCGTGGAGTGAGGTTTGTCTAGGTCTTGGCGGCGAACGCGTTTGCCCATCTACTGTGTGGTGGAGCGGATTGGGAGAGACTGGTTGAGGGAGACCTAGCCTAGAGCTCTCCAGCTGAACTCCCACGCAGTGGGAGGGATGGATTCATACGTCTGTTACACCTGGACACTTTGATCCCCAGATTCCTACCTACCCCTCATACATTCCAGAACTTCCTCTCCTTCCTTTACCTAAAAAGACCCTCCAGTATCCCCAAGAGACACTAACCTTGTAGAGCTGTCATCTGCCGCATAGTTTATTTTCCACGTTAGAAATGGTGTACAATTTGGTAATATTTTATGACGGACACCTATTGTGTTAAGTTGATCCGGAGAACGTAAAATTCACACTGATTTAAAATTATAATAAATTGGTAGTTAGCGTTTTTGTCATATAACATTTCAATAAGTTTAATTTTGTATCCAAAGGGACACTTCGGCGACATCTATGGCCCAGTTGTCGTCATTCCGCAGTTCACGAGTACAATAACTAGTATAATTTAGTATCTCTGAAAGCACATAGAGACTGCCAAACAACCACTTCATTATTTAACTAGTTTTAATTTATAATCGAGATAAAAAAAAATTAAAGCGTAGTATGATGCCTAACCACCATCGTATTTCGATTAACCGTACTTACAGTTAAGGGCAATAGCATTGCAGTCTCTCGGAACCTTTCATGTGACGTGAATTTTGTGTACATTGCAGCATTACATAGGAGTAATTTATTGTTCGTACACCCTGGATCGGCAAATGGCAATAACTCAAAAATGCATTTTATTATAATCCAGTTTGCGCTATCAGATGGTTTTCCTCCGTCGACAACCTCGCCTGGAAATAATATAAGTATTATATGATAGTAGTACCGGCCCTAACAGCATACCGTACTTAATGCATTATTTATTTAACGACCAATAGAAATTTCTGATAGACCTGTCGTTCAATTACATACGCCTTACGATGAGTGATGTTCTGTTCTTGGTACCAGGGATGTTTAAGTTTTTATTGTATAAAAACTAAAGTTTAAAAACTTTTTTTTAAATTAAAACAAAAAAAAAATATTTTTTAGGACAATTTTTTCAATATTTAAATTTCCTGCTGAAAAGTGGAATGTACAGTTTGCCATAATATTCTATAAATTTATTTATTTGCTAGGTACTAAAAATTTTCATTGCTGCGGCAATATCAAATACGTTATTTTGATCTGTGCATTAGATTTTTATTTTTTATTTTGATTTCACATCTAATAAATGGCTATTTTTACACAATATTTAGTTTACTTTTTTACATTAGCACCACGCAGGAGGCACAAAAAAATCCTTCAGGGTCCATGTCATCTTTGGAGATTCTGCGTGGAGGATCTTTTCAGGGAAAGAAATGGAGAAAGTTTCAGGAAAGAAAGAGGTTGGAGTGGTAAATCAATGGGAGTCAACGTGTCTATGGGTGATGGACGTATGAATCCATCACTCCCACTGCGGTGTTCAAGGCGATGGGTCGAGAGAGTCCAGATAAAAGGTTCAAAAGATGTTCTTTAACCAGTCTCCCTTGATCCAGCCCGCCACGCAGTAGTTGGACAAACGCATCCACTACCAAGACCTAGGCAAACATCACCCCATGAGCCCGGACACTCCTGCTAAATCAACAAATGTAGCAACCACTTGGGGTGACCTATGACAGGAATGTTGTTTGTCCAATAAATGGTTTCCAGGGTGGCTAATTATAAAATAATCTTAATAAATACTTTAATAAATCAAACTTTAAAAATAATTCCTTCTCACAAACCCCTGAAAATATAAAAGAGCGATTTGCAAATCCTGGTGAAAAAAATATCTTTGAAATATCTGTGCTTTCTGCAACACATTTAATACAAGGAATAAAATAATAATAAAAAAAATCAACCCCCTAACTGGAGTCCTTAGCAGATTATCATATCTATTACCAAACAATTAAAAATATATTAAATTATTAAAGCTTAGTATGGGTAATAAAATGCAAAGTAGATAATCAAAAAAATATTTAACTTTTTTTTAAAACATCCACCAAAAATTATATGAGAAAACGAAACTTTATAACAGTGAATACTAATATACAGCTAGCTAATCTAGCTTTTATACATTATACTGTTTTATGTCAAGTTTTATTATTTAAATTATATTAGTTTTTTGTTGTTACAACTATATTATTTATCACGTTAAATTAAAATACTGTAATTAATTGTAATTTTTTTATGTGAAAGTCCACTAGGGCGTTAATAAAAAAAATATATACAGGGTGTTAAGGGACGTACTTGACTTACTTTAACCAGTGATTCCTGACATTATTTGGAGTAAAAAATGTAAATGAAATTTTGGTCTCCGGTGACATTTTTGATGTTTTTTTTTTTTAATTTTTTCTACAAAAACATAAAAAAATTGTAGTTGTTGAACAGTTGGAGGCGGGGTAAGGGGTTCGTCAGACACCCGGTTGAGTGACCAGTGACGACGATCGGAAGAAATTTTTTTTGTTTGATTTTGAAGAAAAAAAATTTGAAAAAAAAAAAGTCGTCAAAAAAAGTCACCGGAGACCAAAATTTTATTTACATTTTTTACTCCAAATAATGTCAGGAATCACTAAGTATAAATAAACTCATACATACAAACACAGAATTTATTAAACGTCACAATTGCCGAAACACTCACTTTGCATAACATGGAACATACATTTATTCACCATACATACCTACATTATATGGCAAACAATCCACAGTGAAATTTATATATTTTCCTAAATACAAAAACACAGTTAAAAATTACATTCTAGAATAAATGCAACTGAAATATTATTTTTTCTGACATTAAAATAAAAAAATAAACTTAAACTAATTTTATAATGTGTGTAATTACGTAATTAAGCCAATAACATCCGTTAATTATCCTGCGTAATTATTTCGTAAAAAGTAATACCCTACCCATTAGGACATGTCGTCAGTGTTATCAGCTTTATGGGAATTCTCGCAAAGAGTTCGCAAATATAGAGTAACTCCCATAAAATATGAAAACAAATAAAATAATTTAATGGGTTTTGACCAAGTAAGGTGGGGTTACGCAGTAAATGCGACAGGATAGGTAAGCACCTAAGCACAGGGGTGTTATTTTAGTTTATAATTATTATTAACGTTAATTTATTACGGTATTGTTATGATTGCCACTGAGGGCCCGAGTAACTGCATGTCCGGATGGTGGGAGACGTATCACCTCTCCCCAATGTAATTTCTTTTATAAAATCCCAGCGGGCGCATTCGTTTTAATATACAGAAAAAAATAACTGCAGTCCACTTAAAAATAACAGAAGTTCAGAGCCATGAATGTTGTGTTTGCGGTCGAGGGCCATCTCGGTTTTTAACCCCTTATACCATTGATTTTCAAAGTGGGGGGCGCGCCCCACTAGGGGGGCGCGAAGACATGTACAGGGGGGCGCGGGCGGCGGTATCACTACGATCGCCGTATACCCGCGCTACCGCACGCATCTGTAGAGTAAACCCCTTTTCATGTTCCGAATGCAGTTATACAAGTTCTCAAAGGGAAGATTTAAAAATCCACAGTATGATTCACAAAAGAGAAAAACCATTTCCATGTCCTGACTGCAACTATTCAACTATTTGTGTTCTCAAAAGCGATATCTTAGAAGTCACTTGCTGACTCATAGTGCAATTATTTATGTACTACGAAGAGAAATCTAAAAATCACATGTTTACCCACAGTGAGGAAAAACCTTATTCATGTTGTGACTGCAACTATTCCCCTTCTAGAAAAAAATAGCTAAAACGGCACTTGCTAACTCACAGTGACAAAAAACCTTTTTCATGTTCTGACTGCAACTCTTCATATTATTACTATTCATATTCATGTACTATTAAAAAAAAAAAAAAAAAAATCACATGTTTACCCACAGTGGTAAAAAAACTCATTTCAAGCCATGACTGCAACTATTCTTCTTCTCAAAAAAAAAATAAAACAGTGATGAAAAACCTTTTTCTTGTCCCGACTGCAACTATTCAGGTGCTACAAAACGTTATCTAAAAAGTCACATGTTTACCCACACTGGACAAAAACCCTTTTCATGTCCCGACTGCAATTATTCATGTTGTACAAAGGAACTTTTTAGAAATCATTCGCTGACTCACAGTGCTATAAAACCACTTACATGTTTCTACTGCGACTATTCGTGTTCTACAAAGAGGCACAAAAATCACATGTTTACCTTCAGGAGACAAAACCATTTTTGTCCCGAACGTGGTTATTGAAGTTCTCGAAAGGGAGATTTAAAAATCCACAGTGCGATTCAAAGTGGAGAAAACGTTTTTCATGTTCTGAGTGTAACTCCGCATGTACTACGAAACCTATCTTTAGGTAATATTATTATATTTTAGCAGAAAACTAAACTATGTGTAATAACTAAAAAGCGTTGTTCCAACTAAAAACTCTCATATAACATCATTCATATGTTCCATAAATTTTTCATTATTTTTTTATTTTTTCTTTTGCTGTCTTCCAAATATGGTTGGCATGCGCTGGCAAGTCAGCATGAGAGCTTTTATAGGCCAATAACAGCTGATGACATTATAATTCCTACAAACTCACATTAATTGTGTTTATGCGTATTTCGTGTTTAAAACACTAACGAATACTGACAACGAAAATAAAATAAAAATTACGCACAATACAGCCGAGGAATTCCCCGTACAACATAAACTAAAAGGGTTGCCAACTTGGAAGATTTTAATTCCCTGTTTTTTTTTATTTAAATGAAGAAAAACATGTTACCCCCCCCCCCCCCCCCCTCTCCCCCCACAAGTGCATTACGTAATACTTGAACGGCCCCTTGCTGGACCCTGGGCCGAGGGGAGGCGTGGGCATATTCATTTGAAGCAGTAGGGAGGCGTGATACTAATAAGTTTGGGAACCCCTGCCTTATACAGTCGGCATGAATTAAAAATATATATTCTTTTTTTTGGAATAACTTAAGGGAATAACTTAACCTCAAATTGTAATCATTCAAGACAATGCTAGCGACTCTCAAACAAAATTTGATACAGAAAATGATTCGGATACACCTAGATGCGACCGAATCTTTTTATGATTTTTCTGTTACAATTATGAAGATCGAAAAAGTTACCACCGCTGAAATATATTATGAATTATTCCTATTACCTACTTGCGCGAAGCTCGTGACAAATATGAAACGAACGTATGTAACAAATTGACGAACGACGAAATAGCTGTAGGGCTGATTTTTTTCACTCACACTTCTTGAATCCATCTTTTGTTGTCGAGTTGACTTCGTCTGGTACCGGGCGTATCATCGTGAGTTCAATTCCTCGGCTGGCTAAGTCCTCCATCACAACACAAGAAACATTTCCCCTACGATGGTAGTAGGAGATTATCGAATATTATCACTGGTAATCTGAAAATTTTCTTTCTTTAAACAAAAAAAATATTAATTTTTAAACCATAGCTTATTTTTTAACTGCACTAAAAACTAAGAATCATTTTCAATTTGGGAGACGGGCATGGGTACCGCCGCTCCGGGAACCATATATCGGATAACCAACACCACTGCCGTAGGTCACTCCAAGTGGTTCACTACGCTTGGTGGCGTAGAAAGGGTGCCCGGGTTCATGGGAGGAGGTTTGTCAAGGTCCTGGTGTGGCGGATGCGTCTGCCCGCCTACTGCGTGGCGGGCCTGATCGGGAGAGATTGATTGAAGGAGACCTTTTAATTTCCCGGCAGACTCTCACGATCCACCGCCTTGTACCGCGGTGGAAGGGACGGAATAGTATGTCCGTCTCTCCTGGACACATTTACCCCAGATTCCAACCCACCCTTCATTCCTTTTTCCTTCCCAGAACTTTCCCCCCTTCCTTTCCCTAAAAGACCCTCTACACAGCATCCCAAGATGACATAGGCTGTAAGGGATTTTTGTCCTCAAGATCTCCTGTGTGGAGCTAATGTAAAAAAGTCATACTTCGGAATTGTTCAGGAAGCACTTTTGTACTGTTAAGTTATTCCAGCAATGCGCGCCATTGGCAGACATCACACAATTTTATTTTTTTCTAATATTTTTTTGTGTCTTTTTCCAGACCAGCTGCAGTGTTGGATCGAGCTAGGGTCTCCACAAAAGTGGCAGATCTGGATGACGAGCGTGTCCGTAACGCTGTTCGTGGTGCCGGCCCTGACCATCACGGCCTGCTACACTGTCATCGTCATTACCATCTGGGCCAAGAGCAAGGTGGTCATCAGTCCTCCCGCTAGCTCCAAGAGGCTCAAGCGCGGAAGACAGGGTCAGTACTATCACATCAGATGGAGAGGTTTATTGGCAAATTATTTGGATTTATCTCGAGCATAATAATAATATTTGGATGATTTTGACGAAAAATCACCTCAAGGCCGCTGGATAAATCTTAATTGTCACATCTACACCTCTAAATACATATAAAGCTTTAACCAGTGATTTCTGGCATTATTTGGATTAAATCTGCTTAAAGTGAAATAAAAATATTGGATAAATTTTAAGAAAATTAAATGATAAGAATAATAAATTGTAATTTTCAGAAATAATACGTTAACATAAAAGAATTGTTTACTATTATATTTTAAAGACAGAAATTGTCACATTAAAAAATGTCGTTATCATTTGTATATTTGTTTGCTAAATACATAAGCGAGGAATAGAATTGAATTGAATTTGCAATTAGAATTGTTTGCTACGTAATTTGTTTGTGAATGGTGACATTGAAATAAATTTTCAAAATACCTACTTCGAAATAATGTATTAAAATACGTAAATTTATAAACCAAAAATAAAGCTTCTTTGGTATAATATATGACTGGGGTCTTTCAAAAATAGATTGATATAAAACAAGAATGGTTCTTTTGCACTGCGTACCTGATTATTTTTCTTAGCGATTGACATTTAGATGTCTGGCAAAGGTGCTTTTGAAAAAGCACTATTTTTTGCAAAAGCAATAGACCATACATTTCAATAACACCGCGAAATATGAAGTATTGGCCCTTTTCATTGATTCTCATTGTTTCAAATACTAAATTCTGTTGTACCTCTGTCTGCAATTCCAGTTCAACAAACTCTAAAACTTTTGCTATAAATTCATTTTCAGCGATGTTCATGATACCAATAATACATACTTTAACAGAAAATTTGTTAAATTACCATTTTCAACTGATTTGTCGGAAATTCAGACTCCATCGAAAATTAGATGAACACGAAGCGAAAAATTGGTTCCCTTTTTTACCTCCAATTAGTAGAATCTGATCTCCGAACGACGGAAACTACCGAATCCGGTCCTCGCGCACTGCTACTCGCGTGATAATAGTAGAACACGTTTCAATGAGATATCACTAGGAAATAGCGCCTCTATGACTATACCGATTTTCACAGGTCTGCGCTAATATAAAGTAATAATGAAAGCATGCCAATTAGAAGATTTTTAAAATGCATAAAAAGTTTCCTTCCCAATTTGATGTTTACTTTATTGTTTATATCAAAAAACCGTTTTCAAACATTTTTAGACAGAATCAGATTTTCTTGTATAACACTTTTGTGGTGATGAATGTTTTCAAAGGAAGAAAATTGTGTGGAAACAATTATTATGAACAACACCACATCACAAACATCCGACTTCGACGAAAACCTTTTTCTACATGACGTACGTATTCACTCCATCTGACATTTTCACGGAACCACGAATTTATAAATATCACGTGAGGTTTTTTTTTTATGAGAAACATTTCTTACTTACATCTTTTCGATAAGATGTTATTGACGTGTACAATATAAAATACACAAAGTTTTTGCCGGTTGGGGCAAAACAGCCCGATGATTTATTTTGAAATTTTTTAAGGTCGTCTTGAGACCTGAAATGTTCGACTATGTCTATCGATGTGTTAATACATCTATATTCCGACGTATTACGTTTACATTCACAATGGAGTTGGATATTTTTTATACTTTAGCAGGAATCTGCCGACAATAGCGATACGTCGATCCTTCTTAGGACGAAAGCCGGCGTAAATATTTATGAGCCTACTTCCAGGCGTTACGTTTTTAAATAAAAAAAATATCCGTCATCCGTAAAATGTATATATATGTCAGAAATACATTGTATACTAACTCTTAAACCGACACGTGACAAATGTGTGGAAAGCTTTTAAAGGATGATATGTGTAGATACATATTATATTCATGAACAAAATAGACTAGGGTCTATGACCTTATTCTGAACGACTCAGTGTATTGTGATATCATTGTGTTTACTTAGATCGTGACATGAGTGTTGCCACATAATAAGGACTACTTTAGATTAAGGTTAAACATGTTTGCGTGAACAATAAACAACAATGGTAACACTTTGAGTTCGGTTAATAATAATTACATTATGTCCGAGGTAAACAACATCGTCCTTATACTATTAGCAACTAAGTTCGCAATGATGGTATGCGAAAGTAACTCAATAATAGTGAGAAAAATTATAATTTTCCTCAGGTATCAGTTAGACAACCACAAACAAATATCATTACTGGAAATAAGTAAAAGTTTTTCAATTTGGTCTTTCGAAATTCGCAAATTCTTATAAGAATTATCTTTTTCCTATCAAAATATCATTTTTACATTCAACGTAAAAAAATTATAATATAATTCACTCATTTCACAACACGTTTTTTCATGAAAAACAAAAAGGCAACATTGTTCAAATTAGTCCTTCCAAAAGGTTCAGTTTTCGACAGATGATTAATTTTATTCAAAATGTGCGTGTGTATTACGTTCAAAGGCCATTATATCTATCCATGTTGTTTGAATATAAGTATGTTATCTGCTGAAATATTTAAAAAAAAAATACGTCACAATAAAACAGTGAATCAATTTATTGAAGGTTTTCTAGATGTAAGAAATTGTTTATGTTAGATTTTTATGAAATACTAGCTGGTTTCCGGCATGCGTTGCAATGCCATTTAATAAAAAAATTGTTTCTCCCTGCGTGTCCTATCTCTTTCGTCCCGTTACACTTCCACCTCCCCTTCCTCTCCAGCGTCCCCTTCCCCTCTCGCCTTCTCTCTCCCCACTCCACTCCCTCCTTACCCCGTCCCGCGAATTCCCCTCCTGCATTTCATACATTCAATCCCGGTACATTCAGTTTTCAAACAGCTCATGCGCCACCTGTTGCAATTTTTTATACAAATTTCATCATGCTAGAGCTCACACGTAGTTTTATACAAACCTTGTCCTGAGAATAACGAACACAAAAAAAAGAATTATCCAATTTGGTGCAGTCGTTCGGAAGTTATGCTCGTATATACATTTCGGCGATTCATTTTTATTTTTCTTTTTATTTTATGATTCTTTAATGTCCAAATATCATAATGTTGTTATTTAACACCATTATAACTTATTTCTTATTATGTAGGTGGAAAGAGTTTGAATTTTTAATATTGTATGTTGTAAAGATTTAATTCGTGATGTTATTCGTAATTATTTTATTTGATACTTAAGGGTTCCGTGACAGTTAATCCGCCGACAATTGGCCCCCAGCCGTACTGGTCACCGACGAGCTCATCGAAAATCAATTCATCGAAAGCAAATTCATCGAAAACGAGTTCATCGAAAATCAATTCATCGAAAGCAAATTCATCGAAAACGAGTTCATCGAAAATCAATTCATCGAAAATCAATTCATCGAATGATCAATTCATCGAATCGCCAATTCAATGAAAAACATTTTTTTTGTAGATATTAGAGCTGTCAAAATTAAATACACAAAAGGGTCTGTTTAACTGAGTTAAATGTGTTTACCAACTGTCAGTTTCGTAGTGACAATGTAAAATTTATAGGTTATCTCTTCGATTTCCGATTGTCTGATACTGCAAAAAAGGGATATCTAAAGAACGGTGACCAGACAACTCATAATGAAACCAACTCATAAACAACTCAGAAAGGTCATTAAGAGTGATGATAAAAAAAATATTTAAAAATTGGTTAAATAGGTTAGGTTAGGTTAGGTGAGGTTAGTTTAGGTTGACCAATGCTTTTTTAACTTCTCGGTCCTCTCGGTATTTCTCTCAAATATCAACAAAATATTTTTTTTCGATGAATTGGCGATTCGATGAATTGATCATTCGATGAATTGGTTTTCGATGAATTTGCTTTCGATAAATTGATTTTCGATGAATTGATTTTCGATGAATTCGTTTTCGATGAACTCGTCGTGAACCGCCGTACTTATACATACTGTGCAGTCGGTTGAAAGTACGGTATACCTAATAACACAAAATGAAACTAATTGACCCCGAAGGGATGTGCAGAGACGATGTACCGCCGAATAACAAAAGTATAAAACATGTTTTCATTCAAATGCATCAGGAAAAAAATGTGCTTTTCTATATACTGTATGTGTATAAATCTACCAGCGCATATATATGAGTATGAATTCGTTTGATACCAAATAAATAAAATCTTAAGGGTCTTTTTTAGTCGATTTTACGTATGAAATTGGTAAATAATGCACCAAAATTTAAAATTTTATAGTAAACTAGCAGACGGAACCTTTATAACCAACGCCATCAGTTAAATCAAATCCACGCTGCCCGCTGCCACTTGGACAGATATATTATGTATTTCAACCGATTTACACAAAACCTTGACAAAATGTATACCTAAAAACCTTCCTCATGAATCACTCTATCTTTTGGTGAAAATCGCATGAAAATGCGTTGCGTAGTTTAAAAGATCTAAGCGCACATACAGCGTGAGCGACTTCATGTTATACTTAGTAATAATAATAATAATAATATAATATAAACACAATCAGGTAGAAATGCTTAGAAAATTTTTCCAGCTCAGAAATGCACAAAATAATTTGCAAGGCAGATAGAAACATTACACCTTTAAATTTATATGACAAGAATGCCAACATTCTTATAAATACTAACCAGGAATTATTATATTCCTGGTCAAATAAAATTATTCACGCAAAACACTTAAATTATCTCAACCAAACGTATGTCGACAAACTTTCGTCAAACAAATGGTTGAGTATTGGAGAGTTGAGCGCAGAAATAGAAGGATTTATGCTTGCCATTCAAGACAGAGTCATTAATACTAAAAATTATAGGAAGCATATAATCAAAGATATAAATCAAATTGATGACTTATGTCGAAAATGTTTGGCTTTTCCGGAAACTATAGAATATATTATATCGGGATGTTCTATATTAGCGCCGTCCGAGTATACATTTAGGCAATCAGGTTTTAAAAATAATTCACCAAAGTTTGGTAACTAAACATAACTTGATTGACTGCCGTAAGGTAGTACCATATTATGAATATGAACCAAATTCATTTTCAGAAAATGAATTTTATAAAATATATTATGATAAAACTGTACGTACAGACAGAACAATTAGTCATAATACACCTGATATAGTTTTACATGACAAAATTTAAAAAAAATAACATAGGTATATCATTGATGTAGCTATTCCAAATTCTTGTAATATTCAAAAAACTGTTTCTGAAAAAATAAGAAACTACACAGATTTAGGAAATGAGATTAGAAGAATTTGGCATTCTCAGACTACAAAAATATTACCATTTGTTATTTCGGCTACTGGCGTTATACCCAGGTCTCTCATTCAAAATTTAGGCATATTAGATTTTTCAAAGAATTTATATATAAAAATGCAAAAATCAGTCATTTTAAATACATGTAGGATTACAAAAGATTTTTTAAATATTTATATTGAGGGATCAGTAGGATTTATAGGTTCAATTAGGAATTCCACAGAGCCGAACCCTCTGATATGAAAATATCTGGAGTCGGTGAATTTTTTCCCCATTTGGTCTCTAGTAGGTTGACATGTTGTTCTTGTATTTTTTTGTATTTATAATACTTATATAGTGCAATTGCATAGCGTGGATTGACTAGATGATCATTTGGGAAGTGTGTGAAAGGATTTAGTTTGTCCTGTGGGGAAAATTTAACCCGGACATTTAAATCTGGTGCGTAAAATATCATATCATTGATGTAGCTATTCCAAATTCCTGTAATATTCAAAAATCTGTTTCTGAAAAAATTAGAAAATATACAAATTTAGGAAATGAGATTAAAAGAATTTGGCATTCTCAGACTATAAAAATATTACCATTTGTCATTTCGGCTACTGGCATTATACCTAGAGGTCTCTTATTCAAAATTTAGGCATATTACATTTGTCAAAGAATTTGTGTATAAAAATTCAAAAATCAGTAATTTTAAATACATTTAGGATTAAGAAAGATTTTTTAAATATTTATATTGAGGGATCAGTAGGATTTATAGGTCAAATTAGGAATTCCACAGAACCGAACCCTCTGATATGAAAATATCTCGAGTCGGTGATTTTTTTTCCCATTTGGTCTCTGGTAGGTTGACATGTTGTTATTGTATTGTTTTGTATTTATAATACTTATATAGTGCAATTGCATAGCATGGTTTGACTAGATGATCATTTGGGGAAGTGTGTGAAAGGTATTAGTTTTTCCTGTGGGGAAAATTTAACCCAGACATTTAAATCTGAAGAGTAAAGATATCATTTCGGGGACCAATGCCGGTGGATTAACTATCGGGTCACCATAGATAAGTACTTAAACTTTAAACTAAACGTAAAAAACATGATTTTCCCGAAAATAACATAATAATTTTCTTGTTGGCGATGGCTCCAATAATAGCAAAGATTTTAGCACTTGCAACATGTTTATCTCCCTAAAATAAATTGTTTGTCGCAATACCTAAGGCAGTTGTCGGTTGAATGTAATCTTGGTTTATTCTGTTTTACAGCTTCAGATGATGTGGACTCTAGGCGGGCGAGCTCGAGAGGTTTGATACCGCGAGCGAAGATTAAAACGGTGAAAATGACCTTTGTCATCGTTTTCGGTAAGTTTATCTCTGTTTACATTCGTTGCTTTGAATTAATTTGTCCTTCTTATATCAGGTTATATTATCATGTTTTGTAAATGTTCAGCTTTATAGCAGTGGCGGTCCGTGAGTTTTCAGTGAGCTAGAGTGCTATTTCAACATTTCGTATGAATATTTTCAGCATTTGACTAAAATGTGAATGCGCCGCATCTTCATTTCAGCATATCTTCATTCAAAAAGTTGAAAGTTCATTTTCAGCCACAGTGACATCAATAATGTCTTATTTTTCAATCTTAGCACTCTAGCTCACTGAAAACTCATGGACCGCCACTGCTTTATAGGTATATACAGTGGCGTAGAGCTTGCATGGGTGGCACCCGGGGCGGATGACCCCCCCCCCCCCCCCCCCAAATGTGTAGAAAATTGGTCTGTCCTGGGTGGGGGGGGGGGTGGCTAGACCTTCTCCCCGTTTTCTGACATTCCACGGGGAGCCATAGAGCTACAAAAATATAAATAACACCGTATTCAATATTTTTGTGACAATATCCTTCGTAATTTTTTTTCCACGGTTGGGTGTAGTGTCACCCCCCGTCGGGTGGCACCCGGGGCAGTCCGTCCCCCCCCCTCGCTACGCTATTGGGTATATACATGTGGCATTTCAAAATTATTTATTTCACTCTTGCCATTGTTGTTTGACCATTATCATAAATGTATTAATTTGGGTGGCGGGAACGTTCACCATAATTTGAGGTATCTAGCGTAACTTTATTATGAAACCCTAGGTTTTTTCTGGATTTCATTTTATTTTAATTGGATACCTAAATGTCAAATCTTTTTAGAATTAAAAAAAAAAAATATATATATATATATATATATATATATATATATATATATATATATATATATATATATATATATGTATTTTATCTGCTTGCGTCGTATGGCACCATCGCAAATACTCACTACCTCGAAACGCGAACGAGTAATTTTATGTCTGTCGAGTTTAGATCTCTCCACGGGTGGACATGTGCATGTCATCATGATAATTCAACTATAACTACTATGTTTTTCTGAATCTTTGTGAGGAAATCAGGTGATTATCACAATTATTTAATTCGTGTTTCAGGGTGATAAAAAATATTGAAGTAACGATTTTTCAACACGTATTTTTCCTTTAAGTTTAGAATTCATCGAGACTTTTAAAAATGTATCCGAATTTATCCGGCAAAATTTTACGTTTGCTGTGTATAATGGATATTAATGTGTCAAATTAACTTTAGTTTTGTGATGTATTCAGGGTTTACTTTAACAACTTTTATTTTTTTCAGCACAGAGGCGATTTTTGATAAACAGGTCGATATATACAACTTTCATAACTCCAAAGCTTACCATTATATATAGAAACACTCTTCTACTTAAATTCAATGTTCTGTAAATATTTTGAGTCAATCTATCGATTTCTTTCCGAGATTTGCGAACGGAAACATTCGGAATCTAAATTTATGTGTGTATACAGATCGCTGTAAATATTAAAAACGGCTGTACCAGTCGCGCAATATATATTTTTAACAAGTTTTTTAACAATTGACCCAAAAACATACTAAAATAATAAAGTTACGCTAGATACTCAAAATTAAACTGTGCGCCTTGGGAAGCATTTATTGGATAACCAACATCTCTACCATATGTCACCCCAAGTGGTTCATTTCTTGACACACCGACCCTCAGATTACCACCACTCATACATTTTAGCTTTCCAGAACTTCCTCTCAATCCTTTCCTTAAAATACCCTCCATACCCCAATGATGACATAGGTCCCGACTGAAATGATTTTCTTCAGGGCCCACTTTATGGAACTTTTACGTAAAAAAAAATCTGATGCGTTTTAGACGGTAGAGCTAGTGGCAGGAGCTAATGGGTTTATGTCATCCCAAATTGGGGAATGTTATAATGCTAAAGAAAGTGGAGAGAGGAAGGAAAATGGGACGATGAATGTTGGGTACCTGACAATTCAGATCTGGACACTAATGATCTTAACAAACTAATTGCACTATTTAGAGAACGGGATTGGGTTGGAATGCTTTCCTTATGCCATCGGTATTACAGTGGAAGATCCTCCGAGGAACTAGCGTCATTGATCACTTCGGCACTGGTTATTGCCGCTAATTACGTCCAACATTTATACACGGTAGACATTTTCGTCACATGAGAACGAGTCATTTCTATGACTCATTCTTCAGTTCAACAGTTCGGTTGTAGACCGATTTGCTGGCCTCTGTGTTTCCTCCCTCCTAAAGCATGGGTCATTTCAAGACCCTCCACATAGGATTCCAAACGATGATATAATCCTTGAGGGAAAGTATTTTTATCGAGGCCTTCGTGTGAAGTTAATATAAAAAAAACGGCTAATGCGATGCCTCGTGGAATGTTCAAACCAAAATTAGCAGTTTTATCATCATTATTTTCCTTAATTTTCTGCGTGACATCTTGACACTTCGTCATTGATCAAGATACATATATGTGAAATACTTTTTTCGGAAAACGATACTCCACCGTGTGAATATATATATCATACTCCACACTTGGACTTGAACAATGTGGCGTTTGTGTTCAAGTTCCTAAGCGTTAATGTTTGCAAAAATGTGTGCTCGAGGAGGTAGGAAAGGCATGCCGGCTGATTTGAATATCGCCAAAGAGAGGCACTAACAAGACTATTGTGTGGCGCTCTTCTGCTGACTGGGATTTAAGTGGCTTTCACATTACCATAGAGCGGCTTCTATGCCCATTATTTTACCTTTTTTATTCGAGACCCTTCTCAAACCCAAGCATCGCTGGAAACAAGCCAGCGGAGGATGTAGGGTAAGAAAGAAGATTGCGCTTAAAAACAAGCAAAATAAAAATACGTTAATAAATCAGGAAAGATTGTCTTGCCATTCCAAATACAATGACATTGCAATTGATTCTATAATGATGAAGTAATTGACCTGTTAAATGATATCGTTTTCGCGTAGGTATTATAATTCGAAGATTTAGAAAGGTTTGTAACACAGAAAAATCAGAACAGTGACGTTTATAAAGTATAAAATTTTGCAATCAAACATAAAAAAGTTTTAAAAATAGCTAACCTTACCTACGTTTTTTCTAAATAAAATAACTCGAATTTCAGTTTAGTTTTAGTTTTTTCTAGAAAAATAAAACACGTATGTTAGTTGGTAAATAATTTATTAGGCAAATGTATTACAAACGTTATCGTCAACTGACTTTTTTGTCGTTTTATGTAAAAATAATTCATAAAAAAATCTCAAATTTTCATAATAATTTTTCAAATTGCCGTTGAAAACTTTGGATTCATAAAGGCGTAATTACATATTTTGCGGTTAACTTGTAGATTTGCATATAAAGCGTGGTATTTTTTCTGTCTGTCTGTTTAGATCATATTTCTAACCCTCATAGTAAGGAAGAAACAACAATTTCTATGAGACCTGTATGAGTTGTTCCGAAAACCGAACAAATAGACTTGACGCGCTAGTATTGAATAGATAGAAAACATCAGCGCTAGATAAATGGATTTTTTTTTAATATTTGGTGCGTGTCTTTCATAACTCATACCAATAATAAGGACTATTCTTGAACTTTAAGCGTTGCGTAGGTGTTGCGTAAGGGAGAGTGGAAGCTCCATTTATTTTAGAAAAAGTTATTTCACATATTCTCGTTAGATTAATAATTGTAGAGTAGGGGGATAAAACGTAAGACGCGCAGGAGTGAAGTCGAATTCTATAAGCGGACAGAACACAAGGGTTGTAGACGGTAGGATGTTAGAAATATAATATAATAGCTGTATAATAAAAAACATTGCTCCAAGCTCCAAGCATTAAATCTTTACTGTTAGATTCCTACCAATCATCGTGTGCATAAATGTATTTCTCTATATTAGTTAAAATGACCTACATAACAATTTAACAAAAACGCAATGACATATATAACATATGAAATCTCGACTCTTAAGACTCTTGTAAGACTCATAAGAATCTTCGTTTTTTTCATTGACGAAAATGTATTATGGAAAAGCCAATAACCTTCTGTACATCACTTTTTTACGCTTTTATTCAATAAATAACTTTGTCAAGCAAATTGTCACCATCTCCTTTCTTATCTTGATCCTTTAATTTTGACCAGAGATGTGGAATATGTTCCTGTAGTTTATACGTTTTTATATTTCGCTCGCATGGTATTAGGGGATTCCCACTCCGTCTCCACTTCCCCCATCAACCCCCCCTCCCCCACCCCCTCCACCCGCCCTCCCGACACCACTCCCTCCACCCCTACCCCACTTCCCTCCGCCTTCCCTCGCCCCACTCAACTTCTCCCATCACCCCCCTCCCCCTCCTACCCACCTCCACCATCTTCCCCTCCCCCCTCCACCTCCCCCCACCCTCCTCCTCCACTCCCTTACCACCTCCTCTCGCCAACCCTAACCCCCTCCACTCCGTTTTCTGAGTAATAGTTTTTGATTAATTTTATCAAATGCTTTGGCAAAGTCTGTATATATGATATCTAGGTACTTGAGTACGATTGTCCATGTGATCGACAATAAATTCAGTAAGAAGAACGAGGTGTTGCTTTGTTGTAATGATGTGATTCAGTTGTGGACTTCGATATTTGTAAACAATTTTTTTCCATTAACTTACTGAATATTGTTAGTTTTGAAATCGGCCGATAGTTTTTAACATTATTTTTTTCACAATTTTTGTGGATTGGTGTTACATAGGCTCTTTTCCATATTTCAGGTACCGTGCCTTCGTTCATTGATTTATTATATATAATGCAGAGAGGTTTTGCAAGTGTTTCCGCGCAATTAACTATAAAGTATGAGGGAAAGTCATCACACCCGGCGCTTGTGTTTATGTCAAGAGCTTTTATTTCTTTTAAGATTATTTCTCGTGTGAATTTGACCGTGGTGATATTTATGTTATTTGTCTTTTATTAATACTATGTCATTCTCTTGCAGGCTATATCTTATAGATGTATACATGTGTTTGTATGTTTTCAAGGTCGCAATTTTTCGTTTCATCGAGTTCCAAATCACAATGGTGCTAAAGAAGTTTTCATTTTGTTAAAAATCAGAGTGTGCAATTCACACTTGTAGAAATGAAACCTTCCAAAAACTAAATTATACAAGAGTGGGAATGATACGAAGCACAGCACGGAGAGAAGATCGTTTATACTATCCCATTCTCTCGCAGGCTAAATCAAATATATTTTTATTATTCAATGAAAAATACGTTTTAATGAATTTCTACGCCAATTAAGAGAACTAGCTCTTGATCTTGGCGTAGGAGTTATTTGAATTGGCGTATGAGTTATTATATAGATGTATATGTTTGTCTCTTTTAGTGTCGCTGATTTTCGTTTCATCGAGTTTTAAATCGCAACGGTGCTAAAGAAGTGTTTTCACTTAAATTTGTGAAAATCTTAAGTTAAACCCTAATTTTGATGTTAGAAATTACAGCACTTTTTCTAAAATATATATTCTTGTTTTTAGAACAGAAAAGTCGTTCTTTCAAAATACCCTATTTAGAATGAATATAACGAACTATAAAATCGTGAAAAAGTCCCTCAATATCTCATTCCCTTTGTGTCCAGAATTTTATTTGCCTGTAATATTCCCAGAAAAAAAGGAATGCGTTGATATTCTTATACATATGTATTTCATAATGGCATTTTATCCTCAAAGTAATAATAAAGCCTAATGAATCCGCATGGCATTATTCAAGCCCAGAATATAATAAAAAGTCTATATTATTTTGCTAACTTTCCTAAATGATATTCCCATAAACATCGCTTATCTGGAGGCATGAAAGTTACCCGTTGTTTAAGCACTTTCGTACACCGCTTTATTATGATTTGATCCTGTGCCTAATCTAATTTACGCCAATACCATCTACGGTTCGGGACAGAGGCTCGTTATAATACCGTCACAGGTCAACAGCCATGGGCCATTCAACCCTTTAGACTAGACCATAATTCTTATTAGTATCGCGCATTACATCAAATTTTACAAAAATTATTCAAATTTTCGTTTTTTTTTTTTTTTTTTAATTTTGTAAAATGAGAGTGTACAAAAATTACTCATCGTTTTTGAAACGGATTTCGGGTAGTAACAGTTTAATATCGCGAGGGTTTACATCCGAAAGACGAAGTGCAATAATTACGGAGAAAATTTATTCGTAAACCCATCCTAAGAGGGCACTAGACGAACACCACGGAACATCCATCAGTAAACAAGAGCTGAGTCAGTCGATCATTTTATGTGAGAACCGGGTAGCTTACGACCATATCCATATGTCTATGCTCACGACCCACTTGCGAAGTGATCGGGATGAGAGTACCCACTCTTTGGAAAAAAATGCCGTACGGTAGAGACAGAGAACGATGCACATGCCGTATCAAGTCCGAAAGTATCCACCGCATTCTCAATTGAGGTAAGTAGTTATTAAATGTAGCCTATTTTAGGTATCTGTTCAGGTATCTACCATATCTATTTGTCTATCGCGGTAACGAAATTCTAGATTCCCAATATGCATACATATGTGGTCATTCGTATCGCCCCACCGGCAACAGGCACCTATCTTGGGAGTCGGGTGCTGACGATCGATTATTTTGTGAAAAAAAAACCACTCGCTCTTTGGGGGATACAATGAGCGGGTAGTTGACGTTTGACCTACAACTACAGTGAACCCTTCACAGGAGAGCAAATCTGCCGGGAGACATGCCAAAGGCGTAGCCAACAGATCCACAGATTTTATGACTCGTTGTACTCAACAGCTCAGTTGTTATTATGACTCAATTTACGTATTTGGTGTTTCTGTTTAGTCTGCTCCTTAACGACCCTTCGGGTTAGTGACCAATTCTAGTAAAAGTTTTACTATTTATAGTATCCAATCGAAAGTCTAGGTTATAATTCTCAATAGATTCGAAACACCTTATTAACAATAATAATAATAGTAGTTACCAATAAATAAAGGATGTTTAGGTAGTTTTTATGTAGTTTGTGAAAATTACCTCAAAGGCGATAAACAAAATATTACTTTCTTGGATTTATCTTAGCTTTTACGTAACGATAGTGTTTCTTAATACTCCATTTGACATTTGAATAACATTCGGATCTTAGTTACAATTTTTTTTCTATGTTTTAACCGGACGTGCTCATTTTCGCCAAGAAGTCGATCATTAAGCAAAGGAAAACGGTAAAAGAGAATGCACAAAATCAACAGTATCTGAATCGGAAGCCTTGATCTCTATATATTATAAATTAAAGTCCTCCACCGCATCTGTCTGTTCGCAGTAAACTCAAAAGCTACTGAACGGATTTTCAAGCGATTTTCACCAATAGATAGAGTGATTCATGAGAAAGGTGTAGATATATAATTTATGAAGGTTTTGGGTAAATTGGTTGAAATATATAATCTGTACGTGGTGGACGAGCGGGCTGGCAAGCGGGCGGGGGGTTTTTATTTGTATGCAAATTAACAGATGGCGGTGGTTATAAAGGTTGGGTAACCATCCAGTAGATGGCGTTGTATTTCGTTAGCCACAGCAACGTGTTGCCTGGTCAGCTAGTAATATATATGACAAACAAACAAGCCAAAAATCGAGCGTAACTCAAAAACTAGTGAACTAGAGGTTCGGTTTCGACAAGTTTCGGCAAAAAAATGTAGGTATCAGTTTCGGTTTCGGCAGAACCGAATCTGCCGAACCTTCGGCCGCACCGAACCTCTGCATTCGTAAATTATCGCGCGTCTTTCGATTGACTTCGGTAGAGTTCGTGGCGACTTGTGTCACCCGGCCATCATCAGCTGAGTTCATTTAACACGTGTAATAAGAATATTGTGATTGAAAACGCAATTAAAATTAAGATACTCAATTAATGAGGTCCTTCCTTTATAATGCAAAGTGTTGATTATTGACAAATTTTTGGTCCAAGAAGTAGTTAACATCTTTTGTTAATTTTTAATTTTTTGTTTGTTTTATAGCAGTAATATTTTTTTTCTCACACTTCAATTATTGTTTTTTTTTATTATTATTATTTCATTTAACACGTGTTAATCGGTTGTATATGTGTAAAAAAATAAGCCAAATATCAGTAAACAATAGACTTTTAACATGTCTGAAAAAGTTTCGGTTTCAGTTTCGGCCGAAACTGCGAGATATACCGAAGATTCGGTTTCGGTAGAAATACCTGGTTCGGTCAGACACTATCAAAAACATAAATATTTAACCCTTTTTCTACGAGTAATGGAAATCCAGGGGGTGATTTTTTTAAATGCAGATCGATTACCGAATACTTTTTATACGATTATCTAAATTATAGAGTATTTAGGTGTAAACTTGGTGTGCTTTTTACATGTGACATTAAAAACAACTTAGACATCTCTCAAAACACTCGTTAAGGGGGTGAGTATTACAATGTTTTTAAAAATATAATACTTTTAAAAATTTATTTTAATTAATTCACAGGAATTTCAAAACGACTTCATCTAAACGTCCTGTTCAATGGGTTAATGTTTAAATGCCTTTTCATTCCAATAACTCTCCCTTCTCCAATAAATTGTACGATTTTATCAAATAAGGAACGCGATACCTTTTACCTTACAAATACAGTAGCAAAGAGCTTAAACAATGAAAGCAACGTAGGACAATCCACATCGTTAGTCAATAAAAGTTTATCTCGATGCTTTCTTCCAGAATGTATTATTTAACAACGTCGATTATATTAAATTGCCCGTAGTATTATCACGACTGGGTGAAGTTTTTTTTTTCTATTGAATAGTAGCATAGAAAATTATATTTTTCGTTGAAAATTTTATGAACTTTAATAAATTCTATTTTTTAATTTTTTTATCCTTTTTTTAAACAGAAAGTCAAACATTCTCGGGTTACGAATAACCTGACTAATATTTGAAAACCTCCCCACTTAACAATTATTTTATAAAGTGCTAGATAATGTAAGTATCGAAAGACAATATTGTTACAATATTTCTCACAGAATAGGCCTCTCTCTACTAAGCTGTAGGAACTAATGCATTATAACGTTTTTATGTAGAGTGACCATGATGTGTTGAAATTAGTTAATTTGATTTTTTTTTGCAATCTGATTATCTTTAATATTTCAACTGGTATTTTCCTAATCGGTATCTATTTTGAATACTGCAAATGTGCTATTAATTTAGAAAATTAATATGTAATTGTAAGTTAAGTAGAAAATTAAAATGAATGTGTATTTAAACTGTTTTTTTTACAACATAAAATGAAAAATTAAATACAATTTCCAATATTATTTTTTTATAGAATAAAATGATTTTTATAATGTATATTAAAGAACAAGGTGAAAGTTAAATCATAATGGAACATAAATAGGAAAACATAATATAAATCGATAAGTGTAAAATTATTATTTATGTAAAAAAATAATAATTTTACACTTATCGATTTGGGAGACGGATATGAGTACCGCCGCCCCGGGAACCATTTATTGAGTAACCAACACTTCTACCACAGTTTTTAGAGATTTTTTTATGTGAATTTTATACTATATTTTTTTATGCCCCCGGCTGGAACCAGTAAGATTATATCATCCCTAATTGAGTTATGTTGTGAGGCTGAAGGTAGTGTGGAGAAGAAGGAGATGAGGAAGAGAAAGGTGGGGAAGTACCTGACTATTCAGATCTAGCCACCAAACGCGGGTAAAGCTATTTCAAGCAACGTTTCAATTCTGAATGGTTGTCTTTCACCATACTGAGTATTTTCCACCAAACGTGCCGCATTATACATTACACTATATACTATTTTAAATAAATTAATTGTGAAATAACACAAATTAATCAAATTAAAATGTATTTGCTCACGCCGGGACTCGATCCTGCGACCTTCGGATAGCGAGTCAAGCCTTATCCCAAGACTACGGAGGCCGTCAGTATTTTTTATTTCCGGAGGAGTATATTAACTGGTCAAATATTTTTACAGAGGGAATAGAAGTAACAACTACTAATAAATTCTACAAAGTTATTTATCGAGCAACCGATCACAATGTTCCGTCACGAACCAAAAATCTGTCTTCCAAATATACTTCGTGTTATACTTCCTGCCTAATCTAAATCATCAAATAAAAGCTAACTAAAGTTCCACCGAAAGTTTAAAAAAATATTCACACCTCTCAAGTTACCATGCCTTCTCATTACTTGGGGCTAGGGAATGCAATCCCGATCTCGCGGGATCTCGATCCGATAAATCCCGAACCATAATATGACGAGATCCCGTTCGAGATCGACGTGATTGGGCGGCAGTAGTCAGTGGTACGCTGACTGACTGACGGTCGGGCGGGAGTGTCGATCGAAGAAAGAAAACTATCCCGACTACTTACGAATATTATAGCGACGGATGACGAGCGGGACAGATAATATAAAACTGTGTCGAGTGAGTGAGAAAGAGATACTTGCGTGCGTGCAAGCAGCCATTTGTTTGTTTTAGTTGTTCAGTTATGGTTATTACTTTTTCTTAAATTATGCATTTTTTATTGTTTATGTGAATAAACATAACTTTTGGATTCTTACGTTGTTAATACCTTTAAATGTCGAAAAAGTGAAAGAAGTCGAAGAAGAGACTTTGAGAGAATCTAAAAGTCCTTTTTTTCAGAGTTTAGATAAATTAGAGTCAGTCATAGGATCTATTTGAGTGTGAAGGAACAAGGAGGAGATTTTTGCAGTTTGCATATAATTGCTTAGTCACGCTGCTGCCAACCAGTGTTGAGTCGGAGAGGGCATTTTCAGCAGCTGGGTACATTGCAACGGACATTAGATGCCGTTTAGCAGATAGCACCCTTTAATACACTTTGTTCTTTAAGAAGGTACTTTCAACATCACCCGTAATTACTTTCTAATCTCCTTAAGCTATATTTTTTTATTTTGATTATTTTAATTTAAAAAAAAAAACCGTTAATTATATTGTAACTAATATTAAAGAATAAAGGTTTTTGTTTTCTTTCAAATAATATTTTCTTTTAATTAACAAGATCCGCGATCTCAGAAATTACAATCTCGCGAGATCTCGAGTCGAGATTGCATTCCCTACTTGGGACTTGCTAAAAGAGAATTGAAATAGAGTGTTATACTACGTAAAGAATGCTGAGGTAAATATTAGGAAAGATGTGAAATATTTTCTAACTTTTGTGAAATCAAAACAATCACCTTCTGAAGAACCTTATAACATACACCACAAAAACATTTTCTCTGGTGATGGTTAACGAATTTGGAATATTTTTTAATGATTGCTTTCAATCTGTCTTTATCCTTGACAAAACAACGAATAAGCGGGATAAGGTTTTAAATAGTTTTATGAATAGATTCACTACGATATAACTCCATCACAGATTAACTCCATTACAACAGACATCATTTTTTTACTGTCATGACTTGGTGGTTTAATCGGTTCGAGTATGTTTTCCCACAGTATTCATTCTGTGCTGGTCACCTTACATCGTGTTTGACCTTCTGCAAGTATATGACTGCATCCCGCGGACTCAGACCAGCGTAGCGGTGGCCACCCTCATACAGAGCCTGGCGCCCCTTAACAGCGCGGCCAACCCCCTCATCTACTGCATCTTCTCCACGCACATCTTCAACAGCTTGAGGTAAGTCTACAACCAACTTATTATCAAACTTATTGTTCTTACATACGGTCGAAAAATAGAAAAATTTGAACAAACGATTTCTTCATACCCACACTAGCGATGTGTAGGTTCAGCTGGAGTGGGCTCTTAAACTCGAGTTCTTCGCGCGAAGCGGCTCCTACTCCTACTCCCTTTTCAAATCGACTACTCCCAAAGAACCCGATATGCTACGGGCACACATGTTCATTTGAAGCTAAAGAGCATGCTACCTAGTAGCAATTGCTACCTTGTAGCATGTGTGTCAGTGACGTTGCTAGTAATGAGCATGCTCATTTCAAGACGAATGAGCTTGCTCACAAATCAACAGCCATTTGATTAATGAGCATGCTCATTGGATTATCGGGTGGAAGGGGAAGCCTCTAAGCATGTGTGAACAGGCCAGCTTATAAGCATGCTCATGTCAATCCGATTTCCGTTCGCATCTGCGCATCCTTTGCAAAAATGTCAAAATAGCCCGCTGGGGAGTCGAAAAAACCTTGTTTTTCGTGATTTATTATGGGAATCACGAATATATTTGGAACACAAGGTCACTAAAATACCTACAATAGATTTCCAAATTCCCCAAAAGCTCCTTTACCTCCAAAATGAAACCACATTCTATGAAAATTTGCATTTATTTTTTAATATTTAGTCGTTTTCGGATTTGTTGACATCTTGGACCCAAATCAAACGTCTTATTTTATTGCGTCAGAAGATTTTTAAATAATTCCATTGCAAGCAGTAATATTATTTTGTTTAGTTCTGAGAGAATGAAACTGACTCTATTTGACATTTATTCAGTGATGGTATGTCTAGGGAAATTTCCCTAGATCTAGAGGAGAAAAATATTTTTTAGGTAAAAGGGAAATCAACATAAAATATAGGGAAATTTCGAACTCTAGCAAAATTTATATTACATATGACAATATTACTGGTACTATATACATATTTTTTGGGATTCCCACGAATCTTATATTTGTTGATGTACTTACATGCAAAGTTATTTTTAACACTGACATCTCAAAATGATATTATGTATCTAAAAATGGGGACCTTTAAAAAAAATAATACAAGTTTTAGTTCCGTTGTTTCAGTGATTGAAGGTGATTTTTATTTTGCAAAGTGTTTTTTTTATTATTATTTAGTATTCCGTTTCTAATTCAGTGGTGAGTGTGATACTTTGAAATTACTATTTCACTTAGCAAAAAGTGTTTTATTTGGAAAAGCACAGCATTATTAGTACATCTACCAAGTTCCGATATCTTTCCAATTAATTAATCATATCAATTAAGATATAACAGAATTAGTGTTACTCAATCAGGTGACTACGAAGGTAATTGCGTAAATGTGATTATTATATATTTTGTTTTGAAAAGTTTTATTTTCTATGTACATTTGTTACTTAATTTTTTTTTTAAATAAAAAAAAATAAGTAACCAATGTACATAGAAAATAAAACTTTTAAACAAAATGTCTAGAAATTTTTACAGTTAATGCCCAAGAAATATAAAAAAAGTATATTATACATGAAAGGAATTCCACTTTCCAAGTCCTCTAATTCAAAGTTCAACAACCCCCCGCCGACTCGAGTTTTGTTTGCCAAGGTGTACCCCTAATCTAGTGTAATCTAGGGAAATTTCACCTCGAAATCTAGGGAAATATTGTTTTTGGGCAGACCATCCCTGCATTTATTTATTTGACATGAGCATGCACATTAAATAGCATGTATGTTCAAATGTTAGCTTTGAGCACGCTCATTCACGAGAACGCTCAAGCCAAACCTGCTCATTATTGAGCAAATGTGTACAGTTGACTATTTTTGACAGGAGCGTACTCATTAATGAGCATGCTCATAAGCCGGCTACTGTGAGCAAGTGTGTCAGTACCTATATAGTACTTGTAGCCGGATCTCTGCGGGCCGGGCCACAGTCGGGTAGCGGGCGGCGCGGCGCGGAGCGGTGGCAGTTCACACTCGTCAAACCCGTACGTCACGGTCCGGGCCACATGTGCGAGTCGGGAGTAGGTGGCGCGTTCGAGTTCTTTTGCGTGCGGGCTCCGGCTCCGAGGTCTGGCTAGGGTGGAACCCGAGCGTCTCGATTCGAGCCATTCGGGAGTAGGTCGCGCATTCGACTTCTTTTGCGAGCTCCGACTCCGAGGTCCGGCTAGGGTGGAACCCGAGGGTCTCGGTTCGAGCCATATGCGAGTCGGAAGCGGTTGCGCGTTCGAATTCTTTTGCGCGCTCGGGCCATTCGCGAGTCGGGAGTGGTTCCCGGGACCTGCTCCAAGAACTCAAGTACTTTTAAAAAGAAGCATGTCTCGGAGGCCTCCGGAAAATGCAGAACTTACCCATCTCTAACCCACACTAAATAATATTAGTTGTACAATGACCTCCGCAGCTGGTTCAAGCTTTGAATTTGGGTCGGGAGGATATGAGCACGATTCCCCCGCAACGCTTTTTTTAACGCAATTTTATATTATAAAATGAGGGCAACAAGATCTAAGTCGTCGATTGTAAACTTTATGAATCTCATAAAAAGTTACGACTTTTGTGAATAACTTTTCTGAAAAATTCTATATAAAAAAGAGATATTCTTTTTACTTATTTGAATTAGCAGATTTAAATCAGAATATTTTATTTTCGTTCCCCTAAACTGTTAGACCTACACATTTTAATAGTTGATTCTTATGGCAATTTTTTTGTTGGTTCTTCCAAGCAAAGAATTTTCGGTAGGAATTACATATATTATCGTATTATTATTTGCCTATGTTTTTCGTCACCGCCTTTATTATTTTTTTAATCTCATTTTTTTTAAATTTGATGTCATTTTATATGTTTACTAGCCGACCCGGCGAACTTCGTACCCCCTCATAATAAATAACTGTTGTGTTAATTTATTAGCTGAATTAAATTCAGTTTTTTGTTAAGTTAAAAATTACACAACGAAGCAATTATCGATCCGCAACCATCCGTGTTTTGTATCAGAGATGACCTTATGTACGAATTTTTTTTTTGGTATTTCTTACTTTTCCACTTCCATCTTATGGATGGCCCCTTACGGGAATTGCGTTTCATTTTCTTTATACGTGTGAGGGAAATTTATTACAATTATTGTATTTTTCCTTTGGAAGGGTGACGACACACGTTAACCGTTTGTCTCATTTTCAACTGTTGACATTTAGTGTGTCAGAAAGAGACTAAGCATTATAATATGTTGAAGAACAAAAGCGAAACAATCAGCGCATTAACATTTGACGTTTATGAATTTTTGGAATTCACGCAAACTTCAACTAACACAACATTGTTACAGCTCTTTCAAAAGATAAAAATTCGTTCCATATAAAATGTATGAGGAAATGAATTTTCTTCATTACTTTCTTTTTCGTGAATTTTTGCGATGTTTTAATAGTTATTCAGTTATCCGGGGCGGAGACAAATCCAACAAATCAAAGATCATCAAAATCTGATCAGCCGTTCTCGAGTTATAAATAGTGTAACTAACCCGACTTTGTTTTATATATTTATTAAGATTGAAATTGAAAAAGTGGGGCCTCAACACGGGCAATGCACCCAATGAGGCGCACATTATCAAATAAAGTTTGAAAATATGTCATGTTTTTTAATCAATTTTTATTTTAATCTAAATGTCGACCGGTTTCAGAAATACCCATCGTTAGTTTTATTAGGTATTTGATAGATAGTTTTATTAGGCATAAAAAAGTAGTATTTTAGGTAATAGTTGAACATATTATTATAAAAGAATGACTCAAAGCAGTGTCCCTGTATTTCATTTAACCGGCTGAGACCGAAGATTGATTTGTGTATTTCCTTAGGAAAATCCCTCCCTTCAAGTGGATTTGCTGCGGCACAGGCACCGCCGGAGGTAGGGGTAGGCACGCCGACTCCACCACCCTCAGCGAGATGCTGACCTCCTCACACCGGCAACGCCGCGGTACCCTGCTGCAGCAGCGCCCGCCCACCCTCCGCGACAGGGCGGATTCGGCCACAAGAATGGTAACTACATTCAACATTCTACATCCTACCCGTCTGTACTTCATGTGAATTTGGTAGGGTGAGACAGGGTTGTGTGAATGTATGTGCGCAAGTTCTAATAAACAAGCATTGGTACTTTGGGATTACGCGTGACAAAACATCACACTGGCGCAGCCAGTAGGATCTGAACCTAAGCTTCCGAAGCTTCTTCTACGGTACCGGCATCGATGGAGGTAGGAGCAGGCATGTCGATTCCACCAAACTTAGCGAGATAGTTACTAACTATACCCCACCCTCTAACACCTTATCGCCTTTAATAATATCGATCACAAAACTCCTACCAGTTTTTTTTTTTTTTTTTAATTTATCTGGTACAGTTATTTATTTTATTTTATTTATTGGGGAAAATCAGCAGATATTTTACACTTATTATAATATCATTAATAATACACATAATATCTAATAACAGATTTTCACATAATTAAAAAGTTTAAAAAAGTAAGGGTCCTATACCCGTAAGAAGTTAACAAAAATATGTCCTTGAAATTTAAAAAAAAAATATATATAAAAATTCAATATAAACTGTATTATAAACTTGTAATCTGCTTACTAAATTTCAAAACATAAAGACGTAGTCAGAGTCAGAAATCTATTCTCGCTCCACAACAGCAATAATAATAATGTGTATATACCTACAACCCAGAGTGAACACAATAGTAAGTCAAATGACAAGCATGAAATGGAAAGGATGTAAATGGAAAGGAAAGTTTTAATTGTATTGTTTAACTATTTAACCTTATTTAACGGTTTATATTTTAAATAATAAAACAAAATATTTTTAATAAACTTATAGTAGTTTATAATAGTTAAGTAATAAACTACGCTTATTTTCCTGATTTTAAAATAACCAATCAACTTGAAATTAAACCATTAAATTATCGTTATTTAACCGATCAAATTTGTTTTATGGGGCCAACAGACTGTATGTTGGAGGAACGTTGGTATAAAATAGTTCTTCTTGAAATGAAAATATATATCTTGTTATTCTTGCATAGTTGCTAATGCAGTTGTTGATTTTTTAATGTGTTGTAAATATACAGGTAAAGAAAATATTTCCAAACCTACATTTACCTATAAATTTAATTTATGTGGATTTAGATTGAGGTAGATATTCAAGAAACCATAATTATATTTATTTGTTTATTTCACAAAGTTGAGTAAACAGAAATAATGGTTATGGCGAAAAATTATTATTTGCCAATTGATGGCAATAATTAATTGGACGATTGAGGGTTGATTTTCAAAAACATGGAGTGAATAAAACAATGCTTTCTACCACATTGTGTTCGTCAAATAGCTTTCCCTGACCACAAAATGGTTGGCAGACTTTTCAAGGATAATTGCCCGCAAACAAGAAAGATTTTTTTCTTCCTTTTTACACTTTTCTGCAGAAATATTTTTTTCAGATCCGTATTTAATTTTAACCAGGAAATTGAAAAAAAACCATTGTATATTTGCCGCACGATCTAGAGTGGAAATTTCAGTATCGCCATATCGTAAGATCATTATTCAGAAGTAAATCGTTGCTTTAAATGGCTTTAGCCATGTTTGGTGACCAGATCTGAATATCCAGGTTCTTCCACATCTCATTCCGCTCCTCACCATCCTCACAATATACCCCAAATGGGGATACCATAATCTCACTGGCTCCAAGCGGTTGGGAGAATTTGGGAGCCTTGTGCGGTATTCACTTTTTTATTTATTTATTAACGAAAAGTTAATTATTACAAACATTTTTTTTACATTTTTTTATAAGATAGGTAGACCAACAAAGCTGTTACAAGCCAGATTGTCTGCAGGAACCACCGAATCAATATGTCTATAATAATAACAATAATAATATATATCTATATAACAAAAATTTTACGATTTACAACTACAAAAAAGTACATCATACAATAGTTTAAAAGTTGCATAAGTACAAAAGTTAATAACTGAAAACAATATACATATAAACAGTAGGTACTTAAAGAATATAGATTTATAATTATAAATTTAGTAAAATGAAACAATGCAACTTTGTATAAACCACTTATAAAATGTGCAAATCCGACCGGTTTCGGAACAAACGTTCCTTCGTCACATTCAAAAAATATATATTATAAATTTAGGTTTCTCGTAACCTGCCTCACTAGGCTAGCCTGTGTTGAGGCAGTAATTTTACGTCAATTTATAATACTGTGAACATACCTACAATAATATAATATAATCACACAATAGATTGGTTGCATTAATAATAACAATAATATTGGTACAATAATAACAGCATTGGTTCATTACTAATTTCGAATTTGGGTGAGTGCACCGGTAAATGCTCCATCATTATTTTTTATCGAAATTTTTGTTTTTTTTTTTTAAATTTTTGTGAATCGCATTTGTTTATACTAATTGGAAGAATGTTGTAAGGTCTTGTTCCAAGGTATCTGAAGCTTCGTTGACCAAAAGTAGTATGAGTTATGGGAATTTGTAGTAATTCTTTGTTATTGTTTCGAATACAGCGAGTATTTAATATTTTTTCATAGTATTTATGTATATTTGTGTATAGATGAGTGAGGATTGTTTTTGCATATATCTTTCAAACGTCAAACACATTAATAATGTTAAAGATTAAGTTCGAGTCTGTAATTAGAGGTAGTCTAATATTAATTTTATAGTAGTTTTATGTGTCTTTATGATTGGATCTAGTGCTGATGCAGTACCGCCTCCCCATGCTATGATACCATACTCAATAATAGATTGACAGACTGCAAAATAAATCATTTTCAAGTGTTGTAAGTCGAGAAAGTTTCTTATCGTTCTGAAAAAGTGCAAGATTCTTCTTATTTTGTTTGCAATAATTTGAGTGTGAATATTTCATTTGAGATATGGATCAATTGTGAGGCTGAGATACTTCATCTGTGTAGTGCGCTCAATGTAGGGACACTGACAAGATTCATCGGAATTTAAACATGTGTGTATTCTAATAGAGGCATCATCATGAGGTTGAGCTGTTATATTTATGCTTGATGTGACATATTTAGTTTTCTCGGTGTTCAATGTGAGCGTATTTGTATCTAACCACGTTTTTACAATGTTTATATTCAGTTTCAATTCCGTTTCAGCTTTTTTGTAGACAGCCTAAATATAGCCTTTATTGTATAGCCTTTTGTAGATAGTCTAAATTCGTGTACAATTATAAGTAGATGAGTAATTAGGGTTACATTAGGGTTTTGGGAACATTTAATTTAATTGAAGGTATTTGTAAAATAGATTGCTTAATTATAAACACATAATATATCTTAATGTACCTACCTTAAAACAAGGATTTTAGGTATGTACATGAAGGTACTCAAAGATACATGGATTGATCATTTATCAACCACAGTTTTATCATTTTGGGACAGGGTTTCTCATTATTCTTAAATTTTAGGTTTTCATTAAGTTTGTTAAAAATCACTGGTACCAAATATTCAAGAGTACGGCCTCCATATTTATTTAAAATTCGGGGAGTTTTTAGACGCTTTCAAACAAGGGCCTGTATACTCAAGGGTACGCGGATGACATCGCAACCATAATAAGGTGTTGAGATGCAGACACGACCAGAGGCCTCATACAATCCACACTGGCAACAGTGGAAGAATGGTGTGAAGAAACAGGGCTGTCAGTCAACCCAAATAAGACAGAACTAGTCATCTTTACACGCAAAAGGAAACTAGAGGGATGGAGCAGTCCAACCTTTTATGGAAAGAAAGTAGAACCCTCTGACACGGTTAAGTACCTCGGAGTCATCATAGATGCCAAACTGAGCTGGAAAAACCAGGTGGAGACTGTAAGCAGAAAAGCCTGTGCTCTCATGTGGGCAACTAGGCGAATCTGCGGCAGAACGTGGGGACTCAAACCCAAAATGATGCGATGGCTGTACACAGCCGTTGTAAAACCAAGACTCATGCATGTAGCCTTGGTCTGGTGGAGAAGAACAACACTGAAAACAGTGATGGCCACAGTAAACCACATACAGGGACTTGCATGCAGAGGAATCACAGGAGCTATGGGAACCACTCCAATACTAGCCATGGGAGTGCTGCTAGATCTACCCCCACTAAACTTAGAAATAGAGGGGGCGGCGATGGCGGCAGCCTACAGGTTACAATGCAAAGGTCAATGGAGAGGTGAGTTGCCCAAAAACAGTCATACGGAGATCGGAACAAGACTAAGGGCAATTAGCCCGACAGCTGGAATGAAGCAGGACGGCAAACAAGCCGAATACTTCTTCAGACAGCAGTTTGATATGATGTACCCTACCCGGGAGGAGTGGGACATGGTCCCAGGTCCAACACACAGGAACTAATCTGGTTCACAGATGGATCCAAAATAGAGGAAGGAACGGGGCTGGGGTATGTTTACAGGGATCCAAGAGGGAACTAAGTATACCTCTAGGAACACACTGCACTGTGTTTCAAGCTGAGCTGAAAGTCATCTTGGCCTGCGCACAGGAGAATATACGTATCTGGTACAGGAATAAGAACATAACTATTTGTTCTGGTAGCCAGGCAGCCCTTATGGCACTAGAAAGTAACCGATGTGACTCCATACTGGTGATGGAATGCAGAACTGTTCTTACAGAACTCGCTACCATCAATAAAATAATCCTGATATGGGTACCAGGACATAAGGGTATTAAAGGCAACGAGCGGGCTGACGAACTAGCAAGGAAAGGGGCGAAAGCACCACTTGCGGGATCTGAGCCGGCCGTAGGAGTAGCAGCTTGCCACACCAAATTACATATCGAGAAGTGGGTCAAATCCCAGCACTGGAAGGAATGGGAGAGGGCACCCGGAATGAGACAATCCAAAGTACTCATAAACGGACCCGACCCCAAACGGACCAGAAAACTACTCGATATGGACAGAAACTCGCTGAGGGAACTGGTAGTCCTACTAACGGGACACTGGCATCTCAGGAGACACAAGCAGCTATTGGGAGTGGAAAGCACCAGTAGATGTAGAAAATGAGAAGAGGATGAAGAGACTCCAATTCACTTATGGTGCCAATGTCCTGCCCTGGTGAGAACTAGGCTCAGATACCTGGGGAGACATATTGTAGAACCAGAAGACCTAGCCACATATCCAATGATAACTCTGGTGAACTTTAATAAAGGGACTGGGTTATTGTTAAAGGATTGAGGTAAAATGGGAGAAAGTACAATGGGCCCATGGCCGAAGTACTCACGGGAACTAATGGTAAACTGTCTCCGATTAAAAAAAAAAAAAAAAAAAAATAGACCCTTTCCATCTGTAAATCTTGTAGTGTATCCTTGTACCAGTGTCTTTTTGAAAAAGTTTTCTCCCGCATTGTCCATAATAGTAATGTACCAAGGGAGACCTTGTATTGGAAGTAGGCTCTCTGCACCGTACACTATTTTTAAATTTTTCCTTTGTTGGTATATATTTGGTATGACTATTTTTTTTTAATTTTGCAGTTTGCTTAATTTGTACTTATTACAAATACTGCTTGTGTGCCCCCAAGTTCTTATTCCATACATAAGGATGGATTCGACCATAGAAAAATATATAAGTTTAAATATACAATGGGGCAGTAAGAATATTAATATGTAAAAATTGCTTGCTATAGATCTGAGCTGATTAATTATTTTGGCCACTTATTTATCCCATTTAAATTTATTGTCTACTATTATTCTCAGATATATTTTTAAAATCAATGCTTTCACATAAGCAAATATCGGATCGCAATTTTTTCTATATATACATTTACAATTATGTGCAGTTAGTTTGGGTATAGATAACATTAAAAAAACCTTCCACCCTGGCACGAAAAAACGATTCGACTGAAAGGAAATTTTTACAATCATTATAAAGGTTTTCGTGTATTCCTTGATAAAATAACACCACTTTGCTAAATGAGACACGTGTAGAGTCACTCACACGTAACTACGAAAATACGGGTGTGTTTTATTTTTACAATCATGAAACGATTTACCGTGATTATTACTCCATAACAGTAGTGGCCATTCTGATCGTGCCGTATGTCGTAACTGCCCACTTATTTGGTTCGTTAGCAGTAAGAAAATCTTACAAGTTGAGTGATTTTCAGAAATTACATTGATTGACTTTTGAAAAAATAATTTACATCAAAATGATTAATTAGTAACGCATATGACGATAAAATCATAAACAAAAACAAAATAATTATGGGTTTACCCGGGTTGCCGGCCTCTAAGCAGAAAATTTCAGTATTTTGTGTAAACCGTGATATTCCTCTCATTTTGTAGGTTAAGTGTGCAAAATTTCATAAATCTCGGAATAAAACTGTAGATATTTTTTAAAAACAAAGCTAGGGTCACCACTCTCACTTCACTCTATTTATGTAAATAGACTATATGAAGCTCCCGAGGTTGCTCGGGCTTTGCACAGAGTTTTTTTTCTTCAGATGAAGACAGCATTTTCCCCTTATTTTGAAGATTTTGGTGTACAAAATTTCATCAAGATGTTTCAAAATTCCACTTTAAGGGATGGGAAAGGAGAATGGGGTGGTTTGTCGGAATCTGATTTCTGACATTATTGTATACTGACGTATGTAATGGGCTCTCCACACGACACTGCATGTAGTGACTGCGGCAGTGACTGCAGAGAGCGTGGAGTTGAGCAAACTAGCGCCGTCTCATTTGTTAAAGGGCCGCTAGAACGAGACAGCGCTAGTTCGCTCAACTCCAACCTCTTTGCAGTCACTGCCGCAGTCACTAAATGCAGTGTCGTGGTTGGCCGCTTAAATTAAATTTTAGTCTCCGGCTCCGGTGATATTTTTTATGTTTTTTTTTTTATAAAAAACATTTAAGGTTAAACGCAATAGGTGTTGGCCAGTCAGGGGCGGAGTGAGAGATTACTCGGATGTGTGACCGGTGGAAGAATTTTTGTTTTTTTTTTTTTTAATTTTGAACAATTTTTTTTAAAGTCATATAAAAAATCAACGATGTCAACGAACGATATCGTGACACGAGAGGGGATGGACTGTAAATATTTATTTGTATGATGTAAGATAATTGACGGCGCGGCGTTTATAAAATCAATCACAGGATTTGGCAATTTTGAAAGGAGAAAGCCCTACCTTTGCTGTGGTCATATGCTCCAATCATAAATATATCCAACCACTCACGCTCCAATTTTGGTGGTGGCTGCTTTTTCACGATGATAGCATAAAGGGTGGTTAGATTTTACTGTCACTTTTTGTAATATTTAATATAATAATTAATTGCATAGTTCTCTATATGAAATAAAAAATGTAGATAAATGAACAATAGATACCACGACTTCAAGTTTCGATCTTCTTATTTGTTAGAGTATTTATCCTATATTCACGTGATTAATTTTCTGATTTAATTATAAATTGTGTGTACGTGAGGTTTTCCGAAAAGCATTTAGAAGATATAATTGACTGTCACACATAAGTAAATAAAAGACTCACAATCTCCAAGCAGTGTACTTCTATAAAGCCTTTGTTCCAGCACCTGATAAACAACGGTAACCGTGACGGGGTGGTCGTGTCGCGGCGCGCCTCCGAGACCACGCTGGTGGGCGGCAAGCGTGTGCAGCTCGTGTTACCCGCCCAACAGTGACACCGGCAGGCGGCGCGCAAGCCGCCCATCGCCGCCCTCGCCGCTTCAACAGCCACTGCCGCCGCTGCTGACTGCTACCTCTAACCAATACCCAACCACCCAACATCCTTCATAGTAGACCAGATAGTACGACGTTTTATATTACCATTGATTCATTGATTGATCTTTTTAAGTGTTTAGGAGGGTTGACAATCGATTCCCCGACAGTTGCCCCCCCCCCCCCCCCTCCCCAGCATTCTTACACGAAAGAGGCAGTCAGTTTATGGAAATTACTGGTCCTTGAAGGATTGCGCAGAGTATGTAACGCCGAATAACAAAATTTTAAATGCATCAAGATAAAAACTACTGGTCCACGTACTGAATTCACCAGCGCACAACAAATTGACATGTAAATAAATTCGTTTGAAGTCCATACCAACATTTTATTAAAAGTGTGTTTGACGATGATTTTAGATTTGGAATTGTTAAATCAGGCACAAAAATTTTATAATAATTATAACTTCGAGGGGGGGGGGGCAACTGTCGGCGAATTAACTTTCGGGTCACAGTTCGGGAGATGAAATTAACCAAGGTAGGACCAATTTTAAGTTCTGCATTAAAACATTTTTCTAAGAAAGCGATTGTATGATCACATTTGTAAATTTTTTTAGCATGTTCCACGATCATACCATGAAACTTTGAGGGTGGATAAACATATTCTAATCGTCGTTTTTTTAAATACAATATTTTATATTCCATAGTAAATTCCATTCCATATCCAGTAATATTGGCCTCACTGGATGGCATACCCATGCTGAGGCCTCCATTATATTATATAACAGCTGGCCGAGGTATAATATACAATAAAGGTGTTTTTTATGCGAACGCTTTGTAAAACGCACAAAAAAAATATATTAATCATAACTTTTATTTTATTTGGATGCTAATCATCTCACATTTTTCATGAACACTCACACCCAAAGTTTCGCTGTATGTGTGTGGAACGCGGTGTATAATATAATTTTATATAATAATCTGTATAATATATATACATTTGTTGTGGAATACTATTATGAAAATATGAATTAAAATTTATGTTTTATGTACAGAAATGTAAATGTATTATATTTAAATTACAATTAAAATTGAAGAAAATCCTTCGATAACACTAATTAAAAGCAATATTCTTTTGGATGACAGAAAATACAATTTAAAAAGTGCTTGTCAAAGTCAGAATAGATTCAAAATCATAGAGAGAATATTTTTTCTACCTCTACCTGTAATTTCGGACACAAAATTCAGTTACAATAAGTTTTGGCCATAAACGAATCTTATTAAATAGCACACATAAAAGGAATAATGTGAAGCTGGTGGAAATTTTGTTAATTTTTTTAACGCTGAATATATATTTCAAAACTAATAGAATAATTTATTTTAACCACGTTTATCATTTAAAAAACTAACATGTTTCGTAAACAACGAAACTTGTTAGTTGTGTTAGTTGTAAACCCTCTTGAAGTAAGCATTGTTTATGAAACATGCTGGTTTTTTTAACAATAAAAGTGTTTAAAAATAAATATTCTATTAATTTTGAAAAAATAGTCCAAACAAAATAGACGAAAAAAAGTGCCGATTTTGCATTAATTCCAAATAAGCAAAAATTTTGTACAGGTCTTGGATGCGTTTATATAAACGCTACGTCAAAAGTACCCATCGATCCCGCTTGTGCGTGGTTTTTTATCCGAGGTCAAAGGTCACAATTTTTCGTTTTTATAACCACCGACGCAAGGAGCGGTGTTACAAGTTTGGCTTTCTGTGTGTCTGTCTGTGGCATCGTAGATCCTAAACGAATGGACCGATTATGATGTGGTTTTTTGTTTGTTTGAAAGCTGACCTTGATGGTTTTTAGCTACAATTCGTGACAAACTGTTCAGACGTTTTTAGGTTATCAGCTCTTTTTTGAGTCGGGGGTTGCTTAAAGTTTTGAAAATTTTATTGCGTATATTTCAGCTTAGCTGATCTTAACACGAATAACTAACTATAACAGGTGTCCATAAAATTGTTCGAGGGTACGTGTACACTGTATCTACGTCTGTTGTGATTTCAAAAATAACTCTGAGAAAAAATAACGCAACCAACAAAAATAAAATATCACAATCTATTCCATTCCATTTCACCTTGTTCAAACATCGTTCAAATCATGACGAATTTTCTACGTTTTTCCAGGCGGACATTTTACAAGGCGGCTGGATATGATTTACTTTTGTGCTCCTGCTTCCCTTGAGCGTTTAATAGAGTCCCGGGAGGCTTTCCGTTTCCGAAACCTGTCTCCGGTTACAGAAACTCATTATCTTTTTGTATCTGTTTCAGCATTGGTGAGCCAAGCAAGCAATATTGCTCGAAAGAATTGACATACCAGATTTATCATCTAATATAACGAGTACGTCAGCCACATTCAAATATTCATTCAATCTTTGAGAAGGTATATGATCAATGACGTTGTCTGCTGGAGACTACTTAAGCTACAAGACTGACTTTGAATAAAAGCTATTTTTTGTGAATCCAGCACAAGAGTCCAAAACGTCCAGACGGAAAATAATGCACATTCATAATAATAGGCTATACTTTACAGAACCATTTTAAGTCATCTTAACGGCCCTTTTTAAAGCAAGGAAATGGCTTCTAGGTACCTGCATCTGAAAGAAGTTAGAATATAATCACTTAGATTATTTTCAAGAGTGATCGCCAACGTCGGGGGACCTGATAGGGCACACAAAGAAGAAGAAGATTATTTTTTGTAGAGTTTCTCGAATCGGGAGCACTATGTGCAAAGTTCCTTAGCACTCCTCCAACTACGTCAACACTTTAAACCAATAATACACAAAAGCAGACAAAATAAAATAAAATAAAACTTTTTAATAAACTTGTTGAAACTGATTTTAAAATATTATTTTGTTGTTAATTTTCCATTTCAGCATTTGATACCTACTTTCACTGTATTTGCTTTCTAAAAAAGATTTTTTAAAGTGAAAACTTCTTTAACACCGTTGTGATTTGAAACTCAATGAAACTCAAATGAAAAATAGCAACACTAAAAACAGACAAACACACACCACACACAGCCATAGGATTTAGCCTACGATGTAATGAGATAGTATAATCGGTCTCCTCTTTGTGCAGTGCTTTATAGTCTCCCCACCCTTCTCTACCTTAGTTTTCTGAAGATTTTATTTCTACCGCATGTGACATTTGTACACGGTTGATATCTGTCACATGAGAACGGGTCGTTTCTTCGACTCGTTCTTATGTTAAACAGCTCGGCTGTGGAATGATTTGCCGGCCTCTGTGTTTTCTCCTTCCTACAACATGGGTCTCTCATGGTATTTGCTCTTTAAAAAAGATTTTTTGAAGTGAAAACTTCTTTAACACCGTTGTGATTTGAAACTCAATGAAACTCAAATGAAAAATAGCAACACTAAAAACAGACAAACACACACCACACACATCCATAGGATTTAGCTTACGAGGTAATGAGATAGTATAATCGGTTTCCTCTTTGTGCAGTGCTTTATAGTCTCCCACCTTTCTCTACTTTAGTTTTCTGAAGATTTTATTTCTACCGCATGTGACATTTGTACACGGTTGATATTTGTCACATGAGAACAGGTCGTTTCTTCGACTCGTTCTTATGTTCAACAGCTCAGCTGTGGAATGATTTGCCGGCCTCTGTGTTTCCTCCTTCCTACAACATGGGTCTCTTCAAGACCATTCCTTTCTCTCCTCAAAAAGACCCTCCACACAGCATCCCAGATGACATAGGCCCTGAGGGAAATTGTTTTCCTCAAGGCCTCCTGTGTGGAGTTAATGTAAAAAAAATGTGAATTCCATACTCTGATTTTTTAAATTTTATTTCTTCTCTATTTAAAGGAAACTATTATCAGAAAATAGCAAATTGATAATATGCGGGTGAAACAGTCTTGGATAAATAGTCCTTATAGTAACCATAAAGCAACAATTTTTTTTGTCTAAACATTAAATTGGTGTTTATATCGATAGATATAACACGAACTAGGGATATTCAGAAAAGGGGTATATGTAGGGTATATTAAAAAAGGGAAAAGAAACTTTATATGAAAATAAAAATACAGCGTCGAATATTATTCGATGGAATTGACAAAAAGATTTATGAGCCTATTTACTTTATGGAACAAAATTCCAACATCTATGGAGGTGTAGAATGTACTTAACAGTGGCGTAGCGATAAATGCAAAGCTCCGCCCGGACCGCCCCTCCCTGATGACTGTGGTGACAACTTAAAGACAGGTTGAACATAATATTTTTAATGATTACCACAGAGTAGCAAATTAATATTTTGTGAATAATTGAAATAAGGCCAATAGCATAATATTATTATATGGAAGATGTGTAAGCCGGTAAGTTAAACAAGGAAGAAATAAATAACTACAGACCAATTACAATTTTAAACACACTTTCAAAAATTCTTGAGAAACATATCAAAAATAATCTGTTAACCTTTCTCAACAAAAATAATATACTATCACCCAATCAATATGGATTCAGGGAAAATATGAGTACCTCACATGCGATAGCCTCAGTAACCGACTTCCTCAAAACAAATATAGACCAGGGCAAAAAATTCCTTGGAATATTCCTAGATCTGGCAAAAGCGTTTGACACAATTCATCATCAAAACCTATTCGATAAACTAAAAAACATCGGAATCACGGGAATAGAACTCAAATTAATTGAAAGCTATATGGGAAATCGCACACAGTATACCTCTATAGAAAACACATGTAGTGACAAGGAACAAGTATCCTACGGAGTACCCCAAGGCAGCGTACTTGGTCCAATCCTATTCCTTATATATATTAATGACCTGTGTCACCTCCAAATAGACGGGAAAATTATAAGTTTTGCTGATGACATTGTGTTACTCTTTAAGGCCAAAGACTGGAAAACATTAACCCCAAAAGCAGAACTTGGCTTAAATATTACTTAAAAATGGCTCGACTCTAACTTATTAACTTTAAATATAGATAAAACAAAATTCATAACTTTCAGCATAAATTCGAGAGGCCAACCCTCCAATAACATCCACCTTAAAATACATTCCTGTCAAACAAACATTGATATATCAACACAAACCCCATGCGATTGTCCCCCAATTACACAAACGGAAAATATTAAATATCTTGGTATATACTTCGACCGTTATATAAAATGGAATAAACATATAGATTCGGTAATACGAAAACTAAACAAATTGATTTACTTTTTTAAAAACTTGAGAAATATTTTAAACATATGTGGTATAAAAAATATATACCCCGCACTTGCACAATCCATAATGGAATACGGCATTATTGCCTGGGGCTGTGCCAGTAAAAAATACATTAGTACACTGTTTGAAGCTCAGAAAACCCTAATAAAAGTAATACTTAAGTTACCAATACTAACACCCACTTCAATCATATTCGAAAAATTCCCAGTGCTGAAAATTCAAAAATTATATTCAAAACAAATACTTACTTTCCTTTACAAGAACTTATCCACATTTAACACTTCACAAAATTCTCGCAATACTAGAACAAGAAATGCTCACAACAAACACATCCTTTGGACAAAAACACTACAGATACAAAACTATACAATTGTCTTCCTACATAATATAAAACAACTAATATTATTGAATACAAAAAAAAACATAAGAAACTGGCTACAATCTTTTAAACTTTTAATTTATAATTTTTGTCGAATTGAGGTCGATTTTATATTTTGATTTTTATTGTTTTTTTTTTTTTTTATATTCGCTATTAACACTCTTTTGTTTTACTATTTACAATTTATAATTTACAACTGAAAAATGTCCTCTACAACCCAGGTGAACTCCTAGTGTGGAGTACAATATATTATATCTTTGTAATGTAAATGTACTAAGAATAAATAAATAAAATAAACCTTTTTAAAATATTGCTTCACAATTTGTGCCATATATCAATTGTTTCCTTTTGAAGTAATTTGACTGTAGGTGGTACCCTTCTATAATTTTTCCTTCACGATTCGGGCATATTTTGTCAGTAGGTAAAAATATTTCCGCTTTGCCAAAAAAACCAAATAAATGAAATGAAAAATAAGAACTGTTTTCGAAAGATAACGAAATAGGCTTTCATTTTTTTTTTATCAGAAATAGCCGTGTAATTTTTAAAAAATTTTAATGCCAACTTTAAAAAGTTTTAAAAACGGAACACCTTACATTTTTTAACCAAAATTACTTATAACCCAAAAAAATTTAAAATACACACATATTTTATTTAACGTTTTTGTCACTTTTCTATGAAACTTTTACTTTTCTGGTCGGAAACTTTGGTTTCATAAAAGTGTACATTTTAATTATTTTGCAGTTAATTTTTATATTTACCGTTTAAACTAGATCATGTTCTCACTATGATAGTAAAGGAGGCACAACGATTTCTATGAGACCTATGTGAGCTGGTACAAATATGGTCTCCTGTGATTAAACGGGTTAAGTAGTTGGAACCGATCTTATTCCAACCTTGTCGATTTCGCCATGTGCTCATTTGACTCATGCTCATGCTCATTGAGTATTCTTGGTGAATATTTGGGAGAGAAGAAAGCTTTAAATTAAATCTTTTGTTTAATACAAAACATTAAAATCTGCTAGTTACGCTTTTCACCTTTCGTCTTGCAAAGCAAAGACACTCGCTATATTTATGATAAACCCATCCTTACGCATATTGCTATTTCAATACTGACACATGTATTGCCTTAATACAGAATTTTAAAACTTATTATTTGACTTCAGAAAAGAATATTCATGGTGAAAACCAAAGAAAACTCATTTCGTAATATAATATTTTTAAAAGCATTCAAAACTTTTCGAATAACTTTAAAAACTCTTTGATTATGCAAAATCGATTTTCGTACACTTTTTTATGTCCCTTTCTCGTAAATAACAATAGATAGACTTAATCAAGATAAAAGCTGTTTCTCATTGACGCTTCGCAAGGAATGCGCCTCCAGATACATCTATACATACCTATTTAGTGTGCATATTCTATCAACTAAAATTATACGAACATTTAATTGAAGGGAGCATTATATGACATTTTACATTAAGGAAGCATTATATGCAATAAATTAACAGATGACGAAGATATTGACAGGCAGAGGCGCGTACTGAGTAGAAGATTTCGGCTATGCAGTCCACGGGTAAAAAGGACGTTCTTCTTAGTCTTCTGCACCACCCAGTATACATGCGATCTTGGGCAACCTTCAAAAAAAGGAAAGGCCTCGGGTGCAATATAACAATGCTTACCGTCTGATGTTTGCACTCCCCGGGCATTGCAGTGCCTCCTCAATGTTTACAGAAGGGCGAGTTCCAGGATTTAAAGCTCTATAAAGAACCAGGATTGCAGGACTGAGGGGAAGGATAAACCACTCCAGAAATATTCTCATAATAGAATCCCGTTTGACTTCTGGATCGAGCTTAGAAGAACATTGGAGAAAGACACTGGCTCCCATAATCCCAGACCCGATGGACTAATACGAGCCCAATTAAAGTTTATTTTTTATGAAGAATTTTTATCTAATGATGCCTACTACTTTTTATTTTTTTTTATTTATGTTTTTTTTTCTTCTCCTTATTACTATATTTTATAAATATATTTGTGTTTTATGTATGTACTTACACTCTATATAGGATGTGTGGGATTGCACTCACCTCCCCACATTCTCCACTTAAGACCAATTATTATTATTTCCTACCTCTCTCCTACTAACCCGACTGCCCAATCAGTGGACACGCCACTGGTAGGTATATTTATTGAACCGTACGTACCTACTGGCAAAGAAAAGCTTACTGAATAAAGTTGTGCTTTTAATATTATTTTATTTGCGTTATCTGACATGTCTTTCTTCTTGCGATCTAAATGGGATTTCTGTGTTCATTTCCGCATCGATAATAATATTTTTTAAGTAGTGAATTATTCTCCTTCTGATTATTTTACTTCTTTTTAAGCATCTTAAAGTCTTCATTAACTTAATATTACTTGTTTGAAAGATATTTCACTGGGGGTGTCTACCGTACACTAAGGATGAGTTGTTTAAAAAAATAAGAACCATTCTTTTTTTTTTTTTTACAGTGAATACCGCACAAGAATCTCAACTGCTCCCGTCTGGAGCCAGTTAGACTATGGCATCCCCAATTGGGGTATGTTGTGAGGCTGAAGGTAGTGGGGAGGGGAAGGAGGTGGGGAAGAGGAAGGTTGGGAAGTACCTGGCTATTCAGATCTGGTCACCACACACGGCTAAAGCCATTTTCAAGCAACGTTTCAATTCTGAATGGCGGTCTTACACCAGGGCGATACTGATAGTATCTTCCACTCTGGAACATGCCGCAAATATTCTATATATTATTTTTAAATGAATTAATTGTGAAATAACACAAATTAATCAAATAAAATTTATTTGCGCATGCCGGGTTCGAACCCGCGACCTCCGGATTGTGAGTCAAGAGTCTTACCCACTGGACTATGGAGGTCGTCAAATATTTCGTGTTAATTTTCAAGTTCCGTGATTATTTCAGTTTTATGAAGCAACTGGCCAATGATTCATAACAGAACTAACACTGGTCATTATATCATAACAGAACTTACACTGGCTATTATATCATAACAGAACCTACACAAAACGTGAAAATTAGCTTAAAATATTTGATGAATTGTTCAAATTTTATTAATCAATCCAAACTAAGTTATTTATTAGCAGATGAACGATTTTCAAATTTTATTATCTACTAGCTGGTACCCGTTCGTCCCATTCGTCCCGTTCACGTTTCTCATCCCCATCCTCTCCGCATCCCCTTCCCCTCTCGCATTCCCACTCCTCCTCCACCTTCCCTCTCCTCACTCTACTCCCCCCCCTTCCCCGTCTCACGACCCCCCTTCCGAGTTCCCCTCCCACTCCCGTATTCACCTCCCCCCTCCCGCGGATCCCTCTCCAGAGCTCCCCCCCCCTCCCGAGTTCCCCTCCGTCCTCCCGGGTTCCCCTCCCCCTTCTGCATTCCGCGAACCCCCTTTCCCAAGTTCCCCTCCCGAGTTTCCCTCCTGAGTTCCTCTCCCCTCCCCTCCCTCATCTTTCAGCCCTCTCCCCTCCGCCTCCCCCTCCCGCATTCCATACATTCTGTCTCGGTACATTCAGTTTTCAAACAGTTCGCGTGGCACCAATTGCAATTTTTTATACAAATTTCATAATGCCAGAGCTCACCAGTATATATAGAAACCTTCACGGGCGTGCTCACAACAACTCACCAAAGTTTTATCGCAATCGGATGAACGGTTAGCAATATAAAAACCATCGCCCACATCAAATCCCCAATCCCAAAGTTTATATGGGAAAATTAAATTGTTGTTTTTACTATTTTCCTCGTAACTTTTCCATGTTTTCTCACCGTTTAAATCTTCCCTGGACTACGACAAACATTTCAAAACCAAAATCAGCTAAATCGGCCCAGCCGTTCTCGAGTTTTAGCCAGACAAACGAACAGCAATTGATTTTTATATATAAAAATTTTGCGTCAACTGTAGCAAAGCAAGAAGGTACCTACTTCTAGTTAGTTACAGAATATCTTTGTTCCAGATTTTAATTTAAATAATTGAGAAATGATGAAATTCCTTTGAAAACTTTACTGGTGTTTCTCGTAGCACAAAAATATGTTCTGAAGGGGTTAAAATTAAGATGTTAGTATGGAGGAATAAAAATTAAGTGGATACCGTAAAATTTTTGTTACAGAGTTAATTTATTCACATCGTTAATGCATTGAGGTCAAATTATACAGTTTTCTTGTTAGATACATTAAGAACTAAAAATGAGTTCACGGAACGACAGGGTCGCAAATATTTGAAAAAAAGCTAATGTGAATGTTACGAGAGTTTCCCGGATAAAGTGCTTTAAGATTACCAACAAGCTCATACACAGTTAGGAGTCGAACCATTATAGTCTCAAGGCGGGCAATATCCAAGTCTCGTTGTAAAAGCTATTGGAAACTGTCATTGACCCGGGAAATATTATTACTTCGTCTTGTTCCGTAATGCCACCCTTTTGTGTTCTGGATATAATGACAGTTGAATGATTTTTATTTCGGAGCACTTTTGTAATAGTATTTATTTCAAAGTCGGAAATAACAGTGATATCAAAGAATTTTATAACAATAGATATTTTAAAACAGTTTTTCTAACCACATTTTTAATCGTTGGAAACTTTTAAAAACCATTTAATGAAGCCAGAGGGGTGATCCTATGTCTTTTACGACAGCATAACGCATGTTAAATCGCCCGTACACGACACGTTTTGACAGTTTTCTTAAATGCGGTACTCCGCATTGTACTAACGAGCTAAATACTGCACTTGCTTTAGGACTCCAACTCTTAAAAGTAGTTGCCCTCGCGGGAAAATTTGCGAATCAAATGTCATCGTGTACAAACATCAAAATAGTACGACAAATGGATAGTCATTTATGAACGCCTATCAGGCTTACATATACGTAGTTTTAATAACTTATAAATAGTATGTTTAAGTAGTTAATCCATTCAACACACGACTGTTGTCATAAATAATCCATTGAAAGCCGTAGAAAATCACTGAAATTTAACAGCCGATGACGTACGACGAACGCCTTCCGATATCTGACGAATTTTGCCATTTTGTTTTTATTGTCTGGTAACGCTGACTTAACGAAAAAGATAACACAAAATATAACACAAACTTTTGTCTTAACTGTCTGGTAACGCTGACTTAAAGAAAAAGATAACACAAAATATAACACAAACTTTTGTCTTAATTGTCTGATAATGCTGACTTAACGAAAAAGATAACACAAAATATAACATAAAAGTTAAAATATAACACAAAAGATAACACAAAAGGTAGCACAAAAGGTAACACAAAAGATAACACAAGATATGCGGAATCACCCTTCAGACCAAACACTGTGACATTGACACAGTTTCACAGATTTCTTTTAAAAAACATTGGTCGTTATACCCACATAATCGTATATAAATCTAGATATGTTTCAACCCCGCATTTACACCGAAAACAGAATTTATCACTAATTAAAAAAAGTTTTATTTTTTAAACTACGTAAGTAATTATGTAAAATATCACCAATGGTTTTTTTATTGAAGAGAAACTTCCATAGCCCCGTTAGCCATTCGGAATTCGGATGAAACAGAAATGACGCTTACAGCACCTGCGAAGCATTATACTCCTATCAAGGCGCATATTGGTTGAGATATAAAACGGAAACGATGCGAGGTCTGCGCTCATCGGCCTGTTCTCTGCGCTTTGATTATGACCTCACTTTTCAAGGCTCCTTGGTTCTTCATAGTTTGAGATTGTTTTTGTTAACTGCACTCAAATTTTATATATTTATTTGACCCCGGGCCTATTAATCTTCATGTCCACAATAAAGTTACAAAGTAATTTACTTTATTCATTTGATTGCCTAAAACGATGTCGATTGTGAGCAGATATTAATACGTAGGTATCATCCCTGACATTTTAAATAAAAAAAAATTATTGGTTTACTCTCTTATAATGATACTGAGAAAAATTTGTTTACGATGAAGGGGTGACAACTATGATGAAAGTGGCCAATAAAAAACACCTTGGTGCATAATATACTAATTGTTTAACTGTAAACATGAAAATATAAAATATTGATAATGTCAGGCCACTCCATCCATCAGGGACCGTAAGGAATCGATATATATTTTAAACCGTATGCTGTACGAGAATCGTATTGCTATATTGGCGCCCGTACACGGGTCAGTGCGGCAGGTGTTGCGCACTTCTATTGCCTGCACTCTTACTGCATCTAGTTTATGTCGATTCCTTGCCGACCCGGGGAACAGTGGGAAAACATTTTATAAAAATATGAATGTCATGTTATATCCCTCAGGTAATTTAAAAAAAATAGCTACTACTGTGAAACATTTTGTAAATATAATATAATAAAGATCACGAAGAGATTCGTTATGTGTTTATTCCAGTTACATTAATAATAGGGGATAGAATTTGATATTTTTCCAAATGATTCCATGAATTTTAATGTATCTAATGATAATAAAATAAAGGAATATTTTTCGTTACTAATATTTTTTACAATAATTAACATGTTAGATATGAGGATCTATTAATATAAATATCTATGTTACAATCTATTAAATAGTAGGCTTGTATTTGAATGTATATTACGTTAATTTAAGATAAAAATAATGTTTTATTTTAACTTTATAAGTAAAATCCCCAAATTGTTATATTTAATTAAGTGAAGACAATAATATGCGAAACTCGATCGAAAATCTGGAAACAGAAAAATCTAAAAAAGATATTGACACCTCTGGGACTTTTCGATTGAGTTTCACTTATATTGTCTTCATTTAATTAAATAACAATGTTAATTTAAAAAAATATATTTATAAATACATGTTAAACTACTTAATGTTACTGTGAAAATGATAATATATATCTTTAGGTTTAAAATGCTTTTTTTTATTTAATTGTACTGACTCCACCTGTCCTATTTACCTGAATTGTGTTGACTCCGCCTGTCCTATTTACCTCAAATGTATTGATTACACCTGTCCTATTTACCTTTATTGTATTGACGTCGCCTTTCCCATTTACATCAATCAGCCTCTTTCACCACATTAGTCAGCCAACCGAGATGTATTATATTCTACACCCGTCCACTTACAAATAACAGGTAGGAAATAATCCATGTTTTGTAAAATTAGGTTACTCCTTTGGTCAAGCGTCGCAAAACACCTGAAAAACCCTCGACTCTGTGCAGAAACGAGCGGTCCGTTTGATAGATTCTAATTGCAATTTTTAGAGCACAGGCATCGAGTGGGAATGCTGTGGGAAAACACTTCGAGAAACTAGCGTCATTGATTCCTTCGGCACTGGTGCACATTCGGGAAACACGCCAAAAGCACGCCGAATATTTGTACATAGTTGTCAACAGTTGACACTTGTCACATGAGAACGGGTCGTTTATACAACTCGTTCTTGAGTTCAAAGGTCGGCTGTGTGGGAGGAAACACCAGCTTCTGTGTTTCCTCCCCGCTACAACTCAAGTTCACTCCTTCCTTTCCACAAAAAGACCCTCCACACAGCATCCCTAAAGATGACACAGGCTCTAAGGAAAATTATTTTCCTCAGGGCCTTCTAAGTGGAGTTAATGAAAAAACAAAAAAAAAATCCTTTATCATAAACTTGAATAAATTCTTATTCCAAAGTAAACGATGTGTTCAAAAAGGTTTTGTAGAAAATACTTACATTTGGTAATCACTGCAACTCTGTGATTCACTTTATTTATGACACTAAAATACTTTTTATAAACGATGTTATCCAAAATGTTTAATATAAAACGAAAGATGCGTCAATCACCTCGACAATAATGCGTCATCGTTTGGGAACGGCAGGCGTAAATGGGTTAATGAAAAAACAAACAAAAAATAATTCCATAATCATAAACTTAAACTTAATGGATTAGGACAAATACAAAAGAAAAGTTTTATTTTATTAAAAAGACAAATAACTTAGTTTACATCAAATATTTTATACACAATCTACATGTTTCGTGAACAATGTTCACATCATCAGGAGTAAATTGTACACTAAATTTATAAATTAAATACAGAAGTAGAAGGAAGGGGGAGGGGTAAGAGTGGTGGAAGTTTATTATAATTAGGGATTACAATGTCGTTAGAAGAGAAAGACCGGTTAAGTGGGAAAATGTTCAAAAGTGGGTTTATAATTTTTTTTTTGCTTATTTATTATATCTGCTTTGTTATTAACATTTTTTTTTCTTTTTAAAAGTTTTAAACTATCACTAATGATAAGGAACTGTTTTAAAAAAAAAATAAACTACAAATGGTAAGAAGCATCGATCACAAATGATAAGAACTTCGAGCGGAATAATAATAATAATAACGTAATATTTGTTTAGCACAGTTTGGTGTCATTTCACTTCAGGTGCGCATAACTATAATAAATTCAAAATAATCCTACAGTGCTCCATACGAGTCTATTACAAAATATTGATAAAATAATATGAAATAAAGATTATACAGTATTTACAAAACAATGACAAGAGAACAACGATTAACAAAAACAGTGCTATAGTAGGCTACTATAGCACTGTTTTTGTTAATCTTTGTTCTCTTGTTGTATATTATATTTTAGTTCAAAAGTTCTTGTTTGGTCCTGTGCTACATAACACCGTTATTGTCACATAGGACAATATAACAGACAATAACGGTGTTATGTAGCACAGGACCAAACAAGAACTTTTGAACTAAAATATAATATACAACAAGAGAACAAAGATTAACAAAAACAGTCCTGTTATAGCACACACAGGACAATAATAATAGACAATAACGGTGTTTAGCACAGGACAAAACAAGAACGTTTAAACTAAAATATAATATACTAACTTCTTACAATAAATTCGACATTAAATTTGGATATTAAACATAAAAGTACAATTAGGAGGAAACCGAAACCAAACAATTACCGGAAACTTGAGAACATGGCTTATTACGTGTATTAAAAAGATGTTAGGATTCATGCTATCCTATTTTGAAGAAAAAATGCTTTTTTTAACATTTGTGTAATAATTATGGGGAAAAAAGAACTCCGTTAAAAGCCATATTATTGTTTCCCCTTACACATCCCAATCTGAAGCATCGGACTCCGACGCTGAGGAGATTGAAGCCGAAACCAACCCTGACCTTAGTCATGTATCAGGACGCAAGGCATTATCCGGCACTCAAATTGTCCTAAATGCCTTAGGGAACGTACCCATACTACGTGACCAATTTTTTGCAATCTTTAACCCCCCCCCCCCCGGTGACCAAAATCCTAAGCAAACCGCCGGTCACGTAGTATGGGTACTTTCCCTTACAGGACGCATTGGCTGAAAAGCCATCCAAAGTTTCCAAAGAGCAGCAGATGAAAGTATCAAAGAAAAGGAATGACTTAGAGGAGACCTAAATTCGGCCCTAGCTAACATCAAGGTCTTGCAGGCCGAGAAAAAAAGGCGGAAAATTATACAAAGCAGCTGCTGGACAAATTCCTACAGCTTGAGTCAGATCTGGGTCCAGTAATGCGCCGAGTGGCTGATGCGACAGAGGCCAGTCTTTCTTTCGCTGAAGTCACAAAGAAAAAACTCCCATTGCCCCTACTACTCACTCGTACCAGCATCAAAATAAGAAAACCAAGACCATCTGTATGTTTTTTCCCAAAACTACCGGCGGTCAATGATAGTGATGGCACTAAACAAATTATTAAGGACATCGTTAAGTCATCGCAGTTAGGAGTGAGGATAACGGGAGTAAAAAACACCAAAAACATAGGAGTAATAATCCACACTGCTGGCAGCCAGGAACAAGAAAGGCTTTTAAATGATCCTGTTATATCCAGCTCCGACTTGCTTAGTTCCCGTCTTCCAGTTAAGAGGCAGCCAAGAATAATATTTTTTAACGTACCCCGTGAGCTTACAGATGAGAACGTTTTAGAAAAGGCCTTCTCAGGAATCTCTGAAGATGATGACTTTAAAGAGTGTGCATCCAAGTGCAAATTGAGTCATATGGCTGGAGCTCGAACCGGACCGTCTTGCCACAGAGTGTACTCGGTGCCCGCTAACATTAGTCATGAGTTGGTGCAACAAGGACGTGTATTTGTGGACTGGACCGTTTGCGGTGTGCGTGACTTTGTAGGACTTACAGTGTGTCTGAATTGCCAAATAGTTGGACACTCACATAAGTATTGCAACGATACAAGGAGATGCTCCCACTGCGGTGTAGAAGGATTCGCCCGTAAAGCCTGCTCCGCTACTGCTGCAGCACCTAGTTGCGCCACATGCGCACGTTTCGGAAAGCCTGCAGCTTCCCGTGCCCACCCCACCGGAGATAAGGTTTGCTCAGCCTATAAAGCAGCATTATTGAAGGACGTCTCCACCATCGACTATGGCGTCGAAGCATACCGAAATAGATGGCGAGGCACTTGCTGTTGATGCATTAGATATATTCTATCAAAATGTCAGGGGTATTCGAACAAAGACTGTAAGTGAAAGCAATAATATTTTAATTAATAATTATGACATTATTTGTTTTTCCGAAACATGGCTGAACTCAACTGTATTTAGTGAATAAATGTTTGATGACAGATATGTAATATTTAGAAGAGATCGTGAGTCAAGCAAATCTGTGTCTAAAAAAGGTGGCGGAGTTCTAGCCGCCGCGCCGTTTCTAAAAAACTTCTTGTGTCAAGAAAAACTGAGTGGGAGAGTGAAAATGAAGATTTGTGGATTATGATCAAGTAAAATTCTCATTCCAACTCGCTCATTAATATTTGCGTCCCTTATTCCTTTATTCCTCCTTGTATAACTGTTGACAAGTATTGCAATCAGATCAAAAAATTACAAGATTTATTTAAAAAGTTTAACATCAAATTCACAGTTTATTTTTATTGGTGATTTTAATTTGCCTGAAATTAAATGGTTACCCGACACTTCATTTAAAAATGTATTTTCACCTTCTAATTATAAAAGTAGGAAGGCGCTTAGTCTTGTCAACCTTTCTTCAATTTGTAATTTGAGTCAATTCAATTATGTATTTAATATAAATGAAAATGTATTAGACCTTGTTTTATCTGATAAAATTAAAATAGATCTATACATATAGCACAAGGCTTAACTAAATTGGATAATTATTACCCCTCGTTTGAAATCAAGATAAAACAAAATAAAAATCATTTCTTAGAAACTAATAAAAATGATTCAAAGTACAACTTTAGGAGGGGAAACTATGATGAATTAGTCCTGGGTCGATCGTGAAAGACATGTTCGTCGAAACCCACTCACGAGCCACCAATGAGCGAGTGGGTTATTTATTTGTCAGCACCGTGAACAACGTGACAAGAACAACGCTACGCTCTTCCGCGACCTGTGAACCGCGATACACTCCCGCGACCCGCGAACTACGACACATTCCTGCACCCCGTGACTCACGGACCGATTACCGGGTGCCCATGTGGCAAGTGGCGAGACGTGTCAGCTCCCGGAACTCGCGAACTGCGACACATTCGGTCGCCGATTGCCAATCAACACACACGTGCGTGACGTAACAGTATCCTGCTTCCTGCCCGTGTGTCACGTCATCGCGGGATTGTTTAGTAGATTCGATTTTCTTTTCATTTTTCATGTGAGTGTGAATGTAATTGTGCATTGTAATAGAAACTATAAACTGGTAAAAGTGTAAAATGTCTGACTTTAATAAAAAGAAATTATAATAAAGCATTACAGCTTACAGCTAATTTACTTATTTAAATTCTCAATAAAAGCTTCAGAACAACACGTTTTTTACAAGGTTTTTATATCCTTCAAAACATGATAAAACATTGTTTTTTTTTTATCCCTGAAGCATGTCTTTTTTAAAATTAATTTCTGGGACATAACATTACTAGTTACAGGTGTGAGCTGTGAGAGAAACTTCACAGAATTAGAACATGGGTTTCGTGTCGCGTATGACTTGACCGGTCTGGGCGGCGACCGTCTACCGCACGGCGCGCCCGAAGAAAGTAACTGGGTGATGACTACTGAGTAATCGAGTTTCGTATTTCGTGTCGCGAAAAGAGCGGATCTTCGCGACCCGCTCGTGACGCCAGTGTGTCGTGAGCGACCCGGGTCGTGTAAAACGATCGATCGACCCAGGACTATGATGAATGTCGGCAGGATCTATTAGCTGTTAATTGGATAACCCTTTTTAAAAATAAAAATGTGAAAAGTATGGTTGCCTTGTTTTATGAAAAACTGTGGGAAATAATTGACAAAAATTAAAAAAAAAATGTTCTTTAATCAAAAACCCAATACCCTTTCTGGTTTAATCAGCAATTGATAGATCTTCTTAAGAAAAAAAATAAAATTAGACTTAAGGCAAAAAAACATGGCAACGTTTCAGATTATAGAGAATTCTCTAATTTAAGGAAAATGGCCAAAAAAGTCCAAATTGAATGTTATAAATCATACATCAACTCTGTCGAAATTGGTCTGCAAGATAATAAAAAGGTATTCTGGTCTTACTCAAAATCATTACAAAAAACCAATTGTATTCCTAAAGTAATGCATCTTGACGATATTTCCGCAAACGATGGAGAACACATAGCAAAGATGTTCTCCAAATATTTTTCATCTGTTTATACTAATTCGGAATCACCTGATAATGATTCAATGTAAAATATTACTGAACACAACCAAAGCAATCTCGGTAAAATTCATATAAGTGCAGTTGATATAAAATGTTTTTTGAGTTAAATGGATTCCAATAAGGGTTCCGGCCCCGATGTTATTCCACCTTTCTTTGTCAGATGCTATGCTGATTCATTATGTTTACCAATTTTTGTTATTTTGAACGAATCTTTAACCTCTGGAACTTTTCCTGACTTGTGGAAAAAAGCCCATGTGGACCAATCTTTAATAAAAAATTATAGTCCAATTAGTATACTACCATGTTTTGCTAAAGTTTTTGAATCTCTCATATATAAAAATATTTTTTCTCACTTTAAGCCCCTTCTCTGCACTAGGCCACATGGGTTTGTTCCTCACAGATCTACTACTTCAAATCTTTTTTTTTTTAATTTGTGATTATGTGTGTAGCTCTTTTAATGAAAGATTACAAGTAGATGCTATTTATACCGATTTCCAAAAAGCTTTTGATAAAATTAACCATTTCCATCTTACTTAAAAAGCTTGATCAAATAGGAATACATGGAGACCTACTTCCGCTGGGTGAAATCATATTTATGTAACAGAACGTAATTAGTATTTACTAATGGATACAAATCATCCCCTATAAAAAATGTAACTTCTGGTGTACCACAGGGGTCAAATCTGGGTCTTCTTCTTTTTCCAATATTCATAAATGACCTTGGTTCAAAATTAAACTGTGATTATGCTTTTTTCGCCGATGATCTTAAAATTTTTCGTAAAATTAAGTCGGTTTCTGATCATCAACCGCTTCAAAATGACCTCGACACAATCAATAACTGGTGTACTTTCAATGATATGCACTTAAATGTTGAAAAATGTTGCATTTAAACTTCACTCGTAATAGAATTATAAAGGATGTTCCCTATGTTATTAATAATACTATTATTATAAGCAATAATTATCAGCCTGAAACACTCATCGACATTGAAAAATCTTCCGAGAAAAGATACATGACTCCAACGGGACATGTATCTTTTCTCGAAGATTTTTCAATGTGGATAAGTGTTTCAGGCTGATAATTATTGCTTATAATAAATGTTACCCTTTGTGCTATGCATAAAAATCTTGTCTCAAACGTTAGTTTAACAATTAAAAATAATAATTTATAATACTATTCTTAAAAAAGTGTTTTCCATAAGAGATGTAGGTATCACTCCTGATTTTAAATTCATATTTGATGTACGCATTAACGACATTTAGTGCAAATCATTTAAAATGATGGGATTAATTCATAGAATATGTAAACCTTTCAAAGATCCTCTAACCCTTTACAATGCCTTAATTAAATCCTCTAACCCTTTACAATGCTTAAACAAACTCCCACTTAGTATCAAACAAATAAAAATAAAAAATAGCTACATTAAGGACATTAAATGTTGGCTGAAGAATCTATGGGAAAATGAACTTACTGGTATAGTTAAAACATCATAGAAGTTTCTGGAAAACCTTATCCAATCAATGAAGTTAAACCATAGAAGTCGCTGAAAAACTTATCCAAAGCATAGTCCCCCTCAGCACAGGATCTCCTAGTGAGGAGGACTACGAATATATTATATATATACATCTAACTAACATATTTCATACAAAAATGTAAAAAATATTATATAGTTACTAAATAAAAATAAAAAAAATAAAAAAATTAGAAGTAAAGTTGAATTTGGAAGCACTATTTGGAATCTGATATAGAGTGCTGATATTACAAAAAATGGCATTATTGATGTTGTAGCCGAAATTTCATCACCAGTTTATTTGGACTGGTGACGTAAAGTTCAAGGTCTTCATCGCTCTATATAATAATGGGTTTTGCTATTTTGAATTCCTTTGAAGGAGAAGTCTTAAAGCCAGTTGTTTAAAAGAAATTGATTAATTCATCAAATTAAAATTTATTTTCAAGTTCTGGGAAAGTTCTATTTAAGTTATGTTATTATTTCAGTTATTTGAAACAACTGACCCATAATCCCATTCAAGTTTTCATATAATTACAGTTTTATGAAGCAACTAGCCCATAATGATATAATTACAGAACTCGAATAGAACTTTCACAGAACTTGAAAATATTTCGTGAAACAACTAACCCTGAGTATCCTAGATAGACATTCAGTGATTTATTCGAAAGTATTTTAGGACGGGTCGTTTCACTGAATTTGAACAATTCATAATATTCAAGTTTTGTAAATGTCATATTCAAGTTCTGTTACTATTCACGTGTTGTAAAACAACCGGCCATTGGAATGATGGAATACAAACAGTACTTTAAGTTTAACTCTAAAAATTTTAAGAATTTTCTAAATTTTGTGAAACAATCCGTCCTAAGTAATAGCTCCCATTTATCTTCCGTTAAGTACCTCGATATCATAGAACATTCTGTTAAATCTTGGTAAGTAAATGAGCAATAAAATGTGCGTAGCGGAATCACGTAAATAAGTGATCAATTTACAGAAATTTTATACAAATGCTTCCGTTTCCTAGAAAGGTTTATTTGCTTTGTAAGGCTTTTTATCTTGGAGCAACGAAACACGTTCCCACAACAAAACAACCAAAAACCTCTCGGCTTACAAAAAAACCAAATTTAGGGAAATTACAGCCCACGGATTTATTTACCACTTCCTTTTCAAATAAAGGCAAATGCATATTATTTGCATAGATACTAGTATAAGAAATAATATTAAGGATTAACATGTTATACCGTTCCTATAAGGCCGCGGGAATTTATTTCATAACACTTGACTTTAGTGATTGGACTTTTATTTGTAACTTTTCACCTTTTTGGTAGAAGTTTAAAATTATCAACCGATACAATAATCAGAAGGTGTTAGACTGACGTAATACATATGTTATCGACCCGAATACAGATTCTACAACTCCGTCGTTGTGAGATTCTAAGGGCTTCGAGAACTTCTGGTGGTGTGGCCAGTGTGTGGAGAAATAATGATACCACTGTGAAAATAGTCGGTTTTCCACTTATTGAGGCGCTACAATTATTCTTTTTTTTAGTAGTATTAAATACGGTGATCCGACAATTGGTCCGGCGGCAGTTGGTCCGGCGACAGTTGGTCTGGAGACAGTTGGTCCGGCCGACAGTTCGTCCGACCGACAGTTGGTCTGGCCGACGATTGGTCCGGCGGAAAGTTTGGAAGATGTTTTCTTCAAGTAAGCATGCAAAGGATATACGGCCGTACAACCAAAGTGGATATACTTATATCTGAAGGCATCTTGAGTGAAAATCCCCTGTAAAAATATTTTTACTAATAATTTCGACTCTCCGAAGTGGCATGCGGCTATAACAAAATACGACATACTTACTTACTTATGCCGGACCAACTATCGGCCGGACCAATTGTCGACGGACCAACTGTCGCCGGAACAACTGTCGCCGGACCAACTGTTATGGAACCATTAAATACATGTGTGCAGTTCACACGCGATAGAAAAACCTTCAGAAAACTGAAGTAGACAAGAGTGAGGAAGCTTCGAAGCTCAAAGAGGAGACGGATTATTTACAAGCACAGCATAGATTATTCTATCTTTTTTTTAAAATATGAATACCTCACAAGAGTCCCAGCTGCTCCCGTCTGGAGCAAGTGTGACTATGGCTTCCCCAATTTGGGTATGTAATGAGGCTGAAGGTAGTGGAGAGTGGAAGGAGATGGGGAAGAGGAAGGTGAGGAGGTCTCATTCTCTCACAGGCTGAATCATATAGATGTATGTGTTTATCTCTTTTTAGTGTCGCTTTTCGTTTCATCGAGTTTTAAATCACAACGGTGTTAAAGAAGTTTGCACTTCAAAACAAATATTTTAACCCTTTAAAAAATTGTATCTGTGGTCGTGAATGAAAATCCGCGAGCTGCTCAGACGTAACTATTACCAAAAATATGGTATGTCAGTTGTTCGCTAGCCTGACGCTAGCCGACGCGACCTGACGCCGCGACGGCGCGTTTTTTCGGTTTTCGCCGCGATTCAAAGGACGCTCTACGTCGACTCGCCGTGGTTACAGTGGTGTAGCGGTAGGGTACGAACAAAAACAAAGCGGGTTTCGGTTTTCAGATTAACGGTGCTCAGTGCCCGGTTCCACCGGTGGCAGTCGACGCCGAGATGTGGACAAACAGAACACAGAACGCTGATAAAACCTGCGCTACCTGCTCGGTAACCTGACAGCAGCTGTCAGTTTTTTACGAAATGTCGAGTTCGACAGACGACGATTTTTTTACTCTTGGAGAATCCTTTCTTGAAATTAAGGAATAAAACAATTGGTATCTGGGGATTGGTATCTTTAAATATGAAAAAAAAAACCTAAGGAGGACATGATAGTATGTTTTGCACGTGTCTGAAAGGAATTTGCTTGTGACATTTGAGGTTATTTAAAATGTTATCCAGTTGATTTCTTTCTAGCACTTGTCAACAACATTTCGGTTGCTATGTAATGTTTTTATTTTATCCCAGATTGGCGATTTGTTGAAAACAGCGGCAATTAATAGGTCTCTCATTTTGATATCACATTCCCTTCAAAACAAGCTTCACCAGTATTGCCATGTCCCAAGAATGAAAATGTTTCAAGGGTAAATAAATTCTAAACTGAAGTTTGTACTACATTCCTGATTTCAGGATTTCTCCGTGTGATTCGTGCTAAAAATCGTATCCCACTAAAAAGTACAAACTTTTGTTAATTAATGACATGTTCGACATGGTTTTTTTGAAATAACCATGTAGGTAAGTTTTAAGATTTTCACGGCCAAAAGCATTTTCGTTATTTGTTTTTGGGGTGTTATGCCGTGTTGCGCTACCTCCTTCTTTAGCCAACGTTTCAGACATCGTTGCAGTGTCCATCATCAGGGCAGATCCGGCAGATCCGGTAGATCTGCCAGAATAGATGGACACTGCAACGATGTCTGAAACGTTGGCTAAAGAAGGAGGTAGCGCAACACGGCATAACACCCCAAAAACAAATAACAAAAACCATGTAGGTGACCATAGAGGACACCAAATCATGAAAGGATCCAAAATCCATGAAAACATGACAAAAAACAAGCACACGGCAACATTGAGTTTCACTGGCCGGCGTCACCGGCGAGCAGGAATTAAGAATTCATTCCTGTAAAGCTTATCGGCGCCGCTTCGCGCGGACTTAAATCTGAACCTGCCTTCACTATATGTTCGACCTGATACGTTGACATACAAACATTCTTGTCGGCACGCCTGTGCCAGTCGGTCGCCCATGCGCCGACTAATCAGAAAACCGAAAGCCGCTCTGTTTCTGTTCGTAGACGTACACAACAGATTTGGCTAGGGCCTGATTACTGTGTTTGCAGTTACAGCTCATGTATAAGTACGCGGCTTTGCCGATTTGAAAAAGAGACTCCAAGGCCCTAGAGAGCCCATTGAAATTGATAATTTCTTCAAAAAAGAATTTCGATGTTAAATATGTTTGATCAATTTTATTACTTTATTTTGCTTTTGCATCGATGTATCTCTTTGGTGGCTCGTTACGAAATAATTACATATTACTGACATTAGTGAATAAGCAAAAAACCATGTAGAAATGCGATATGGGCGTGTTTTGTGGTACAAACGTCTGACAATTCTACATTAGCTCCACACAAGAGACCCTGAGGAAAATAATTTCACTCAGGGCCTATTTCATCTTTGGAATGCTATATGAAGGGTTTTTTTAAGAAAAGTAGGAGAGGCAGATCTGGGAAGGAAAAGCGTTCGAGGAATTGGTACTAATCTGGGGAAAATAATTTCACTCAGGGCCTACTTCATGTTTGGGAATGCTATATGAAGGGTTTTTTGAAGAAAGGTAGGAGAGGAAGATCTGGGAAGGAAAAGCGTATGAGGAATTGGTACTAATCTGTGGGTCCAGTGTGTCTAGGAGTGACGGACATATGGATTCCTTCCACTGTGTTTCCGGAAAGTCCAACTAGAGAGGTTAAAGGGACTCCCTCAACCATTTTCTCCCGATCCGGCATACTACGCAGCTGGTAGGCAGACGCATCCGCTGTCAAGACTCGTACAAACTTCAGCCTATGAACCCGGGCACCCCATCTAAGTCACCAAACGTAGCGAACAACTTGAGGTGACCCATGCCAGAGGTGTTGGTTATCCAATAAATTGTTCCCGGGACGGCTTCCCAAATTCAACATTACTAACATCAAAGAACGAAACCAACATCAAACAAAAAAACAAGATATGCCATGTGGGCGTATTTGGTGATACAAAAGTCTGACAATTCTTGGCTTATTTCAAATCAAATGGAAACATGCGCTATATACTTATTTACTATTAAATTATTTGTATAAAGACTATTTTTTTATATTAGCTCCACGCAGGAGGTCCTGAGAAAAATAATTTCCCTTAAGGCTATTGTCATCTTTGAGGATGCTGTGTGGAGGGCCTTTTTAGGAAAGGAAGGAGAGGATGTTCTGGGAAGGATAGGGGGATTAGGGGTGGGTAAGAATCTGGGGCAGCGTGGCCAGGAGCGACAGACTCCCACTGCGGTGCAAGGCGATGTTCCGAGAGTATGGCTGAAGAAGTCAAAGGGACTCCCTCAACTTTCACGACCTTTGACGACCTCCGTAGTCCAGTGGGTAAGACTCTTGACTCACAATCCGGAGGTCGCGGGTTCGAACCCGGCATGCGCAAATAAATTTTATTTGATTAATTTGTGTTATTTCACAATTAATTCATTTAAAATAATATATAGTATATTTGCGGCATGTTCCAGAGTGGAAGATACTATCAGTATCGCCCTGGTGTAAGACCACCATTCAGAGTTGAAAAGTTGCTTGAAAATGGCTTTAGCCGTGTTTGGTGACCAGATCTGAATAGCCAGGTACTTCCCAACCTTCCTCTTCCCCACCTCCTTCCCCTCCCCACTACCTTCAGCCTCACAACATACCCCAATCGGGGATGCCATAGTCTCACTGGCTCCAGACGGGAGCAGTTGAGATTCTTGTGCGGTATTCACTGTAAAAAAAAAAAAACCATTCTCTCCCGTTCCGGCCAAGCAACCGGTGGGCAGACGCATCCGCCGCCAAGACCCGGACTAACCTCACCCCATGAACCTGGGCACCCCTGCTAAGTCACCAAACATAGTGACCAACTTGAGGTGACCTATGGCAGAGGTGTTGGTTATCCAATAAATGGTTCCCAGGGCGGCAGTAACCATACCCGTACCTACATCCCAAATTGACTATGCTCTTTGCAAATCAAGTAATTACAGAATATAGGATTATTGGATGGGGATGGATGAGGATGAATGGATCAAACACCCACATGAACCAACTCGTTAAAACACTAAAAGTGAAGATAAAAATAATCCTGAAAGTCCTTTTAAGTAATCATTAATAAAAAATAATTTAAAAAATGGCGATTACGATGCCAGCATAAGAGACATTTATTTCCATTCAAATCTATATTTGAAGGTGAATGTGTGTATTAACTATTCAGTAACTAACATGAATACAGAATGCCTGTGGCCGGCCATAGGGTTAAGTTAAAAATATTATAATAAAATGAAACAATGCAACTTTGTATAAACCACTTATAAAATGTGCAAATCCGACCGGTTTCGGAACAAACGTTCCTTCGTCAGGGAAAGCTTATACTAATTTGACAGTTTAGAACAATGTTTTATTAGGGTAGGGGTGGAGCCGTTGTTAGTTAATAATGTAGATTGGGTGGGTAGGTATTAGTGTAGAGTGGGTGGGTAGGGGAACAAATCCATGATTGGGCTATATGACAATATTTGCTCCACCCCTACCCTAATAAAACATTGTTCTAAACTGTCAAATTAGTATAAGCTTTCCCTGACGAAGGAACGTTTGTTCCGAAACCGGTCGGATTTGCACATTTTATAAGTGGTTTATACAAAGTTGCATTGTTTCATTTTATTATAATGGATAACCACAAAGTAATAGCTACATTCAAAAATATAAAAATATTATTTTCGCTATTGTTGCCGAAAAGCTTCATTTATTCATGGTAAAAGTTTATTTCCAAAAAACTACCAAATATTCATAATGTTGTGTAATGTTGTCAATAGGCATCTAAAATAAAATAGATTTTGGTTCCACGACAACATAACAAAGTGGCATTTCAGCACCCCTTTGAAAAGTTATTAAATGATATGAAATTTTTTTTTTAAATAATCCCATTTTTTCATCACTTTTCAAGGTTTTATGTTTTTGAATTGTCCGGTCACCGAAAATTTTGTATGGTACCTACCCTACATAACATTGGAAAAAGCTATAATACCTCGATTAAAAATCCAAAACTCAATAAATTAATAGATTGTAGAATGCACGATGGCCAGTCAAAAACTAATGCCTCCTATTTTTTCTCCTTTTAATTGTTAAGAAATTAAAATGCAAGTACATAGGTTGAAAAGCACACTACTGACGGTTAATTTGTTGCTTTTCAATATAATCTTCGTCCTTTTCCTCAGTTTTGGTCCACCTTTTAACAATGGCATGTTTCCCAGTGTGGTAAAAAGCGCGGTCCTGCTTCCTGAGTGTCAATGCACAGGCGTTTTCACGGTCTCCTCATCTTTAAAGTGAATCCCACGATGATCTTCTTTTAACATCTCGAACAGATGAAAATCTGATGGCGCCAGGTCAGGGCTGTATAGAGAGGATTAGGCAAAAGTACCCATCCAATTTTCCCACTTTTTACAGTAGTGTGACGACTGGTGTGTGGTCTTGCATTAAGGGGCGACCATAAGTCGCCTATACCGGGGAGGGACAGTGGTGGGTACTTCAATGGTCTTGCATTGTCATGCAAAACTTTTGTTGGGAGAACTCGTTTAAGATGGGATATAAGCTTTTTAAGGTTTGTGACATATTGGACAGAGTCAATTGTGCATCTCTTCTCTAAAAATTAATTATAATCACACCCTCTGCATCCCAGAACATTGTCGCTACAACTTTCCCTGCCGATCGCATAGTTTTGAATTTTTTCGTCCTCGATGAGTTTGTGTGAAGCCATTCCACTGACTGCATCTCTGATTCTGGTTCAAAAAAATGAACCCATTTTTGTCTCCGGTCCCAATTTTCTCCAGACGCTCCTGTCTCTCTAAACGAAAGTGTTGTGAGGTTATTGTTTTTCTTGTTTTTTTTTTTGAAATTTTTTGATACAATACACATAATAGATACATAAAATAATGAAAATTGTATAAAAAAGTTTCATTTAATAAATGTATGAACAAAAAAATCCCATAAAGGCAACGCCTGTACGCGGTATAATATTGATTTTTTACTTTTATTTTTATTTCTATGGTTATAGTGAATATTTTAAGTATATATAAGTTAGGGATTTAAAAAAAGTAACTGAATAACTGCAATTAAAAACTGACGAAGTGCAATTTAAAGACATAAAAAAAAAACAAACAAAAAAAAGCATAACAAACAATATAATATATCTTCTCTAAAAGCTGTCTAATTAGAGATATACTTAATGGCTTTGTTTAAACTTATAAGAACAAAATATCTGTTTCAGTGTTTTTTAGCCAAATTTTGGTATATTTTTTATAAGATTATAGATTTTGACATGTGTTCTCTTTAAAGGTTGTCCATAGTAAATTATACATTTTTGGAGCTATAAAACTAATATGCCTTTAGGACAACCTAGTTTAGCAGTTGGGTACAGCATACTCACAGGCGAGGGCCACGTCTTTGGCTGGTACGATTTAAATTTTTTAGAAAGTTATTTGGATGCAAGTAAATAAATTTACGATCATAGGAATGTCTAAGGTCCAAAATATCAGTTTTATTAACAATTGTTTGGAGGGATACGATTTAGTTTTTTTGTACATAATCGTAATAATTGATTTTTGGGCAATTTCTAAAGGTTTTACATGATTATTGTAAGTTCCACCCCAGTCAATTATTCTGTAGGAAAGAGATGAATGGACTAGTGCATCATAAACTAGTTTTATGGTTTTTATATTTACTATGTTACACAATCTTTTAAAAACATAATTTACATATCTGAGTTTGTTAACAGTATTTTCTATATGGTTTGTCCATTTAAGTTGAAAATCTACGGTTACTAAGTACTTAATCATTTTTCTCATTTCATCTCTTCACAATTAGAGCATGTGGTTGGAATACAGTTTATATTATGAAACTTTAATTTAAGATTAGTTTTGGGAGCTGATTTCTGTGAGTTATAGAAAGGAATACAAAGAATATTTCCGTAATTTAAAGTAAGAAGGTTTCTATCTAGCCACTCTTTGACAATAGTTATACATTTGTTAGCTTTATTAGTTGTATCTTCCCAAGTCTTTCCTTGGACTGTTATTGCAGTACCGTCAGCAAATGAGAAAATTTTACCTGGTATAACAATGTTACACAAGTCATTTATATAGATTAAAAAGAGTAGCGGCCCTTATACGATCCCTTGTGGAACACCGTGTTTTACTGAGTCAAAATTACTCAAACGTGTTTCAATTTTTTTTACATTGTTGCCGATTTAATTTTGTAAAAGCATGAGACATTTATTTTTAATTCCAATGTTGGATATTTTCTTTAAGAGAGTTTTATGGTTGACTGTGTCAAAGGCTATCTTTAAACCTAGAAAAATGGTTAGAGTTTTAATGTTTGAGTCTAGGTTAAAATAAATATTTTGTGTTAATTAAATAAGGCATCATCGTTACTGAGTTTATTCCTAAAGCCATATTGGTTAGCTGGTAGGAGTGAATGAGAATCTAGAAAATCGATGAATAGTTTTATTAGATATTTTTCTAATATCTTAGACAATTGGGAAGTTAATGTGATTGGTCTGTTGTTGTCTGTTTTACATCGAGGTCCTGTTTTGTGTATTGGAATGATGTTAGCAAATTTAATTTTTTTCTGAAAAATACTATTACTGATGCATGTGTTAAATATATGGTGTAGTGGTCTGACTATATATTTTTTCATAGATTTAATTTTATTTTATTTATTTTATTTATTTTATTTATTGTTTGTTTATAAATATTACATAATACAATATAATGAACTTAAAATGTCCAACTAGGCAAATGCCCGTTTTAGGACATTCCAATATGATAATGTTTTTACATGTAAATTATAGTAAGTTATAGTGTTGACTATTCTGTTGGTAAAATAATACATATGTATATTCATATTCTAGAATATTTTCAGTTATACCATGACATTTTTTACTATTGTTTAGCTGACATAATAAACTAAAGTAATATTAATAGATAAAACAAGAAAAATGAATTTGAAAATGAAAATGAAGAAATTCTGTTGGTAAAATATACATATATATATATATATATATATATATGTATATTTTACCAACATATATATATATATATATTTTACCAACGTTAAAATTTACCAACGTTAAATTGTAGCATTACTTAAGTTGTCAGGGCCATTTGCAGACCTAACATTTATGTTATCAATATGGTTTGAGATTTCGACTTCTGTTATTTCAATAAATTCAGATAATTTAGAGGTACAATTTTTAGTCTCTAAAAAGTCTGAGGGTACATGCTGAGAGTGTAAGCTAAGAGATGGATTATTGGCTATTAGGGTAGAGTCTATGTTAGTGAAAAAGTGATTGAAATTGTTTGCAATGTCTTCAACATTCTCTAAGATTATATTGTTGTCGGTTACAATTTTTTGAGGAATTTTATGTTCCTTTTGATTCCTGTTTGAAATCACATTTATGATGTTCCATGTTTTTCGCGAGTCATTATGCGCTTTTTGGAGTTGCTCAGAACAGTACTGGTGTTTGCATATTTTTATGAGAGTGTTTGCATATTTTTATGAGGTAATTTCTGTATGTAATATAATGGTTCCGTTTGTTGTAATTTTGTGTTTCATTGTTGGATATGCAATGGTTTTCGTGAGTTTTGTAAGTTTTTAACAGTTTATTTCTATGTTAAATTGAGATTATTAGACCACGTGTCCATGATCCATGATTTTATGTGTCTATGTTTACTTTTTGGTGCTGTTCTTGGTTCATAACATTTTTCAATATGATTTTGAATGATCTAATAAAAGTTATTTAAAGATGTATTTGGATCATTAATAGAAAGCACTGAGTCCCATGTTTCGGTTGTCAGAGAGATGTCTAGAGATAGGTAATTAATTTTTGTTATGATTTGCTGATGATTATTGGGATCTGTGTTGCTAGGTGATTTTATGGCCGATAATGTTAACTTTTAAGGTAGCAGATATATGAGGGTAAATTTTGTTTGATTTCAGAAAAATGTGATCAAGACATGAATTATTAGGGTAATTGGGCCTAGTGATTAGTGATACTGTTCACGTAAGATGGGTAACCTTTATTGTACAGTAGGTTTAAATATTCATTTTCAGTGTGATTTAATAATGCGTTTTGTATGTAGAATTGGTTCGTATTAATTTCAGTTATAAAAGATATCATTTCGAGAATGAATTGATTAGTGGATAAAGAGGAAGATCGATATATGGCCAATATAGATTTTTTCCCCTTTAGGGTAAAAGCTACATGGACAGCATTTGAAAATTTGAATGTTAGTGTATTTAAGTTAATGTTGGATACAGATTGGATATTATAAAATAAAGTGAGGCTATCATGTGAGGTATGTCTAGAAAGTATCGATAAGGTATTAAAATTAGGTAAGCTGAAAGGAATACATTCTTGCATTTGGGTTTCAGTGAGTATTATTATGTCTATCTGGAAAGATAAAGAATTGAGAAGGATACATAATTCATCAAAATGTTTTCGGTTACTTCGTACGTTCATGTTCAGCATGGTGAAGTTAATATTGTCGAAAATTGTATTTATTTCATTACAATTATCGCATTCACGGGTTTCAGGAACAATATTATTGTTTTTATTTTTATTTTAACTTTATGAGTAAAACCTCAAATTGTAATGTTTAATTAAATGAAGACAATATAAGCGAAACTCAATCGAAAATCTGAAAACAGAAAAATCAGAAAAAGATATTGACACATCTGGGACACGAACCAGATGTGTCAATATCTTTTTCTGATTTTTCTGTTTTCAGATTTTCGATTGAGTTTCGCTTATATTGTCTTCATTTAATTAAACATTACAATTTGAGGTTTTACTCATAAAGTTAAAATAAAAATAAAAATATTCATCCTAGACTTGCAGAAAAGTCAATTGATGTCGCATATTAAATAAAATGGATAAAGATTTATCCAGACACTATCTAGAGAGCATTTAGTTCGGGTTTGAATCTTGCAATCATACATAAAGATAGCAGCCAATAGTATATGCGTTAAGAAAAATGAAGATAGTGTGGGTGGTTCTTAGTCGAAGTATGATACAGTTAAAAGTGACCGAATTGGATATCGACACGGTGGCGCAGTGGTTAGCGCGTTCGCCCGGTAAGCGAGAGGTCCTGGGTTCGTGTCCCAGATGTGTCAATATCTTTTTCTGATTTTTCTGTTTTCAGATTTTCGATTGAGTTTCGCTTATATTGTCTTCATTTAATTAAACAATATTATTGTTTTCGTCAGCCATTTTAATGTCAGTGCCAGAGTGATTTTTCTTATATGGCGCCCGAATTATTATAGCGGAATATCATTCGCGTCCTTCACATATATTATAGGGGAGTTTTGATTTTTTCTAAGCATTACATTTCCATTTTTCGTCAAATTTATAGCCCAATGATTTGGTTGATCGAGCTAGCCAAAGAAGTTGGTTTTTGGCAGGCGTAAGTTTTTCATTAATGTAAACCTTCCTTTCCGAAGAGGAATATTTCACGTTTCTTTTGGAAAAAAACCCGCTTTCTTTTTTTGGGAAAGAATTTTGTCTTTAGCTTCTTTTGTGTTAATTTTTAAAGTGATAGATTTTTTTCTCGAGTAGCAGTTTAAAATTTCTTGTGTATTAGTTCTTCGCACTTTAATTTTTTTAGAATGAGTTCCACTGGTACGTTTGGGTTTTCGTTTTCTTTTAATTCAAGCACATGTATCTCTAGAGATGTCTTTAGAGCATTTTGTTGTATTTTATTCATCATTTGGATTTTTATTTTAAGTTTGGACTTCTTTTATTTTTTCGGTACATTTTTTTCTTTTCTTCCTCTTAGTCATCAATTTAATTATAATAATTTCTTTATTCCGGTCGGTTAAAATTTTGGTACCTTACACAAACTTTTGACTAACCTGTTGACGCAAAAAGTTACTACTGCAGTATACTGTAGAATAAGGTTTGAGGAATAGCGCCAAATTAAATTTTTTCACTTCCAACTTTATTTAAGTAGAAAAAGTAGGAGGTATTAGTTTTTGACTGACCCTTCTAGTTTACCCTGATCGTATTATAGATTTAGACTAATATTATTATTTAGAAATATCTGTTCGATTGGAATCTCATTTGAAATGGTATTTCTTAGATGTGAAATTGTTGAAATAAATTTCTCCGCTGATGACTATGTAATGTTTGAATCGCGTGAACTTTTGTTAAAATAACAAAACATCTTCTTTTATTGATCCCTTGTTGCCTTTTGATATGACTACAGCATTTACCTTAATTACACAAAACTAACAAACAGGCATCTTTTTGCCGTTTAATAATCCATTAAGTCTTCATCAGTAAACTCACTTAAGCCCACTGATAACAATGGTAGAACTCATCTGATCCACACCGGTTCACGCGAGCCGGTGCGGTGGTTGAAATGTCCAAATATGAGAGAAGATTTTACAATTTTGACGACCTCCGTTGTCGAGCAGTTACGATTCTCGCCTTCAAATCCAATGGTGGCGGTTCAAATCCCGACTTGAGCAAATAATAAAAATTCGTTAAAATGCTGTATTTAATTCATATGAAACAATACAAATCGCTAAGCCCTCCATCACGACACAAACAACATGTTCCGCTTACCGTGGCGGTAGTAGGAGATTTACAAACGTTGTTCGGTTATTCGCAAAACGGGAGTGTTTGTCTATCTTTAAAAAAATTTAAAAAATTGGAACACCTTTCAAATTAACACTAGTATACTATAAAAATCGATAGATCCATCCATCTGTCACTCCTGAACACTCTGACCCCCAGCTTCCCACACACTTTTTCTTCCCAGAACTTCCTCCCCTTCCTTTCCTAAAAAGATTATCCACACAGAATCCCCAAAGATGACATAGTTAGTGATTTATGCAGATCCATCTATCCATTTTGGACAAATTTACATGTGACAAAAATTTTAACAAAATATATGCACATTTTAAATATAGAATTATTATTAACTAGCTGACCCGACGAACTTCGTACCGCCTCAGAATCAATAACTGTTGAATTATATAAAGTTTTTTTATTAAGTTAAAAATTACACAATGAAGCAATTATCGATGCCCAACTGTCCGTGGTTTGTTTTTGTCAGTATCAGAGATGGCGTTGTGTACGAATTTATATTTTTTGTGGTTTTCCTACTTTTCCACTTGCCAAATTTTAGAAATGAACCGGGTACGGGTTTCGCCGCCCCGGGAACTATTTATTGGACAACCAACACCTCTGCCATAGGTCACCCCGAATGGTTCGCTACGTTTGGTGATTTAGAAGGGCTGACTTTTGTATGGGTCTTGGCGGTGGATGCGTTTGCCCACCTGCTGCGTGGCGGGCCGGATCGAGAGAGACTGGTTGAGGAAGGCCTTTTGACCTTTCCAGCCGGACTCTCTCGGCCAATGGGTCGAAAGAGTCCTGCTGGAAAGGTCAAAGTAAGAGGTCAATTCCGGTCAAGGCAATGACCTTGCTCCGCAGTTGTAGGGATGGATTCACTCCCGGATACACTGACCTCCAGATTCCTACCCACCCTCATGCCTTTTTCCTTCCCAGAACTTCCTATCCTACCCTTCCTTAAAAAGACCCTCCACACAGCATCCACTAAGATGACATAGGTCCTGAATGGAGCTTACGTAAAAAAAATGCGTTTCATTTCAGAGATTTATTATTATTGTATTTTTTCTTTGGAGGGGTGCAGAGACATACGTTCACCGTTTGTCTCATTTTCGACTATTGACATTTAGTGTGTAAGAAAGAGGGGCAGCATTATATGGTTAAGAACAAAAGCAAAACGTCAAATGTCAGCGCATTGATATTTGACGTTTTTGAATTTTTGGAATTCACGCACAGTTAAATATTATACCTATCACAATATTGCTGCAGTTCTTTCAAAATATTCAGAATTTGTTCCGTACAAAATGTAGGAAAAAAATTCATTTTCTTCATAACTTTCTTTTTCGTAAATTTAGTTATTCTGTTATCCGGGGCAGAAACAAATCTAACAAATCAAAGACCATCAAAATCGGTCCAGCCGATCTCGAGTTATAAATGGTGTAACTAACCCGACTTTGTTTTATATATTATAAAGATAAAATGAAACTTGGTGTCCACTTTATCGCTTGGTTCCCACAATCAGTTCCAAATTACATTATGCAGGAATATTTCACATCATCACAGACAACCGAAATCAGCATGTTCTATTATTAATTATCGACGAAAATTTGAGAGGGTAGTGTTTTTTGTGATATATAATAATGTGAAAAACACACAATGACTTAGCTGAGATTGATAATTATTATACAAATTCAATTCTTCTTAAAAATTTCCCCAGTGATTTTCTTTAAATTTATCTTACAAAAAACGTACATCCAATGTTTTGACGTGATTCTCATTTGTGATTAATCTTTAGACTTATATTATAAAAGCAATCTTCCTTATAAGCTTTCATATATCGGCCAATGAAATGGCGCCATTCGAGTGACAGGTGATAAGGCTGTGACGTCACTCACAGCTGCAGCCTTTCAGAACACATTGGTCGGGAAATGGAAATGGGAACTGCCGAGATTCAAAAGGACGTGGGTGATTCTGCGTTCACAATATATTACACGAGCAGTCCAATCATTTAAGGTTCGATCACACGGTTATACGTTACCGCGGCCAGTGATCGCCACTTGTCTTAGGTTGTAGTCACCAGTAGAGAGTCACACGTTATTGGAACTTCGACTAGGTGCGTATAAGTGTTTACTTGTATACTACAGCCTATACTGAATATTTACAAGAACTTGAGAAAGTGAAAAGCGTTTTGAGATGTCAAATGATATTTACGACGGGCGACGGTCACCTCAAACTCTCGCGTAAAAGTGAAAAAATTGAATGGGAAAGGACACGCAGGAAGAAACAATTTCTTTATTAGGAGGCATTCCAACGCTTTCCGGGATATCGCTAGTGAATTATAAACTTTATCGTCATCTAACTCTTTTATCGTTCCATCTACAAAAAATTAACGAAAAATTCCAAAAGTTTCTTAAACTTTAGTTTTGCAAATCGGACTTCTTTTGTAGTTAATTTCAATATAAAGTGTGATGTTTTCTCTTTCCAACTCCTTACGATAGAAAGTGAGGCACAACGATTTCTATGAGACCTACATGAGTTGTTCCGAAAAGTGAACCAATTAGCCTGAAGGGTTAAGGTTATTCAGGAGGAGAATAAAGTTGTACAAAGGCTTTTGGATTACATCTAGGGTAAAGTGCAGAACAATTTTTTTTGATAAGGCAAAAGAAAAACAAAAATACAAAGACGATTAATGCTAATAAAATAGGCAACACTTTAATTTTTTTTTATTTTAGTTTATTTAGGAAACATACAGTTTTACAAAAAAAAATAATTGAACATAAAATATAGAACATGATTTAAATCAATTAAGTTCCGTTTATAATATTTATAAAAGCTAGAAATTAATTAAAAGTAATAAAGTACATAGTGTGTGTGAGAAATGATTAAAAAGAGAATACTAAACAAAAGAGAAGTAATATTTTTAACTTAGGTACATGGTAAGATTAATTTGATTTTAAACGATTTAAGGGTACAGTGGAAAATGTCAATATCGCTTAAGGCATTATAAGATTTGCAGATACGCCCGAGCAAGGAATTTTGTGCGTATTTCGATTTCAAATGTTGTATATAAAATAAGGTATTTGATCTGGTATTGCGTTCAGGGCAATGAAATGCAATCCTTTCTAACCGAGCTGGGGAGTCAATAAGGTAGTTCACAATTTTGTACAGAAACAGTACGTCAAAAATTTTTCTTCGTTTGTAAAGAGTAATAGGATTACATTGATGATTTTCAAAACGATACGACAGGTGTTTCAGGAATTTTGTTTGAATATTTTCAATTTGGTTAATATAAGTTTGGTATTGTGGATTCCAAATGACAGATGCGAATTCGAGATGAGATCTTACGTATGCCATATAAAGTAGTTCAAGTGTAAAAGGTTTATTGAATGGTTTTGTGATTCGTAGAATGAAGCCCATTTGTTTGTAGGCTTTTTCTACAATGTTTTCAATATGATCTTTAAAAAGTAATTTAGAGTCAAGTAATACTCCATAAGTACCAAATGAGCACCAAAGTAGGTACCAAATTTACGAATAATACTCGTACTTTTATTTATTGACGTAAAACTTCTTTACGCACGCTTGACTCGGGGAGTAAGTTGGTGAATACGTGACGGTCGGGCGAGGCGAACGGAAGTTGAGAGGGAGATATAAGTTACTGAAGTTTTACTTCAGTCGTATGGTCAAAGCACACTCGTTTTTTTTATATTAACCTTTGGGAAATTAACAGTGGAATTTAATTATTTTTACTGTAACAATAAAAAACAATCAAAAATTTCTTTAAGAAGTTAAGAACAGAATTATATAAATAAAAAACCATAATATTATAATATGATAAAAAAATATTTACATAAAAAAAATTATTTCATGACAGATTTATATATTTTCAATTTTGGAGGGGGGTATACCGCCGCCCCGGAAACCATTTATTGAATTACAAACGCTTCTGCCATAGGTCACCCCAAGTGGTTCGGTGACTAAGAAATTTGGTGACTTAGCAGGGATACCGGGTTCATGGGGTTAGGTTTGTCCGGATCTTCGTCTGCCCACGCCGGATCGGGAGACCCTGATTGAAGGAGACATTTTGACCTCTCCGGCAGGACTCTCTTGGAACATCGCCTTGAACCGTAGCGGGTTAGATTCATTCGTCCGTTACTCCTGGACGTACTAACCCCCAGCTTCCTACACCCCCTGATACTTTATTCCTTTCCAGAAGTTGCTCTACTTCCTTTCCCAAAAAGATCCTCCATGCAGCATCCCCAAAGATGACATAAGCCCTGAGAGAAATTTTTTTTTCAGTGCGTCCTGTGTGAATCGAATATAAAAAAAAATATATAAACAAGAAAGGAAAAGTCACATATGACTTGTCAGAAAAAAAACACCATTTCTTGGAATTTATTTATTTATTCAGCTAGCATTAAATATAAAATGTCCAGTTTATATTTATTATTTTTTTTATTTAAATTTAATGACCGCTCAGTGGTTGAGTGGGCATAGCGCTTGGGTCCCACCCGAGCGTCGCGTGTTCGATTCCTCGGCTGGCTAAGTCCTCCATCACAACACAAGCAACATTTTCGGCTTTCTGTGGTGGTAGTAGGAGATTTTCAAACATTGTTGGGTTATTCGTAACTCGGGAATGTTTGTCTTTCTTTTAAAAAATTTAAATTAAAAAATTTGATATATTGACAAGCAAGAATTATGACGACCACCTACCAAAATGCTTAAGAGTCAATATTTCCAGGTACTTAAAACCACTTTTGACTGCAGCTGGCATATATCTACATATTATTAAAGTCAACGTTACAATCAGGGTTTGCCAGGTCTTTTCCAAATAAATACCAAACAGTGAGCAAAAAAAAATTGTTGAAATATCCCTAGATGTCGGTGGTACCTTGACAAATGGCAAATCAAAATCCAAAAACCGCGTCGGGGGGGGGAGGAGGGTTGTTGGACTTTGAAAAAATGTCAGCAGTCAAATTATTCGAATAATCACATTTACGCAAGTACGTAGTCACCTGTTGGGTAACACTAATCCGCGAAATGGCTCGAAAACAGTGAGCGCGTCTACGAAGTGGCAACCTTAGTAGGGATGCTACGCAACATCGATTGCCGATTGCGTCAAATCTGACAGTTGAATCGTTTATTAGGGAGAAAAATTAATCTAAAACAAAATACCGAATCGCCCATACTTCGGTGTTTTTGTAACTTACAATTAAAGTCCTCCGCCGCAACTAAAAAAACTACTTAATGGATTTTTATGCGGTTTTCGCCAATGGATAAAGTGATTCATGAGAAAGATTCGGGTATATAATTTGTCAAGATTTTGTATAAATTGGTTGAAATATATAATATTTAAAGGAGAATATCTGTACGTGGTGGACGAGCGGGATGGCAAACGGGCGGTGTGGATTTGATTTGTATGTAAATCTACAGTTTTATGCCGAGGTTGATGAAATTTTGCACATGTGATCTTCAAAACAAGAAAATGGTCACTGTCTACATTTGATTTCGAAAACTCTGTGTAAAGCCCGGGCATCGTCGGGGACTTCAGCCAGTACACATATAAATTCAAGAAAGCAATTAATTTTTCTTCTTCTTATTTCGGTTCCTCGTTGCTGAGGATCGTGACCCCTACTCCAATTTCCACGGTGCACAAGAACCCTCCACTCCTCGCAATGCTGCGCTCTTTGGCAAGCAACATTTCCAAAGTATCTTAAAATGCTTCGTACTCAATTATTTCCAAGGGCAAAATAATGTAAAGTTCTATGCACTTTCCGTACATCGAAAATGTTTGAATATTTCCGAATTAACGAATTGTATTTGTAGTGTGTTGGAAAAATACATGGGCTTCAGAATACAGCGGAACGAAGACAAACTTTGTTTGTCCTTTCTTTTGGAATCAATCCGTAGTAAATAACTTATTATCGAAATGAAGTACTACATTTGAACAAAATCAAGAACGGTGTATCGAATATCTCGTGCGAAAATATTTTCAGCGATTGTTGGAAAAAAGGCAAAAGTGAAATTCGATAACGTAAGGGAAAATTCGTTTGTTTTAGTAAGGTTTCCGAGAATTCAATTATTATTTTTAAGCGAAAATATTTTATTACAAAAGTTTATTCAACCTTAATATGTGATTTTAAAGAATGAAAGGACATCGTTGTGTATGTAGGCACTGACAATGCTTATTTGTAATGAACATAATATATTTTCGTAAATCCCACGCGCAAGAGTTTCTAGTATTAATTAACTTGCTAAAAGCTTCTCTGTTAGAAAATAATTCTTCACACTAAAACAAAAAATAAATCAAAGCGATGGAGGCCCCAGCAACAAGGCTTAACTTATCTTTCTAATTAGTTACTTGAAGACTCTGCTCCGCGTAACTACCATAAAATACAATACCGCGGAAAACCAGAAATAACTTAGTTCATCTTACAATGTTTTAATTTAAGCCGAGTTAATTCTATTTAAATATATTTTACATATTATGTACAAAATAAATATTTTCTTACGAAAACGCGAGGCAGAAATGAAATAAAACTAAAGACTTGCTGGAGGTATCTTCAACCAGTTCAACGACATATTAATGAAAGACAGATTCTTCGGATACTTGACGATTTTTAATCCACGGTGAGCAAATAGCACATCCAAAAACGATATTAACAAAGAGAGGCTCTCATACCCTTAAAATAAATATACCTACCTGAGAGTATCGTCATTCTTTTATTGCTTATAATATGTCCTAATAACACTTTTCTTACTGGATTAACGTTATTCAAAGCCTTACACAAAATGTATCTTCTTCTTCGATGGCGCCACAGCCCATATCGAGCTTTGGCCTTTGCAACATTCGCCTCGAACTTATCCTCTCCTCAGCGGCTGACTTCCAGTTTGGTAGCTGGAAAAGCTGTGCTGCATTCCCTCTTACCTCGTCTTCCCATTTCAGTCTGGGTCTTCCCACTTTTCTCTTTCCACCCGGGTGTCCAGTCAAAATTATTTTTGGGACACGTGTATCCGGCATTCTCTGTATATGCCCAGCCCATCTCAACCTGAGGAGTCTCATATGGGCTGAGATGCTAGGGGCCTGATATACATCATATAGTTCTTTGTTGTGCCGGATGCGCCACTGTTCCCCCTCTTTCACGGGTCCACATATTCTTCTCAGCACTTTTCTTTCAAAAGTATCCAGCATTTCAGCCATCTTTGCCGTCACTGTCAGCGCCTCACATTCATATGCCAATACAGTTCTAACAATGGTCTTATATATAGCTATTTTGGTTTTTCTGTGATAGTTGTCGGATATGCGGATGAGATTAACATTGTCGGAAGATCATTTTCAGCCAAAATGGAGGTCTTCGACCCTTTACAAACAGCGGCACCGGAAGTAGAACTGCGGGTTAATGTTAACAAAACGAAAATGATGGTACAGAGCAGGAACCCTTCACATAGAAGAAGAAGTAGTGCACAATTTAAAGACAATTTCTCATACGAAATGGTTGATCGATTCACCTACCTGGGCTCCAGTCTGACAATGAGGATCCAGCAGAAATAGAAGGAAAATCATAGCAGCCAACAAAACATACTTCTCTTTGCTGCCAGTATGTAAGTCACGGAGCGTCCACAGAAAACCCTAAATATTTAAAACATATACCAGGATTAAATAACAGCATTTCCAATAACACGTGTTCCTAATTATACATGTATGTCCTCTGCGTGCAAAACAGTGTTAATCTCAAGTGACCTGAGGAAAGTGTGGTACTGTATATTTTCTACATTTTACCGCAGCATCAAGTTTATTGGTCAAATGAATTGTTCATATTGTGACCGGACAACTCAGAAAGAAATCAACTCAGAACCTCCTTTGAAGTGATTAAAACTCATAAACAAATTTTTTTAAATAGGTTGCGTTAGGTTAGGGGTTAGGGTTATTAGCTATTTTTAATTTATTTTTTTCACAACTTTTAATGACTTTCAAATAGGTGTTAATTTGACTTGATTCTGAGTTGGCATGGAACCATATATGTATGGTGTAGACGAACTGGTGGACACAACCTGTTAGCCAAAAGGGAACGTACCCATACTACGTGACCCGTTCAGGGGGGGTCATCAAAATACCACGCTTGGTCACAATGAGCGGCGGGGGGCTTAGGTTTTTAGTCACTGGGGGGGGGTTAAAAATTGGAAAATGTGGGTCACGTAGTATGGGTACGTTCCCTAAGTTGTATAGTTTATCTGGTTTGTAATTAGTAATAAGATAGATGTTACGTATTACCTATTTATGCCAGTGATACAGGGGGTGCCGACGGCAGCTTCTGAGTATGCGAACTTCGTCTCGGGGGGTACGGTCTCTCTACAGGCAATATCCAGTGAAACAGGTAGTTGGTATAGACAGGTTTATTGACAATAAGCAAGGTAATGCAAGACAATAGCTCAGTTTAAGTCCTGACTGGCGGGTGCCAAGGAAGAGGTGATTTGGGCTGAGAATCTAAATGGCTCACGAATAACTAGAGGGGGGGGGGTATTATGAAGGCTCACGTGTGAACAGCGGCAAAGCAGCGGGCGGCACGGGCAGGAGTCGGGCCAGCGCACTAAGCTGGTGCGTAGCAGGGGCGTCAGGGGCTTCCTGTGGTTCAGCAATCCTGGCCGACGCTCACATTGTTACGAGCGGGAGGCGACGCAGCGGGCGGCACGGGCAGGAGTAGGGCCATTGCACTGAGCTGGTGCGTAGCAGGGGCGTTAGGGGCTTCCTGTGGTTCAGCAATCCTGGCCGACGCTCACATTGTTACGAGCGGGAGGCGACGCAGCGGGCGGCATGGGCAGGAGTAGGGCCATTGCACTGAGCTGGTGCGAACAGGGGCGTCAGGGGTTTCCTGTGGTTCAGCAATCCTGGCCAACGCTCACATTGTTACGAGCGGGAGGCGACGCAGCGGGCGGCACGGGCAGGAGTAGGGCCATTGCACTGAGCTGGTGCGAACAGGATCGTCATGGGTTTCCTGTGGTTCAGCAATCCTGGCCGACGCTCACATTGTTACGAGCGGGAGGCGACGCAGCGGGCGGCACGGGCAGGAGTAGGGCCATTTTTTTTTTGTTCAATAAAGATATATTATTATTATTATTGCACTGAGCTGGTGCGTAGCAGGGGCGTCAGGGGCTTCCTGTGGTTCAGCAATCCTGGCCGACGCTCACATTGCTACGAGCGGGAACTACCGTCGCTCAACACGTCTTGGTCGGGGAGAACCGCTCGCTCCGGGTGCCTGTGTTGAACTGTCGCTTGTTTTCTCTTTCCCTTGCGTCTCCCCGTAGAGGGAGACGGCTAACCCCATATATGGGCAATGCCTCTCCTATTGGTCCAGAGGGAACGGGTGGTGATTTGCATGACGTTGACACGTGCAAATGTCCTAAATACATGACCTTATATGGTATTAAAAATGTTTAGGGCCTGTTCATTGGCTGAAAGACACGCGTGATAGGCTTCCTGACACGATCTGGCTTCGTGATGTTCGCACGATAGATAGGTATATGGGCAACCCATAACATAGAGTATTTTAGAAATAAATCATAAATTTTTACAGCGCTCTTGAGGAGGTGACTTTTCACAAAAACTATTCAAAGCATCCAAATAATATAATAATATAATAATAATAATAATGATTTATTGTCTTCATTTCTTAATAACAAATAGAGATTATGATATCCTCACTGGGATCTCCCGTGCTGAGGATTTCATTTACATTTTATAATTTAATTATAAGAATAATATGAATTCGACATAACATATATCATGTAGTATTTTTATTAACAAAAATGGGGGTAAAAATCCATGTAAAATTTGTGAAAAATTGAATAAGGGCATTCGTTACCACCCTGAAGCTACATGCTGGTTCAAAACAAAAGAGGATGAAAAATTTAAGAGAAATGCCATTAAACATGTAAACAATTCAGTGATAGAAACTGAATTAAATGAAAATGATCAAAAAAACTAATAGTAACACCATTAATAAAAGTCAAACTATTACTAAATGATAAATTAAAAATATACGGAATTTATGATTCAGGTTCAAATGTTTCTCTAATTAATTCTAAATTATTGAAACTAAAAGGAAAAGGAAACAATTTGAATAAAGCAAATTTAGTAACGATTAATGGTGTTAAAAAGACGAGTGGTTTGACAACGTTAAACATAAAAATTTTTGAATTGGAGAAAAAAGTTGATGTGTACATTATTGATGAACACAATTTCAAGTATGATTTTTTGATTGGATTAGACATGATAAAAGACTTCAAACTTATCCAAAGTGAAGACTTACAAATATCACAGAAACTCTGCCTAAATAATACAAATAAAAAAGAAAAATATTCTACAGATATGAAAACGAATACTGAATTTAATCATATAGAAAAACACAGAATTAATTTTAACGAACATGTTAAAGAAGAAGATTTTAAAATAACAATGAATCATTTAAATAATGATCAAAAAACAGAAATAAATGAACTAATAGACAAATACACATCAGTGTTCGCGAAGAGTAAATATGATGTTGGCACTGTCAATGGATATGAAGCGAAGATAGACTTATTAGTGGATAAATATTGTAGTAAGAGGCCTTACAGATGCAGTGTAGAAGATAAAAAGAAAATAGAAGAGCAAATAGCAAAATTATTAGACAATAAACTGATAGAAGAGTCGTACAGTCCATTTGCTGCACCGGTTACTCTAGCATTTAAAAAAGAAGAAAACAAAAGATCCAGATTATGCATAGACTTCAGAGACTTAAATAAAATAGTAATACCTCAAGCTCAACCATTTCCATTGATTGAAGACCTAATGACAAAGACCAGAAATTGCAAATTTTTTTCAACGCTGGATATAAACTCAGCCTTTTGGTCTATTCCATTGCGGATTGAAGACAAAAAAAAAACAGGATTTGTAACACAGGAGGGACATTATCAATGGACCTGCCTGCCTTTTGGATTGAAGACTTCTCCGGCAATTTTTCAGAGGATATTAAGCAATATATTGAGAAAATATAAACTAAACGAATTTGCTGTCAATTACATAGATGACATTCTTAGTTAAAAAAAACTTTGCAACACAAGTGTTTTATTTAGAAATTAATAAAAAGGAATTAAACCTATCAACATATTATAATATATTATACGTATATAATTATACGTAGTTCAATACTTCGTTTGTGTGAAAGCATTATGAAACAATACAATTATTAAAAAAAAATACTACATGATATATGTTATGTCGAATTCATATTATTCTTATAATTAAATTATAAAATGTAAATGAAATCCTCACTGGGATCTCCCGTGCTGAGGATTTCATTTACATTTTATAATTTAATTATAAGAATAATATGAATTCGACATAACATATATCATGTAGTATTTTTTTTTAATAATTGTATTGTTTCATAATGCTTTCACACAAACGAAGTATTGAACTCCGTAAGTCTAAACTTAAACTTTAGGGCGCACAGTTTACACCCGCGCTGTGCAAGCGGGTTCCCTACAGAGCATCGGACCATCCCATTATAAAGTAAATAAGATAGTGTTTTTTTATAATTCAGTTCATTAGATTCAGTTTTAGTCTGTATTTGATTTCAGTATATTTTCTTTTTCTGATCTCCCTATATTTAGTATCCAGCTTTTTATTTGAAATTTAAATGTTATAATGTTGAGGTTTTTGAGTGAGAGTGGTATTTTATTGTAGAGTTTAATGCCATAATATAAGAAGCTTTTTTGCCCAAATATGGTAATACCTCAATGATGTCATCGTTCAAGAATTCCAAAGTGATTTACCGACCTTCTAGCTTGTATGGGACGATACACAGTGCGATGTAGGTACTTTTAACTAGTGTCCGACCAAAACAGGACTTTCCACCGAAACCGAAACTTTTTTAGACATGTTAAAAATCGATTGTTTACTGTTATTTGGCTTATTTTTTACACTTATTCAGACAGTTAACACGTGTTAAATTAAATTAAAAAAAAAACAATATTCTTATGAATGTAGCTATAACTTTGTGGTTATCCATTACAAATAAATGAAACAATTTAACTTTGTTTGAACCACTTTTATATTTGAGTAAATCCGACCGGTTTGAGAACGACCGTTCCTTCTTCAGGGCAAAATGTATACTGATTTGACAGTTTTGAAATATGGATGGGAACAATGTATTATTATGGTAGGGGTGGAGCCGTTCTTCTTCTTCTTTGTGTGCCGTATCAGGTCCCCCCGACGTTGGCGATCACTCTTGAGAATGTCTCTCTGTCTTGCGCTGCCCGGAATACCTCCTCCACACTTCTAATGCCGGTCCACTCTCGTATATTACGCAGCCAAGACATTATAGTCTCCTACCAGGCCCTCGGCGACCCTCTATCTTGCCTTTCAATATCAAATGGAGCAAGTGATACTTTTCCCCTCGAAGTATATGACCCAGATATGAAATTTTCCTGATTTTTATTAATGTAAGCAGTTCTCTATCTGCTCTAGCCCGCCTGAGAATTTCTGTGTTGGTGATCATGTCGGTCCATGGGACCTTGAGCATTCTCCGGTGAAGCCACATTTCAAAAGCCTCTAACCTTGTTCATGGTATTTACTTTCAAGGTCCATGTTTCACATCCATAGAGCAAGACCGACCACACATAACATTTTAGCATTCTCTGCCTTAGTTTTAAGCTGATATGGTCATTGCAGAAGAGGGATTTCATTTTAATGAACGCAGTTCTTGCTGCTTCAATTCTGCATCTAACCTCCACATCTGGGTCAAGAGTCTCCGTGAGAATACTGCCGAGGTATCTAAATCTTTCCACCTTTTCGACATTGCAACCATTTATTTGTATCACTGATTCAGAGTGATCTAGTCGTCCAAATGTCATCCATTTAGTTTTATTGACGTTGATTGTTAGGCCCAGTTGCTCACCAGCATTATTAACAAGATTTAATAGGTCTTGGAGGTCATCGATACAGTCAGCTAGCAAAATTTTCGGGTTACAAATAATCTCAGGATGTTAAAACCCCATTACTTCCATTATTGTAAGTAAGCTGTAAGTAACTAATGTTGGGAACCTCTACCTTAGAGGAAGTTAAGCCTTCTCATTTTTCTTTCGTTTTGCTTGACAAATATTCAAAATCTTGTATTTTCTTTTTAAAAAGAAAATCATTCGAATGATTGAATTATTGAATGAATTCATATTCGGTGATAATGTGCACTTACTTTGAAGTCATTTTAAAGAGCATATATTTACTTTGATGTACTAAATGCATAAAAAATAATTTAATCTTAACAATAATTTTGTTTTTGTAAAGCCGGGTCTCGAGTGACATTATTATTACAAACATTGCATTAAATGTTTGTGCTATCATGAAATTTAGGGAGCAAAATGATTAAAAACAAAAACAAAAAAAGATTGTGGTCCCTGTATGAGACCACTTATTTGTTCCATGCAAATACTATAAACAATAGGGCGCTGTACTCCGATCGTCACTTTGGTTTCGGGAGATAATAACAACTCAGAGACTTCTTGGGTAATAATCAAATATTTATTTTCAGACGGTTTTTATACTTTTGCGTACACCTGTTTTGAAGAAAAACGTAAACATGTTTTTCATTTCTGCACCTGTTGTTTATCTTGAGTATCCCAGGTGTTCGAGGCAGGTGTCCTATATATTAGTTTGCTAAGTTTTGTTTAGAATAACAAAATGGTTTGGATATGCGTAGTGTTTTCTTGCAAGAATTGACCTGATTTCTCCAGGTGGACGAACGCACCTGCTGTTTTTCTCCTAAAATGCAGAATTTATCATCAATAATAATGCAAGGCGTTTTGGTTGCTTAGTGTTTGGTGTTTGAATAACACGTGCAGTCTTGTATGTAACATTTCGCAAGAATCGACTTGTACAAATGTGATCAACATGTTGTTTACTCTTCTCTGAACAGGTTGGTTGGCAATAATATTTTAAAGGAACACGTGCGGCGCCAAGCTGCAATTTTTCACGTAAACAAGATCTGGCAAGTGCATCAAGAGACGTCTGTTACAGTCCCTATACGATGATTTTGTTTTTGTCCGATGTTTTGAAAACATTTGGTCGTTTGAACCTGACTGCTATGAAGCATCGTTAATAAATTAGAATATTTTTTCTCAATTTTAATTACCTCTGCAGAGCACATTGTTCACGGGAAACGTGGTTCAGATGGGAATGAAAAAAAAAATATCACTAAAAATGCATCCATAGAAAATATAAATATACAAAAAGTCCTAACGTAATTATGAAAACGGTGTAATGGTGTATCGCTTATAGGTGGTATAGTATGTTTTAATATTGTTTTAATTTCAATTTTATTTTATATTAGCACATGTTTGAAAATATTGTTCAATATTATGTTCTTAATTTTTCAGTTTTACATTACTCTACCAATGTTTTCAAAAATTCAAAAATTTGGCTATTTTTTCGGATGGTCAAAATATTTTCGCTTTACAATAAAATGCAAATATTTGGAATATTTCTGAACACATTCAAAAACCAAAAACTGTTTTAGAATGGTGATGAAATACGCTTTCAAATTATAGAATTCGAAAAATATATTTTTTTTTTAAATTATAAAATTTTTGCATACAATCATAAAAAAGTTTTCAAAATGGGTCACCTTATGTTTTTTCTAATTAAAGTTACTGATAATAAAAAAAAATAAAAACAGATGCACATTTTATTAGACAAATGTATAACAAACACATTATTGTAACCTCAATTTTTAGTCGCTCTATGTAATTTTTTTTTTTTAAATTCCCGAAGTTTCAAATTCTTTTTTCAATTTGCGACTCAAAACTTTGTGTAGATAAAAGTGAACATTTTATTATTTTGGTGGCTATTTTTTAGATTGGAAAATAAAGCATGATGTTTTTCCTTTCTAACACCGATTAGAACATATTTCTAACTATGATAGTAAGGGAGTTACGGCGTCTTATGTGAGACCTATGTGCGTTGGGACAAATCTGGTCTCCTGTGATTAAACGGGTTAAAATCTTTTCATGTAAATTTGAACAGTTTATTCAATTCTGTTCTATAATCTACTAGCTCGTTCCCGGCATGCGTTGCAATGCCATATTCAAAGAAATAAATTATTTCTCCCTGCCCATGACCTTTCCCGTACGTCTCCGTTCCCCTCCCGCATCCCCTTCCGCTCACGCATTCCCCTTCCACCTTCCCCGCCCAACCCCTTCCCTGTCCCCCTCACCCTTTCCGGAAACCCCCCTTCCGCGTTCCATATATTCAGTCCCAGTACATTCAGTGTTCAAGCAGCTCGCGTGCCACTTATTACAATTTTTTAATTACAATTTTCATTTTTCGTTTAATACAAGTATCTATTCATTTTAATATATTATAAGAACAATCAATCAAATTTGGAACCTAATGTAGGCACCTATTTAAAATATCTTTAATTTTAAAAACCCATAAACAATTCTTTTGGTACAAAAAAAAACAGCTGCCTGCTAATTTTTCTATTTCATCTAACGCGCGAACTATCAAACGTGCGAAGTTAAAATATTCGTTAAGTTTTCTGAAATTATTCAATTTTCTGCGCAATTTTCTTAATTTTTTTTTCCATAAGAACCTTCTACAAAGTATTAGAAAAAATTAAAAAAAGAAGAATGAAATAGGTAAATTCGTTCTGAAGTTATGGCGTGACCAAGGGAAACAGGGATTCATTTTTATATACAAGGAATGTTCAGAAAGTAAGTGTACTGTGACCATAACGGGCTGTGGTTTTTTTGTTTTTGGGGGTTGGTGGTACTTAGGGGTAGAAGGAGGTCTCCTGACCAGAACGAGCATTGCAGGAACGTGGTAGTGTGTAAACTCTGGTTGAAGTGTTCAGTTGCGTGAAAGATGTCGGCAAAAAATCCCGCCAAGTGCTGTGATTCGCATTTTATTCACGAAAGGAATAACACCTACAAGAAAAAAGGTGAGGATTTCTAAGCTCTATTGTGACTGCAAATGATAGTGGGTGACTCATTACATGCCTGGGAAAAAAACAGTCGTCAAAGTGGCGTCACACAAAATCCCCATCTGTCAAAAAATTGAAAACCACAATTTCGGGCAAAAAAATCATGGCCTCAGTGTTTTGGGACCAAAAGGGCATCATTTTGGTCGAATTTCGACCTTAAGTTGAGACCATCAATGCAAAACAATATTGTGTACCCTGAAAAAATTCAAAAGAAGCACTCAAACCAAAAGGAGGGGAATGCTGACAAGAGAAGTGCGTTTTTTTTCACGTAAACCTCAAACAGCCTTTTAGCCACCAATACGATCATGGACTCATTTGATTGGGCTGTTTTGAACCACTCCCTGTAATCCCCTGACTTGACGTCTTCAGATTATCATCTTTTCACCTCCCTTAAGGCATATATGGAAGAAATTAAATTTTAAACCGACGAATGTTGAAATTAAATTTTAAACGAGAAGGTGCAGAAAGTGGTTGTTAAGTGGGGGAAGGAGCTGGCGGGAGAATTCTTCGAGTAGGGCATAAAGAAACTTGTGCCACGGCTCACCACATTCATTATATGGGATGCCGATTATTCGGAAAAATAGTCAACAATTGTATCAACAATATCCCGTAATTTTTTTTTTAAAATACGCTTTTTCAAAAAAAATATTTAAATTCAGTACCTACACTTACTTTCTGAATATCCCTCGTATATAGAAGTAAAAACCCAGCTTGGCGGAAAACAAATAAAAAGTCTTTTTTTTTTTATTCAATACCACATCTTTAAAAATAAACATTATTATTTAACAATGTGAGCCCCAATAGGTTCCTTGCCCGTGTTGATGCTCCCATTTCACAGTTTTATAAAAAAACAATAAATTATATCTCTGGCTTGCCATTGAAGTAAAATCATGTATTGGTTTCATAGTGCTTTCACACAAACGAAGTATTGAAATCCATAAGTCTAAACTTAAACTTTAGGTTGCACAGCTTACACCCGCGCTGTGCAAGCGAGTTCCCCACGGAACCTCGGACAATCCCATATTTAGTATATAACAAATATAATATAAAAAAATAACGTATTGAAAATTATGCATTATTTTACGGCGAATTAGGCGATAAACAAACACGGAATCATGATTCCAACAAATAAAACAAGCTCTAAAATGTACTTGCCTATCGTTCAATTGCACTTCTAAATTCATCGGTCATACTTGTAGATATATTTATTATAATAATTTTGATTCCAAATCTGCTTCAATATTTCTCAAGGCAGCTCCACAAATACCCAGCCTTGGTTTAGCCAGGATGACAAGTTTTTCATCGCTTTCAAAGTTAGATTCTGAACATTGATAACTTCGTCAAACTTTTCAATAACAATTCGTGGTTTCGGTTTGTGCGGTGGTTTCCCAACAATTTCTGCAAAATGTTTTGAAACAAGAAGAGCAAGGATTAAATTGAACGGATATTATTATATCGTCGCTTTTCTGGGAAGAAATGTAAAATTGTTTATTAACTTCTGTAACATTAAATAACTTGGTGTGCAGGATAATGTCAAATAATAGTCTGTAATCTGTATATCACGGTTTATTGATGATTTCAACACAATTTTACAACTCGCGGTTCAGTTCTGTTTTTCTCTCTCCCCATAAACCGGAACTCCTCCTCTTCTTCTATTTCTGCTAGTCTGCTAATTCCCTCCCATTGCTGGTCACATATATATAAATGGGTGTTACACTTCCTTATTCGGTGACTGTTCAGTCAACACTCAAATCTGAGTTTTATATTTAGAATAAACATTAATTTTTTTCTTGAAAATAATTAAGCGTTGTTGGTAGAAAGTCATTGTTCGTTGTTCATTATCCTGTTATTGTTCCAGTTATTGCTTTTACCAGTATCCAAATATTGTTCTATTTATTATACCGGGACACACAAATATGCCATCGAAATATAACGTCAAACTAACTCGATCTCTCTGACCGGCGCGGCGGCGCGCAGCAAACATAACTTGACCTGAAGACCCTGTGTAAAATCTGCACATTGATCTAACTGCACGAATCTGCAGTTATCGACTTCGAGTTTTGGTATGTAATAAAAATAAAAATATATTTCCTTTTTTATTGTTTCTTATTGTGATCTTTCTGTGAACCACTTTCTTTTTTTTTAAATTAAAATTTTGTGTTAAAATAATTTTTTCGTTATTTTTTTCCTTATTTTGTTTTTTATTGTGAAATCGCTGTGTATCATTCTACTTATGTTGATTTTAGTTGTGCAAAGTTCCTAAAACTTTATATATTTTGTATTGTCTATGTCTACTCCACCTCAGTCCCTGTATCTTTCAGGTGACTTTACTTGTAATCTTAGTATTTTTACGGTTATTATTTTTCCATTGTTTTGAGTGATGGCGTTGTTTTTTCTGATATTTTTCAACAACTTTAATTTATTTACTTGTTTTGTTATACGCCCAGGGGGCTTTTACACAAATAAATAAAGGCAGCATATCTTTAACATTAGAAGAAAATAATATTAATAAAATTACAATAGAAATAAAAAAGTACATAAATTAAATAAAAATATACCTAAACAACAAAAATTTAAAGTACAGTGAGGTATAATAACGATAAGTTACGATAAAAAAATACATACATGATATAAAAATACAAACAATAAAAATTTTAAAGTAAGGTGATCAGAGGTTTACAAAATTGCAACATTAACCATGTCTAATAAAACCTAATATATTAGTTTCGCAAAGTGGCAAACCGCTACATCGATGGTACCTCCAGTGCCTCTGCAAGTTGCAGGATTTCGGAACTGTCCAATTTGGATTTTAATATTTTAGATAAGAAAGTAATTTTTTTTTAAATAACTAAATAATACTACAAGTTATGACGGTTTATAATATTTCAATTAATTTACTAAGATATTACATTTAATTACATTAATAAGATAGATAGAGAGAGTTTAGTAAATTTGTCAATGTAGTTTAATAAATTTACCAAAGAATTTCCTTAGTGAGTACTTGTATCGGAAATAAAATTATTTAATTATTTCATATTAAAATTGTGTTAGCCACATATTCCATACATCTATTTGCGAATACATATTGCCCAAGTGTTGAATTCTGTGTAGTAGTATATTGAATTGTGCCCTGGTCGTAGTATTACCACAGTAAAATGGTAGTACTGAACTTGTGTTTCTTGCCAGCACATTAAAATTTATGAGCGCCAAGAATTCAGGGCTGTCAATTGTATTATGCAAGATTTTAAATAAAAAACTATATCGAAAACATTTCTTCTATCACTCAAATTTAATAGATTGGATAATTTCAGTAGATAAGTGTACTTTAATTATTCTTTTGGTATTTTTAGTTTATAATTTAAAAAACTCAGGAATTTTTTTTGTACTCTTTCTATTGTTTGAGAATGCGCGTCATAGTGAGGAGACCATACAGTTAAGTTATATTCAACCTGACTCCTCACTAATGATGTGTACAGAAGTTTCAATGTTTTAATGTTGGTAAAAATTTTAGCTACTCTTAGTACAAAACCTAACATTTTCAAATCCTTCTTTGAGATATTTTCAATGTGTGGTATGAAGGTAAGTTTGGTGTCGAAAGTTAAACCTAATTCATTAATTTCGGAAACAGATTCGAGAATGAAGTTATTGATTGTGTAATTGAAAAGAAATGAATTTTTTTATTTTTAAAAATCTCATAGTTATGCATTTATTAATCTTAAGGTATAGCTTGTTATCGCTACACCACTCGACTAATTTTGACAAGTTTGCTTAGAGAATATAACAGTCGTCCAGGCTTCAAATTGTTTTATAAAGTTTCAAATCATCTGCGAACATAAGAACGTCGATATCTTTTAATATGTTATAAATGTTGTTCACAAAAAAGATAAATAATATAGGTTCAATGTGGAAACCTTGCGGAACACCAATGGATGCAAAAAAAACATATGATGATTCCCCATTTAGTTTTCCACTAAAATTTCTGTTTGAAAGATATAAACCAATGCAACATATTTCCACGAACTCCAGCTTTAAACAGTTTTGCTACAAGAATAGCGTGACAAGCCTTGTCGAACGCCTTGCTGAAGTCAGTGTAGATTGAGTCAACTTGAGCTTCTTCGCCATTGCATCGGAAATGAAATTTTGATACAGAATGTGGTTAGTTAGAGTAATAATAAATAAATATTAATCATATTCTCTGTATTTATCTCATGTTATGTTCATCGTTCATTACACTAACCTGTCACCCCATTTTCAGACTAACTCTTGTTTTACAGGGACATTTGGAGATTTAACTTCGTGCATCTTAAGTGTATCTTCGCATATTAAAAAAAATAGAGTCCTTGTGAGAGTCCTGAAGGTTTAACCATCTGTTACTTGTACCAGGGCGGGAAAACGGTTGGATTACCTCAAGTGTCCTGACTTACTCAAACTAATGAACTTTAAAATAAAATTAGCCGGACGCGTAGAATTATCTGGGTGTCAGGGAACCAATCAGAAAAATATACGAATTGCTTAGTCAAAATCACAAACCTGAAGGATTTTTGATACTTGTGGTACTTTTGGAAGAAAATTTAATGCCGTTTTCCCATTTTTATTTCCCATATATATTTATATATATAGATATTTTATTTTTACCTCTAAACTTTTTTTAAGGTTATTTATAAACATTGTCCATTTCTCTCCTCTTTCGATAAAGAAAATAATTTTCTTATATATTTTTCTCCCTTTTAAACGCGTAAAAATATTGGTAAATGTCTATTTATCTGTTGTTTATGTGAAAAATATTCAGGATGCAGATGAATTGTCTATTTCTTATATAACAGGCATTTTTAATTACTGTCTGTGTATGTGTTTTCTCCTAAATAAATTAAAAATATTCACTAAGGAATACAAAGGATATGCGAAAAAATTGTTTTGAGAATGCTTTAGAAAATAAGAGAAGTGTTTTTTATTCAAATAACAGACCTCTCATGTTAAAATTAGAAGGTATTAAACCGAAAATTACGCGAAACTGGATACGTATTATCTTGGAAGTATTTTCTTAAAGTACACTCAAGGTAATTTCTCATCTAATTTATATCTTGGTGTGAAAATAACTCTTCATTCTACGCCTGAAACGAAACATTTTGTAAAGTGAAATTTATCTCTGAAAAATATCAAGCAAGAAGGCATATTTGCCATTTGTTCTCAACGTTTGCAAATTTTTACTATCATTCAATGGATGTGGATACTTTTGCATGTGGAAATAAACTATTGGCACTTTTTTATGTTTGTGCATGCTAACCCAGAAGTGAGTGCACGTTTTTTTAATGCTGATCGCGCAATTTTTATTACGGTCATGTTGCACCACTCGGAAAGGAGCGCGAAGGTAAAACAAGGGAGAACTGTTGGAGATTACGGAAATGACGCCACAATATATTTATTTATTTATGGTTTAAAACATTTACAGTGTTAACAATTATTACATTAATGAAATTTCGATTTGGATGTGCATAGAGATTAACACTTCGATTTTAAAAACTCTCCGCTTAAATTAAGGTTTAGTTGGTACTAAAACTAGATGGAGATGCTACTCGTGAAATAACAGAAATAATAATAAGCAAAATAAACATTAAAATACATATTAATTGTATAGCACAAAGAAAGAGAAGAAAGAAGGAATGAAAAGAATTAATAATAAAGCAATGACATAATTTTTAGTTCAAATACTTCTATTTGCCATGAGGTCGTATTAGCTTATAGCTAATAAAATTAGCTGGAGTTTACTTAATTAAAATTAGCACAATTCAATGTATTTTATTGACTGTGGAGTGGTGGAATAAAATACGATATCATTATTTTGTAGTAAATCATAAAATCTCAATGATTTTCTATTCTGTAGTACACGTCGTGTATCTATCAGTTAAAGAGAATTAATTACAAGAAGAAATAATATTTGAAACTCCCGCTTACATATTTCCATTCGAAATACCCAATTGTCTCAACGTGACTTACCGGCTTTCCCTCTAGTTAGGTCACTTACCAAGAATAAGCCATTTTCCGCTTGGATATGATTATATTTTCTGTTACCAACTACTAAATAGTAAGTATGGTTACCGCCGCCCCGTGAGCAATTTCTTGGATAACCAACACCTCTGCCATATTATTAATAAATCGCCCTTCTTTTTCATTTTTATTTGATTTCCATTTTAATATGTCACTCTAAGTGGTTCGCTACGTCTGGTGACTTAGCAAGGGTGCCCGGATTCATGGGGTGAGGTTTGACCGGATTTTGGCGGCAAATGCGTCTACGCACCAACTGCGGCACAGGCCGGATCAAAAGAGACTGGTTGAGGGATACCTTTCGACATCTCCACCCGGACGCCCTCGACCCATCGCCTTGCACCGCAGTAGAAGGAGTGGATTCATACATCCGTGACTCCTGGACTCACTGACCCCCAGATTCCTACCCAACGTTCATACTTTTTGAAGTGAAACTTCTTAAGCACCGTTAGTGATTTAAAACTCCATGAAACGGAAGTGCGTCACTAAAATTTATTATTTCACGGGTACTAGGTTATATTAGTAAATTAAAAGTAAATTCTCGGTCTCGCTCAAGCCTCCCATAGTCCAGCGGTATAAAGCGCCTAACGAATCTATCGGCCGGACATTCAGACGACCTGGGTTCGAATCCTATAAAATCCAAAAAAAAAAGTTTTTTTTTTTGAAAAATATTAATCCAATCTTCAAACCACTCCAAAATGAACAGGTGGAAAGAAACGACATCTAGCGACTCCGAAGAAGAAACCATAAATATTAATTTGATGACCAAATGTATAGGAAAAGGTGCACTGGAATTCGACAACAAAAATATGGAGAAAATCATCCTTCTCTAACTAACTAACCATCACGTCGTTTCCCCGCAGGGGTAGGCAGAGACGATAGACCGCCAAGCAACTCGGTCCTGGCACACACTCCTTGCCTCCTTCACTTTCATACATCTCACATATGCTCATCTATTATTCTGCCTCTTGACGTGGCCCGAATCAAGTGGACTTCTGATTCACTTGGTCGTGCCACTTTTTTCAAGTGAAACTTCTTTAGCACCGTTGTGATTTGAAACTCGGATGAAACGGAAATGACGCACCAAAAAGAGACAAACACATACATCTACAGGATTTAGCCTGCGAGAGAATGAGATCCATATCCATTGACATTCGGTAGAACCAAGGATCGAATCCTGTAAAATCCTAAAAAGAAAAAAAAATTTGTACTAAAACTTATTTAGCACCATTGTGATTTGAAACTCAATGAAACTGAAATGACGCTAAAAAGAGACAAACACATACATCTATTGGATTTAGTCTGGGATAGAATGAAACCTTACCGCATTGGCCGCTTTGATTATGAGGAGTTTTCAAAGCTACTATTGGTTGAGATTGTGTGGGCTTCTACCGCGTGTGAACTGCAATCGATTTTTAATGTTTATTTGTGCGCTGCTCCGTAGTCTCCCCACTATTGTCTTCTTTAGTGTCACTTCTACCGCATGTGAATTGAACACTCTGTTTTTTTCCTAACCAGAACTTAATTTTGGATTTGACACAAAAAGTGTTAATCAAACTAAAAAAAAAAATTAACCAAAAGGAATAGCAAATTTCCACTACAAATAATACTCGTATATGCGACTTTATTTAATTGTGAATTAAATTACAAGATATAGGCCATTAAAGAATAAATTTTTCATCTTTTCGAGGTAACTTTGGCAATTATTTGTGGTTTTTGATCATTATTTAAAAAATTATTTTGCTCCACTTATTATAAAAATATAATAAAATGTTTCTATACGTCGACCAAGGATATACTAGGTCAATGATCTACATAATAATATATAAAAGAAATAATATATATGAGAAAAATAATATAAAGTATATTTGCGGCATGTTCCAGAGTGGAAGATACTATCAGTATCGCCCTGGTGTAATACCACCATTCAGAATTGAAACGTTGCTTGAAAATGGCTTTAGCCGTGTTTGGTGACCAGATCTGAATAGCCAGGTACTTCCCAACCTTCCTCTTCCCCACCTCCTTCCCCTCCCCACTACCTTCAGCCTCACAACATACCGCAATTGGGGATGCCATAGTCTCACTGGCTCCAGACGGGAGCAGTTGAGATTCTTGTGCGGTATTCACTTAAAAATATATATATATATATATATATATATATATATATATATATATATATATATATATATGTATAAAAATCAAAATATGTTTGCTTGGGTGTATATGAGTAAATGAGTTGTCTATGCGTTGCTAAACCATTCATCCGTTTGCGATGATCCTTTGGGGATTTGATGTGCGCATGCCCGCGATGGTTTCTATACACAATATACTATATACTGGTGTTATGAAATTATACGTTGCTAACCATTCATCCGATTGCGATGAAACTTTCGGGATTTGATGTGTGCATGCTCGCGATGGTTTCTATGTGTAATAGTGAGCTCTGGCATTATGAAATTTGTATAAAAATGCAATAGTTAGTACGCAAGCTGTTTGATAAATGAATTGAATGTGTGAATTCAGGAGGGGGGTTAGTGGGATGGGGGAAGCGGGAGTGGAGTTTGGGGAGAGGGAAAGCGGAGAAGGCGGAGTGAAAACGCGTGAGGGGAAGTGGAGGCGGAAGGGGAATGGGACGAATGGGAAAGGACACACTTGGAGAAATAATTTATTTTTTTTAAGTGGCGTAGCAACTAATAAATAAAAATTAGCAAAAAATGTCTAATTTTTGATAGGCATTCTGATGGGCGTAAATTAAATGGAACACAAATTTATCTATAGTTCTTTTAAAAAAATCCTATATTTAATATATTATTATTAAATTATAATTATTATTTTTATTTTTATTTTAACTTTATGAGTAAAACCTCAAATTGTAATATTTAATTAAATGAAGACAATATAAGCGAAACTCAATCGAAAATCTGAAAACAGAAAAATCAGAAAAAGATATTGACACATCTGGGACTCGAGTCCCAGATGTGTCAATACCTTTTTCTGATTTTTCTGTTTTCAGATTTTCGATTGAGTTTCGCTTATATTATCTTCATTTAATTAAATATTATAATTATTATAATTAAACCACAAAGAAAAATTAAATGGCCTATATTTTACAATTTATAATATAAATAAATAAAGTAGAACTTACCGACATATTAGATATTTGCTAAATCCCTGATTAAAAAACAAAGTTTTTAGTTTGGTTAAGTATTTTTATCTCAAATCCGTATTTACGTTTTTATGAAAAAGCCCGCACAGCCTATCCTCTAAGGATGGTTTACAAGACGGTTCATTTTATTCTCGACACATAATATAATCCTATACAAATAGGCTCTTAAGGTGTAATAATGGGGGGATTTAGGGGAAGCGAGTGGAATGCTAATGAGGTGGGCCGACAACACTGTGTGCATATAACTTTGTCTGCAAGGAAACTTGCAATGAATAAACTACCCCTTTTCCAAAACTTTCTTTTCGAAGTATTTTAGTATTGACGGTATAGATTATTTCCTGAATCTTATAACACATTCATTCTCTTGCTTTACAACCGTTTAAAAAATTTCAATATTTCTTAATGTAAAATAACTTCGCAAACGTACAAAATTCAACAACTAACGAAAATACAAAATTTCTCTTGCTTGGCTTCATTTATTCCACACACAAAATAAAAGGATTTGAACCATCGGACCAAATTCGGACGGCTGATGTTTCTAAATACAAGATGTATGTTAATTATTGTATTTTGTCAATATGAAAATATTTTTGAAGTGAAACATCTTTGCACCGTTGGTGATTTGAAATTAGAATCTTGCAAGAACCTTGAAGGAGTAACCATCAGTTACTTATACCAGGGCGGGTAAGTGGTGGATAAGCTCCACTGGTGATTTGAAATTCGGATGAAACGGAAATGCGTCACAACTCATTTTTACAGAAATACTCGGTTCTAACATGATGCGATCAATTCGCGCTTTAGCGCGTGCCTTCGATAGCGCAGTGGGCAAGGTGCCTACAAGTCTCAGCGGCCAGAGAGATAGTCATCAAACGAATGGAGGTTCGAATCCTACGAAATAAACAACATTTTTATTTTGTGAAATCAATATCCAATCTTCAACCCACTTTAAAAAAAGGCATAAGAAAAGAAAGCAACATCTAGCGACTTTCTAGTTTCACTGTATGAAAGCGACATCTGCGACTTTCTAGTTTTACGGCGTGTGTATTACAAACTCTGATATTTTTTTGTGTCAATGCAAAAATATTTTTTTGCAAAATTATATTATTTTTTTCTAAAAAAACCTATTTTTTAACTTGAACACTGCCTTAAAACATTGGAATTTCGAAAAAACATACATCTTATTTACTTGTACTATCATGTAGAATCACCTCCCAAAGTTAGTGCACTTTGTACGGAGGCAATCTGTCAGTTCCCGATGTGAATATTTTTTTTCAATCTGCCACATTCAGGAGGCTCTGAGGAAAGCAATTTCCCTCGGGGCCTATGTCCCCTTTGGGACGCTGTGTGGAGGATGTTTTTATAGAGAAAGAAAGGAGAGCAGGTTCTTTCAAGGAAAAAGGTACGAGAGGAGACGGACGTGGAATCCGGGGAATCAGTGCGTCCAGAAGTGGCGGACGTACATATGATTCGGTGGTTCAAGAGAGTTCGACTGGAGAGGTCCAACAGTCTCCCTCAAATTGGCTCTCTCGATGCGGCCCGCCACGGGTAAGTGAGCAAATGCATTCGCCGCCAAGTCCTAAACAAACCTCACCCCATGAACCCGGGCAACCTTGCTAAATCACTAAACGTAGCGAACAACTTGGGGTGACCTACGGCAGGGGTCTTGGTTATCCAATAAATGGTTCTCAGCGCGCCTCTTAAATCGCGCCTCAATGAATACAAATTAAACTTCAATTGTTACAAAATATGTATTTGTTTCGCTTCATTTTTCGTCGGCTAAGGTAAGTACATAATATGTCTTTACTGCTGCTAACGAACGTGTTATATAAACGTGAAAAAGAACCTTAGAACCTTGAATGTCATTTAACATATAGACAACGTTAGATAGATACTCGTGTTTCACTTTTGAACAAAAGTTTATTTTCGAATGGCTCCCCATGTCTACCTGTAACCCAAACTGTTTCAATTAAAATATGGAAAAGGGTCATTTTAAAGGATCTGATTTTACAAAATTACAAAGCACATGAAAATAAGTTACAGGTTTTTGTTTTGTTGTTGCTAAAAACTAATTTAAAACACAACAGAAAAAATCAGACTGTTGTTCCAAGCACTCCATATTGTATTATTTTTATAAACGCTCTCTTTATGTTCAAGTACTCGTTTGCACAAGACGTCATTTAGCTTCAAGATTGCATTATCTCACCAAGAGATGATAATAAAAAAAACCGTAATCATCAGAAAATCGCATCACAATTTGCCGCAAAACGGAAGCCAGCGATAAACTTAATACCCTTGCATTATATATAACATGAATACTAATGTTCCGAGCTGTGGTAAAAGGAAACGTTGAACTTTATGCATGGAAATTCATTACAGAATGTATGCGGGGGACGACGACTATAATATAATATAATGCAACCGTCTGGCGATATGAAGGTTTTGTGGAGGAGTATTTTTATGAACCACACTTTAATGAGATAATTCATGATTTATAATATAATTCCATTACAGGCCCTTTGAGGCTGACGGGTACGAACGTAGAAATATTATACTCTATTGCGATCGCTATTTTTGCGATGCTATAATATATAAAATACATTTTGATGGGTGCAAAAATATAACGTTTATAATATAGGATATTAGTAATACTTCGACACCAAAAAGAACACACGCACAGAAAAGAAAATAAAATTCGAGTGCAGTTTATACCCGGTAGAAGCAAAACTTTACCAAAACAATCTCAACCAATACTTGAAAAGTGAGGTCATAATCAAAGCGACCAATGAGCGCAGACGAGCGTAATTTTCGTTGCATATCTCAACCAATAGGAGCCTTTAAAAGTGACATCATAATAAAAACGGCCAATGAGCGCAGTTAATGCGTCGCAGGTGCAGTAATCGTTATTTCCGTTTCATCCGAAATCCAAATCACAGCGGTGCTCCAGAAGTTTCACTTCATAAAGAATAGATTGTGACCGAGAATTGAACTCGGAGCCTTTTCTTGCTGGAAGAATGCTCTTGCTATTAAGTAAAAAATGTGTTTTATTATGAAACGTTTTTCTAATGTACCAACGCGAAACGGTTCCGGGCGCGACAACATCTAATCAGAACTTCCTATTTTTCATTGGCTGGATGGATTGCGGGAATAATTTGGGAGGAGGGTATGGGTACCGCTGCCCGGGAACCATTTATTTTATAACCTGCCCGAGTGATTCGCTACGTTTGGCGACGGAGCGGAGGTTTATGCAAGACTTGACGGCGGATGCGTTTGCCCACCTAATTCGTAACAGGCGGGCTAGGGAAAAATGGTTGAGCTGGACCCTCTCGACCTATCGTCTCGTACCTCAGTGGAAGGGATAAATTCATACGTTCGTCGCTCTGGACCCACTGACCCCAGATTCCTTCCCACCCCACGAACCTTTTTCCTTCCCAAAATTTTCTCTCCTGCCTTTCCCTTAAAATTATATCTACTTAGCATCCCCGAAGACGATATAGGCCCTGAGGAATCATTTTTCCTCAAGACTTAAAAAATGCTAATTAATTATATCATTTCATACAGCAAACTAAATTTTTTGTAGTTTGATGGAGCTCCTACAATACATCTTGAACTTTTAAATTGGTGCGGATTTTAAAGTTTCCGGTAGCGTGTTATATAACTTCATCCCTTTGTACAGTAAACTGTTCTTCGTATTCGCTTTGTTCGCTTTGTAAAATTGTATCGAAACAATACCCAAAGTTGTTTTTTTTTTACTCGTTATGTGGTTTTGGATTACTTTTTACGCTCATTATCATGGGTAAAACCATCCGCTCATGGAGAAACTGAAAAAAAACATTTGTCGACGCAATCGCAATCAGCCTCTTGAACAAAATCGATATTTTTCTGATCTGACATATCGCAGATTACTCGAAAACTTGACATTTTGTGAGTCGCTAGCATGGCAACCTATGGCAAGTCAATAGTTATGGTTTTTAAACAGAAAAACGAAATCGTCCAAACACCCTCAGTATGGCTAGATGAAAGGAAAATGAATGTTAATCACAGCGTTAAATACCTAGGACATGTCATCACAGACGACCTTAAGGATATCGAGGACATGGAAAGGCAGAGAAGAGCAATATCAGTTAGAGCGGGTATGCTGTCAAGACATTTTTTACTCCTGCAGCCCCAAAGTAAAAAGAATACTGTTCCACGCTTTCTGTACCTCGCTGTACACATCAGAACTGTGGGTTGACTACACTTCAACCCAATGGCATAAGTTAAAGGTTGCTTACAATAACGCTTATCGCCAACTTTTCCGCCTACCGAGATACTGCAGTGCTACGGAAATGTTCCTGGAGAGACGAGTGCATACTTCCCGTGCACTTCTCCGCCACCGCATGGGAAATTTAAGGCGCAAACTGCGCCATTCGAAGAATGCGATCATCACCGCCATGACTGCCTGGATGGAGTCTCCCTTGATGGCCCTCTGGAGACGGGAGATGGTGAAATACCCCCCGTAAACGGCTGTTTGCATTATTTAAGTGTTTAATATTTCATTTCTCATGCTTTTGTGTTTTAATTTAATTTATGTGATGATGTTAATTATTTTTTACCTCGTCTTATTAAAAATCTTTCGTTTGTTATTTCAAAATATGGAATGTATTGCATTGCACTTCCCCTGCGTACATTCTGTAATAAACTATTATTATTATTATTATTATAAACAATGCAATTGAAATGTGACTTCCACGGCGACCAGCATTGCGGCAGTCGTGTTCCAGTTGCATTGTTGAAAGGTTGCCATGGTAGCGACTCACGAACTGTCAAGTTTTGTCATGTTTTGAGATGTCAGATCAGAAGATATCGATTTTGTTAAGGAAATTGATTGCGATTGCGTCGAAAACTGTTTTTTTTTTTCAGTTTCTCCATGAACGAAGGCCCTAAGTTAGAGAAAATTACAAGAAGAATTCCTCCTGATGCGTATATCACAAAAATCACGAACTTTATAAGACAAAGGAAATATATGTAGCGTGTCAAAATTACTGATGGACGCATTCGAAATTAATGATTTAATTAATTAGTCAGAAATCCCTTACATAAATAATCATGTTAACTCTCATGCATTTTACCGCATAATTGGCTTATTCACGACAAACCCTGAAATGTCTTTTCTTTCACAAACTTCATATCTATCTGTCTCTGCGGTTGCTTCTCTTCTATTCGACTGTCGTAAATAGTTATTTTGTTGTTTTTTTCTTCAATTTATCCCGGATAGCACTGAAAATTTTATTTTATTTTTTAATTTTATTTTTTTTGGATTAGTTTACAAAAAAATCTTAAAATATCATTAAAAATGTATTTAAAAAATATTCGCTTGATATTGTGTTCCAATTTTGGTACGGTAGGTGCAGTTCACACTCGATAGAAGTAAAACCTTCAGAAAACTAAAGTAGACAAGTGTGGGAAGCTACGAAGCACCGCACAAAGAGGAGACCGGTTATTCCATATGCATGCTAAATCCTATAGATGTATAGATGTATGTTTTTGTTTCTTTTTAGTGTCGCTTTTACGTTTCATCGAGTATCAAATCAAAACGGTGCTAAACAAATTTTCACTTCAAGAAATGTATTTCAAACCTTTCAAATAATTTCTTTCCAATATTCACATATATTTTAGATATATTACCATGTCGATTTGTTAACATGAGAACCTCAGCGGCGATTAGTAGCAGGTGTTTTAAATTTTCATTTACCATTGAAGGTCAATAATAGTAAACTGGTGATTTTTGAGGGCTTTTACGAACATTCATTCCCTTTCATAAGAATACATTTACAATTTTTCTAAAATTATCCGTCCGAAATTTATGTAAATAGGCTACAAAACTTTGCATTATTATATACATTTTTATAAAAGTTTTCATCGGTTTTACCAATTTGCAATTTATTACCTCGATGAAACTCCAATAAAAAAATACCAAATCCATCTGCCGACGAAGCATTTTGAAGAGTTTGTACTATGACTTTTGACCGGCCCACCAGCCCACGGACAGAAAATAATGAATATAAAGTTCAAATTATTTTTGAAGTGAATTTTGGTAATGAATGAAATATAATAAAAATTCTGTTCTCTACGACCCGTACTACATAATATAATCCATTATAACTTCAGTAATTGATTGACTTTCCCGAAAACTTGAACTTCAAAAAGAAAATTAATTTTGTTTCAATGAGAAAATTGTTCAAGTAATATCTCCCCTTAAGCACGTTACCATCCTTAAGGCAGATATTTTTTCGAAGAATTTACAATTTTTCAAAAACAACGTTTATTTTACGTTTGTTTTTTTTATTAAAATACTCGTATAAAATGCTAAACAAAAGATGAAATAAAAAAAAACAATTAAATTATTTAATTAATAAAAGAAACGGTTGCGTTGGATTAAAAATAGAGTTTAAGAAATACGGAGAAATTAGATTAAGGTGACTATAATAATAATTGTAAGTACGTTCGTACACAAATAATTTTTTTTACATTATATAGAACATGTCCCGCGAAAAGTGCCAAGATGTGAGGTCTACTTTATAGGCTTTTTATTGATTATTATAAAGTTATTTCACTTTATAAAACATGCTATTTTGTGTGCACGTAAGTCGAGTTTTGGAAAGCCTAAAAACTCTGCAAAATAACTAACTAACTAACCATCACGCCGTTTCCTGCAGGGGTAGGCAGAGAGGGCGGACCGCCAAACAACTCGATCTTGGCACACACTCCTTGCCTCGTTCACATTCATACATCGTCTCATACATGCTCTTCTATTATTCCGACTCTTCACATGGCCCGACTCAAATATCTGATTCACTTGGTCGTGCCATGTCTTCCTCGGGCGTCCCCGACTTCTTCTTCCATTCACATTTGCGTCATATATTCTCCTTACACTCCTTTCCTCGTTCATTCGCTCTACATGCCCAAACCATCTGAGCGTCCCTCATCACGCTTACATCACCCTTGCATTCTTCGCGGATCTCCACATTTCTCACACGATCGTACACGGTTTTATCACAAAATAACAGATCAAAAATAAGTTTTAACGACATTTAAAAATTCAGGACTTTCAAATACGACTCAAAATAATATGAAATGAAAATCTCATACAAATACACACCATCTCCAATATAATTTTGTATTGTCAAGTTTGGGAACCCATAAGAATATTCGACAAAGTGTTCGATTCTTAACAACAATTGTTTCCTATATGCAACCAATTGTGCCCAGTGCGGTTCACAAAAATATAAAACTGCAAGCATTTCAGGGGACTGATTTCTTATATTCCATTTATTGTAAATTATATCGCACCTTTTAGAATTAAAATTCGCCAGAAATAATGCAAAAAACATGAGCTCTGTTCATATAATTCCGTGGATTCACCATTGGGGTGAAGCAAGTCTCTCTCCGGTATTTGTAGAATGGCAATTACTATGATAAATACTGTTTGCAATCACGTCGTGTCGCAAGCGCTGGTCCCGAGACTACGGGAGGTCAGAAGGGGGAGGGAGAGTGGTGGCTAGACTTTCAGCTGAGATTATTCCCGCCAGGCCAGTAAGATCATTAGGGGTGGCAACCTCCTAAGCTCCTAAACCTACCCCAAGCCTGCAATGTTATTCAAACGCTGACACAGGAAACACAAGAAGCCTTAATGCTTCGAAAATGACCGCTAAATGAGAGCCTTAACTTGGAGTTGAATAAATCATTTTATAAAATTTTTATGCCATCCATTTTAGGAACATCGTTCGAAACGACTATGCCAATTACTATCGTGTAAGGAATAAGATGGGGGAGAAATCGCCGCGTCTTTGGATCCTACGGTAAAACGACAAAAATAGGCCACTTGCATCACTTTTTTTAAAAATAATTTCCGGTTTAGACAAATATTCTAAGACATTAGGTATTTTTTTTTAATATTATTTTTGTAACCCTGGGGATTTTTTGAAAATTTCAATCCGAAAAATCAGACCATTTTTTATAAACCGGAAAGACGGGACATAATTTTATAGGTGCGAAAAAACGATAATTACATAGCCGAAAATCATTTTTAAAAAAAGAACGTTTTCCACACGAATGGCACAGGAGAATAACGAGGCATACCAAAAATATTACATCTCATAAATATTTTTTTCCTTGATTCATCTTATTGATCATAAATCATAATTATTTACAACGTGTATATTACTAAATCCAATGTAATATAATTGTACTTGTAAATTATAATAATAATAAGAATATTATAAAATTTGATTTTGTTAAAATCAACACCATAACCATTATACCTCTAAAACACGTACCAACTTCTAAAATGTTAGGGGTTCTCTTCAGAACTTCTAAAATGTACGGGGTTCTCTTCTGTCTAAAAGTCAAACCAAATGATAAGTTCGCAGAGAACAAACAATTCATCTAGTGAACGAATTAAAAAAATCGCCTGAAATCAAAGTGATGCCATATTAAAAAAATAAATCAGTGTGGAATTGTCTCCAGAAACAGCTTCATCTTGAAATCAAATCATCCAAGATAACCATTTTTTAAACCGACTCAACCAAATGATATCGATGTATCATCGTTTTGTTATTTCTTGTCTTAACGGAATACATTTTTGGTATTTCTTGTCTTAACGGAATACATTTTTGATATTTCTCGTCTTAAAGGAATACATTTTTGGTATTTATTGTCTTAACGGAATACATTTTTGAAATTTCTTGCCTCGGAATACATTTTTGATATTTCTTGTCTTAACGGAATTCATTTTTGGTATTTCTTGTCTTAAAGCAATACATTTTTGGTATTTTTTGTCTTAATGGAAAACATTTTTGATATTTCTTGTCTTAACGGAACACATTTTTGGTATTTCTTGTCTTAACGGAATATATTTTTGAACTTGCTCATTACGTACATTACACACCGCAAAACAAACTTTTATGTTATGAAATATAAAAAAACAAAAAAATTTGTTCATCGAGTTAAAACATTTTTTTTTTAATTTAATATTTTTATTATTAAGTTCGGCAAATATTTTAATTTTTTTTTATAATTGTGACAGCTGTTTTGGCTTACAAGGCCATTATTAAACTGATGTCACAATAATAAAAAAAAACAACTAAAATACTTGCAGAACAAAAACAGAATTAAATTTAATTTAATTATAGTCTTTATAAATTAAATGTAGGTCTATGAATCAAACTCGTAAACAATTAATAGTTAAGAAACATGTCTTAATAATTCAAGGCCGTCTTGATATTTCACTGTGTCTTAGCAATATTGATTTAAAAATGTTCCCAATTCCCATTGTTTAAGACGCCATAATATGTTTCATCTGAATACATTTAAAAATAATATCGCCTATTTTAGCCCTCTGACCCAAATGTGTCGATTAAATAATAAGATAGAGTGTGCTGAAGTAAATATTTTTACCGATAATTTATATGGATTCAAAAAAAATGCTCTACGATTGCTGAAAAATATGTGCTAATTTTTTATGTATCATTTGTGTCTTTAATTATGTCTCTTGTATTGCCTCTCTTTAATTGTCATTTGAGTAAACTTTGTATTTTTATATTTTTTTATTTCTAACTGTTTTTTTCTTTTATTTTATCAAATTTTTATTTAAACTGTTTAAGAATTTAACCATTGTATAATTTGGCTAATTGATTTTATATAAATCGTCGCCTAAGTTCTTATTTGTCCAACAGACCATTTTAGTTTTTGTTCAATCTCCACTTTAAACTTAAAAATAAGGTTTAAAAAATGATAGTTTTTCACTTAACTAAGAATTATTTAAGCTAATGACACCTTATCCGTGACGAAAATGGCTTTATCTTACTCCTATCATAATGTTTCATTGAAATAATGAAAGAAAACCTTCTCCTTCTGTAAAATTTTCTAATGGTCTGTTGGACAAATAGGAACTAAGGCGACAAAATTTTTACCTATTTTTCTTATTTGTATAATTAACTGAGTTTTTATAACTGGGTTTTTTTTACATGTATGAGAACAATCTGTAAAAACACAGTATAAATAAATAAATGTCTTAATCGTAAGAGCAAAATCAATTCTTGCTGTAACTTACATTAAGAGCAAAACTCAATTCTTGCTACTAGTAAGTCTTACATTACCATTTCATACGGTCATATTCATTTAATTTGTTCGATCCAGTCCGGGTATGTCTCCTCTAGTGCTTTCCACGTCGATGATTTCAAGCAGACGAAAGTATGTTTGCGAAGTGCAATTTTCTACAGATGTATCTTTTTTACGATTTTACGCTACGATACAAACAAAATTAAAAAACATCAGCCACTGCACTGACTGGCGAGCAATCTTTTGAAGGGCCCCTTAGTATCAACAAAAGAGACACTGAAATTGTCTAGTACCTCGACCATTCATTCTACTACTTTTATTTTTATTACTTTTTCATTTGAAACCATTTTCTTTTATCCCAACCACTAATAAATAACTACTCAAAACTAATAAAAATAAAATGCTTGTTTCACAATTTCTCACGCCGAGAATTCTTTTCGAAACTTAAATGGTACAATAATTTTCAGCTTGAAGATTCTTAAACACTCGGGCCTCGACCCCATTTTGTCGGAAGGTCAAAATATTTCGGCTTTGCAATAAAATCCAAATGAGGAATATTTCTGAACTCATCCGAAAACTAAACACTGTTTTTTAAAGGTGATAAAATATGCTTTTCAATTTTATAATTCGACATACACGTATAAGAAATATAAAAATTTTGCTTGCAAACATAATTTTTTTTTTTAATTGCTTACCTTAGGTTTTTTTCTAATTAAATTGCTAATAATAAAAAAACACACATACACACACAAATTTTATTAGGAAAATATCATCGTCATCTCACTTTTTGGTCGTTTCAAAAAAAAATCCAATTTTATTAATTTTTTTCAAGTTTTGAAAGCATCAATGAGTACATTTTAATTATATTGTCGATAACTTTTACATTTGAATATAGAGCGAGGTGTTTTCTCTTTCGAACACTGTTTATATAATCTAGCTGACCCGACGAACTTCGTTGCGCCTCAGAATCAATAGCTAGCTGTTGAATTAAATAAAGTTTTTTTATTAAGTTAAGAATTACGCAATGAAGCAATTATCGATGCCCAACTGCCCGTGTTTTGTTTTTGTCAGTATCAGAGATGGCGTTGTGTACGGATTTATATTTTTTGTGATTTTCTTACTTTTCCACTTACTTACGGGAATTTTTGAAAGGAAGCGGGTACGGGTGCCGCCGCCCCGGGAACCATTTATTGGATAACCAACACCTCCGCTATAGGTCACCCCAAGTGGTTCGCTATGTTTGGTGATTTAGCAGGGGTGCCGGGTTCATGGGGTGACTTTGACTGGTTGAGGGAGGCCTTTTGACCTTTCCAGCCGGATTCTCTCGACCAATGTGTCGAAAGAGTCCGGCTGGAAAGGTCAAGATAAAAGGTCAACTCCGGCCAAGTAAATGGCCTTGCACTGCAGTTGGAGGAATGGATTCACTCCCGGATACACTGACCTCCAGATTCCTACCCACCCCTCATCCCTTTTTCTTTCCCAGAATATCCTATCCTACCCTTCCTTAAAAAAATCCTCCACAGCATCCCCTAAGATGATATAGGTCCTGAGTGGAGCTTACGTAAAAAAATGCGTTTCATTTCAGAGATTTATTTCGACTATTGACAGTGGGTAAGAAAGAGGGGCAGCACTATACAATCAGCGCATTGACATTTGACGTTTTTGAATTTTTGGAATTCACGCACAGTTAAATATTATACCTATCACAATATTCCTGCAGTTCTTTCAAAATATGAGAATTCGTTCCATACAAAATGTATGAAAAAAAAAATTCTTCATAACTTTCTTTTTCGTGAATTTTTGCGATGTTTTAATAGTTATTCTGTTATCCGGGGCGGAGACAAATCCAACAAATCAAAGAACTTCAAAATCGGTAAAACCGATCTCGAGTTATAAATAGTGTAACTAACCCGACTTTTAGATTTCTAACCATTAGGTATAGTAAGGGAGACACAACGTTTTCTATGAGACCTATATGAGTTGTTCTGAAAACCGAAAAAATGAGCCTGAGGGGTTAATAACGTGCCTTCAATAATTACATTTCCAACATTTATTGATATTCTTATGCGATAGAATTTTTAAATCATCAGTACAAATTAAATTCAGCTTTTTCTGAAGCCGAATTTGAATATAACGACAACGTCTTAGAATAGATTAACCTATATTTTTATATTAAAATAAATAAATCCAATCATCCAAAACACAATATTTATTTACGCGTAGGCAAGCGCGCAAAAATTACTTTATGCTTGGGGGTGAATATAATATTGTCTTCTGTATTGAAAGCCTCTTAATTTTTTTGAATAAAGGCCAGCTTTGAATTTATATATTTTTAGTAACAAATTTGTCATGGTACCTATTTACCCACACTGATTCGTTATCAGTGGGTGGATTTAAAAAAAAAACTATAAAGTCAGATTTCTTTCATGATTATAAAAGTATTTCTTTATTATGTCAAAGCTAACTCAGCTTTGGGCCTAACGATTTATTTGTGTGTAAAATATACACAATAAGTCAAAATATACACAATACATTCACAGGAAAGGGGTGTCAATTTTTAAGAGGAATGAATTAATATACATTCTTATTTTCTAACCAAAGAAAGGACGTTTGGAATCACATTTCTGTGATTGTATTTACTAAACGTAATAGGTCCTTTTATTTATAATAATTTCGGTTAGCCACTGTAGAGGTGTTATATAATAAAACTAGAGTGTGCAAATCACACGCGGTAGAAGTGAAACCTTTAGAAAACTAAAGTAGACAAGAGTGGGGAGACTACAAAGCACTTTTTTATCAATGTGAAGGATGACTTTTCCATATTTTTGTCGTCGAATTCCAGTACACCTTTTCCTATACATTTGGTCATCTTATTAGTATTTGTATTTTCTACTTCGGAGTCGCTAGATGTCACTTTCTTTTGTGTTTTCTTTGCCTGTTCATTTTGGAGTGTTTGAAGATTGGATATCGATTTTATAAAAAAAACTTTTTTTGGATTTCGTAAGATTCGATCCTTGGTCCGTTGAGTTTCTGGCCGCTAAGGTTCGTCAAGCGTTTTTTACCACTAGACCAGAGGTTCCAAAACTTATTTTTCTCGTAGACCCCTTTCAAAATTTTACTGATTTCGGTGGACCCCCTGCTGCTACATTTCTACCACAATCCCAAACTCATGTGAAGATTAGATCTAACGAAGGAAATTTGCGTCATGGCTGAGTTCCAATCCTAAATTTGGAGTGGTAAAATAGAAAGAAAAATAGTGTATTTTCTTGTGTTCTATTTTTTAAAATAATATGATTATAGACTTGGGGGGGGGATACATGTAGATGACTCAAAAAAAAATTGTTGGTTTTATTTTAATTTTTTTATTTCATAAATTGTTAGTAACTATATGAAAATATGTTCCCAAAGTTTTAAATTTTTTTTGTGATCGACCGGAGATTTGGTTTCGGTTTCGGCAAGTTTCGGCAAAAAAAAACTATTTTCGGCATCAGTGTCGGTTTCGGAGGTAAATCTACCAAACCTTCGGTCGCACCGAAACTCTGCGTTCGTGAATTATCGCGCGTCGTTCGGCTAACTTCGGGTGAGTTCGTGGCTTGTGTTTCACCCGCCATCATCAGCTGAGTTTGCCAGCCGGTCCGGCGTGATTGTGTCGTGAGTTTATATTTGTAATATAAATATCATAGCATTTTTATAGCAGTTTTATAAAAAAAATTATTATTATTTTTTCACATACTTCAATTATTGTTTTTCATTTTTTTTTTCAATTCACACGTGTAATAAGAATGTTGTGATTGTAAACGCAATCAAAATAAAAATACTCAATTAACGAAGTCCTTCCTTTATAATGTAAGTATTGATTACTGACAAATTTTTGAAGTAGTTAACATGTTTTGTTAATTTTTATATATTTTTTGTTTGTTTTACAGCAGTAATACAATTTTTTTCACATATTTTTTTTTAATTTCATTTAACACGTGTTAACTGTCTGTAAAGTGTAAAAAATAAACCACTTTTCAGCAAACAATAGATTTTTAACTTCTCTAAAAAAGTTTCGGTTTCGGCCAAAACTGAGACAGACGCCGTTTCGGTAGAAAGTCCTGTTTCGGTCGGACACTTCGAAAAAATTTATTCGTTCCGGTGTTATGAGAGTGTTTGTGCCGAACCGCGTGGTAATCTTGAAACGCATTTTTCTCGAAACGACTTTTTTTTTAATATGTGTGCACTCTAGCTCAGAATTTTTTTAACCAAACATTTTCAAACAATTGTGGTCTCATCACAAACTAAAGTGAAAACGATCGTGAACGTGAAGTTTTGGACAAGGTAAACTTTCTAAACTTTCACCAACATAATTTTATATACAATAATAACAATCGCTTATTAGACTTAGCTTTATCAAACTATCCTAAAATATCTGTAGAACTCTCAAATGACCCACTCCTACCAATAGATAATCACCACCCTCCCCTATACATTAAATTAAATATTAAATGCGATAATGAAAGAATACCTGTACAAAGAGTCCTAAACTTTAAACGAGCCGACTTCGACTCCATTAACAGCCATCTCTCAAATACAGACTGGTCTTTTTTATACGATGAAAACATTGATGAATCTATAGACCAACTTTATTTAAACTTTTCTTATACTATTGAATCCTATGTACCTTTTTATACAGCGAGAAGCTATACCTACCCGGTTTGGTTCTCACCAGAGCTTACTGCCTCTCTTCAGCAAAAAAAGAGTCAACACAAAAAATTCAAACACAGCAAATCCATAAGTGATTATATAATCTTTAGCGAAACCAGGAAAAAATGTAAAGATCTTTCCAAAAAATGTTACCAAAAGTATATAACCTCTATCGAGTACACTGCCTTTAAATCCAAAAATCTTTGGAAATTTCTTAAAAAAATAAACAATGAAAACACAGAATACCCGCCAATAACGCAAATGAACGGAACCAGTGCAAACAATACACAGTACATTGTAAACCTTTTTTCGGATTTCTTCAAAAATGTTTATGATGAAGAAACCCCAGATGACAAAATACCTGATTACAAATTTAGCAAGACTACACACTTAACACATTGCAATATCACACAAAAACGCAGCGAATAGAAATTAATTTCCTTAAACACTGACAAATCGCCATATACTTCAGTCAAATAGTAGTATGTTTAAAGATTGGTGCGTTCAAAATAATTTATTCTTAAATGTAGAAAAGTGCAAAACTTTGACTTTCTTCATAAAAATCCTGTTTTATTCGAATATTCCATCAATAACACAGCTTTAGAAAGAGTCACGGAAATGAGAGATCTTGAAATTATTTTGGATGAAAACTAAGTTTCGCCAATCATATCCACCAAATTGTAAACAAAGGTATGAAAACAATAGGCTTCGTATTAAGAACAACCAAAAACTTTAATTCCATACAAGTCATTAAATTATTATATGTATCTCTAGTTAGAAGCCTAATGGAATATAACTCGGTAGCTTGGTCTCCATCTTACAAAATTCACATTAATAACATTGAGCGAATACAAAAAAAAATTCTGCGTTTTATAAATTTTAAATTAAATATCCCACTAGAAGATTTGAAATATAATTTATTATTAAATGTTTTACAAATACACACACTAGAAGACAGACGTAAAATAAACGACTTAACATTTTAATTCAAAATACTTAACTCTAAATTTAACTGCTGCGAACTACTGCAACTCATAAACTTACGAATAACGACGGTAAGTACACAACAAAATACACTATTCTACTGTAGCATTCATAAGCGGAACTACATTGCCCACTCTCCGATACAACGATTTCACACTATGGGAAATCAGTACTTAGGTGATATTGACATATTTAACATAAACTTGGCGAAATTTGTTGATCTTGTAAAAAACTTATTCCAAAACTATTCCTAAACCTATCTGTTTTTCTGAAAACCTATGAAATCGCTGTATTTTTGTATTTTTATGACTTGTGTGCTTTTTTATCAAATTTTATTTTTATTATTTCTGTATACGTTAAATAATCTGTCATGAATTATTTGTACTACTAAAATGTAAAAGCCCATTGGGCATTAAATAAATAAATAATAATAAATAATTTTTAAAATGTGCAAATACCTTGTTTATATAAATACCCTCTATCTTTAAGAACCGAAATTCGTAGTAATATCATTGTCGAAAGCATTTTTTAATTGAAAAAAAATGGCAAAAAATCAATTTAAACACCTGTAAAAAAATTATTTTCCCTTTTTTTGGGAAAAGTAAGGTTTGCATAGAAAAGACACATAATTTTAAATTATATTTAAAACCTTCTTGAATTGAGATGAAAACTATGGCCTCCAAAATGCACACAAAAGCTACTGATCGTAAAAACGTCTGATGGTGAATTTCGATGTACAGCAACTGATAATTTTCATATTTTCCGAGGAAATGCTTAAAAAAATTCACAATATTTTCATAAATAGATTTATAAAATAACCTCAAAATTTCAATAAATTGTACACATTTCTTCTATGCCAAAAAATCATGAAAATCATTAAAAAAAACCTGGTCCTATATTTCCCAAACTCAATAGAATTAAATATCGAACATGCAAGTTTTTACAAGTAAACTGTAACCTTCTTAAAATAAACCACTCAAAAAAATTAAGGGACTTTTTAAAAAAAGGAAACTATTGCTAAATATTAAGGCTATCACATCCATAATCCGGCCTAGCTGAAAAAATAATTGAAGCCCGTGGACCAAAAAAATAGCGAAAAATTTGCAAAATTATTTTTTCGCGCTATCTATTAGGATTGCACGAGAACCGCAGCTCCTAGAATTTTTTTGCCAAAAATATGAAAATTAGAGTCTTAAATCAAATTGCTTTTTTTTAAGTCAAAAATCACCGAAAAATTTGTTTTTTTTTGCTCCCTTATTTTTTTTAGTAGTGCGTTATCTGCCTAAATTGATAGGTAAAGCATACAACTTGTGGACCCCCATTTTTTTATCACGCCCACGTAGACCCCCGTCGAGTCTCCCGTGGACCCCTGGGGGTCCACCTGGATCACTTTAGGAATCGCTGATCTACTCGAAAAAAAGACGATTTTTTTCTGTTTGGGATTGAGATACTGCAGGAATGGGGAAATAAATATATGACGCTATTTTTGACACAATGCAACAGTGGAAAATCACAAATAAAGTCCGGGCTATGAGATTTTACACTAGAGTCACGTGGGGTAACCGTACGCAGAGTGTAAGTGTTCGCAATGATGTTTCCGAGGTGGTCGTGCCTCTTTCGCGCCCGCACGTTCCTTAATTCAGTAGCATTTTGGGTCGCATTGAAGCAGGATATGAGTACAGTGAATCCTAATTTGAAAATAAAAATTGGTAGGTAAATTACTGCTTTTCGTGCTTTTTCTTAAATTTTGACATCTGCTATCGACATGTTTGCTTACCGATGTGTGCTATTGTGTAACCAACTGTGTCAAAGCGATGTGGTCTATGATAATTTTTGGTGAAATATGTTAGTTACACGGGTGCAAAGTGATAATTCTAATAAAGATAACCACAAATCTGTTTTAGAACACTTACCCTACGGTATGCGAATACTACCCCGCACATAGGGTAAGCGTACGCAATCGACATGCTTGTTGTTGTTTTTGATTTATGAACCATTTGAGGTTTTTATGTTTGTTTGAGATGCCTTAATGATCAATCATATTAATAAACAAAAAAGAAAGTAAAATACCTAAAGATTTTTAATTCAAAAATCCCTATGTAAAAATTACGTACGGTTACCCCACGTGACTCTACTGCTTTTAACACCGGTGCCAAAAAGGAAGTCGACATGTTCTAGTCTAGTGACCAAAGTTGCAATATATAGGCTGTAGGACATTAGATATTAGACTCGCCACTCGCCACTACCTACTCGCACTTACTATGTAGATCAGACTAAATCGCCCCGTGTGTTTCTTAGTCTGAGAATAAAAAGAAGATGATATCAACGGTAAAAGCTTTTAATCTGGACCATGAGTTTCGGTTCCGGCACTTTAAAAATTCTGCTTCTAAAGGTGTCCCAATGCGAATAATATCCCCAATAAATTAAATGCCGATGAACTTGCCTTTCATATGCCTTTATAATATTTTTCCAGTTTTACTACCTAATATGAGAGGAAAATTCTTTCATGGAAGTTTTAAAATTGACGATAAAAACGACGCTTTAATACCAAATCGATATCGCTTTGATCAAATTCTTTTGGGCGATAAATTACAGAATCCAGAATATTATGCTTTCCCAGAAATTCTTATCCAAACACTTTCGCACGCTTAGTACTTGAAAAATAATTCTAAAAAAAACAATTTCCTTTCAGATAGATGATGTTGTGACATGGATTGAAGAATAAAGAGATAACTTTTCAGAAAAGTTTAATTAAAATACGACAAAAAAATGCTACCATATATTTTTTTAAAAGCTAAAATGCCCCCCGAACGATTATCCCAAAAATAGTCGCCAAAGAATAAACTATATTTATTTATCGGAAGTAGCCCCCAACCCCCCCCCCCCCCTCCTTTTCTGAAAGAACTTCTTGTCCCGTTTGCGAATTACAAAGAAGGAGGATTCAAGGAATCCTATTGTATTTATAAACCACACGTTTCTGGAACAATGAAACTGTCAGCATTTTTATAAAAAGCTCACAATAACTGCTGAGAGATCTGCTGCACCATATAGTAAGTAATTCATATTAATGACAGTAGGGTTTAGCCAAGTTCAGAACCTAAAATGCATTTGAGTTTTTATAAAAAACGGGCTTCTTCAAGATTCGCATCAATAAGTCGTACAAATCCCCCCTACCTACCTATCACCCTTACCTATCACCCATCCTACAGCCTCTACCACAACTCATCTCACTACGCTGCCCAACCGGATGGCGATATAGTTCCATTGTCTTTACACTTTACAGACAGGGGCACACAGCTAAAGCTAATCAAATATAGTTAATAAACGTATCTGAAGCCATATCAAGCAACCAACGGGAAAGTTTCTATTCTGAATGTTGAGTTCCGGGAATATGTAAAATAAAAATTTCAAATTTTGTACTTATATTCCAAAATACACAACACTGCGAAATAATCCTGTATACTTTTTAAAATTACATTTCAAAATTACAAAATAAAATTACAGAGCAAATCAAAATCACAAAAAATTCGACAAAATTATATTTTAAAAATTGTGCTATTTATGGTCTACTGGCCGCTTCGGTATCTCGATTTGCATAGAGCATCAAAGCACAAAGTAAAGCAGTGGTACAATTTTCCGATTCCAGGACAATTGATCCAGCTACAATTGGCCCCCCGACAGTTTTACATTTTCCACATCTCCTTCCCCTCCCCACTACTTTCAGCCTCACAACAAACCAAAATTGGGGATGTCATAGTCTTACTGGGTCCAGACGTGTGTTATTCAGATAAAAAAGTTATATTATGCGATTATTACGCTGGTGTATAGTGTATGCAGGTATTAGACTTATTACTTAAAATGGCTTCAGTCGTGTTTGATGTCCAGATCTGAATAGCCAGGTACTTTTCCACATCTCCTTCCCCTCTCCACTACCTTCAGGCTCACAACATACTGTTGAAAGTGTTTTCGAGCGTCGGGGGTCACCAATGTTGAAAGGATTGTTTCCAGGGGCCTGAGGAGCTGGTGGAGGATGTTTGACCTGTGCTCCGTCTTCTCATCAGACGAGTGTATACCAATACTTTAGCATGAGGAATAGTCAGGCTCCTGGGGATCACGGTACTTTCAGGCCGCGATCCAGTGTTCAAAGATTATATTGGGTGATGATTGATAACACTTTACTCTTATTTGAGTGATTTAACATTTATTTAAGATTTAATAATTTACACGATTTAGTGTTCACGTATAAAACGGGTAGAGAGGTACAAAACGCGAACGAGCGGTGGAATCGAGTGCTAGGAATGGAATAATCTGCTCGGTTATTCTCGGAGCGGTCCCGAGATGTTTTGTCGGAGAGGTAGCGGGGATGCCACACGTAAAAATGAACATAAGTGATGCCCATAATACCAAAATTGGGGATGCCACAGTCCCAATGGCTCCAGACGGGTGGGAGCAGGTGGGATTCTTGTATTGTATTCATATAAAAAAGTTATATTATTTGCAAGTAGGAACCTTTAGCGGTTTTTTTTCTAAGCCGACTGCATGTATAAGTATCAATTTGTCGTATTTTGTTATTTCCGCATGCTTCTTCGGGGTTATTGTTAGTAAAATCATATGATTTTCAATGAATACGCCTGCAGAAATAAGTATATCGACACCCCCTAAAAGCATAGATATACAGCCGTATATCTATGCTTTTAGGGGGTGAACTGTTCGTGGAATCAACTGTCCGACGGATCTACTGTCGGGGGTCATCTTTCAGGGGGATCAACTATTGGCGGGCCAACTGTCGGCGGGCTAATTATCACCGGATCAATTGTTCGGACACTGAATTTTCTAGGGGCCTAAATTTCATTTACGAAAACTTTTTTCACTCACAATTATTTTCTGACTGTTTAGTGTTCCAGTTAGCCTCTCGCTAGGCGCACTTTAATAGTACACAGCTGCTAACCCGGCACAAATCGCAAGTTTGCCTATTGAAATTGGAAGCCACTAGAGCCCCAAAATACCTGAAAAAACTCTATGACTCTGTGCAGAAACATGCCGTTCGTTTAATAGATTCTCCCCAACTTTACAAGCGGATTGCAATATTTAGGCGTTAGGTAGGTATCCTGTCCTTGTTCTACGGAAGGTACTCCAAAGAACTAGCGTCATTGATTCCTTCGGCCCGGTGCATAGTAGGGAAACACGCCAAACGCGTGTCCAACATAAGCATTTGTCACATGAGAACGGATCGTTTCTACGACTTGCTATTGAGTTTAACAGCTCAATAGTTTAACAGATGTTCAAAATCTAGGTTCACTCCTTCCTCTCCTCAAAAAGACTCCTCACACAGCATCTTCAAAGATGACACAAGCCCTGAGGGAAATTATTTTCTTTCTCCTCCTGTGTGGAGTTAATGTTAAAAAATTGAGATTAATTGCTTTATGGATATTTTAAATTTTCATTAATTTTCTCATGCTCTATTATTTCGTCCGCGAAGAAATATTTGGATGCTTGAACAATTTTTCTTTGCTAAATTGCAAGAGTTTTCCAAGAGCATCAAATTAATTTTTAAATTTTTATTGCACAAAAGTCGCGTTTTCAAGGCGTGTTGTTGCAGCCATTAAAGGAGGGGACTATTTTACAATCGTTTTCTTGGAACAGTCAAGAATGGGCAGTTAGCGTAATTCAATTCAGAACAGTCTAATTCTCCGGGCTTTGTCTGGGAGACCAGCTGGATGCTTTCCCTCTGGAATTGCGGAGACCTTTTTTACCGTAGTCATTATGTTGGCATCCTGAGCACAATGTGTCAAAACTACCTCGCTCTGAGGTTTTTCTGATGTCCCTCACGTAACATCATTTTGACAGCGGCTATAGAGAAATTAAAAGGACGCGGACGTCACAGCTTGTCATAAATTTTTAGGCAATCACGATAAATGGGATGACCAAGTCATCAAGCGGCAAGTTTTAATTTAGTGTTTGTATAGAAAAGTTTGGAAACAATGAGCGCTTTTATAATTAATAATAATACTTGGATGATTTACATAGCACCGTTTTTGTGAAAAATCACCTCAAATTACCGTGACGATTACGATTACGGTACCGTGACGGCAATAAACGCACGTTCCTTTTCGCTGTAATGCTGCAGCTCTTCCTTACACGTAAAAAAATGGTGAGACACCCAAAATACGTGTAACTGTTTCCTCCAAAGCACTACTTTTTCCTTGCATTTCATGTTCTTTATACATGTGAGGGAGATGTATGTTTCCTTTGGGAGAGTGCAGATATGCGTTCACCGTTTGTCTCATTTTAGACTCTTGTTATTAGTGTGTAAGAAAAAATTGCAGAATTATTTGTTTAAAACCAAAAGCAAAACTATCGGCGCACTGACATTTGACTTTTTTTTTAATTTTTGGAAATCACTCACACTATCACTCACACTTCAATAGTATCCTATAACTATATTCTTGAATACTTTTAAATTATCGTCTAGGGTAGTAGTATTGTAGTGGTCTACGGGTCGTCACGGTGCCGTGTGTGAGAAAGATCGTTACAGTAATTATACGGCGTTCAATATGCAATGTTTCTAGCTGAATTGTTATGTTTCACTTCAAATATAATTTATGATATCCTCTATGCTCATCCAAATTCCCTTCATCATTTCCCAATTGGGGATGTTTCACTAGTTTTAAAAGATTCATCGGCAATAGGCCACTTGCATGGATTTCATAACGACTTGGAAAAATCGTGTGGATAGATTTTTTTACTAAGATTACGAAAATGTTAGGAAAAAAATTTAGAAATGTACAGTTTTTTTTTTTTTTTAATAAATAAATCCATTATTTGAGCTCGTGACGTCACCACATGAAAATGTCCCGTCTCCGAAAATGTTCCTATTAATTTTATAAAATTCCACACTGATTTATTTTTTTTATATGGCATCACTTTGATTTCAGGTGAATTTTTGAATTTGACATTTAATGTTCACTAGATCTATTGTTTATTCTCTGCGAACTTATCATTTGGCTTGACTTTTTGACAGATGTTCTGAAGAGAAACCCGTACATTTTACGCTGTCCGTTCGTGTTTTAGAAGTATAATAATAATGGTGCGGATTTTAACAAAATCAAATTTTATAATATTCTTATTATTATTTTAATTTACAAGTACAAGTATATTACATTTGATTTAGTAATATAGACGTTGAACATTATAATGATTTATGATCAATAAGATGGATCAAGGAAAAAAATATTCATGAGATTTAATATTTTTGGTATGCCTCGTTATTCTCCTGTGCCATTCGTGTGGAAAACGTTCTATTTTTTAAAATGATTTTCGGCTATGTAATTATCGTTTTTTTGCACCCATAAAATTATGTCCCGTCTTTCCGGTTTATAAAAAATGGTCTGATTTTTCGGATTGAAATTTTCAAAAAATCGCCAGGGTTTCAAAAATACGATAAAAATTAAAAAAAAAAAAAACACAGAATGTCTTAGAATATTTTCCTGAACCGGATAAAAAAATGTGATTCAAGTGGCCTATTATTAAAGATGTATTAGAAAAGAAAATGCATATTTATCATCGTTGACAGCCATCAAAAATTTTGGATCCCCGACGAGCACCGGCCCACAGGGAAATATGCAGATCTGAGGAAGCTTTTCGAAAAACCCGCTAGCTCGCTGAGGGCTTCTCCACCTGACGTTGACTGACATCCATAACGGAATAATATGTTTTCTCTTTTATTTTCGTATCAGTAGATTAAAATGTACATGATTCAAACGCACAATCTGCCTCACCAGCACAATTTTTGATACATGTATTTGTAAAAATTAATCTCCGCCATCAGTTGAACCGACAAAGATCGCATAAAATGATACCGTTACTGTCAAATATTTGAATAAAATATTTCAGATTTTTTTCACGAATTCAACAACGTTTAATAAAACATGTAATCATCACATCAGGGGTGGGGAACCTGCAACCCGACAAGCTTTTTGACGCGGCCCGCGAGCACATTTGGTGTGACCAGCTCATAGATATTTGTGATGTCTATGGGCCAGATGGAAAAAATTGCACTCAGAATGCACCACAAAAAATTACACTCAGAAAGTGAGAACAGTTTTCTTTCACCGTGTTTTAGCTACATTTAAAACTTATTATTACTTAACCGGGAAATATTATTTTAATTTCTTATTATTATTTATTATACGTTAGTGAAATTAATATCCAAAAATTATCTCAGTATTGATGAAAATTCTATTCAGGGAAGAAAAAATAAAAATAAAAAAAACATAAAAAATTGTTAAACAAATTATTGCATATAAATTATTTGAAATAGTTAAATAAATATAAAATCATAAAAAAATGATTACAGCCAATAAATTTGCTGTAAAATGCAAAAAAACCATTCAAGTGTTCTGAGTGCAATATAATTTAAGCTGGTGGACTGATGGACCCCTACGCAGATCCACTCCTAAGTTAAAACCACTCTTGTATGCATAATGCAAATTCCTTTTGCGGATTCATCTGCTGACGCAGTTCAGAGGAAACCACCACTGGGTTTTTAGTGCGAAAATCGGAGGAAAACCATTTCCGTGTTCTGGGTGTAATGTCAATTGAAGCTGGGGACTCACATGTAGATTCACTCTTATTTTAAAACCAGTTTTTTGAGTTCAAATTCCAGTTGTGGATTCATCTGCTGACACATTTCGAAGGAAACCATTCTCTTATTCGAAGTGCAGTAATTAAATTCTTATTGAAGGCTATTTATGTGCATCCAGAATCAAAGTAAAACCGTTTTCATGTTTTGAGTGTATTTTTAATTCACCGCGTCATTTAATTTAAACCAGTTTTGTATTCAGAATATAACGACAAAGATAACTAGGGCCCCTCTTCTTTATTTTATTCATTAATGATATAGACAAGACCATTAATTGCTCAAAATCTATCCTCTTCGCTGACGATATCAAACTTTTCAGAGCTATTAAAAGTCATTTTGATTCCATTCTTCTGCAAAATAATCTTGATTCTCTTGTCAAATGGTCGAAATTGAATAACTAAACCTTCATCATCCAGAAATGCTGTGTTGTTACATTAACAAGATCCAAAGATACATTTTTATTATCATATCACATCAATAAAATTATATTATCACGCAAAAACGAGATTCGAGACCTTGGCGTGATTTAAGAAGCCAATCTCTCTTTCAAATCCAACATATCTGATATTGTCTCCCGCGTCAACAAAATGCTTGGATTTGTTCTTCGTAATTCTAGATCATTTACTAATGAAATTACAATACGGAGAACATATAAAGCACTTAGCCGCAGTATCCCGGAATTTAGCTCCATTATTTGGGCCCCTTCTGAACAAAACCATATCCTAGAAATAGAAAAAGTACAAACAAGGTTTATGAGGGAATATACATACTACCCATTCCTGTATCTATCGTTGTTCTTAACAGGAATGCTCGATCTTAATACCTTAGAAGTCGCCGAAAAATATTTTTAGGCAAACATCATTAATCTCCGGTGCTGTACTAAATCAAGAGATTAACTTGTATGTCCCTAACGCGTATACTCGTGGGAGATCCCACGATCAACCGATTTATCCATACTAATTTCGGTTGTATGTAATGTGCGTAATGTGTTCGTGATGTGTGTCACCGTAAACTGAAATACAGACTTTAGGATTGCTGTTAATAATAGATACCTTCTACAGTGATTATGTTTTCAATTTATTTCAAATTTGCTGACAGAAGAGGAACATTCGCATCGTAACGGATGTAAAAATATTTACAAGGAAGATGTCAGACACAACTGAGCTTGGAAATCGAATCCTCAATGCTGAAGTGTTCCGCAGTCCATATACTCGTAAAAGCATCTAGATTGCATCCATTTCGAATCTCCTCGAGATAAAATCAGTTACATGGAGAGTGAAGGGGGTTCTTGAAAGGAAATTGGATTTGAAATTAATTTATATATCTGTGGCTTTGGCCGTTAAACTTTTTACTGCGCTTGTCGTTGAAATGCTGAATTTACAACTTGTCAGATTCAGGTCAAATATATATTGTTATAACTGATAATATCCTCGGAGTAGTCGAAGAGCCACCGACTATATATATGTACGTACACAGATTCCAATGTCCATTTCCGTCTTTATCATCATGATAGGAATAAATAACGACAACCCTCTACAAAGCATCACTAAGGATCGTATTTTTATTGCATCAAAAATGGCGATATTATAATTTCGTGTTACAGGAAATACAGGATGGCGCAAAATTACCTTTATGGTTTTTTTTTACATTAGTTCCACCTCCACCATTAGGCCTCCTGCCTTGAGGAAAATAATTCCCCATTTGCATACATCTAATAAATATTAAAAAACAAACAAACAAACAAGTTCCTACGTCATTTTTGGGGATGCTGTGTAAAGGTACTTTTTAGGAAAGGAAGGAGATTAAGTTCTGGAAAATGACCCCCAGATTCTTCCCATAATCTGGGGGTCAGTGTGTCCAGGAGTGACGGACGTACGAATCCATTCTTTCCACTGCGGTGCAAGGCGATGTTCCGAGAGAGTACAACTGGAGAAGTCAAAGGGACTCCCTCAACCATTCTTTCGCGATCCGGTCTGCGATGCAGGCTGGTGGGCAGACGAAGAGATCCGCCACTAAGACCTGGATAAACCTCACCAAAAACCCGGGCTGAGTCACCAAACGTAACGAACCACTTGGGGTGACCTATGGAAGAGGTATTGGTTATCCAGTAGGTAAACGGCTCCTGGGAGACGATACCCATACCCCCTCCCAAATTAGTTCGAACTGTTTATTTTATTTTTTATTTCAGAGTAAATTACAGTCATTTTTTTAAATGTAGTAGGAATAGGAAATTTTAAATATTCCGAAAGAAAATAGTCGAGAGCGGTTGAATCCGGTGAACTCGGCGGTCAATTGAGTCGCTACTGCGCGAGATAATTTTTGGCCCTCAGATTCCTACCCACGCCTTACACCTTTTCCTTTCTCAGAACTTTTCCTTTTCAATTTGGTAGGCGGGTATGGGTACCGCCGCCCTAGGAACCATTTATTGGATGACCAACACCTCTGCCACAGGTCACCCCAAGTGGTTCGCTACGTTTGGTGACTTAGCAGGGGTGCCCGGGTTCTTGGGGTAATGTTTGTTCAAGTCTTGATGGCGGGTGCGTCGGCCCACCTTCTGCGTGGCGGGCCGGTTTGGGAGATGCTGGTTGAGGGAGACCCTTTACAACCGGTTACCGCTGTCCGGGCCGCTCGGTAGTACAGGGGCCCGACCCTCAGGCTCACGACTGAGGGTGGGCTGCCCCATCAACGAGTGTAAAAACCCCGCCGCTGCTGTTGTGCCGGTTCGTGACCGGAGGGGACCCAGCAGTAGCGTTTGGGGCGCATCGGGTGACCTCTCCAGCCGGACTCTCCCTATCCATCGCCTTGCACCGCAGTGGGTGGATTGGATTCATTCGTTCGTCACTCTTGGACACTCTGATCCCCAGCTTCCTACCCACCCCTCATACCTTTTCCTTCCCAGACCTCCCTCCCCCCACACCCCATCATAAAAACATTTAAAATCATGACAAAACAAACAACAAAAATTAACATCATTACAGCGGCGAGTAGTAGGTGACCCCGGCGCAGGCCTAAAATGTTGATGAATTACACCAACATTCGCGGCCTGCATACCAATTTAAACTCCGTCCACCACCACCTTTTTTCTCAACGCCCCAACCTACTATTCCTGTCTGAAACGCAGATAGCCGAGCCTGTAGACGCCTCCTATCTGGACTGCCCGGGCTTCACCCTCGCAAGCAAGTTCAGACCTAAAGGAGGTGTCTGTCTCTATAGTCGAGCTGACGTCAACTGTGTGCGACTGTTGAATCTGGAAAACTCCACATTCGACGTAATGTGGGTACGCGTCAATCTTGCCAGTACGGTAAGATTCTACGCGTGTTTATACCGCTCACCGAACCTTAGCGAATCAGACACGTCCGAGCTCTTCAAACATTTAAGCGTCACTATTGATGACCTCTTGCCCCGCTACCCTATGGCAGAGTTTGTGGTCCTGGGGGACTTCAATGTTCATAACAAACCTTGGTTGAAGTTCTCAGGATCAACAGACTCGGCTGCACGCCGAGCGGAATCCTTTGCCCTTTGCTACGGATTGGAGCAAATGGTTCAGGAGCCTACAAGGGTTCCTGATGTCCAGACTCACCGTTCCAATCTGTTAGACCTTTTTTTAACTACTGTGCCACACGGTTACAGTATTGAAGTCACAGCGCCTTTAGGATCGTCCGACCACTGCCTGGTGACGACATCAATCCCTGTAAACTTCAGACCACCAAACGAGAGGCTGAAGAGAAAAGTGTGGCACTATAGGTCAGCAGATTGGTTCGGTCTGCGGGCACATTTTAATGCTTTCCCATGGTCAGCTGTCTGTTTTCGGACTTCGGATCCCTCAAGATGTGCCAGGAAATTGGTGAGGTCATCACATCCGCGATGGATGGCTTCATCCAATCTACTGTTAATGAAACTGGTGTAGGCTCAAAGCCGTGGTTCAGTCGACAATGCGCTGAAGCAGTGCGACGAAAAAACGCGGCTTACCGAGCCTACAACACATCTAGAACATCCGAAGACAGAACAGCTTACAACAAAATGGCAAAGGAAACCAAGAGAATCATAAATAGGTCAAAATTCGAGCACGACCAGCAGATCAGCAGAAAGCTGACTGCATGCCCGCATGGCAGCAGGCAATTCTGGTCGCTTGCGGGCTCAATAGGTCGCAATTTCTGCAAATCCAGTCTGCCACCTCTTACCAGACCTGACGGCTCACTAGCAAACACCGCCACCGAAAAGGCTAACTTACTAGGTAAAATGTTTGCGGATAACTCAACCCTCGATGACCAAGGTGCTGTCCCGACGTCGGTTCCTCACTGCGGTTTTCGTATGAAAAAGCTGAGGATCCGGCATCGGGAAGTACTCCATGTTTTACGAGGGCTTGATGTTAATAAAGCTAGTGGGCCTGACGGAATACCTGCCCTGGTACTGCAAAGGTGCGCTGCAGAAATAGCTCCAATTTTGACGAAGCTTTTTAAACTGTCCCTGAAGACTGGCTCTGTGCCCTCTGGTTGGAAAAAAGCGGTTATCCATCCTATTCCAAAGAAGGGTGACTGCTCCAACCCGGCCAACTACCGCCCCATAGCGATCACATCAGTTCTGTCTAAGGTGATGGAACGTGTGATCAACGACAAACTGCTCACATACCTCGAGAAGAACAAAATTATTAACGACCGTCAATACGGATTCCGGCGGAACCGCTCGTGCGGTGATCTTCTCGCGTATGTGACGCATGTTTGGGGGCGATGCCTGGAACGTTTCGGTGAGACCCAAACGGTTGCACTGGACATATCCAAGGCCTTTGACCGGGTTTGGCACCGAGGACTTGTCAACAAACTGCATTCTTACGGACTTCCCGCATCCTTGTGTACGTGGATTGCCGACTTCTTGAGGGAGAGGTCGATTCAGACGGTAGTCGATGGTTTCACCTCTTCCTCTCACTCGATAAATGCTGGCGTCCCGCAGGGATCGGTTCTGTCTCCAACTCTGTTTTTGTTGCACATCAACGACCTTTTGTCATGTGCACCAATTCACTGCTACGCGGATGACAGTACAGTTCATGATAGCTTTTTGTTTGACAAGCCCCCAAAGGGCTCACAAACTCCAACAGCTCGTAAGGCTTTGAAGCAAAGAATGGACGGTTACCTCGAGAGTGTTTTCTCTTGGGGTAAAAATAATCTCGTTGAATTTAATGTTTCAAAGACCCAATCTTGTCTGATTACGTCTAAAAGGGATCGCAATGAAAATCTAGTCTCTTTCAACGGAAGCAATCTTCCGAACAGGCCCTCCATTGATTTGCTTGGTGTAACCCTAAGTGACCAGCTCAGGTATGGGGGCTCCATCGAAGCCAGAGTAAAGTTAGCCTCCCAAAAACTGGGCGTACTGTACAGGGCCCGCAGATACTTTAAAAGTACACAACTGCTAACCCTGTACAAATCGCAAGTGCGCCCCACGGTTGAATTTGGCAGCCACCTCTGGTCTGGAGCTCCAAAATACCTGAAAAATACCCTCGACTCTGTGCAGAAACGGGCGGTCCGTTTGATAGATTCTCCCATCTTAACAGACGGATTGCAATCTTTAGAGCACAGGCGTCGGGTGGGAATGCTATCCTTGTTCTACCGGTATTACAATGGAAGATGCTCCGAGGAACTAGCATCATTGATCCCTTCGGCACCGGTGCATAGTCGGGAAACACGCCAAACGCGTGCCCAACATTTGTACACAGTTGACATTAGTCACATGAGAACGGGTCGTTTCTTCGACTCGTTCTTATGTTCAACAGCTCGGCTGTGGAATGATTTGCCGGCCTCTGTGTTTCCTCCTTCCTACAACATGGGTCTCTTCAAGACCAATGTTCATTCCTTCCTCTCCTCAAAAAGACCCTCCACACAGCATCCCAGATGACATAGGCCCTGAGGGAAATTATTTTCCTCAGGGCCTCCTGTGTGGAGTTAATGTAAAAAAAAAAAAAAAAAAGAACTTCCCCTCATTCCTTTTCCTCAAATGACAAAATCAATTTTGAGTTATTTTTGGAAAAGTGTTGTTATTTTCAACAAAAGTGGTAGTATTTGCAACGAAAGATCGTTGAAGATGTTCATAACAGGGCCATTATGTGCCCGGCAGTATGTACAGGCCTCAAAAAAATCACAAAAAAAACATCATCCTATATTGAGCAACATTGATGTAATGAGTTGTTTTCGCACGATTCTTGCCGCTAGGTGTCGGTTTACTAAAGATCCCGTTAGATTGGGAGAACTGTCATAAATAAGTTTTCTATGTCATTTGAGAAAATTTAAGGTTTCCACTGCAGCGGGATAGTTGAATTAATACGAGACTCCTGAACGCCCTGATCCCCAGATTCCTACCCACCCCTCATACTTTTTTCCTATTCATAACAGCATCCCCAAAGACGACATAGACCCCCAGGAAAATTATTTTCATCAGGGCCTCTTGTGTAGAGTTTGTAAAACCTATACAAGAATATTCGCATTTGAAGTAGGTTAAACCGCTCAGTTTCACCATGCTACGGGCATTTTCAAACTGAGAATTGAGAACTTCTGAATTGAGGGTGTAAAACCTTGATTCTTGCAGGTATTTTATGAGTAGTCAAATCGTGTATCTCTCGATTTTATTGCTCGGAAACTGGAAATTCAGTACCCTGTAGAAAATACATTTGAACCGTCCTTTGTATGGTTTACTTCTCTTTGAGTGACGAGTTTCATGTAATAGTGTGCTTGACACTAACTTAATAACCAAAAACTTTTCGATGTTTTAAAAACAATCATTCAAATCGATTTTTTAAAGATCGTACTTACACTGTATTTATAATACATCATTTATGTTAGTTATTAACTAACCAAAACGTTTTCTCATTCAGAAAAGAGTAAAATTAAAATTTTTAGCCGGCGATAAAAAAAATATCTTTCGATATTAGACATAAGCGTGAAAATGACTCATGTTCAAAGGCCATTGGAAAAATTGAAAAATGCTCGTAGATAGAAAAGTTATTTACTCTAGGATTTTAATCTATGTTTATTAGTTGATTTACAAAATAAGGTTTTAGCTTTCTGTTTTATATCTTCTTCTACTTTCGTGTGGTTTATTCAAGCGGTATACCAGGTGAGAGACTACATCATCGTGCAAAGGTATTGCGCTTTTTGCAGCGCCTTCGTGTATTCCCTCGCCAGATGTTTGGCGGGGTTAGAGTTTGCAAATACGGTGAGCCAAGGGAGAGAAGTATATTTTAAAATTCCGCTGATGGTTCGCATTGTGGCATTAAATTGAATGTCGACCACGGAAGCGTGGGCACTTCTAGTCTATACTGGACACAGTATTCAGCTGTATTCTGCTGAAAACCATGGCAATGGATGCCGTTCTGAACGTGTTGGCGTCACCAGCTAGCTTACTGACTATAGTCTCTTCCAGTTTTTTTTGCCCACTCTTTTCATGTGATGCCGGTAGTTCATTCTCCTGTTGAAGCGTGGGTATGGCGGTCATGGTAAATATTTTTTCATCAAACACAACACAGAGTTTGGCGTTTGCCATTTGCCTATGAATTGCTAAGATGGAAAGCTATCACAACTGTTTTGTACCCATTTAGCTTTAGTCGCCAATTGAGGAAAAAATCTACCGTAGCCTTAAGATCAGAATTAAGGACCTCTTCTGCTGCTTTAAGGGTTTTGACTTGGGCTGTGACAGCGATGTCATCTGCATAAGCAAATTTTCGGCCTTCAGCCTATCTACCAGCCTACCTACCTTTTTTATATGAATACCGTACAAGAGTCCCAACTGCTCCCGTCTGGATCCGGTGAGACTACGGCGTCCCCAATTGGGGTACGTTGTGAGGCTGAAGGTAGTGGGGAGGGGAAAGAGATAGGGAAGAGGAAGGTGGGGAAGTACCTGCCTATTCAAATCTGGTCACCAAACACGGCTTAAGCCATTTCAAGCAACGTTTCAATTCTGAATGGTGGTCTTCCACCAGGGCGATACTGAGAGTATCTTCCACCCTGGAACGTGCCGCAAATGTATTATATATTATTTTAAATGTATATTCGGATTGCGAGTCAAGAGCCTTACCGCTGGACTACGCCGGCGTCAATACTGTATACGAAATACCTAATACTGATATAGGAAAAAAAATATTTATTTATTTAAACGCCATAAAATGGCTAATACATTCAAATGATGCATGAGATTACACAGTGGTAGGCAGGAGGGTATCAGTATTACAATAATAACAAAATAAAAATGTACATTTAACACGAACTGACTGTATCAAAAAACGTAATACAAAATCTTACGCAATATTCGAGTTTTCGAGAAAAACTTATTCAATAACGAAGTCCGCGACATGTCGGTAATATACATAGGTACGCACAATCGCGATTGTATAGGTACTGGTACATGCTTGTACCACGCTGACATGTTGTTTCCCCCTCGGGCCTGGGGCCTGGGGGCCTGGGCCTATTAAACCAATCCAACACGTCTCGGGAACATGGCGTGTAAAACATGATCAGCCGACTTTTTTCCTAATAAATTATCCTTCATCCTCCAAGGCGGCTGAAAAATCCGAAGCCATTGATATAGAATACGTGGAATGGTAATAAACGGCTCCAAACGTGACCTTGATTTTATCAATGGTAGATATCATCCCATTTTTTTTAATAATCATAAATAATACATTTAGCACGGGTGCCCGGGTTCATGGGGTGAGGTTTGTCTAGGTCTTGGAGGCGGATGACCAGGACACACTGAACCCCAGATCTACCCACCCCTTAAACCCTTTTCCTTCCCAGAACTCTCCTCTCTTTCCTTTACTAAAAAAATCCCCAAAGATGACATAGGTCCTGAGGGAAATTATTTTCCTTAGGGCCTCGGGTAAAAAAAAAATACATCAAAAACTATACATGTTAAGATAAAACGATATTTCACTTAATCGACAGTTTAGGTTTGATTGTATAATCTATGGTATCTAACTCCGACCTTCAGCTAAAAATATGGTATTTTAAAAGTCACTGAATCCAGATATAATTCAGTGGTACAATGACCTAATTTGAGGAATCAAAAATGACATTAAAAAAATAAATAAAAACTTCTTTCAAGGCATAAATCCAAAAATCCTTAAAAAATACTTCAAAACACTGGTTCAAATATTTATACATAAAAAAACAAGATGAAAATTCATTTGCTTATTGTCGTCTGACTTCAGTCAAAGATTTGAAGAAATTTTTTACTTGAGCATCCCATATTGTGTGTTGGACCCCTTCGAAAGACGACCCACAAACTCATATGAATCCAAACTAATGAAAGGGTAATTTTAATAAATACTGCTTTAAATATAATAAAATATTTACATACTATTTTTACGTCAGCATAAATCACTCAAGTCATTAAAGATAAATTTGTAAAAATCTGATTTGACATTCAGTAATTGGATTGAAAAAATACGTAGGAATATATAGGTAAGTACTTACATCGTTACCTCTTTTCAAGTTTGTACAAATTTCAATAACAAATGCGAAAATAATCCAAGGGTTAATGCTAAAACAGAGCTAAACAGCCTTTTCCGCAGTGTAAGCAATGTGTAACTTTCTATGAAAATTATATGGATGTTAAACATCAGTTTAGTCTACTTAACATTTGTTAGTAAGGTTTTTTTATAAACGGTTGTTCATCTGTTGTTTCTCAAGTCTCAGATATTCGATTTTATATAAGCTGAAAGAGCTTTTGCCTTGAATGCATGCGAGACAAACCATCTGAATTTAGTCAGATTAAATTCTCTTAGCACGAATACTTACAGCCGTTGTGTCCAACATTTCGATTGATTAATCCGAGTGAATCTGAGAATACCGCGACGCGCCGCTCAGTTAAGTGATCATCGTAAAACGCTTCATTTTGCCTGTTCCCAACGATTTAATCGGGCCGCCGCGTGTGTAGCACCGTTTGTTTTCATAGACTAAAAAATGACGTCAAATTAGGAACGTCACATGTTAAATTAATACCGAAGCGTTAATTAATTGTATTTATTATTTAAACAGATAATTTATTTTGGTAAATATGCAATTAGTCCACCTCACGGATAATACGGAACGTTCGTGTTGTCGAAGTTTGACGCACGGGTAACACGGAATATTCCTTTTTTAACTAATAGGCAATCAAATATGACATTTGTCGGAAGTACCAATCTTATAAAATAAATAAACTCACATGTCGTCATAATTTAAAAAAAACATCCCAGGTTTTGAATGGTTTGTTTGGCAAAGCAGGGTTTGTCTAGCGGGTGTGTGTAATTATTCTAATACATTTCTTTCCATGTTCTACTGTTATAAATACAGGTACAAACTTATCAATAATGCATTCACTTTGTTTTACATAGCAATAATATTTTTTCTATGATTGGCAGCATTGATTGATTGTCCTTGAAATGTCAGATTAAAACGATTGGTAGGACTAGTGGGGAGGGGGAGGTGGGGGAAGGGGGGGGGGAAGGTGGAGGAGGCGGAGTGGGAAACCTCTTAATACTACGCGAGTGAAGCCGGGGGCAAAAGCTAGTAGAATATAATTTAAAATTTTCATTTAATACTTTCTTCGGCACTGGATTTGAGTTAAGACTTCACAGTAAACCAAAATGAATGCAAAAATTAATTTATATCTTATATAAGATATAATAAAAACTAAGCATTTGTGTGTACCTACATCATACGCACGTATATTACATACACTTTTTGAGAATTTATTTGCAAAATACTAGTAATAACTTCTTCGACGAGGGCCCACCTTATGTATCTTTAGACAATGTCCAAGACGTTCGCGACATCATGGAAATTTAGCGCGTAAATATACGTCTCTGGAATAGTAAAAACCTGCCGTATAATGTATAATTTTACGCCAAGTTTTTTTAGTGTATAAGATTTGTACGGATCTTTAATTCATTTTTTCTTGGCTATATTTACCGGGGGCTTACACTATCGATTCACATTTGTAAAATGGGTAGGAATCAGATACGGAATGTGAAACCTGTTCAAATATTTTATGTGCGTGTAGAAGCAGTAGGTAACATACGGCTATCACACCTTACATCGCATCACATAATTTCAACATTCATAGATTTTATACCAAAGGTTGCAATTTTTGCGATTTTTTTAATCTATATTAGATGGTCTGCTTTAAAATACAGGTAATTGACGTGTAAAAACTGCTCGGCCATACAAAACTTAATTTTGGATTTGAGGCCAAAATACCCAACCAAACTGTAACATTTATTTTTTATTACAAGCAATGATTGTCAGCCTGAGACACTCATTTACATTGAAAAATCTTCCGAGAAAAGATACTTGCCGCCAACGGGACTTGAACCCGTGTCCTTCCGATTGCCGGTCGAATGCTCTGACCACTGAGCTATGGCGGCTTATCAAATACCCGCCAAATAATTCAATATATACTAGTGTTTCATTCAACAATTACTGCTACTACAACTACTAAATAGCGCAACACGGCATAACACCCCAAAAACAAATAACGAAAATGCTTTTGGCCGGGAAAATCTTAAAACTTATCTTATATAACAACAATATTTCAATCACTCTCCTAATAAAGCAGTTGCTTGTGTTTAGGAGAGGACAACTAACATCTAAGTATATAAATTAAAAATATTATTACAAAAACTAATAGTAGTTTTATAGAAAATAAGATACATGTAACAAAATTATTGGTTAGTTAATAAATGATTCAAAGGATTGTTGAAGCAAAACATTTTTCTAAACAATAATTAAAGTTATGAGGTGGTACTAGAGTATTTCAATTTAATTTTTTTTTTAATTTATATAATATAATTTTTTTTTAAATATATTTATAAAATTTCGACCCAAAAACGCCTTTCTTACGATTTTTATTTTTCTTTTATTTTATGTTTCATTATATTTAAATAGTACATTGGGTAGATAATAGTAATGGGTAATTACCATTAACTCACAAATATGTCAAAGTTGCCTCTAAAATCGTGAAAAAAATAATTTTTTAAACCCTGAGGATTTTAACCAGCGACGCCTGAACACATTTAGAGTAAAAGATGTGTCTTTTTGCGGTCCGAGGATACTTTTAATACACAAAAAAAAATTTAATCACACATCGCCACTGATCACACTCCTAGACGTCGCGACGGGATCACGTGATACGCGCGCTATTTTGTTGTGACCGTGCTGTTGGAAAGAGACATAGTGCCCGCTAGGCTATACCCGACTACTCAGTTGCGACGTGTGATGGAAAAAAATATATCATCGGACACAAAATGAATCTGACTCCAAATAAGCTTAGGAATCGCTGGTTAAAATCGTTCGTGTACGTGCTGTTACAACCTGTATATAAATATAAGATAATACATTAAAATTATTTGCACACACACAGCGATGTGAGCTACAGTTCGTCAAATAAGAGTAGAAAATATATGAGGGCGCCACTGTTGATCAAATGGCAATACTAAACACATAACTCATGGTGTTGAAGTAAAGCTGTGTAACCTACATTTTTATGAAAAATTAAAAAGACATAATTGTGGAAAAAATATTTTTTCATTGCAGTATAGATACCCGCCGATCTCAAAATTAGAATTGCATATAGGTATATTATTATTATACTTAATTTTGTGTTAACATAATGAAGAATAACTATAATGTAATAAAATATAAAGCACAGTTTAGAAATTGCTCACATTATTTAATACTAGATAAAGTACTTAGCGTTGCCTGGGCTTTAGATCATGTCTTTAATTTTAGATCTGAATATATTTAACTCATTCAAATCTAAAAGTAGTGTAACTAAACTCACCATTAGTGATTCTTCCTTTCTATCTATTGTTAAATTCAAATTTATGTTAAATTAAATTAAAGCAAATCGCTTTATAAATCACCTTTTAATCAAATGTATGTCATGAAGAAAGGGTGTTTTTTTAAATGTGGTTTACTGTGTTCTATACATTCAGTGTCATTGCACTTCAAAAAAATATTTGACAGTTAAATTGGTGTTGCCAGTCTACAAATTTAGTAGTTCCAGTTTTTATATTTTCTACTCTTTTTTGACAGACTATAACTTAAGATTAATAAGTAAGTAAAATAAATAAGACAGTTTAGCAACCGAAATAAAAAAAATAAAAATAAAAAAACGAAAAAACAGAAGATACTAGAACCATAACGTACGCTCTCTTGCTGGGACTAGTATATCTTTCGACTTTCGGCGCATGTCACAAAATAGTCAAACTTCCTCTAAGTATAACCTTTTTAAACTTCTATTTTACTCTAATTCCAATCAACATTTTGCTGGTTGAACCAAACGTAACTTAACACAATAATTTCACCCCTTGTATGTTCATATTAGATTAATGTCTATAGTCTTTTTAAATCTTCAACACACTCATTTTATTTACTTCCACTATTTGTTATTGCTATTACATTTTTGATCAATGAGAGGCTTTACTTAGCATAATGAAATTATTTATAATATGATAAAAAATATTTTCACCTAAAAATAGAAAAAATATTACCCGCAGCCTTTTTGTATTACTAACAGTATTTATAAAAAGGTCTCTCAACGAGCTTCGATATTTCGCCTTATCTATTTAAATATGGTGAATAAAATAGGTAGGTACCTACGACTTACATCTTATTTACGTCGAAATCAACTTATCTAGGCACTTTCGACATCCAAGAAAAGACATTATTTTCTTCACTTTCTATTTTATATTATATTATTATCTCAGTCAACTACCGATCTTTGATCCCTGTAGAAAACTTTGAATTTCAGAAAACTTTGAATTGCTTAATAAAACTCAGCTGTCACACCAAAGAATCTTTAACGGCAAATCCAATATAACTGTCGCCAAAAAAAATGTAGCCGAAAAACTTTCATTTTCAAAGTTTTGTTCTCATTTCTTTGTTGGAGAGAAAAGTTTGGTTGTCGACGGGAACAGAATGCTTTCAGAAGCTAAAAAAGACAATCTCTGTAAATTTAATAATCAATTTACCCAAATTTAACAATCGTATTTGCCAATTTTGCTTTAAAAGTTTTCTAAAAGCATTATAAAAATTGATGCGAAATTTAAGCTCAAAGTTACTATTCCAAGTCTTCCATATTTATTTGGTTCGTGAAATTGTTGGCTATTTTAACGAGAGGCACACTTTGAGGTAACTAATGGAATAGTAGGACTTAGAGTGAGGTGTTTAGCCGGTTGTTAAGACCGCCACTGGAAACGTTTTTCATTACGTTTGAATTTCCGATAACGAAAACATTATGTGGTTTTTTTCATAAAAAAAAAAACAAAATTTTGTTATCATTTTATGAGTATATTTTTGATGTCAATACAGGTTACAACCTTAGAATAAAGAATAACATAAAGACTGCCTAGTGGGCGTGTTGCATGATCCAATTATAGGCCTAATTTCAGCCTTTCCATGTGAAAACTGTGTTTCACCGTGAAACGAAATTCAATCGTGATGGTACAACATAGAATATCGGTTACAATAAAAAAGTATTTCTTAATTGAAACAAATTTGACATATCACTTAAGCATCTATTTGGTACTTTTTTCAAGTTTCAATAGTATGATGTTTGATCAGGTTGATAAAAATAAAACTAATTTGATTTCCAAACATTACAATCGCAGCTTCGATGGCAAACTCCATTGTTTCCCTATGACGCTTGAGGACTGAGAGGGTCCCTGCCTGATTGAATTGCCATCACAATATCCAATTACGTTTGTATCGGGTTCCATTATTTCAATAATTATCTCCAAATTGTGGTTTACCAGCTTTGACCAGAACTTTACCATTAATTATCTGAAAATTCTCAATCCAATTTCAAAGATTGTCTTTGAATGTAAATTTAATTACTTGCCCAAATATGTTTGATTCCTAATATTACTAAACTTTGCATCAAAGGCGAGCAATAGCTGGTTTCAAATTTATACACAGTATTTTAAATAATAAAGTCGACTGTACTAAACTTCTTTCCCTAACTAATTTTCACATACCCTTAAGAAGTGCACGCCATGCAGACTATTCCACGCGCTTAATCAATATATATTATAAAAGAAAATCCAAAAAAAACGTGAGGAACGCAAAAACTCAGAAACGAGTGCCGGTACGATCAAGAGAGTTATATGGTATGGTAGATCTTTATCCCCCCTAGGGAATAAGACTCTGCAATGTTCTGGAAGAAGTGTAAGAGTATGTCAGCGAGTCTAGAAGGTTCCGGAAAGTTCAAGAAGGTTCGATAAAGCTGTAGAAAATTTTGGAAGGAGTGGCGGAGTATGTCGGCGAGTCTAGAATGTTCCGGAAAATGTTAAAAGTTTCGATAAAGCTGTATTAAATTCTGGAAGGAATGGAAAAGTAAATCAGCGAGTCTAGAAGACTCCGGAAAGTTCTATAAGGATGGATAAGGCTGTACAAAGTTCTGGAAGGAGTGGCGGAGTTCGACCATGAGTCCAGAAGGTTTTGAAAAGTTCTAGAAGATTTGATAAAGTTGTAAAAAGTTCTGGAAGGAGTGGCGGAGTATGTCGGTGAGTCTAGAAGGTTCCGGAAAGTTCTATAAGGTTCGATAAAGCAATAGAAAATTCAAGAAGGAGTGGTAGAGTATATCGGTGAGTCTAGAAAGTTACGGAAAGTTCTATAAGGTTTGATAAAGCTGTAGAAAATTCTGGAAGGAGTGGCGGAGTATGTCGGCGAGTCTAGAAGATTCGATAAAGCTGTAGCAAGTTCTGGAAGGAGTGGAGGAGTATGTCAGCGAGTCTAGAAGGTTCCGGAAAGTTCTATAAGGATTGATAAAGCTCTAGAAAGTTCTGAAAGGAGTGATGGAGAGTGTCGGTGTCCTAGGTAGTTCTAGAAGGTTCCGTAATGCTCTAGGATGTTATGGAAGGAGAAAGTTCTAGAAGCTTTTAGAAATGAGTGGCAGAGAGTCTTGGTGAGTCTAGGAGGTTCTGGAAAGTTCTAGAAGTTTGGATAATCTGTATCTTCAATATACATTATTAAAAAAAGTGTAAAATGTGCATGCCGCTAAAACTCAAAGACGAGTCCCGGTACGATAATGGGAGTTATATTGTGTGGTAGCCCTCTTTCCCTCATTTATAAAGAAAGTTCCTATTTTTACCTGAAGAGCGTGCTTTTAAAGATACAAGGGCTGGAAGTTTCGCCCCCTTGAAATTTCTAAAACAGTTTAAAACTTTCCAGAGTATTCTTGAGCATTCCACCACATTCCAAAACATCCCGGAACATTCTGGAATACTGTGGAATATTAACATACCGGAACATCCCCGATCATTGTGGAACATTCCAGAACACTCCTGAATATTGTGGAATGATCTGGAACATTATTCTGGAACATTTGAAGTCTTTTTTGTATGGGGCTACCCATATGGGGTATATAAAGCAAGATCCGTCGAGGATTCGAACGTCAATTATCTTACGTAAACTTACTGAGCGAAGCCGGACACCCCAGTCAGAGTGTTTGGGAGCATTCCACAACATTCCAGAACATCCAAAAACATTCTGGAAAATTGTTGAATGTTCGGAAATGGGGAATTGGGAACATCAATGTAATACATTCCACAACACTCTCGAATTTTGCCCTGAGCGAAGCCGGGTAACCCAGCTAGTTACAAAATAAATGCAGCAACTAATTCGCAAATTAACCGTGCTCTTCATACGTTCAATAATATTTGCCTAAACTCTAACGTCGACATTTTCTCCGATTCACTGGCCAAATTTAAAAAGAGCATCTTGTCAATAATATAAACTGTTCTATGCGCATACATAACCCTTCACAGATCACCACTTCTCGACATTTGTGACATAGGTATACATATTTATATTAATGAAATAATTAAAAACACTTTGTTTTTACCACAATAATCTTTATTTAAAAAATCAACATGTTTCGAGAACGATGTTCTCTTCATCAGGACATTATATGTACTTAAACTAAATGATCAAATATAGAAAGACAGGCGTGGGTAGAAATGGAAGTAGTGGGGGAGGAGAGAGGTGGAAAGGAGAGGTGCTTAGAAGAACAACAGGGGGAGGGAGGGGAGGTGGAAAGGGGGATACTTAGAAGAACAAAGACAAAAATTACAATGGAAATATGTTTAAGATAGGGTTATATCTATCTTAAACATATTTCCATTGTAATTTTTTGTCTTTATTCTTCTAAGTACCCCCCCTTTCCACCTCTCCCCCTCCCCCCCTCCACCCCCCCCCCCCCTCCCTCCCTGTTGATCTTCTAAGTACCACCCCTTTCCACCTCTCTCCTCCCCCACTTCTCCATTTCTACCCACGCCTGTCTTTCCATATCTGATCATTTAGTTTTAGTACATATAATGTCCTGATGACGAGAACATCGTTCTCCAAACATGTTGATTTTTTAAATAAAGATTATCGTGGTAAAAACAAAGTGTTTTTAATTATTTCATAAATAAAATGGTGCCACAAAGTGAATTTGCTAAATTTGAATAACATATTTATATATCTATAAACATACACATACACCTACGCACTACTAACGTTATTACTAAATATACGTATCTACCACAATTAAGACACTACAAAGAAACATAGCATAGGTCCAATCATCACATATTACTTAATATCTGTAAATTATCGCATCACTGTAACCAATCAACTGTTTGTTTATATTTAAAAAAATAAATATTCATCCTAGACTTGCAGAAAAGTCAATAGATGCCGCGTATTAAAAATAAAATGGATACAAATTTATCCAGACACTAGATAGATAGCATTTAGTTCGAGTTGAATCTTGCGATCGTATATAAAGATAGCAGCCAATAATATGTGCGTTAAGAGAATGAAGATAATGTTGGTAGTTCTTAGTCGAAGTATGATACAGTTAAAAGTGACCGAATTGGATATAGGTAGCTCAGTTGGTAGAGCACTTGCCATGTAAGCAAAGGGTTCTGGGTTCGTGTCCCAGTGGACACATTATCTTTTTCTGATTTTTCTGTCTCCAGATTTTCTATTGACTTTCTCTAATCTTGTCTTCATTTACCAACTATACGTCAAAAACGCTATGGGAAGCATTTCGTAATATAACTAAAACCAAAATCAATAAATCATCTGAAATTAAATCATTGAACATTGATAACACTGTCACGTCAGATCCAAAAAAGATGGTAAATTTTGCAAATAACTACTTCGCGTCAGTGGGAACCACACTGTCAAAAAAAATTCTTGATAAAAATAACACAACTGAAACTGATCTTGCTAAGATAACTGACTGTAATCTCAGTCATAAAATAGATAACATTCGAACTACATCACAAGAAGTGATGAAAATAATTGACGAGCTTAAGTCATCCAACGCGTGTGGCCCAGATAAGATCTCTTCAAATCTGTTAAAAAATATAAAATCCGCCATAGCATCACCGATATCGTTCATTTGTAATCTAAGCTTTAACTCTGGTAAATTCCCCAATCATTTAAAACAATCAATTGTAATTCTACTTCACAAAAATGGGGATAAATCACAAATTAACAACTACCGACCAGTTTCTTTGATCAACTCTGTGTCTAAAATTATTGAGAAGATTGTTAAGAATCGGCTCAGCCTGTACCTAGAAAACAATAACATCCTTTCCAATAGCCAATTCGGTTTCCGTCCAGGTTTAGGCACTGAAAATGCCATTGCTAAATTGACAAAAATTATCGCTAATAACATAGATAGAGGTACAAAATGCATTGCGCTCTTCCTGGATCTAGCAAAAGCATTCGACACTATCTCTCACAAAATTCTGAAGAATAAACTACAACGCATCGGTATACAAGGTCAGCTCTTCAATTGGTTGTGTAGCTATTTAGATAACAGGAGCCAAAGAGTGCTCATCAACGACACTATAAGCGATTCAGCTAATATTAAATTCGGTGTACCCCAAGGAAGTAATTTAGGACCACTTCTATTCAATATATATATAAATGATCTATGTAACAGTTCCCTTGCCGACCACATTATCACCTTTGCTGATGATACAGTCTTACTATTTGAAGACAAAAGCTGGAATGTTGTTCACAGCAAAGCAGAAGTAGGGTTAAACAAGGTCAAACAATGGTTAGACAATAATCTCCTAACACTTAACCTAGATAAAAACAAATTCATCCGTTTCAGAGCAACACAAGCAGGAGAACCAAAAGAAATACACAACATCATTATTCACCATTGTATTGACCGGACCACATGTAAATGCTTAAACTTAGAATGTGTCGATAGTATAAAATATCTAGGAATTATCATAGATAAGTCTCTGAGATGGGACGAACATATTGTCTCAACTTCTACAAAGATTAGAAAACTTACTCATCTATTCATGTCTGTTAGAAATATTCTTTGCGTAAAAGATCTGAAACAAATGTACCATGCCTTGTGTAACTCACTGCTAGAATATGCATCCTTGGGATGGGGCGGCTGTTCCAAAACAATAATTGATCCCCTAGCAAAAGCACAAAAATCACTTTTAAGGGTCATCCTTAAGAAACCATTTAGGTATCCCAGTGAGCTATTATTTCAAGAGATACGAGTTCTTGATGTACGGCAACTGTACATAAGAAAAATTATTTTACATACACAAAAACACCGACACCACTATCCATCCATCGTTCATCTCCACAACACCCGTCATGCAGGGAGGAATCCAGTAATTCCGCCTACTACAAACACATCACATGCCCAAAGACAATACTCATACTTAGGGCCTAAATTGTTCAACTTCATACCCGATGCTTGGAAACTGAAAAGTACAAGTATTTTACGGAAATTGGTTAGCAACTGGCTTCTGGATATGGGGAGAGTCGAGAGCGAACATATGCTAACACAATCTCACATCCCTAATATGTACTAAAAAGTTTATGTTAATGCATAAAATAAAACTTTTGCTCTGTTTTTTGATCCGTGTAAAATAACGACTGGTCTTTGATTCTTGTAAAATAACGACTAGACATTTCAAAAATAATTTTTCAAAATTTCTATAACATTGGAAATTCATATTCATATAGTCGGGTTTATAAATGGATAATTTCTTTTACTTAGGTAAATCTAAAAATAATAGTACATTTATTAAAACTAAATGGTCATAAATGCATTGTAAATTCATATGTCAAATATTGGTGTATAAATTTGTAAATTCTAATTATGCAACTGCAAATGTTCTCCAAAATAACCCAGAAAAAATCTCATAATTGTGATCTCCCGAAAGAAACCAATCACTTATTCGGAATGCAATTATTAATGTAATTAGATGTAATGCCTTTGTAATTTCATTGAAAAAAAATGGGTTAACTTTTTTACCAAAAATATTGAATTCGAAATTGGATAGGTCCGATGGTTTCGAACTCCTGCAACTCCATAGAGAGGTACATGAGGTCGGTACCATCGATACATCGCATCGGCTTGATACAACAAAACATACTAGGTGTAAAAGATACGGTTAATGTTGCAATTTTGCAAACCTTGGATCACGTACTTTTAAATTTGCTGGTTGGATTTTTATATTATGTACGTATTTTTTTAATCGTAACATATTAATATTATATATCTCACTGTACTAAATTTTGTTGCCTATATTTTTATTTAATTTATATACTTTTTATTCCCATCGTAACTTTATAAACTATTTGTTTTCTCATGTAAAAGATGGAGGTACTGCCTTATTATTTATATAAAAGCCATCTGGGCGTAAAATAAAAGAAATAAATAAACAACTAAATAAATTAATGTTCTCCAAAACGAGCTTAAAAAATCATTTGTCATATAGTTGGATTATAATTGTGTAATTTCTACTATTTAAGAAATTCTAAAAATTATAGTATTTTATTAAAATTAAATAGTTATAAATACATTGGGAATTCATATATCAAATATTGCTTTATAAATGTGTAAATTCTGACTATGCAATTGTAAATGTTCTCTTAAATGGCCTGGAAAGAATCTCCTACTTGTGATCTCACTAAAGAAAACAAATCCTAAACTCCAAATTGACCTTGAAAAAAATCACATCTTTGCGATTCTTTTAAAGACTTAAAGAAACCATCCATTAATTATATAAAATTCTTAATTTTCTCAAAAGTTGTCTTGACAGAAGCAAATTCCCGTGATATCTTGAACGAAACCATTCCTTTGTTAAGAATATTATGAACTAAATATACAATTTGGCTGTCCTGAAACGGGTATTCCGCCCAGTTGGACAGACAAAGTATCATATTGTAATGTATTGTAATATATATGCATATGTAAATAAATAAAAATAAAAATAAATAAAAAATAAAAAAATAAAAAAAATAAAAATAAATAAAAAAAATTAAAAAAAATTAAATAAATTATAGCCGTATTGCACGTTTTGAAGACAAACGGTATCAAGGGCCTTTAACCAGCCAGCGGCCGAAAATCCACATTTCGTCGAAAGATCTTCTTAAGATCGTACAGGGCGGTTCCAATGAGAAAGATTAATTATTCCCCGTATCAGCTTTTTAAAATTATAACTTAATATCGATTTTATTTAATTTCAAATTTGCTTTAATTTATACCTACATCCAAAAATGCTGAAAGGCGTAATGATGAAACAATTAAAATTATGTACTTTTTGTAATTATTTTTTGATCATAAGTATTTATCATTTTTCAATAACGTCTAAGCAAAATAAAAATGTTAAAAAAACATCTTAAATATATTAATTGGTAACACCGTAAATTGATATACGAAATAGAGAAATTAACGATAACATATTGATTTACAATAATGTAAGTTTACATGGTATGAAATATGTCTTGTAAAATAAGATATTTCGTTTGAAAATTTTACAAATCTGCCAACGACCTATGGGAACGTACCCATACTACGTGACACGTTTAGGGGGGGGGTCTTCAAAAAGTCACGCTCCATACAAATGAGCAAATGAGCGGGTTGCTTAGGTTTTTGGTCACCGGGGGTGGAGGGGGGGTTAAAAATTGCAAAAAATTGGTCACGCAATATGGGTACGTTCCCTATGGTGTAACCTTATTATACTAAAAAAAACATTTTTTCTCAAAATTTAAAACATGCGTTTACTAGATAAAAGAACAATCTTTCGAAATCAATTTATAATTTTTTGTGGAAAAGAGTCAATGCGTCTAAAATTTGATTTAAAAATTACATATTTCCGGTTTTCTCTGGTTAAACCCTCTTTAAGGTTTTTCCATATTACAGGCCCTGTAAACATTAAAGAAGCACGTCAAATTGAGGTGATTGTTCACCGGGCATTCGTGAATTCAAGATCCAGAAGGAGTAGTTTTTGTTCTAATAACCAAAATGTGCTGCTCCTAAAAATAAAGCCAGACTTGGAACATAACTTTTTAATTGACTCACTGTTCTGTAAAATATTTTGAAATTAAAATTAGCATACTTGAGTGGGTTGGCGGGAGGGCACTGCAATGGCTGATTTCATTTCTATTAGATTTTTGAGAAGTTATTTGAACAAAGGCTCTCTTAAATTTTCGAGACCTCTAAAAGTTTATTTCATACTTAGAAGGATTATTAAAATTATAAATTTAGAATCTCCACTTGAAAACAATATTATCGTTTTATTTTATATTTATTACACTTAAGGCCCTCCCGTTGGCAACATGCCGCTAAAAATCGCTATCTATCATTCGCGTACAAGCAATACTGCAAATAATTTATATAAAACTTCTATACGTGTAGTTAGAAAAATGTGTAAAGTTACTAGTGAAAAAAAAATTAACTGTAATCTTTTAAATTCTATATGAAATACACACTGCGACTCGACTAGGTAAAACGTTCAAAAATGCCTCCGCTGAAAGCAATCCATAGCCTTTTAAAGACATTTTTTTTCTAAAAGTCCTTCCTTAATCTTGATGTAATCTCGCGTAAGTAAACATGATTTTCAACAGCGCGAATGAATAAAAAACACATCCATGGATCTAGATGTTAATTGTAATTCGCTTAAACTTCCCGAATTTTTCCATTATCTTCTGCCATACAAAACTGCATTGCAAAATATTACCTACGCCGCACGATGTTAGATACGAACGATTTACTTCATGTGGTTTTGTTCATGTTTTTCACTCTGTCTTGAGTGTTTTCTTTTTGTATTGTGTGATGTGTGTAAAAATCTTTTTTGCATTGCAGTTTGTCTCTATATTTATTACACTTCGATTTGTCTGGATTTCTGTGATTTTTTAGCTACCTACATTACTAAGTTAGAGAATACTAGGATAGTCTAAGTATAGTGCAATAGAGTTCATAAATTGTAAAACTTGTTTTTTTTCGAAATGTTTCCTATTTCTTCCGAAGAAAGATAAGTCGACGCATTATTGCTAATAATGTTATAATAATTCATATTAGATGTCAGAGTTGATACGATAATACGAATACAGTAGGTACTCACACAATACGCATCGTTTGCATGCAGCGTTTTTCAAAATAATTATTTTCTTCTTATTCGACTTCAGAATATTCCAGCAAAATTAAAAAAATATATACTTACTAATATAATACGAGAACTGACGAGAACACAGATTTGTTTTCTAAAAAACGTAAAATATTTCGAATATTTTATTTCCGAACGAATACTGTCCCTTTCTCACTAATAACAATAATCAGGTGTAAATAAGTCAAGTCACAATGTTGTTTTTCAGTTAAGTTTTTTATGTGAATACCTCCCAAGAGTCCCATTTGCTCCCGTCTGGAGCCAGTGAGACTATGGCATTCCCAATTGGGGTATGTTGTGAGGCTGAAGGTAAGTGGGGACCGGAAGGAGATGGAAAGAAGGAAGGCGGGGAAGTACCTGACTATTCAGATCTGGTATTCAAACACGGTTAAAGCCTTTTCAAGCGACGTTTCAATTCTGAACGGTGTCTTTCATCAGGACGAGTAGCATTAAGAGAATCTTTCACTCTGGAACGTGCCTGAAATAAACTGTGTATTATTTTTCATTAATTAATTGTATTAATCAAATAAAATGTATTTGCCCACGCCGGGATTCGATTCCGCGACCTTCGAATACGAGTCGAGAGCCTTAACCCTCGACCACGGAGACCTTCAAGTTTGTTTTTGGCAAAGACATCGCTGTAGTAAGTGAATACATTTGCGCATAAGGTTAAAATATTATATTACGTATATAGGGGAGAGCGGGGCTGGTACTAACAAATATTATTGACAGAAGTTAAAATTCTATGAAATAATTAACTAAAAGTCATTTATTTTAAAGATTTTTATTTGAAATGAACAAATCAGTATTTTTTATAATAGGAACTGTGTAACCGACGTGTTACGTACCCTCATTTGTTTTTTCAGCAAAAGTCATCGCTGGCGGCATCCTCTACATTTAGTGGTCATTTCTTTGAAATTTCCCTTGAAATTTCTGGCCACTAAGCTCGTTAGTACCATGCCGCCAGCGACGATCTTTTCGCCGAAATATTTATGTATAATTTATCATTATTACCCTTTTTTATTATGTGCAATGCCCCGGTGCAACAAATAAATGCTTGCTTGCTAAGGTTGCCACCGGGAGACATTTTAAACTCTTATAATTTACATACTTGCTATTTTCCTGGGCAGGGTGGTGGTGGCCCCTGCAGGAGGCCAACCAAAATGGCACGCACCTTTCCCACTGGGCAGGGTGGTGGCCCCTGCAGGAGGCCAACCTTCAAAATATGTTTTTTTCACTTAATCAAACTCTCACAACCCGCAGGACGATGAAATTAACATATTTCATTCCAGAGTCCTGCCGGGCATTCAGGGAAAGAGAATTTAAACCTCTAACCCTTAAACTCGCAATGATAGGGCGTTTTTAGCACAAAAAAAGGACCGTTTTTTCCCATTTCAAAAATCCAGGGACCTCGCAAGACGATGAAACAAACAGGTTTCAGTAGCTAGTCTTGCGAGGGACCTGGGAAAAATAGTAGATTCTTTACATAACTTCCCACAATTAGCCAAACATTAAAAAATCTAGCATAAATTGTAAACTTCCCACAAACTCACCAAACCAAAAATCTAGGGATAAGTAATACCCACACAAATATGTTAGCATTAAGATATGTACAAATATATACCAATTTTACCCTGTATAATTATTTATAATTCGCAATTTTAAGCGACCACTTTCACCGGCAGCACCGACAAAATAAGGTGTGACGGAAACGCCGCCCTATTTATACATACGGGCAAGATCAAACCTCCCACCACAAATTTGTACCACGTGGGCACCTTTTACCCCAAATTTGGGTATAAAAGGACCCACCTTTTTCATAATAAATCAGTTCACATCTCTACTTGATAACTCGTGTTTTATTCTTCGGAAGTTTTTATCAACCAGCTGCCTCCCGCCGACTTCTGCCTGTCTTCAGTCCTGGTGCCTACCTCCTCCAGACTAGCCGGCCCTACTTTTGGCAACCGCCAGGCGCCAGGCTCAGGCAGAAGCATCGGCACTTCCAGTGTCCTTCACGCATCAGGCACTGGGTGCTAGGGAGGTCAGCCCTTTATTATTTTTTCATCATCCCATCATTCTGACGTGCACTAAGACCGCCCCCTTTTTTACAGTTCTTGTGAAGACGCTGATACGTCTGTTACAAACTGAAATAATATAGTATGTATATTCTTTTAAATTTACACTAATTAACAGTCATTGAATATTAAAGTTTTTTAGTCTAAAAAATTAGTAGGTACTTAATATTTTAAAGTTCCATAAACTTTTTAGTGTTAACAGTCATAAAAAGTCTCTATGAGGTGCAATAATTTTTTTTTTTTTAGTTTTAGTTTTAATTCTGCTCGTGAATGATACGGTTGTATCGAAACCGGTCGCGGAAAAATTTAATTTAAGTAACAAATGTACATTTAATAAAACTCTTCAAAAAACAAAATTATCTTTTAAAGCTACTTATTTATTCCTCACAGTTTTAATGTTTTTAAGCCATAAGTATGTTTTTTTAGTCTCAGACAGTCTTTGGGTATCTTAATAATGTAATCAAAGTCTAGTTTAATTAATGTTAATCTAATTTGTACTTAAAGCATAGAAAAATAGGAGTGGTCAATTTGGTGTTTTTAGGTGGAAATACTCCATATTAGGCAATAATTATTCGGAATACGATCCCTCATCATCCGAGAAACAATTGAGGCATATGTATTTTCTGGTGTCACCTCTAACACCGGTGATATGAGCCCATCTTTTGCATAAAATACATTGTTAATACTTACCCCACTCAATTTGTTATTTTTAGCCCCAAGGTCACTTTTTTTACTTAATCATTTACAGAAAATAAACTAGTTAAAATAATTACAAATGAATAATATAGTGTTACTGTCAATAAAATATAGCACGATTCATGATAAACTATAATTTGATTCAGCGAATAAATAAATCGTAAATCAATTTATTGTAAAGAACAAAAAGTTCACTTACCTGCCAATCTGAGGTCGCTGCGCACAACTATTACAAGCGATGGCCGGTTGGCATCTAACAAGTCAGGACACTTTGGCTATGTATATAGTGTTTCTAAACCGAGTATCATATTTTTAACACTTCACGTTTGGCGGGAATCAGCTTGTTAATTCTTACCTCCGTTAAAACCAACCCCGCTCTCCCCTAATATTAAAAATTATATTGCACAACCCCTCAGTTTGAGGCGTAAGTATAGTGCATATAGTTGGAGTGACCGCAGGAACCAATAAATTTATTGATTATTGATCATCACAAAATTTGAAGTTTGTGGTTTCTGGTTTCTGGAAAGGGCATATCTAACCAATTCCGCAAAAAAGCGCGTAACTAATAAAAATCAAATCAAAATTTATATTTTTTACATAATATGTTTCATCAAAGAGCTGTTATATATATAGCCCAAATACGTTCCCAAGAATGCTGGCGGCGGATTTATCAAGTGCTTTCTAAGTAATTGGCAGTCAAAAATTATCCAGCCAGTTAGTCAACTTTAATTGAGAAGGCTGAGAGGATATTCGATTACGGCGTGGTATAAAATAATAGTCTCCAATATTTTCTATGGTAGAACCCCTTGTAGAACCAAATAAAAATGTCATTGTGTATTTTCTGAATAGAGGTTTTTTATGTTAGTTATTAAACAGTTCGCTTTCATTGAATACAAATTCTGGCACAAAGAACTACACGGGTTAGCAAATAAAAAAGATATTTTAGAACTTTGTTTTGGTTTAAAATGTTGTTTTGAAGAACGTAAAAAATTGGTTAGGTGTTTAAAAAATGAGGTTGGGAGTGAAAGCTTACAAAAAAGTTTATGTGAAATGGTGGAAGGTGTGTTTTGAAACTACCAGATTGAAATAGAATTACCTTTGAATTGAGGGACACGGTGGGACATCATGAATAATACATTTTGAGAACACATGCTCAGGTGGTTGGAAGTTCTTTGATTTCGCAACCAAAATCAGTGAATGTACTTAAATATTTATATTCTTTCTAGGGGATACCAATTCAGAACCGAATGCTTTTTTTAATTATTTCTGGAGGTATTAATAATAATTGTACGTAACGTGTCAATTTCCTTTTGAAATGCATCCCCAGAAATCATGGACAAAGCTAGGATTACTGTGGAAAAAATATATAAATCTTGGTCACTCCAAGTGGTTCGCTCCATTTGGTGACTTAGCAGGGGTGCCCGAGTGCATGGGGTGAGATTTGTCCAGGTCTGAGTGGCGGATGCGTCTGCCCACCTGCTGCGTGGTGGGCCGGATCGAAAGACTGGTTAAGGGAGGCTTTTTGCCAGCCGGACTCTCTCGACCCATCGCCTTGCACCGCAGTTGGAGAAATGGATTAATACGTCCGCCACTTCTGGACACACTGACCCCCAAAATCCTATCCACCCCCCGAACCTTTTTCCTTCCCAGAACTTCATATCCTCTCTTCCTTAAAAAGACCCTCCACACAGCATCCCCTAAGATGACATAGACCCTGAGGGAAATTATCTTCCTCAGGGCCTCCTGTGTGGAGCTAATATTAAAAAAAATCCAGAACTATAGGTTATTTTATTTTATTTATTTTTATTTCTTGCTACGGCGATCCCGATGAGTTAAAAAACTTATTTTAGTACGGGAAGAACATATGTACATACAATACCTTAGTAGAAAGAGTCACTGGTGTCAGGTAAAATTTTTTGATAATTTTGATTTTTGATATAAAAAATATATGTTTCACATACAGTACAGCATGAAAATAAATACAGTTTAAGTAGAACAAATAACAAGATTTAATATATAAAGAAATAAACATGGATATACATTGGGAATTCATATTTCAAATATTGGTTGATTGGTGATCTCATTAAAGAAACCACTCATTCATTCTGAATGTAATTGTGGCGCCCACTTTTGTCAAATTCTTTGCGCCGCCACTGGTTCTATAGGAACAAACGAGAACAATGCACACAGCGCAATGTACTGCCGGTACATCTACCTACAGCGGTTAATAATTCCGCCACTTACGTGAAAGGCCTCGAAATAGTGGCTGTGCAATACAAATGCCCGCAGAACGTTCGAGCAATTCCTCCGCTTTGCGTAAATTCTCGCAAAATTACCTGGCGCGCTAGCAAGCTACTCTGCCGATCGCACTAGTATATAAAGCGACTCATTTCGGCGCTCGCTTAGTCAGTCTAGTCTCGGTTCGACACTTATGTACACACCGACGACCTCCGTAGTTCAGTGGGTAAGACTCTTGACTATAGTCTCACTGTCTCCAGACGGGAGCAGTTGAGGAGCAGTTGAGATTCTAGTGCGGTATTCACTGTAAAAAAAAAAAAAAAAAAAAAAACACCGGGCAGTGATACAGTGCCGCTACGCAGTATCAGCCCACGCGGGCTGACGCTCTCGCAACAAGTGATTTGCAAGTTTATCCAGTGTGACTCCCGGAACATTTCCAACACATTCGAGGACTCCTTTTCCAACTACCATCCGCTGTCCGGCCCGTTCGCGCCTCGACATGAGATGTCACCCAACCTATCAACTACCAAACCCGCTCGCGCTTGCTGTTTATACAGGTGCAACCCGTTCTCTGGCATTCGAAACCCATCGCGTTCCGCTGCCAGAGATCATCCTCATCGCCTCTCAAGGTTCCTTCCTGCGTCACGTGTGTGCTCCGACCCACTGGACACACAGCCGCCATATCCCGTCAGCACGACGACGATCGACTGCCTGGACCAAGGTCACTTCTACACCGCCGCGGTGTAGAGCAACGCGCCGGTTCCCTAAAGACCTGTGATCTTCACCGTCGAAGCTTCCTGACCATCATCACGCAGCAGCATCATTCACGGCCAGGTGCGGCCGGTGCCTCAAATTGTAGGTGGTTCACCAAGCCATTCGTCAAAAACGTAAGGTAGATATTATTTTTTTTTTTAAATCTAGACATCATGCATAATTTTACATTATTGACTATCTAAAAATATCATGTAACTGTAATAGTAAAAATATAGTGCCAAGTAAAAACATGCTGATGTCTAGAGTTTTTAATATAGTATCCTATGCTAGCAAAGTCGTATTTTCTCCAATCATAAAAATTCTGATAAAAATGCGTTTATGGGAATTGACCTGCCAGGTAAGCAGGTGTGTTTTCTGTTTGTAAAATTAAATAATAAAAATACGTACAGCCTAGGAACTCATAATAAATTGTACAACGCAACATAACTAAAACAGCGGTCTATAAATTATCCAATTATTATGGAATTATTCTGGTATCAATATTTTTAGAAGCATTTACACTCCATTACATTCGATCAATAATTTCTCCATTACTATTGATATTACATCTATTAGAAGATTAGTGGAAAGGGTGGGTGTGACATCAATTTAAAAATACTCAACCTTCTAATAATAATAATTATAATAACGGAATAATCCAATAAACACACAAGAAACGTTTCACTCTGCGGCGTGGATCGCCATTTATTGTCTGTTACTGACGTGTGACGTTCGCAATAGGTGACAAACAAATAATAAAGTCGAAAAGGTACATCACAAGGGCTCGAACAAGATAATATCACACGAGACGCATAGCTGACCCTTTGATTAATGATTGCATTTTAGAGGAGAAGTATTATTACTTAATATTATCTTGTTCAAACCCTACTATCGCTGGAACCTAAGAGTATGGATACTATAGTTCCATGGCTGGAACCAAAGCTTCGGAATATTTCCGAAGAATGCCGAAGCTCTTCGGGTTGGCCGTGCGGCGCGCGGTCAGCCGATTTTTAGTATGACATGTTTTTGACGTTTTGGGATTTTTTACTATGAGCATCATTCAAATTACGGCGCGCTTAGCTCTGACGCGTGGTTTGGCATGTACCTACCTCGGTTCTTCGCTTCTAGCGGGTAGCCGCGCGCCGTAACTGGCGGGCGGTAAAAATGCGTTTATTTGGCCGTAATACATTGTTAATTGTTAGATAGGTAAATAATTGTAATTAAATTTAAAGATTGTGCTCAATTTAATAAATAAACACATTACGTAGAAATACGATGAGTTGTAAAATGATGATCAATTTTTTTGGCTTGGCGGTTCAGCGCACTATTGCACGTTAGCGTCAGCCGCGCCTGCTAACGGCACCACTGTCACTTCGCTCCGCTTCGACCCTCGCTACGTAGCTAAATAAAGACTGACTCAGTACACCGACTGACGTATTTTATGTCTCTGCCGATCCGGCCCGCTCCCTCATAATTAATTATCAATGTTCTCCGAAATGACCTTGAAAAAAAAATCACATCTTTGCGATTTTTTCAGAGACATAAAGAAACCGTCCCTTCGTTCGGAATACAATTTTTAATGTTAAGGTTAATAAATAAATAAATAAATAAAAATAAATAAATACAGAGAAAAAAAAACACCACAAGAAAACGAATTGTTTCATTTGAAATATTGTTTTAAAGCGTTGCTTTGAAAATTTGTTAAATAAGCTGGTTATTATAATTTATACAGCGTATAGGCAATGTGGCTCAGAGATTTTATTCCATATTTTGTTGTGTGTGTTTGAGGAATTGGAGGAATGTTTGATTATTATTTCGAGAATTGTGGTTCTGGATGTCTTGATTGTAAAGTGACTGGATGTTAGTGTGAATTGACTGTTGAGTAATTCGTAGGATGGTGCTTATGATTTCATTTTTATGAAGGTTACCGGAATCTGAATGGATGTCTCTGACGTTAGTAGCCCATGGAATTCCAAGAACATTTCTGAGAACTCGGTTTTGAACGAACTGCATACTGAAGTTAGTAAAGGATTGAGTAATCCTTGAAGCCTATGCTTATAACATACTAAATTTAAAACACTATCTTTAAAACAATAAGTTGTATGAGTTTTCTTATCCACATCAAGTCTACAAACATGTTTTATGACGTTACGCATTTGCGCATTTTTCAAAACTCAAATTTGGATTTTAGGCCAAACTTCCCAACCAAACTGAATAATTAGTTTCTTAATCAACGGTATAAAAATATAAAGTACGGATGTGTGGTATTTTATTAATTTGTGTTTTAAATTGTGAAATATAGTCCAAAATCGAAAAATATAATATCAAGTACAAGGACCAAAAAAAGAGAGGACAAGGGAGTCAGGGGGTTTTTTTTCCAGAGGCATTGGTTCTGAATGGACTATTTTTTATATACTTTTTTCTGTGTACCATTGTTTGTGTGCGTTTTCCCAATTAAATTCCAGTGAATAAATGCACAGTATGTTTTATTTACATCAAAGCTCTATTGATTTTTAAAAAGTTCATCACAATCAACGAACAACCTCCTAAATTAAAATTTAAAGGAATGTACCAACGGAGACGGTGACGACTTTTAAAATAAAAATGGCCATATGGGAAAAAGCGATTCAAATAAATTCGTATGTCAATAATGTTTCCCAAAACAGAATAGTGACAAAACTCCTCGAGCGTGATTTTGAGATTCCTACCTCACAAGCTTTTAAGCATGTGTGTACAAAATAGAGAAAGATGTTCACTATTTTCTGCTGAAATTTGTGAGCTTATAAATTATTCATATTATGTTTGCGTATATTACAAGAAAGGAATGATTTTGTCTGTCGCTATTCTGCGCGCTCTGCTATCTATCGCAATTTTCTGAAACTCTCCCGTGAGCGCCACACGGCTAAAAGTTTCATGCAAATTGTCTCTTGAAAAGCTTTCGCAGGCAAATATAATAAAGGTAGCCGGATTTCGTAACCCATTTTTATTTAGACAATTTATATCGGAAAACTATCGTATCAAAAAGTTTTAATTTAAAAATCTCTCTTTTTAATCAAAGTAGTCTTGTACATTACACTTTTCTTAATAAATGTATTCACATGTCCCGAAATATTAAGAAATATGTTTGTATCGGATAGCGTAAAATGTAACAAATTGTCTATCGCTCGGCAACCGATATGTGCATAGTCAGTGTTTTTAAAAGGTACTAATGTATGATTGAAACTAAAAATAAATATACTGCGTAATGGAATGGTTTTAACCTTTTCATGTGAATGAACAAAAACATAGAACCATTGTTATACAGAGGGTTAACATTTTTCAAAATACTTTTACTTAATACTATGATCCAAGAAACGCAATTCGTCTTGATACCTACGCCTAAAAACAGATGTATGAAAAACATAATTAATATTACTATCGCCAAATATGTTAAAAATAGCTTTTTACTTTTATTATAGACCGTAAATTTCGAAAAAATACATAATTTCAGTCGGTTCGGCGCTACAGGGCCTGAGAAGAATCAAAAATTTCAGTGGGATAGGCGCTACAAACGTTCGAACGTTCGAACCCGAGCCTTGCGTTTCATCTCGTAAGAATGATGATTTTTCACAGTATTGAATTTTGGAATTTTTAGAACATTGGGAAAATGCGATTAATATTTTGTTTTTTTATTCTTGAAAATGTCATTTAACGATTTTTTTCTTGTTGTTTATTATTTATAAAACGTAACTAATTAAATTGTATTTCGATACAATTTTGTTTTTTTTTTTATGTTATAATCTTATTTATTTCTTCAGACATACATTTTCGACTGAAGAATATGTTAAAAACATTGATGACGTCGTGGATACGAGCACTGCCTGCCTGGGAATATAATATATGTATAGGTACTATGAACTTCTAAAGTGAGACTAACAGGAATAAAAGTTGATTATTTATGCATTAAACCGCTTACTCGTCAATACGGAAAACTTTTTATCCAAACAGTTAGATTTAGCTTTATTATTATGAAAAGTGAGTATTTATGTCGGGCGAGACCAAAAAACATGCAAAAAATATGCATTTAACATTTTAATTTTGTTAAAATTAATTCATGCGGGAAACGCCATGTTTATTCATCGTTTTTATTTTAACATTTCATCAATGCTGCCAATCATTGAAAAAATATTTTTGCGTAAAACAAAGTGAATGCATCATTGACAAGTTTGTACCTGTATTTATAACAGTAGAACATGGAAAGAAATGTATTAAAATAATTACACAAATCTTCTACACAAACCCTGCGTAGCCAAAAAAACCATTCAAAACCTGGGATGTTTTTTAAAAGTATGATGAAAAGCGAGTTTGTTTTAGAGAATTTATTTTATAAGATTGGTACTTCCGACAAATGTCATATTTGGTTGTCTATTAATTAAAAAAGGAACATTCCGTATTATCCGTGCATCAAACTTCGACAACACGAACGTTCCGTATTATCCGTGAGGTGGACTAACTGCATATTTACCAAAAGTTGTTTGGCAAAAGTAAAAAAATATATATATTTTTTTTTTTTTTAGTAACTATATGTATAATATTTTTTACATTTTTATATGAAACATGTTAGTTAGATTTATATATAAAATATATTCGTAGTCCTCCTCACTAGGAGATCCTGTGCTGAGGGGGACTATGCTTTGGATAAGTTTTTCAACTTCTATGGTTTAACTTCATATCCATAACATTTTACTACGAGACCCATCGTCAGCGACCAGTCAAATTCAGTCCATTACTTTAGACGACGTTATAACATAGGTACTGTTATAACTTTGTAACAATAAAAATAAATTAAAAATTCTTATCCAAATTACCATAAATGTTTCTAATTGACTACTAACTGTCGACGTATATCCATACAAAATGCAAACCCGCATTATAAACAATAAACAGTTTATATGAATTGTTATAGAATACGGTAGATGTGCCCCGCGCTCACAAAGGAAACAATATCCACCGCAGAAGAACATGCACCTGTGATTTAAGGTAAGATGGTAATGACAGATTTTTTTTGGCTAGTGACCCATTAATTCTCATCTGTACAATTTTGTGTTTTTTTTCTTAACATATTTTCATGAAATATGCTGAAGATTATTTTCAATCAACAGTTGGATTTTATCATTTCTTACATTGAAACGTTTGAATTCTTTTAAAGAAATATTAATATATATTTGTACAGAAAAGTTACTATTGACATGTTCGAAAAACAATCTTCTATGGACTTTTTGATATTTATTCAGCTCGCAGTTGAAGATTTTTATTTATTTATTTATCTACGTCCTAGTGGGCTTTTACATGATTTTTTTAAACAAATTTATTACAGTTATTAAGTGTAAAAAGATAAATGAAGTTGTAGAAATTGTAAGAAAACAACACATATGTATATGATAAAATTTACTGTAAAATACTAATACGATGATTCAGTAAGATAAGGCTTGAAAAAGTACGTAAAAGAAAGTATAACATAAAAAAGTAAGCTTACACCTCCTCACGATATTAATTATGTAACAGAATAAATAAGAATGTAATTATTTTTTTAATAAGAAAAACTCTCATTTTTGTCCTTTTTGTCGAACTTTTGGTCGAACTTTTGGTCGAACTTTTGGAGGCTATTCCCATCAATGTAATATATCATTGAAGAAGGAGATAACAAAAATAATCTAAACGAAAATATGAAAGGGAACAAGATGCAGAAAACAGAAAAAGACAATGGTCACAAAAAATATATAGAAAAATAATTAGTTGAAGATAATATTGTTAATTCTAAAATTTTAAATATGAGATTGACAAATATGACGGCTTGACAGAAGGTGGCAATAGCAAAATTGGTTAACGCGCACGTCCCGATTAGACGAGAGGTCTGGGTTCGAGTCCCAGTTGCGACCATTGTCTTTTTCTGTTTCTCTGCGTCTTGTTCTCTTTCATATTTTCGTTTAGATTATTATTTTTAACTTCTTCTTCAATGATATATTACAAGAATGTAATTAACTCGTAAGATATAAAATATTATATCAGAGATTTAAAAAATGAAGTTGTGTGAGTTGTGATAGCGGATGCAGCCCTATTTACGTGGGTCACTCTGGTTCTACGTATGACGACCATCGGTGGATAAAAAAAACATATAGTCAAATAAACTAAAGCTTCATGGAAAAACGTACGCAAAGATTCACTACCCTGTCTGGCAGCGAGGGGATTTTCTCATTCGTGATCCAGAGACTGACATCATCGACTGACTGACATCGTATCAGGGCCAGCTTGCGGAACTCCAGGCGCAAGCAAAATGAAGTCGTTCTGGGATTGAAAAGATAAGAGCCATTACTTGGGAACCCTTACAGCAAAAAGCAAAGAATTGGCCGAATTGATGAAAAGGATTGATATTGCATGCATTCAAGAAACCAAATGGAAAAATACAAATTTAGATAAGTGACGTTACCTAGAAATACAGACAAATGATTACAATTACTACGGAGAAAGTACCTAGTACCATAAATGGAGCAGCCATAGTGCTACAGCAGGTAAAGTACTACAGGTGCTATTACTTTTATCACATTTCATTTTCATGAAATGTGATAAAAGTAATAGCACCAAATGATATAATTATAATGTTAAAGTTAGTAATATGTAACACCATTTACAATATCATATGTGCATTTGCAACACAAATGGGATGTGATAGAGAATAAAAAGACAGTTTTTGGGACAAGCTGTAAGAGTTAATCCAAAACATTCCAGAAAATGAAGCTATCATGATGGGGGCAGATTTGAATAGGGATATCAAATAGTGGCCATGATACTAACCTATTAAATTTCTCATATTCATACGGTTTCACTATCGTTTGACATTCTACCGAGAGAAGCCAGAACATCTCATACTGTCAAAAGTGGAAATGCTGCAACACAAATAGATTATTGGTTATGTAGAAACGAAATGAGAAGAATGCTCAGAGACTGTAAAATTATCCCTGATGAACCCCTTGCAACACAATATCGCCTACTATTGCTGGAATGACATGTAACGAGACATAAATTATATAAGGATAAGATAAAACCAACAACTAAAATTAAGTGGTTCAATATCTCAAAAGAAAACGGAAAATAATTAACGTCAAAGCTTCAAAACTTGTTGCTAGAAAATCTTCATAATGAACATACACAAAACCCAACTAAAATGTGGAAAGCATCTGAACAGGTATGTTTGCAGGAAGCCAAACAACATCTGAGAGTCTCCAAAGGTAAATTGAAAATAAAGAAGGATCGTGTGGACAAATGAGGTGCAAAAATGTCCAAAAGAGAAGAAAACTGCTTTCAGAAACTGGTCTATAGGCAAGTCAAAAAGATAGCAAAGAAACTAGTTGCCTATGCACGACATGAGGCATTGAAAGCGCTGTTTGATGACTAGAAACACCTAATGGGGTGCAAAGAATTTACAAAATCGCAGCACACAGGAAAGAAAGGGCCAAATCTATTAGAACACCCAAATACATAGAATACACTGACGGTGAGTTGATCGCAGGCGAAATTAAAATATGCGAAAGATGGAAAGATTATTATTCTACATTGAACCGAACGAAGAATTTCCAAGAACAATCCCTGTATCAGAGCAACCAGTGCTGGAGCCAGTTGAAGAAATTACTCCGACGGAAGTTAAAGTAGCCATATCACAATTGTAAATGGGGAAAGCAGTAGGGCCAAACAATATTCCAGCCGAATTATGGAAGATGACGAATTATGGAGTGTGATGAAAAGGGACATAAATGGTTATGCAACCTGTATAATAAAGTACTGAACGGAGAACCAATGCCTGTAAGCTTTAGGAAAGGTTATCTTCTTACATTTTTTAGAAATAAGGGAGACTCTAGGAAGTGCGACAATTATAGACGGAGGATGTGCAGCGGATGTCAACCATAGAATAGGTATGGGATTGATAAAATTTAGGTCCGTATCAGGAATTTTGTGGGACTCGAAAATGCCTATAAAACTTAAAGGAAAGGTATACCAGACTATTGTTAGAGACCCGCGATAATGTATGGTTCCGAATGCTGGACTATGTACAACTCCTACTCTAGGCAATTCGAAACAGCACAAATGCGAATGCTTAGATGGTTGGCAGGAGTATCACTAAAAGATAAGATTAAAAGTTCACGCATTCGTGGTAGCCGGGATGTCAAGGACATAAACAGTAAGCTTTCCTCCAGCCTACTTACAGCCGACAGTTGAGATAGTACGGGCACATACGACGGAGACCACCAGACCACAGAGTGAAGCAGGGAATGTCTATGGAGCTTCATCGACAGTCATCCAGCTCCAAAATACTACAGAGAAACGGCCTGGATGAAGGCGATACCCAGAAGCTATAACCTAAGAACGAGAAGAGCCGACCCCAACAGCCTACCTAGGCAATAAGTTGGGACAGTACAATGAAGAATAAGAAGTAGTATGAGTTGTACTTAAAAAAATACTAATTCAATTTAGAAGAAAAAATTATATATAATCAATAATAAGACCTGAAATAAAACAAAGTGTAATGTGTAAGAGCTAGTTAGTAGGTATAAGCATACAATTATATGTGCAAAAAAATTAAAAAAATAAAAAGAACAAAAAAAAAATTATTTTTTTTAAATAAGGAAACGAGTATAATATACTGGTAAGAATTATCATGCTATTGTTATTATTACGTAGTCAGTACACCCAATAGTTTTGAATAGGACAAAAGAGAGTGTGGAGCGCGCAGGTAAATTAAACTGAATCTTATTTAACAACTACGGGAATTAATATTATTGTAAACTAATTTTTACAGCAATATTAACTATGTATATGCTTTACAAAAAGTGCGAGTCGTCCAACAAGCGATAAGTGATCATTTTTCCGACAGCAAACTGCAATCCTGTGCCTTTTATATCGATGCATTTGCAATATAAAAATGATGCTTCTAATTTCACGGCTGACCAGCCTGAACACAAGCATTTGTAATTTGAAACGACGGATGATCAAAGATTGCACTGGAAATGCATCGACAGGGGGCGCAGGTGGGTGTTGCGACGGCGAAGGCAACAGTCATCCAATAATACGGATGACCTAATTCCGACACATTTGTATTAAGTTAATTTATATGCAAAATTATTCATTCATAAATAACTTTGAAAATATGTAGGGAACGATTTAATATCAGTTCTATGGAACGACTAAGTATCCCGTACAATAAATAACCTGCAGAATTATAATGCAAAAACAATCAACCTGCAGAATTACAAAACAAATAACCTGCAGAATTATAATGCAAAAACAATCCTCACTCATTTATACACAAACATACATAAATACTATGAAAAAAGACTAAATTCTCGCTATACTCGAAACAATAACAAAGATTTACTACAAATTCCCATAACTCATACTACTTTTGGTCAACGAAGCTTTAGATACCTTGCAACAAGACTTTACAACATTCTTCCAATTAGTATAAAAAAATGTGATTCACAAAAAAATTTCAAAAAAAACATAAAAATTTGGATAAAAAATAATGATAGAGCATTTACCGGTGCACTCACCCAAATTCGAAATTAGTAATGAACCAATGCTGTTATTATTGTACCAATGTTATTGTTATTATTAATGCAACCAATCTATTGTGTGATTACATTCTAATATAAGTGTAGGTATGTTCACAGCATTATAAATTGATGTAAAATAACTGCCTCAACACAGGCTAGCCTAGTGAGGCAGGTTACGAGAAATCTAAATTTATAATTACAAATCTCTACTCTCTAAGTAACTACTGTTTATATGTATATTGTTTTTTGTTATTAACTTTTGTACTAATGTTACTTTTAAAATATTGTAAGATGTACTTTTTTCTTGTTTGTTATAAATCTTAAAATTTTTTTGTAAAATAAAGATATTATTATTATTATTATAATTGTATACAGAAGGTGGTTCCATAACAGTTGATCCGGCGACATTTGGTCCGGCGACAGTTGGTCCGGCGACATTTGATCCGGCCGACATTTGATCCGGCCGACACTTGATCCGGCGGACAGTTGATCCGGCGGACAGTTGATCCAGTTGACAGTTGACAGTGGACTGGAAAATATAAAATTCACCTTCTCAGTCAACCTCTCATAAACCCAATTGCCCTGTTGAGAAAGACTCCTCCACCCCTCGTGCGGACTGGAGAGGTGGCAGATTTCAGTTTGTAGAAACAGTTCTCGATAGTCCGGCAGGAGTAGCATGAGTAGTACGGGCCGAGTTCAACACTAACAGCGGATAATCAACACTAACAGTGGATAGCGGACATACCTACTCCCAATTCAACTCAAGTTTTGCCAAAAAGGTTTTCTCTGTTACTTTTTTTCTTTAGCTCCACACTGAAGGCCCTAAGAAAAAAATTCACTGTGGTTGTGCACTTGGGTCGTCTTTGGAGAATCTTTTAGAGCAGGGGTGCTCAAACTTGAACTGCTGGCGATCTACTTCAATATTAAAAGACTCCGATCGATCGACTCTCAACAGATTTTCAAGCGCCGGGGGGGTGGGGGGGAGGAGAAATCCTATTTTTTTTATTGCGACCTCATTTTATGCCGATTTTTATATCACATGTGACGAGTATTCTTGCAATAAAAATCACGTTTATATTCTACTACAAACTTATAACTACTCTCGGAAATGTAATAGGAATTCGCATCTTCATAACACAAGGCAGGTTTTAACTCAAAATTGCTTCTGCATCCCGAAATAATAGTTACACACGGATCAGTAAATTTCTCAGAATTTTGCAGCACATGACGTACAACTCAAATGCAAAGCTTCTTCGCAAAAAAAGATGAATTCGCAACTGAAATTTTACATTCTGATCACAAAACTGGTTTTAAATTAAGATTGAATCTTGTTGCTCCCCAGCTTTAATTTTTATTAATCTCATAACACTCGTATGGTTTTCCAACGAATTACTAATTTTGAATAATGGTTTGAAATAAAATTAAACTAAAAATAATATAACGATTTTCTTCGAAATGCGTCAGCAGATTAATCCACTACTGGAATTTTGACAGATCATTCGGAACATGAAACTGGTTTTAACGTAAGACTTAATCTGCACGCGAGTCCTCGGCTTTAATTTATACTACACCCAATTAAATTGATATTTAATTGATACTACACTTAAAACACGAAAATGGTTTTAACACGTGGAAATTTCCAAATAAAGTTTCACCCGCTTCAATAAATGCTTCCTTCACACATTCTATCTTCAAATAGTTTCTTGTCTTTCGCCAATACATGAGATATTTTAAATGACGCGATCGTTGCAGCTTTTGATTGTTTGGCTGGTCTTGTGAACAAGGTTTGTTCTTTTTTAAAGGCAAATGAAACAAATGCACTTATCCTTCACCATACAAAATAAGAATTCTTCCTAATAATTGTTATTAAAATTTTGTATTATTTATTAATAAACTTTCTATCGCCTTCAAGTTACAACTCGGACTGACTGACTCATGAATAAACCGAACCACACACTAGAAACTATATCGAAAACTTCGGGCTTTTGAAGGGGGCAATTTGTAACAATATTTCACCATGAACATGCAATATATCATAGATGAGGATAGATTAAACAAATAATAAAAATGCGCAACCATTGACAATATAAGCTACAAATAAATAATATACAAAAAGGCATGAAAATGGGCGGTCTTATTGAGGCCTAATTGAGGATCAACTAAAACAAAAACTGTGAATAGATCTATTTACATCGGCAAATTTTTCTCGAGATCGACTCAAAAAGCTCTCGCGATCGACCGGCCGATCGCGGTCGACCGTTTGAGCACCACTGTTTTAGAGGATTCGAGGGGGTTGGTTTTCAGGGAAAAGAAGGAGAGGAAGTTCTGGTGATGAATATCTGGTATGAGGGATGGGTAGAAATCTGTGGGTCAATGCGACAAGGAGTGACGGACGTGTGCATTCATCCCTTCCACTGTGGTGCAAGGCGATGGGTTGAGAGAGTTCGGCCAAAGAGTTCAAAAGTCAACTAGTCTCTCCCGATCTAACCCGCCACAAGTAGATGGGCAAACGTATCCGCCAACAAGACCTGGACAAACCTCACCGCATGTTCCCGGGCATCCCTGCTAAGTCACCAAACGTAGCGAACCACTAAGGAGGACCTATACCAGAGGTTGGTTATCCAATAAATAATGGTATCCAATAAATTTTTATTTATTTGTGGTTTAATATGTTTTAAAAAATATAATATATACAGGGTGTTAAGGGACGTACTTGACTTGCTTTAACCAGTGATTCCTGACGTTATTTGGAGTAAAAAATGTAAATGAAATTTTGGTCTCCGGTGACTTTTTTTGAGGACTTTTTTTTTTTTTCAAAATTTTTTTCTTCAAAATCAAACAAAAACAAAATTTCTTCCGCATGTCGTCACTGGTCACTCAGCCGGGTGTCCTACGTAACCCTTACCCCGCCTCCAACTGTTCAACAACTACCATTTTTTATGTTTTTGTAGAAAAAAAAAAAAAAAAAACATCAAAAATGTCACCGGAGACCAAAATTTCATTTACATTTTTTACTCCAAATAATGACAGGAATCACTGGTTAAAGTAAGTCAAGTACGTCCCTTAACACCCTGTATATAATATTTATTAACTTGCTGATAAAGTTACACCTGCCTGCCTGTAAAAATAGTAATTACTAATTTAAATTTGGGAGGCGGGAATGGGTACCGCCGCCCCGGAAACCTTTATTGGATAACCAACACCTCTGCCATAGGTCACCCCAAGTGGTTCGCTACGTTTGGTGATTTAGCAGGGGTGCCCGGGTTCATGGGGTAAGGTTTGTCTAGGTCTTGGAGGCGGATGACCTGGACACACTGAACCCCAGATTCCTACCCACCCCTTAAACCCTTTTCCTTCCCAGAACTCTCCTCCCCTTCCTTTCCTTAAAAAACCCTCCACACAGCATCCCCAAAGATGACATAGGCCCTGAGGGAAATTATTTTTCTCAGGGCCTCCTGTGTGGAGCTCGTGTAAAAAAAAATACTTAAATTCCAAAAATTAAACAAAATAATTTAATTTAATTTTTTCAATTAAAAAATTGTTTATTAACGTAAAAAATATTTTTTTATTAAAAATTACCACTGACGAGAATCGAACCCCATCAATTGCTTGTAAGGCAACTATGCTGACCATTATACAAGGCATAACTTTCGACTCTAGATTAAACTTTATATCCCATATAAACTCAATCCATAAATAAAGGAATCAAAATGCTTGGCTTCATTCTTAGAAATTCCAGAGGTTTCAGGAATATTTCAACTTTAAAAATTTTGTATACATCCTTCGTACGTAGGCAAGTCGAATATAACTCCTAGATCTGTTCCCCCCATTTTCAAATACATTCAGTTTCAATCGAAAAAATTCAACACAAATTCCTAATACTCATTAATTTAAAACTCGGTATTCCCATTGAAAACATAAATTATAATTACTTGATGAAAGAATTAAATTTATTAAGACTCTCAGATCAAAGAACTATATCCAACTTAATATTTATGTTCAAAATTGTAAATGGTAGAATAGACAGTCCTGATCTAACTAAGCTCATTGAATTTCATATTCCCACGAGGACCACTCGTTCTAAAATCCTTTTTAAATGCCAAAATAATCGTACTGAGTACACGAAACACTCACTTTTACCTAGGTTGCATGAAGTTACTAATAGATATGCAGATGTGATAAATCTATTTAACTGCACGGAACGTAGGTACAAGAAGGCTATTCTATCACATTTTTTTAATCAATATTAATTTTATTTGTTTCATAGATTTTTGCATGTAAATGTATCTCTGGTGTCACTTCCCAATGTAACTCCACAATTAACTGTTATACATACACTTTTTTCATTATTACTAATATTTGTCATATGAATTTGTGACATTTAATTTGTTTTTATGGCATAGTTAGGCCGTTTGTATTAAATAAATAAATAATTAAATATTACAATTTGAGGTTCACTCATACACTTAAATTTAAGTTCAACGATCCCTCTCTTACAACGTCCTTGTAAACAATATGTCTAACTACACTTACAGACATCACAGGCAATTTAAAAGCCCCCTTCAGTTAGTTAAACTAACTCGGGGATCCCTAATCGTATTCATATGCCTTACCTACCTTATGCATAATGGATTAGTCTATTATTGATCTTTGTTATTGACCCTTTTACATCATGTGTGAAGTGCGAAGCGGAGCCCTAGGGTGCTCCATTATTTATTGAGGTATGTTATTTATCTGTTTTCACTAAAATGGTTTTACCAAACATCTCGTAAAAAAAATACAAAATGAGAGTAAAATATAACGATTGAGAAGCAGTCATCGAAATTGATCTCGGTAAATTTTCACGGTACACAGACTGATCACGCACGGGGCATGGTGATGAGGGTAACCTTGCGGCTACTCTTGCTAAGTCGCTTATGGATTTCGATAAGTTATGCCCAACCACCAAACAAGAAAGGTATATCACAATTAAGTGGTACTCACGTCTGTTGTCTTCTGGCTTGGTGACAGTCATAGATGTCCATAAGCGTTCGAGATTGTTCTATTTGATTGGTAGAACTTCGGTAAAGTTTGAGTCACGAGTTCACACAAAGTATACGAAATAAGACGGTAGGATTTACACTTTATGTGACAATATGATGAATAACACTTCGGCGTGGTGCGAAATGTCACGATACGGTCGGTGGTTAGCAACGGACTGACGATAAAGCGCTTGACACTTGTTTTCCGTGTAGGTAGGCACCCTTATTGTGCGGAAGTCCAAAATCAGGGTTCCTCCGATCCCGTATGATAATCGGAGCACAAAACGAATGAAATCCATCAGCGTTATGAAACATTCCGCCCATCAAAATACAGCTAATTGTATTTTAAAGAAAAGTTGAACGTTAAGCGAAACGCAGAATGCCATGAAACGTGACGTAGATGAAAAGAATACGAAGCAAAAGAAGTCATTTTAAACGATAACGAGATATAGACAAGCTAGACGATAAGAAACTAAATGATACGATTAACATAGACGTAAAAAAAGAATAAAACGAACCGCGAAATGATGATGATTAGTCACATTGCCTAGGCAATGGATACGATTTGGTGAATGGTGAATCTTGTAAGAGAAGATCCATTCAAAGTACGAAACGTAGCGATAAGCACAAGATTTTAATTATGATTCTAATCACCTCATCCGTAGAGAGTGATGTCCAATGTTTGGTTAAAGATAGAATACGAATTTCGAAATGATTAAGTAGAAAATCCGAACGACGAGAGGCTTTGTTATGAAAGTTGTGTACGAATAGATAACAAGAACCCATAAGGCGTTGGAGTTTCCGAAAACGATATATTTTTTTTAATAAAAGTCCAGCAGAATATCATCAAGTTGGACTAATGACGATTGAACTCGTTCCTCAGAGTGGAGTTCAGTTTTGTTAACATGGCCATCTAAAATGGGCCAAGAGTCGTTTGGCTGGACAAACCCGGAGGGCTCCGCCCACCATAACACGTTACGGTTTAGATCGGCCGGAGAATGACCACGTGAAGCGGTATCCGATGAATTATCAACCGATGATGCTTGACGCCGATGGTTAGATGCGATAACTGTCAAAAGCGATAATTGGTCGGTGTAACAATTCCCGTGACGAGTATCATCGGGTGAATCATCCGGTGGCCTCCACTTCCATCCCAATACTCTGAGAGTAAAAGAATGATCAACATTTTTTAAGATTACATCAGTGAGATAGTAGTCCGACGGTAGAAAGGCGCGAAGTTTCGGTTTGCTACAATCCCACTTCTGCAGTTCAAGTTGACCTCGTTTGGTATGTTCGATGACTTCGGATTGCGTTAGTTGAACTTGTTCCAGACTGGAACAGCCGATGACGATAGAATCGATATTTGAGTCCGAAGTGATCGCGTGGCGTGTGAGTGATAATCCGTAACCTTTCTTTTCTGTCAACGATCTGACAATACGATAGGACAGAATAAAGGCAGAGATATCAGAAGTCACAGGGTGTAATGGGTAATCCGGGGTAGATTCCGATAATTGATGACGCCAAAATATTCTTTGGAACGCGTGATTTGGCTCTTGAAGAAATATTTGGCGATACATTTGCCGCACCTCAGCAATGAACACCACAGATGGTGAACGAAAGTTTTGCAGAAGTTCAGCAATGTTCGTTTGGAGCTTGGGAACGATAAGGAAGGCATCATTTGACGATGATTCATTCACCTCCGTCACCGAGGCATCGAAGACCATTCGCAACATAGTGGTAACGGTGCCTGGACGAAGAATGCAATGACAAAGTATGTGATGCATTTCCTTGAGTAAATCTTTTCCAGGAACACGTGTCATGTGACCACTGTGCAAGTAGTCAGTCATGAAAGCGAAGTACGGTTCACGTAAACTGAGCTTTAATGTCTGTTTATGTTCGAGTGAAAGGATGATGCGCGAAGAGGCTTCACGCGAACCTGGGGAAGCGATATCCTTATCCTTTTCACTAAAAGGTAAGGCTACGATGAATTGTCCCGAAGGGTCACGTAAGTGATGAGTGTGATGGACCTGCTCATCACGTTGTTCTTCAGGGGTGAGATGTGAAGACTGAGGGAATGTGTCCAACTCCCTCAGTTTCTTGACCTTTTCAGGAAGACGGTACTGGTTGGTTTCGATAAATTGACTAGAAAAGTCACGTGAGCGATAAATGCGATACACTTGGTCACTACGTTGTTTAGTGGGCTGTGAAGACTGAGGAAATATGTCCAACTCCCTCAGTCTCTTGACTTCTTCTGGAAGACGAGACTGGTTGGTTTCGATGAAGGAGTTTGTTTGACGATCGGTAGCAAAACCAACCGAATCCAGAGGAAGCCAACCGAATGGTGAATTGATAGCTGAAGGCTGGTGAAGATCACCCGTTAATTGGGGTCTCAGTAAAGATGGCAAGATCTCAACATCTCGAAGTAGGTCAGTCGCTCCTGTGTCAGTTGTCAGTTTGTGACAGTCAGAGTCGGCATGAAGTATGTCTTGAAACAGATGATAAGATATCTGGTCGAATTGAATCGTTGGCGATGGAAGTAACTTCGTGTTGAAGGTAGTTTGTCCCTTAACATCGACATCGAAATTAGTGACGCCTGACGCGGTTATAGAAGATTGGCCTAAGCCACGGATTTTCTGAGAGCTGACTGGACGCTCGGCAGTGCGATTAGATACGAAGTGTGCTTGACTGTCTGAACAGGTCAACCCACGAAACGTTTGAAAACTGCCGGAGGGATCACGATTGATAATATGAGCAGTAGGCAAACGTACCATGGATCTGTCACAGAAGTTTGCGAGGAAAAGAACTGGAGGATCTGAAATAGAAGCTCCTTGAATGGCAAATGTGGTGGGTCGTTGGTACTCCTCTTCAGCAGAAATGTTGTCTTCCCTATGAAGAAGAGTGTGGTGCTTACGATGACATTTCTGACAATCAAACACAGATTTGCAATTCGTGAGAGAATGAGAAGGCGTGAGACAATTCAGACACCAACGGTGTGCCTTTGCGAATTGAGCACGTTCCTGAACCGATTTGAGTGCAAATGATTTGCACTTAGCGATATGGTGAATACCCTTGCAAAATGCGCACTTTGAAGTGAACGCAGTCAAGGACCCTTTGATTTCAGGTTTTGCCTTATTCATGTCACAAGTAAGCGATGACGTTTGTTTTATGACAGCTTGATTATGAAATGTTGAAAAGTTTTGTACGATAATGTTCGCGGGCTCCGATTCGAAAGATTGATTCGTTAATTCCTTGTGAATTACGACGATTTTGAAATAAACATTATCAAAAGCTTCGCGAACTTGATTTTCAATGTCCTTGTTTGCCTCATCTAAAGCTAAGATGTCAGCGTGAACGGTTTCAAAATCATTAACAATGTTTTGCAACCTCGTATAATACGCTAAAAATAATGGGTAATTGGTTGCATCTTGCAAAACGCTTTGACCGACCTCATACACCTTGTTTATTCTGCTAATGGCTACGTTCCGTCTTCTACGCAAGCCTTGTAAAGTACTAGCCATTTTTTTTTTTAATAAACAAATGTACTAACGAAATAATCAGGAAAACTTTATGAATTAAAAAGTAGAATTCGATATAATTTAAATACCCGTTAGGTCGTTAATAATTAAGAACTTTGTAAACTAATTCTACGATTCACTGTTTGAATTCGTTCTTTGAAATGACATTTCAATTCACGTAATATTTCATAGCATTCTTTCGTTTTGCCAAAGAAAGAATTTATTATGAGAATTTATCTAAAGGTTCGCTGGTTTCCGGCACCAAAAATGATCACGCACGGGGCATGGTGATGAGGGTAACCTTGCGGCTACTCTTGCTAAGTCGCTTATGGATTTCGATAAGTTATGCCCAACCACCAAACAAGAAAGGTATATCACAATTAAGTGGTACTCACGTCTGTTGTCTTCTGGCTTGGTGACAGTCATAGATGTCCATAAGCGTTCGAGATTGTTCTATTTGATTGGTAGAACTTCGGTAAAGTTTGAGTCACGAGTTCACACAAAGTATACGAAATAAGACGGTAGGATTTACACTTTATGTGACAATATGATGAATAACACTTCGGCGTGGTGCGAAATGTCACGATACGGTCGGTGGTTAGCAACGGACTGACGATAAAGCGCTTGACACTTGTTTTCCGTGTAGGTAGGCACCCTTATTGTGCGGAAGTCCAAAATCAGGGTTCCTCCGATCCCGTATGATAATCGGAGCACAAAACGAATGAAATCCATCAGCGTTATGAAACACAGACAATATTTCATTTTAAATGGACAAAGCAGGGGTCATCAGTCGCTGAGATGGGCTGTGACCTGATCAAGGGTCGTAGGTCGCTGAGATTAGCGGTGACCTAATCAGAGTTCATCAGTTCCTGGGATGGGCAGTGACCTAATCAGGGGTTGTCAATCGCTACGATGAGCGGTGACCTAATGAGGCCTCGTGAGTTGCTGAGATGGGTGGTGACCTAATCAGGGGTGGTCAGTCACTGAGATGGACAGTGACCTAATCAGGGTTCATCAGTCATTGAGATGGGCGGTGACCTAATCAGGGGTTGTCAGTCGCTGAGATGGGCTGTGACCCAAACAAGACCCGTCAGTTACTGAGATGTGCGGTACGTAATCAGGGTTCGTCTGTTGCTGAGATGGCTGGTGACCTAATCAGGCCTCGTCTGTTGCTGAGATGGGCGGTGGGTGACCTCATCAAAATAACCTATCTACTATTATTCACACTGAGAAATTGATTTCGTAGCTACGAGTATATGGAGAAAAAGATCTATCAGATCTTACAGAAATTTATAAAAGTTTATAGGTATACACACAATATTTGAAAAGTAACGCAACGTCTAGGTCTAGTGTTGAGTGGGCTCTAAAGACTATTTAATGGTACAAACCTGCTACCATCTGTGGGTTGAAGCCGCACTACGGGTTACGCTAATACGCGGTTGCCAAAGGAATATCCCAGGCAAATTAAAACCATTAGTTAGACAGGAAGGGATTCTTAGTCAGACCTAACTTAGGACCGTATTAATTTCCAATATCCGTGAAGATAAGAATATGAACGTATAGTATATAAAATAAAAACACATACACCACTACTAAAAAACGTCAAAAACAAATATAAAATATCGTTACGAAGGCAGTTCAGTTATGTACAATAAATACTGTTTATTTCTTACTATTCATATGTAAAAGCCCCGAAAAAGGGCGTTAATAAATAAATAAATAAATAAATAAATAAATAAATAAATAAATAAATAAATAAATAAATAAATAAATAAATAAATAAATAAATAAATAAATAAATAAATAAATAAATAAATAAATAAATAAATAAATAAATAAATAAATAAATAAATAAATAAATAAATAAATAAATAAATAAATAAATAAATAAATAAATAAATAAATAAATAAATAAATAAATAAATAAATAAATAAATAAATAAATAAATAAATAAATAAATAAATAAATAAATAAATAAATAAATAAATAAATAAATGAATAAATAAATAAATAAATAAATAAATAAATAAATAAATAAATAAATAAATAAATAAATAAATAAATAAATATATAAATAAATATATAAATAAATAAATAAACGAATAAATAAATAAATAAATGAAGACAGCTGGATAAATTAAATTTAGTCATGTGTGTTGTGGATGGCGTATATTTATCATATACCTATCTTGGGTACAATCAGTTAAAATAGAAAAAAAACTGACAAACCACATTAAATTTCTGCTCAACACAAAAAAAAATTTTATTCGTCCAAATCGAGGCCTGAACCGGAGCAGAGGCTACTAGTAGGCCACTTTGATGAGCCACATAGGTAGGTCATCTGTTATATTTTTGATAATTTATTCCAACAGCATTTTTTGTCGCTGGCTTTATTCGTGTGGAATGGATTTTATATTACCTAATAAAATTAGTGTCCAACAGAAACAGGACTTTCTACCGAAACCGAATCTTCGGTATCTGTCTCAGTTTCGGCTGAAACCGAAACCTAACCATTTTAAGTCAAACCATTTTAAGGAAAAAATATTTGTCAATAATCAACAAGGGCGGATTTAGCGGGGGGGCACGAGGGCACGTGCCCCCCCCCCCCCCCCCCCCCTACTGAGATTCCATCACAGTAAGGAAAACTGTATTTATTAAACATTTAATTTTTCTATTATGTTGACACTTTCATAAACCTTCCTATACATACTTGAACTTGTATACTTAGTATCATACTTCAAGTTTATTTCTAACAGTAATTGTTGATTTTTTTTTGCCCGTCCGCCCCTTGTGCCCGCCCAGAAAAAAATCCTAGGAGTAATTGTTGATTTTTTTTGCGCGTACGCCCCTTGTGCCCCCCCCCTCAGAAAAAGATCCTAACAGTAATTGTTGATATTTTTGCCCGTCCGCACCTTGTGCCCCCCCCCCCCCCCCAGAAAAAATCCTAACAGTATTTGTTGATTTTTTTGCCCGTCCGCCCATTGTGCCCCCCCCCCCCCCCCACAGAAAAACATAATAATCAACACTTATTGAAACTTGCTGAAACCGAAACCGAACCTTCGGTCGGTCACTACGTAATAATTAGTTTATTTATTTTGCGATTGCCCAAAATACTTACGTAGTTTATAATAATATTTTAATAATATTTGGCTAATTTATATAGCGCCGTTTTCGCGAAAAATCACCTCAAGGGCGCTTATATAGGGAAGAAGGCACAATATTGTAAAAAAAACATATACCTAAGTGAAATGAGTATTATTATATGTGAAGAATATCGATTTGGTTCACGGGTCGTAATTTCGCCATAAACTTAATTTAAATGTTCAATAACCCCTAACATTGAATAAACGTTATCATTATATGCAATCTTTTACAGGATGTTGTTATGAAAGGATCATCATTCATAGTTAAATAATTTTATCAAAATAAAATTTAAATCAAATCCTTACACTTTAAAAACACATACACCACTACTAAAAAACGTCAAATATTATAGCGAAATTTTTATACAATTGATGAATAAGCTCATTTATATGTCAAATAGAAACTGACCAAAAATAGTCCATGAAATTTATACATTTCTTATCCAGCTAAAGAGGGTTGTTTATCTGTTGCATACACTTTTTTTTACATGGGCTCCACACAGGAGGCCTTTAGGAAAATAATTTCCCTCAGGGCCTACGTCATCTTTGGCGATGCTGTGTGGAGGGTTTTTTCAGGGAAAGGAAGTAGAGGAGAGTTCTGGGAAGGATAAGAGTTTAAGGAATGGGTAGGAATACGGGGTTCAGTGTGTCCTGGTCATCCGCCTCCAAGACCTAGACAAACCTCATACGCTAAATCACCAAACGTAGCGAACCACTTGGGGTGACCTGTGGCAGAGGTGTTGGTTATCCAATAAAGGTTTCCCATTAATACAATAATTTTCCGAGAGTAAATAAAAAAAATTATATTTTGGTTTCATTGTTGTGCGATATAAACGTTAATTTCTTGACCTTGTTTTTACTTACACAAGTACAATGCAAAGTGTTACTAAATTCACGCGGTAAAAGTCAATTGAAGAATTATGTGTCTGAAATAACCTAGCTTTTTCCGGCAACTAAACTAAATTTACAACATGACATTATGTGTTCACCGTGCAATATATGTACGGCGTCGAACATTCTCGTCAACTGCCGAAGTGGTACGTATTATCTACCGTGAGAGTAGTTACTCTACCGCGGGTATTTAAGCAACAGATTCGCTCGCTCGCGCAGTCAGTCCCGATCCGTCAGTCAACGCTTGCCTGCCAGCGAGGAACCGTCTAGACGTTATACAGACGCTATGTGATTTTCACCTATTCTCCAGCGCAGCATCTCGGACTCTCCGTAACACCTTCGAGGCTCTCATCCATCACCGCTGTCTCGCAGTCCGGTCCGCCGCACCACGACTTGAGATGTCTTCTCCCGCAAAGCCCGCCGTGCTTTCTGTTCGGGAAGTAACTCGATCTCAGGCAATCCGAAGCCTGTCATGTTTCGTTGTCGCAGAGATTCTCCTCATCGCCTCACAAGGTCTTCTTCCTGACCTGCGTGTGACTCCAGCTCACCAAAGTCACAGCCGTCATCTCCGTCCTCATGACGTCGAGCGACCGCCTGGAACTGGTCAGCATCTACCACTCTAGTGATTTGAAGAGACGTTATCTTCACCACTGCTGCTTCCTGACCATCATTACATCTTACAGCGCACCATCACTGTCTGCTCTTCTCTACGCCCCTGGCTCATTGACTATCGCTACGTAGCACAATAAAGACGACTCACTTATACATCGACTGACGACTTTCATTTCTCACGCCCCGTCTCTACCGATACGGACCGCTCCCTCAACTGGTGACCCCGACGTGATGGCCCGACGTGATGTAGACGGAAGAGCAGACAGTGATGGTGCGCTGTAAGATGTGATGATGGTCAGGAAGCTGCAGTGGTGAAGATAACGTCTCTTCAGATCACTAGAGTGGTAGATGCTGACCAGTTCCAGGCGGTCGCTCGACGTCATGAGGACGGAGATGACGGCTGTGACTTCGGTGAGCTGGAGTCACACGCAGGGCAGGAAGAAGACCTTGTGAGGCGATGAGGAGAATCTCTGCGACAACGAAACATGACAGGCTTCGGATTGCCGGAGATCGAGTTACTTCCCAAACAGAAAGCACGGCGGGCTTCGCGGGAGAAGACATCTCAAGTCGTGGTGCGGCGGACCGGACTGCGAGACAGTGGTGGTGGATGAGAGCCTCGAAGGTGTTACGGAGAGTCCGAGATGCTGCGCTGGAGAATACGTGAAAATCACATAGCGTCTGTATAACGTCTAGACGGTTCCTCGCTGGCAGGCAAGCGTTGACTGACGGATCGGGACTGACTGCGCGAGCGAGCGAATCTGTTGCTTAAATACCCGCGGTAGAGTAACTACTCTCACGGTAGGTAATACGTACCACTTCGGCAGTTGACGAGAATGTTCGACGCCGTACATATATTGCACGTGCTATCTCGAGACCTTTCTAGGCGGTGGCGATATTATTATCGTCGAGCCGGGACGGCAGGCGAGCAAAGTACATCGCGGCCGGCATAGGTAGATACCTAGGCATGTAGGTTGGCCGGTGCCGCGCGAATATTGAAAGATGTTTCTCGTGCGTTCTTTCAGATGGCAAAAGTGGCCGCCACAGTATATCCGGATCTTGTCCGAGGTATGACCGGGTCTTTGCGCGGATATGTCTGTCGCCAACTATGTGGCAGGCTATATCGGGAATCGGGAGAGACTGGATGAGTTAAAAATGTTGACCTCTCCATCAGAACTCTCTCAGAACAACGCTTTGCACCGCACGGATGGATTAATACGTCCGTCACTCCTTGTCACAATGACCCCAGATTCCTACCCACCCCACATACCTTTTTGCTTCCCAGAACTTACTCTCTTTCCTTTCTTAAAAATACCTTCCACACGGCATACCCAAAGATGACAGAAATTATTTTTCTCATGGCGTCCTGAGTGGAGCTAATGTAAACAAGAAAACATGTAAACCTAAAAATAAAATAAACATACAAAATTGACACAATATAATTATGATTATAACCAATACAATTATTAAAATTCATTTAATTATGTAATAATAATATAATGAATTATATAGTTTGTGAGTGAAAATTTTTTTTGTGGAATCGCTTTTTTCTCACCCTTTGTAAACAAACGTGATTCCGATCTTTATTAGAAGCAAAAGATGACATTTCATTTATCATTACATTTCAAAGGAAAAGAATTTCACTTCAACAAAAATTATCAGTTAATTTTTTTTTTGTGTGGAGTGAAAGATTTCAAATACTTAAATTAAGATTTCGCACTTAAAATAAGAATAAATTATTAAAAAATAAATTGATTAATTTTAAAAAAAATATTATTAAGACAAAAAATAAGTGTAAGAAACTGTATTTAAAAAAATACAATAAAATGTATGATCAATAACACTGCTCTGTAATTTCAAATAAAAAAGGTTTAAAAATAAAAATAACGAAAATCTAAAAATGTTCTAGGAAAGAACCGCTGTTTTATTGATGATTTTAAAACATGCATGATTGGTCGTCTCAAACGTTTTATTATTTATCAACTTGTATTATTAACTTGTATGCGATGGTTCCGCATAAACAAAATGTATAGCAACTTTTCGGTACAGGCCGACTCTGCAACTTAATAAAATCATCCCGACAAAAAAATCGTAATTTAGTTTAACTTCCTTCTTAAAACCAACGCAAACATCAGTTTCAATTGTGCTCTCAAAACAGTTAGATCAGTTTATGAAGTTACTACTACTATGTGAAAGTTCAAACTATTAAAAAACAATTAAATAAAGATATCAAAGGAATCCGGTTAAAAATATTTCCATCCATTCATGGAGACGTGTGAAAAATAAAACACAATACAATGTTTACGAATTAATAAAAGTTTTCGAGTGATATCAACCAAACATTACTAAAGTTAAAAAATGTATTATCATCATTGATTTTGGGGTATTATGCCGTGTTGCGCTACCTCCTTCTTTAGCCAACATTTCATAAATGGACAACGTTGGCTAAAGAAGGAGATAGCGCAACACGTCATAATACCCCAAACATAATTCTTGATAATACATTTTTTTGACCGTGAAAATCTGGAATCATTTCTGTGCTCAGTATACAGGATGTTGGGGGACGAACTTGACCTACTTTAACCAGTGATTCATGACATTATTTCGAGTAAAAACTGTAACTGAAATTTTGGTCTCCGGCAAAGATAATGGAATTCTCCGGTTACATTTTTGATGTTTATTTTTTTAACTAAAAACCTAAAAAATAAAAAGGTATTGGACAGTTAGGAGCGGGGTGATGTTGGACGGTTACTCAGCTGAGTAACCAGTGACATATTTTTGGTTTGATTTTGAATAAAAAAAAAATTTAAATATCATTATTTGATTAACATTTTTTACTCCAAATAATGTCAGGAATCATTGGTTCACCCACTTCAATCATATTCGAAAAATTCCCAGTGCTGAAAATTCAAAAATTATATTCAAAACAAATACTTACTTTCCTTTACAAGAACTTATCCACATTTAACACTTCACAAAATTCTCGCAATACTAGAACAAGACATGCTCACCAACTACAAATAACAAAAACAAACACATCCTTTGGACAAAAACACTCCAGATACCAGGCTATAAAACTATACAATTCTCTTCCTACACAATATAAAACAACTAATATTATTGAATACAAAAAAAACATAAGAAACTGGCTACAATCTTTTTAACTTTTAATTTATAATTTTGGCGAATTGAAGTCGATTTTATATTTTGATTTTTATTGTTTCTCTTTTTATATTAGCTATTAACACTCTTTTGTTTTACTATTCACAATTTATAATTTATAATTTACAACTGAAAAATATCAATTACAAAACAGGTGAACTCCTAGTGTGGAGGACAATATATTATACCTTTGTAAAGTAAATGTACTAAGAATAAATAAATAAATTGGTTAAAGTAAATCAAGTACGTTCCTTATTTCAAAAAAAAACAAACTTCAAAATCGATTCACGAATCACCTAAATCGAATAGACCTTATTTTTTTATTAAAAATTACTTTATGGTGGTAATGTTAAATTTTTAAATACACAGAGACTGAAATATACTTGTAGTGTTAAAACATAAACTTATAAAGAGTGAAATAGTGATTGAAGTTCTATTTTTCAGATGGAAGCAATTCAAATTATAGTGTACTAGCAGACCCGGCCACACGTTGCTGTGGCTAACGAAACACAACGCCATTACCCAATCTTTATAAAATCCACACCACCCGCTTGCCAGCTGCCCGCTGCCCGCTGCCTTTATTGAATATTTGAATTTATCGGCTTTTCTCTACAATAATAAGCATGTATTATACATATAAACTAATTAACTCGCCACTAATTATGCAATGCTTGCAATGCGACACTGGATATTTGAAAAGGTAAAATCAAATACCTACTTACTCTAGGACATCTATTTTCCAATTTGTTTCTTAGAACGAATTTCAAAAGTGACTAGTACGGCCCGCCAGCCGTTTTAAATCGCACAAAAATATATTTTCTTTGAATTTCTCGGCTTTTCTCTAATACAATTTACATGTATTATACGGTGACCCGACATTTGATCCAGCGACATTTGGTCCGGCGACAGTTGGTCCGGCGACAGTTGGTCCGGCGACAGTTGGTCCGGCGACATTTGATCCGGCCGACATTTGATCCGGCCGACACTTGATCCGGCGGACAGTTGATCCGGCGGATATTTGATCCGGCGACAATTGATCCAGCCTGATCCTTTAGAAGATTTTTTCTTCAACTAAGTATGTAAAGAGGATATACGGCCGTACAACCAAAGTCGATGTACTTATATCTGAAGGCATCTTGAGTGAAAATCCGCCGTAAAAATATTTTTACTATCAATAATTTCGACTCTCCGAAGAAACATGCGGCAATACAAAATACGACATACTTATACGTGCAGTCAATTTAACAAAAAAACCGTAAAAGATTCCTACTTGCGTATAACTTTTTAATCTGAAAATTACACTAGAGTCCCAACTGCTCTCAACCATCTCGAGCCAGTGAGTGCCAATGGCGTCCCCAATTTTGGTATGGTGTGATACTGAGGGTAGTGGGAAGGGAAAGGAGATGTGGAAAACGTACCTGGCTATTCAGATCTAGTCACTTCTTTTCAAGTAATCCGATTAAACCTACATACACTTTACACCAGCGAACAAATTACAAAAATCATATGATTTTTATTTTTTTATAATTTTATTTTTATTTTTTAGAACTTTTCTCAAAATCCAAGAGTCCCAACTGCTCGCAACCGTCTGGAGCCAGTGAGACTATGGCATTCCTAATTTTGATATATTGTGAGGCTGAAGATAGTGGGGAGGAGAAGTATATGTGAAAAAATTTCCTGGCTATTCAGATCTAGTCACCAAACACGCCTAAAAGCCATTTCAAGTAACGTTTCAATTCTGAATGAATTCTGACGAATAGCAAAATACGACATTCTTATTTGTGCAACATCTACTTAAGATTTAGGAGGCGGATGTGTTTACCGTCGCCCCGAGAACCATTTATTGAATAACCAACATTCCTGCCATAGGTCATCCCAAGTGGTTCGCTACGTTTAGTGAATTAACAGGGGTGCTTGGGTTCTTGGAGTGAGGTTTGTCTAGGTCTTTGTGGCAAATGCTTTTCCTCATCTACTGCGTGGCGGTCCGGATCGGAAGAGGCTGCTTAAGGCAGACATAATCTAGATCTCTCCAGCCGGACTCTCTCGACCCATCACCTTGCACCGGAGTGGGGGAGGTGGATTCTTACGTCTCTCACTCCTGGGCACATTGAGCCTAAGATTCCCCAAAATTTCTCAAAACTTCCTCTGCTTCCTTCTATTAAAAAGACCCTCCACACAGCGTCCCCAAATATGACAAAGACCCCGAGTGATTTTTTTTCCTCAGGGCCTCATGCATGGAGCTATTGTAAAATTTAAAAAATGCAGTCGGCTTGGGAAAAATAAACTTTACTTAAGGAACGTACCCATACTACGTGACCTATTCAGGGGGGGGAGGGGTTAAAAATTGCAAAAAGTTGGTCACGTAGTATGGGTACGTGACCTATGGCAAGCGTGTTGGTTATCCAAGAAATGATTCCCGGGTCGGTGGTAAGCATATCCGCCTTCTAAATTGTAAGTATAAACACACTGCACATATAATAATAATAAAAAATTTGGACAACTTATATAGTCCTGTTTTTGCGAAAAATAGCCTCAAGAGCGCTAAGTACGTCGTATTTCGGCGTTGTATTCATTCAGAATTGAAACGTTATTTGAAATGACCTTTGCCGTGAATGGTGACTAGATCTGAATAGCCAGGTAAATTTTCCACACTACAGTGCAAAGCGATGGGTCGAGAGAGAAAGGCTGAAGAGATCAGAAGGTCTCTCTCAACCGTTCTCTCACCAAACGTAGCGAACCACTTGGGATGACCTATGGCAGGAATGTTGGTTATTCAATAAATGGTTCTCGGGGCGACGGTAAACACATCCGCCTCCTAAATCTTAAGTAGATGTTGCACAAATAAGAATGTCGTATTTTGCTATTCGTCAGAATTCATTCAGAATTGAAACGTTACTTGAAATGGCTTTTAGGCGTGTTTGGTGACTAGATCTGAATAGCCAGGAAATTTTTTCACATATCCTTCTCCTCTCCACTATCTTCAGCCTCACAACATATCAAAATTAGGAATGCCATAGTCTCACTGGATCCAGACGGTTGGGAGCAGTTGGGACTCTTGTGTTTTGATAAAAGTTCTAAAAAATAAAAATATTTAAAAAATTATAACATATGATGTTTGTAATTTGTTCGCTGGTGTACAGTGAATATAGGTTTAATCGGATTACTTGAAATGACGTGACTAGATCTGAATAGCCAGGTACGTTTTCCACATCTCCTTCCCCTCCCCACTACCCTCAGTATCACACCATACTAAAATTGGAGATGCCATTGGCACTCACTGGCTCGAGATGGTTGAGAGCAGTTGGAACTCTAGTGTAATTTTCAGATAAAAAAGTTATACGCAAGTAGGAATCTTTTACGGTTTTTTTTTGTTTAACTGACTGCACTTATAAGTATGTCGTATTTTGTATTATCGCATGCTTCTTCGGAGAGTCGAAATTATTGTTAGTAAAAATATTTTTACAGCGGATTTTCACTCAAGATGCATTCAGATATATACATCGACTTTGGTTGTACGGCCGTATATCCTCTTTACATACTTAGTTGAAGAAAAAATCTTCTAAAGGATCAGGCCGGATCAATTGTCGCCGAATCAAATGTCCGCCGGATCAACTGTCCGCCGGATCAAGTATCGGCCGGATCAAATGTCGGCCGGATCAAATGTCGCCGGACCAACTGTCGCCGGACCAAATGTCGCCGGATCAACTGTCATGGAACCGCATTATACATATAAACATTCCTCTTCAATCACTCTATCTATTGGTGAAAACCGTATGAAAATCCGTTGCGTAGTTTAAAAGATTAACGCGCACATACATTTTGAGCGACTTCATTTTATACTATGTAATGATTGTACTTATAAAAAAAATGTTTTATTTTTTTTTATTTTTAGGCATCCACTGAATATTTGCGAAAAATTAATATTTTGCAATCATTTTGCCATGATCTAGTTATTATGATAATCTGATCATAAATTACTAGTTTACGCTTTTAAAATGGAGAAACTAAACCATTTACGTCAAAAAATAGACGTACAACTTTGCTCCATAGAACTTTGGAGCAAATTCCATAACATCGGCACTGAAATGATTATTACCAAATCAGGAAGGTAAGTGAAATATTAATATAATTTTGGAGCTGGAAAATAAATTATGTACTTACCTTCATTGTTTGATTAACTTAAGCTGGCGTACACACATATGCTAATTTTGTAATTTACATTATAACATAACAGTTAAAATTTAATTCCAAAATCATTACGTAAAGCGGTACTGACGCGACGGTTCACAATAATATTCCTGTGAAATAGGCCCGGTTATAATGTATAATTTAAGATTCATTTCCTGCTAGCTGGTACCCGGCATGCGTTGCTACACCACTTAATAAAGAAATTGTTTCTGCCTGCGTGTCCTTTCCCATTCGTCCCATTCCCTTTCCGCCACCCCTTCCTCTCCCGCGTCCCTTTCCCCCCCGCGAGTTCCACTTCGCCTTCTCCATCTTCCCTCTCCTCACTCCCCTCTCTCGCTTTCCCCATCTCGCTAACCCTCCTCCCGAGTTCTCCTCCCCACTCCCGCATTCCATACAATCAATCCCGATACATTCAGTTTTCAAACAGCTTGCGTACCACCAATCGCAATTTTTTGAGCTAATAATAATAATAATTGGACGACTTCTATGGCGTTATTTTCGTGAGAAAATCACCTCAAGGGCGCTTTATTATATATAGAAACCATCGCGGGCATGCGCACATCAAATCCCCCAAAGTTTCATTGCAATCGGATGAATGGTTAGCAACGCATAATTTCATTACACCAGAGCTCACTATTGTAAATAGAAAACATCGCGGACATGCGCACATCAAATCCCCAAAGTTTCATCGCAATCGAATGAGTGGTTAGAAAAGTGGCCAGAACTCACTATTATATATATAAAAACCATCGCGGTCATGCGCACATCAAATCATGAATGGTTTAGTAACCCATAGACACTCATATGCACCCAAGCCAACATATTTTTATTTATATATAAATATATAGATTTACGTTTTCCAATTTTACTTTAAAGTCACGTTTAGCACCGGAAATATTTAGTATTTTTTTTTTAAATAAACCTGAACTTTTTTTTATTAAAAAAATATTTCATCTATATGTATAAAAATGAGTCCCTGTTTCCCTTGGTCACGCCGTAACTTCAAAACGACTTTACCTGTTTCATTCCTCTTTTTTTAAGTTTTCTTATACTTTGTAGAAGGTTCTTAGGTACAGAAAAATTAAGAAAATTGAATAATTTCAGAAAACTTAACAACTACCTATTTTAACTTCGTACGTTTGACAGTTCGTGAGTTTGATGAAATAAATTTAGTTGTAACATTATTATGTTTAACATATGGAAAACGCACATTATTATTATTATCATGAAGGTTATTTTGGGTAAATTTCTTTAATGTAGATATATTATGGAATTTCAATATGGCAGGCGAGTGGAAATATTGTTCACGTCAACAGTTTTTAATAATTTTTTGTAAAGTATTAGTAAAAAGGAAATGATGACGGATTACTCGACTTAACAGGATACCCAACTGACATGACAGTGGGATAGAGCGAGATTGAATCGCACAACAGCCTACAACAGACTAGAGATGGTTAATGAGCATTTTTCCGGAGGCCTCCGAGACGTGCTTCCTTTTAAAAGTACTTGAGTTCTTGGAGCAGGTCCCGGGAGCCGCTCCCGACTCGCGAATGGCCCGAGTGCATAAAAGAATTCGAACGCGCAACCTGCATCCGACTCGCAAATGGCTCGAACCGAGACGTTCGGGTTCCACCCTAGCCGGACCTCGGAGCCGGAGCTCACAGAAGAACTCGAACGCCCGACCTACTCCGAATGACTCGAATCGAGACGCTCGGGTTCCACCCTAGCCGGACCTCGGAGCCGGAGTTCGCACGCAAAAGAGCTTGAACGCGCCACCTACTCCCGACTCCCACATGTGGCTCGGACCGTGACCCACGGATTTGACGAGTGCGAACTGCCACCACGCCACGCCACGCCGCCACCCGACTGTGGCTCGGCCCGCCGAGTTCTGGCTACAAGTACTGTACCAGGTTCTTTGGGAGTAGTTGATTTGAAAAGGGAGTAGGAGTAGGAGCCGCTTCGCGCGAAGGATCCGAGTTTAAGAGCCCACTCCAGCTGAACCTACACATCGCTACAGCAGACACGGACTTTTCCTTCCCTTTCCAAATCGTTTTATTCGTATCTTATTCACAACTGGTTTTTTATGCACAGCAAGTCATTTCTTTACCTATCAATTTGAAAATAGTTCTTTGAAAACTTTGTAGATATATATTCCTCCTCGAAGTACACAGTGTTATAGTCTTTTTCATGTTTGTAAGAAAAGATATTGAAATACAAGAGATGCGCAATCCGCAGTTTTACTGGGTGGGACTGTGTTTCCTGGTGTCGCCGATATTGACAGTACTGTACACCTTCAAAAAATCAACCGTACCTTAAAATATATTTAGAATCTTAACGACGTAAGTAAAGTAGCCTTGTATACAAATTGCTACTCGTGTATTGGACGGACCTACTGTCGAAATTGCCCTTTCAAAGAAAAGAAGAAGAACAAAAATTATATTGGAATCTTAACAACGTAAGTGAAGAAAGTATGTAAACAAATATGCGCCCGCGGCACGGCTTATTGGACGGACGTGCGGTCGAATTCACCCTAGCAAGCCTGGAGATTCGAACGCCGGATTCATTTTAATTAAATGGATTTTTTAAATATTTTTTTTTCCGCCGGATTCAATTTAATTAATTCTGAAGAACGTGTTACTAATATTTAAAATGTTTCTAAATGAACACCTCCCGAAGTTATTCATTCATCGTCTAGAAAAATAAAATCTGGTGCTCACCGCTAACTTTAGTTGTACAACGTATTACAATTTTTTAAAGGTGTTGTACTTTTTAAAAATGATGGCATCGTACTGTTTTTATTAATCTAAATATAAATAACTCGCATCCCTTGTGAGGCATGGAAATAAAAATTATAATTGTATTACGAATTCGCCGAAATATATTAAAATGTGAGCCTCGGGCAAACCCCCGATAAACGTGATAATGTCTCGCCTTAACGAATACCACTACACACCTTCAAAAAATCAACTAAATTAATGATTTTTTTCTGTATTCAAACTATATTGTTAACTAATACTAGTGCACACCTTAAAAAAATCAACTAAATGAACGAATTCTTTCCGTATTCAAACTGTATTTTTATCCAATACTACTTACTACACACCTTAAAAATCAACTAAATGAACGAATTATTTCCGTATATTTTTATCCAATACTCTTACAAACCTTAAAAAAATCAACTACTTTTCATATTCAAACTATTTCCATTAGGCAGTAATCCGCGACAGTCGGGCGGACATCGTAGTATATCTCTTGTATTTGAATATCTTTGGTTGCAAGCGTACTTCGATATTGCTCTTTCCACCTCTGAAATGCTTCTTCAACGTTAAATCGTTCCTACCTTTTTCTCATCATGTTGTTTTATTTTATCCGAGAAGCAGGAGAATGTTCCCTCCCCTGCGCGTGAGGATATCGGGGATGGATCCGGACGACCTCTACAGTGTTTTCCTGGAATTGGCACTCGCCGACAACCGGAGATACCGATTCGCCCATGAAACGTAAGAGGCTTATTGTTTATTATAATATAACTTCACTTTTGAATTTCAAGATGCGAAGCGTGTAACATGTTTCAATAATGTTAAAATATGTTAATTACATTTATGTAGGCGTAATAAAGTTTTATTAGCTAGCAGAGGGGCGCTATTTCATTTGCAATAATTAATAGTTAATTTAACTAAGGGTTCGACCGTCCTAAAACGTTATCAGGACAAAATTTTACGAGAATCAGAATTTATTTCTAACTCCTTGCCATAAAATTGCCATATATCTCTATGAAATGCATAAATTCTCGTTTAATTAACCCACATAGCGATAGGCAAGATACGTTTCCCTGAAAATAATGGAACCAAAAAATTACCAATTGGTTATTATACCACCATATTATAAATACACAGTCAAAAATCACAGTTTTACAAACTTATATGGGCAGGAACCCAAAAGAGACAATAACAACGGGCAAGGGTACCGCCACCCCGGGAACCATTTATTGGATAGCCAACACCCCTGCCATAGGTTACCCCAAGTGGTTCGCTACGTCTGGTGATTTAGCAGGAATGCCCAGCTTCATAGGGTGCGGTTTGTCTAGGTCTTTAGCCTTTCCCCACCTATTGCATGGCGGGCCAGATCGGGAGAGACTGGTTGATGAAACGTATTACCTATCCAGCCGGACTCTCTCAATCCATCGCCTTGTACCGTAGTGGGGATGGATTCATACGCCCGACACTCCTGGACGCATTGACCCCCAGATTCCTACCAACCCCTCATACATTTTTCTTTCCAGAATATCCTCTCCTTCCTTTCCCTTAAAAGACCCTCCACGAAGCATCCCCGTTGGTTTTCATAAGTTTTTTTTCAGAAGTGTGAGAAGGAAGTTTTTTTATGATCGGCTTTGAGGACATCGTCGGGGACGTGTATGCAATCTCTCCCTTGGACCAGTATAGTAAGAAAAACTTTTATGAAACTTTCGATTCTGTTGGTGTGCACGAATACATTCAAAGGTGTACCTACTCTTTGAAATGATTTGCCTTTAAGTATATTATTTAATATTACGATTGTTAACATTAATTAAAACAACACCAGAGTATATGTTAGCACGAGCTACTTATAAACTCTCATAAGTCAAGAGGCATTTGTAAAGTGCGACTGGTTGCATCAGCTGTGCACTGTGCACTGTGCACTGTGCAGTGTGCAGCGGCAATACTCGGCCGTAGTTCCGATATCTTGTTGACTTTGTGAACGTTATTTGCGAGAGCGAGTGGTCTGTATTACGTTTTTTCCGATATCTGTTCACGTAGGACCGAATAGAGGGAGCCTGGATCATACAATGTTCCATACATAATATTATTTAAAATAAGATATCAAGTGCTTCATGATTAACGAAAAGGGCATTTTTATTTTTAATTTATAATTTAAAAACTAGCTGGTACCCGGCATGCATTGCAATGCCATTCAAAGAAATAAATTTATTCTCCCTGCATGTCCTTTCCCGTGTTCCCCCGTTCCCTTCTATCTTCCCCGCCTCCTTCCTCTTTTGTCTCTTCCGTCTCGGCGAACCCCACCTTACCCCTGCCTTTCCTCCCTGCCGCTAAAATATATGAAATACACTCATTTTCATTTATACAAATTTCATAACTTACCATCATATACCAGAGCTTACCATTATAAACAGCCTATATTACTCGCTGATAATGTAGCTTTCCATTGGTGAAAAAAAATATAAAATCGGTTTAGTGGTTTAGGCGTGAAAGCGTAACGAACAAACACACGCACTTCCGCATTTATAATATTAGTATGGATTTATACAAGTACTTACTTTACAAAACGTTACTTTCATTTTTTTACCCTAGAAAGATAATCTTTGCGACCTAAGCGAGAAATAAGTACCGCAGTCTTTTTTTTATTTCGCAACATAGCGCGTTGTCTATCTCAGTTAGCTCAGTTGCCGAGCTGAGCTTGCGCGAGGCAGCTCTCTCAAACAATTATTACGGAGAAATACATACTCAATACGTCCGAAAGAGCGATCAGCATTTAAGCTTTCATGGTATATAAAAAATACGTATAGATAAAAAAATAGGTATATATAAAAAATACGCTTTAGATATAAAATAAAACATTATTATTATTGTAGAAAGCAATCACTTTGTGGTTTGACATATTTAATAAAATAAAATACTTTTTTGTTTAAAACCACGATATTTATTAATTTTTTAACCGACCGGTTTCGTATTAATTTGTACCCTGAAGATGCTTAAGTTAAGCGAAACCGGTCGGTTAAAAAATTAATAAATATCGTGGTTTTAAACAAAAAAGTATTTTATTTTGTTAAAACATTATTGTTCATTTTAAAAAAGACTTAATAGTTTATAGTTTATTCGTAAGATCATAATACGAGTATAACATGGGGTGAGGTTTGCTTTTCATTAAAAACGCGATTATCACATCAATGATCATGAACAATATTTTCAAAGAGAGTCAAATTCCATCAACAAATAGAGCATTACCGTTTAATGTAAGATCAAAATATTTCATGTAAAAGATTCAATATTAATTAACTTTAAACGTATATTTTTATATGATTCTACCGCCTTCTCTTCAACCAAATTTCAATGCCATAGCGCCCACGCACATCTAAGGGCTCATACACATCACGATACGACGTCGCATCGTGCCACGACGCATCGTACCGAATGCACATTCTACAACCGAATCTCCTCGCTCGACTCAAGCGATAGTTAAAAATTCTTTAATCTACCGTCAAATGCTTTCCTGAGAAGTCCTGGGTCAAGGGGAAGAATTTTTAACTATCTCTCGAGTCGAGCGAGGAGATTTGTAGAATGTGCAATCGATGCCGCGTCGTAACGATGCGACGTCGTATTGTGTTTATGTGTACGAGCCCTATGGTTCTCACGTATTCCTATTAAAATTTTGTTTAATTCCCATGAAATACATTGCAATTAACTAATAAAATCGTCATTGTGCCAAAAAGTACCTACTGACGGCCTCCGTGGCCAAGGGGTAAGGCTCTTGACTAACAATACCGGCGTGCGTAAATAAATTTTTGTTATTTATTTTTTAGCAGTATAAAACGTGGTTTTCAGGAAACCGAAAACAGTTTTCTGAAAACTGCAACTGTCCAAAAAGACCCAATTTGTGAACGGGGCTTAAATCTTTTTTTTTTAATTTTCAAAATTTTAAATATCTAATAACAAGCTGTCACAATATTTTAAACAGTAGCATTCGATGCTAATTTAGTTTATTTTCAATCCCATTTTCGTTCGAAGCATCGCATTAATAGCATTAATTAAAATATTATTAATTAAATAATGTAGGTAATCCAACGGTTGTACTAAACAAATTGCAGTGGTCATTGGCAGCCCTCCAAAGCAGCCGTCTCCGCCCTCACCCTTCGCTCAGGGGCGGGGGCAGGTGCAGTGGCTCACCCCCTCGCCCCCGCCCCCGGACGCCTGTGGGCTGCTCGGGGGGTGGTCTCCTTCGACCGTCTCAAGTTAACAAACACCAAGCACCCCGTATTGAGAGACCACGTGCCACTACTGTCGATGCACAGGTAAGAATGGAAACAATTTGAATTTGTGTTACGTGATAAAATTATTGTCAATTTTCGGTGGCTCGATTTTCTGGATATTGAAATCCAGTACCTAAATCAGTATACTCCAGTATTGAGTTGTGCATCATTGAATCACTTCACAGGTTGAAAGTACTTTTGTATAGCAGGTGGTGACCCGACAGTTGATCCGCCGAAAATCAGCCCCCGAAACGATATCTTATATATAAAAATCTCGTGTCACGTGTCACGGTGTTTGTGGTCGCACTCCTCCGAAACGGCCTGACCGATTTTTATGAATTTTTTTTATGTATATTTTGTAGGTATGGGAATAGGTTTTAAAGTATTTTTCATACCGCTGGGTGATTAGGGTGTCCCTATCCAGAAAAAAATCTAATTTTTGACAATTTTTTTTTATTATTTTTTTATTTGGCATCAAAAAATACCTATAACCCCAATTTTTAACTCTCCTACCCCCCCCTCCCATTTTTTAATCGCAATTTCAGTATTTTTGTATAAACAAATTTATCTGTCTTTCGTGTTTCAAACAGAATTAAATTATTTATGTTGTTGAATGAAAGATGGCGCCACGTCCGCCTCATCGAACTTTCATCTACACATGCGCAAGACATTCACGAGAAGCGTCGTGGCATTTTGATATTTCATTCGGCATCGTGTTCTCACGTGGGCAAACCATCGAACTTATTTGTGTTGGCTAAAGACGGACTGACAAAAAATATCGTACACTCAATTGACCTTCGAAATTCATATTGATTTTCTTTATTTCATTTTCCTACTTCAGTTGGTGTTTTTTTTTTATCGGCGGTCATCGTCTACAACGCTCCATTCCTCTTTCTGTCATACACTATGCCACACACTTACAATACATTCGTTATTTTTTATTTAACAACCAAAATATTCCACTAGAAATAATTTATATGACAGAACAACGTTTGTCGGGTCAGCTAGTTTACTATAAAATTATAATTTTTTTGTGCATTATTTATCAATTTCAAGCGCAAAATTGACTTTAAAAATATCTTCAACAATAAGTTGGTATGAATATCAAACCAATTTATTATTCATTGCCAATTTTTTGTACGTATGCAATGTTTTACACAGTATACAGACAAGTAGATTTTTTCTTGATGCATTTGAATGAAAACAGTTTTATACTTTGTTATTCGCAGTACATCCTCTCTGCACATCCCTCCGAGGTCACTTGGTTATATTTTGTGTAATTAGGTATATCGTATTTTCCCTGAACCTACTGCATATTGTATATAAGTATGCCGGGGGAACATTTGTCGGCGGATCAACTGTCATGGAACCATAGGTGTATATCTTTTTCTGGTAACTGTTAAAATGATATTCACAAACCGCAACTTCGAAATACTGCAGCATTCCGTTTATTACTGACAACAAAAAATATGTTGCCTGAACATCAAGTGCGAGCAGATGCACATAGATAAATTATTTTCATTATTGTTTATTTTAAATTGTGAAATCTATCATAACATATTCATACATACTTAGGTGTTATATTTGATGAAAAGTTAACATTTACTTTGCACGTAAATGAAATAACAAATAGAGCTACAAAATGCTTGGTTTTTTATGCAGAACAGCAAGTGATTTTAAGTTACTAGAATGTTTGAAAATATTGTACACTTCTTTAGTAAGAAGCCAGGTAGATTATAATTCGTGCATTTGGTCCCCATTGTATAAAATACATTCCGACAATATAGAAAGGGTACAGCACAAATTTATAAGATTTGTTAACTTTAAGCTGAATATTCCAATTCAAAATATTAACTATGTCCTTTCGATGAAACAACTCAACTTAATTACGCTGTCAGATAGGCGGATCATCTCTGACCTTGTACTATTAAATAAAATCATTAATAATTGCATTGACAACCCTGAAATTCTCGCCAAAATAAAATGTTACGTACCGACCAGAAATACGAGGCAAAGTGCTACCTTCTGTGACAATTTTAAAACAAACTATGAGGCTCATACGCCTATAAATAGATTACATAATTTTGGCAATAAATTTGGGAATATTGTAGACATGTTTGCAGATTCTGTATTTGTTATAAAACGAAGACTTTATAATTACTTTAATGTTAATTTAATTTTTTACTATTAATTTAAACATTATAATTGTGTACTTCGTACCGGCCTAACTATTATTATCTATCTTTGTAAAAGCCCACTAGGGCGTAAATAAATACAAATAATCATTCTATGGCCATCAATAAAAAAACAGTTCCTCAAAATAAAATGTTTCTGCGTTCACAAATCTCATGGTCGTTTGCAAAAGTACGAGTAATATTCACAAAAACATTTTTTATAACCCTCGTGACTCCTTAGGACCCAACAGAATCGGAATAAATGGAAAAGGGAACCAATGGGAAAAAATCCAAACAAAAATTAAAATAAATTACGTCAATCCGCAGGTGTGACAAATTGCTGCCGCGATGCATAGCCGATTTATTTATAAGTGCAAGAGCTTCTATCAGATGCCGACAGATGCCAACAGTGAAAGAGCTTCTATAGGGCGCCGACAGATGCCAGTCGGGGTAGCAGTGGCTGTCGAGTGCGTTCAATCGCCAGCTACCCATTACCCAGCACATTAAATTAGTAGCCAATATAGACAGGTCGTGCGACCAGTATATTATTGTAAATACGTAAACTCATAATAAACCAGATTGTATCATGAACCTATTATTATTAAGAAGTACCCCCACAGAATAAATAGTCTTCGATTGTAAATAACACAAACATCACAATGTTAAAACTCGAAATATTAAATAAATAATAATATGTAGACGTTGTTCGTAGAGTAAAAAAATAATACGAGGGCCAGTCAAAAAGTAATTCCTCCTATTTTTTTCTACTTAAATAAAGTTAGTTAAGTGAAAATTTTGAATTTGGTGCTATTCACTGACGACTCCGTAGTCCAGTGGGTAAGACTCTTGACTCACAATCCGGAGGTAGCGGGTTCGAACCCGGCATGCGCAAATAAATTTTATTTGATTAATTTGTGTTATTTCACAATTAATTCATTTAAAATAATAATAATAGTATATTTGCGGCATGTTCCAGAGTGGAAGATACTATCAGTATCGCCCTGATGTAAGACCACCATTCAGAATTGAAACGTTGCTTGAAAATGGCTTTAGCCGTGTTTAGTGACCAGATTTGAATAGCCAGGTACTTCCCAACCTTCCTCTTCCCCACCTCCTTCCCCTCCCCACTACCTTCAGCCTCACAACATACCCCAATTGGGGATGCCATAGTCTCACTGGCTCCAGACGGGAGCAGTTGAGATTCTTGTGTGGTATTCACTGTAAAAAAAAAAAAAATTCATCAAACCTTTTTCTACAATCTGCTGCAGTTGTAACTTATTGTGTCAACAGCACTGCATTCGTTTGCAAAATGGTCGACATCAGTATTCGTATTAGACAGCTTTCTATGATTGATTCTTTACTGTAGAAAGTGAAACGCCCATTCGCATTCATGAAATACTGAAAAATGTCTACCATGATGCAACAGTGGACGTCAGCACTGCTAGACGATGGGTTCGTCGCTTTAACGAAGCTGAAGGACAAACAGCGCTGGCTGACGAAAAGTAGAGCGGCATACAGGCCGTTTATTACAGTGGCTGCACGCAACATTGAGCGAGTTGATGACATAATTCGTGGTGACCCTAGATAACTACAGATGTTGCATTCTCTCCGTCATTAAAGGCAGTGTGGTGACGATTATTCGACACTGACTATTCAACAAAAGTTAGTGCAAGGTGAGTACGAAGAAGGCTAACCATAAAGAAAGAAGAAAAACAATAGCCTCACAATACTTGCAGCGCTTAGTTTCTGGAAAAAATTGTGACCGGAGACGAAATATGGGTTCAGTTTTTGAACCTGAATCAAAGAGGCAGTCAATGGAATGGCATCACACAAACTCACAAAGGACAAAAAAATTAAAACTGTGTGATCGGCGGGGAAACTTTGGTGATGGTATTCTGAATGTGACCGCGTTATTTTACATCACTATGATACAAGCCCATGTTAAAAGATGGAACAAAGCTGTGAAAATGGACAGAGATTATATTGAAAAGTAACAAATTAATCGTCAATAGTGTGGTTTTCAACCCATCTAATTGCATTTTTTATTTCTTGAAAATTAAAGGAGAAAAATAATAGGAGGCATTACTTTTTGACTGACACTAGTAGTATGTACATGTATTGCAGGAATCACTTTGTTATTTAACAAAAGCTTCAGATATTTCAATGATGCATAACATTATCTCGTTACCCTTTAACGCGTATGTTTTACCCTTGATTTGCAATGAATAAACATGTCACGTAGAGATGTGTTTGTCACAGTCTGGGAGCTTGTCACTATGAATAACATGTATCCCAATCAGTACATTACGTGCTTTGACAGATCTTACCGCCTTGGTGTTATCTTTGAACGGTTATTCTAATAACTTCACCCCTCGCGGTTTCAAATGCGTGAGTAGGTGGTAGGTGTACCCTAATTGACGTCATCCATTATAAGCACTTTAGTAAGATTTCGTTTAGTTTTTCATTCGTATTTAACTCATCATCAAAACAACAATTTAAATCCACTCTCACAATTCATGGATTTACTAATTTAAGTGAATATGATTAATAAAATCCTAAATAAATGTCGCGCAGGTATCCCCAAAATTTTAAAAAACAATTTTTTTATTATATTCGAAACCTTTCTTAATAAGTGACATTCCTGAAAGTAACATCATCATAAATCATCCCATTAATTGGTGTATTTGGTAGAATTGCTCATCTTCTACCAACAGAGGTAAAGAGAGGCTTATACTTTAGCTTAATACAGTCCCACCTAAATTATTTTATGGAAATATGGGGAAACACATACATTACGTACTTAAACGAATTACAAATAATACAAAACAAAGTTATTAAGAAACTCTTCAATTATAACCAAGACACTCCCACAAAAAAACTATACCAGGAAATGAATCTTTTGAAAATAAGAACATTGTACGTATATAACATATGTCTTTTAATCTACAAAATACAAAATGGACTTATACACACAAACACAACATTTATAAAAATATCACAAGTACACGAACAATATACTAGACAACACAATAAATTGTATACAAATTACTGTCAAGACTGAAAGTGGCAAGAAAAGTATTGGCCACGAGGGAGTTCACATATATAATCTCTTTCCAGATAACCTTAAAGCGGAAAAGAATATAAAAACCTTTAAAAAAAACTATTTAAACTTAAGATGTTGGAACAAAATTAAAATTAAAACAAAAAAAAAATTCTTTTAACTTAATAATAAAATAAAATAAAAATTTAAAAAATTTAAAAAAAAACATCTGAAACTTTACCTCTAGAAAGCGAAGCCAAAAAATTACTAAATTTTTCAGTTTCCCAGTGAAAATGGGTCCGATTCGAAATTTAAAATCAAGTACGAATTCGAATCAGTTTACATCATAATGGTTATCAACCTTTGACCTTTCTACAATAGGCCACTTGCATTGAATTCATAACGACTTGGAAAAAATCGTGAGGATAGATCTTTTTATTAAGATTGCGAAAATGTTAGTAAAATTTTTTAGAAATGTACAGTTTTTTTTATTTTTAAATAAATAAATCCATTATTTGGGCTCGTGACGTCACTACATGAAAATGTCCCGTCTCCGAAACTGTTCCCATTAATTTTGTAAAATTCCACACTGATTTATTTTTTTTAATATGGCATCACTTTGATTTCAGGCGAATTTTTGAATTCGTTCGCTAGATTTATTGTTTGTTCTCTGCGAACTTATCATTTGGTTCGACTTTTTGACAGATGTTCTGAAGAGAACCCCGTACAATTTAGAAGTCGGTACGTGTTTTAGAAGTATAATGGTTATGGTGCTGATTTTAACAAAATCAAATTTTATAATATTCTTATTATTATTATAATTTACAAGTACAAGTATATTACATTGGATTTATTAATATATACGTTGTACATTATAATGATTTACGATCAATAGATCAAGGAAAAAAATATTTATGAGATGTAATATTTTTGGTATGCCTCGTTATTCTCCTGTGCCATTCGTGTGGAAAACGTTATTTTTTTAAAATGGTTTTCGGCTATGTAATTATCGTTTTTTCGCACCTATAAAATTATGTCCCGTCTTTCCGGTTTATAAAAAATTGTCTGATTTTTTCGGATTGAAATTTTCAAAAAATCCCCAGGGTTTCAAAAATACGATAAAAAAAATATAAAAAATACAGAATGTCTTAGAATATTTGTCTACACCGGAAATTTTTTTTTAAAAATGTGATGCAAGTGGCCTATTGTACTTCTCAATGTTGCTGCAGACAGGGAAGAATGAAATCGGGCATTTTGACGGCCTCCGTGGTCGAGGGTTTAGGCTCTTGACTCGCAATCCGAAGGTCGCGGGATGGAATCCCGGAGTGCGCAAATAAATTTTATGATTAATTTGTGTTATTTCACAATTCATTAATTTAAAACTATATTTAGTATATTAGCGACACGTTCCAGAGTGATAGATACTCTCATTATCGCCCTGAAATAAGACCACCACTCAGAAGTCAAGCGTTGTTTGAAATGGTTTTACCCGTGTTTGATGATCAGATCTGGATAGCCAGGTACTTCCCCATCTCCTTCCCACCCTTCAACCTCACAACATACTCCAATTGGGGATGCGAGGTAAGACTCTTGTGAGGTAATTACAAAAGCGGGTAGAAGTGACACCTTCAAAAAACTGCAGAGTATCACGAGTAGAATAGTTGTAGGGTTTATTTATTATAAACCCTATTATTATTATTATATTATCTCGGTGTCTTCTTTGATCCCGAACTGACATTCTCTTGCCATATATCGCAGCTCACTCAGTCTTGCTACAAACTTCTTGGATTCATCATCAGGACTTGTAAGCAATTTGATAACCAAGAAGCTATGCTAGCGTTATTCGATGGCATACTGAGAAGAAGCTGGAGTACGCGAGCGATTTTTGGGCACCGTACCTCCAGAAGTACATTGATATGTTAGAGCAAATCCAGAAGAAATTCCTCAGGTATATTTTTATGCGGAAGCATGGAACCTATCCAAGGTTCATGCACCATATTGACTTACTTGAGGAAACTGATTCTGTGAGCCTAGAAACTAGAAGGAAAGCAAGTCTTGCTATTCTGTCTTTCAAAATTTGGAACAATTTCATCAATAGCCCATTTCTCTTGGGATGCTATGATTTATATGTACCAGACCACTACAGCCGAAGTCAACATCATGACTTATTTAAAGTACCGAACGGCAGAACAGACGTCTTGGCAAAGCATAGCATGACGAGGGGAGTGGTGCTGTTAAATGAAATTGCAAACCATTTGGATGTAAGTGACTGTTCTTTATATGCCTTAAAAATATTATTGAAGAGTCACTTGCCTAAATACTGATAGGGTAACTAAAATGTACTGTAATTGGAATTATTCTGTTGTCCAATAAAAATAAATAATAAAATAAGTATAAAAAATAGTTATAAAAATAATAATTTATTCCAAATTCCTGTAATATTCAAAAAACTGTTTCTAAAAAATTGGAAAATACACAGATTTGGGAAATGAGATTAAAAGAATTTGGCATTCTCGGACTATAAAAATATTACCATTTGTTATTTCGGCTACTGGCATTATACCTAGGTCTCTGATTCAAAATTTAGGCGTATTAGATTTGTCAAAGAATTTATATATAAAAATGCAAAAATCGATAATTTTAAATACATGTAGGATAACAAAAGATTTCTTTAATATTTATATTGAGGGATCAGTAGGATTTATAGGTTCAATTAGGAATTCCACAGAGCCGAACCCTCTGATATGAAAATATCGGGAATCGGTGAATTATTTTCCCATCTGGTCTCTGGTAGGTTGACATGTTGTTCTTGTATTGTTTTGTTATTATAATACTTATATAGTGCAATTTCATAACGTGGATTGACCAGATGATCTTTTGGGAAGTGTGTGAAAGGGTTTAGTTTTTCCTGTGGGGAAAATTAAACCCGGACATTTAAATCTGGTGCGTAAAAAAATAAAATAAAATTATTATTTTAATATAAAAATTAGTTTACATTTTATTCCACGAAGCACCGCCCAAAGAGGAGGCCAATACGCTACAAAGCACTGCACAAAATGGACACCGATTAGTCTATCTCATAATCTCGCAGACTAAATCCTACAGATGTGTATTGTGTTATTGTGTGTTTGTCTCTTTTTGGTGTCGCTCGTTGCCGTTTCATCGAGTTTCAAATCACAACGGTGCTAAAAAAGTTTTCACTTAAAAAATAAAACGTTTAATTGTGCAGATAACCAGATTCAAAAACTTATAAATCAGAATAGACTACATTTTTTAAGTCGTTCAGTTTTTTTTACTAAATTAAAATAATAATAAATTTGAACAAAACATATTATATATTTTCAGGTATATTGTAAAGATTCACGTGATGCTGTCAAACCCAACATTTCTAAACCAGACAGAAGTTCTGAATCTGGAAGAAGCTGTAACATTCACGTTTCCAGTGACGACGTTCATCGCAGTTACAGCATACCAGAATCGAGAGGTAAAATCTCTTACAAAATAATGTGTATGTATAATAATACAAAACATTTAAAGAACCTTCGCGAAATATGAAAGGAACGCTCATGAGGAAAACGACTTCAGTTAGACAATCTTTACGGAACGATCTTTCAAAGGAGGAACTAACTATTTTCATGATGCATATTTTAACGCATATTTAGAACCGGTTCCTGAGGAGCGGTTTTTTTTTATCGCGCGGTAAATTTCCCGCGTCGCAGGAGTTCTAATTCGAATATTCTTGTCACACGGCGCGGCTGCGGTTTTTGTCCCATAGCGGGGTTTTTGTTATTTTCCCTTATTTTATAAATAAAACCAATATTTCCCTTGAAGTCAAATGATTTGTAAGTTGGTGGGTACCTAAGGGCTCTTTCAATTTAGACGTTTCGTGTCGGACTGCTGCCGCACGTTTACTGTGCCGCTGGTTATAACCCGCTGCCGTGCTGCTGCCGTGCCGCTGCAGTACGGTAGCAGTCCGATACCAAACGCCTAAATTGAAAGCATTTCTGACTGCCGTGCGTTTGTATGCTAGTGATGTTTAGACGTGGGTCGTTTGATGTTTTAAATTCATTTTGAACATATAAGATGTTTAAATAATAATTATTATTCTGAATTTGCCAACCATATTTTGGAAACAAGCCATTCTTTTGATATTATAAAGATGTTAAAATCTTACATACTTAACTACGGGCATACAATTAGATAATTTAGAAATTTTAGAAATTAAAAAAAGCGTTAATAGTAAATTAAATATTATAAATAACCAAACATTTTTTTAAAATAGCCATCTCTTAAATTAATTTTCTTATTAATAATTATAATTATTTATTTTGTTAATTAATCGCGTCTCCTTTTTAATATTTTTGTCTATGTTCTAATTTATTCTTATTTGTCTTTACTTGTTTGTCATTTATTTTTTAAATTAACATCTTTCCTGATAAGGGTAACATTGTTATCGAAACATGTAGATTGATTATTAAATATAGTGGTGTAAACAAAGTAATATATTTTTCATTATATAATAATATTTGATTTAAATAAATAGTTACCTGCTGAGTTTTTTTCACCAGTAGTTTTATTTTTAAAATCCTCTATAAATTTTTCACAGATACCTTCCCAAGCATTTTTTGTTTCCGTGCGATTACTGTGTTTGTCGCTTTTGGAGTTCCATATAACAGGGCGTATTTCAATTTCATTTATAAATTCTTCCACGTTTATATCATCCATTTTAAGCAAACAGTGATCTTGAAAATTCGATGAAGTTAGCTCTCAGCTCTCACGTCTTGTCACCGCACTATTCAACAGCGAAATGAACGCGTGGAGCTTGAGACTTTGCCGTCCTGTTGTCGAGCGTTCTCGGTACCGACGCCGCACTGTTGCCGCACGGTGCATTTTGTATGAAAACAAATGACCGTCCGTGCGCCGTACGACAAAGGCACTGCTTCGGCACTGCAGCCGTCCGAAATGAAACGTCTAAATTGAAGGCGCACTAAGAATATGGATATTAGAGAGACGGCATGTAAAGTGTGATCACGCACTCCAAGTGTGCCTTTTCGAAAATTTTACCGAGACGGTTGACATTATTGGTTGTCGCACCTCGGTCGCGTATTGAGTTCCTAGTAAAACATCGATAAAACATACAAATGGTCCATTGCGCCCTTAACTTTAATAAACGCAGTTCTGCGAAGTATTTAAAAAGAAATACGGGCTTACTTTTCACATTTAAGTGTTTAAACATCGCTTAAATAGACATTTTATCAAAATTGAAAGGCTACCGACATCTGTGGTTTGCTTGAAAATCCGATTGAGTTATCGTAGAATAGACCAACCAGATGGTGTGAGTCTTTGCTAAGGGTTCAAGCCGGTATTGTAGGGAATCATTTTAGCTGAGATTCATTTTTACTAACACTTGTGAAATGTCATTTCTTGTTTGTTTATGTGTGGATTTTTACCTTATGAATTAGGTTCGTTTCTGGTTTTTAATGTTCTTTTTCTACGCAGTTTAAATAGTAAACAACCGCCAGTTGGGCCCGGTGTAAAATTATTATTCACACCGTTATTTTAAACATTAAAACATGTTCCTGTGATCAGGCGCGGCTGGCCCAAACGTTCAATAGTGCGCCGAACCGCCAACAAAATTGAACATTTTACAGCTCAACGTGTTCCTACTTAATATTTTTTAATTTAAATTACGCACAATGTTGTAAATAAAAACTAATCACGTATTTAAATGCATGAATTTTGCCAGAGATAATAATTATTGCAGCCGACTGGAGTTCTTTTCCCGCGCGCTAAGAACTAGGAACCTACGTACATACCATTCGGCGCGTTTCGGTCAAACGCCCCGTTCGGGAATTGTCATTTTGTATGGTGCTCCTACAAACATGTCCAGACCGTCAGAATAACGAAATGTACCAAAAATCTGTTTCTGGCGACGCGGCGCACGGCGCTACGAAGTGCGTCGAAAACATCCGACGTATTCCGAAGGGCTCCAGCAAAATAGGTTTGAACGGGATAGGAATATTTAGCTTGCAAAATTCAACCATAAGTCAACGGGTCTTGTTATGTTTGGGATTTAGGGAACCTATTTGACAACGACATTAGTTTTTCAGTTAAAAATGACTTTTTATGTGTGTGCGTTTTAAATGCGCTACACCGGGTACTGGGAAGAAGCTTGAAGTTTATTTATTTGATTATTAAGGACCGAAGAAGTTTATTTTTTTATTCTCTATAAATATGGTAGCTACGGTAGCTAGCTGTGTGACCTACCAACAATTAAATTACATTATACGTGTTTGATTTATTGATAGGTGAACCACCAAACATTTTAGGCACCAGCCGCGCCTGCCTGTGATTAAAAATAAAAGTGAAGTTATTAGTTCTTTATTCAACAGTTCTTTATTCTTACATTTTTAGCAATAATTTCTCAGCGTGTTCATATCAACCGCCATCACAATATCGCGTGATGGGCCGAATCAGTCGACTTAATTTATAATAATTAAAAATTGCCAACAAATCTTTATTTTTTTATTAATTATAATTATAAAAGCACAAATGTTAACTTATGATTTACTGGTATCATAGGTAAGCGTCTTTCATTATTTAGCTATTTTATTTTTTAACATTTTTACTTCATCTCTTTTGCACTGTTATTTTCATTTCTTTTCCTACTAAGTCAACTTTTTTTTACGTGTTTACAATATATTTTGTTTCGATTGATTTGTGTTTTCACAATTTAATCATTTATAATAATAAAAGGTATATTTGCGTCAGTTTCCAGTATCACTCTGGTGTAAGACCAACAAAAACGCATTTCAAAATCATGGTTTAAATCAACCCATGCAATTTATGACAAGTATGTGGGAACAATATCTAGCTACAATAATGGAATTAAACAGTTTGTTGCCAGCCAGAGTAATTAAGGGTTACAAATTATTTGACCATTGACCATTTGACCATTAGATACTAACAAAACTATTTCCGAATACAAATATTCTATGTTTTAGGTAATGCATTCAGCACTGAATAATGAATATATTATTTCAGATCGCAAAACTGAAGTGTGCCTGTAATCCATTTGCGACCGGAGTTCGTTCGTCAAAGGGACGAACCAATATTCGAGCACCAAACAATTCAGATAGTTGTTCACCAAATCAAGTACAATTAAAACTGACAGCGAAACGAATGGAACCAACATTGAAGGACGACAACGATCATGCTTACACTGGGTTACAAGATAAACACAGCGACACGAGGCTGAAATATAAATACATTCGCCAAAAGCTCTTCATGGCCGAACCGAGAGAACCTTTCAACCCGTTTGATTCGAAAACACCACAAAAAAATGATATCTCCGCTTATTATGACGGATGTAAATCGGGAATATATGAAGATTTTCGAATAATGTACCCCAAAGTGCCAATCAAATTTGTTATCCCGCCTTTATACAAAAATTTAATGCTCGATTGGACTGCACTGGGCGAAACTGAAATTGATCCACTCATCTGAAAAACACCACCACCAACAATTGAGTATTCTGAATTTCATTTAATTATTAAGTTATATGTCATTTTGGACTGTAATAATAATAATATATGTAAATATCAAATGATGCATTAATGTGTTAGACTGTAATATTTTCTATTGTTTGTGATTGATCCTACTTTCATTGTAACTAGCAGTTAAAAACCCGCTCCGCTTGCTTGGCCCTGCGGGCGGCATTTAGTTCGGCTTCGCCCGGTTTAAGTGTTTGCGATCATTTTATAAATCCGATAGGAACTGGTTCCTAAAATAGCCAGTTCCTCGGATCCACTGTGATCCAGTATCAGCTGGTCACCGTCGGCGACTCAGCGAGACAAAGTAACAGTGACAAAGTAACCGTGACAAAATAGCCGTGACAAAGTAACCGAGACACGCAATGACGTTAAATGTAATTTATAACAACTTGGTCAAGTATTGCCGTCAATCTTTCCAAATCCGGAAGGATACTTAAAGTATATAAATCCGTATCACTTATACCTAGGGGGAAACATCCATATGCGAGCTGCTGGCGGAAGTAGTGACATCTTGTGTCGATTTTTTTAAATTTGAAACCGAATTATAACAGTAGCTTTGTGTGAAATTCCACGTACACAGATGTTATTTGTGGCGCGGCGCATATGGATGGCGTCTGAGATGCATTCGTAGCTGGGTTCTGAAATTCAAACACACATACGCAAGCCTATTAATACTGTTTGATGACGATTTTCATCACATTTTCTAAAGTAAAATAAATAATTTTGTTTATGTAATGACCATTATAAGATTATTTATTATTTTTTAATTTATAAACTAACGTTTAGACAAGATTTTTATGCATAGCACAAAGGGTAACAATTATTACAAGCAATAATTGTCAGCCTGAAACACTCATTTACATTGAAAAATCTTCCGAGAAAAGATACTTGCCGCCAACGGCAAGTATCTTTTCTCGGAAGATTTTTCAATGTAAATAAGATTATTCCTACTCCAATGTAAAATATGTGTCCCTTTAAAAATCAATCCATCAATCAAAGAGTCCATATCATCATAAATGTAATAGTGATTTTAATGAAGAATATACATGACAATTATAAAATTGGGTCGTTAATAATTCATATTACTTGAATGATTCCCCAGAATATCGAAGTAAGTTATAATCCCGAGGTAATAAGCCTACTGCAAAAATCCAAAATAATTTGAAATTCGACAGTCAAAGACGACTTAGTAAAAAATATTAAAAAAACATATACCTAACTGAATAAAATCCTTGTAGACCACCCCTCTCCCTCTCCCCCGTATGTTATGTGTATAAACCGTAGATTAAGAAACAAATGTACCAATCTAAAGGTGGCCTTAACTGGCTGAAACCGGTTACGGTCAAATAAATTAAGTGGAAAAAGTTTTATATATGTTTTAATATATTATTATAATGTAATTCCACCACGGATAGGCCACTTGCATGGATTTCAAAACGACAAGGAAAAATCGTGTGGATAGATTTTTTTACTAAGATTACGAAAATGTTGGTAAAAATTTTTAGAAATGTACAGTTTTTCTTCTTTTTAAATAAGTAAATCCATTATTTGGGCTCGGACGTCACTACATGAAAATGTCCCGTCTCCGAAAAAGTTCCTTTTGATTTTGTAAAATTCCACAATATTTTTTTTTTTATGGCAACACTTTGATTTCATACAAATTTTTGAATTTGACATTTAACGTTCACTAGATTTATTGTTGGTTCTCTGCAAACTTATCATTTGGTTTGACTTTTTGACAGATGTTCTGAAGAGAACCCCGTACATTTTAGAAGTCGGTACGTGTTTTAGAGGTATAATGGTTACGGTGCTGATTTTACACAAAATCAAATTTTATAAAATTCTTATTATTATTACAATTTACAAGTACAAGTATATTACATTGGATTTAGTAATATATACGTTGTACTTTATAATGATTTATGATCAATAAGATGGATCAAGGAAAAAAAATTGTTATTAGTTTTTGACCGTGAAAATCTAAAATCGTATCTAAGGAAAAAAATATTTATGAGATGTAATATTTTTGGTATGCCTCCTTATTCTCCTGTGCCATTCGGGTGGAAAACGTTCTTTTTTTAAATGATTTTCAGCTATGTAATTATCGTTTTTTCGCACCTGTAAAATTATGTCCCGTCTTTTCGGTTTATAAAAAATGGTCTGATTTTTCGGATTGAAATTTTCAAAAAATCCCCAGGGTTTCAAAAATACGATTAAAGAAAATATACAGAATGTCTTAGAATATTTGTCTAAACCGGAAAAAAAAATTAAAAAATGTAATGCAAGTGGCCTATTGTCGGTATCAAAAATAGAAATATTAAAAAAAAATCTATATGCAAGTATTTCATCACACAGTTATTCTGGAGACTACAGACTACAAGTTCTGACAGAGACAGTAGTTATGGTACAAATAAATCATAAATATACCAAACCACCCACAAATAAATAAATCCCAATTGTAGCAACATGATTCAACCTGTGTTTTATTTATGATACCTATTTTAACCAACGCATTGGCCAGTGAATCTGGCAGTTTTGTAAGGACGGAAGCATTATAACGATAAAGCTATTGTTTAGATAAGAACCGAATAATAATTTCAAATTCTGAAATTACTGATTGGCATCGTAAAATTGTTTCTAGGGGTTGGTAAAAAAATAGGTACAGTCTGTCAAATAAGAGTAGAAAACATAGGAGGGCGCCACTGTTGATCAAATGGCAATACTTAAAATACAACACATGGTGGCAATCTAAAGCTGTGTAACCTACATTTTTTGTTCAAAATCAAAAACACATAAAAGCGGGAAAAATATTTTTTTATTGCAATTTCGATACCTATTCTCAAAATTAGAATTGCGTATAGGTATATTATACCTTTGCAATTTTTGTTAATACAATGAGGAATAACGATATTATAGTAAAATAAAATGCACAGTTCGAAATTGCTCACATTTATTTATTATCTACTAGCTTACGTACCCAGCGTTGCCCGGGTTTCAGATCATGTCTCTAATTTTAGATCGGAATATATTCAACTCATTCAGACCTAAAATTAGTGTAACTAAACTCACCATTAGTGATTCTTCCTTTTTACCTAATGTTCAATTTTAACTTGTGTTAAATTAAATGAAAGAAAATCGCTTTATAAAATACCATTTAATCAAATTTATGAGATACCTTAACAACAGTGCTTCTTCGGATTAATTTTTTTTCTTTAAGAACAAAAAGTTTAACAACAGTGTTTCTTCGAATTAATTTTTTTTCCATGAACAAAAAGTGTTTTTTAAATGTGACTCACAGTGTTTTGCATATTCAGTGTCATTGCGATTTGAAAGAATATTTGACAGTTAAATTGGTGTTGCCAGCCTACAAATTTAGTAGGTCTATTTTTATTATTTTCTACTCTTAATTGACAGACTCTACATAAGAATTCTAGCTTACAAATCGTGAGTTTAGAGAAATCTCACTCGCCAAAAGAAGACACATTTCAGATATTACCTATATCTCTGTTTAAAATCATAAACAACATGTATGATTCATCTTCAAATAATCATATACTAGATTTACTTTAACCAGTGATTCCTGACATTATTTGGAGTAAAAAATGTAAATGAGATTTTGGTCTCCGGCGACTTTTTTGATGACTTTTTTTAAAATTTTTTTTTTCTTCGAAATCAAATAAAAGAAAATCCTCCCCATGTCGTCACTGCTCACTCAGCCAAATAACCGACCAACCCCTAACCCCACCTCCAACCGTCCAATACCTACCATTTTTAACGTTTTTGTAGAAAAAAAACATCAAAAATTTCACCGGAGAACCCACATTTTTACTCCGAACAATATCAACCGGAGTCACTGGTTAAAGTCAAGTACGTCTATATGTAAATGTGTATGTATTTACTAATATTTGATTTTGATCCTCCTTGTTTTATGTATCTACTTGTAATTTAATTTATTATTACGTATTAAATCTTATAGTTTTTCTAAGAATGTTGAGTTGAATTGTGTGCTCACCTATTATTGGAATCATCTGTATAACCATATTGAAAATACAAATTAATGTAGTAATTATAATGTAATGTTTTGTTGGCGAGCCAATATATAAAATTAAAATAAATAAATAAAATAAAATCGAGATAACATATTTATAATCGGTATTCTTTATACTTACCTGAAAGCGTTAATCTAAACAACTTGACATGTGAAAATCACAATTGACACCAAATACCTTCGGTAAAATATATTTTACATTTATCGCTTGAAATCTTTTAATATTTTTCTACACAGTAATACAGCCCCAGTATATTGGTGTGTTACAAAGGTCCTTCGGTAAGAATGGGTACTTTTCACTTTATTTTTTAGCCTGTTTTCACTGAACGGGTAAACCGACAGAAGTGTGTTGTGGACGTGGTTGTGTGCCCGAAATAAGCTCACTTTGTCGTTGCTTCTACTGAAATTGATAATAATAATTTATTTTTTTTGTGAATTTTTTTCCCATTTGGTCTCTGGTAGGTTGTGTGATGAATTGCATTGATCAACAGTGAAAATTAGAAAATATCGTAGCTTCCCACTTTAATTTAAAAAGAAAATATCAATTACTTATAAAACGGACACACCTACGACATCTATCGGATCAGAGAAGAGTGAATTCATATTTACGGTAGGGATCTGTAATTAGACAAAGTGAGACGAGTATTGATTAAAAAATCACAGATGGTATCAACAAATAATCAGAGACAGGGGACTTCCCAATTTATTTTAGGCCGTGATATCTTGACAGCCAATTGGATTGCAGCAAAAGCGATTAAAAATCAAGTCAGCCTATCAGCAAGAAGAGGGCCGAGCCCATTTTTAGAACAAAGGATCGACCTTTGGACTCGGCAATTAAGAATGTAATTAATTATCCTTTCGATTTCATCGGACCGAGAGGTGAATAAACTTCATGGGAAGAAATAGTCGATTCAGGGACATAAGTACGATGAACCCGAGAAATTTCATGGATAACAGGTACATTTCAGAGATCGGAAACCTTAGTTCTCGAATGCATTAAAGCATTTTAGGTGCAAAAAAACACACTTGAATAACGATGTAAAAATTTTATCAGTAATATATTGAGTAGAAAACGCAGGGATCGAGAGGCACGTCTGCGGGAGGATTTTCAACTATAGAATAACTATTTATGACGGCCGAGATGATCGATTCGAGGGAAAACGTGCTAAAGGAAATGGAAATGTTGAAAAAACAATGGAAAATTATCGTTATCAATTCTAGACGGAGCGAGGATATTACGATGAAATGTTTAGGGAGAAAACGTCAAAAAAAATTAGAGTTTAAAGAGTAGACGAGGGTACATTTCAGAGGTTTAGTGCAGTAACAAGTGTTAGAGAGGAAAATATAGTACAGTACAGAGGGGAGTGGAAAATGCTGAAAACATTGCGATAGAAAAACTCAGGAAAAGGAGTCATTTTACGTAATTAAAATGGAGATTATAGTGTAACAGTGTACGCGACTGTAGGGAAGAATGAGACATTACAATGGTTGTCGATCTCAGATGTATTTTGTTGTAATAAACAAGGAATATTCGAATATGAAAATTGTTTAGATAAGAGCAATTAGTCGTTAAAAGAGCTATAAAAATTATCATGGGTCTTACGTAATATTTAGATTATAGAATTCACATAAAAATCAACGACACTGAAATAAAAGTGAATTTATTGCCAGGTGGGTACAGAAATTAACGTATACAACTGTCAAAGCATATGGTTTATGGGATTTTGGGTAAGAACGAGACGAAATTTGTGGGACGATCTCTATGAAGTAATAAAAATGACAGAAATTTAAGGGCCGAAGTGGGGGTATCTCCTATAAAAATGTTAAAAGTGATATATTAATTAATAACAAATAGAAAACGAAATTTTCCAAGAGGCAGCAGACATCAAAAAAAACGATATGGTTATATATGGGGAGTACAGGGAAGCGAGGGGAGAGAAGATACGACAGAGAAAAACAAAGGAAATCTTAGATTAACAGTGAATAAAATAAATACGGCTTGAAATATAAAAATTTATAGAGATATGAACAATAGCGTAAGAATAAATAAGGAAATTCATGGAAAGAGTGTCGTGAATAAAAGAAAATTCGAGAAAAAATGGAAAATTCAAATATACGACGTAAATAGAGAAAATTCGGTTTTAAATGGAAAGGTTCATATAGAATACAGAAAAACTCGAGGAAAAATAATAAAATAAAAATGAACAATTTGCGAGAAAGACTTCGACATGAAGATATCTCTGATAGGCGAATTTGGGGACAGATTTGGAACATATGGTAGATGCCGTACGCATGGACATGTTGCGAAATAGATGAAAATAGAACTTTAAAATTATTAAATTCAAACTAATTTTGTATGAACACCAGGACAAAGGAAGTTGGGCGATTAAACATGGATCTTACTGAATCCGGGTCTTATAAGTATGGAAGTACGGGACAGAAATTAAAGGATCAAACACGGAAGGGATTAATGGACAGCATTCGACAATAATGAGGAGATTTCAAGAAATTACGAGTTGATAGAAATTAGATTGGTTTATTACAGGAAATTCAGATACGCTCTTTTGGACCTGAGAGGGGTATAAAAGACGAGACAAATGCCAGTTGGAGATAGTCTACGGTCGTGGTCGAAAGGGTTGAAAGTTCGCGAGGCGTGACGAAACGTTTGGTAATTTAAAGTTGAAAAATTCTAAGTGATAATTATTAAGAGACTTAGGAAAATTTCACATTCAAGCCAGTGATCTACAAAAAAAATACTTTGCAGTTAGAGTCAGTGAAAATAAAAATAAAGTCAACGCATTAATTATTAAGTGCTCGTGATAAATACAATTTGTTTTAGTGGAAAATTCGGATTTTATAATCACTTAATATCGTATTTTTAAACTTAGAAATTTCGTGTCTAATATCAGTGAAATAAATAACTGAAGTGATGTGATAATTAAGTGTGAAGAAGTTATAATTAAATACGTGTGTCCAACCTAAATGAAAAGTGTTCTAATAAATAATAAATATTTAAATTAATTATCTTAAATAATAATAATAAAACAAAATAATATTTTATTAATACATAAAAGTTCGGAGGGATAAAATTTTATAATTAAGTGTGAAGAAGTTGTAATTAAATACGTGTGTCCAACCTAAATGAAAAGTGTTCTAATAAATAATAAATATTTAAATTGATTATCTTAAATAATAATAATTAATACATAAAAGTTCGGAGGGATAAAAATTTAATTTAACAACAATTTACCATCTCGAAATTAATCGTGGAGTAACTATCATATTATTTAACCACGAGTTTTGAAATAAAATACAGCTTAGAACGATAGAGTTTATACATCATTTAAACTAATTAGATTAAACAAAAACAAAAAAAAATTCAAGTCAAAAAATTTATTTAAATTTAGGAAAATAAAAATTAATTTAGGGAAATTGCAGCAAGGTTTAACCGTGTATTTCTCGGTCGGAAAACTTGGTACGGGTAAGTTTTTCCAATTACAAAAAAAATCCAGATTCCAAGGAGAAAGGGACATGCAGCAACCGTTGGTATTTGAATTAATTATTATAACAAAATATAACTCGCTTAAAATGTGATATGTAACTATATTAAAATATTATAAATATAATAGGTATGTTTTATATATATATATATATATATATATATATATATATATATATATATATATATATATATATATATATATATATATATATATATATATATATATGTATATATGTAATTTTATTGTTCCCAAGAAAAATTTTAATCAAAAAGAAAACACTTATATAAAAAGAGGAAAAAAGGGTATCGATTCCTACCTCTGAATTCATCAATAGCTATTAAAAGTAGTTATGTGTGATAAATTTACAAATCAATATTTTATATTTAATTTTATATATGTATTAATATAACTTCAGAAAACTCAGAGCATTTTTGAAATAAGTTATGATATTGGAAATTATTTCAATCATAATATAGTAGTATATACCAGTATATTATAAATTATTTATTGAGACAAAGTATATAAAAATGAATAAATATGTATACGTAATCGGGTTTCAGACTAGACAATGGCGCAAAGTAGGTCATTATCAAACAAAGAAAAAAAAATTAGAGCCATCTCACACGTCTTCGGGAATGTCTAAAGTAAACACATCATACGCATTGAATCTAGGTCACGAGGCCGTCGGGAATGTTTACATAACTCAAATTGTTTACAAAATAAGTCGGTCACTGGGACACTAGTTCGAATACGGTAAAAAAGAGAAAAAAATGACCTTGATTAGTGGATATCGTACTTAGGTATTAACTTCTAGGAACGGGATAAAATTATTATATTGCGCAATTATGAGAAACAAAAAAAAATAAACACAATCTTTAATTTGAACGTAAAGAGATATCTATCAAACTAAACAATTGAAAATAAACAGATTTTTTATAGCAAATCAAATAAGGTGTATTGAAGATTTACCTGAAGCAGTTGATAAATCACGGGATAGTTTAATAAGGTGTATTGAAGATTTACATGAAGCAGTTGATAAATCACGGGATAGTTCAATAAGGTGTAATGAAAAATTACATGAAGCAGTTGATAAATCACGGGATAGTTTAAAAAGGTGTATTGGAGATTTACATGAATCAGTTGATAAATCACGGGATAGTTTAAAAAGGTGTATTGGAGATTTACATGAATCAGTTGATAAATCACGGGATAGCTTAATAAGGTGTATTGAAGATTTACATGAAGCAGTTGATAAATCACGGGATAGCTCAATAAGGGGTAATGAAGATTTACATGAAGCAGTTGATAAATCACGGGATAGCTTAATAAGGGGTAATGAGGATATACATGAATCAATTGAGAAGCACGGGATAGTAAGAATTTATCAAAAGTTGAACATTGGAGGAGAGGGAAAGAAAAAAAAATACAGTTCAACCAACAGAAGGCAGTGGTCGCTTCTATAACAAGGACCATTAACCAAACCATAGAGATGACGGATCTCCCAAACAAAACCGTCAACAAAACCAAACAAAAGCTTGGAGTTTTGGCGAATCTCCAGAACACATCGCCAGATAAGATCTTAATTTACTAGTATGTATTTATATTTCCCACTATTCTTACGTATGTATTCGGTATCAATCTGAGAATTTCGCAGAATTCGATGGGCGAGATCCGAGCTTGGAATGCGAAGCAAGTAGTTTCGTATTGCAAATTATAAACCTTCCCAAAAAGTATGTTTACATATATATCTTTTATGTACTGTTCATTGGATGAAACGAACTCACTTACAATTAGTGCTTTAGGCCTGTCGGGTCACTCTCGGCTCATTTCTTGAACGTGGAGGGAGGATTCACGACCCGTAACTCCACACAAACCCGTGAGTATATGATTGCATGTAGGACGAAACCGGTTCGCCCTAAGTAAATAGTAAACTTTGGAGGAGTAGGAATTTGGGGGTATCTGGGCTCGGGGGAAGACCTGAAGGCAGTGCATGATGGCGAAAGGAAGGTTCGGTTGGGACGCGATAACTTAGGTATCAATCAATCGAACCGTGCCAAAAGATTGTGCGAATTTTGGGTTGACACCTGATCACCTTGCTTACTTGATGGAGGCAGGAGCCAAATTTTGCCAGAAAAGGGTTATTCTGAGTTCGTCAAATATGCAATTAACTAATTACATTAACCTACTAAATCCATCTTTATATGTACCTTATAGCAGCTGAATCAAAATGGAGGGGCGCCAAGCAGATACAAGATACAATCATAATCAAATTTACTAACATTTAACCATTTGAGTTATATTTAATTATCTGTTCAATTAGTCATGTGTACTTTCGATTAGTATTGTTTATTCATGAATTCATTAGGATGTAGGGAATCATAATAAACGTCAAAGGGAAGTTAGCTCATTTAGAGAAATTACTTAAGGTTAGATTTGCAAGAGAGAGACCAATACAGTTTGAAATTCAACGCTCCGTTTAGAATCAAAAGGGTTACCACAAAAATGAAAGTAATTAAAGTCCTATATCATAAATCAAAAAATTACACAACGTTTGATGGAGTTTAATTACAACCTAAATACGAAAATATTTACGTTCAAAGTCGTAAATAACGTATTTATTAGTTAAGTACATATATCTCTAAAGGTATGTAGTACAAGGGAGCTTTAAGTAGCTTTCTGTAGTTATCAGAGGAAATAAGGGTCCAATTTTCATAAAGGCTTGTGTGACGTAGGGGAGGAATTTTCCATCCCTACCACACATATGCAAAGCCTTAAGAATTTAAATATCGATCAGAACCAAGAGAAAACGAAAAATTTACGACTGGTGCCAAGTGCCCAGGAGTAAATAAAATACAGACAATACAACTATATGAGGAAGCCAGAACATCACAGTTGACATGTTGTTCTTGTATTGTTTTGTATTTATAATCCTTATATAGTGCAATTTCCTAGCGTGGATTGACTAGATGATCATTTGGGAAGTGTGTGAAAGGGTTTAGTTTTTCCTGTGGGGAAAATTTAACCCGGACGTTTAAATCTGGTGCGTGTAATTTGTATCTACATTTAAGTTTACAAATTTCTAATTAATTATGATATTTCATATTCACTACATTTTTTCTAGTTTTATGTAGCTCCTACAATACATCTTGAACTTTCCAATTGGCGTGGACTTTAAAGTTTTTGGTAGTGTGTTATATAACTTCATTCTCTTGTACACTAAACTGTTCTGCGTATTCGCGTTGTCCTTTTTTTGTAGCCTAATTTCCTTGCACGTCCTTGTGTTATATCTTTGAATATCCTTGTTGTTTACAATTTTATTTGAGAAGTATTTTGTTATTAGTTCAAGGTCAGCATCTATTTCATGGATAACCAATTTAGTTCCTTTAACATTTTAATTATTTTTGAAAATCTATTTCGTCGAAGTATTATTCTCATTGCCCTGTTTTGGAGAATTTGTAACTTATTTTGTTCTCTTTAGTTACATAGGAAAAGTATACTCGAGCAGTAGTTGAAGTGTGGAGCAATAATTGAATTGTAAATGGTGACAGCAGTTTTTCTAGAAATTTTTGGCCGAATTCTTCCAAAAAACGATACCTTTTTGCCAATTTTCTTTTGAGTGTATTCAGCATGTCTATTGAAGTTTAGTTTGGAATCTAATATAACTCCTAAGTATTTTATTTCAGTAACATTTTCAATAATTTCACCATCAATTTTAATTTTGCTTTAACTGGATGTCTTCTTGTATCCAATCACCATACATTTTGTTTTTTTTTGTATTTAATTTAAGCTTATTTATTTTTAGCCATCTTGATACATTATTTAGTTCATTATTTAAAAAGTATATTAGTGTATCATCGGCAAATAGTCGTACTTTGCATTTTGAAAATATTTTCACCATGTCATTAATATAGAGTATGAACAATAGAGGTCCAAGGACCGATCCCTGTGGTACTCCTAACTTATTTTCCATTGGTTTTGAAAATTGATTATTTATTTTTGTTTCCTGTTTTCTGTCTTTCAAATACTCTTGTATTAATTTAATGGCTACATATGAGAAACCAATTTCTATAAGCTTTCTTATTAGTATTTCTTGATCTATAGTTTCGAATGCCCTTTGAAAATTCAAAAATATTGCTAAGATAAATTTATTATTATTCATTCCTTCCTTCCATTCTTCGAAAATTACGTTTAATGCTGTTTCACATGAGTTATTAGATCTGTCGAATGTAAATAAACCCTTACAGCCTTACTAAAAAAAAACCACAGCGCGACCGATTAACTGTGTTATTGTAATAACATAAGTAAAGCTCGTATACACTAAAAGACGTTTTATTACCAATAACGTTTCTTACGTAGTCACGCTGTTAAAACGCATTGAAGATGTGACAACGTTGTATATGGTTTTAATTTACTAGGAAACAATGTTGTTTTAATTTTTCTCCGCAAGGGGCATTATTGGCGCCCTTATGCATTAGTTCGTCGGCCCGCAAACAGCCCGCGATGACAAAACAGCTCGGTGTGTTTTATGGCGGGATATCGAAAATTTTGTGATTTTACTTAATAATTTCTATTGTAGTGACGAATTTACTCTTCTGCTCACATAATTTTTTTTTTATTTTTTTTTATTTAGTAACTATATAATATTTTTTACATTTTTATATGAAACATGTTAGTTAGATGTATATATAAAATATATTCGTAGTCCTCCTCACTAGGAGATCCTGTGCTGAGGGGGACTATGCTTTGGATAAGTTTTTCAGCGACTTCTATGGTTTAACTTCATTGGATAAGGTTTTCCAGAGACTTCTATGATGTTTTAAGTATACTAGTAAGTTCATTTTCCGATAGATTCTTCAGCCAACAAATTCAAATGTCGAAATTCTTTCTTAAACAGTCATATAATATAGGACAGATAGGTCAATGATAATCATTTTCATTGACCTGTCTGGCGAATGTCGAATGGTCTTATGTAAATTGACCATGTTAGTTTTTCTTCGAATGAGTGGAGATCTCACTTTTAGGATTTATCTTTTGAGTACCTACATTTACCGTGTATCTTACTTTTATTTATTTGCAAAAACAGTATAATACCCAATACATTGCAAAAGCGGTAAAGAAAATTACCAAATCACTTTTGAGCATAATAAATGCTGTTAAAATCAAAAATTTGCTGATATAGCATGTTGTAAAATGGTTCGGCGCTTGGCTGAACCCGTATTGTTTGTTCTACTAATCAATTATCAGATGGTAAAATAGATATCTAACCCAGCCGGTCATGTCTCTTTGACAGTTGTGTGTTTTTGTTTTGATTTTGTTGATCCCTTTTTGTTAGCATTTTTATAAAAATTATGTGTTTTTTTAATCTTCCCTCTTTTTACCCGAAGCAACAAATGAAATTGGAGTATCTTTAGATTCCAGGGACCGAGCATTGTGGATCGTATTCCATGTAGAGTCAAAAGATAGAGCAAGTCATTTCTAAAATAAACTGTAAAAAATTGTAGAATACTTGTTTTTAAACGGATTGCTTTCCATTGAATTGAGACCTTCAAAATTATACAAACACATTTATATTTAGGAAAAGATTAATTACAGATATAGTTAAGCAATATTTCATTTCTTCGTAGGACATATGACAAATATCCACATTTACTGCGAAGGAGTTAATTAACCTAATGAGTCTTCCCATTGGCAATATTAGTTATTTCTGCACCTTGGAAAGAATCAAAAGCCAGTGTTGGCGGCCTTGCGTGAACTTATTCAGTACATAGAAATTCTATTTAACCAGAATGTCTGGTATTGATAATAAACCATTCAGAAGCTTATTAGCCATCAATTTTTGTAAAATAAAGGTGAATGAAACGCAAATCACACGAAATACCAAAAAAACTAAACCTAAGAATATATTTTTTTATCTTTATTTTTTTATAAAATTGTAGTCAAAGGAATAACATTTTGCAATGTTTTATTATTTCATTTAAATTGGTAGCCAATTTTGGTAAATTCATGGGCGGCTTCCACAACACCGGGGGTCCCAAATTTTTGAGAGTGAGGCTCATAAATTTCCGTTCCGTATTTACGTTCTTCCATCCATTCTCTGCAAGTATAGAAAGAAATTTTAGATTACAGAGGAATATTATTTTTCTAATGTTTGTCTGCCTAGGATTTCCACATTTCTGTGTTTGCGGCGGATACGTGCTCGTTCTACACGGGTTCCTTTTATTAAATTTCACAAACAACCTTTTTATAGGAAATTGATTACAAGTGAAAAAGTTATTTGTTTAAAACCACTTTAATTGATTTATACACGTCGACCGGTTTCGATTCATCGCAACCTTCATCACGACAATAAACATATTAACTAAATTACAGTACAGAGGAAGATTGTGAGGTAAACAGAATAAATTTTGAACAGAAAGCATATAAGAGAGGGAGAGACCATCAGCGGCAGGCAGAGAGAGGGGTAGGTAGAGGGGTAGGAGAAGGGTGGGGGTTACACAGGGAGAAGGGAAACGACGACGAAATTAAAATCGGACTGTCGGTTAATTCTAACTGTTTGTTTTTGTATTTAATTCGTAGAACTCCATTTAATTTTTTTTTTTATTAATTTAGATCAAATTTAATAATTTTATTATGACAGTTAGAAAATGTCCCTGTAAGCTGGCAGAATAATAAAAAACTAGAACACTTGCGAAACGTAGTAATAACATTATTATATTTATGTAATATTTGGAAATTATTGTTATTTGATTTAGACATGTTAATGCTTCTAAATTATCAAGGCGTATGCCTATTCTATTTTTATCTATCAATTGGACTCATCTAGTTTTATTAAATACTAGCTGGTTCCCGGCATGCGTTGCAATGCCATATTCAAAGAAATAATTTGTTTCTCCCTGCATATCCTTTCACGTGCGTCCCCGTTCCCCTGCCGTATCCCCTTCCCCTCCCGCGTTCCCCTTCCACCTTCCCCGCCTACCCTCTGCCATCTCCCACTCCCCCGTCTCGTCAACCCCCCTCCTGCGTTCCATATATTCCCAGTGCGTTCAGTTTTCAAACAGCTCGCGTGCCACTCATTACATTTTTTTATTCAAATTTTAATTTCTCATATAATTACAAATATTCATTTTCGTCTATTATAAGAAAAATCAATCTCAATTGGTACCTAACATAGGTGAAATACCTATTTAAAATATCTGTAATTTAAAAATCCATAGACAATTTTTTTATCACAAAAAAACAGCCCCCTGATAAATGCACGTTCATCAAACGCACCAACTGTCAAACGGGCGAAGTTAAAATAGTCGTTAAGTTTTCTGAAATTATCCAATTTTCTGCGCAATTTTCTTAATTTTTCCTAACTAACCTTCTACAAAGTATTAGAAAACTTTGAAAAGGAATTAATTGAATAGGTAAAGTCGTTCTAAAGTTGTGGTGTGACCAAGAGAAACGGGGATTCATTTATATATACATATATAGATATTGTTCGTTTTGATTATAAATGTTCTGAAAAACTTGTACTTTTTAAACATCGAATTTGTTCTTTTAATTTACGTACGCGTGGTTTTACCAATAGATATAGATTGCCGGGCAAGGAAATTTAATGGTTAAATAATATCGTTTTTGTAAAAATATTACAATCCGTTATTCTAAATTCAAGTTAAAATAGTTTTTAAGGAAAGAAATAAAACCAAAGGAGGTTACTCACTTAAAATATTGCCTCATCCGCTCATTTTCTCTGGTTAATTTATTTCGTTCGTCTTGGAGAGATTTCCTCGATATATCTGCTTCAGCGACCAATGCCCAGAAAGGTTTCAAATCGTCGTAGGGTTCCAACGTCTATTGTAAAATAAAGACATTATCGTAATGATTAGATAATGTCATTTAATATAATTTAATAGAGTACGAAATCTGTGTGAAAATCTAAAACAAGGAAAAACTGATAAAAATTAAAAGAAAGAAAGAGCTATGGAATATTGAAATGTAAAATATGTAGTAAGTAGATTAGTCAGATTATTTTTTTCCATTTTGATTTTAATGGTAAAGCTTGTGCGTAAAATCAAATTTACATTAAGCAACTAGTTGCGTTCATGTTCGAAATAATTGCATGACACCAAAAAGTCGGTGTAAAATGCCCAAATTCAATGTCGCGCAACCATCAACATCAAAACTTTTTCTGCAATCCACAATGTTGTTGTACATATAGTGATGAACAAAATAAAGAAACGATTGTCACGAAAGAAAAAAACGATGTTGGATTCAAGGGAGGTTATCAAGAAAGTGTCTGGAAGTGAAAGTGGAAGTGCAACGCAGTTAATCTCTGAATAAGCAGATGAAGATCCGGAAAGCTTTTAAATTTGTTTTCGAATGAGTGAACCTCTTTTTAATACTTTATTAAACAATTTGGCATTGATTTGTCATTTTTGACTTTAACTCTCACGCAGTTACAAGGAACACATAGTTCAGTTGAAATTATTCCGCGACACTAGTTGCATCACGGTTTTACACTACGCAATTTCGTGCTAGCGCGATTCCAATTTTGTGGTATACAGCTAATGCATGCATGATGAAACTATGTGTTTACACGTTAAACTAGCAGTGCAACTAATGTCATAAAACAACTTGTGCGTAACTAGTTGCGTAATGTAAATACGCCGTTTTAGGGTTGTTTTATACTTCATTGTATAAAGCATAACATACTAACTTCATTCATTCTGGGAGTCTCAGTGGTATCGCTGTACACCAGCAGGGGCTCGTTATCCCTCAACTTGCCGGCTATTTCAGGGCCCGTCTGAAGCTTTCGACAAAGTCGAGCCGCCGTCAGAATCTGCTCACCCTTTTTTGCTACCCCTTTCAACCACTGCCAAATAGAAAATTTTACACAACAATAATACAATAAAAATACCTCCGTTGTTTTAAGGTTATTTAGGTGAAATTATGTCCATAAATCTAGTATCTTTCAACGGTAGCAATCTTCCGAACAGGCCCTCCATTGATATGCTTGGTGTAACCCTAAGTAACCAGCTCAGGTATAGGGGCTCCATCGAAGCCAGAGTAAAGTTAGCCTCCCAAAAACTGGGCATATTGGAGGTTGCCCACCACTTTCCCACGGCGTTCTAAGGAAACAGATGGTTTCCTCCTTCACCGTACTCGTCAGGACTCTAATTTTTTTATTTATAAAGAGGCTACTTTTTATTTAAAATGACTCTAGACCACCAATGTCCGGGCATACATTGTTAGCAGGCAGTATGCGAGTGCGTACATGTTGTTAGTTATTTATTTCACAGTATCACGTCTCGTCTCCGCCACCTGATGTAGCTGAAATAAAAGTTTGTTAATACGCAGAATAAAAAATAAAAAATACATATTATGATGAGATTTTTTAACTTAACCAAAGCAGCTCAGCTACAGTCACCCGGCAGTCCCGCCGAGAATAAGCGGAGCCATCAGTCCAGTCGCTAGCGAGACTCGGTGTCCACGCCCCTAAGCCGGCTTCCCGGTAGGCCCTCGAAGAAAATGTTGGGATTAAGGGCAGAAAGACCTGAAGACACTAGGGATAAAAGAGAGCATCGGGTCACCGGAGGCAGGGCGGAAGGGCACCGGTCCGCTACGGTTGATCTTCTGGCCCGCTCATGGCGACGGGGGAGGCGCGGGCGGGTTTTGCAGCGGCTACCTTGGGAGTCATCTTCTCGGTTGTTGCACGGACATAGATCTAGTCCACCCCCTTGATGGGGTGTAGGACAATACAAAAATGAGATGGTAGTTCAGTTCCGGCTCCTTGAATGATACAAGTCAAGACACGAAAAACTTGTTGATATATATATCTTAGATTTAGAAAAAGAGTGCTAGAAAAATGCAAGTATAGTTAGGATACGCGAAGGTTATTGACAATATCTAGTTAAACAAAAAAGAAAAAACAAATAATAGACAAATTTTTGATGTTAAAAAGGTTGTTGAAGATGGTACCTAAGAAAACATGATATATATTAATACAAAACATGATACATGAGTAAACAGTTTCAGTGTGAATAAGAAAATGTAGTGCGTAATATCCGGACAGTAGTAGTAGTATAAATATTATAAAAGGGTGACCGTGGATGCCAGGAGCAATTACACCTGGATCCTAAACACATAATGAAGTTAAATTTAATCATCGACTCTAAGTTCAGGCCATCTCTCAACCCAAATCCTTGTAAATTTCCTCAGGCATTTGAGATTCTCCTTGTTCGACACGAGATCCGCATTCCATGCTGGTCTCGTAGTTACTTTCAGACCTTCCAACATTTCGTCCTATACGTCCATATACATACTGTACAGGGCCCGCAGATACTTTAATACTACACAACTGCTAACCTTGTACAAATCACAAGTGCGCCCCACGGTTGAATTTGGCAGCCACTTCTGGTCTGGAGCTCTAAAATACCTGAAAAATACCCTCGACTCTGTGCAGAAACGGGCGGTCCGCTTAATAGATCTTCTCATCTTAACAGACGGATTGCAATCTTTAGAGCACAGCCGTCGGGTGGGAATGCTATCCTTATTTTACCGGTATTTCAATGGAAGATACTCCAAGGAAGTAGCGTCATTGATCCCTTCGGCACCGGTGCATAGTCGGGAAATACGCCAAACGCGTGCCCAACATATTATGTACACCGTTGACATTTGTCATATGAGAACGGGTCGCTTCTTCGACTCGTTCTTGTGTTCAACAGCTCGGTTATGCCGGTCTATTTGCTATTTGCCGGTCCTTGTGTTTCCTCCTTCCTACAGCATGGGTCTCTTCAAGACCAATGTTCATTCCTTCCTCTCCTCAAAAAGACCCTACACAAAAAAAGGTGTTTTTTTTTTTTTACATTAACTCCACACAGGAGGCCTTGAGGAAAATAATTTCCTTCAGGGCCTATGTCATCTGGGATGCTGTGTGGAGGGTCTTTTTGAGGAGAGGAAGGAATGAACATTGGTCTTGAAGAGACCTATGTTGTAGGAAGGAGGAAACACAGAGGCCGGCAAATCATTCCACAGCCGAGCTGTTGAACATAAGAACGAGTCGAAGAAACGACCCGTTCACATGTGACAAATGTCAACCGTGTACAAATGTTGGGCACGCGTTTGGCGTGTTTCCCGACAATGCACCTGTGCCGAAGGGATCAATGATGCTAGTTCCTCGGAGCATCTTCCATTGTAATACCGGTAGAACAAGGATAGCATTCCCACCCGACGCCTGTGCTCTAAAGATTGCAATCCGTGTGTATAGGAATAAAAGGAGACTATATTGAGAAATAACTTCAGTTTTAGCCGGAAAAAGTTGTGTTTTCTTGTCTAGGCCGATTACTTTTTAACCGCCCCCATCGTATTTTTTTTTTAATTTTTGATATAAAATATCGCAATTTTTTAAAATTTGATTTTTAGGTAATTTCATCAACGGTTTTCTCGAAATAACCTAAAAAATACACATAAAATTAGTTTCTAGTGTTGTAAGTGCCTTAATTCTGCAAAAATTACTTTTCCATGTTGTGCTTTGAAAACTATTCTATATTAAACCACTGAAAAGTGACATACCCAACAAAATGTGGCTTGAAGGCTTTATACTAGTCAATATTCATTTTGCAATTATCGGTGTCGACCGCACCACACAATAATGCATTGAAATTATTCTCGGGTTAGAGATTGCGGTCAAAATTAATATACCAAAAATCAATCACGTTAATGCTCCCATCAGAATTAGTGCATCATTAGTTTCGCAGCAGACATTTGTAAATAATGTTGGTATTTTATTATTATTATTATTTTTTCTAGGTATCCAGACTTAAAAACAACATAAAGTTATATTGTGTTGAGTAGGTAATTATTTTTTAAAAATCATAGTACCTAAATAATTTTGAAAATTAGTCAGTTTTAACTGAAAATATGGTTATAGGTATTCTTTATGTAATTTTTTTAGGATTATTTAATGAGAATACCGCATAAGTGCCCAACTGATTATGTAAATACCGCATGAGAGCAAGTGAGACTATGCATCCCCCATTGGGGTATGTTGTGAGGCTGAAGGTAGTCGGGAGGGGAAGGAGATGGAGAAGAGGGAGGTGGGGAAGTACCTAGCTATTCAGATCTTGTCACCAAGGTCAAAAGGCTAAAGCTATTTCAAGCAACGCAGCGTTTCAATTCTGAATGATGGTCTTACACCAGGGTGATATTGAGAGTATATTTTATTCTGGAACGTGCCGCAAATATATTATATTATACTAGCTGAACCCGGTATGCGTTGCAACGCTACTTAAACAAAGATATTGTTTTTCCCTGGCTGTCCTTTTGTTCCCATTCCCCTTCCGCCTCCTCTTTCCCTCCCACGTTCCCCATCCACCTTCCTTCTCTTTCCCCATCTCCTTTTCCGCTTCCACCTGTTCCGCGGATCCCCCCACTCCCCACTTTTCCCGCCTTTCCCCCTCCCTCGACCCTCCCCACACCTCAAGCAAATCTTCCAACCCTTCACTCCCCTCCGCCCCTCCCGGATTCCTCTCCTCCTCCCGCTAACCCGCTCTGCCGATAAAATAAAATACACTCATTTTTCAAACAACTCGCGCGATACTTATTGCAAAATTTTTATACAAATTTCATAATATGGGAAATCAGAACTTAGGTAATATGGACATATTTAACATAAACTTGGCGAAATTTGTTGATCTTGTAAAAAACTTATACCAAAACTATTCCTAAACCTATCTGTTTTTCTGAAAACCTATGTAATCGCTGTATTTTTGTATTTTTATGACTTGTGTGCTTTATTATCAAATTTTATTTTTATTATTTCTGTATATGTTAAATAATCTGTCATTAATTATTTGTACTACCAAAATGTAAAAGCCCATTGGGCGTTAAATAAATAAATAATAATAATGACAGAGCTCAACAGTGTGTATGGAAACACTCTTCTGTTAAAATGCAATATTCTGTAAAAAAATTCCGCTTTTGTCATTGCTTTGTATTGTACATTATTGTATCATAGTATTAAATCTAGCACTATAGGAATTATTTGACTGAATACTAGATTATTTTTAAGTTGATAGGCCACTTGCATGGATATCATAACGACTTGGAAAAAATCGTGTTGATAGATTTTTTTACTAAGATTACGAAAATGTTACTAAATTTTTTTTAAATAAACAGTTTTTTATTTTTAAATAAATAAATCCATTATTTGGGCTCGTGACGTCACTACATGAAAATGTCACGTCTCCGAAAATTTTCCAATTAATTTTGTAAAATTCCACACTGATTTATTTTTTTTATATGGCATCACTTTGATTTCAGGCGAATTTTTGAATTTGACATTTAACGTTCACTAGATTTATTGTTTGTTCTCTGCGAACTTATCATTTGGTTTGACTTTTTGACAAATGTAATGAAAAGAACACCGTACATTTAATGTTGTCCGTACGTGTTTTATTAGTACAATGGTTATGGTGCTGATTTTAACAAAATCAAATTTTATAATATTCTTTTTATTATTATAATAAGTTGATAGGTTTAATTCCTTTTTATTAATTTCTAAATAAAACACTTGTGTTGCAAAGTTTTTTTTAACTAAGAAACGACATTTATGTTTATTAATATCACTTTGAATGGTTTTTTCTAACAATCAAATAATAGAATAACAAAACAAATGACAATCGATGATTGCATTCTAATTGACATTATAGGATTCAAATTTAAAGGGAATATATTTCCTTTACATCTCCCCCCCCCCCCCCCCCCCCCCCGCGGGAAAGAAAATTAAATTATTGCAAACATTTTCATTCATCTTCGATATCCTCTTCATGGTTCATCAATGCAGGTGCTGGAATATTAATTTCGAGATGTGGAAAAAATTTGATTCTAATTTTTTTCGACCAGTATTTATCTTGTAATTTGAGTTTGATAATTTTTTATGATTTTGTAGGGTCCGATTCCATTCTCCACAAAAACAGTATCACCAATTTTGAAGTTAATATGTCTCCTGGTTTTATCGTAAATTATCTTGTTGTATTTTATGTGACTTTATAGTATTTTCCAGAGCTTTTTTTCTGTCTTGAATCAAATCGATGTCAGTCTTCTTAAGTTTTAACTCATTTGGCAAAATCGTAACATCTGTGCCGTTAAGTAGGTACTGAGGCGCATATCCAGTGGCAGTGTGCTCCGTTTCATTATAGTTTTTTACACAATTACGGGCTATAGTTGTCCAAGCCACTTTTAAGTCATTTTCGTTGATTTTGCATTTAATTTTATTGACTAGCGTTTGATTTAATCCATTTGAGAAAGACGAGTTTACTGCATTAAAAATGATTGGAATATTTTTTTCATCAAAAAATTTTTTGAATTCTCTAGAATTAAGACCCGGATATTGGTCTGATAGTATCATGCCAATGTCATTAGTTTCTGTGGAGTTTAAGAGTTTGATGAAATCGTTGGTATTTTGAGTTTTTGACGTCAAAATATATGCAAACCTCGTGAAATGATCTGATAGCAGGTGCAAGTATCTCTTTGTTGACCGTGAACCCCCAAAACCACCTATCGTATCAATAGAAGATATTTCAAAAGGTTTTGTTGCGGGACCCAAGTAGGACATCAATCCATATTTTTACAAGTACGTGTATATTACTATGATTATAATGATTTATGAACAATAAGATGGACGAGGAAAAAAATATTTATGAGATGTAATATTTTTGGTATGACTCGTTATTCTCCTGTGCCCTTTCTTCTGGAAAACGTTATTTTTTTTAAATGATTTTCGGCTATGTAATTATTGTTTTTCGCACCTATAAAATTAAGTCCCGTCTTTCCGGTTTATAAAAAATGGTCTGATTTTTCGGATTGAAATTTTCAAAAAATCGCCAGGGTTACAAAAATTCGATTAAAAAAAAAACGGAATGTCTTAGAATATTTGCCCAAACCGGAAAATTTTTTTAAAAATGTAATCCCAGTGGCCTATTGCTGTAGAGCGCACTTGAAGTAAAATAACATAAAACTGCGCTATACAATTGACATCTATGTATATAAAAATAAATCCTTGATTCCCTTTACGACTTTCAATTTTTTTAAGTTTTCTAATACTTTGTAGAAGATTTTTACGGAAAGAAAAATTAAGAAATTTATGCATAAAATTGGATAATTTATTTTCGACTGTATTAACTTTGCACGTTTGACATTTCGCGCGTTTGATGAAATTGAATTTAGCAGGCAGCTGTTTTTTTTTTTGTAACAAAAGAATTGGCAATTGATTTTTTAAATTATAAATATTTTAAATGGGTACGTACGTTAGGGACCAGATTTGATTGATTGTTCTTATGATATACAAACATAAATATTTGTAATATGTGAAAAATTAAAATTTTAATAAAAAAATTGTAATAATTTTTTTTTTTTAACTGAATGTACTGGGACTGAATATATGGAAAGCGGAAAGGGGATTGGCGGGACGGGGGAGCGAGAGAGGGGAGAGGGTAGGTGGGGAAGGTGGAAGGGGATGCGGGAGGGGATGGGAATGCGGGAGGGGAAGGGGATGCGGGAGGGGAACGGGGATGCGGGAGGGGAACGGGGACGCACGGGAAAGGATATGCAGGGAGAAACAATTTATTTCTTTGAATATGGCATTGCAATGCATGCCTGGAACCAGCTATTGTTATTATAATAATTATTATTATTATCTAACACCTAAGTCCTACACCACAAAACATTACAAGTGGAGCGGAGACGAGATCTTCTGAGCAATATGATTGGTCAATTTTTCCACATCTCTGTTTCACTCTGCTCAGCTTTGCTTGTATGGAAACGCACCCTTAGATAAGGGCACTTACGGACAATTTATTACAAATAAAGGTTCTACCAAAACCAAATGCATTTTGTATTTGAAATTAAAAAATGGTTTAAATACTGTATTTTGTATTTCAAACACACGACTTGGAAGTATTTTGTATTTCGTATTTTAAATACATACGAAAAAGTATTTTGTAATTTGTATTTTCATTAGAGCAAAGCATGTATTTTGCCCAGTCCTGGTCGCAGTACACTTACTATTTGAGCAATAGGCCACTTGCATGGATTTTATAACGACATGGAAAAAATCGTGGGGATAGATTTTTTTACTAAGATTACGAAAATGTTACAGTTTTTTTTTTTTTAAATAAATCCATTATTTGGGTGTGTGACATCACTACATAAAAATTCCCGTCTCCGAAAATGTTCCTATTAATTTTGTAAAATTCCACAATGATTTATTTTTTTTTATATGGCAACACTTTGATTTCAGGCGAATTTTTGAATTTGACATTTAACGTTCCCTAGATTTATTGTTTTTTCTCTGCGAACTAATCATTTGGTTTGACTTTTTGACAGATGTTATGAAGAGAACCCCGTACATTTTACGATGTCTGTACGTGTTTTAGAGGTATAATGGTAGTGGTGCTGATTTTTAACAAAATCAAATTTTATAATATTCTTATTATTATTATAATTTACAAGTACAATTACATTGGATTTAGTAATATAGACGTTGAACATTATAATGATTTATGATCAATAAGATCGATCAAGGAAAAAAATATTTATGAGAAGTAATATTTTTTGTATGCCTCGTTATTTTCCTGTGCCCTTTCTTGTGGAACACGTTCTTTTTTTAAAGTGATATTCGGCTATGTAATTATTGTTTTTTCGCACCCATAAAATTATGTCCCATCTTTCCGGTTTTTAAAAAATGGTCTGATTTTTCGGAAAATTTTCAAAAAATCGCCGGGGTTTCAAAAATACGATTAGAAAAAAATACAGAATAACTTAGAATATTTGCCTAAACCGGAAAAAAAATTAAAAAAATGTGATGCAAGTGGCCTATTGAACATGCTAAGTACTATTTTTAGGTAACAAATATTTTTTTATTAGTCTAGTGTGCAGTAGATAATCTTAATAACAGATTTTGATATTCTGCCGCTAAGCAGTGAGTTAAATGGTCCAAAATAAAAGTATAAGAGAAAGAAAAACTTGCATTAATAGTTTCATTGTTGATTTCCACGAGGTCTGTGAACTGGTCGGTGTCTAACTTGAGATCCGCCTCCATCTTATTCTTGGCGGCCATGTACGCGTCCCTGTTGCGCTTATAATTGTCCCTGACACCCGCCATGACGGTGCCGTCTTCATATGACTGGGCTACCTGCCGCAACTTCTTCAGCGTTATCTTAAACCACCACGAAAACAAACGATTAACATTCTGTAACCCGCTGTGCAGTCAGTACAGCCGTGAATGTGGCCGTCGCGGTCGTTAAAACCAAGACCAACTACAGCTATAGAATTAGTTCGCCGCCTAAAACCTTGTCCGCCCAAACAGAAAAGTTTGGAAATCTTTCATTACGGCCCGGTAGTAAGCGCTCAAATAGGAGAAAAAGAGAAGGTATTTAAATGTGTATGTTAGAGGGAGCGCGCTAATATTAAAAACATAATATTTAAGCGAAAATTGTGAGAATGTTTAATGAAACACGACCCGTCTAAAATGGAGCAAAAATCTCGTGGGAGATGTCTTAAATAGCATTTAATGAAACACTTTGAATTTTGAAGTAAAACTTATTTACGCACGCTTGACTTGGGGAGCAAGCTGGTGAATGCGTGACGAGAGCGTTCTGAAAGTTTTGATCGGGCGAGGCGAACGGTCGGGCGAGGCGAACGAAAGTTGAGAGGGAGATATAAGTTAGTGAAGTTTTACGTCAGTCGTGTGGTCTAAAGCACACTCGTTTTTTATACACTGGTATAACTTGTAAAATAATAGAAAAAACGTGTTTATAATAATTTTCGGAGCATACTTTGCGATTTTTCCTGTCAAGGGAATTTCATTTTTTACATCAGCTCCACCCAGGGGGCCCTGAGGAAAATAATTCCCCTCAGGGCCTATGTCGTCTATGAGGATGCTGTGTGGAGACTAGTGTGGTGACTTTTTAGGAAAGTAAGGAGAGGAAGTTCTGGGAAGAAAAAGTATATTAGGGGTGGGTAGGAATCAGTGTGTCCAGGAGTGACGGACGTATGAATCTATCCTCCCACAGCGGTGCAAGGCGATGTTCTGAGAGAGTGTATAACTGAAAAAGTCAAAGTGACTCTCTCAACCATTCTCACTCGATCCGGCCTGCCATGCAGCCGATGGGCAAACCAAGACCCTGACAAACCTCACCCCATGAACCCGGGCACCCCTGCTAAGTCACCAAACGTAGCGAACCACTTGGGGTGACCTACGGCAGAGGTGTTGGTTATCCAATAAATGGTTTCCGGGGCGGCGGTACCCATATCCGCCAAATTGTAATGTGATGGTTAGTTATTTCGTTAGTTTATTGATACTATTTTTGTACGTGATGCAATGAAAACAATCGTATTAAAATGAATCTTACAAAGTTTTCTCCCGTTCGCCGTTCTTGTTTGATGATAATATTCAACATCATGGTGTCTTTGGGACGGAGTCTTTCTAATTTCTTCCGATTATCGGCCGACTTCGCGAAATAATCTTTCAGCAATTCCTTGTAGAGGTCCGAAATGAGGTTGAACCTTCGCTCCAGGACGTTTTCCAAATCCTCCCGGTCATTATTGTACTGAAAGACAACAAATTATTGGCAAATATTGGCGATAACAGGATTTTACGTGTTAGTTCTGGCATGAAATATATTTGGATATGAAATGCAAACACCATTACCTTATGTTTTAATTATTTGCTTTTAAGTACACATATATTTATAACTTTTATACTTATATTATTATTATCATTTCAACCGCTATGCTAAACAACCCATGGCTGTTTTATGTTTTAATTGGTTATTTCATTTTTATTTTATTCTTTCTCTTCTCTTTTTTTTCTTCTTTTTTTCTACATCACATGTATGTAGGACTATAATATGCAAAGCATACATAAGTTACCTAAATGTTTTAATCCTCTTAAGTTACCTATATGTTAAGTATATGTACCTATTTACTTTTCCTTTTTCTTTTTTAAATTAATATTATTTTCTATGCTAAACAAATAACAGTTACTCTGTTTAAAACTTTTTTCAAAATTTTATTTAATATTCTTTCTCTTATTTTTATTTTGTCAATTTTCTTTCTTTTTTTGTACAAATCATGTTCCACATGTTCATACCCATAATATTTTGACTGTCCTAAAACGGGAATACTCCTAGTTGGGCAGTCAAAAAATTTTAATAAATAATGTATGTAAATGTATAAGCTTGTACTAAATAAACAAATAAATAAATAAATATTAGCTCGACTTTGCGAACTCTTAAGTCTATTCAATATAAGAGTACCTACTCGATACACTAGGCCAGGGGTCGGCAGTTTGTCAAGTGAGAAGAGCCAAATTGTCAGGATAACAAAAGTACCAGAGAGCCACTTATATGTAATATACATATGTATACGATGTGGAAAACATCTATGCAAAGAGCCGCATGCGGCTCGCGAACCGCCTTTTCCGACCCCTGCACTAGGCATAAGGACCTATTTCAATGATACCGTTAACAAACAAATTATGAAGCATAATCGCCAAACGAATATAAAGTACCTGGACATGATTTCAACTTTTTTAACATAACAAAATCGATGTTTAAAACGTACCTAAACAATTTTTGCCTTTCAAAATATTATTTTTGGAAATTTTAGATTATTTTATTTTAATTTTTTTTTTTTTATGCATTTACTAGCTTTTACCAGCAGCTTCCCTCGCGCCTCGCGCGGTATTACGGGTAAATTACAGTACAAAGAATCTTAGTAGCCTATAAAGAATCTTGGTAGTCGATTGGTTTCTCCGGAAAATAATTCCCCTCAGGGCCTATGTCATCTTTGAGGATGCTGTGTGGAGGGTACTTTTATGAAAGGAAGGAGATGAAGTTCTGGTAAGGAAAAGGGTGTTAGAGGTGGGTAAGAATCTGGGGGTCAGTGTGTCCAGGAGTGACAGACGTATGAATACATCCCTACCACTACGTTGCAAGGCGATGTTCCGAGAGAGTATGGCTGGAAAACTCTCAACCACTCTCTCCCGATCCAGTCTGCCATGCAGCTGATGGGCAGATGCATCCGCTGCCAAGATCCGGACAAACCTCACCCCATGAACCCGGGCACCCCGGCTAAGTCACCAATTGAAAGAAGGACAAGCAAACAAACACGCATTTATGATATTATTTATTTACTAACCCTTGTGTGAAAAACTGTATTCATTTTATGTACCCAATGTAAAATTCAGTAAATATGGGTCATAAAATTCAGTAAATAAATACAGTATAAATATAAATCACTAAAGCGATGGTAGCGCAATTTAAAACTTTTTCCTGCGATTGCTTGTGATTTTTTTGAGATCATTTTGAATATTTTTCGCCCATATTAAAAAAATCATACCTCCGAATTTTAATATGAGACATTTAAACTGATTATAGCCAATAATTAATCTATATTTTGTCGATTATCACATATTCGCAGGATTTATAAAAAAACTAGCTGACCCGACAAACGTTGTTCTGCCGTATAAATTATTTCTAGTGAATATTTTGGTTTTTAAATAAAAAATAAAGGATGTATTGTAAGTGTGTGGGGATGGAATCTATAACAGAAAGAAGAATGGAGCGCTGTAGACGATGACCGCCAATAAAAAAAAAAACATCTAAAGTAGTAAAACGAAATAAAGAAAATCAATTTGAATTTCGAAGGGCAATTGAGCGTACGATATTTTTTGTCAGTCGGTCTTTAGCCCACTCAAATAAGCTCAATGGTTTGCCCACGCGAGAACATGATGCTGAATGAAATATCAAAATGACTCCACACTTCTCATAAATGTCTTGCGCATGTATGGATGAAAGTTCGATTCAACGTAAATAATTACGTTCTGTTTGAAATACGAAAGACGGTTAAATTTGTTCATACAAAAATACTAAAATCGCGATTAAAAAATGGGAGGGTGGAGGTAGGAGGGTTAAAATTTGGGGTTATAGATTTTGTATTTTACAACACCCATTTCAAATCATATAATCATGCAGTAAAATAAATCAATACATTATCCGCGAAACGTATGTTTCAGAATTTTATTGATTAAAATCATTAAAAAATATATACGTAATATGTGTTTCTTGGCGAAAATTGGTCCGTTTGTGCATTTATTTGCGCACTTACAAACTAATATATTTCAGATTTTTTTACATTCTATTTATCTTAGACATTATTGAAAAATAATACTTATGATCAAAAAATAATTACAAAAAGTACATAATTTTAATAGTTTTATCATCACGCCTTTCAGCATTTTTGGATGTAGGTATAAATTAAAGCAAATTTGGAATGAAATAAAATCGATACTGAGTTATAATTTTAAAAAGCTGGTACGGAGAATAATTAATCTTTCTCATTGGAACCGCCCGAGCCCTGTACGATCGTAAGAACAACTTTCGACGAAATGTGGATTTTCGGTCGCTGGCTGGTTAAACGCTCTTAATATTGTAGCAATAGTACGTGCTACGTAAACACAGTTAAAAGAAAACTCTAGAATCATCGGTTGATAGTTTTTTTATATGTGCCATTAAAATTTTCACAATGTTAACAACATATGGAGTGTGACAGACTGAAAAATAAAATAAGAATAGGTACCATTTGTTTCAGCTTGCTGTTCAAAAGAATTGGAATTTGAATTGCTTGAATTTGAATTCTTAAGTAAGTACTTCTCAAGTAAGTACTTCTCACAGCGCAGGTAGTTAAGTTGACTCGCCACATATCGATCGTTTCGGGCGTAATCCAATACGTGACGTAGCAACAATGCGTGGTTGCTACAGGACTCCCTCCCCAGACAACGCAGACATGGCTGCGGTGGAAAGAGGAATAGTCAGATATCTAGGTGATCGGGAAATCGAACCCGCCTTCCAGAACGAGTGGTTGTGTGTGTCCGATCCTTACTGCAATCGAACAACGGAAGGGTTGGTTGTGATGTGGCGGCTGGTGACTCTGATGCGGTTTGCGAGTGTGATGTGAAACTCTCAAGATCTTGAGCAACGTATGCTGGTTTGAGGCGGTCGATGCTCACGGTGATTTCCTTCCCTTTTACCAGTATGGTATATGTTCGTTCGTGCCGACGAACGACTTTATGAGGGCCGCTGTAGGGTTGTTGAAGCGGGCTCTTGACTGTGTCGTCCCTCAGAAAGACGTGAGAAGCTGTGGGAAGATTTTGGAAGACGAAACGATGTCCATAACCATGGCGGGTACCTTCAACTGGTCTCAGCTCGTTGAAATGTTTCCGTAGTTCCTTTAGAAAGCTTCCGGTGTCGTCGTTAACATTAGGTCGTGCTGTACATAGAAATTCGCCGGGTAAGCGGAGCGGCTCGCCGTACACTAGCTCGGCTGAGGTTGTAGCGAGGTCATCTCTCCAAGCTGCTCTGATTCCCATGAGTACGGTGGGAAGTGTTTCCGTCCAACGGTTATTCTGATGGCACTTGATCGCTGCTTTCAGTTGACGATGAAATCGTTCCACCATGCCATTTGCTGCGGGGTGGTATGCAGTTGTATGGATTTGCGTCGTGCCTGCCAGGAAATTCAACTGCCTGAACAACCTCGACTCAAATTGTCTTCCTTGGTCCGTAGTAATGCGGAGTGGAGTGCCGAATCTTGTTATCCAGCCCTCGTAGAAAGCACGCGCCACTGTTTCAGCCTCTTGGTCTGGGATCGGGAATGCCTCTGGCCATCTCGTGAATCTGTCTACGCACGTGAGACAGTATCGGCATCCTTCTGAAGAAGGCATGACGATTATGTCGATGTGGACGTGCTCGAATCTAGCGGAGGGTCTGGGAAAGGCTCCCAGGGGTGCTGACACGTGCCGTGTAATCTTGCTTCGTTGGCATTGAAGGCAATTGCGTGCGAGCTTAATAGTCTCAGCTTTAATGGCCGGCCAGACATAACGTTGAGTTATGAGCTTAACCGTGGCCTTAATTCCAGGGTGAGCCAGCTGATGGACCGCATTGAATGCCGCAGGTCTGAACTTCTTCGTGACGAAGGGTCTGGCTATGGTAGTTGAGACGTCACAGTAGAGATGCGCGTCAGTACCCGGAATATTAATCTTTTTAAGTTGTAGGCTAGAACTTCCTTGCAAGTGTTGTTCCAGTTCAGGGTCGCACATCTGGTCAGCTGCCAGCGCTGCGTAGTCCAGAGGAGTATCTATCGTCTCGACCCTGGAGAGAGCATCCGCGACGATGTTGTCTTTTCCGGAGACGTGTCGGATGTCAGTTGTGAACTGGCTGATATAGTCCAGATGGCGGAATTGCCTTGGTGAGCATTTGTCTGCTTTTTGTTGGAAGGCGAACGTGATAGGCTTATGGTCTGTAAATATGGTGAACGACCTGCCTTCCACCATGTGGCGAAAGTATTTCACAGCGAGATAGATGGCTAGTAGTTCTCTGTCGTATGCGCCATATTTCTTTTCAGCTGCCGAAAACTTCTTCGAAAAGAATGCTAGAGGCTCCCAGTGACCTGCGACGAATTGGTGGAGTGCGGCACCGGCTGTAGTATCAGACGCGTCGCTGACGATAGAGAGTGGGGCGTCGCACTTCGGGTGAACGAGCAGGGTTGCCTGGGCCAGAGCTTCCTTGCACTTGCTGAAAGCTTCTACTGTTTCGGCAGTCCAAGACACGAGTTGTTTGCCTTTTTGGTTCCCTTTCAGGAGGTCATTGAGTGGAGCTTGTGTCCTCGCGGCGTTGGGAATGAATCTTCTGTAAAAAATTATTGTTCCCAGGAAACGGCGGAGATCCTTGATGGAAGCTGGTTGGCTGTAGTTGTTGATGGCCTCCACTCGATCTGGGAGGGGTGAAGTGCCAGCGTCGGACACCAGGTATCCTAGGAATTTGACTTTAGTCAGGCCGAAATGGCATTTGGCGGTGTTGATGACAACACCATATTCCTGCAGGCGCTGGAATAATATCTTGAGGTGGGCTAGGTGCTCTTCCTCTGACGTTGAGGCAATAAGGATGTCGTCTATGTAGGCGTAACAGAAATCTAAGCCTCTGGTAACCTCGTCCATGAAGCGTTGGAAGGACTGGGCTGCGTTGCGGAGGCCGAAAGACATCACCGGAAATTCGAAGAGTCCGAATGGCGTAGTGATTGCTGTTTTCGGAATGTCCTCGGGAGCAACAGGGATTTGATTATATGCCCGCACTAGATCAATCATTGAGAAGATCTTGGTGCCGCTCAGTGCCTGTGCAAAATCTTGGATGTGGCGTACGGGGTATCTGTCCGGAATAGTTCTGGCGTTCAATCTTCTATAATCGCCACATGGTCTCAACTGGTCGTCCTTCTTGGGTACCATGTGCAAGGGAGATGCCCAAGAGCTCTCGGAAGGTCGAGCGATTCCGAGACGGACCATGGCCTCGAACTCCTTCTTGGCGCGTTTTAACTTGTCAGGAGCAAGGCGTCGTGGGCGTTCGACTGTTGGAGGTCCTGGCGTGGTGTTAATATGGTGCAGTGTTGCGTGACGAACTTCCCTCCTGGCGCCGTCAGGGCGAGTGATGTCAGGAAACTGTTGAAGAAGCTTATGATACGGGGACGTTCCTGTGACCGTCTTAATGGAAGCGATCTTGTTGTCGCTTCGTTTTCCCGTGATGGTCAAATTCTTCACCTGGTCCAGCAGCCGTTTATTTCGGACATCCACCAGTAGCTCGTACTTGGCGAGAAAATCTGCCCCGATGATTGGCCTGGAGACGTCTGCAATGACGAAGCTCCAAGTAAAGTCGCGTCGCAATCCCAGATCCAGGTTGAGCGTTAGGCTGCCATAAGTAGCGATTGTGCTGCCATTTGCTGCTGCCAGTTCGTATGTCGCTTTAGTGGGGCGTCCCTGGACAAGGCGTTGTGGGAAAACGCAGAGATCTGCGCCGGTGTCTATAAGAAATTGGGTACGGGTTACCCTGTCGGTAACAAAAAGGCGACTGACTTGGTTGGGGCTAGTGCTGGTCGCCATCAGTTTGGGCCCCGCGCGTTTTCCTGCTGGAAGTTGCAGGGTTTGGTGCACTTGCTTGCCTTCGTCCCATACTTCCAGTGGTACCAGCATGTTCCTTCGGGCTGACGACCTCTGGACCGACTGTGGGAACGATTGCTCCAACGATGCGGGGTGGCGCTCCTCCCCTGCTGGCCAGAGCGTAGTGTCGAAACTTCGCGCCTCAAGGTAGCGAGCTCTTGTTGGAGAGGCTGCATCAACCGCGCCATCTGTGTAACCAATGAATCTTCGGACGATGGAACAGCCACTGAGTTAACTGCCGGTCTACCAGCATAGTCTGCTATGGCGTCGGCCAAGCTGGCCACCTTGTCAAGCGGAGTGTCTTGCTGCGTAGCCAGAACCACCTGCATACTTCTAGGAAGACGACCCATCCATAGGGTTCTCAAAACCTCATCGGGCACAGCGCTGCCGGCGAGGGTGCGCAGGTGTCTCAAGAATTGGGAGGGTTTACGGTCTCCGATTTCTTCATGTTCCAGAAGTCTCCTTATCTTCTGCTCCTGCGTGGAGCTGAGGCGTCTGGTTAGTTCATATTTTAATAGTGCATATGCACCGACCTCAGGGGGCTTCACAATGATGTCCCGGACTTCTTGGGCGTGGGCGGGCTCCAAGGCTCCGAGAATGAAACCAAATTTTGTGGCATCCACCGTCACTCCTGCTGCCTCGAAGCTGCGCTCCACCATAGCGAACCATAATTCTGGGTCAGTAGGGCAAAAAGGCGGAATGCGTACTGCCACTCGGTTGACCTCAGGCGGTGGATTCCTGATGTTGGGTTGCTGGTTACTTGGTTGCTGGCTGTCCTCAGATGTTCCGCTCACAAGAGACATGATGATGATTGGTGCGCGAAATTTATCACCGAAGAGTTTATTTCGTGCGCGACGTGCTCGCGGTAGACGTACTTGCACGCGTCGTGCTCACTGTCGGATTCACAAATGTAAACTTCGTGGTCACTAATGTGAACGTCGGTGTCACCAATGTAGCAATCTGTACGTGCTACGTAAACACAGTTAAAAGAAAACTCTAGAATCATCGGTTGATAAAAATGAATTAAAAATTAATATTAATTAATTAAAATTAATTTTTGGGGATCGCTGTCAACGGTTAATACGCACTTTTTTTTGAAAAAATCTTTTGATTCACCTTAATTACATTAAAAGACAACTATTTGCATTGGGGGAAGTGGAAAATATTTCATTCTAAATTTCGATTACGTAAAATTAAAATTAGCTTTCGTCTTGAGATTGTCCGCCATTAGTAATTAGCTCATTCGCTGTCGCTGTCACTTTGGTGTTGGTATTCCTGATACACTAGAATGTATAACGAACGGCTAGAAGATTTTGAAGGTACCACGAAATCTGGAAAGGTAAGTACTAAATTATCGGAGTTTTGGGAATAAAATGACGGAAAAAAACATGTTTTTAATTTCGGTAATAATTTTTTATAAATAATACATTCACTTTTATATCAAAAACCGTGTAACACAAACCTAGCGTAGCCGCTAAACTACTTGAAAACTGGGATGCTTTTCTTGCCTTGACGCGAGTAGGCGTTATAAAGGGGCACTGGAATAAATTCGGTGTTTGGGTAAAATTCCTAAAAAATAAAACTAGTTATTTTTATACTAATTTGGGGTCGGGGAATCCGAATCTGAAAGAATTAGGCGGCGGCAAGCAATATTAACTGAATTAAACGACTTTAAAAAATTTTATACACATACAGGAAAATAGCCATTTTGGAAGCATTTTGATTCCTAGAAAATCAAACTAGTTATTTTTATACTAACTATGGGCTGGGGAATCCGAATCTGAAAGAATTAGGCCGCGGCAAGCAATATTAACTGAATTACACGACTTGAAAATTTTCTATACACACACACTTGAAAATAATCATTTCGGAAGTATTTTGACACACGTAGTACAAAGATCATAGAAAAACAAGAAATATACAAAAACATGTGCCGGCAGTGTTACCAGCTCTCAAAAACATACCTTATAAATCGACCAAGTCTTCTTCGTCCGTCGTATTAACACATTAACCTGATGAATTACGACTATCTCAACGGCGTATTCTTAAATCAAAAGTATGAAAATTCGTAGTCTTAAAAATGCGTAACCTAACCTAACCTAACGTTAGGTTTGTGTAACATGGTTTGTGCCCCTTTATACCGCCTGCTCGCGTCCCTAACCTAACCTAACCTAACGCTAGGTTTGTGTAACATGGTTTGTGCCCCTTTATACCGCCTGCTCGCGTCACGGCAAAAAAACATCCCTGTTTTCAAGTAGTTTAGCGGCTACGCTAGGTTTGTGTAACATGGTTTGTGCCCCTTTATACCGCCTGCTCGCGTCCCTAACCTATCCTAACCTAACGCTAGGTTTGTGTAACATGGTTTGTGCCCCTTTATACCGCCTGCTCGCGTCACGGCAAAAAAACATCCCTTTTTTCAAGTAGTTTAGCGGCTACGCTAGGTTTGTGTAACATGGTTTGTGCCCCTTTATACCGCCTGCTCGCGTCCCTAACCTATCCTAACCTAACGCTAGGTTTGTGTAACATGGTTTGTGCCCCTTTATACCGCCTGCTCGCGTCACGGCAAAAAAACATCCCTGTTTTCAAGTAGTTTAGCGGCTACGCTAGGTTTGTGTAACATGGTTTGTGCCCCTTTATACCGCCTGCTCGCGTCACGGCAAAAAAACATCCCTGTTTTCGAGTAGTTTAGCGGCTACGCTAGGTTTGTGTAACATGGTTTGTGCCCCTTTATACCGCCTGCTCGCGTCACGGCAAAAAAACATCCCTGTTTTCGAGTAGTTTAGCGGCTACGCTAGGTTTGTGTAACATGGTTTGTGCCCCTTTATACCGCCTGCTCGCGTCACGGCAAAAAAACATCCCTGTTTTCAAGTAGTTTAGCAGCTACGCCGGGTTTATGTAACATGGTTTGTGATACAAAAGAACGTGCCCCTTTATAACGCCTACTCGCGTCAAGGCATAAAAACTCCACAATACTAGTTGGTGTACCTTCCTAAAATATTTGAGAATCAATTATAAAAAATAAGTACTTAAAATATAAACATGTTATTTTACGTTATAAATATTACTGCTTAATGGCAACACTTAATTTTGTGTGGTAAAAACATCTATGTTATCGTGTTTTTCTATGATCTTTGTACTACATGTGTCAAAATACTTCCGGAATGATTATTTTCATGTGTGTGTGTATAGAAAATTTTTAAGTTGTGTAATTAAGTTAATATTGCTTGCCGCCGCCTAATTCTTTCAGATTCGGATTCCCCGGCCCATAGTTAGTATAAAAATAACTAGTTTGATTTTCTAGGAATCAAAATGCTTCCAAAATGGCTATTTTCCTGTATGTGTATAAAATTTTTTAAAGTCGTTTAATTCAGTTAATATTGCTTGCCGCCGCCTAATTCTTTCAGATTCGGATTCCCCGACCCCAAATTAGTATAAAAATAACTAGTTTTATTTTTTAGGAATTTTACCCAAACACCGAACTTTAGCCGGGGCACTTTCTTTTGAATCACAAACCATGTTACACAAACCTAGCGTAGCCGCTAAACTACTTGAAAACTGGGATGTTTTTCTTGCCTTGACGCGAGTAGGCGTTATAAAGGGGCACTTTCTTTTGAATCACAAACCATGTTACACAAACCTAGCGTAGCCGCTAAACTACTTGAAAACTGGGATGTTTTTCTTGCCTTGACGCGAGTAGGCGTTATAAAGGGGCACTTTCTTTTGAATCATAAACCATGTTACACAAACCTAGCGTAGCCGCTAAACTACTTGAAAACTGGGATGTTTTTCTTGCCTTGACGCGAGTAGGCGTTATAAAGGGGCACTTTCTTTTGTATCACAAACCATGTTACACAAACCTAGCGTAGCCGCTAAACTACTTGAAAACTGGGATGTTTTTCTTGCCTTGACGCGAGCAGGCGGTATAAAGGGGGCACTTTCTTTTGTATCATAAACCATATCACATAAACTTAGCGTACGTAGCCGCTCAACATCGCAGAAATAGTTGACTTATAAAAATAAATTTTTAATGTCAAAAAAAATTCAAGCTAATAAATTTTAATCAACGCACGCAATACATGTGTATTAGGTAAGTACCTACTAATTAGGCGGAATTTTAGTTTTATAACATTAAAAAAAAACGCCCGCGCGATTTTGTCTCTAGCCGTTGGTTTCCATTTGCAATTAACGAAAATTTTCATTATCAAATGGACGGTCTCGTTTCACACAATGAAAGCTAATTTTAATTTTACGTAATCGAAATTTAGAATGAAATATTTTCCACTTCCCCCAATGCAAATAGTTGTCTTTTAATGTAATTAAGGTGAATCAAAAGATTTTTTTTAAAAAAAGTGCGTATTAACCGTTGACAGCGATCCCCAAAATTTACCGTTTTTTTATATGTGCCATTAAAATTTTCACAATGTTAACAACATATGGAGTGTGACAGACTGAAAAATAAAATAAGAATAGGTACCATTTGTTTCAGCTTGCTGTTCAAAAGAATTGGAATTTGAATTGCTTGAATTTGAATTCTTAAGTAAGTACTTCTCAAGTAAGTACTTCTCACAGCGCAGGTAGTTAAGTTGACTCGCCACATATCGATCGTTTCGGGCGTAATCCAATACGTGACGTAGCAACAATGCGTGGTTGCTACAATATTCTTACATCAAGTTTTCATAATCAATTTCGGTTTCGTTTTCTATCAAAGATCTTCTTTTCTAATAGATATTGTCGTTTTCGTTATTTATTTTAGCGGTGTTATGCCGTGTTGCGGTATCTCCTTCAGCCAACGTTTCGGATAACGTTTCAGTGTCCATCACCAGGGCAGACGATGGACACTTTAACACTGTCTGAAACGTTTGCTAAAGAAGCAGGTAGCGCAACACGGCATAACACCCCAAAAATAAATACAAAAAATACTTTTGGTTGTGAAAATCTAAAATCATAGATAGGTACTGATGTAACCAAAGATATTGAAATATAAGAGATATGCTATCCGCTGTTTTTATCGGGTGGGACTGGCGTCGCCGATATTGTTAGCCAATACTACTACACACCTTCAAAAAATCAACTAATGAACGAATTCTTTCCGTATTCAAACTATACCCAATAGCATATCTCTTGCATTTCAATATCTTTGGTTGTGACCAATTATTTAGTTAAATTGCGTAGGGTTTGACTGAGCAAACTTCATAATTTTAAAAAATACCATGAGATCCTTCTCGAAGTATTTGACAACCGACTCGCCTTGAAAGCGGTCCTTGGTCTCCTTGTGTGCCTGCGCCATGGCCCAGCGCAGCACGGCCATACTCCACTCGGCGCGGTCCTTCATGGCCTCCACCTCCAGTCTCTGGTCCTCTCCTCGCTTCCTCAGCGCTTTCGAGTCCTGCTCGAAGGCCACATCCATGTCCCCGAGGATTGTGTACAAACGCTCTAAAAACAGTAAGTAGTTACTTTAGGCACTGATAATGTTTACCGAAGTTTTCGAAATATGTGCGAGTACCTAAGGTTTGGGGAGGAAAACACTTATTGAATAACCGACACCTCTGCCATACATACATACCAGGTTCATGGGGTGAGGTTTGTGGCGGGCCTTAGCGGTGGATGCGTCTGCCCACCAGCTGCAAGGCAGGCCAGATTGGGATAGAATGGTTGAGGGAGTCACTTTGACTTCTCCAGCCGTACTCTCTCGGAACATTGCCTTGCACTGCAGTGGGAGGGATTGATTCATACATCCGTCACTCCTGGACACACTGACCCCCAAATTCCTACTCACCCCTAATACCCTTTTCCTTCCCAAAACTTCCTCTCCTTCCTTTCCTAAATAAAACCAAACATCATCCCCAAAGATCACATTGGCCCTGAGGGGAATTATTTTCCTTAGCGCCTCCTGGAGGTAATGCAAAAAAAACATAGGTCAACCAAAGTTGCTTGCTACGTTTGGTGACTTATCAGGGGTGTCCTGGTTCATGGGGTAAGGTTTTTTTAGGTCTTGGCGGCGGATGCGTTTGCCCATGTACTGCGATGGGCTGGATTGAGTGAGACTGGTCGACGGAGGCCTTTTGACCTCTCGAGCCGAACTCACCGGGCCCATCGCCTTGTATCGCTATTGAAAAGTCTTCATTCATACGTCCGTCACTCCTGGGTCTCTATTCCCGAGCAAACGATCAAACGTTACTCGTTATGCGCCTCGCAGCGACCAAAAATTACTCGTCGTCGCGACCAACTTTGTCGAATCCTTCAATTTTACGTATTCTTGAACGTCGAACGATCGAAGAGATGATTATATTGGCAGCCCTGTGAATATTGTCTATGTTCTTGATGTTTTTGAGATTTCTATGGTGTGAATGTCAAACGTCAAACAGTTGATATTAGTCGGGTTTAGCATATTTATGAATTGATATGCTGATAATATTTGAAATGGCTGCAGGATACAAATGATTGGTTTATTTATGCATTACAAACAGCCAAAAGCAATTTCTAATAATCGAATTAGTAAGTTCGGAAAGTTTTTGTCGTCACTCACCTTCGGCGAATCTCGACGGAATTCAAACACTGGAGAAAGGTTAGTATTTATTCATGTCCATTAATTTGTGTGTAAAGTACATTTAAAATGTCCACTTGTTATCCTAAAGCTTCGTTCGGATGAAGCTCCGCCTTTGACGAATTTCTATTCAACAAAACGAACAAGATGCTCACTCAGAATGAAGTCAACTACATCTCTTTGAAGTCATTAAAAGCTATGAAACAAATCATTTTGAAATAGCCCTTAACCTATATTTTTGTATCATCACTTATGACTTCATCGCTCACATGGTGTTCATTCTAAGTCTTAATTTGTATGTTACAGGTTTGCAGGATACAAATGATTGGTTTATTTATGAATTACAAACTGTCAAAAGCAACTGCTAATAATCGAATTAGTAAGTTCGGATATGGATTTAATGAGAGGAAAGTTTTTGTCTTCACTCACCTTCGGCGAGTCTCGACGGAATTCAAACACTGGAGAAAGGTCAGTATTTATTCATGTCCATTAATTTGTGTAAAGTACATTTAAAATGTCTACTTGTTATCCTAACGCTTCGTTCAGATGAAGCTCCGCCTATGACAAATTTCTATTCAACAAAACGAACAAGATGCTCACTCAGAATGAAGTCAACTACATCTCTTTAAGAAGTCATTAAAAGCTATGAAACAAATTATTTTGAAATAGCCCTTAACCTATTTTTTATTTTATTTATTTATTAAAATACAATACAGAATATAGTATATTATATAAAGCATTGTACTCCCAAGAGTTAATAAACTCATTGCGGGAATGATACGCATTACATGAAACATATAGCTGTATGTATTAAGTGGACATATCATAGGACATACACAACATTATTATTTCAGATAGTCATTCATAAAATGAAGTTTGAGCATGTTAGTTTGGGTCTTTTTACATTGACTTGCACATTTGATCTCGTTGGGTAGTTGATTATATTTTGTGTAAGCTATGTATTCTAGGGATCTTAGTCCATATTTTGTTGATTTGATTTTTGGTATATGAAGTTTGTTGTGATTTCTTGTGTTGTGTTGGTGTACGTCGCAATTGTAATTGAGTTTAGTGTTGGAATGTGCCGAGTGTTGAATTACTTGTAATATAGTTTTTGTTATTTCAAAAGTGGGAATGGTGTTAAAAGGAAGTATTTGGGTGTTTCTGTAAATGTCTTTGACGTGTGTATCCCAAGGTAGACTGAATATATTTCGCAGGACTCTATTTTGGATGACTTGGACTTCTGAAATCATTTTTTTTGTAGCAAATCCCCAGATTCCGGCAAGATATATTAGATGTGAGTGAATCATAGCATGGTAAATCGATCTTAATAGAGAAGGAGGAAGTAACCCGCGAAATCTATATAAAACACCAGTTATAGGAGTAATTTTGGATAGAACATGTTTAAATTGGTGATTCCATGTGAGTTGTGAATCAATGAAAAGGCCAAGATATTTTGTAACATCAGCCCTTTCAAGGCGGTTATTATCAAGACTTATATTAAGACTTACATTTTTTTTATTTGCAAACAATATGTAATGTGTTTTTCTTATGTTTAGGCTAAGTTTGTTTAATCGCAACCAGTTTGCCAGGCAAGCTATATCCCTTTCCATTTCCTTTTCTAGTTCGTTTAAATCATTATTGTGATAAAGAATCACTGTATCATCTGCATAAAGTTGTATTGTACCCTTAAGTCCCCATTTAGTAATATCATTTATATATATTAAAAATAGTAATGGTCCAAGTACGGAGCCCTGAGGCACACCACATTTTATCGTTCCCATGCTGCTTGTCCCTTTTCCAACAAAGGTCTGACAGTGTCGGTTAGAGAGGTAACTACACAGTAACTTCAGGGGAGTGCCTACTATGCCTAGGTGTTCTAACTTCTTTAGTAGTATCCCGTGGTCAACCGTATCGAAAGCCTTTTTTAAATCTATAAATAAGCCTGCAGTATGCTTACCCTGGTCTATATGTTTTTGGAGGGCATATACAAAATCGAAAGCAGCACATTTTGTGTTAGATTGGTTTCTGAATCCATACTGTTGGGATGCGAGTAAATTGTTTGATAAGAGATATTTAGTGAGCCTAAGCTTAATAACCTTTTCAAAAACTCTAGAGAAAACAGAGAGGATGGATATAGGACGATAATTAGAAGGATTTTTTTTGCAATCATCTTTGTAAATCGGAATTATTTTTGCTATCTTTAGTTGATCTGGGAAGATTCCACTATCCAGGGATTGATTAATAAGAAAAACAAGGTGGTCAGCTAATACATCTTTGCAAAAGTTCAGGTGCACGGGTGTAATTCCATCTAAACCTGGAGATGCATTAGACTTTAGTTGAGAGATGATACTGAGAACTTCTGTTTTATTTGTTTTGGCCATATATAGGGACTGGATTGCTTTTTGATCCGTGTTTATAGTGATAGAATCATCTGGATATGATGCAATTGTAGCTGCTAAGTTTTCCCCAACTGATATAAAGAAGTTGTTAAAAGTTGAAGCTATCTGTGTTGGGCATGTTATTTCTTCATTCTTAATCAAAAGACAATTAATTTCATCTTTCTGGGGTGTCGAACTATTTGTAAGAATTGCATTTATTGTTTTCCATGTCTGTCGCGGATTACGCAGGTTTTCTTTAAGTATATTCGTGTAGTATTTAGTTTTAGCATATCTTCTATAATTGGTAACTTGATTTCTTGTTTTATTTCTCAGTGCTGTGAATATATCACTTTGCTGATTTTTGTTCCAGAGTTTAAACGCATTGTTGCGCTGTTTGATAAGTGCATTTAATGTTGCATCAAACCATGGAGTATTACCCCTCCGTTGGTCTCCTATACGTAACTCAGATTTATGTTGGGATGATTTTATTGCTGTTTTGATGTATTCATTAAAATTATTAAAGTTTTCATTGGCATTACTGGTGGTTTCGTGTGGAAAGTTGTGGGATTCTAAATATGCTTTTAACATGTTTTTATCGGTTTTGGTGTTGTTTGAAGAAGAATGTATTCTATTATTAGTGTGATGTTTCAAGCTGTTTTGGTAATCTAATATCAAAATGTTATGGTCACTTAGGCAGGTATCTATATTTGCAGTAGTTGAGGAGATATTTTGTCTGTTTGAGATGATATGGTCTATTAGAGAAGTAGAGGTATCTGTTACTCGTGTAGGATAGGATGTGTTACATATAAAACAGTTGTAAGAGTCTAGCGTGTTGATGTATTTAAGAGATGTGTTATTTTTTTGAAGAATGTCAATGTTGAAATCACCAAAAATAAGGGTATCATTTCTACAGTTATTTAAAATAGATTCAAGATACATTAAGAATTCGTTAATGTTTGAGGTAGGCTTTCTGTAGATAACATAGATATTTAACGGTTTAAAATTTCTATTGCGGATATTAATTCCTAGGAAGGAATTTTCACTACAATGTTTTTCAATAGTTGTAGCATTTAATGAATGGTGTGTGTAGAGAATCACCCCTCCTCCTCTTTCATTGGTGCGAGACGCAAATGCACTTTGGTAGCCGTCGATGTTGAAGAAGCACTCCTCACCATCTTCCAACCAGGTTTCGGATATTGCAAGTACGTGTACAGTCGGTGTGATGCTCTTTAAAGTTTCTTCAATCTCGTCAATTTTATTTCTGATACTTCTCGCGTTAAGATACATTATTCGAAGGCTATTTTTTTTTGGCTTATAATCTTCAATTTTCTCATATTTGTATTCATTTATGCTGGCCTGGGACCCGGATGCTGTAGTTACAGTTGAGTTAGCCATAGTCAACTCTCTCCATTGTGCGTAACATCATTATGGTACGGTAGGGGCAGTCCCTATCGTTTGATCTATGTTTTGGTGCCTCAATTTTGCCTTTGGCCATTTTAAAGCAGTTCCAGCAACGGAATTCTTCTTTTTGTTCCTTCTTTGTGCAGTCAGATGATTTGTGTTCGCCAGCACAGTGTAGACAACGATCTTTTGATTCAGTACATCTCGCGGCGAAGTGACCGTATCCCATGCATTTATAGCACTGCATGATTGGGCAGCTGTCTTCGACTCGGACTCGCTGGAAACCTATATTTATTCTTTCTTGTTTTAACATAGCCGAATGTACTTCTTTTTTGACGATCAGAATAACATTTCGTAGCCTATCGTTTTTCCTGCTGTTGGTGAATCTTTGAATTTTAATAGCTTCCTTATCATTTCCAGTGGCTTCGTAGATAGTATCATTTTGTTGCAAGATCATGTCTATTATTTCGGAATCTTGTGTTTCTTTTTCGATCCCCTTCAAGATAACATTAGGTCTAAGACGTTTGCCCTCATAAGCAACCAAGTTACCGTTGGTCAGCCCTGGAATTGCAGCTCTGATTTTATTAGCATCGTTGGAGGTCTGACACTTGATGATAACCTTGTTGTCTTTAGCGGCAATAAGGGAATTAATGCCTACCTTGAGCTCAGATGGTTTGACATCCTGTCTTAATATGGCCTTGATGTCAGAGGTAGATCTTGTCTTATCGGTCGCACTGATAATGACCGCATGTGATGACCTTCCAAAAGCCGTGATTCCTGCATAGCTGTTTAAAGGGGGGTTATTCTGATGATAACCAGCTACTGGAGTGGTGGCCGTTTTATGCATCAGGGCCATTTTTTCCTTTAAGATATCTTTTTTAATTTCATCGTTTTTAGCATTCATATTTATGACGAGCGATTTGTTTTCTTCCATTATTTGTTTAAACTCATTAAGATTTTGGGTAATTTTTTTTGATAGCGGCCGGAGTATTTTCAATTCGCCCTTTATTAAATTTTTTTCAGCCACTAAGTGGGCTATAATATCGAATAATTCATCCATTCCTTCGATTATTTTTTCCTTTTGGCTAATGGATATTTTTCCTTTATTTTCTGTTAGTGTTGTTTTCACAGAATTTATTATGGTTCTTGAATTAATTAGTTCATTATTCACTAATTGGTCAGGTTCTATCGATATAGATTTCTTTTCTTCTTTATCTCTCTCATTTTCCGAATCGGACGATATAATATCCTCATCGTGTTCGTTTGGCGATCTTGGTGTCAAAAATGATTTCGTGAAAGGGTATGAATTTTCATTTCTCGGTGTTTTATTATCTTTTTCCATTTTAGAATATTAATCAAATTATTTTTGTTATTTAAACGCCTAGTGCCATCTGTTAAACAAAAGCGGTAATTAATTAATTATGTATTATCATCTGTTGACAGGTAGTGGAACGTTTTTATTAATTTTTTCGTTTAATGCTTGTAGGTTGTTGTATACCGCCATCTATGGACTAGTAGTGATGAGGGTTTTTAGTTTTGTAGATAGGTGGTGCATTATATTTTTGTATCATCACTTATGACTTCATCGCTCACTTGATGTTCGTTTTAAGTCTTAATTTGTATGTTAAATATCACAATATTGAAAAGAATTATAATGGGGCTACGTTACTTCAAAGCCAATCGTTTCAAAATTCAAGTAAAATTGTGTGATCTTGACGTTGTCCTTCTTTTTGAATACTCTACGATATAGAAAGTCTCTTTTCACTAATATTTAGTGTAAATAATTAATATGATTCAAAAATATTTTCAGGCATGGCAAGATTTACGCTCAAAGGCCGAAATAAAGAATGCCTCCTTGAGGCGGCTTGCGGCCGAGACTAGAGGCGGACCACCGCCACCGGCACGCGGTGCCAGCAGCAGATGTGATGGGCTGATACTACAAGCAGTCAACCCAGTGTGATTACAGTGTGGGCTGTACGGAGATCAACTTGGACTTTTCCTTTCTCGGAAGACCCCAGCCTGTTGCTGGCTGCAGCAGCTGACAGTCTGCCAAGGAGCCCTGGAGGTGCTCTTGAAGGCCACACCTCCCCTTGTGGAACCCCCTACCATTGATCCTCCACCCGTACAGACTCCGAGGTGTACTGAATCTCTTCAATACCCTCATTTTAAATTTTAATTAAAACCAAAATCATACTCTATTGTCAGTACATGTATTCTTCTTCAGCTTATAATACAAAATATGTTGAAATAATTTCAATTGTAATTACAGTTGTTAGTTTTAGTTTTATCGTGGATAAATATAATATTTTTCTTTAAATTTAACATTGAAGATAATATTTAATAGGCAATATCAGAATTGTTTCTTATTCTTTAGCTTATAATACAAAATATGTTGAAATAATTTCAATTGTAATTACAGTTGTTAGTTTTATCGTGGATAAATATAATATTTTTCTTTAAATTTAACATTGAAGATAATATTTAATAGGCAATATCAGACTTGTTTCTTATTCTTTAGCTTATAATACAAAATATGTTGAAATAATTACAATTGTAATTAAACAACTGAAACAGTAATGTTTTCTGTGTTATACGATAAAAATTGGGATACTATCTAGAAGCAGATACGTTTTTAGATTTTCACGGGCAAAAGTATTTTCATTATTAGTTTTTGGGGTGTTACGCTTTGCGCTACCTCCTTTAGCCAACGTTTCGGACAGCGTTGCAGTGTCCATCATCAGGGCAGAGCCGGCAGATTAGACATATCTGCCCTGATAATGCAACGCTGTCCGAAACGTTGGCTAAAGAAGGAGGTAGCGCAACACGGCATAACACCCCAAAACTAATAACTAAAATATTTAGAAGATTTTTAGTTTTATCGTGGATAAATATAATGTTTTAATTTAAATTTAACAATGAAGATATTTAATAGACAATATCAGACTTGTTTATCATTCTTTAGCTTATAACACAAAATATGTTGAAATAATAATTGTAATTGAACAACTGAAACTGTAATGTTTTCTGCGCCATGTGATACAAATTGTGATGCTATTTATTAGTAGCATTTTAATTTTATCGTGGATAAATATAATGTTTTCATTATCATCGTATCAGCGTAATGAATGAGAGTGTTTTATTTCTATCATGGATAAATATAATGTTTTACTACTTAACACCAGAGTTGTTTTTTAATTTACTAGAAAATAGCATACTTGATTATTTCATCAGTGTACTAATTCTTTATTTTTAGCTTGTTTTACAAAATATATTGACATTGTACATTGAAAACTGTCTTGTTTCTATATTACTTGATAATAATTATAATATACTTAATATTAAATACATTTTTTATGATCACACCATTGTTTTCTTACATTTTACATCACTATATTATCACAAAATATATAAAACCTTGTTGAAATTCGCTTTTCAAATTACACAAATATACTGCACATGGGGCGAGACCCACCCACAAGAGTCTGGCGTCTACCGTTGGTGATGGGGCTTATTATTTTGTACAGCAACAACTTAGATGGTATTTTGTTGGCCTTAAATAAATCAGTTGGCTTGCAACCAAAATAAGGTGATGCTTTCAAAATTACTTATAATAATAAAAAAAACTGGGCGTACTGTACAGAGCCCGCAGATACTTTAATAGTACACAACTGCTAACCCTGCACAAATCACAAGTGCGCCCCACGGTTGAATTTGGTAGCCACCTCTGGTCTGGAGCTCCAAAATACCCTCGACTCTGTGCAAAAACGGGCGGTCCGCTTAATAGGTTCTCCCATCTTAACAGATGGATTGCAACCTTTAGAGTACAGGCGTCGGGTGGGAATGCTATCCTTGTTCTACCGGAATTACAATGGAAGATGCTCCGAGGATGATGATCCCTTCGGCACCGGTGCATAGTCGGGAAACATGCCAAACGCGTGCCCAACAAAATGTACACGGTTGACACTTGTCACATGAGAACGGGTCGCTTCTTCGACTCGTTCTTGTGTTTAACAGCTCGGCTGTGGAACGATTTGCCCGCCTCTGTGTTTCATCCTTCCTACAACATGGGTCTCTTCAAGACCAATGTTCATTCCTTCCTCTCCTCAAAAAACCCTCCACACAGCATCCCAGATGACATAGGCCCTGAGGGAAATTATTTTCCTCAGGGCCTCCTGTGTGGAGTTAATGTAAAAAAAAAAAATCATAGGTATTGAAGTATTTGTTGTAACGATTTGTATTTGAAGTGTTTGTTATAACGCAGCTTCATGTAGCCTCACCCCTCACCTCACCACTCATTATTTGTGTGTGGCTAATATCATTTAATAATATGATCTAGACACTTTACAAATGATGTACAGTGAACAGAACAACAAAAGGATAAAAAGACTAGGTACTTAGTATAAACACAGAAATAATTTTGAACTATCCTATTTCGAACAGCTCTACCAGCCACTAAATCTTCTACCAGCCACTAAATCTGGGTTTCTAAACAGCCTCGGGCTCAAGTGGAGCCATTCCTCCAGCAATCAGCCCTAAATCTAGATTATGATCGGTCAGGTATTCTGGAAGATCAAATTTATCTTTTACACACATTTTGTGAAGCACCAAACATGCATTGATAAATAATCGAATTGATCTGACGAAACATTCTTGTCAGTCTCGAAACAGTTGTTTCTTGATAGTCGACATGGTTAATCAAGCCAACATCGCCGGTAAATCAGCCATTCTAAAATTGTAAAATGACTTTACAAAAATAGACGATGTCTCTGCGGGTGCGAAAGTTCGCGCGGGAAAACAATAATGCCGGATTTTGACAGCTAATTGCGTAGATACGCTAACAACCTACCACTCGCTGCTCGTTTCGACTGGTATACCCCACTCGTTGTTGTGTGGAATGACTTTTGACGTTTTGCGTCTAAGAATGTTCCTTCGACCAAGCTCAAGAATAACCAAGTCGACCAACGGACGTACTTTCGACGGCGATTACGAGCGACGACACTTGGAGAATAGAGACCCTGGACACAACGACCCCGCCAGATTCTACATCCGTCACTCCTTATACCCTTGCCTTCCCAGAACTTCCTTTCCTTCGTTTCCTTAATACGGCCCTCCATACATCCTCTAAGATGACAGGTTCCTCGGGACCTTCATAATCTGGTCTATCTAAGTGCCTCCTTGTGAGCTAATGTTAAAAAATATATGACATGTGTGCTTACGTAATTGTAAATCTACCGAATCACTAAATGCAGCTAGACTCAGCCTCTGCTGGTGATCCGCTTCGCGCATTTGCTGGCGTAGTTGATTCAAAACTGCCTCCTTTTTATCCATGACTCTTTCGAATATACTCCATATAGCCTGAAAGTTATTTTCTATAGTTTCATTGTTCGTTTTTATAGTTGTATTTAGTTGGATTTCTATAGTTGTATCATTGTTCATTTTTATCTAGTTGTATTTCTATAGTTGTATCATTGATCGTTTTTATAGTTGTATCTAGTTGTATTTCTATAATTGTATCAATATTCGTTTTTATAGTTGTATCTAGTTGTATTTCTATAGTTATATAATTTTTTCTTTTTTTATAGTTGTATCTAGTTGTATTTCTATAGTTATATCATTTTTTTCTTTATTATGGTTGTATTTCTGTAGTTGTATCATTGTTTGTTTTTGTAGTTGGATTTTGTTGGATTTCTGTAGTTGTATCATTGTTCATTAGCTTAGTCAGATAGGTGGTGTGTAGAAACTTACTTTAACTTCATTGCGAAAGAAGGGCAGCTTTAGTTGGATCATAAAGTGCCTCCATGACCTTTCCATTTGAGACTGACTTAGTTCTTGCAAAGCCACTTCCCTTTTGATTTGATCCTGGTAAACAGGGCAAAAAATAATTAGGTACATGTTTTGGGAGAACTTTCCTTTTTTTCCATTTATGATCTTTTACATATTTAATTTTATTTTATTTTATTTTATTTATTTCATTATTTTCATATTACATTTGGTTATAATAATGACGTATTGCCCATCTCACTAGGTGTGAAACGCTTGTGTTGAGATGGCAATTTACAGAGTGGTTATCTATGATTTTGTTTAAGTAATATTATGAAAGTGACAGGTTGATATAAAATCTTTTTTTTTTCTTTAAATATACATATCAAGTATGTTACATATATATAGAAGATTGCAGTAGGTACATGGTTACATATATACACACAGTAGGTATAAAGGTAAGTATTTTATTAAATACTCGTTATGGAAATGTTTATTTGAGGTGATCAATGATGTTACTTTGAAATGCATTTTTGGATTGCGTGTTTCTAATTTCAGGAGGTAGAGAATTGAACAGCTTTGTTGCATTATATTTAAAACTTATTTGCCCATAAGAGGTTTGACAAACTGGGATGTTAAAATATTTTACATTTGACTCTCTTAAGGCTCTGGTGCTTATTCGTTCTTCAAAAATGTGTGTACTTTTAAATTAATAAAGCAGGATATTTTTTTAGTACAACTTTTGCAGGTTAGGAACATTTAGTGTCTTAAAAATAAAATCAGTGCTCGTTCTTAACGGGACTTTAAGAATGACTTTCAAAATTAGTTTTTGAATCTTTACTAAAGGCTCCAGGCAAGTATTTGTGGCACTTCCCCAGCTGATAATACCATATTCAAGTGATGATTGCATAAGAGCACAGTAAACTTGTTTCAGTTGTTTTCTATTTAATATATCTCTAACATTGTTAAAGAAGTAGACGAGTTTCCTCAGTTTTGTCGTTAGGTTTGTAACATGTACGTTCCATTTAAGAAGATCCTCTATTTGAATACCAAGATATTTAATACTGTCAACTCTACTTATAGAAGGACAGGTACATGGAATTAAGAAGGGGTTACAGCTGTGAAGTTTAAGGCTTTGTTGTGAAGGCAAGAGCTTATTTGATATTCGAAATGTTAGGAATTTGGTTGTCTGTTTTCAGGGTTAGTGTGTGAGCATTAAGCCAATCTTTAATAATACGAAAGCTATTTTCTGCCGTTTTAAAGACTTCATCCCAAGATTTAGCGTAAAATAGCAAAACCGTATCATCGGCAAAAGTTGTGATTTGTCCATAAATTTATAGGTTACATAGATCATTAATATATATTAAGAATAATAAGGGTCCTAGGATGCTATCTTGTGGAACACCGCAAACTGTTTTTTGGGAACTACTGTAGGTACTGTTTATTTTAACACATTGCGTTCGATCAGTTAGATAACTATGAAATTAACTATAATTGAAGAACTGTATCTGATATTCCTATCCTCTTAAGTTTATCTATCTATCATCTTAAGTTTATCTTATAGAACCTATTAGATTGTAACATATTAGATTGATTGTTCATCATGTAGTGTGCATCATGTGTCGATTGTACTCATGTGACGTGTTTAATTCTATTTTATTATAGTTCTAAAAATCATTGGATAATCTGAATTCTTGACCATTGACAAATCGGATCCGATTTTTTTTTAAATAATAAAATATTATATTCCCTCTAGGCCCCCTAGCACAGTCGATCGTAAAGGATTGATGGGATAACTTACGGTGACTTCTCTTTGTTACCCTAGAACAGGGGTCGGCAAACTTAATAGCCGAAGAGCCAAATATGTACATTAACTAAGTACATTTGCTACGGATTGGAGCAAATGGTTCAGGAGCCTACAAGGGTTCCTGATGTCCAGACTCACCGTTCCAACCTGATAGACATATTTTTAACTACTGTGCCACACGGTTACAGGATTGAAGTCACAGCGCCTTTAGGATCGTCCGACCACTGCCTGGTGATGACATCAATCCCTGTAAACTTCAGACCACCTAACGAGAGGCTGAAGAGAAAAGTGTGGCACTATAGGTCAGCAGATTGGTTCGGTCTGCGGGCACATTTTAATGCTTTTCCGTGGTCAGCTGTCTGTTTTCGGACTTCGGATCCCTCAAGATGTGCCCAGGAAATTGGTGAAGTCATCACATCCGCGATGGATGGCTTCATCCATTCTACTGTTAAGGAAACTGGTGTAGGCTCAAAGCCGTGGTTCAGTCGACAATGCGCTGAAGCAGTGCGACGAAAAAATGCGGCTAACCGAGCCTACAACACATCTAGAACATCCGAAGACAGAACAGCTTACAACAAAATGGCAAAGGAAACCAAGAGAATCATAAATAGGTCAAAATTCAACCACGACCAGCAGATCAGCAGAAAGCTGACTGCATGCCCGCATGGCAGCAGGCAATTCTGGTCACTTGCGGGCTCAATAGGTCGCAATTTCTGCAAATCCAGTCTGCCACCTCTTACCAGACCTGACGGCTCACTAGCAAACACCGCCACCGAAAAGGCTAACATACTAGGTAAAATGTTTGCGGATAACTCAACCCTCGACGACCAAGGTACTGTCCCGACGTCGGTTCCTCACTGCGGTTTTCGTATGAAAAAGCTGAGAATCCGGCATCGGGAAGTACTCCATGTTTTACGACGGCTTGATGTTAATAAAGCTAGTGGGCCTGACGGAATACCTGCCCTGGTACTGCAGAGGTGCGCTGCAGAAATAGCTCCAATTTTGACGAAGCTTTTTAAAATGTCCCTGAAGACTGGCTCTGTGCCCTCTGGTTGGAAAAAAGCGGTTATCCATCCTATTCCAAAGAAGGGTGACCGCTCCAAACCGGCCAACTACCGCCCCATAGCGATCACATCAGTTCTGTCTAAGGTGATGGAACGTGTGATAAACGACAAACTGCTCACATACCTCGGGAAGAACAAAATTATTAACGACCGTCAATACAGATTCCGGCGGAACCGCTCGTGCCGTGATCTTCTTGCGTATGTGACGCATGTTTGGGGGCGATGCCTGGAACGTTTCGGTGAGACCCAAACGGTTGCACTGGACATCTCCAAGGCCTTTGACCGGGTTTGGCACCGAGGACTTGTCAACAAACTGCATTCTTACGGACTTCCCGCATCCTTGTGTACGTGATTGCCGACTTCTTGAGGGAGAGGTCGATTCAGACGGTAGTCGATGGTTTCACCTCTTCCTCACACTCGATAAATGCTGGCGTCCCGCAGGGATCGGTTCTGTCTCCGACTTTGTTTTTGTTGCACATCAACGACCTTTTGTTATGTGCACCAATTCACTGTTATGCGGATGACAGTACAGTTCATGATAGCTTTTTGTTTGACAAGCCCCCAAAGGGCTCACAAACTCCAACAGCTTGTAGGGCTTTGAAGCAAAGAATGGACGGTTACCTCGAGAGTGTTTTCTCTTGGGGTAAAAATAATCGCGTTGAATTTAATGTTTCAAAGACCCAATCTTGTCTGATTACGTCTAAAAGGGATAGAAATGAAAATCTAGTCTCTTTCAACGGAAGCAATCTTCCGAACAGGCCCTCCATTGATATGCTTGGTGTAACCCTAAGTGACCAGCTCAGGTATGGGGGCTCCATCGAAGCCAGAGTAAATTTAGCCTCCCAAAAGCTGGGCGTACTGTACAGGGCTCGCAGATACTTTAATAGTACACAAATGCAAACCTTGTACAAATCACAAGTACGCCCCACGGTTGAATTTGGCAGCCATCTCTGATCTGGAGCTCCAAAATACCTGAAAAATACCCTCGACTCTGTGCAGAAACGGGCGGTCCGTTTGATAGATTCTCCCATCTTAACAGACGGATTGCAATCTTTAGAGCACAGGCGTCGGGTGGGAATGCTATCCTTATTCTACCGGTATTACAATGGAAGATGCTCCGAGGAACTAGCATCATTGATCCCTTCGGCAGCGGTGCATAGTCGGGAAACACGCCAAACGCGTGCCCAACATTTGTACACGGTTGACATTTGTCACATGAGAACGGGTCGTTTCTTCGACTCGTTCTTGTGTTCAACAGCTCAGCTATGGAATGATTTGCCGGCCTCTGTGTTTCCTCCTTCCTACAACATGGGTCTCTTCAAGACCAATGTTCATTCCTTCCTCTCCTCAAAAAGACCCTCCACACAGCATCCCAGATGACATAGGCCCTGAGGGAAATTATTTTCCTCCGGGTCTCCTGTGTGGAGTTAATGTAAAAAAATATATATATATATTTAGTGGATTTGAAACTGGAAGATATTAAAAAATTAAATATAACCTTTTTCTGTTGTAATTTCAATTCCGCTGCAAGGCGTAATTTTTCAGCTGCCTTCTCAAGTTTGCGAGCCTTTTTCTCTGCTTTTGTTAGTTTCGGCATTTTTGTGGCTATTTACTTCAAACTTCTCAGTTTTACAAAAATGTGATTATTTTACCTAAGATATTTAAATGGGACACAAAAAGAAAGCTACTAATTTTCCATCACAACCACGTGACTTTTTTTTAGAAAACAATAAGTGGGATGTTCCATTTTTCAAATTGTAACAAAATGTTTTTACGAGTATAAACTAGTGACTACGTAAAAAGCCTCAGCTTTTTAGGTTCGTGCAGAAAGCAGTACACCCGGGAACTATTTTTTATGGCAGTTCCTAACCAAACGCGTTCTCTAAATTTCGCACAGGGATTATTGAATTTACAGATCTTCGTAAAACCAAACATGAAAGACACTCAACCGTTGAATTATTAGTAAAAAAATAAATTAATTCTGTTTCAAAATAAAAATAAATAAAAATAATAATTTAATTTAATTAACTTAATTAATTTAATTAAAAAATATATATTTATTTGAATTTCTGTTTAAAAATTCCGATTTTCAAAATTAACTACTTTTTATTCTTACATTAAATAAACATTACACTGTGTAGGTACAGCCACTTGAGCATCCGATTTTTAAACGGAACGACCGCGACTTCCGGGTTTTAAATGGAAGTAGGAACGTGCCCTGAGTACTGTAATAATAATTAATATTATTTTGTCGAATCATCCGTATCTATGGTTTGTTGGGAGATTTTAAATAATTCCTGTGGCGTATCGTAAAAGCTTCCGCCTTGTAGAGACAGATGGCGGCGATATCATCTATCGGTAGATTCCGCTAGATGGCAGGCCGCGTAGTGCCTAAGTTCTCCGGCAGGGGATCGGAGAGGCTGAGAGGGTGTGTTTCAGAAAACACTCGCCAGAACCATTATAGCTAGCTTCTAGTTAGGTAGACTACCACAGTCCCAATTGTATACGCGAAGCATAAATGATTCCAGATAACAACAAGAATCTATTCATTCCTACAAAGTAATCTCCATCCAAGTATTTGGAGAGTCTGTTAGTGTGTCCACTAAATAACAGAACACTACAGCTGGCGCAGCCGTGGATTATCTGCGTTTTTTTTTATTTTGTTGTCACACGACAACAACAGTTTGGGACCAGGAGCGAGAGGTCTAAGGCAAGCGTGACTTGCAACTTTTTTTTCCTTCGTGGAGAAGGAAAAACATCAGGGTTCTCCAGGGCCGAGGAGGCCAGAATAATTTTTCTGTTTTAGGATCAGAAGAATAAATTTACCAAAGGAAAAACCAATAACGGAAAAACATTTATTCACTGCCAAGGCGAGCGGTGTTTACCGGACAATTTTATCACAGCCAAGGCGTGAAGTGATGATATACACAAATTCAATGGCTATTTGAAGGAAGACTTGGTCACAGGACGACCAAGAAGAGTTCCGGAGATGAGTTGTTGCATTTTTTTGTGGAGGGAATTGATACGGGTTCTTTGTTTTTTTTTTGTGGTTATTGTGGTCTGTTTCCTTTGTGGTATGGAGTCGGGAAGGATTCCGAGTTTTAATCTTCTCGTGGGAGATTGGACGTTGTTCAAGCTGGACAGTTTAAAACTGTTAACTAGTTCAAAACTGGAACAGTTTTTCGTAATAAATGATGAAAAGTTAACCGCGGACAAAAAAGGGCTTTTCTGTTGAATCTCTTAGAGCAAGAAACATTGTCTTTACTGATTAATTTGTGTTTTCCACTGAAATTAACGGATATAACTTTTGATAATTTATTGTTTATTTATTTATTTATTTAATTTATTAACATTGTACAAAAAAACGGTCGGTGTTTAAAGAACGTGAAGTATTTTTCGCCGCAAAACAGGGTGTGGGTGAATCCGTGAGAGATTATGCGGTTAGGTTAAGGTCTTTGTCATCTTTTTGTGAATTTGAAAATAGATTAGAGAAGAATCTTGTGGATATTTTTGCCATTGGGTTATTACCGGGTCGTATTAAGGACAAAATATACCTTGACGAATTGAAATTAACACTTAATGAACTTGAAGAGCCAGCTAGCAGTATGTCAGTGTTGGACATTGCAAATAATTCGGTAAAGTCGGAGATTACCAGCATCATGAAGGATGCTAGTATCAGGCACTTTTCGAAGGCCATTGCTACTAAAAATCTCAGGTTCGCCGGGAAGTCTCAAGCGGCTTCGAGCAGTAAATTTCCAGTACCACCGGGTGCGAATTTATTGTGCCGAATTTGTAAGAATATGGGTCATAGTACCAATTCCTGCAAATTTGGCAACGCTAGATGCTACAAATGCAATGGAGTAGGTCATCTACAGAAATTTTGTGTTAAGAATAATAATAATATGAATAGTGTCAATCCAATTGGGGAGGATTTTTGTTGTAATAATCATATGATAGCTACAATAAAACCGTTCACAGCAGACATTTTAATAAATGACAAACATTTTAGAGCGATTGTTGATTCAGGTTCTTCGTTATGTGTAATGCAGGAAGAAATTTTTAACCGTTATTTCGGTACGGTAAAGTTATTGTCCGACAACCGGGTTATTTCAGGTTACGCAGGGAACGCATTAAAAGTTATTGGCAAAGTTATTTTTGACGTGAAGTACAAAAATAAAAACAACTATGTTATAGTCTGTCAAAAAAGAGTAGAAAATATAAAAACTGGAAATCCTAAATTTGTAGACTAGCAACACCAATGTATCTGTCAAATATTTTTTTGAAGTGCAATGACACTGAATGTATAGAACACAGTAAACCACATTTTAAAAAACATTTTTTCTTCATGATATAAATTTGATTAAAAGGTGATTTATAAAACGATTTGTTTAAATTTAATTTAACATAAATTTGAATTTAACAATAGATAGAAAGGAAGAATCACTAATGGTGAGTTTAGTTACAGTACTTTTAGATCTGAATGAGTTATATATATTTAGATCTAAAATTAAAGACATGATCTAAAGCCTAAGTACTTTATCTAGTATTAAACAATGTGAGCAATTTCTAAACTGTGCTTTATATTTTATTACATTATAGTTATTCTTCATTATGTTAACACAAAATTGCAAAAGTATAATAATAATAAACCTACATTCAATTCTAATTTTGAGATCGGCGGGTATCTATACTGCAATTAAAAAATATTTTTTCCACTACTATGCCTTTTTATTTTTTTATAAAAATGTAGGTTACACAGCTTTACTTTAACACCATGAGTTATGTGTTTAGTATTGTCATTTGATCAGCAGTGGCGCCCTCATATATTTTCTACTCTTATTTGACAAACTGTACCTTCATTATTGTCACAGGGGGTACGGACTTAATTGTTGGGCGAGATTTCGTGGATATTTTTAGGTTGGAAATCGCGGCGGTACAAGATACGGTAGGAAATCAGAATAAGGATAAATTTATTCACGAATTTCCTGAAGTTTTTTCTGACAAGTTGGGTAAGTTAAATAAATTTAAGGTATCTTTTAAAGTGAATAAAGATGCGGGTCCAATTTTTTCAATGCTAAGCCGGTCCCATTTGCAATAAAAAGTAAAATTGAGACAGAATTAAAGGCAATGGTTAAAGACGGTATAATTTCTCCAATTACTAGTAGCGAATTTGCTTCCCGATAGTGCCAGTAGTAAAGAAAAACGGAGATATTCGGATTTGCACGGACTTCAAACGGAGTCTCAATTTGATTACTAACTTAGAAAAGTATCTGTTACCCAAGATAGAAGAGTTCATTCATAAGATAAGCTCAGGTAGAATTTTTGCGAAACTAGACTTAAAACAAGCCTGCTGTCAGTTAGAACTGGCAGACCACTGTAAAAAATTTACATGCATTGTTCGCGCCTTTATTGTTACATTTAGTTCTTTCTAAAATACGTATTGTGTGCCCTCTGTCATAATTAGTCCAGTTGAATTCACCTCGCCGCGAAGGACACATGTCCTAAACACCGCACCGCTTTTCCAGTTGTAATAATCAAACCGCAAACAGAACTTCAAATCTCGCAGCTATTCGCAAGTACCATCGCCACGCGTCATCCATTCTCGCTTATTATTTCGCGATCAAACGTTCATTCCCAATCGCCATTCCCTTCCAAAATCTCTCCCAAACTAACATACCTACCTTTTCAGTGAACACTGAACGAAGAGGGTAGCAGTCTGGGTAAGTGCCATTAAAATATAATAAAATAGGTAAATAAGAACCGCATACAGTATACAGTCCACAACATCCACGCAGCATTTGATCCCTCGATCTTGAGAGGGATCATTTGCTACCCGCCGCAACATTTGGCCATTCGAGCCGCATAACATCGATGTATTTATTTTATTATATTTACGGAAGGATTCAATCACCAATATTCATTTGAAATCATTATTAAAATACCTACCCGCAATTTGAGATTGTCAGTGTCATATTGATCTACCCGCTATCCAAAATTATCACAATATCTACAAGTTATTCATTTGATATTTTGGGTCATTAATTTATTCTTCAAAGTATTGTTGTCGAAAATTTGTACGCCGCATATCGCAAAAACTTACCAGTATTATTCATCCTTTCGATTTTATTGTGGTATTGCAACTACTATTATTGCTAACTGGTAACTAATTGCTCACTGGAATAGTCACATATATCTACATAAATACCAACGTACGTATTTACTTATGAACATCGCGTATTTGAGACATTAAAATATTTACAATATAATTTATTATTTCGTAAATAACTTGTCCACTGTGTTCTACCATCGCTCAGTATACTTTGGTCCGAAGGCAAAAACCGTCCAGTGCACTTGTGACTGTTGCACATTATTTTATAAATAATTAAAACTTTTTAGTTTACAAATACTTATACAAATGGAGGACCAATTAAAAAGACAATTAGTTTTACTAAAAAGTAAAAGCGAAATTATTCTAAAAAGGGTTAAAAATATAGCTGTGCTTGCAAAAAACTTGCCAGCCAGTTTCGAAGCATCGCGTTCATTTGAATTTTTTATGTCAGAATCTGAGAGTACAACGGAAATTAAAAATACATTTGAATTAATTATTGATCAAATTAACGAGAATACGGTTACGTTAAACCCAAATTCTGAACCAGATTATTCGAGTTGGGAACAATTTGAAAAATTATACACACGTATTCTACGGACAAGAAACAATTTAAAAACAAATTTAGCTACAGAGCCGAAAGCGTCTACAAGTGCATATGCTGCTAATAATAATAATTCTATTAAGCTACCTTGTATCGAACTACCTACCTTTGACGGTCGCGCCGATAATTGGAATCTGTTCCATGAGATGTTTAAAACAAATGTTCATTTAAATCAACAATGGGGTATTTCCACAAACGAGGAATTCTGTGGAAAATGTACGGAATATTTAAAGATTATTTTTCTGATTTTAATAATCCTACTAAAAATGTTTGATTTTTATGTTTTCATTCAATATTATTGATTTTAAAAACGATCTAAAACTGACCAAATCAAAACGGCCCATGGTTGGGGAATGGGTTTGTGACGTCACAAGTGTCGCTAAGCTGAACTAGTATAAATAAACACTGTCAGTGAGCGTCCTCACACATGACGTCACACGATAGCCACGCCCCAAAATATCGTTTTAGCGGTAATTCCAAAATGCGAAACTTTAACTCGCTGTAGAAAATTTATTCGTCAACATAAAAATAAAATAAAAATGCTGTAATCATAGTAATTTTTTGCTTAATTTTTTTAAGTAATAAAAAAACACGTGGAAATACCCCATTATCTGATTCCCAACGCGTTCAATATTTGATTGGAAAATTAACTGGAGCCGCGAAAAATGTTACGTCAGGTTTAGTGCCAACTGGAGATACGTATAAAATAATCTGGGATACGCTAGTTAATAAATATCAAGATAAGCGATCACTTGCCACTACCTGAATAATATATTTCATTCCAAAACTTTAACACACAACGCAAATAGTTTGACAGCTTTTATAGAAAAATATTCAGCATCCATCGCCGCGCTAAAACAATTAGGAATAGAGGATCTTTCGGATTTTATATTACTGCAATTCGCTTTACAAAAATTAGAGTCGCAAACTGCTCAAGCATTTGAGCTCTCAGTTCGAAAAATTGAAATTCCCACCTGCAAGCAATTGGTTTCGTTTGTACAAGATCAGGTCAAAATTCTGCAACAAACATCAACAACTCGTGGACCTAACACCGCTAATATAAATACAATCAGTTCCGGTGGAACTGCACGCACAACTCAACCCCGCACACATCATACTTACATAAGTACGCAATCGAAATGCTTTTATTGTCAAAATGAGAGCCATACGCAACTGTACACTTGTACACAATTTTTGAAATTATCGCCAAAGGAAAGGTTTTCCTTCGTAAAGAAAAAATCTTTGTGTTTTAATTGTTTAAGCCCGCAACACACGTCTACAAGATGTAAATCAAAAGGCACTTGTCATAAGTGCCATGGCAAGCACCATACGCTTCTTCATTTTGAGAAATCCAGTCACGCAAACACCAACACATCCAATGTAGAAACTCAACCTAACGAGTCGGAACCCTCGGTATGTACCATGTCAGCAACCACTCGACAAGGTGCAACTACTGAAGTACTTGCTACAGCCAAGGTTCACACTGTTGATAGAAACGGTGAAGAGAATACCATTCGCTGACTTTTAGACCCAGGCTCACAAAAGCATTACATAACATCACATTGTTGTGAACAATTAGGCTTGGCGGTTAGACCAGGAACGCGCCTCGCAGTCCAGGGCTTAGGTGGCAAAACGCAATCAATAAAAGGAAGTGTCACATTAACAATTCAATCTAGGATTGATCCCTATTTCAAATACTCCATAACCGCTCTAGTTTTAGATAAAATTACCACTCACTTACCTACTTGCAAAGTGGACTTGATGTCATATAAGTTCATAAATATTCCGCTTGCAGACGACACCTGGGCAATGCCTGGTCCAATTGATTTGCTAATTGGCGTTAGTCTGTTCTCTCAACTGTTGTTACCAAATAAGGTAATCACCCCCGGTTTTCCAGTCGCAATTCAAACCACATTAGGCTATGTCTTCATGGGTGACGCTCCAGTAAATTCTCAATCAAACACCACTTTAACTTTCTGCGCTACACACGAAATTGAGAATTTAATTCAAAAATTCTGGGAAATCGAAGATATCGGTTCGGAACCGGTTCACAGCCTCGAATAAAAGGAAACTGAGAACATTTTTAAAAGCACCACAACTCGTCTTGAGGACGGTTTTTATGAAGTGGCTTTGCCATTCAAAGGCAACCCGTGTCACTTAGGTGATTCATTGCAAGCTGCGCAAAATTGGTTTTATGCAATAGAGAGAAAATTTAAGCATCTGCCAGAATTAAAACCGCTCTATGATGAAGTGATCAGAGAACATATTCACAAAGGTTATCTATCCCAGGTAGAAGCTTAACCGTCAGAAAACGCGTACTACATTCCGCTTCACGCAGTTAGGGGTGAGGATAAAATGACCACGAAAGTGAGAGTGGTTCTTGACGCAAGCGCAAAAACAAAAAATGATTTATCTTTAAATGACATTTTACACACGGGACCAAGCCTGCAAAATGATTTATTTTGCATTCTTCTGAATTTACGCCTTTTTCCTATCGCAATTTCCGCCGACGTTTGTCAAATGTATTTATGTATAAATGTTCGCAAAGAAGATCGTCGTTATCAACGAATTTTATATAGATTCGATCCGCAAAAGCCGCTTCAGGCTTATCAATACAATCGCGTGGCATTTGGCCTTAAGTGCAGCCCGTTCTTAGCCCTTCGAGTAATCAAACAGTTAACGTTAGATGAAGGCGCTCGCTTCCTTATGGCAAGGGATATTATCAATCGCGACGTTTATGTAGACAACATCGCTAGCTCTGCTTTAAATGAGCAAGAAGCTATCCGCGCGGCTGGAGAGTTGATTGAGCTCTTCCAGTCAGGAGGATTCCAACTCGCTAAGTGGGCATCCAATTCAAGCAAAGTATTAGAAAACATTCCATTGGAACTTCGCTTGTCGCAAAGTGTATCTTTTGATAGTGATGCATTGCTAAAAATCCTTGGGCTACGCTGGCATCCTTTGGATGACATTTTCGCATTTGAAGTCACTCCAGACAATCGAACTTGTACAAAACGCAATATTTTATCATCTGTCGCTAGACTCTTTGACGTGATGGGTCTGGTGGCGCCTATAATTGTACAAGACAAGCTTCTGATAAAGGAGCTGTGGATTTTAAAAATCGATTGGGACGAAATCCCACCCACGAGTATATCACGCCAGTGGCAGCAGGTCAACGCGGAATTGCCGTCAATATCGTCAATTTGTATTCCACGTCATGTAGGAGTCGCTGAAGGATGCACGTTAAAACTCGTTGGGTTTGCGGATGCGAGCGAAAAGGGATACGGAGCAGTGATATACGCTCAGGTGACCACTCCTGATAACCGAATTGAGGTTCAATTATTTTGCGCCAAATCAAGGGTAGCACCGTTAAAGGTCGTCTCCTTAGCACGCTTAGAATTATGCGCAGCATTATTGTTATCGCAACTGTTGAAAAGGGTAATTGATAATTACTCCGCGAGGTTTATTGTTCATTCAATATTTGCCTTTTCTGATTCGACTGTAACTTTAAGTTGGATTCATTCATCACCTCACCGCTGGCAAACCTTTGTTGCCAATCGTGTAGCAAAAATACACGAAAATTTGCATATTAGTCATTTTTATCATGTCGCAGGTGCTGAGAACCCTAGCGACTGTATGTCGAGAGGTATGCTACCATCGCAATTGATGGCAGATGATATTTGGTGGAATGGTTCAAAATGGCTTTGCCAGCCGCATTCCGAGTGGCCTATTGCGCCATTTAAGCACGCAAATTCGGAACAGTTACCGGAATTGAAAACCAATCAGTATGAACCGCCAATTACTTTTGGCTTGTGTTCTCGCACAGCTGATCCACCAGAAATGAAAACTCGCAACCTTGAAGCGCTTGTAGCACCTCAAATTGTACCTAATTCAATTATTAGCAAATATTCTTCGTTTAATAAATTGCAACGCGTAGTCGCATGGATAATGCGTTTCGTTAACAATTGTCGTAAACTTCCTGGTACGGGTAATACAAACTCGACTCATCTTAGCTCTCGTGAATTAAATGACTCGCTTTTGAAAATCATACGCATCGAACAGGAAACATATTTTTCTGTCGATATAAGTAACATGCGAAATAACGTTCCATGTTCAACGCACATTCTAAACTACAAACCGTTTCTTGATAGCCACGGTATTACCAAGGTGCGCGGTCGACTCAAGTACTCAAATCTGTCATACGGAAACAAATAAGGAACTCCAGTGAAAAATATTATGGCTTTAAAAAAATATGTTCATATAGACCAAGAAACGCTGATTCTGAATATATAAGTTTTATTTCATAATATTAAACGCAAAGTTTTTAAAAAAATATTAAAAAGTGCATTTTTAAACCTCTTTCAAAACACAGCGTTAAGTTGGCATTACTGAAATGGTTAACTGTGACGTCACACTTAACCTGTCACCTGGTGATAGTGTGTTGACATTTGAAATGACTTGAAGTGCACACGTACCTATGCAATTCAACATTTCGTGTGTTTGGTTTATTTTCATACTGTTTATAGAGATTTAGATAAATAATAGTTATTGTGTTTATTGAAACATAATTTAGGCCCTCAACAATTAACGAAAAGGGCTATATTTGCGGACAATCTGCAATAAATTTTGTCTATTTGAGGTTAAAGTCGTCCTATTTTGACATTTTGTTATGTATTTTCAAATTGTTTTTAGTATAGGGCTTTTTATACAAGTTGTTACACACTCGTCATGATCAGTGTATTATAAATACCAGTGTTTCTGTATGTATTATACATAAAACAATGTATCTACAAAGTAACGCCTGACACAAAACACGATGTCACATGTATTTGCAATGAAAGAGATGATTTATTGTTTTTATATTGCACTTTGATTAAATACAATAACAGTAGCGGTGAAATGTGGACATTTTACCAATGTTTTTCTATATTAAAAGCAGTTAATCTTAAATAAAAACGCCTCAATTTCTCACACAAAAGTCATTGAGTCATCCTTTATTAATTTTATTCCGCCATTTTCTTAAATTCAAAATCAGGGATGCTCAGCCCAAGAAAATTATTTCCCTAGATTTCGAAGTGAAATTTCACATTTACGCAATTACCTACGTAGCCACCCGATTGTGTAACACTAATCCTGTTATATGTTAATTAATATGATAATTAATTGGAAAGATATCGGAACTTGGTAAATATACTAATAATACCGTGATTTTCCAAATAAAACACTTTTTGCTACGTGAAGTAATAATTTAAAAGTACGAATACACTCACCACTGAATTAGAAACTGAATTCCAAATTAAAAAAAAACACTTTGCAAAATAAAAATCATAAGCAACCCGCCGCTCATTTGTACCAAGCGTGGTATTTTGAAGACGGTACGTTCCATAATATCATTTTGAGTTGTCAGTGTTAAAAATAACATTGCATGTAAATTTTTTTTTTTTTTTTTTTTTTTTTTTTTTTTTTTTTAATATATTTTATTATATTATTAGAAAATAGTTTTTTTTTCTTGTTTACATTGCACCTGCAAAGCTACTGCAAGTAGCTTGTCGGCAGGAAAATAGTGTGGACAACAACATGATACAATATACAATGTTTTACAATAGAAGAAAAAAATATTGCAATTTAATAAAAAACATAATAAAAATATAAATAAGTATAAAGAAAAAATAAAATAAAATAAAATAAAATATTAATAATTAAAAATTAAAAATGCACGAGGAGTCAAGTCAATACATAAAATCTGATTCCAATAGCCATGTTCTAAACAATAGTGCAAATTTAGGTGTTTTTCCTGCACTAACCGCTTCTCGCGTGACGTCATCGATACATTTAGTAAAATAGTTCATCGATAATAAGTTTTCATATTGAATGGTTAGCGGGTCAAGACAGTTTAACAAATCAATATTTACATCCCCAAAGATTAGTACATTTTCACAGTGATTTGGGGAAAGATTATTGAGTATTGTTGAAAGTTCATTAATGAAAGCTAATTTACTTAAATTTGGTGGGCGATATATTGCTAGTAAGGTAAGTTCATTATTATTTGGAAGTGTGATTATACCGAAAATATTTTCAAATACCTGAGTTTCCAATTTCTTTTGTGTGAAAACAAATGTATCTCTGATGTATACAGTAATACCCCCACCAGACCTGTGTTCGCGAATATAGCTTACACTATTGTAACCTGGAATCTCATATAAACTGGCATGTTCACTTTTAATAGAGGTTTCACAAAGCATAAGTACATCTATTTTTTTCCAACAATCGTGAAGGTACATATGTAATACATCCCAGTATTTAGAAATTGAACGAATATTAACTTGTACACATATAAAACTTCCCACTTCACTATTTTTTTCTACCATTTCTTCGGTCCACTGATCTAACCTATATAATTCTATAAAAATACACAAGTCTTGATAGCGTGCGCACACGTTGTAAGCTCGAACGCGATTGATAATTAAATAATTACGCAATTTTGCTTCCGAGATTAAACAAAGTTGGTAGAGTAATACAATATATCGTTTTTAGTTTTGTGAACTGAAATACGTACGTCAACGGTGTCTCGTGAAAGAAAGTGAACTTGAAAAACGTATGTCAAACGTCAAACGTCAAACGGTACTATTGTTTTTGCTCTAAACAAATAAACACTAGAAACCTTGTGCCTTGTACTGTGAAAAGGAATCACACAATCTAATCCTTTGCAATCACTTATTAACATATTTACATAAATAACTATTCATCAATACTGTGAAAATAATCTACAGTGATGGAATGCAAATCGTGCAAGACCCAAATCTATGACAACGAAAATTTATCCTGCATGACATGTAAGCATAATTTTCATTTCATATGTTGTCATATAACCGAAATCAATTTTCGGAAGATGAATAAAACCTATAAACAAAATTTCAAGTGCCCATCTTGCAAAGAAACTAACAAAACTTCTCAACAAACAATGATAGAGACATCTTTGAACAAAACTCCACAACATAATGAAAAGGAACTATTAGAGACATCTGTGAACGAAACCCTACAACAGAATGAACCACCAGGCGATAACGATAAACTGAATTCAATAATTAAACAATTAAATAGTAACTTCAAAAGTTTCCAGGAGATGTCTCAAAAGATATATTCATTATTCGAAAATTTTCAACAAGAAATTAAAATTCAAATTACAAACATAGATAAAAACATAAGTGAAATAAAGCATGTAACAAAAAAAGTGGAGAATTCTTTAACAAAAATTACACCATCAAACAGTAATCAACCGCTCCTGACCCTTAGATGCGAAACAAATCAGCTTCCCATGGTGGAAAAAAACATAAAAATATTGCATCAATCAGTGGATTTCGCAATACCGACGCAAGAAAAAAAATCCAAAGTACTTATTTTTGGAGATGAGGGTGGAAGGCAAATGAGACGAAGTATTGAGAAAAACTTAAACAAAATAGAATGCCAAAGTTATATTTATCCCGGTGCCACTGTAGATAATTTAAGTAAAACTATCTTAAAGTCGTGTGAAATCCTTACAAAAGAAGATTTTGTAATTATTTTTACTGGGACAAATGAAAAATCGCCACAAAATATAATCAGTCACTTATACTCCATTATTAATAATCTTCAAAATACCAATGTTATTGTGCACTCGGTACCTAAAAATAATTACCTGAATGTATCAAAACTCAACCGTGAAATAAGATCTCATACTTCTGTATTCAAAAATCATTGTCGATTCATCGGGCCAATTTTCTACGACCAAATGAATGAATACGATATATCGAAGTCGATGAGTGTGGTAAGAACAAACATAATTGATATAATTAAGCATAACCACCGGAAAATGTGCTACAATATCGAGCAGGTAATAAACACTTATGAACCGAAATCTACTTACAATACTACTTATACGCAAACTCCAAAAAACTGGATCCCGATGTTGCCGGAAAAATCACCAATTTAACGGACGAAATTACATCTTATAACAATAAAGAAGAACAACACACCAGTCATATTAAAACATGCTGTTTAAAATCAAAAAAACAACATAAACGGGTAGATGACGTAACTCTCTACAAACAGTTGGGGACAAAAAAAAATCAAACTTCAATTTCATTCCTGTACCTAAATATTAGAAGCCTGAAAGGAAAAGTCGACGAGATCCTGTGCCTATTAAAATCAATTGACTATAAGATCAACATCATACTTATGTCAGAAACTTGGCTCAAAGAAACGGATATACCATTCATCAATATTGAAGGCTATAAACACGAAGCATCCTGCCGACCTGAGGGCATCGGTGGTGGAGTATCCATATTTATTCAAGAAAACTTAGAATATAACTTAATTGATAATATAGTAGATCCAGATAACAACTTCCTTTGGATACACTTAAACAAACTTAGCTTAAACATCGGAGTGATATATAAAAAACCAAACACCAATTTTCAAGATTTTCTAGATAAGTTAAACATACAACTGAAAACTCACAAAAGGTCCATAATACTGGGGGATTTCAATATCAACTTACTTGATTCCACAAACACACATACTTGTAAATACACAGAAATCATTAAGTCAAACGATTTCACTATAATGAACAAAATAAACAAATTACACGCAACACGTATTACAGAAAACACCAACACTATTATTGATCACATCATCTCAGACGTAAACCTTTCGTATACTATAACAAACTGTGACACCTCAATATCTGATCACAACCTACTGATTCTTGACATACTTCATACGTACACTAAAAAAAACTCGCAAAAATCCTCTTACAAATATACAAAAATTGATTATGATAAACTAGAGGAGGATATCCGACAAAACCCCTTTTCTATAAACAATAATGAGGACTCGGAACTGAACTACAAAAACTTTGTAAACTATCTGATAAACAAAATTAATTGCAACAGTTCAATAACAATAAAAACAAATAAAACCTCTCTTCCTGATTGGATAACAAAGGACTTATTAAAAATGATTAAAAAAAGAAATAAACTGCACCTAAAAATTAAAAAACAACCCTGTAACTTATTACTAAAAACAGAATTTACTAAAATACGTAACGACATAACTATAAAAAAACGGAACTTAAAAAAACAATACTACAGCAGCCTATTTAAAAAATGTGAAAATAATACCAAAAAAACTTGGAACGTAATAAACAGCATCATCAAGAACCAAACAAACACGCAAAGTAAACCATGTACAAAATTAAAGAACGGTAATGAAATCATCACAGAAGACATCAAGATATGCGAATACTTTAATAACTACTTTTGTAATATTGGCGCTTCTTTGGCTGATAATATAATCAACAAATACAGACATAAACTGGATGATAAAATTACATTAAAGTATGAAAGTGCGGAATCAATATATTTGCAACCCACAACTGAACCCGAAATATTAGCTATCATAAAATCCCTAAAATCAAACGCGAGTGCTGGACATGATCAACTAAAATGTACAACAGTACAAAAACTTGCCCCAATACTAACTCCTACACTAACTAAACTGATTAACCTGAGCCTGAAAGAAGGTCAATTTCCAGACAGTTGTAAAATTGCAAGGGTTATTCCAATATATAAAGGGAGCTTGAAAACTCAAACATCTAACTATAGGCCCATTTCTGTCCTACCGATTCTATCAAAAATATATGAAAGAGTAATATACGATAGGCTAGACAACTTTCTGAAAAAAAAATCATTTCTATATGCCAAACAATACGGTTTCAGAAAAAAATGTAATACTCTCTCTGCAACTAATGATCTCATAAATAAACTTAGAACTAGCATAGATAATAAAAACTATGTCATAGCAATTCTCGTAGACCTTCAAAAAGCCTTTGACACCGTAAGTCATGAAATACTGATTAAAAAAATAGAAAAAACAGGTGTAACCGGTCCAGCTATCAAACTAATAAAATCCTATCTGTCCAACAGAAAACAATGTGTTAACATAGGAGATAAAAACAGTCAACTCGAGAGTATAAACTACGGAGTTCCACAAGGATCAATACTGGGGCCACTTTTATTCCAAATATACATAAATGACATCTGTCAGCTAAAACTACATGGTGAAATTTTCTTATACGCAGATGACACGGCAATTTTTTACTTCGGCAAAAACTTAGAAAGTCTATTAGAACAATCTCAAACGGATCTTAATGTACTAAACGATTGGCTAATACAAAATATATTAACAATAAATATTAATAAAACCGGTTACATGATCTTAAGCTCACCTAAAAGAATAATACCATCGCATAAACCATTACAAATAGAAGAAAGAGACCTACATATCCTAGATAGCGAAAAATACCTGGGCTTATATATTGATAAACATTTAACATTTAAACAACACGTAGAAAAACTAAAAACAAAAATCATCCCATTAATTGGTGTATTTGGTAGAATTGCTCATCTTCTACCAACAGAGTTAAAGAGGGGCTTATACTTTAGCTTAATCCAGTCCCACCTAAATTATTTAATAGAAATATGGGGAAACACATACATTACATACTTAAACGACTTACAAATAATACAGAACAAAGTTATTAAAAAACTCTTCAACTATAACCCAGACACTCCCACAAAAAAACTATACCAGGAAATGAACCTTTTGAAAATAAGAACATTGTACGAATATAACATATGTCTTTTAATCTACAAAATACAAAATGGACTTATACACACAAACACAACATTTATAAAAACATCACAAGTACACGAACATTATACTAGACAACACAATAAATTGTACACAAATACTGTCAAGACTGAAAGTGGCAAGAGAAGTATTGGTCACGAGGGAGTTCATATATATAATCTCCTTCCAGATAGCCTAAAAACGGAAAATAACATAAAAACCTTCAAAAAAAAACTATTTAAACTCAAAATGTTGGAACAAAATTAAAAATATTATTCTTATTACTGTACTATATATATAAATGCTCTGTATTTAAGTTAAGAAAGCGAAATACTATGTTTCTTTTAACTTAATAATAAAAAAAAAAAAAAAACCTATTAGTTCTCTTAAAGTCAACATCACTGTCTTCATCTATGTATTTAGACGCCATAGCTGATAGTGGAGAAATCCCTCGAAAGCGCAGCTAGGTATGCCGGGCAGTTTTCCCTGTCTCCGGTAGGGTGATCGGCGAGTTTTCCAAATCTGGTGCAGGTGGCACAAACTGGCTTCGCAGCAGTATTTGGGCAACTATCTCGAGCGTGACCATCCTGGCCACAGTGACCACATCTTGTTTGGTCTTTACAGAATTTAAAAGAGTGTCCAAGCATTTGGCACTTGGAACACACTGTAAGGCCAATAAAATCTCGGACGCGGCACACTGTCCAGTCCACAAATACTTTTCCCTGTTCCACTAGGACGTGTCGCAGATTAGCAGGAACTTCGTAAACCCGGTGGCATGTTGGTCCTGTGCGAGCGCCAGCTAAGTGACTGAACTTGCAGCTCGCTTTAGTACTCCCAACGTCAGGTATCCCAGAGATGCCGGTAAGAGCGCTCTGCAGAAAGTCATCGTGAGTGAGTTCACGGGGAACGTTAAAAAATATGACTCTCGGTAGTCTTTTGGCCGGCAGTCGGGCACTCAGGGTCGATGAATTGACGAGAGCTGGGGCATTTAAAATTTTTTTGAGGTCATCTTTTGTCGCCGTCTGTAGTAGAACACCATTATTTTTAATGTTTCGGACGCCCGTCACGCGTATGCCTAGTTCTGAGGGTCGAAAACTGTCCTTCATTAGTTGCTTTGTGTGTTCGCTATCTTTAGCCTGGTTTAATTTCGGAAATATGCAAATGGAAGGTTTAGGGCTTCCTACATGAATTCCCGTGCGGGTAATTGGTGGAGGTCCTGATTTATCAGGACGATTTCGAACAGCGTCCGCAAAGTTATTCCGGGCAATGTCTGCATATGAGAGACTAGCTTCCGTTGCCACAGCGACTCTACGCATGACAGGTCCAAGATCAGACTCCAGCTGGAGGATTTTTTCCTTGAGGTGTTTGTTTTCCTCTCGCTCGCATCGGGTTTCTCCTCTTGCGATTTGAAGCTGCGCAGTGACCGTTATCAGATCAGCGCGCATGGCCTCGCGCTCCAGAAGCAACTGGGATACGGCTCTGAAAACTTCGGCTACGCTTCTTGAGACTCGAAGTTGCTGGTCCTTTGGTACCTTGGAACTTTTTTCTGCCAAGATGTCTTGGAGTGCCATAAGATGAGCTTGGGCGTCATTGAGGACTTCCACTCCAGAGGCACTGGGAGACACGTCAGGCACTTCTGAGCATTGGGATATCACGTCATCCGAGTCATCATCTTCGTATTGAGGGTCCACTGAGATAATTTCTGGACCTGTTTCTTTGGCATTAGGGGAAAGCGTAACGTCCAGCACTCTTTTTTTCTTACGATGACCGCATTCATCTCGAGAAGGTTTTGTCGCATTAGAGGACATTTTAGGACGTATTTATTATTGTTATGCTCGAACTGTCTAATGATTGGTTAGTCAAAATAAAACTAGCCAATGGGAGCACTTGAATAGTGAGGTCACCAGGTAACTATCCAATGGGATCACTGGAAAGTGAGCTCACTTTTGTTTATTTACGATTGAAATATTACAGATACTGAGAAACAACACGATACTGAAAAACTTTTTCATCAAAAATCACGCACAAAATGGCATTCAAATCGATAGAGAACACTTTCACGAAGTAAATCAGGGCTGATTTACCCGCCAAAATAGTTTTTTGCGGTAACTGAGGTATTTATATAAGTATAAATCGCAGCGTTAAAACAGATGAACAATAATTAAGATTCATAGGAATTCCAAAAAATATATATACGTATATATATATATATATAAATATTACCAGTAATATTGTCATATGTAATAAAAATTTTGCCAGAGTTCGAAATTTCCCTAGATTTTGTCCTGATTTCCCTTATCCCTAAAAAATATTTTTCTCCCCTAGATCTAGGGAAATTTCCCTCGACATGACATCACTGATTCAAAATGACAACTTAAAAAGTAAAAAACTATGGGTGGGTGAAGACCACCATAGATACGGTGCGTTTCTGGGAGTCTTTAAAAATTAAAACTTTGACAATTATTTTAACTATTAAAACTAACTATAAAAATAAAAATAAAAATGCAGTTATTTAAGTTTGAAGGTCTTTATTCATTAAAAAAAATAAAAAAATTGGACTGGAGTTCTCTATTTTCCCATCTTATTACCGAAAAGCTGTCTTTTAGCTTATTTAATTATAGATTATTATCACAAACTATATTTTCATGTAGGCCCGCGAAGTCTTCAATTCACTATTCAGCGGAAGTTTTGGATAATGGCGGCACGAAATAAGATTCGTTCACAACTTTCGAAATGCATTGATTGCCATAAGATAACATCTTCAGCATTACCACCTCCGTTAATTGCTGATTTACCAGATGTATGTCTAAACTGATATACAGGGGTATATCTAAAATAGAAATACTTATTCTATTTCAATTTTTTTGTTTTTGTTTTTTTTTTGTTTTGCTTGGCGACCATTGGGATCTTTGCCTTCCATTGTTATTGTTTTATTTCTTATATTTTGGATGCTTATGCTCAATTTGTTTTATTTTCAAACGTCAATTGTTCATTGAATCCTATCGCATCGCGTTTCTCCTTTTTTTGAATTTTTCTTTTGACCACTTGGTCAAGGCGGGGGGGCATGTTCGCGCCTTTATTGTTACATGTGGTTCTATACGTATTGTGTGCCCTCTGCCATAATTAGTCCAGTTGAATTCACCTCGACGCGAAGGACACATGTCCTAAACACCGCACCGCTTTTCCAGTTGTAATAATCAAACCGCAAACAGAACTTCAAATCTCGCAGCTATTCGCAAGTACCATCGCCACGCGTCATCCATTCTCGCTTATTATTTCGCGATCAAACGTTCATTCCCAATCGCCATTCCCTTCCTAAATCTCTCCAAAACTAACATACCTACCTCTCCAGTGAACACTGAACGAAGAAGGAAGCAGTCTAGGTAATTGCGATTAAAATATAATAAAATAGGTAAATAAGAACCGCATACAGTATACAGTCCACAACATCCACGCAGCATTTGATCCCTCGATCTGGAGAGGGATCATTTGCTACCCGCCGCAACATGCATTTACACACATTTGGGTTTATTTCAGTTTAATAGGTTGGTATTTGGTTTTAAATCGGCACCGGCAATTTTTGCTAGAACAATTGCGAGTTGTTTGCAAGGATTAAAAGGCGTGGCATTTTATCTAGATGACATAATTTCAGGGATTAACGAGCGGGATCTCGAATATAATATTCGCGCGGTGTGTAATCGGTTAAGGGAGTGCGGGTTATGTGTCAACACGGAGAAATGTCAATTTTTTGTTAAATCGATTGATTTTTTAGGATACGTGATTTCGGAAAGGGGTATTCAACCTCAATGTGATAAGTTAGAAGCTATTAAAAGTGCACCGTATGTCAGTCAATTAAAAAATTTATTGGAATTTTTTTAATTTCTATAGGAATTTTATTCCGAATATGTCTTCAATTTGCGAACCATTACATAATCTGTTAAAGAAAAATACGAAGTTTGAGTTCGATCAAGCGTGTTTACACGCAGTGGACAAAATTAAATACCTAATGAGTAATAATAGGATACTAACTAATTACTTTCATAACTTACCTATTAAGCTTTATACAGATGCGAGCAGCTCAGGGCTCGGGGCTTCTTTATTCCATATCTTTGCAGATGGAACTTTGAGGCCAATTGAGTTTGCATCTAGGAGTTTATCTAGTGCGGAGAAAAAATACAGCATCTTAGATTTGGAAGCGTTAGCTATTGTTTTTGGGTTAAACAAGTTTTTCCGCTATTTGTATGGAAGAGAATTTACATTGTGTGTAGACAACATGCCGTTAATGAGGATTTTAGGGGAAAATAAACACTTACCGGTATTAGCAGCTAATCGGTTGCAACGTTACGGAATCATTTTGGCGGGATTTTCATATAAGATTGAATATGTCAAATCAGCTAACAATCATGCAGACTTTCTTTCACGATTACCGTTAGAAAGTTCAGAGGAAAAAACGGAAGACGATTTAGGATCCGATTTTGTATGTTACATAGAGAAATGTGAGCACTTAAATGTAAAGGGTATTGTCTCAGCAACAAGTTCAGATCAGGGAATTCAAGAAATTTAGGGCATCTGCGTAGCGGGTGGCCCAAGAGAGTTAATCGGGACAGTTTCTATGGAAATTCTGGATTAAAAGAAACGAATTATCTATTGTCAATGATTGTTTGTTTTGGCAGCATAGAATTATAATTCCGAGTTCGCTACAGAGTGAAGTATTAGATCTGTTACACAGATCTCATTTGGGCATTGTGAAAATGAAAGGCCTAGCCAAAGGTAATTTTTGGTGGCCGTCACTAAGCAAGGACTTAGAAGAAATCGTTAAAAATTGCAACGATTATGCAGCAGTTAGGCCGTTACTAGCTTCATCAGTTTGGCCTAATTCAGGTTCAACGTGGAGTAGGCTCCATATTGATTACTGCGGTCCGTTTGCGGGAAAAATGTTTTTAGTAATTTGTGACGCATTCTCAAAGTGGGTGGACTGCGTCGAGGTTCCAAAAGCAGATTCTGTTAATACTTAATTTTTTCAAATTTTGGTTATCCGGACTGTATTGTATCGATGATAATGGAACCGCTTTCACTAGTCAGGAGTTCACGGATTTCTTAGAGAGTAATAATATTGATTTTTTTACTACGCCAGTGCGTCATCCTCAAAGCAACGGTCAAGCCGAGAATTCTGTTAAAACTGTAAAAAAACTTTTTGAAGAAAATTATCGTAAATAATGTACTTCGGTCAAATTATAAAAAAAAAATATTTTTTAAGTGATTATCGGAGTATTCCGCATGCTACGACAGGAGTCGAACCCTCGGTTCTTATGTTTGGGAGGAGATTAAAATCAACCTTCAGCAGCTTAATTCCTATAAATGGATGAAAACAAAGAGACCTCAATAGAAAAGTTATCAAAGGCGAATATCAAGAAAGGTCAAGAGAATCAGGTTAGGAATTTTGGAGGGGTAGGTTGTAGGAATTTTTTGATAGGTCAGAAGTGTTTAGCGAGGGACTTCAGACATTTGAATAAGTGTTCTTGGGCTAGAGGGGTTGTGGAAAAAAGACTGGGAAAAAAACTGTATATTATTAAAGTCGTAGGTACACCGATATTGGTCGTAGGTATACCGAGGAAGAAACAGGGGGTATTTCTATCGCGTCTGATATGTCGGAATGCTGTGCAGATGAGCTGGAGACGTCACTCCTTTTGAGAGATTTTAACCGGTGTTCTCCTGATTTCAGATCTCCAGAGGGAATCAGAAGTCCACCACAGAACCAGCCACAACCGTGGGCAGGACAATTACGTCCGAGACGTCTCTGAAAACCTCCAGGAAAAAATGCAGCTTCTTAAAGTGAAAATATTTAAATTCAGTTTTGTGTTTATGAAATATTTAGTTTATTGTGTTTAGTATGATTTTAGAGACATCTGTTTGTATAGCTTCGTGGTTTTAAAATATATTATGTTTATAAAATGAAATATGTAGCCAGGTCTTAAGTTAGCAGGGGAAAGATGTGGTGTATCGTAAAAGCTTCCGCCTTGTAGAGACAGATGGCGGTGATATCATCTATCGGTAGATTCCGCTAGATGGCAGGCCGCGTAGTGCCTAAGTTCTCCGCCAGGGGATTGGAGAGGCTGAGAGGGTGTGTTTCAGAAAACAATCGACAGAACCATTATAGCTAGCTTCTAGTTAGGTAGACTATCGCAGTCCCAATTGTATACGCGAAGTATAAATAAATCCAGATAACAACAAGAATCTATACATTCCTACAAATTAATCTCCATCCAAGTATTTAGAGAGTCTGTTAGTGTGTCCACTAAATAACAGAACACTGCAATTCCGGAAGTAGAAAGTTTTTTCATTTCCTTTTCCATTTTGCATTTCAAATGGTTTTGGGTAATGATTTTGCACATCTCTGGTTACAGTCACATGGTTTGTAAGTATCTCCATGTAAGTACGAAATCTTTAAAAATGCCTTATTCTAAACATTGCTTTACTTCGCAACTCGCGGAAGTCTTCGTGACTCGCGAACTTCATGATTCGCGAATCGCAACACGCGATGACGTCAAGAATCATTAGAAGCAACTCGCGACTCCCGAAAGAACTTTATTAGTAGGTACATACTATTATTACCCACAGGAAGGATACTTCGAAAAAATCTAATTTTCGTAATGCTATTTTCAAAAATATTTCATATCGACCTTTTGAAATAACACGATTCCATCTGTTGCAGTAACGTCATTCGTTAATGAACTCTATTAGCTTACTGTAGATTCTTCGCATGACGTTACAGCGACAGATGGAACCTTGTTATTCCAAAAGGTCGATATTTCAACTTTTAAAAAATTCAAATTCAAATTTTAACAAAATTCAAACTTAAAATATCAATTTTTCCAAAAAATATTTAAACACCTGATTAAATTTTTTCAAAAAATTACAAATTTCACATATCTATTTTTTTAATTTTTAATTTGAAACTTTAACGTTAACTAGTGAACGTTAAAATTTTCTTCGTTTGAACGAGTCCACGCCGAGATTCGTGTGTGAAAGCTTCCAAGGCCTGACTTCCGCTAGAAGTCCTAAAGGCCCAAAACGGTACACACTGAACACACAGGACTTAGAAAAAAATATTTCAACCAATTTCCTAGAACCCATTTCTGAGATGGTCCCGGTTAGATGCCAAAATGGTGCACATTGAAGATGCAGGACTTGGAAAGAAATATTTCAACAAATTACTTAGGGCCCCCACTTTGGAGGGGACTCCGGCTAGGTGCCAAATTGTAGACATTGATAACACAGTACATGGAAAGAAATATTCCAACAAATTTCATAGGGCCTCTACTACAGAGGGGTCTCCAGCTAGCAGCTGGTAAATAATAATACATATTTAGGACAGGACTGAAAAATCAATGGTGGGGTACTTGCAGCGGATTGCTATCATCGGAACGTATCCAATCATTTAGTTATGATTTTTTTTAATTGTATATCATTTCTTGCATTTTCATAAAATATTATTTCGATAACTTTGAATAACATTAGGAATAATTTTATTTTCGTTGTTTTTTTCGAAATAAAATCTCTCGCCATCACTAACTTAAATTTTTGGTCTTTTCCTTGCTCATCTTTTGACAGAATTTTTTTCTATGGTTTGCGTAAATCTATGGTTGCATGGGCCGATTGATTTATATTGAGATTCTTGCACTTTTTAGTTTCTATTATTTATTTGTAACAGTTTAATTATAAGCCTATGTTATATTTGTTAAGCGGGCTGGTGGATTGTGCTAATTAGTAAATAGTTCAATGGCTCCCAAATAAATCATAGGAGTTTTTAGATCTACTCCATTGCATGCAGGTATATTGAAGTGAGGTAAAGGAAATATTATTGTAGAAGGAAGAATCTCGTAAGTACTGACTTATTATACCTCTACCATGGAGAAATCATGGAAAAGGATAATTCCCATTGATCATTCCGATTCGTCAAGTTCTGGTGAGTTAATTTTTAAAATAGGTAATCAACATATTTTTAATGAGAAAAGTATTTCTGCTGCACCATCGATTTTTTTTCTCTATCCCAATGTCCATGATGAAGTTGACACACCTGCTGATATGCAATTTTCGAATACTCAAGTTTCTGGTATTCCAAAAACTTTTAGGCTTTATTTTTCTTTTTTTTAATATTCTGGTGTTGTAAATAATTAAGTAGATTACTTTATTTCATTTTTCCTCTGGCACTGTAAATTTTCTAGCAGTCTACTTTTCTTATTGTTCTCGGTGCTTCACCTTATAATTTTCAAATTTGGCAGTCAAAATGAAATCATTATTTTGCAGATGATTCTCAGGACCACCTAAATTCTGTATGGAAGCATTCCTTAATGTCTTCAAAGAGAGTAAAAATGACGACTCGCCTTGATGGACAAGGCACTTCCACTTCTCCCCCTGGTTTCTCAGCAGTTCTGGTGTCGGCATATCCAAACCCATCTGATGTCCTGATGCACCATGACTATGTTGGGACTTCAAGTAAATAACATTGAATCACAGTTCAATATTTAAATGATATAACTTTACATGCAGCTTACCAAATACCTGATATTGTTTATTGACTTTCTTTCTAGGATCAGGTTTAAACAGCACTAACCAAACGCATGATTCTGCACCACAAATAAGGAATATAGACAATGTTCCCTACTTGTTCTATAAACTCAGAGAGTGAGTATTACTCGTCTAAACAAGCACTATTAAAAAACATGTTTTTTTACAATACATCTAAAAGATCTACTAATATAAATAACGTCTTTGATACTAAAACAAGTCATCTGTCAAAGAAAATGTATTTTGTTTTTTTGATGGAGAAGTATCAACATTTCTGATTGGTACAACGTATCAAAACGTGTCTAAGTGCAATTTTTTATTTCTCAAAATGGTTTCACCATGGATAATCCATTTCATCACTTGGTTTTGCAGTATCAACGATGATATATATATATATATATTGATACTGCAAAACTGACTGTCCATCCAGACCTGGCTGCTCTTATGAAAAATCCATGTTAATATTTATTGTGTATGCAACCTCCCGTTTTAAAGTCAAATGCGTAAACGAAGATGCAAGATGCTGCTTGGGTTGTCAATTTTATAATAAATTTAAATGAACAACAAATTTATAGTAAATTTAAGTGTACAACAAATCTATAATAAATTTAAGTGAACATAGTTTTCACAATTGACAAGGTGAAGAAAATACAGTGGAGAAAAATTATTTGTAATATTGTTAAAATAATTTTTTTTTTCAGTTTTTACAGAGGTAGACATTCATCATATCTAAACAATCAAACACCTGCCAACACTACATCATGGTTTGATGGTGATAATCGAGTTAGTATACATACATATTCATTTCAATTTACATACTTTATTAAAATAGCATAGGAAACTAAACTTCTTATAATTAAATTGATTATAGCTGTCAAAAATTGGACCACATTTTCCTACCATTCATAAAACATTTATTGTAATTATTTAAATAAAATAAGCCGGTCAGTGGTATTGCGTTTGGGTCCCACCCAGGCGTTGTGTGTTCGATTCCTCGGCTGGCCAAGTCCTCCACCACGATACAAGCAACATTTTCCGCTTACTTTGGTGGTAGTATGAGATTTTCAAATATTATCAGGTTATTTGTAACCCGGGAATGTTTGTCTTTTTAAAAAATATATATATATTTGTTATATTTTGGTTTTTTTCTATTGTTTTTAATTTCAATCAGTTATCGAGTCCATCCATTATCCATGACTTATTTTCTGTAGGATTGTTAAAAAAATATTGTAACTTTGTCAAAGCTAAGGACTGATTTTATTTTCTTCAATGAAGTACTAAAACACTTTAAATTAATTTTTTGAAGAATTATTATTGAAATATTATACACAAGAAAGTGTTTTACTAATACAAAACGATTCTCAACATTACATATTTAGACATTTACTCACGATTTTTCTAGGAACACGTCTTAAATACTCAAGAATTGACGTCGCTCGCCGTCGCTTCCCTGCCAGGTGACATACAGTACTCCATCACATCCACTCCACACCTACCTAATTCAGAAAACAGGTCCAGCGATGAGAACCAGGATACAAACACGTCTGAAAATACAGAAAATAATAGAAACTTTCAGCCACCTGCGCCACTGCCTCCTCCTGCAATAACAGGTAAGATGAGTTTGCATAGAGTGCATAATATAGCCATTACAGCTATGGTTCAAATTAAATACAATTTTGTCAGTTTACACGCTAAGACTAATCTTCCGTTTTGGATGGCTGATAAAACATAAATTTTGTTAAGTATTTACGCGGTAACTTATCTCAGTTTTAACTTCTGTGTTGTAGTGTGCTATATTCATTTGACTATTGTATTTTACAATGTTTATATTTAGTGTTACCATGTTGAACACTAAATAATTGCTATATTCATTTGACTATTGTATTTTACAATGTTTATATTTAGTGTTCAACATGGTGGCACTATTTTTATTTTTTTACAATTGTTTCCCTCGTACGGGTGCAACGACTTCAGAGATGCGAAAGGGTGACTAGGGAAAAGAGAAGATAGTTAGGCAGTGACTTTTGAAAAGAAGTCAGTATTCCCATGTTAAATTAACGAGAATTGAAAAGGGAACCAGAATACCGGTGCAAGTATTTGCGAATGGGAAGCGGGTATGGGTACCGTCGCCCCGGAACCATTTATTGGGTGACTTAGCGGGGGTGCCCAAGTTCATGGGGTTAGGTTTGTCCGGATCTTGGTGGAGGATGTGTGTGCCTACCAACTGCGTAGCAGGCTGGATCAGGAGAGGCTGGTTGAGGGAGATCTTTTGACCTCTCCAGCAGGACTCTCTCGGAACATTGCCTCGCACCACAGTAGGAAGGATAGAACATACGTCTGTCACTCCTGACCCCCAGATTCTTACCCACCCCTCATACATTTTTCCTTCCCAGAACTTCCTCTCCTTTCTTTCCCTAAAAGGACCATCCGCACAGCATCCCCAAAGGTGCCCTGAGGGGAATTATTTTCCTCAGGGCCTCCTGTGTGGAGCTAATGTAAAAAAGAAATTGTGTAGTCAATTGCTGTATTTGGAAAAATAATAAATAATAGATGAACTCGAACGAACAATTTGAGTTTTATGCTAACTTATCCTAAAATGGATTTGAAGTTGTAACATGTGTTTAGGTACAATCTCCGTTTTGTCGTATCATTCTCGTAAAATGATGCCTCCTAGCATTTTTCCCATCTGATCTCGAATTTCATTCCGATTCAATAATTCATACGTTTTGGTATCCACATGCTTCGTTTTACATGATGGGATTTGTGGAATCTGATAAAACGTACCAACGTACATAAAGTCCTAGCATGTAAACTGACCTTTATAGCAAGCTAAAGATTGGAGCTCTAAGAAAAATTGTGTAATTTTTACAACTTTGTTTTGTTATTATGAGCACAATTTTAATTCTGATGCATTGATCAGTTAAAAAACAAACTCGTCGGGTAGATTAAAATTATTTTACTAATAATATTGTTACATACTGCGAAAATACATAATAATATTATAGAATCAGTATGTCTGATAAGAAAATTGGTATATGTATTAATTTGAATAAGAGTTGTTTAAAGTTACTAAGGTATCATTTTAAAAACAAATAGGGTTTTATGCATAAAATCGAAACTGCTACAGTTCTTACTTTCAAAAACCCACACGTATACTATACCTGTACTTAAAAGATTATTATTTTTTAGATGAAGCTGAATCTTTGCCCAGAGAATCCGTGTTGATATCACCAGTCAAATTGGAAGAACAGGTATATTAAAATAACTTATTTTTTACAATAAAACATATATAAATTTGTTGTAGACCACTTTTATTTTATAAACACTCTACCAGTTTCAGAAGCACCCTTCCTTCATCAGGAGAATATTATAACTAAACTATGATACAGAATGTTGACAGATATACAAATTTTAGGTGTTTGAGTGGGAGGTAAGCAAAGGGTTGGGGGTAATTGCGGGATTTCCGGAAAGAACAGAGCGGTTAATTGGAAAAATATTTAGAATCGGACTGAAAGATAAATTGATTTGGTTATTCAGAATACCAGCATTATTATTTAGGGATTTTCTGATTTCTAGGGCTTCTAAATTTTCTAATTTTTTGCTTTTATTATTACGGTGAAGAATTTTAACCCCTGTGTCCTTATTAAAAGTGTGATCTGTGGAAATTAGGTGATTAGCAAACTCTGAAAAATTATTATTATTTAAGCATCTTAAATGTTCTGTGATTCTGATATTTATATTTCTAGTTGTCTTACCTATGTAGAACGAAGGACAATCATTTCAACATAGTAAATGCCTGAGTGGCTTACTTTATGGTCTCTATCTTTAGTGTTTTTTAGTAATTTACCTAAATTGTTATCAGTATTGAACGCGGGCTTAATGTGGGCAGGCAAGTTTTTTGTACTAAGTGAGGAAAAGTTGGATATATATAAGATTCTGCGCCATTGAATGGGATTTATTATTTTCAGGTGTACCAAATATAAATTTATTAGTTGAAATGAGTTTAAGTTTCTTATTTAGGATTTTTTCAATTAAATCTGCGGAATAACCATTATTTAGAGCAATTTGTTTGATTTTTGAAAGTTCAGTCGCGAAATTAACAGACGAAAGAGGGATTTTTACTAGCCGATGCACCATTGAATGATAAGCAGAATGTTTATGTAAAACCGGGTGGTTTGACATGTTATGTATTGTTATATCTGTGTACGTCGGTTTACGAAAAATGTTGAATTCAATTCTGTTATTTATTGAAGTTAGTGTTAAATCTAAAAAATTAATGGATGCATTACTGCCTACCTCTAAAGTGAATTGGATGCTTTTGTGGAAGGAATTTACTCAGTTGCCACTCTGTTCCTGTCCAGATACAAAAGACGTTGTCCATTTATCTTTTCCATGTAAGAATATTATTTAGAAGTGATGAATTACAATTAAAAATCTTATTCTCTAGGTTATTCATAAAAATAACTGCTAACAGTGGACTTGTTGGGGCACCCACCGGAAGTCCTTGGTTCTGTTGGTAGACACAGTTGTTATATTGGAAATAATTTTGGTTGAGGCACATATTGAATAAACGAGACAGGTCATTTATCATATCATTATCTAAATTAGAGGAGTTTAAAATATCTACAATAATGTCTTTGCAATCAGTAGTTGGGACATTTGGGAACAAATTAACAACATCAAAGGAAATAAGTTTGGCATTATTGGGAATAACCAAGTCCTTAACTGCACTTATCGGTTCAAAAGAGTTCTTGATTGTATAATTAGGGGAAAACACATCAATATTATTAAATATATTAGTTATGTGAGACGCTATTAAGAAATTCGGGGAAGCACAACATGATACGACGGGTCTGATGGGTCCATTGTTTTTATGTATCTTCAAAAACCCGTATAACTTGGGGATTTTAGGATTAGACTGAATAAATTTATTTTGGTTAAGATAAGGGAACGTACCTATACTACGTGATCAACTTTTTGCAATTTTTAAACCCCCCCCCCCCCCCGCCCGGTGACCAAAAACCTAAGCAACCCGCTGCTCATTTGTATGGATTACTTTTTACAAAGTCTTCCATTTTACACTGGTAGTCCTTTTTATTCATTATTATCACTGTGTTTCCTTTGTCCGCCCTTGTAAGCACTAAATCTTTTTCGCCAATGTTTTGCGAACATTATTAATTTAAAATCTCAGGATGGATGAATTTTTTAATTTTATTTTTTTTTTTCTATTTGATTTTTAATGATTTCGGCACTTTTGTACAGGAAAGTTTTAGGTTGGTAGGATAGAGCCTTTTCAATGTCCACTGCCACATTTTCAATAACACTTTGTATGTTATTTTTACTGTAATTTAAATTATATTTTAGTCCTTTCGATAATAGATTTATCGCTTCTGGGAGGAACACGTGGGAAGAGAGATTCTGCACACGATTGAAGAATGTATGTTCCGATTTATCTGGACACTGATGATTGATTTTAGATTTACACAGGTTTTGTAGTTTTTTATTTAATTTCCCTTGTTTTTTGAACACCTTTTCCGAGGTATACGTCCTGACTTTATCATCGAATAAAGTCCACTCAATTGGATGTAGTTTGTGCACTAGTTCCGTGTGAAGAAGCATGATTTTAAGTTTAAACTCGTTTCTTTGTTTAAAAGAGTTTTTTTAATCTTCTTTTAACCAAGCAACCTTGGTTTCACATAAACATTCTGCTTATCATTCAATGGTGCATCGGCTAGTAAAAATCCCTCTTTCATCTGTTAATTTCGCAATTGAACTTTCAAAAATCAAATAAATTGCTCTAAATAATGGTTATTCCGCAGATTTAATTGATAAAATCCTAAATAAGAAACTTAAACTCATTTCAACTAATACATTTTTATTTGGTACGCCTGAAAATAATAATAAAATAATAAATCCCGTTCAATGGCGCAGAATCTTATATATATCCAACTTTTCCTCACTTAGTACAAAAAACTTGCCTGCCCACATTCAGCCCGCGTTCTATACTAATAACAATTTAGGTAAATTACTAAAAAACACTAAAGATAGAGACTATAAATTAAGCCACTCAGGCATTTACTATGTTGCAATGATTGGCCTTCGTTCTACATAGGTAAGACAACTAGAAATATAAATATCAGAATCACAGAACATTTAAGATGCTTAACCTCTTGGAGCGCGGAGGAACAACACGGAAATTTCACGACCTTCAATTTGAATCGAATGTTTTGTGGATTAATTTTTACCTATCGTTTATTTTATTGACCGAAACACATTCCTAGAACAATAAATTATCTACCAAAACAACATTACTTGCGTTAATTACGTAAATTGATAGGTTTTGCGATGTTTTAGTCGAGGAACTCATAAATGTGACGCAGCCAAAATGACATTTCGAGATGCCCACAGATAAAAATTATTTTAAAATATTCTGTGGTTACAAGGTGAATGAAATCTTTACCCGTCCCATAGGGAATGTTGGCGCAAGCGATTCTGACACTTCCTTTACAAATTTTGTACATAGAAGGGTCAAAATAGTAGAAAAAACGTATTTTTTTCCCGCGCATGCGCAGAAACTGTTCACATCCCGCACTACGGCAAATTAAATATAAATTATATATTTTTGAATGTAGCTATTACTTTGTGGTTATCAAAAAAAATCCCTTAAAAATAATGAATCTATTATCAACAAACAAAAAATATTGTCATATAGCCCAATCATGGATTTGTTCCCCTACCCACCCACTCTACACTAATACCTACCCACCCAATCTACATTATTAACTAACAACGGCTCCACCCCTACCATAATAAAACATTGTTCTAAACTGTCAAATTAGTATAAGCTTTCCCTGACGAAGGAACGTTTGTTCCGAAACCGGTCGGATTTGCACATTTTATAAGTGGTTTATACAAAGTTGCATTGTTTCATTTTATTAAATATAAATTATTCCGAGTGACTAGATGCATTGCGGGTTTCGCTATGGTAAAGGACGATAATAGAGCAAGCGTTTCTGACTTTGTTCTTCATACACTTTCTTTATACATAAGGTTCAAAATTGCATTTCAAAGTGCCGCGGCCACCGGGTGACAAACGGCAAACAACCGGTTAAATAATAATAATTTTTCAGAGTTTGCTAATCACCTAATTTCCACAGATCACACTTTTAATAAGGACACAGGTTTTAAAATTCTTCACCGTAATAATAAAAGCAAAAAATTAGATAATTTAGAAGCCCTAGAAATCAGAAAATGCCTAAATAATAATGCTGGTATTCTGAATAACCAAATTAATTTATCTTTCAGTCCGATTCTAAATATTTTTCCAATTAACCGCTCTGTTCTTTCCGGAAATCCCGCAATTACCCCCACCCCTTTACTTACCTCCCACTCAAACATCTAAAATTTGTATATCTGTCAACATTCGGTATCATAGTTTAGTTATAATATTCTCCTGACGAAGGAAGGGTGCTTCTGAAACCGGTAGAGTGTTTATAAAATAAAAGTGGTCTACAACAAATTTATATGTGTTTTATTGTAAATTATGGCGAGCCACAAAATTAATGCTTTTTACAAATAATTTATTTTTTAATTGTTATTTACATCAGCGGTTCCCAATTTTTTTCAACTATCGAACCCTAAATGATCGACCTTCTCTTGGCGGAACCCCTACAACAATTGTGAACATACAATCCAAAGTTATTTTATTTATACCTTATTATTAAACTATTTTTTTGCTTAGGTGCCATGTTTGACTTGAAACCAAAGACTATTCATAATTATTTAGAAAATGGTATTTAAGCGAAGAATGGAATTTTTCATTGTTTTATTATAAAAATAATCTTAAAATTAACTTTGGCATTTGAATTCGCTATTCGCGATTACTTGCGCCGCGGGTTGGTACCCACCGATAAGCACCGGTAGTCAGCATCGGCTGCTGGTTTCTGCAGCACGCCCTAACTCAGACCCTAAGGTTTCATAGAACAAGCTTGCAAGATCTGCTGCATTACATGGTACCAAAAATTATGTTCTCAAAAGATGTAGGTACATACTTTATTGATGTAAATTATCTAAACCCCGTTGAAATCGACTGTAAATTGCCTGCTTCTTCAAAGATTTGCAAAAAATTAAACACATACTTCACAAATATCGTCGGAAAAACTTTTTATTTTATGTTAATTTTATGTGACACTCCTCAGGGGCGCCCTTATGTGTACAGTGTAAAGACAGGGGAACTATGTCACCACCTGGTTGGACAGACTAAGTAACGACTGATTGTGCCAGTTGCTTTCCTATTTATTGGGCAAAAATAAAACAGTCTCTACGCATTTTAATGCGTAGCAATCATTCTTACCAACAGGGTGCATGAGAGCTTTGAGTAACAAAGACTAAGAGCTGAAATTTTATTACTAAATACTATGTACTACTAGAAAATAAGGTCCCACGGTTTGTCATGTGAACAATTCAACCTTGCAAAAGCAACATAACACGTTTACGGTGATAAGAATTTTATCGAGATGATTCATCGTAGAAGTATGCGAGAACATATAAAAAATAACATTTTAGGTATATATATACATCCATCTACAGTCGGATACACTGGGTAAAATTACTGAAGACAATATCAAGTTACTTCAACTGCCAATAATGATAATAATAAGAAGATTAAGGCGGCCCCTAGACGATCAATTATATTGCTCAATATTACGAATTGTGCAATATTATTGACCGTTTAGGGTTAATATTGAAGATTGCTCAATGATTGAACAAAAGTATGAGCGAGTTTAATTTTTAGGCAGCCCCTAGACCAGGGGTCTCCAAACTACGGCCCGCGGGCCGTGTCCGGCCCGCCAGTGTCATCCATCCGGCCCGCGACATCTTATGACCATTTTCATCAATCAGGCCCGCGACAACTAATGGCAACTAAGACCTTACTCAGAAGGGGCGAATTCACCGCGAATTTTTTCGTGCGAATATATATGCTCATTGGCGAGGTACTGGGCACCAATACATTGCGTCCACAAGTATCGCGCGAAAAATACGGGCGCAAATCGTGTGTAGTTCGCCAGACTTACGTCCAGTTTACGCGGGAACTGCAGAACGAGTACACGTATCAAGGGAAATGGAGCGGCAAAATTGTGACAAGGAATGGTTCCAAATGCTCGCGCGTTTCACGCTCCTTCTGGATGCAATATACGCGCGAAACGATACGTGGCAAAATCGCCCCCTGGTCTTATTGTTTTAATTGTGATTGTGATAAGGTGGATAAAAAACTCAGAACAGTTGCCAACTTAACGGATTTCACGTCATATCTGGGGGATTGGAGTGAGATTGGAGTGAAATGATTTATGAAGAAATATGATCCCCTGGAAATTTTATTCTTTACTTTTTACTTTTACTCCCCCCCCCCCCCCCCCCCCCCCCCCGTGGACGAAAATATGGGTGTCTAGAAATTAAAACAGTTTTGGCCCTCCGAACTCACTGGAGTAGTCAATGTGGCCCTCCGGCTGAAAAGTTTGGAGACCCCTGCCCTAGACAATACAATAACATTGTACAATATATTGTACAATGTTATTGTAGCGTCTACGGGCCACCTTATAATGCCTCATATCGCTGTTCAAATAAATATATATTATAATAAATATAAATGGCTTACAGCTAAGATTTATAATTATAACTATATAATGACACGCGTTTTTACAGCTGTGACTTGAAGTTAGGGATTTATAACTAACATACTTACATTGACGGCCTCCGTGGTCGTGGGGTAAGACTCTTGACTTACAATCCGTAGGTCACGGGATCCAATCCCGACGTGCTAATGTAATAAATTTTGTTTGATTAATTTGTGTTCATTCACTATTAATTCATTTAAAATAATATATAGTATATTTGCGGCACGTTCCGGAGCGGAAGGTACTCTCAGTATCGTCCTGGTGTAAGATCACCATTCAGAATTGAAACGTTGCTTGAAATGACTTCAGCCATGTTTGGTGACCAGATCTGAATAGCTAGGTACTTCCCTATTCCCCATTTCCTTCCCCTCCCCAGTACCTTCAGCCTCACAACGTACCCCACTGAGGATGCCATAGTCTCTTGTGAGGTATTCACATAAAAAAAAATTATAAATACATATTTTAGGTTTTGCCCGGTTTGTCAGTTATAACTAGTAGGCGGCTGGCGGTGGCAAAACGAAGATTCCAGCGTCATTATTAAAGGCAAAACAATTTAATTATAGTTATTTAACCGTTCAAATTCATTTTATGGGTTCAACAGACTTAGCTATAAAAGATAAAACATCATTTGGATTTGGCCTATTTTAGCATATCGCTCGCCATACATTTTGCCTCCGCCAGCCGCCTACTAGTAATAACTTAATAAAACACAAATAACAAACAACACTTTGTATGCATAAAGTACAAACGGGAAACATAGAAGTAAGTTATAGCTGGGGGTCGAAGCAGTTTGAGGATTGCCATAAATTGAGATTATGTTGTTCGTTTTTTTGCAAAATTTTGCACATTTTTGTATTTGACCTGTTTTTAGGTATCCAGCTGTACTGCATCAGAAAATGCCAGCACGTCTAACACCACCACGGAGCAATCAGATACTCCCGAAAAAGAAACGAAATCTACAAACACAACCATTGAAAAAGAAGGTAAGACTTTACACATTTTATAATACAGTAGGCAGCGATAATCGCATTCACATTTTGTCTTAATTTTTTAAGTGAAAACTTTAGCACCGTTATGATTTGAAACTCGATGAAACGGAAATGAGCGATGCTAAAAGGAGACAAACACATACATCTATAGGATTTAGCCTGCCAGAAAATGAGATAAAATGAAACCTTACATATTTACAGTTCCTAAGAAGCGTCGCGCTCTGTGAAGCTGTCTTATACAGATATAACAACATTTTAAAAAATCTGCCGGAAGACAAAACATAATCGTCATAAAAAGCATCGAAAGTTTTACATGTGGTAGCTCTGGTGATTTTTTTACATTTTGGCATTGTTCTTTTGGATATTACAAACTATGTATTAATTTCACTGTTTCCCTAACCGAGGTGTTGTGTACAACGATCCAGTGCGCGCATTGGTCGCTTTGATTATGAGCTCACTTTTTCTCTTCTCCTATTGGTTGAGATTGTGTTGTGAATTTGTGATATCTCTTATTTACATATTGAAACTAATTTTTGAAGCGAAAACTTCTTTAACACCATTGTGATTTGAAACTCGATGAAACGAAAAAGCGACAAACACATCCATCTATAGGATTTAGCCTGCGAGAGAATGAGATAGAATAATTGATGTCCTCTTTATGTCGTGCTTTGTAGCCTCTCCACTCTTGTCTACTTTAATTTTCTGTAGGTTTCACTAGTTTTTACATTTCACATTAATAGTAATGATTTAACATTCCTTTATTTTTTTTTAAATTAATACCCGTAATTTTAAGTTCACAAACCGTATACAGAATTAATGAACAAAAAAAAAACAGTTTCATTTTTTAATTTTTTTAAATGTTTTACTATTCACAGAGATTGACAAAAATCGGGAGACTGTTGCTGAAAGCAAGCTGGTACTAAATAAAGACGAAAGAGATGGAAGTTTGAATGAGGTAATCGATTTTCTTTATTTTCAACGCTTTTCTCATGCTTTATCGTATTGTCCTTGTATCCTGTGCCCTGTCTCCAAGGACGGCCTCCGTGGTCGAGGGGTAAGGCTCTCGACTAGCAATCCGGAGGTCGCAAGTTCAAATCCCGGCGTGCACAAGTAAATTTTATTTGATTAATTTATGTTATTTCACAATTTATTCATTAAAAATAATATATACAGTAGACCCGCGGTAATCCGGCCCCTGTCTAAAGTATGTAATTTGTCAGATTACAAGGAACTCCTCTTCAAAAAAGTTCCAGACTACAAGGGGTCGGTGGCAGTACTCTATAGTCTGACAAATTCGATCATATGACACCGCCATGCAAAACGTTTGCTGGATTACCGTGGGTCTACTATATTGGGTATATTTGCGGCATGTTCCAAAGTGGAAGATACTGTGAGTATCGCTCTGGTGTAAAACCACCATTCAGAATTGAAACTTTACTTGAAATAGCTAAGCGTGTGTAAGATCTGAATAGCCAGATACTTTCCAACCTTCATCTTTCCCATCTCCTTTCCGTACTCACTTCCTTCAGTCTCACATCATTCCCTAAATTAAGATATCACAGTCTCACTTGTTCCAGATGTTTGGGAGCAGTTGGAACTCTTGTGCGGTTCGGGAAACAAACTATAACTGAATGGTCCCGATCGGGGTTCATGAAAAATATTTCTAACATGTCGGTTTCAGTCATATACTGTTGTCCAAATAAACTTTTATGAATTTCTGAGAAATGAAATATGTCGCTTATAATATTTATAATAAGTACATTATGTACTTATTATAAATTGTACAGAAAATTGCAACATTACATTTAAAAAATAAGAGATGCCTACATACATTCTTTTATGATCTCAACGGTTTTTTAAATTTCGCTTAACAGATATATTGCACTGTCTCTGCCCATTTCCGCTGGAAAGACATCAATGTGTTGTTTCCAATGTGTTGTTCCAATGTGTTGTTTCCATGGTTAATGATTCTGCTCAAATCTGATGTATTTTTTACTAGAATATTCCTTAACCTCTCCGCGAGTGAGTTTTGATGAACAAAACTGTACGTGAGGGATGAGTTTTTTTATAAATTATCGTACATTAACTAAGAATAATCTTATATTTTGAATTAAAACATCATCGACATCAATCCACGAAAATAAACCAACATTTAAAAAAACATGTCCATACAAAAAAACTGCTTCCTTCCTCTGACGACCGCTAAATGACCCTAAAAGAATTTTTAAATTGAAACTGTGAAGTCGGTATGTCTTCCAAAACTTTGATAAACTACGCGCAGATGTCCATAAGTCAAATATTTTCATTAAATATGACAGCTTTTGAATAATAGCCGCGGACAAAAAATTTCGGCCATACTCTCTTCTGGGCATTTTTTTGCTTCGCCGAACCATTTCAGCCATACTCGTGGAGAGGTTAAACTTAATGAATGTATTGTTTTCAGATGTTACTAGGATTACTTGAATGTCCAGTTTGTTGGGAGGTCATGCCGCCTCCCATCTACCAGTGCAGTAGAGGTCATCTCCTTTGCCGGCCATGCAGAAAGCGCCTGTCAACATGTCCCACTTGCAGAGCCACCTTAAACTCCAGCCGGAATTTAGCCATGGAAAAGGTACATAATATTCCCCTTTTGAAATTTTTTACCGGAGTAAATTTTAAAAAATCATGAAATGTGACCATACAACCATGGAATTACGAATTCGTTTTTAATTTAATCATAATCTTTCCATTTATAAATACTAAATAACTGCATTTAAATTGATGGTGTTGTATTGGGGATTTCAGAGTGTCTTTGTTTGACTGTTTCAGGTTGCTGAGAAACTGAAGTATCCTTGCAAGAACAACGGTTCAGGCTGCTCGGTGATGGTGGTTCTGCGAGAGAAACGAGAACACGAGGCCAACTGCCCCCACCGCCTCTTCACCTGCCTCTCCCCCTTCTGTGCCCCCCGCTGGACCTGCAAGCTCGACACGCTCGTCCTGCACTACGAGAACATGCACTCCGAGATGCTTCGCCGCGGCCCCAAACACACGCTACACATTCCCGTGACCCACGACTTCTACCGAAAACTCACGTCGCACGTTTGGGTCATCCTAGCCTTCGAAAAGCTCTTCATGGTGAGCCTCCGCGTCGTCCCACCCGGTGAGGTCTTCGGGTGTGTGCAGTATGTCGGACCTCACAGCGTCTCGCGCAAATTTATATACGAACTCAAAACGCAGCTTCCGCTCGACATATACCGCTGTGTGAGATTTGAGAGGACTACTCATTCCGATCAAAGCAATATAGACAGACACTACCTGAAGAAAGATTGCTTTCACCTCTCCGACAACTGGACCAAAAACTTCAAGTCTGATGATATTCCAAGATCCATGGATTACCTGGAAATATTTGTTTCCGTTAGGCCGGCTTAAAAGGCCTGCAGCAATCCCCTTGTTCCAATTAAAGCATTTTGTTATGGGAATTTGTATCACAACCTTTTAAACCTATCTTGTCCTGTTATTGTTGCAGAAACTGGCCATTGAAATTCAATCAATTAATTTTATTTTCAACATGGCATGTATGATGTGGTAAAAGTGATAAACCTTTTTTTATTATTACTTCAACCCTTTGTGATATATATTACATTATTACTCTTTCTAAAAGTCTAAAAAGGAGTTGCATAAACAAATCATTCTGATTTTGTAAACAATAATGCCATGAGAAATAGTTTGTCGCCTCTCCATTGGGATCGGTTAAACTGTAAGCTCAGTATGAAAATACATAAATCATTACAATATTTTGGCGAGACGAGGCTTTATAGATGTATGCATGGTTAAATAACAATTAGAAAGAGTATATTAATTGAACAGATCAGCCAAATGGCATGCATGATTCATGTATAACATTTCTCAAGAACAACCACACCTCTCCATCATTACAGTCGAGGAAACTGGCGTTGATCAGTTCAAAAATCTGTTTACAATGTTAAAATAGAAGTACACTTCTATCTAATTGTTATTGACATACTTGATGACAAAACTGACATTACCCAAATTATATTTGGCATTTTTAAAATAGGTGATCAAAATTATTATTATTTGTCATATGGAGGTGCCCTACATAAAGTAATTCACATCTGTGAACCTTTGACTTTACAAGTTTTTTTTTTCAGTTTTGTCACAAATTAATCCTGAAAAATTATATTTATTTGGGGGGAAAAACAAAACTAGTCTGAAAATATGAAATTTTCACAATGATTTATGACACAACTATGAAAAATGTTTTTGCTCCTGTAAGGTAAAAGAGTAAATGTACTTGACATTGGGCACTTCAATATAAGGGCCATTCTGCCATTGAAGTCAAATTCATTATTTTTTTTAATGAAAAACGATTTTATGTTCTACTGGGTTAATTATTTTAAAAGTGCAAGTCCAGCCACATACAAGCAACTTTTTTGTTGGCTACTTTTTTAAATTTATTAAAATTGAAAAAGTCGTTAGTGTCGTGTCGCCTCGTGTGCGCACCTCCAAACACCATAATGGGTTTTGGTGTAGCAACGCAACTGTTGCCTTCAACTAAAGTTGCTTGTGTGCGCTACAACTAAGCAGAAAATGAGAGGACTGCTACTGGAAAAAAAATAAACTAGCAGAGCTTTGTCTTTGTAAATTTACAAATGATATAGCGCTTTATATCGATGTGTATATTATTTGAATAAAAATAAATGTAATACATATACATAAATATTATTATGGTTTTTTCATTATTTAAGAATTCGAGTCTCGTGATTGATCCTTTTATAGGTATCGTTTCCTCATTTATATACAAATTAACCTTTCGCCATCGTATCCTTAAGGATGCTTTAAAAAATCATTTCTCTGAATATAACCAGCTATTCTGGGGAAACTACGTATGGTAGGTTATGCTATTTTTATAAATATATGAACGCATTTTCTGGTAAGATGATTCAATTTACAAAAACATAATTTTGCAAAAAACAAGTTAGTTATTAAGAAAATGCGTGCGGCGAAAATTTTGCATTAGCCATGAAGAAAAGTCACAAAAATAAAGAGGAATTATTGATTGAAGTAAAAAAAATACAAAATAGTGTTGCCAGCCTACAAATTTGTAGGCTGGCAACACCAATTTACCTGTCAAATATTCTTTTAAAGTGCAATCACACTAAAATTAATTTAACATAAATTTTAATTTAACAGTAGGTAGAAAGGAAGAATCATTAATGGTGAGTTTAGTTACACTACTTTTAGATCTGAATGGGTTAAACATATTCAGATCTAAAATTAGAGACATGATCTAAAGCCTGGACAACGCTAATAGGTACTTAAGCTAATATTAAATAAATGTGAGCAATTTCTAAAGTGTGCTTTATATTTTATTACAATATCGTTATTCTTCATTATGTTAACATAAAATTGTAATGATACAGATACTTATAATATACCTATATTCAATTCTAATTTTGAGATCAGTGGTATGAAAAAAAAAAAATTTCGCTTTCATGCCTTTTTAATTTTTATAAAAAATGTAGGTTACACAGCTTTAGATTAACACCATGATTATATTTTTAGTATTGCCATTTGGCCGACAGTGGCGCCCTCCTATGTTTTCTACTCTTATTTGACAGACTATATGTGTACTTTCTTTAGATTGACACCTTAAAATTTAAATACAATAATGGCCGTTGTTTCCAACTTTTCGATCGACTAATCTAAGTCTCCGATCAGCTAAGTGATTTGTTTACTGCTGCTGGACTCGCCTGTTGGTCGGAGAGTTGCGTTGGGAAGAGCATATTTGTGCATTTGAGGAATGTAAAGCCAAAATTTTGGCTCATCTTTGAGGATGCTGTGTGGAGGGTCTTTTAAGAGAGGAATTTTTGGGAAGGAAAAGGGTATTAAGGATGGGTAGGAATCTGGAGGTCAGTGTATCAGGGATGTATGAATCCATCCCTCCCACTGCTGTGCAAGGCGATGCTCCGAGAGAGGATGGCTGGAGAAGTCAAAGGGACTCCCTCAACCATTCTCTCCCGATCCGGCCCGCCATGCAGCTGGTGGGCAGACTTATCCGCCTCCAAGTCCCGGGCACTCCTGCTAAGTCATCTAACGTAGCGAACCACTTGGAGTGACCTATGGCAGAGGTGTTGGTTATCCAATAAATAGTTCCCGGGGTGGCGGTACCCATACCCGTCTCCCTTATTCTGAATTGAACCAATCTCTCTCTCTGGTTTCAATCCTGGGATTGGTTTGCAGCAATTTCATCTATTCGTTTCTTCCACTCTTCCCTGTCTTGTGCGGCTCTTTTGAATTCTGCATATGATAAGCAGCGCACGTCCACCAGCAGGTCCTCCAGGTACTCTCGGCGTGGGCGTCCCCTAGCGTTTGTCCCCTCGGTCATACCCTCCATTATGGCATGCAAGAGGCCTTCTTGTCTTATTGCATGGCCGATCCATCTTGCGCGCCTTTCGGACAAGGTCCTGAGCAGGTGCCTTCCTCCTTCGATTTTTTGGAGAACCTCCTCATTTGTGATGTGGTCTCTCCAGGAAATTCCTAGTAGTCTTCTATAGGACCACATCTCAAAAGCCTCTAGTCTCCGTTTATCTCTTTCGGATAAGCACCATGTTTCGCAGCCGTACATCAAGATACTCCATACATAGGTCTTGATGAGGAGTATTCTCAGTTTCAGGTCTATATTATTCGATTCTATTATTTTCGACCTTTTATTGAATGCAAGCCTAGCCTGGTGTATACGGCTGTCGACCTCGCTCTTAGACCGACCGTCCCATGTTATTTTGCTCCCGAGGTACACAAACTCCTTTGTGTTCTTTAGTGGAACTCCTGACATCTCTACTCTCATCTGATGTTGTGTTCGACCTACAGTCAGCAGTTTGTTTTGTCTTTATTTATCCTCATGTTGTAATTATTTTGAAGAATGCTTTGCATGGTTGTTAAGGCCTCTTGCAGTTCTTCTTCGCTTTCAGCAACCAAAGCAATATCGTCAGCAAACCTTATCATATCCACCTTTTGCCCGTGTATCTTTACACCTTTTCTGTGACTCATTCTCTCCCTCAAGTCATCAATCGCACTTTGTATATATGCGTTAAAAAGAACAGGTGACAGAGAGCATCCCTGTCTCACCCCTTGTCTTATACTGGCTTCTTTTGTATCATTGTCACATCTAATTATAGCGGCCTCATTCTTGTATAGCGCCTGGATTATTCGTCTATCTCTATATTTGATGTCAATTCTCTTCAGAATCTCGAAGAGTCTTTTCCATTCTACTTTGTCGAAAGCTTTCTCCAGGTCTATGAATGCGATGAATGTGTTTTGGTTTCTTTTTAATCTTTTTTCTAGTAGTATTCGTAGCGACAATATTGCTTCTCTGGTTCCTACACCTCTTCTAAAACCAAACTGGTCTCCGGAAAGGATGTTCTCTACTTTTGGTTAAATTGGTTGAATTGAACCAATATAATTACGTAAAAAATGCCAACAACCGAATCCTCGGCTTTGTTTTCTGCAATGAGGTATACTGTGTATATTTTGCGTACGATCCTCTTGTCAACGAAGATGTGTAATGTTCCATTGAACTACTTAACTCTTGATAATCAAATATATTTTAATATTGCTACCAGAAATTATATTGTAGCATCAATGTTTGATTACCCGTCAATAAGTTATTAGTGGTCTAAAATATAGGCAACAAAATTGAATATCCCTGTCCACACCGTGCAGCTAGCGTCTGGCAGTGGCGGTCCGTGAGTTTTCAGTGAGCTAGAGTGCTAAGATTGAAAAATACGACATTACTGATGTTGTTGTAGCTGGAAATGATTTTTTTTTCAAAATTTCATCTTTTTGTATGAAGATCTTTCAATATGTCGATGCGGCGCTTCCCTTGACTGAAATAATCCTGAAGATCTTCATACAAAAGTTGAAATTTAAAAAAAAAAATCATTTTCTGCTACAACAATGTCAATATTTTTCAATCTTAGCCCTCCATCTCGGCAGTTCCCAACAATTTTTAAAATTGCAAATCGAAAGGGCAAAATCAAGTGTATGCAATCAATAAGGAACTCCAGTAAAAAATATTATGGCTTTAAAAAAATATGTTCATACATACAGACCAATGAACGCTGATTCTGAATAGGTATATAAGTTTTATTTCATAATATTAAACATAGAGTTATTAAAGAGTGTATTTTAAACCTCTCGTCAAAACACACTGTAAAGTTGGTATTACTGAATGGTTAGTGCTGACGTCACGCGTCACCAGTCATTGTATTGAAATCTTTGATTATGTAGGCATGACACAAGCCATCAGTATTAACAACATTTCATGTTATTCGTTATTTCATACTGTTTATAGAGATTTAGTTGTTGTGTTTATTGAAACAATATTTAAGCCTAAATAATTCAGTATCAAAAATAGAGGTATCTCTATTAGTTTATCTCTATTATTTAAAATATTGAAAAACTTTAAACTGTATGAAAAAATAGTATATATGCTACATCATAATTCCTAGAGACGGGCAAAGCGGCTCAGTTGAACGAGAATGAAAAGATCCGGTTCAGTGAATCGGCTCAATTGATCGACTGAATTAAGCTACGGACACATTAGAAGCCAAAGAGCATGCTACCTAGTAGCAATTGCTACCCGCTCACTCGTTTGCAAAGATCCGCGAGCAAGTGTGTCCGTAGCTTAATTCAGTCGATCAATTGAGCCGATTCACTGAACCGGATCTTTTCATTCTCGTTCAACTGAGCCGCTTTGCCTGTCTCTAGGCATTATGATGTAGCATATTATACAATTTTTTCGTACAGTTTAAAGTTTTTCAATATTTTAAATAATAGAGATACCTCTATTTTTCCGTATGAAGGTCCGGGTCACTGAGCCGAGTCGTTCGCGAACGACTCACTTCTCTACGAACTTTGATTCAAAATGGCCGTCGTCGATCAGCTGGTAGGTGCTTTATCGCCTGTATCTTATTTACCTACAATTTTTGCAGTGTGCAGGTAGGTGATGCTCCGTTTGAGATAGTATTGATTTTAAAAGCTAAAAAAATTATAATTTCAAACAATTTCTATACCACTCTCCCGTAATAATATTGAAAAATATAAATAAATAATTCCACCTAAATAATGTTTTAACTTATCGAATAGTACCATACTTTCTACCGTATAACTGTCATACAGAATGAACACCTATTGAAAAACTTTTCAGGAGTGATGATGTCACACGATTCACTATACGTGCGGTGTTTTTCGGGGGATCTTGAAAAATTAAAACTTTGAAAATTATTTTAACTATTAAAACAAACTAAAAAAAAAAGTATGCAGTTATTTAAGTCAGAAGGTCATTATTCATAAAAAAAAAATTAAAAATTGGACTGGAGTTCTCTGTTGTGACAAAAATTACATAACATTCAGGTCGTTCCATTTGTTCAACTGTTGCTTGATACGTGTTCGCAATTTTCTTACTCATTTGTTGCACAAGCCTTGGAGTCTGGACAGAGCTGATGATAGAAGAAGTCGGGTGCATTTTAAAATGGATTTTCAGACACAAATTAACTGTTTAATTTAAAATAATAATAAATTAATAGGTTAAAATAGAATTAGCCTAGCATTAATCTCGAGTGAAAAATATTACTGCAAAAATATATATTCCTGACTAACTAACCATCACGCTGTTTCCCGCAGGGGTAGGCAGAGAGGACGGACTGCCAAAAAACTCGGTCTTGGCACACACTCTTTGCCTCACTCACATTCATACATCCAGGGGTGGCCCTAGGGCGGTGCGACCGCACAGGGCGCCGAAAACACCCGACCACTGATCGACTATCTATCGATCGTGCGCTTAAATCATGTGGTCAGTGCGGGGAGCAAGCAGTTCTGCCAACATAGGCGATTTTTTGCCATTTAGGCTACTCAGAACGAGAATTGGCGACAAGTTATTTAAATTAGCCGAATCGCAAATAATTAAGAAAAAAAAATACAATAATGCTGTCATTGAAAGAATTTTCAGCGTAATGGGGACAATCAAAACAAAATTAAGGAATCGCATGCAACTACTCATGTTCGCAATCAAGAAATCTTATTCAAGACGAAAAACCCAAATCGCATGCAATTCAAAAAATCCAGGTGGGTCGCTATTCTCGAAAGAATGATGTCCATAGTATTCTTCTTAGCTGGTAATAATTTGTCATTCAGAGGTAGCTGCTCTGGATCTGAAACTTTATACACTTTTAATAATGGCAATTTCCTAGGTTTGGTGCAACTCCTAGGAAAATTTGATCCTATTATGATGGAACACCTTCGCCGTATTGTTAATAAGGAGACTAATGTTCACTATTTTGGCAAACGAATTCAAAACGAGTTGATTGGCTTACTTGGAAGTGAAGTTCGAAATAAAATTTTGACTATGATGAAATCATCTAAATACCTCTCCATTATACTGGACTGCATTCCTGATGTAAGCCACGCTGAACAATTATCAATAACTTTCCGTTTTGTTGACACTAATGCAGAAGATGTCAAAGTACGAGAGTGTTTCGTTTCTTACAAGCCGGTAAGTGACTCGTCCGGAGAAGGGCTCACTGGCTTTTTTCTTGTGCATGAAGTTGACTTGGAAATGAACGATTGTCGAGGTCAAGCGTACGATAATTGTGCCAACATGGTAGGAATGGAATAAACAAAGGTGTCCAAACCAGAATTCTAAACCAATATCCTCGAGCATTCTTTAACCCAAGTGACTGTCACGGCTTTAATTTGGTGATAACAGATGCAGCTAAATCATCCGTTAAATCGGTTTCTTTATTTGGATTTCTCCAAAGACTATTTGTATTATTCTCTGGATCAACAAAGAGGTGGAAAGTCATCCAAACACATAGAAGGACTATCATTGGGAGAGTAGAGTTTCTAGCCTTGCTTCTGTTCGCTATAACTACTCTTCAGTTCATGATGCCCTTTTGAATCTTCACCAAGAAACCAATGACTCAATCGCTGCATCAGAGGCTTTGCCACTGATTCAGAACATGGAGCAATTTGAATTCATAGTTACAATGGTAGCTTGGTACAATATACTTTTTAAAGTAAACATTGTAAGTAAAGCTATGCAGTCTGAAACTATAGACTTAGCAAACGCATCGCAATTGCTGAAAAACTGCTTGAAATTTGTGAAGCAGTACCGGACTTATTCGTGCTCAAATAACAGCTAAGGAAATAGCTTCTCAGGCTGGGATAGATTCTACGTTTAAGCCAGTCCGATCCCGAAGAAAGAAGCGATTATTTGAATATGAAGCTACAGATGAGAAACCAAGAAATCCCGAAGAACTGTTTAAAATTAACGTCTTTTACCCTATGATAGATGCAAATGAAAATGTATTGGTCACTCGGTTTGGACAATAAGGAACTCCAGTGAAAAATATTATGGCTTTAAAAAATATGTTAATATAGACCAAGAAACGCTGATTCTGAATATATAAGTTTTATTTCATAATATTAAACGCAGAGTTTTTAAAAAAATATTAAAAAGTGCATTTTTAAACCTCTTTCAAAACACAGCGTTAAGTTGGCATTACTGAAATGGTTAACTGTGACGTCACACTTAACCTGTCACCTGGTGATAGTGTGTTGACATTTGAAATGACTTGAAGTGCACACGTACCTATGCAATTCAACATTTCGTGTGTTTGGTTTATTTTCATACTGTTTATAGAGATTTAGATAAATAATAGTTATTGTGTTTATTGAAACATAATTTAGGCCCTCAACAATTAACGAAAAGGGCTATATTTGCGGACAATCTGCAATAAATTTTGCCTATTTGAGGTTAAAGTCGTGTCATATTTGACATTGTATTTTCAAATTGTTTTTAGTATAGGGCTTTTTATACAAGTTACTACACAATCGTCATGATCAGTGTATTATAAATACCAGTGTTTCTGTATGTGTTATACTTAAAACAATGTACAAAATCACGCCTGAACACAAAATTGAAGAATGATGTCACTTGTATTTGCAATGAAAAAGATGATTTATTATTTTTATATTTCACTTTGTTAAAATACAATAACAGTAGCGGTGAAATGTGGACATTTTACCAATGTTTTTCTATATTAAAAGCAGTTAATCTTAAATAAAAACGCCTCAATTTCTCACACAAAAGTCATTGAGTCATCCTATATTAATTTTATTCCGCCATTTTCTTAAATTCAAAATCAGGGATGCTCAGCCCAAGAAAATTATTTCCCTAGATTTCGAAGTGAAATTTCACATTTACGCAATTACCTACGTAGCCACCCGATTGTGTAACACTAATCCTGTTATATGTTAATTAATATGATAATTAATTGGAAAGATATCGGAACTTGGTAAATATACTAATAATACCGTGATTTTCCAAATAAAACACTTTTTGCTACGTGAAGTAATAATTTAAAAGTACGAATACACTCACCACTGAATTAGAAACTGAATTCCAAATAATAAAAAAAAACACTTTGCAAAATAAAAATCATAAGCAACCCGCCGCTCATTTGTACCAAGCGTGGTATTTTGAAGACCCCCCCCCCCCCCGAACGTGTCACGTAGTATGGGTACGTTCCATAATATCATTTTGAGTTGTCAGTGTTAAAAATAACATTGCATGTAAGTACATGAACAATAATTAAGATTCATAGGAATTCCAAAAAATATATATACGTATATATATATATATATAAATTTTACCAGTAATATTGTCATATGTAATAAAATTTTTGCCAGAGTTCGAAATTTCCCTAGATTTTGTCCTGATTTCCCTTATCCCTAAAAAATATTTTTCTCCCCTAGATCTAGGGAAATTTCCCTCGACATGACATCACTGATTCAAAATGACAACTTAAAAAGTAAAAAACTATGGGTGGGTGAAGACCACCGTGCGCCACCGTGCGTTTCTGGGAGTCTTTAAAAATTAAAACTTTGACAATTATTTTAACTATTAAAACTAACTATAAAAATAAAAATAAAAATGCAGTTATTTAAGTTTGAAGGTCTTTATTCATTAAAAAAAATAAAAAAATTGGACTGGAGTTCTCTATAGAATTAATAAATCGTCATTTAAAAATGACTAAATCTGTCAGATACGCCCACAGGCCCACGTCACCCAACCCCGCCAAATTTCAATAGTTTTGAAAAATGAAACCTGTGAAAATTATTTTAACTATGAAATCGACATTTGTAAAAAAATGCAACTAGAATGTAAACCTTCAATAAAAAAATTTACTGAAATTCCTTATTGCCTGGGAGGCTAGAAATTTTGAGATAAAAACCAAGATTTCAAATTTCAACATTAAATATTTTGATTTTACCTCAATGAGTATGAAAGACTCCAGATACTAATATCTACAGCCTGTATGTCGGACGAATATCTACAGCTCATATGTTGAACTAATATCTACGAACTTCAGAGTGTTGACTAATATCTACAGAGCGTAGGTTGAACTAATATCTACAGAGCGTAGGTTGTAGATTTGCAATATGCTATACATAATTGCAATTCCAACTTCTGCCAGTGCTGTAGATATTCGTCAACACTTTGGTTCTCATAGATATTCGTCAACAGTTTGAGCTGTAGATATTCGTCAACACTTTCCTTCTCAAAGATATTAGTTCGATTTTTTCAGTTTTTTGAATTCCTGTAGATATTAGTAGACGCCTCCGTATGAAAACGAGCAAAAGTATCGTGCAAACCCTTTTTTAGGAGATATTGATCTCGATATCGATCACATTGTGTTTTAAATGATTTCGATTTAGGCTGGGCGCAAAAGCACGTTTTCCGTGTTCGATTTCCGAATTCGGTTTCCGTATTCGGACATCCGAATGCATGGAATCAGTAGAAAATACATTAACTGACGCACACGTTCGCTTTTTTTCCGAACGGAAAAAAATTCCGTACGTACGTTTCGAATGCAAGCCGGCGCGTTCGGAGAAACCTAGTAGAAAAAACCTAATGACGTCATGCGGAACGCAGCGCTTGCATACATTTTGTTTGTGCCGGCGCACACGCTCGGAAATTTCTATTCAGTATCGCACCCGGGGATTGGTATATTTATGCGCACCCGCACCGCGTGCATCGGACGTATTCTTTGTATTTGTTACGCATAGAATCGCAAAACGTTAATGTGTGAGGCAGAAACTCCCATTATTAATTCATTATTTTTCATCATTCCATTATTTTTTTCTTCTTCATTATTAACAGAAATGCAATTGCTAATAAATCATCGTCCTCCATCGTTGTGCTTTCACCGCGCTATCACTATCTGTACTGACGTGCATAAATAAACCAATCATTGACGTGTATACATTCCGAATGAAGAAAAACGAACGTTTGCGCTAGTCTCACGGAATTCCAAATCGAAATTCCGCATTCGGAAATCGAATAAGGAAAACGTGTGTCTGCGACCAGCCAGTCTGAGATTCCGACACTATCAATAGCAATTTCTTTGGGGCTAGCGAGACTATCAAGCGGCTTGGCTCAATCACGTAGTTTTTTTGTCTATGGCTAGAGTTTTGACCGCATTTTGACCGTCTCCAGAGGTGGCTTGACGCTTGAGCCAAGCATTGCGCAATAATCTACGTTATTGCGCAACGCTTGAAGCAAATTTATACTTTTTGAGCGTAGACAACAAATCATAGACAAATAAGTACCTGAGTGGTGATTTTAGATATTACGTATCACGTAAAACGTTTATAAAAATTAGATTAAATTATTACAAAATAGGTATTAATTGTTTTTGTGTTTAATGTGTAGAAATCCATCGGATTTTTCTTTTAAATTAATGTAAATATAATTTAATAATGTTATTACGTCAATGTTATATTAAAATATTAATATATAACATTTATTATAACATAACAAATAATTCTTTTTCTTTACTAGATTCCATCTCGCACAAAAATCACTTTCAACTACCGAAAATGACAAGAAGCCATAGACAAAGGAGTAATATGTTTAAGTGCCTCTCGAATGAAAAATCGTCCCAAGTGCGCATCAAGCTGTTGAGGCAAGCATTCATCGACAATAACGGAAAATAAATTTACGTGCTGGCCGTCAAGCCGCTTGATAGTCTACAAGCGTTCTGGCAAGCATTTGTCTATGCCTAGATGTGATTTTCGATAGTTTGTTTGGTTTATTTATGGTTGACAGTGAATTTTGTGCGGCTGAAATAAAATGGAATATAACGGAGACAAAGCATTCTTAGCTCTTGGGTTATCTTTGTATTTTAATAAAAATAAACGAATTTCGTGTCAAGAATGGTACAATTTGTGATCCCGCTTTACTCATAAGCATTTACAAAGCGTATTACAGGCACGGCACCAAATGATTACTTACACGCATTTTTTCAAAATAGATGATCGTCCGGAAGAACCTTCTACAAAGTATTAGAAAACTAAAAAAAAAAGATGAATGAAATAGGTAAAGTGGTTCTGAAGTTATAGCGTGACCAAGGGAAATAGGGATTCATTTGTAGAAATCCATCTGATTTTTCTACAAATTAAACACAAAAAGAATAATTAAAAACGTAGAAATGCATCTGATTTTACTTTAAAATTACCTAACATAAATAATATTTACATTTATTTTACTTTGTAGAAGGTTCTTCCGGAAAGAAAAAGTAAGAAAATTGGAGGGAGGGGAAGGAATTGAAAGTTTTTTTTAAGTCTTCCGATACTTTGTGGAAAGATCTTACGGAAAGAAAAATGGACGTAAGTAAGGCTCTTGACTCGTAAATCGAAGGTCGGGGGATCGAATCCCGGCGTGTCAAATAAATTTTATTTGATTAATTTGTGTTATTTTACAATTTTTTTCTTTAAAATAATATAAAGTATATTTGCGGCACGTTCCAGATTGGAAGATACTCTAAGTATCGCCCTGGTAGACCACAATTCAGAATTGAAACGTTGCTTGAAATGGCATAAGCCGTGATTGGTGACCAGATCTAAATAGCCAGGTACTTCCCCGCCTTCCTCTTTCCTATCTTCTTCCCCACCCCACTACCTTCAGCCTCACAACATACCCCGATCGGGGATACCATAGTCTCACTGGCTCCAGACGGGAGCAGTTGGGACTCTTGTGCAGTATTCTCGGAAAGGGACTCGGGATGTCAACGGGGACGCACGGGAAAGGACATGCAGGGAGAATTAATTTATTTCTTTGAATGGCATTGCAACGCATGCCGGGTACCAGCTAGTATTATTTATTATTAAGTTCTGCAAGTATTTTTTTTTCTCTCATTGCTTAATAATATTGTAACTGCTATTAATGTTATTAAGTATTCAGTTCTGCAAGTATTTTTTGTTTTCTAATTGTTAATGACGTAACTGCTTTGACTGATTTAAAATATTGTTTAGGTCTTCTGAACATCTGAGAAATAGGTAATAAATAACTTTCCTTTATCAACTTTATCAATTAATGTTATATTAAAATATTAATTATAACATTTATTCATAATATCAACGGAAATATACAACAATGCTTCGTAAGTACAATCATCTATTTTGAAAAAATGCGTGTAAGTAATCATTTGGTGCCGTGCCTGTAATACGCTTTGTAAATGCTTATGAGTAAAGCGGGATCACAAATTGTACCATTCTTGACACGAAATTCGTTTATTTTTATTAAAATACAAAGATAACCCAAGAGCTAAGAATGCTTTGTCTCCGTTATATTCCATTTTATTTCAGCCGCACAAAATTCACTGTCAACCATAAATAAACCAAACAAACTATCGAAAATCACATCTAGGCATAGACAAATGCTTGCCAGAACGCTTGTAGACTATCAAGCGGCTTGACGGCCAGCACGTAAATTTATTTTCCGTTATTGTCGATGAATGCTTGCCTCAACAGCTTGATGCGCACTTCAAGCCGTTGAGCCAAGCCTTAGTCTATGCCTAGACGATTTTTCATTCGAGAGGCACTTAAACATATTACTCCTTTGTCTATGGCTTCTTGTCATTTTCGGTAGTTAATAATAATAATAATAATATATCTTTATTGAACAAAAAAAATGACGATTTATAACTACAAAAATAAAAAGTACATCATAAGTACAGTAAAAGTACAGTTTAAAAGTTGCATATGTACGAAAGTTAATATCAAAAAACAAAATACGTATATACAGTAGGTAATTAAAGAAGAGAGATTTATAATTATAAATTTAGGTTTCTCATAACCTGCCTCACATCACATCACAATCAGTTGAAAGTGATTTTTGTGCGAGATGGAATCTAGTAAAGAAAAAGAATTATTTGTTATGTTATAATAAATGTTATATATTAATATTTTAATATAACATTGACGTAATAACATTATTAAATTATATTTACATTAATTTAAAAGAAAAATCCGATGGATTTCTACATATTAAACACAAAAACAATTAATACCTATTTTGTAATAATTTAATATAATTTTTAATATAATAATATCTAAAATCACCACTCAGGTACTTATTTGTCTATGATTTGTTGTCTACGCTCAAAAAATATAAATTTGCTTCAAGCGTTGCGCAATAACGTAGATTATTGCGCAATGCTTGGCTCAAGCGTCAAGCCACCTCTGGAGACGGTCAAAATGCGGTCAAAACTCTAGCCATAGACAAAAAATTACGTGATTGAGCCAAGCCGCTTGATAGTCTCGCTAGCCCTTTATAGGGCTAAATCTAGCTCTCAAAAACTGAGTTGGCAACACTGGCTTTGTGACTCAAGGCTTTCGTCTGGCAATGTGGCAATTTAATCTCTGTGTCTATGGTCGACATATTGACAAACAAAGATTGATCTGTCAAAATCAGCAAATCCAAGCAAATCATTTGCTTGCAGTTTGGTTTGTTTCGTGGTTGTTGATGTTCTTTGTAATTACAATACGAATATTCTGCCGATATGATTAAATTACATTTAATTTGGTTTTTGTTACTTGGTTGTGCTTTCACGTTGTCATGGTCCCTACAACTGCCTGATGTATAGTAAGTTTATTATTTAATATTTTTCTTTGGTACCTATTCGTAAATTTACAATCTTTTGTTTTGTAGTGGTCAACCCACGATTTTTAATTTTGTTATTTTTATTCTAGCTCTTATTACAATCCTTCAAAAACGTATGAAAATATGACTGAGTGTGAAATGGCTTTAGAAAAGTTTGCTCAGAGTTCATCGAATTATACCCTTTGTACTATTAGAAATTCTCAACCCATACGCGCGTGTGAGCTGTGCGTAGATTCTTATATGGATGTCAAAGCAGCGCATGAAAACATCTTAACTTCGGAGATAAATGGAACAAAATGTAAAGATAAATTGATTAATTTGGACCGCCTTGAAATCATTGAATCAACATTCAGAGGTATCAAAGATATTTGGTATCGGGGATTCTGCGATAGTAAGTTCTCTTTAATTTTCAACTTATTGCTATATTATCTATATGATCCTGCCTCAGTGATTATTTTCGATAAATGTTTACCTAACCTCCGCACTTTTAAGATTATGGAAATTACACTTTGTTTCAACTTAATTACTATAAGAAATAACTATTTGCATTTGGAGAGATGGTAAATGATGCGGGTAAATTTACGACTAGACGCCGCATGCCACTACACTTTTAATAGGCATATATTTTAAAAAATAAACTACCCCTAAACTTAATCACCACAAGAAAAATCTGTTTCAGTCGAGAACGGCGGAAAAACGTGCATTTAAATTTATATTTGTAAAAACGGTAAATTTTGGGGATCGCTGGCAACGGTTAATACGCACTTTTTTTTGAAAAAATCTTTTGATTCACCTTAATTACATTAAAAGACAACTATTTGCATTGGGGGAAGTGGAAAATATTTTTGTGTAACATGGTTTGTGATACAAAAGAAAGTGCCCCTTTATAACGCCTACTCGCGTCAAGGCAAGAAAAACATCCCAGTTTTCAAGTAGTTTAGCGGCTACGCTAGGTTTGTGTAACATGGTTTGTGATTCTGGCGTACAATCTCACAAGACCAAAGCTAATTTTAATTTTACGTAATGAAATTTAGAATGAAATATTTTCCACTTCCCCCAATGCAAATAGTTGCCTTTTAATGTAATTAAGGTGAATCAAAAGGTTTTTTTTTAAAAAAGTGCATGTTAACCGTTGCCAGCGATCCCCAAAAATTAATGTAAAAACTTTTATTCACGTAATTTTCCGTTTTGACGCCGACGCCATGTAGAATCTTGTCCATAGAAACCACATAGTGACGTATATCAGTAGTGCCAACCATACAAAATAAATTCATAGTAAAATAATTTGCACACATTAAAGAAAATACCCCTTTTATACCGCCTGCTCGCGTCAAGGCAAGAAAAACATCCAGTAGTTTAGCAGCTACGCTAGGTTTGTGTAACATGGTTTGTGATACAAAAGAAAGTGCCCCTTTATAACGCCTACTCGCGTCAAGGCAAGAAAAACATCCCAGTTTTCAAGTAGTTTAGCGGCTACGCTAGGTTTGTGTAACATGGTTTGTGATTCTGGCGTACAATCTCACAAGACGAAAGCTAATTTTAATTTTACGTAATCGAAATTTAGAAGGAAATATTTTCCACTTCCCCCAATGCAAATAGTTGCCTTTTAATGTAATTAAGGTGAATCAAAAGGTTTTTTCAAAAAAAGTGCATATTAACCGTTGCCAGCGATCTCCAAAAATTACTGTGATTTTTGCCATATAGCAATCTTTTTTTAATATTAGAAAATTTGTCCTGACTGAAACCGATGTTTTTTGCGGTAGCTAAGTTTAAAAATAGTGTACTTTCCAAAATCTGTGCCTATTAAAAGTGCGGCGGCTTATCCATAAATTTTTTTTGAAAATTTGTACGGTAACTTTAGTTAGTACCTTCCTAGAATATGTGTGATTTTTGCCATATAGCAATCTTTTTTTAATATTTATCGATTGGTACCCTGGAAATAGTGGAAGTTGTTCAGAATGCAAAATAAAGTAATACGAAACGTCAGCCGTTACGAGAAATTACGTACAAATTTTTTTGTTTATGAAATGTAAATTTAAATGCATATTTTTCCACCGGTCCTGACTGAAACCGATGTTTTTTGCGGTAACTAAGTTTAAAAATAGTGTACTTTCCAAAATCTGTGCCTATTAAAAGTGCGGCGGCTTATCGTAAATTTAATAAGATGCATTTTTAAATTCCATTTTTATTCAAAGTTTGCGAGGGGTTTTATTTCATTCTAATAAATATACAAAAATTATTTAAATAACCTAAACTATGAACCTATTTTGTGCATGACTTCCAACATAAACAGTTGTTTTTCGTTAGTTAAAACTTAGTTGAAACGAAGTTTAATTTCCATAATATGAAAAGTGTGGTGATTAGGTAAATATTTACCATATTTACATTCATTTCGGTTTCAGAAAGCGCTGTTACATTTTTTATTAATTATATACATAATATAAATATTAATTTCCAGAATGTTTTGATTGGTCTAACGGAACACCAGTCCTTTCAAATGCAACAAAACAATTTAAAATTTACTTTGAAACTGCACATGCATGCATCAATAACCATATCAAGGAAAATATGTTGCGAGACAATAAAACGGATAAAATATGCAAAGATTGCATGGACGATTACTTACAACTTAACTCATTTTATGATTCGTTGAAAACATCAAGTGAAACCAAAGGCATCTGTATGGACATTGTGGATTCGGTGAGTTCTCATCTCATAATTCATCTAATTAATATTATGATAACCCAAGAACATGTGAACTACAACCCTCAGGTTGAAAGATCATGGCGTTCAATATCTTAGTTGCAGAAAAACCTTTTCCCAGCTACATATAATTTAATATTACTGTCAATACCTTACCATTGTAACAAAACGGGAACCAGTGCAGAATTAAACTCTCGGATTAACCGATTACATAGACTGAGCTAAAAGTACGATACAGTTGACATTTTTTATTATTATTACAAGAAAAAAATACAGTAACATTTCGAATTATAATATGCAAAATTATGTATATATTTTTTTTCTAATTATTATACTACTCCATAAGTTGAGCTTCAGCAGCTCATGGTTATGGAGGGAGTATTTACATAATACCAAATGTAACACTTAAAAGGCGATATGCAGACAATAATCAAAGACTTATGAAATACAAAATGAAAGAAGTTCTTTGTTTAAAACCACTTTATTTTTATATTTGTCGACCGGTTTCGGTTGATCTCAACCTTCTTCAAGACAATAAACATTTAAACTAAATTATAGTACAGAGGAAGATTAAGAGGTAAACATGATAGAAAGAGAGAGCATATAAGAGAGGGAGAGAAAATCAGCAACTGGTTGGTGGTTTTGATTTAAAACTTGAATCAAAATTATTTTTAATTCAAACAGGTGGTGTACCAACAAAAAGATGGTCTCCCGATAAGAGCGCCCATTAATCCTGTATTAGCTGACATTTTTGGATAGAATCGAAAACAGGATATTTTAATCTAAATCCCCTTTATTAAAAAATGTTCTTTTGTGGAAACGTGTCGATAATATTTTTTATATTTGGACGGGCACAGACCGCCAACTAAACACATTCATATCACTCCTTAATTCCTTCCATACAAAAATCCAGTTCACACTAGAGGTAGGCATAAATTCCAACTTAAATTTTCTGGATCTTTCCTTATCTATCATTAAAAACAAAATTAGCTTCAACATTTATAGAAAACATTTACTGACACCATAATACATAATACCTCCCTCCAATCACCCTATCTCACATTAACACTCTTCTTTCCACAGCATGATTAACCGGCTAGTCACTATCTCCATATCTAATAATAATAATTCTAATGAATTACTTACAATTAAACAAATAGCTCTCAAAAAAACTTCGCCAAATCACAACAAATAAATTTTTGTATAATATTACCATTCCTACCATCTATTAATAATAATAATGTAACTATCCAATGGTGCAGAATTTTGTACGTAAGTAAATTCTCTTCCCTTTCGTGTTTAACAAGCACAGGTTTCTCATAATTTGCCAACCATTTAATTGATACTGACCATATGTTTAATAGAAATAAAGGAGTCCAAATAATACATAAAAATAGAATACGAATACTCCTGAATAATTTAGAAGCATTAGAAATTTCAAAATCAAAGAAAAATAATTGCCAAATTTTAAACAATTAGAATTAACCGACAGTCCGATTTTAAGGTTGTTCCCTTTCTCCCTATGTAACCCCCACCCTTCCTTTACCTCTCCTACTACCCCTCCACCAACCAGTCTCTGATTTTCTCTCCCTCTCTTATACGCTCTCTCTTTCTATTATGTTTACTTCTTAATCTTCAGTTGAGATTAACCGAAACTGGTCGACGAATATAAATTATTAAATGAAAAAAACACCACTTTTTATTGGAATTAATATTTAACAGCCTGTTTAACAGCCAGTTTAACAGGCTGTTAAATATTAATTCCAATAAAAAGTGGTGTTTTACAAAGTGTGTTTTTTTCATTTAATATATAATGTCACACCACAAAGTGTGTGCTTCCTTCGATAAAAAAAGAACATAAATTAAAATAGAGTGGTTTTAAACAAAGAACTTGTTTCATTTTGTATAATGTCAAGCCACAAAGTGTTTACTTTCTTCGATAATTTAGTACAATATATCATTATCCAATTTCTTTTGAGCTTTATTAGATTTGCTTTAGACTCGTGAGTTAAATTTATGGCTTAGGTAAGTTTTTAAGAAGTTATTTACAAGTACATTTATATATTCCATCTTATTGCTCACATAAGTTTTTCAAAAGTTTAACTTATGTGAGTGCTTTCAGCGACCTTTACAGTTGAAAATTTATTCGTTAAAGATAATTTATACAATTTTTTCATAAAAGATTAAAAAACCAAAAAAAAAATTGGAATAAGAGTTTGCTTGAGAGAAAAATTCTCAAGGTGCTTTCGTTCCGTTAACGGAAGAATTAAGAATGGAAACTGGATAGCAGTTCTTTAATTTTATCTGAATGACAGCAGCTGACTTCAAATACGTCATGGTAGAAATAATTGAATCACTAATCAAAAAGAAGGATGCTCGTTTCCAGAAAGTGGTTTTACCACACGTTAAAATAAAAATAAATATGGGTTTTAAAAGTAAACAGAAATCCTATGAAAACCTGTCTTAATTTTTTGCATCACCACATCTAAAAGCCAGTGTGAACTGATTGCAAGTGTCTCAACTTATGAACTTGATTATGAGAAGGCTGTGAGTTCGATTGATTAGACCTGTCAATAAAATCACACCACTTGCAATTAACATTTGCTATAATTACAGTAAGTAACATACAATGTTATTTTCGTTGGTAATTTTGCCATAAGCTACTTACACAAGCCACTTACAAGTGTAGCGGCTGCCTTAAGGGTATTGGAAGTTTATCAACAAACAAAATTATTTATTTTCTATAAGTGCATTATATATTTCTATTCTACGTAAAAACCCAAATGGGGCGTGAATAGTTTAGTAGTTAGCCAATTATCAAGTACATACATTTCAACGGCCCCGAAGAACAATGTCAATCTGCTAAAAATATGAAAATCGTTTTGTTGGCTTATTTTAATTTCTTTTTGTTGATTTAAAAGCCTGAATTTTCGGAAGTTTGGATGAAATGAAATGAAATGTATGCATTTTTCTTATATGCTATAATTCTCGATCTCAAAAATAATTAAAAATGCCGAAATGAAACGTTAAACAGCTCTACTGCAAAACTACAAAATCGCACATCCGACATTGTTCTTCGAGACTGTCGATTTCAATTAATTTTTTTTCTAGATGAATGCTACAAGATCGTTCTGGAGCGGAGTGTTGAATTGTTGTAAGTTGCGGAGAACTCCGGAGCTAATATTTCTTTGCTGCACCGGACTAATAACAGCTCTGCCGGTGTTATTCTATCTCTCTGCTAAAATCTTCTTTCAAACGGCTCCCAGAATTGAAGTAAGACAATGTAAGTGACAACATGGATAAATTTCATAACTTCTAAATACAAACTCTTTATTAAATTTGAATACTACTCAACAGCGCACCATACCACGTTCAGATACTCCTTAGGAGGGGATTCTTTTGATGAGAAGCAGGGGAAATAGAAGCACCTGGTGGTCTGGATCTAATTATTACAATATGCTATAGTCTTTTCAAGCCAAGCTTTTAAATAATTAAATTAAATTAATGATTTTTGCAAGGTTTCAAGAGATGGAGATTCCAAGGTGACTTAAACTTTTTCACAAAAACGGCGCTTTACAAATTATCCGATTATTATTATTATTAAACCCCTCGCAAACAGACAAAACTTTTAAAATATTCGAAAAAGATAAGTCATAATATATACAGGGTGTTGTGAGAAGTACCTGACTTACCAGTGATTCCTGACATTATTTGGAGTAATAAATGTTTGGTCTGACATTTTTGGTTGTTATGAAAATAAGTTCACGTATCATCTGCTCACTCAGCCGAGTAACCGCCCAACCCCCCACCCTGAACCTAATTGTTAAATACCTAATAATTTTTAAGTTTTTGGTTAAAAAAAGCACCTGAGACCAAAATATCACCTACATTTTTAACTCTAAATAGCCTCAGGAATCACTGGTTAAAGTAAGTCAGTATATATGAGGTGCTCAGCGGAACAGTGGCCCAACTCACAAAAATTCGTTATAAGCGAAAACATCATACTGTATAAGCCACATTGGCCCAATTAAGTTATTATCTTTTAAGATGCATTGAAGCGCAGAACTAGCTCCAAAAGTCGAAATGCTATACCGAGCAATTCTATATCTTTTGTGAGATCATTATTAGATAACGGACGTTATCTCCTGTCAGATTTGTGTGATTTTTACATATTTACTGTCACATATTTTAGTTTGGATTGTTTTAAACACGAATTCCTGCAAGTATGCATGATTATTTATTCATTTAATGTAGGTTGTACATAGAAAAACCAAATAACAGCAATAAAAATCACACACATCTGACAGGAGATCATGTCTGTTATCTAATAACAATCCCACAAAGATATAGAATCGCTCGGCAGATCGAAAAAAAGTTTTTCGGGTGCTCTAATATTTTTTTTTAATACATTTATTTGAATTTTGATTTGTTAAATGAATGGGAAAAAAAGAGGTGGAAATTAACCCACTTCCTGGCATCCGACCAAGCTGAAACTTGGCAGATAGACTCGTTGTCGATGCATTCTGTATTTCCTGAAATTGAATGGCATTAAATTAAAAAAAATTACAGCAGTTAATACACAAAATAAATCTCAGTTCCGTTCAATTAGGATTTGGCTTAAGTGTTAGCGGTGTTCACTCATTTTAACCCAGTCCCTGGGGAGGAGGGTTTAATCCTCAGTCAAATCAAAATAAATAAATCCTCTGATATTGGCTACTAGCCGGCCGGTGCCACTAGGGCGAAAATTGAAAATACAGTACAATCTCACTAATCCGGCACTTCAATAGACCGATACGTCCAATAATCCGGCACCCTCCACCCGCGCCTCCCTCGCCCCTCTACGCCTATGTGCTCCATCGCCGCGTCGTCGTCTAGCAGTTTAACCTCAAAACTTATCTCATGTGCACTAGAGATGGGTAAGTTCTGCATTTTTCCGGAGGCCTCCGAGACGTGCTTCCTTTTAAAAGTTCTTGGAGCAGGTCCCGGGAGCCACTCCCGACTCGCGAATGGCCCGAGCGCGCAAAAGAATTCGAACGCGCAACCTGCTTCCTACTCGCAAATGACTCGAACCGAGACGCTCGGGTTCCACCCTAGCCGGACCTCGGAGCCGGAGTTCGCAAAAGAACTCGAACGCACAACCTACTCCTGAATGGGTCAAATCGAGACGGACCTCGGAGCCAGAGCCCGCACGCAAAAGAACTCGAATGCGCGACCTACTCCAACTCGCACATGTGGCTCAGACCGTGACGCACGGGTTTGACGAGTACGAACTGCCACCGTGCCGCGCAGCACCGCCACCCCGAGACTGTGGCTCGTCCCGCCGAGTTTCGGCTACAAGTACTGTACCGGGTTCTTTGGGAGTAGTCGATTTGAAAAGGGAGTAGGAGTAGGAGCCGCTTCGCGCGTAGAAGCCGAGTTTAGGAGCCCATTCCAGCTGAACCTACACATCGCTAATGTGCACGTGCATACGTATTTACCTGTTGTTTTGAAGTGTGAATAGTGTGTATATTCTCTTTATGAAATGCTTTGTTTTATTTATTATTATTTTTTCTCTATAATCCAGCAATCCGAACATTCCAATAATCCGGCACCCTCTGGTTTTTAATAGTGCCTGATGAGATTGTATTGTATATATATTATAGTAAAAGAACTTCGTTTTTTAAGGGATGATTGTTTATTTATTAATTTTATTTTAGTGATTTGTACATCAAAGTTTACAAGTGAATTAATTAATATTTAATTGTAACGTATATACTATATTTTCTATGGCTCCTACTATACATCTTGAATCTACCAATTGGTGCAGACTCTAAAGTTTAAAGTGCTGTAGATTCACCAGTTTCCCTGCTTGTATAAGAGTTTCTGGTCACTGTGTATATATTTTTTATGAACTAGCGCCTTCACCTTTTTATTTTCTTGCAGAATATGAAAAATGATACGTGAAATTTGTCTCATCCTGAACTACACATTGTGGGTGCGCCAGTCGAGGGCTAAACATAAAGCAATGTAACCTAGTCCTGAAAACATTAAAACCACACATTCCATAACAAATACTTTCCGATACTTACCATTTACTTCATCCTTCATTTGCAGATGACCATGTTAATGAACCAGTCAACTGTATGGCCACCACTTCCTCCCGCGGCAGGTGACAAAGTGAGCTCATGAACTGATGTTGCTTTTGATGCCAAATACCTTTACTGGAATGTGATATTACCCATATTATGTGAATGACAGAGAGATAAATATTACATATCTGTTCATAAGCTATTAGCATGACACATTCGAAGAGTGTAAATAATAAATACATTCTTAAGGCTAGCTTTACACTCATAACTCAAATTTATGACTTACTTAAGTTTTTGATAAGTTACTCACAGGAGCGTTTACATATGCATCCGACCTATGGTAATTAATGCTCACGGAAGTTGTTCGTAAGTTCAACTTATATAAAGGCTCAAGCGACCGTTTACATCTGTAAATTTATTTGCGGTAAGATGGCTTTGACAACGATCTGCTGCTGTAAAATTTACGTGATTTTGTCAATAAAGTCGAAAAGGCCCAAATAAAGTGATGAAATAGAATTTGACCTGGAATCAACAATTCTTTACGTGCTTTTGTGCCGTTAAAGGTGGAAATTAATGGAGTTCTATAATTTTATCCGAATGACAGCTATCTGATAGCAACCGACTTTGAATTCAAATACATAATGTTATAAACAGAAACATTGAGATTAGAAAGGATTGGACCGATATTTAAATATAAAGATGCTCATTTTCAGAAAGCTTTTTTCCACCTGAAAAATAAAAGATATCTCTTCGGTTTTTGGAATTAGAAAAGTTTCTTTCCATCTAAATTTGTTTTCGTGGGTAGTGCTAATTTGAGTTTTATCTAGTGTTATTTTTATATTGTTTTCGGAAGAGAATATAAGGTGGGTAATTATCCACTTAACCTAATCAGATTTTAGTTAAAATGACAATAGTTTTATAGAAGAAAAATCTTACGAAAACAACTGTCTTTAATTTTTGACATCTCGCAATGGCGAATCTTGGTACTATTTCTTCGGTAACCGTCTCAACTTATCAAACTGGTTTTATAAGCTGTGAGAAGGCTGGAAGTTCGCGTGGATGCGATTAGACTTGTCAAAAAACTTACGCTAGAACAACTTCTGTAACTTTCTATAATTACAGTAAGTGACTTTTGGTCGTTAACATTGGTAATTTGGCCATAACTCGCTTACGTGAGTGACTTACAGGAAAAAACTTATGTGTGTAAAAGCAGCCTTATTTTGTATTATTACCGTAAATAAATTTCTTTCAATTTCAACAATTTTAATTAAGATAATTTATAAAATTTTGACATTGTTTTTTTTATATTCTAATATGCCCTTTTGAATATGTATTTTTATTAACTTTGTGTTCCGTATTATTATTTTGTCAGCTGTTCATGAATTTTTTGTCTACAAAAAGCTGCTAGTTAACTGTTACTGCCGCCTGTTGGTTGAACACATAAGCATTGGTGCTCTGGTAATAAATGATAGCTTCTTTATCTTTAACAGGTTCGCTGCCACTGTCCCGGATTGGTGATGCTCGTGTTTAATTCTTTTATGTCTTAAAAATTTTGTGGCAGTGAACCTGTTAACATTGTTCTCTATTAAGAGTTCAGAATGACTGAACCACAACAGATGCTTTGTACTTGCTACAAAGGTGATGTTTTTTTGTTATTCAAAGAATGTGGTTTCAGGTCACATAAAATAATTTATCAAAAAAGTTTCTTTAAACAGAATTGAGTCTTTTAACAGAGAATGTTGATGAATAAGAGTGGCATGGTTGAAAGACATACTATCCGGTCTCAATAATCCGGATGAACATGCTGAACTTTAAAATTAATTTTACTTTATCCTTTTTGACGATTGTTTGGTTTTCAATTTAATTAATATCATTCCTCAAAATATTTATATAGAAACATATGAACTGCTTACTGCGGTTTACAGCCAATGAATTCACTGTATATTTTTAGGTTCTATAAATTTGGCACATTATGGCAAAAGATCACTCATGATATTTCACAAACTTGCCATAATATGCCAAAAATCGGTTTGAGTGGATATAGGACTCAGTTTTTACAAAAATAGGAGGTTGGTAAGGTAAGAATTAGTAATGAATTTTCTAAGGTCTGGAGCACAGAACAGCCAGTGTATTTATTAGTGACTGCAATTACAGCGCGGGATACCACTATAAGTAGATGGCGCTGCACATACGTTGCCACCCATAATTTTTGCAGTGTTGCATGAAAAACAACAGAAGTGGGCAGCAGGCCTAAAATCACCGGTTCGGTGATAATTTTGTTCAGATTATCGAGACTACTGTGTGAATATGCACTTGCCTAGTGATATTATAGTATTATTGTGTGTGCCAGGTGCAAGGGTTCGTACTAACTTGGTAAGGAATAAATAAAAATATATGTATTTTTAAAGATTAATAAAATAAAAAAACGTTTAACACTTTTTTTTATTGCAAAATATACGGTAAGGAATAAATAAAAATGTATGTATTTTTAAAGATTAATAAAATAAAAAAAACGTTTAACACTTTTTTTTATTGCAAAATATACACACCTACACAATAATTATTCATCAAATTTAGTGTTGAAAGTTTTTAATTTCACAAAAGTTAAATTAACCTAATAACTAATAACATTCATGGACCTTAAAATTATGGTGGTCGATTAAAAAATCCGCAACCTTAATAATTACTAGCTTACTTGAATAATATACAATGACTGAAGAAGTTGAAGGGAATAAATAAATAACATTTACCATTTATGTAGGATATGAAAAATACGCTTTTCTCAATAAAAATATTTATGTATATATGTATACACACACTTATTCAACAGGTTTGCTTTTACTAAATTTTGGGAAATTAAACCCAAACATGGGTAGGATGTAACGGTGGCAGTAATCGAGTTGACTACCAATTATTTTGGTAAAAGTAAATCTTCATTCTATTTTACAATTGTTATTGTTCTATAATAATTATTACAAGTTATTTTAGAAAAGAATATTGGAATTACAGGGTATTTCATTTATCCTGTCTAATAATTTAAAGCTACTGAGAAATAGGGGAGGCAGTGGAAACCTAAATGTTTCAGTAGCTATCTGGTGTGGCTCTTTTTGGAAAAAAATTATTTGTATTCGCTTCAGTTCAACCATATCTAGACATTATAATACCAGCTCTAACAGGAGCTTAAGACTTATTCCCTTCCACCTTTTCAGTCACTATTGACAGAATAATAATATGTACAAACTATCATCGGTGTCGTGCTTTCTTGTTATTATTTTTCTTGGCGCTACTGCTAGAGCTGGGGGTTTTGAGTTTGTTGACTGAAGTGTTTGCATCTTGCTTGCTCAGCAAGCCCAGCCCTAAACCTTGTTCCTTTTCTTTGGGAGTACCGGGTCTGCTGGAATCCAGAGAGGCCAGAATCTTTTCACTGGATTGCTTCTGCGAGCTGCTGCTTACGGAGGGAGTCTTCGGGGTGGAGTTGTACTTAGAAGTTGAGGTAATTTGGTTGAGGATGCTCTTGTCTACGGTAGGTGTGCCATTGTGGGTGTGGTGCTTGCCCGCATTCTTCTGCGGAGTGGATAGATGGCCATCTGTAGAGTTGTGAGCGACAGTGGTGTGGTTGTTGGTGCCTTGCGACAGGGAGTTGTGGCTGAGGTGGTTTGCTGCTGATCCAATTTGGGTGTCGGAGGAATCCTCGTTTGTTTGAGACTCGGTCTCACTGTTGCGCTCAACTGGAAACAAGTTTATTTTATTGTGATGACCGTGCAACAGTCCTAACTATCCTGAGCCAATGAAAGTAAAGGGTGGTTCAGACTAGACTAGTAATTTAGTCGAGTGGCGAGTTAGGAGCAGTTCGGACACGCCAAGTATTTTAGTTGAGTGTATAGTATTAACTAAACGGGTCCGAACACCATAATGTAGAGTGGGTTAGTCAGCTCTTTAGTAGATTCAATCCATTTCATTCTATTTTTCGGGTGAGTAAGGACCCACACCACACTGAGATGCGCGGAAATGTCGTGGCATTGGAGCAAAGATGCTACTCTAAAATTATTTATTTGTGCTGCTATTAATCTCTTTTAATGTCCATAGTTTATTTATTTTCATCTCACTAATTTATTATTCCACCTCTTCTAAAATAAGCTTAATTAGTGTATTTACTTTGTTGTGAAGCCGCCCGTCATCTTGCAAAGAGCGGAGGGGACTATGTACTCTACTTGAAAGTAATGCGAACGGTTTTCGATGAGTAAAGTAGCAAGTATCCTCGCTACTTGACTTACTACTTGCTCGTGGCGTACAAGCCAATACTCACGAGATGAAAATAAAGAAACTATGGATACGTAAATAAATTAATAGAATGAATTTGGATTAATTCCATAGGGACTCAAGTTATACAAATAGGGTTACAAATTTTAGAGTTGTATCTTCGTTCCAACAAAATCACATTTTTGAGGCAGCTAATGAACTCTACTGAAACAATGGGTTCGGATTTGTTTAGTGGTTGAGCCAGTGAGCAGTGAAACGTATTGGGGGGCGCTATTCCCCCGAAAAAATACAACTAAATGGATTGACCCAGCTAAACTACCACACTAAATTTGTTGTTCGGGACACATTTAGTACTATTTTTCTACACTCTACTAAATTACTAGCCTAGTCCGAACAGCTTTAATAAGGCACCATACTTTAAAAAATTTACATAGTTGAGCCAGTTTGAATAATGCATTTCGAGGGTGAAATGCCTATCAGGCATTAAAAAAAATATAAAGGTGTCAATACTTACTTTTGGCTTCAGCGGGATCAACTAATCCACTCACCGCCTATAACAAAATTTTCGACATTTAGAGATGAGAATTAGGAGATAATAATTTAAAATATAAATCATATTTAATAAATATTTACCGCCATAGACGTAATAGATGATTTTGAGAATAGCCTTTCAGCTTCCTTAAATTTCCTGTTGCGTTTATCAGCCTTGGGGTTTGTACTCTTATTAGTGGTGAGGTACCTATCCCAACCTCTTATTATGTTTCCATATAGTTGGGTATCTTCCAAGTAGGAACCTTCAAAGGCATAAATTTGTCTCTCTAAATTAGCCAGCGTTTCCTGCAAAGATGGTCACACAAACTTAGTGAAAAGTGGAAATCTAACCTAGCCCATACCGCAGGTAACCTTTATTTTATAATGTACATACACTTTTGTCCATTTTCATTCAGTTTTATTTAGATTCAGTTCAAGTGAGAATTGTCTAATCTGTAATTATTTCTTATTTACTATGGGTCACTGGTTGGGAAAAGGTAACTATAAAACTGTCAGCCTGGTGCTGTTGATTACAAAATAATAATTTCATTGACTTGTTATGAAATACGTCACAACATATATAATCTTAACCCATAAAGAATATTACTTCCGCGCATTATTTTTATGTGTCTGAATTATATTGAACTTAATTTAGATCTAGACCCTTAACAATATATTTTTGTTAGAAAGTGACATGTTATTTGACCGCAATATAGAACTGGATCTGTCAAAATGTGTACAAGAAAAAATTTCAAATATGACTGATAAAATAAATCCAATCGTAGTAGTTTATGAAAATAATAAGCCTGCCTCATGAAATAAACACTAATTACCGCTATTTCGGCCTTCCTTTTAACCAATTCAGCTAATTCTGCTCTAGTGTCAACGACAGAAGCAGGCTTCGAAGACGCCATTTTTGTTTTTGATGTTTTCACATTTTTGGTGTCCGCTGAACCGATTTGCGGTGAATGAACCATTTTTTAACCTTAAGAAATTATTGCAATTATTAACTTAAAAGTTGTAGTCTAAATATATGAGAACCGATTTCCCAAGCAATTGAACCCGAATATTCTTTGTGCATAAATATTTTGATATCATAAAGGCGAACAATTTTGGCGCGAGCAAATGGTAAATTTGATATTATTTCATGTTGGTATCTGTTGGTTGGTGCCGTTGGTTAACCTGAGAAACATAGATAAAGATATTTAAAAAAACGTGCTGCTAGAAGCTGTTTAGGCTGAACGAAAAATATTATTATAAAAGGTATGTATTGTTGGGGAGGCGTCTACTAATATTTACAGGAATTCCAAAAACTGAAAAAATCGAACTAATATCTATGAGAACCAAAGTGTTGACGAATATCTACAGCTCAAACTGTTGACTAATATCTATGAGAACCAAAGTGTTGACGAATATCTACAGCTCAAACTGCTGACTAATATCTATGAGAACCAAAGTGTTGACGAATATCTACAGTACTGGCAGAGGTTGGATTTGCAATTATGTATAGCATATTGGAATAACGTAATATTGCGTATGCCTTTTAAAAAACTTAATTTATGTAAGTATGTATGTAAAAATCCCTAATATCGGACTATTGGACACATTTAGCTGATTAGTCCAACCAACGCTCTGTAGATATTAGTCAACACTGGGACCGTAATAGATATTCGTCCGACCTTAGTGTTAAAAATTGAGATACTACCAGCACCTATGGGTTGCTTGAGCAAGCTCCCAGACGTTGATATTTCGAATGGTGCGAGGCTTGGCTGGACGCTGAGTGTTCGCAGCCTGTTTTAACTACCAAGTACATACTATGGAGGAAGCCATTTTTTTTGTAGATGCTTTCGAATTGACATTAGTATAATCGTAGATTCTTTAAATGTGTGCAGGTTTTTATGTTATAAAAGTGCTAGCATCCCATTATTATCGCTTCTTCCCAACGCAAGTTTTAACAGTAAACAACTGCCAGTGTTTGGCCCGGTGTATTGACACCGTATTATAATACATTTATAACATGTCCAAGTGAAATAAACAGTGAAGTTTTTTGCAAGGATAATTATTTTATTTAAAAGGACCCCTATCAATTTTGAACATGGGCCTTACGATCCGGATTGCAATCAGAGGACTGCAATAATAATATAAAAAAAACAAGAACCAGCTGCCAATTAATACAGATGACCAATATTACAATTACCGGAATCACAAAGATGAACAAAGGAAGACTGGATTCACATCGGAAATGAGATAAGTTTTTAGTGCCTTCCCACCCATACCCATTCTTTAACATCCATACAGAACTCATTCGTAGTTTTTTAACAAGATTAATCCCATAAATATTGTATTGTAAAAAATAAAATCACTACCCACGTAAAGATTTTATGCAACTCATGATTTTCAATTGATTGAACATTAGGTTCTCAATTAATAATTGCCAGGAATATTGTCGTTGTTGTCTTTCAGGCGGGTAGCTTCTCAAATAAATAAATACGCATTGTCGGAACACATTTTATCAGGGATTAAGCTACGAAAAGGTATTTGTACACAAAATGGATAAGATCAAATCTTTAATAGCCAAGAGAGGCGTGATTAAGGGGAAATTGACGCGTTTCGCGGATTCTATAAACTCCTTGTCCGCGATTGAAATTAAACTGAGGTACGACCGAATAAAGCCATTGTTAGATCAATTCGAATCTATACAGGACGAAATTGAAATTTTATCGGATGAGGAACTGGAAAATTCTATTCAGCGCGAGACGTTTGAAAATCAATATTTTTCAGTCCTTGCTACTGCTAAAGGGGCGATGGACTCAATTAACGAGGGTAGAGTCGACATCAAACTCCCAACTCTCCAATTGAGAGAATTCGATGGGAATCAAAAAGATTGGGTAAATTTCGTTGAAACCTTTAAAACTTTGGTTCATAATAACAGTTCCTTGAGCAACGTCCAAAAATTCTTTTACTTACAATCTGCGCTGAAAGGGAACGCATTGAAAATAATTAGTAATCTAGAAGTTTCGGAATTAAACTACCTATCGGCTTGGGAATTGTTGCACGACAGATTTGCGAATCTCAGGGCTACCGTACATAAACATATCCAAACTCTATTTCAATTAAAGGATATGAAACATGAAGAGCCTGTAGCATTAAGGTATTTAATTGATGAAACTAATGTCAATTTGAAAGCGTTACAAAACATCGGAGTTAAAGTAGATCATTGGGATCCTTTGATTATTTACATAATTTCAAATAAATTGGATATAGCTACCCGGAGAAATTGGGAACAATATACATTGCAAGCTGAATTACCTACATTAAAGGAATTCATAAAATGTTTATCTGCTAGGGCACAAGTATTGGAGCTTATGAATGCTTCAGAGAAAAAATCTTCTAACCTACATAAAATGCAAATAGGCAACAATAATAACAAAAAAGATTCATCGGTATTCTTGGCAATAAAGGCAAACAACTGCATTTATTGTAATGATAAAGGTCATCAAATTTATTTTTGCAAAAAATTTCTAAAATTAAAATTACAGGATAGGATTGATGCTACGAAATCAATCCGGGCGTGTTTTAAATGTTTGAGGTTGGGTCATCAGGCACAGAGTTGCAAGACAAACCTAACCTGCAAAATTTGTGGCAAGTATAGCCACAATACTCTATTACACAAGGAGGTACCTCCGCCGGAGACCTCAAATATGGATGCTAATAACGAGGTTATAGTGTCGAATTTTTCTGCATCGGAAAAGGCAGAAAAAATAATATTATTGTCAACCGCCTACATAGGAATTGTGGGGGCCAACAATAAAATGTTTAAAGCTCGCGCCCTGATTGACTCTGGTGCGCAGAGTAATTTTATGAGAGCTGATTTTGCTAATAAATTAAATTTACCATGTGAATGGATAAACAAACCCGTGTCTGGGATCCATAATAATATCACACACATAAAAAAGAGAATTTCAGTGGAGATGACTTCGCTTAATACGGATTATAAACGCGAAATATCATGTCTGATTTTACAGGAAATTACAACCAATTTACCACAAGTGACAATGGCGAAAAAAGAGTTCAAAATACCACCAGGACTGGAGCTGGCAGACCCGAACTTCAATATAGCTGCACCCATCGACATCCTGTTGGGCGCGGAGAGCTTCTGGGAGATGCTAAACAACGATAGATTGAAACTCGAGTCAGGACCAACGCTTCAACGTACGCAACTGGGATGGATTGTGTCCGGTCCTATCAACGTGTACCCCAAACAAAGGCCTGTATCAGATTTTTGCAGTTTATCTATAAATAAGTTGAGTCATCAAATAGAAAAATTTTGGAAATTGGAAGAGATTAATTCCACTAAAATTCAAACTCAAGAAGAAAAGGCTTGCGAAGCCAGTTTTGTAAGTACTCATACTAGAGAAGATGACGGTAGATATGTAGTAAGTTTACCGCGTCGGGCATGCATTGATCAGTTGGGAAACTCATTGCTCACTGCCGAAAAAAGATTTAAAAACATAGAAAGAAAATTTGTGTCACATCCCGAGTTAAAGACACAATATGTAAAATTCATGCGTGAATATGAAGAACTGGGACACATGGAGATGTGTGACCAGTCAAAAGGGGATCGTGACTCCTATTTTTTACCGCATCACGCTGTAGTGAAAGAATCCAGCACTACTACTAAAGTGAGAGTCGTTTTTGACGGCTCCGCCAAAACCTCAAATGGAATTTCCCTCAATGAAGCCTTGATGACAGGACCTGTTATACAAAAGGATCTATATAACCAACTATTGCATTTCAGGAAACATCAAATAGTCATGACTGCCGACATCGAGAAGATGTACCGCCAGATTAACATGTGTGAAGATGACCTGGACCTACAGAAGATAGTATGGCGCGAGTCGCCACAGGATGTGCTCAAGCATTATCGTCTGAAGACTGTGACTTATGGACTGGCACCTTCCTCCTTCTTAGCCACAAGATGCTTAAAGCAAATTGGTATGGATAATAATTTAATTTTTCCTAGAGCTAGTCAGGTCATAGAAAATGACTTCTATATGGATGACTTGTTAACGGGAGCAGATGAGCTGGAATCCTGTAAAAAGTTAAAAGAAGAATTAATCAGCATCTTGTCATCTGCGGGGATGACGTTGAGGAAGTGGAGGTCCAATGCGTTGGAATTGTCAGCCGAGTCGGGCCAAGCTAAGTGTGCCGATTCAGGCGATTCCGACAAAATTATTACTGACAATCCAAAGACTGAGAAAATATTAGGATTAACATGGAACAATGAATCTGATTACTTTTCTTATGTAATAATGAAGCCATCAGGTCCAACCGAGAGCAAACGAGAGATATTGTCTTGCATCGCATCAACCTTCGATCCATTGGGACTCCTAGGGCCGATAATAGTCATAGCCAAATTGATAATGCAAAGGCTGTGGCAGTCCAAAGCAGCATGGGATGATCAGTTACCTAATGAAATATTAGCACCCTGGAGGACCTACCTGCAAGATTTAATTCAGCTAAATGTGTTGAAAATACCAAGAAAAATTATTTGCAAGCAAGCAAAAGAGCTACAGCTACACGGTTTTTGCGATTCGTCTGAGAAGGCTTTCGGAGCCTGTATCTATATGGTGTCAATGGACCACAGCGGTAAGTGGCATTCACACTTAATAACATCCAAATCAAGGGTAGCACCATTGAAGTCTATTTCACTGCCTAAGTTGGAGCTATGTAGTGCTGTACTACTGGCAAAATTAATGAAAACTATAAAACAAGCATTAAATATAATGAAGATCAACACATATTATTGGTGTGACTCTACGATAGCGCTGTGTTGGCTGAAAGGTCAACCTACTCGTTGGAGCACTTTCGTGGCCAATCGAGTAGCTGAAATACAAGAACTGAGTGATCCAGATCAATGGAGACACGTATCATCATCCGACAATGCAGCGGATATACTTTCAAGAGGAGCTACGGCGGATAAACTGATAAATTCTACAATATGGTGGAATGGACCAAATTGGTTGACCGACGGAGTCAACGATTGGCCTATATCGAACATTTCCTGTTCAAACCCTCCGGAGCTCAAGAGTAAAAATATTCTTTTATCTACTGATATTCAAGAATGGGAAATATTTGGAAAATTTTCCTCATTTATCAAATTGAAAAGGGTTACAGCATATGTACTGCGGTTTGTGAATAACTGCAGAAATATTAAAAGTAAAATTTCAGGTAATTTAAGTGTAGCTGAACTAGAAGCAAGTTTGAATTGTCTACTGAAATCAGCTCAGGCACATGCCTTTCAAAAGGAGTTGAAGACATTAAAAAACCAGGGAAATGTCAACAAAAATAGTAACTTAAAATCTCTTCATCCCTTTTTATGTGATGGTCTTATATATGTGGGCGGTAGATTAAGTTTAGCTACACACCTATCGTACCAACAAAGACATCCAATTATATTGCCAGCTAAACATAAGCTAACCGAATTGATTATACGTCACTATCATTATGTAAACTTACACGCAGGACCTCAAGCGCTATTAGCTGAAATAAGATTAAGGTTTTGGCCTATTTTTGGGAAAAATACTGTTAAAAAGATATTACATAAGTGTATTGTGTGTTTTAGGTGTAATCCTCGTATTGGTAACCAGATCATGGGAAGCTTACCGAGCGAAAGAATCACACCGAGCCGACCTTTTGCTATCACGGGAGTCGATTTTGCTGGACCGATTCCAACCAAAAGTGGGCCACTGAGGAGAGCTCCACTCGTGAAATCGTATTTATGTATTTTTGTTTGTTTTTCCACAAAGGCGGTTCATTTGGAATTAGTTTCGGATTTATCTAGCAATGCCTTTTTGAACAGTTTAAAGAGATTTATATCCCGTAGGGGAGAACCTGATAAGATCTTTTCCGATAACGCTAGCAACTTTCGGGGGGCCAGTAATAGGCTCAAGGAGCTGTATACCAGTTTGAGAGAGAACAACGACAAGATTCAAAATTATTTAGCTAACAGAGGTATTGAGTGGAGGTTCATAACCCCTCGAGCCCCTAGTCAGGGAGGGCTGTGGGAAGCTGCGGTCAAGTCAGCAAAGTTTCATTTGTATAGAGTCACTAGTAATTCTGCTTTAACCTTTGAACTTTTGTATACCTTAATTTGTCAGATTGAGGCCTGTCTAAATTCCCGTCCATTGACTTCCTTGTCTGATGACATCCACGATTACCAACCCCTCACCCCAAACCATTTCCTCATAGGCACTAAATCCTCTATCATTCCGGAGAGAGATGTCCGAGCCATACCAGACAACAGGCTGACCCAATATCAGAGAATCCATGCGCTAATGTTATCCTTTTGGTATAGATGGAAGCGAGAGTACTTGATGGAGCTACAAAAAAGGACGAAATGGCAAACCAGTAATCAACGGGCACTGCAAAAGGATGATCTGGTTATTCTGAAGGAAGATAATCTACCTCCACCATTATGGAAAATGGCGCGAGTTATATCTACACATCCCGGCGCGGATGGTGTAGTGCGAGTGGTTACCCTGAAAACCCCTCAAGGAATCTTTGTCAGGCCTATCACAAAGATATGTCTAATGCCTCTGGACCCGGAAGCTGAACCTGTGACGGACGCCCCGGACCCTTCCGTCAGTCCGGACTCCCCGGACGACCATGATGAAACTTTTTAGGGTGAAAATATTAAAAAAAGACCCTTTAAAGATACCAATCCCAGGAACAACATGACAACCAATAAATTGATGATTGATTGCACCCCGCGCTGTGGTGCTTATATCGTGGACTGCACCCGGAGAAGATCCTAACCAATGGACTTGAAAAAAAAAGACAATTGTGTTGTGTTGGGTTGGGTTTTATTATAATATTATTTTGTGTTAGGTTGGGTTTTATTATAATATTATTTTGTGTTAGGTTGTGTTCTATTATAATAGTATTTTGTGTTAAGTTATTATTTAAATATGTAAAAAAAATTTTTTGTTAATTTAAGTTTATGTAATTAGTTTAGGTTAATCACCTTAAAATTCAACTTGTGAATGTACATTTTTAAATAATAGTATAACAAGCAGTGCAGGATGACTTAGTTTTGGCTGCTAATTTATAATAGGTAAAATTATTTGTTAGTATTTGTACGGTATTTAGAGTTAGGATTTGTGTTTTTTGCTTTTGCCTTGATTGTCTTCCCCTGTTTTTGTTATGTTTTCTTGAAGGGTTCATAAATCGGCATAGGCGATTTAGAAACCCCGAGGCGGAAGCTATGTTAAAAATTGAGATACTACCAGCACCTATGGGTTGCTTGAGCAAGCTCCCAGACGTTGATATTTCGAATGGTGCGAGGCTTGGCTGGACGCTGAGTGTTCGCAGCCTGTTTTAACTACCAAGTACATACTATGGAGGAAGCCATTTTTTTTGTAGATGCTTTCGAATTGACATTAGTATAATCGTAGATTCTTTAAATGTGTGCAGGTTTTTATGTTATAAAAGTGCTAGCATCCCATTATTATCGCTTCTTCCCAACGCAAGTTTTAACAGTAAACAACTGCCAGTGTTTGGCCCGGTGTATTGACACCGTATTATAATACATTTATAACATGTCCAAGTGAAATAAACAGTGAAGTTTTTTGCAAGGATAATTATTTTATTTAAAAGGACCCCTATCAATTTTGAACACTTAGCTCTGTAGATATTAGTCAACACTCTGAAGTTCGTAGATATTAGTTCAACATATGAGCTGTAGATATTCGTCCGACATACAGGCTGTAGATATTAGTATCTGGAGTCATTTTTGGTGGTTCCACGGCCGATTTTCTTAACCTTTTCTGGCGTAGTCACCTTATTTGGTCGACCACTGCGATGTTCGTCTCAGCAAACTCTGCCACCCAATATTTTTTTGTTGTAAACGAAGGAGCAGACTCCCCCGGAGTAGGATCTAAGATCGACTTCGGTATTGGTTGGACTTAGACCTTTCAAATGAAAGTTTTGTATCACATAACAATTACAATTTTGTCCATGTTTACAAATTAACTGAGAGGGTTCGCTAATGATGGCTGCCAAAAAAGCACTAAACAACGTAGTGCCTTAAAACTTGAAACTTAAGCTTTATAAGGTTGATTATAATCAATCAAGCATAATATTTTTTAAAAGCAACCTCCACCAGAAGTTCGTCAGGTCGGGTACTTCTGGGTCAACCCTCGTATTGTAATTTTTACGTTCAGTAAAAAAATCATTGTGTTATGCGTTATGCATCAACATCTACACTTCAGCTTTTCTAATGTGGTGGTCATTTTTGGCGTTTGATTTTCGTACCATCCTTTTCCTACTAGATCCTCTGACGGTCAGCATGGCCAACTTTAGCAAGAATTAACAAAAGGTCAAAGTTGGTCAAAGTTGATTTGTGCATCTGATCCAGGGGCGTAAAACTTGGCTTTAACCTTGAAACTGACAGGAGTGAACCAAATTCTTATAGATAAAGCTGAATTTTATTATAGATAGGTCTAACTTTAAACGTCAAATGTCAAATTGCGTCATGCGATTATCAAACGAATTTGAATTTGTGTTGTTGACATCGCCATGGGCATATTTCATTTAAAAATCGTTTACAGGAATTCCAGAGGTGGAAAAATGTTTCAAATGTGTCCGCAATTGATCCAGAAATCAGGTAATTACATGAGACATTAACATTCAGCTTAATTTATCTGTAAATCTATTTGAGGTTAAATGACATATTGATAAAATATTCTTTCAATTTAACTTTAATAAGTATAATTGTAATACGTACGCCTCGTACGTCATACATATGTCTGTTAATGTTATATTATCGTTAACACAAGCTTATGGGTCCGAGTGGTTAATGTTTCACAAATATTGTTTCAGAAAATGTTCCAGACTTTGAATGACTTTGGAGCTTTACGTTAGGAACACCTTATAACATTGTTTGGCAGACCATAACACCGTTAATGGCAGGTAAAATTAATAATGCTACTAATTTATATGTTCATATGAACAGAAGTGAGAATACTTTTCCCTTGTGATAAACAAAGTATCTCATCACAAGGGAAAAATACTGTATATTCTGTTCACAAACTTTGTTTAATGTGATATATTTTTTTCAGAACACATGATGCGGTTTTTACCGTGAGATGGCTGAAATGGGTCCCCGATGAAGGTATAGGTACTCTGTTTAATTTCGGTTGAAAGGAAATTTAGAATATGTAGATTTTTTATTTCATTCTACAAGAACTGTACGGTGACTGCTGGAAAGGAAAAATGGATAAAACGCTATATAGATGTGACATTGAAGATGAATGTATATAAACAAACAATACAGCTATTGTTTATGTTGATCTTTAATGTCATAGCTGTATGACGCTTTAGCCATGTTTCCTTTCCATCCCTTTGTCGATATTCTTTTTCAATTCATCGAATTCACCGAACCAGTGTTTTTATGTGCTATTATCGATTGTCTTTCTGAAAATAAAAAGAATTTAAACATGTACCCCCGAGTTATCATTTTTCAAGCAGAAAAATGTAAATTCGTCGTAGAAAACCAATCATTATTTGAAAATGTTTTCCTTTTATAAGGATTCATATTTCAAGTATTTTAGGTTTTTTACTAACGCTTGAATTTTTGATTTCCTCAGGATAACAGGTTTCCATCTGACAAAGCTCCTTGCTGAGGAAATGAGCTTTAAAAATTATGTAAAGCTCATTCCCTCAGGCTTTGTCAGATGGAAAGTTGTTTTCTTGGGGAAACTAAAACATTTTTCTGCTTTCAAGCATTTTTATTTTTAAATAATTTATTTGGCTAATGAATTAATAAAGTAGGTCCAATGCGATTATATTGTCTATGGTGGCAAATGGCCTTGAACTTCCTCTATGTTATTAAGACAATAGTCTTTGGTGGACCATTTTATTTTTGGTTAAGTTGGTGACAGTGATGACGAAATTTCTAGTATGGAGAAGGCCCGAAGATATCGATCTAGGGATTGGTTTATTTATGATCTGATCTGTCATCCTTGTGATCTGTCAGTTCTGTTCTGCCCATTCTGCTACTTTTTTGACTTATTCGAAAACAAAAAAAAATATTGGTAAAGATAACGAAATATATCATTATGTCGCCTATAAACTACGTGCCACGTGTAACCCAGGTAAATAGACAATTTTAATATTATAAGTTTAAATTTAAGTTCAAATTTAATATTCAAACATGATTGACTGCTGAAAAACATTATGCACTGATTACAAAAAAACAAATAAAATATAATGTTATTTTACATAATAATAGCCGTCCATTGTCACTATATGACCCAGAATTATGATAATAAATGGTCATTGTGTTCATGTTTAGCTTGATGCTGTCCAACTCGATAATGAAGTTGTTGATATTCTCAAAGGACAGTTATTGGAGGCCGCCAAATATTTTCCGGTTCGTATGATAATTTATGTAAAAATAATTTTTTTCCAATTTTACTGATTTATCAGCTATCTATACGTATGTCATGTAATCAAACCTTCAGATATGATATTATATTTACCTTATTTTAATAATTTATTTTTTGTTTTTTAGCCTGGTTTTATTACTCCCGTAATTCCTGAGTTGGACTTACTCCTGCGAACATTCATATTTAAATATTCCCTGCAAAAGAATGGTAGTACGTTTGGCCAACAGATGCTATCTTTACAATATGATAACAATTTATTGTCTAGTGGAAAACTTCGCTGGTTTTTCATTTATACAATTCTCTTGAAGTATGCCAGAGACCGATTATTTTTGAGTTTCACAACCAACAGAAAGGCGCAGAACTTTCTGGATGCCGTGGAGAGATTCCAAATAGTCGGGGATTTTATAAATCTATTGAGATTTCTTCAAACAGGGAAAAGTCCTGCCTTAATTGACTATGTACTTAACTTGGAAGTTTCTGCAAATAAATCTGTTAATAATAGATTTCAAGACAATGCGTGGACAAGGGAACTGCTGTGGCACAGTTTTGTTGTAAGTAGAACATATCACCACTATTTTGTAAAGACGGCCTCCGTGGTCGAGTGGTAAGGCTCTCGACTAGCAATCCGAAGGTTGCGGATTCGAATCCCGGCGTGCGCAATTAAATTTTGTTTGATCAATTTGTGTTATTTCACAATTAATTAATTTTAAATAATGTGTAGTACCTATATTTACGGCACGTCAGTATGGCCTGAAATTTTAAAAGGAATCGGGTAGAGATGGTCATGTTGCCACCCCCCCCTGGTTCATTTCCGAAATTTCCCAAACAATTGGTTTCAAAAGTCGATGCAAAATGTTAATTGTGTCTTTTCATTTAATTATTTGTGCTATTTTGCCATTGTTACTGGATATTTTTGCATTGATAGTTCATATTATGTTATATTTTATATTAGGTTCGTACTATTAAGTTCAATCTCAATTTAACATTGAGATTTACATTCTATTTAACATTGCTTCTTGAGCATTTTTTTCTAATTTTTGTTTTCAGGAAATGCTAGGATTTGCAGCGCCTCTGCTGAATACATCCTTTGTTCGGAGGATAATAAAAGAAAGATCTTTGAATATCTTTAGCCGGAAAAAGGACTCGATGATTGCAGCATTTGTAAACACAACACCAGACCTTAAGAGAAGTACAAAATGTGCAGAATGTGGTTACCTCCCCATCCTGCCCCACTCCATGGGCTGTGAACATGTTTTCTGCCATTTCTGTCTGCAGGTAATTAATTTATTTTGTAATATAGGTACTCTTACAAAATACAGAAACAGTGATGAACTAGGTGAATCCTTACACCATGGTTCCTTTAGTTTACTTCTCATACAGGGAAAAGGGCATAAAGAACAGAAAGCACAGAACCTACTATTTAAAATTAGCGTTTTCTACTTACAACACTTTATTACGGGATGTGCAATATGTAATTACATAATTTTTTTTTCCAGGCCAACAAATTGGATAATCCAAATTACAAGTGCCCCCGCTGTAGTCTCTGTAGTGCAACAGTAATGAGGGTTTCTGCAGGGTAATAATGTTTTGGGCTTACTTATTTAATTTTATACAATGTTTGTATGTTATTATTATTAAATAATTTGTGTTACCATGTACACAAAATAAAATTATTAGAGGCACAGTAATTTTTAATCAGACACGATTTTGTATTTTGCATCAAATAAATAAAAACAGTATTTATTGAATGAATATGTAAGTACTGTGTATTATTAAAGAAACGGAACTTGAACTCAGTTCTCTACCTCTACCTCTATCCCGCCGCAAAGGGAAATAAATAAAATATTTTTATATCATCTTAAAAAAACCAATGCAGCAAGCTCTTCGGATGAATTCTACAGGTGACTAAGAACTTTCTTGAGGTTGACTGGTGGAAGCATTTGCTCATGTTTATGCTTTAAGATCTTTTAGACCTGGCATTTCAGCTGATTTATAACATTTGCTTTGAAGACTTTTCCATACATTCAGCCTTATTAATAAAAAAAAACACCTAACGATCGTTAAATGGTGTTTCTGTTCGCTTACCGTTAAACGGCATTTCTACAACACTACTAATAATAAACATGATGACGTTTTTATGTTGGCTGCATTGAACATTCCTATGGCCATGTTTTTTCGTTCATTTGCTGCAAAATTTTTTTTTGCGACATGTGGGATTTTACGTGCAATTCATTTACAGCTTTACTAATAAAAAAAACACTTAACAACTGTTAAACGGTGTTTCTGTTCGGTGGCCGACGGCAATCCCGTAAGGTTACTAATGAAAAAATCTATTGTGACATGTGGGATTTTAAGCGTAATTCATGTAATGTTTTTGTTCCATATTTTGCATTGTAATGACCAATTCACTATTATAATAGTAATTCCACATAATCAAACGTTATTAATAGCCTTGCGTCTACGTGGTTGAATTTAAGAATCCGGCTTCCAACGCATGTCTGCCGCCGCGCCTTACCCGTCGCACCTTACCCGTCGCACCATATAAGCATCCATGTACGTGGATTTTCAGATAAAGCTACCATTGTAATTCGGTTTCTAATTCAAGAATCCGTCACAAGATGACAACACTTTCGTTGGCAAGACGCAAAGGGACGTGCCCTTCCTAGGTATAAGTTCTACGAATTTGTGAACCTGGAGTGTCTCTATCGAAAGATTGACGGTAATATTTAAAAACAAAAATTGTTTCATAAAATATGAAAATAGAATTAGCAAAAGGACTAATAATGTGTTTCAAGTTCCCCAAATCAAAACCAAATTAATGCAAACACATGGCAGTTTTATTGGTCCTCGTACATAATCTTCTACCAAAACACATTCAAATGACAGATAAAATATCACTTTACGTAAAAGAATTAAAATTATGGGTAAATGATGCAAATGTTGAAACACTTTTTTTATAAACTCTATGTAAACCTTCATGCTTCACTTTTACAATTCTACTTTATTTATCTTCTTGAAACCGTAACAAAAAATCAACTAACTTGTATGTGTCACTTTGTTACTACAATATTTACATAAATACATTACCTATATTTTTAAACTTTCACTTTGAAATTAATTATTACGACCTCCGTAGTCCAGTGGGTAAGACTCTTGACTCACAATACGGAGGTCGCGGGTTCGAACCCGGCATGCGCAAATAAATTTTATTTGATTAATTTGTGTTATTTCACAATTAATTCATTTAAAATAATATATAGTATATTTGCGGCATGTTCCAGAGTGGAAGATACTATCAGTATCGCCCTGGTGTAAGACCACCATTCAGAATTGAAACGTTGCTTGAAAATGGCTTTAGCCGTGTTTAGTGACCAGATCTGAATAGCCAGGTACTTCCCAACCTTCCTCTTCCCCACCTCCTTCCCCTCCCCACTACCTTAAGCCTCACAACATACCCCAATTGGGGATGCCATAGTCTCACTGGCTCCAGACGGGAGCAGTTGAGATTCTTGTGCGGTATTCACTGTAAAAAAAAAAAAAACATTTTTTACTAGTACCACCGACTTATTGGTGTAATTTAACACTTAAGTTAATATTACCCACGCAACAGGCAGTGCCTTAGTGGGTTCCCATTATCTACTTTTATCTTATATATATATTTTACTTTTTTTACATTATTTTTATATTGTGTTATGTTATATATATTTAGAAAAATGTAAAAATTACTTTTGAAATGTATCAAGATATAATGGGAAAAAATAAAGGAAAAAAAAAATACTCAGTTATATCAAGCAGCTGTATATTACATATGACATCATCGCCTGTCACGCTTACTTTTTCGCAGTGACTAGCCACATTGACACGTTGACAGTGGACACGAGGAAAGGGCTAATTTTGGAACCAGTTCCTATTGGATTTACAATATGATCACTAACACTAACTGGGCGAAGCCGAACCAAAAGCCTGCTAACTGGGCCTAGCTAACCTGCGGAGTGGGTTTTTAACTGCTAGTTACTATTATTTGGGTTATTTTTTTCAGTTTTTAAATAATGTTTCGTTGATGATTTAGTTTTGCTAATGGTTAAAGGTAGGTTATTTCTGAACCATTATTTTTTAAATGACTTTGTTTAATTAAACAACTTCAGAAAGGAGGAGGTTCTCAATTCAACGGTATTTTATTTTTATTTTTTATGTTTGTTACCTCAGAACTTTCGACTGGGTGAACCGATATTGATGATTCTTTTTTTATTTGAAAGCTGGTGCTTCCCGTGTGGTTCCATTTAGATTTGGTCTAGTTCTGTCTGACGATGGCATCCATGAGAAAACCATATAAATCTAAAGTTTGCATTAAGTATGTGCGCGACAAATGGACGAATACCTCAATATCACGCCAACCGATTTTGATGATTCCTTTTTTATTGGAAAGGATGTACTTCAAGGGTAGTATGATGAGTGTTTGGTTAGGTTCTGATTATGGGATCCATGACAAAGTAACGGAACTCTTCAATTCTTAGGAGCAAATTAACGATTCTCGGCCCAATCTTTTATAGGCTATCTGGATCTTTGAGTCACCTACCGTAACGTCGTTGTAGTCAAGTAATGTCTGTCTCATATGAGCAGCATGTTTAATAGGTCTACCCATATTCAGACAAATTAGTTAGTGAACTTCAAATTCACTAAAAATTAAAAAAATTTAACAAAACAATAAAACGACTTCAAAAATGCACTAAAAAGTAAAAAAATAATTTAGTTTTCTTCTACAACTTAATAATCAACTTACTTTTTCTACTCATCAATATGTAGGAACGATTGTTATTTTTGGAGTCGGTGTCAGCCAAGGTATGTTCATGGCCCGGCGTGTTCACTTGACAGCTCCCCTCCCGCCGCGGCCCCGCTCTCGCCTCATCAAGTCGCGCATGCGACACAAGCACATCTCACCCATAACTATGTATCTAGTTACAAACCTACCTTGGCTGACACCAACTCCAAAAATAACAATCGTTCCTACATATTGATGAGTAGAAAAAGTAAGTTGATTATTAAGTTGTAGAAGAAAACGAAATTATAATACATTTTATTACATGTTAATTTAATAATGCCTTATGCGTGTATAAATAAATACAAATTCGAGAAATCAACGTTTAAATTGGGTAAAAATGAATCCAAAATGTCAGATATTTTCAGTTATTCTTGGGAAATTATTATAATATTTTTTTATAATTTTTAATTGTATGGATTCTATGGAGATTGTAAAATATCTATACAAGATAGCTTTCACGTTTCAAAGACAATAAGAAGCGTTATTTCGTACTCTTTCTGATTAAAAGAAAAATACATATGTTTGCATGAGAGGAAGAGAGATACAAAGCTTTTAAAATGTAAGGTCGCTCGGGACGTTTTTGGTCTTATGAAAGTATAACGCGATTACGTGTTTTGGGATGTATTTATTCCTAAACAAGCAGACAGGTTAAAGCTTAAAATATTCATATTTGAAGCTTAAAATACTGTAATTTTAAACACAAAGTTTCCATAAAGGTATTTGTTTTTACGAAATCTTAAAAAATAAGTAATACACAAGTCACTTAACTACTCCGACCCGTAAGCTTGTTTACACGACAATACAACAATAGCAGTCAGGTAAAATAAGCATGTTCCCACGTTAATCGTTATAACTCTGTTATTGTTCTAGTGACAACCTTAAAATAAAAAGTACAAGATCCATATTGAATCAAGCTTCACATATATATTCAAAGTTGTCCATAGAAATACATAAAAAAATACTTATTTTGTAGAAGCAGTTTTCACCCGCCAAATCGCCTGCGTGCCATTAGACATTGCTAATTTTTTATTAAGTATTGTATGATATGGTAAAAAAGTGAGGTGACAAAATTGTTTATTATACCTTTACAATAGAATAAGTGTTTTTTTTTTTTACATAATCTATGATTTTAGTACCGTTTTCACGTAAAAACTTCATGTAAGTCATTTGTTCAATTTTTTTTATGTTTGCATTCTAAATTTTAATATTTATAAATTTTAATTTTTATTTGTAATAAACCAATTTGAAAGCTTATTTCATAACCTTTCAGAAACAGTTTTTAGTATTCGGCTACATTCAGAAATGTTTCATTTATAGAGCTTTAATTGCGAAGCGGAAATAGCACCAAGTTTTTATAAATCCGACAGTTCGTTTAAGACAACAAACTTGCACAATCGCAAAATACCTGAGTGGTTAAAATACGTTGCAAAAATTCCAAAATTCATTCAGAAATATTTAATAAAACAAGCATATACAATAGATCATTTTTTGTCATTTTTTAATTAGTAATGTTTTCACATCCACGGTCATTTATCAATTGAATTAAATTTTCACGACGTTTTTTAGTAACACTGTTTATGTTTTTAAGTTCTCGAAATATAAAGTTAAAAAAAATAATTTATAGATAATCTCTTTACATTTGTCTGTACTCTGTATATGTTGATTACATTAAAATCCCTCGATAGAAAAAAATCGCAAAATACCGAAAAAAAAAAACTTATTCTGTTATTTAACACATTATACGTATGAAAAACTTCAAAGTTTTTCTTTAAATACTAGTTAGGTCATGTTTTATTAAATATTTTCACAAAATTCGTTTGTGCATATTGATTCTAAAACTCTATTAACATTAGCACCAGTGGCGGACTAATGGGGGGGCGGCCCGCCCCGGGCTCCCGGTCCTGGGGGGCCCCGAAACGCCTCCATGTTACCTTGATAAAATCCTAAACAAGCCTTTAAGGCACCAGGCACTGTAAAAAAAATTTGAGCCATTTTTTAATTTCATTTTTTGAAAGATGCACTTGTTAAAAATGCTCTAACCATTTTTTTTAAGAATTTCGAAAGATTGACGGATTTAAAATATTTTATGTGAAAAACAGTTGAATTATCCTTCAGCAAAACTTTGAATGCGTTTTTCTCAAAACGGTTTTACAACCTAGTTGACAACATATTAAACAAACTATACATCCGATTTTCATTCACTAATTCTTAAACGGTTTGAAAATTCAGTGTCTATGGCACCATGCAGGGGAATTTCGATATCTAAAAAAAAGATAAAAATGACGGACCAGCGAATTCTGTTTTCAATTTTTTATGGTAAAATTTCATCTTTCATAAAAATAAAAAAAAATTAGAAGGGGGCCCTTTATTAAACAATCCCTACATGGTGTCATAGTCAGATTTGGATTAAACATGTTGGGGCCCCTAGGCAATGCCCCTTTACCATAGGGGCCCCTAGCCGATGCGGGGCCCCAAGGCAGTTGCCTACATGTCTTATGGATAATACGGCCCTGGCTACAGTGACTGGATTTCAAAGGAAGTGCCCTATACTGCCTTATGGACAATACAGCCCTGCCAGGACCATCTTAAACATTTTGGGGCCCCTTTACCCTAGGGGCCCCTACCCGATTCGGGGCACCTAGACAGTTGCCTACACGTCTTATGTAAGCAACTGCCTATCGATACTACGGCACTGGCTATAGTGACTGGATTTTCAAAGGCAATGGCCTACACTGCCTTACAGACTATACGGCCCTGCCAGGGCTGGCTTAAACATGTCGGGGCCCCTATGCAATGCACGTCTCAGGGCTACTTTACCCTAGGGGCCCCTACCCGATGCGGGGCCCATAGATAGTGGCCTACACTGCCTTATGGACAATCGGGCCCTGCCAGGGCCGGCTTAAACATGTCGGGGCCCTTAGGCAATGCTCATCTCGGGGCCCCTTTACCCTAGGGGACCCTACCCAATGCGGGGTTTTTCTAATATGTTGTCAACCAGGTTGTAAAACGTAGTTTTGAGAAAAACGCGTTCAAAGTTTTGCTGAAGGATAATTCAACACACATAAACGTAAATTTGAGAAATATACGTTCAAAGTTTTGCTGAAGGATAATTCAACACACATTTTAAACAACCTACTTTTTAAAACGGTTTAATATAAAATGGTGTATCTCCGTGAATTTTTCGAATTTCCTTAAAACATTTTATTAACAAATGCATCTTTAAAAAAGGAAATAATAAATAAAAGTAAATAAATTTTACAGTTAAATATTATTTTTTTAATTTATAAACTAACGTTTAGACAAAAGGACACGGGTTCAAGTCCCGTTGGCGGCAAGTATCTTTTCTCGGAAGATTTTTCAATGTAAATGAGTGTTTCAGGCTGACAATTATTGCTTGTAATAATTTTTACAGTTAAATTTTACAAATTGAACAGAAGTTCAAAAACTCTTGTCAGTACTTTGCCTTTCGATAACCACCTCACCTCTGTGTGGTAAAGTAAATTTTGGTCATGTCTTCACAAATGATTCGAAATAATCATGTCTGTAATGCTTTCCCTTTAATAGAATTTACCATTTTTATAATTATGTTGAGAACTTCATTGTATTCCTGTGGCAAAGTTTTGACCGCAACAGCTTGGCGGTGAAGAAAGCAATGCATCCAACAAGCTTTTGGCGTGTCTGGTAATAAATCCACTTTTCAAACCAGTCATGGCTTTCGTTCTGTCACTACAAATAGCTATGCAGTTCTTCGCCCAATCGATATTGAAGTCTTGTGTAGCTTCAACGAACATGTTATATAAGCACTCACCTGTTGTATTTGTGGGAAGAGCTTTACAAAACAGTATTTCTTCTATCAATCTCTCATTGGATTCAAAACGCACAAAAGCTACAAGCTGCGCACAACCCGCAATATCCGTAGATTCATCAAACTGTAAGGCCACAAAAGTACTTTCTTTTATTTTTTCTATGACTTGATCATGAACGTCAGTCGCCGTATCGCTTATCCTGCGTTGAATGGTATTGTCAAAGAGAGGTATATTTTTTAGCTTTTCTACCTCTTGTTTGCCGAACATAATCTCTGCTATATCTAAAGCCGCTGGTAAAATTAAATTTTCAGCAATCGTATGAGGTTTTCCTGATTTAGCCACACGAAAAGCAACACGATAACTAGCCAGCAACGCTTTCTCATTTACGTTGGACATTTGTACTACAGCAGTTTTTTGATGATCAAGAACCTTCATTTTTCTTTCAAAAAATTCCAACGGTTTATTTTTTTCATTTAGATGTTTTGTGTTGAGGTAGCGCACTAGTTTTGATGGCTTCATACTTTCTCGTGATAAAGTTTCGAAGCAAATAACGCACTGCGGTTTATTTTCAATGACAGTAAATCCGAATTTTAAATAGTTGTCGTCATACAGGCGTTTTTTCTTTGGTTTCGTTTCAGTACTCTCACTACAACTAGAAGTTGGCGGTTGTGTTGATCTTTTTATAAATTTATCCATTTTTTATTATCACTACAAGTCACTTAAATAAATTCAAATACGTGAGTTCAACACAAAACAAACGCGCGCATATGACACAGAATCGCCGATTGACAGGGTCACGTTATTCCCGTCGTCCGACGTCCGTCATAGCCCGCGTCGCCCTGTACCCCTGTACCCTTCGACAACCCCGCAACGCTCATTGTGTCTCGCTCTTTAACTCAACCACATTCGTCGGCACGGCGCGGCCTCGCTCGCCTTAGTCTTGAGTCGACATCGGCCCGGCCTGTACGTTGTACGAATGGGCGATAGCTCTACCTACTATTCCTTGGAGACGTTTGGCGAATTAGTTTGACAGCAATTTCCCTGACATGTCCGAAAATTTTGCGGCCTGTCAGAGAAATTGGAAATTGTCAGGAATTTTGAAAAATATTAGAAGAAAATTTATAGAATTTTGTGGGCAACGGAATTCACAGGATTTTCCTGGCAGAATCAAATAGAATGCCAAAACATGATTATACAGGCGAAATTGCCCTGAAAAATTTACAACCTGAAATTCTCTAGCCACCCTCCTGTTGGTGTACATTGGGTGTCATTCTTTTTTCATTCAATTTGTGATTCCTGAATTTATCTAGCCACCCCCCCCCCTCCAGGAACCATAGTCGTCAAAGGTAAATTGCAGGCGAAGGGTAGGGGGTCGTGAAATATTTTTTACATAATAAGGGGGTCGTGCCATGAAAAAGGTTGAAAAACGCTGGTGTAGACCAATGCATCCGTTAAATAATACGGTTTTTTCGAAGATGGGAAATAAATAAAAATCTCGTACATCTAAGAAAGGTTTTTTTTTAATCATTAGCTTCACAGGGGTGGCCCTGAGAAAAATAATTCCCCTCACGGCCTGTGTCATCTTTGGGGATGCTGTGTGGTGGGTCTTTTTAGTGAAAGGAAGGAAAGGAAGTTCTGAGAAGAAAAATGGTATGAGGGTTGGGAAGGAATCTGGGGATCCTGGAGTGTGTCCAGGGGTGACGGACGCATGAATCTATCCCTCCCACTGTGGTGAAGGCGATTTTTCAAGAGTCCCGCTGAAGAGGTCAAAAGGTCCTGTTATTACTTCATTATTAATCTTTATTGTACAATTTTTGACTATATGTGCCTAGGCAATCTATTTTTAATAAACCTTTTAACTATGTTTCAGATCTGACTATGCTCCACTGCAGAATGTTTTGCCAACAACTAGTCAAGATGTTGAAGTGTGGAGGTAATAATTAAAACATTTAACACGTTCCCGGACGAGCATGCTATAGAATTCGCATTGGATAGTTTAATTATGTCGCGGATGCTATAGCATTCGAAGTTTATTGAGTTTTTTTGTCAGATATGCTTGAGCGTTGCTTTATCCCTATAAAATATAGGTAGTCTATTTCTTACTGTCACTGCTGACACAACCACAGATCGCTTACTGTCACATGAGACCTTTTCTGCACACAAAGATAAAACAGTGTTGACCCCTTCCCCTACAGCTCGCCCGGCGTACCCCGCGTGGTGGCGTATGCTATGGCATGCGTCAAATGTATTGAGATTCGTCTGCTAGAGCATTCGCGTCGCACTTGATGGTGTTGGTTGGTACGTATCATGACGGAAATGCTAGAGCAATCGCAAAAATCTAATACAAAAAAATAGTGCCAAAGTAGGGTGACTCACTGCCCGTGAACGTGTTAAGTCCTTCACTTTTATTTAAGGTCATTTCTTGAAGTGCAGTTACAATCAGGATTCAAAAGGAATCAAGTCAACCAATACAAATCCAATATGGAGTCCCACAAGGCAGTGTCTTAGGCCTGATTTTATTCCTGATATATATATAAATGATTTATGTGATCTAAACTGTCACGGCTCAGTCATTAGTTTTGCAGATGACACAGTCCTTCTATTCCATGGAAAGTCACGGGAAACTGTATTTGAAAAAGCTGAAAAAGGGATGAATCGGGTAAAACAATGGCTTGATTCAAGTTCACTAACACTAAATGATACAAAAACTAAATATGTTAAATTCAAAATCCACAACAAACGGACGGATAACCTCAATACAAACCTAAACATAAAAATTCTTAAAGACTGTATAAACGTGAACCGAGAAATTCCTTGCAACTGTCCAAAATTGAATGAAATACAAACAATAAAATACCTTGGAATAATTATTGATCAAAACTTAAATTGGAACTCCCAAGTGGAAAATGTGAGCAACAAATTAAAACAACTAACCTATTTTTTCAAAACAATAAGAAACATTTTAGATAAAGAACAGCTAATTAAAATCTATTATGCCTTAGCCCAATCTCAACTACAATATGGTCTTATCGGATGGGGAAGCTCACGCAATTCCACTATAAAACCAGTACTCATAGCACAAAGGGCAATTCTGAAAATTATACGTAGAGTACCCATCAGACCCCTACAGACTATGTTTTTAAAGCGCTGAATGTAGTGTCACTGAAACAATTATATACAAAAGATATTCTAATGTACGCATTCAAAAATCAGGATAACTTTACACAGACAAACTCGGGCCGATTCACAAGATCTACATTACAACATACATTCCACCAACCTACAACTAAAACGACTTTTGGACAAAGAAATATGCAATACTTCTCTATAAAATTATTTAATTTTCTCCCTCTTGCAATAAAAACCATAAAAAAGAATAACCGCCTTCAAAAGAAGCATAAAAATATGGATTATGGACATGGGAAGGAAGAATATAGATACAATTTTGCAACCTAACAAAGAATAATGCTTGTTTTGTACTTTCTTTTAGATTTAACTTCATAATTTTCCTCGGTAATATTCTAACATAGGTATTTACTAATAATTCAAATAAGAAAACTTGTACAATGTGTCGTTAGAACGGGGTACCCCAGTAAGGACACATTTTCTCAAAAAAATGTAAAACAAAAAACAAAAAAATATATCACAGTCACAGATTTTATTTTGTTCTAGCTACCACGAACAAATGGAAATTACATTACCTGCTGATTGTAAGGAGAATATAGATAATGTAGGAATGTAAAATGGATTTAAGATTTTGGATAAAAATATTGTGTTTTGAAAAAATATACCATGAACTTTCTTTTTCATTACAGTAAATCTGAAATACATATAAAAGGACGTGTCTGCAGAAAAAGAAACCTATCGACCAAAGTGGTTTTTCTCAATACAATGACAAATAGGTATGTTACTTTACTAACGATGAAAGAAGAGATTATTAATAATCTATAAAGTTATTGCTTCACGTGAAAAAACATCAGCTTCATTTGAAAAAAATAATCTTCAGCTAAAACAAACATTTTAATAATTTTTAATGGTTATATTGGCATCTACCATCAATGTTGTGTTTTTCATAAATCGATACCCATTTTTAATGCTGCTTTTGTTTTTCCAGGTTGGTTAAACTGGTACAGTCAAAGGAGGAGAAAAAAGATGCATCATCGACATTTTCTTTTTCATTAACAAACTGCAATCCATATCGGACTATTCTCCATTTGGATGCGAATTTGGAAATGTTAATGTCAAATCTGAGCAAAGAGTTTGGCCCAATGTCCAAAATATTGTTTGAATGTAACATGTGTCGTGCCAAGTTTGCGACACAAACCCCAAACATACCATGGACTTTAATGTAGTAGCAGTATCAGAGATGACTCCTGCAGGAATCGGGCTTGTTCAACCGTCTGAACTTTTGACAGCTGGCAACGTACCCCCAATGACCCAAAAAATTAAACAAGACAAATGTATTAGTGTTAAGAGATTTGGGAGAAATGCCCATTAGTCACCATGGAAGTCACAGCAGAACGATAGTGTCAAGCTACTAGCGAAGAAGGTTATCTCTAAGATGGAGTGGCAGTGATTGCAGATATGTGTTGGTCGAAGCGATCATACAGATTGATTTATATAGCCCTCTCCGGTGCGGCAGCGATTATTGGCAGAAGATTTGGAGAAGTTTTATACCTTGGAGTTAAAAATAAAAATTGTCGCATTTGTGCAATAGCTGAGAACCTAGGAACAATGCCAAAAGAACAAGCTTGCTACAAAAATTATACAGAACCTAACTGGAATAGAAGCTTAAATTCTACCAGAAGGGTTCAAAACTTCATTTGAATTGTATAATTTGATATATGGGCCACTAATAGCGGACGGTGACAGTAGTACTTATAGGCGAATCCAAACAAGACTATATCCGAACTATACAATTATTTGCTTAGAAATATGTGCATCAAATTAACCGCTCTAACGGAATACACAAGCATCCCTTAAATCAGCGAAAGATGATACCACAACCACCACACAACGGATACTGGCCATAAGAAAGGTGATTTGTCACACCATTCGAGAGCATAAACAAGGATCTAAGAACTTTCCAAACAGAATTAATAAATTCTAAGTAGACATCAGTATCAGTTACAATCACACATTCAGTCAACATGAAAAATGCAAAAGTCATTATTGTCAGAATGGTAAAAAAAATGTTAACCTTTTCAAAAAGCTTGTTGCTTCTGACTTGTGGTGTAGTATGCAGTTTATTGTTGGAAATGCAAGAAATTTGATCCATGATGTTGATAGTAATCGCGTTGAAACCTTTAAGAGCATAATAGTGAAATTAGTGGGAGGAAAAAGGGTGAAATATAATTTTCGAAAGACTTACCATACCATTGTTCTGTCGCAGTCGTTTCGCTCAATATCAAGAGATCCATTTACAGTGTCCACAATGAAATACTGGGGCACCGTCGAAGAAAGATAAAAAAAAATGTTTTGAACTGAAAATGTCTTCCTCGTAAATTATTCAACAAATATGGTCTGTTCAAGAAGACAAACATCAATGTCAATAACTGGAAATCTTTAATTAACGCTGGACGAATTAATGTAGGGTATCAACGTCTTGTGGTCGAAGATCAGTCACCGTTGATGCAATGCTACCAATGACTAGGTTTTGGTCACTTCCAACGTTTTTGCACAGAGAAGCTTAGTTGTGCTCACTGTGGTGAATGTCAAAAATATGACACATGTTTCAATAAGGTAAAAGAACCAACGTGTTCAAATTGCAATGGAGGTACGAGAAACCACCGGGCAACAAATCCAGATTGCCCGCTCTGGAAGCTTATGGATGAGCGCTTCAGAGAAAGGGTAGACTACGTGGATCACGTCCAAAGGCAACTTCGAGAAAAAAAAATGTACATGAACGCTAGAAGCATCAGAAGCAAAATTGACAAAATTGAAGAAACTCTAAAACACATTACAGAAACGGTAAATATTCTCGTGATTGTGGAAACCTGGCTGCGTAAAGGAGAGGAAACTTTTTTCAATATTACTGACTATGCTGGAATCTTTGCTTCCCCTGAGCTGGACCGAGGAGGAGGAGTCGCCATCTATATGCATAACACACACGACCTCCGTAGTCCAGTGGGTAAGACTCTTGACTCACAATCTGGAGGTCGCGGGTTCGAACCCGGCATGCGCAAATAAATTTTATTTGATTAATTTGTGTTATTTCACAATTAATTCATTTAAAATAATATATAGTATATTTGCGGCATGTTCCAGAGTGGAAGATACTATCATCGATACTATCGCCCTGGTGCAAGACCACCATTCAGAGTTGAAACGTTGCTTGAAAATGACTTTAGCCGTGTTTGGTGACCAGATCTGAATAGCCAGGTACTTCCCAACCTTATTGGCAATATTTATTGATCTAAAGGAGGCGTTTGACACGGTGCATAGAGTATTGATCGAAAAACTGAAACATTTGGGTATTGTTGGCACTCCTCTGGAACTTTTCCGATCTTACCTCTCAAATCGCTTCTCGGCAGTAGAACTGTAAGGAGAAACGAGTGAGTTGGGTAAAATAATATGTGGAATGCCACAGGGATCAATTCTTGGGCCGTTACTATCTCTAATCTATGTGAATTATGATGAGACATCTATTCAGTTTCCGGTATTCTTCCAATCACAGTACTTCCTAAACATGAAATCACAAGCACCATCCTACAAATTACTCAACAATCAACTCACACTAACATCAAACCACTTTACTATCAAGACATCCACACTCACAATACTCGAAATAGCAATAAAAACCGCGTACCTCAAACACACTACAAAATATGGGATAAAATCTCTGAACTATGTTGCCTATACACTATATAATTCGTTTCCAGATATGTACAAGGGAATCCAGCAAAATAAAAAAATTCAGAGTAATGCTTTAAAAGAATATTTTTTAAGTACTTTTAAGGATGAAACTATGTAATTTTCTTGTCATGTTCAATTGTTTTATTTCTTTTTCTCTTCTTTTCTTTTCCATTTAGTTGTAATCATCCATATTTGTATAACCTTGTTCCTTTTTTCTTTAATTGTTTTCTATTGTTTGTTCTACTCAACCTGTCTTTTGTTTTTCGTCTATATTGTATGTGAAACTTATATTTTTAATACCTAAACTCCTATATACAACTATTTCTTCCCACCCATGAATTGTACGTTCCTCCTGTCCTAAAATGAGTTCTGTAACTCATCGGGATTGCTCTAGCAAGAAATAAAAACAATAAAAAAAATATAAGTATAAAAAAATAACCTGACTTGGCTCCAGAACAACTCCAGCAGTTAAAAGAAATGATTATCAAAAACCTTAAAAAAACTGAAGAAGAAAGGAAAATAACAGAAAGCGACACCATTCTACCACGCAACTGTAGAGAATAGCTGAAGAAACCTCATAACCGCCTCAAACTTTGTAAAGATTATCAAAAAAAGGGAAGCAACTGGAACTTCAATCGATAAAACTTTACTATACGAACAAGTCCTTTCGAATGTACAATCTATCAGAAATGATGTGAGTAATGAAATGAAAATATTAAACCAGTTGTTTTTGCAATTTGGTATTACTTGATGGCTTATTTATTGATTGTGATATTCCTTACTTAGGTGCTACGCCTGATGGCATAGTTGTAGATGTGGGCAGAATGATTCCCAGGAGTGAATTAAACACATTATTCATTAAAATAATTTAACAATAAAATAAATAGAAGTTAAAAATTTATGGTGCCGTTAAAAATCGTACGATGCAAGGCCAAAGGTAAGGAATGAAGAATCAATTCCTTTTGAAATTGAGAATGAGAGTGTCACAAAATTGAATTTATACATTTATTTCTGTCATTCAATTTTGCCCACGTCTACGTAGTTGGCAATGATCAACTTGTTGAAATTAAGTGTCCATTTATAGCGCACAATTCGATAGCAATAAGAGTTGGTGCAACAAAACAAATTTAACTTCTACATATAAGCTCAAAGGAAAAGAATTGGTTATCAACAAGAATCACAATTAGTATTTTTAGGTGGGTGGTGTAGTTCAGCAATAATACTTCATAATTTTTTTTTTGATAAATAACTAAAAATCAAGACAAACATTTATAATGATTAAAGTATACAGGGTGTCCGGGGGTAAAGGTTGTGCCAAGGAAATAAGTATTGCTTTTTTTGTTGCGGGAAAGAAAATGTTCGCCTCCTTTAACACTTCAGTTGTAGCGTGTTTAAAAGCGAGGTATTGCTAGATTACAAGTTACATGTGTAATAATAAAGGTAAATATTAACCAGAGCATGAGACATAATAAAACTCTCAACTTTAAAGCAAGATTTATTAATTTACAATCACATCGTGGGTGTTATCTAATATTGTAAAATTTAGTTAATTTATGAGAGATTAAATCTACAGGGCGTGCCTTATCTGGAAGAGAGAAGGTATAAGTAATATAAGTTAATGTCACATATTTCTATTAAAAATGTATAAAAGCAGTTAAATGATTTTGCGGGCGCCATCCTAATATTTTAGTAGACTAGGAAAACTACTGAAGCTAAGATTGATAGATAAACCATGGAAATAATTATAAGATTAAAGTTAAACTTCATTACGAAAGATCGTTGAATGCTCCCATTGTTCCCTGTGTGAGCTCCGTGACCGGCTACACAAACCGCTCGTCAAGTGTTGATAAGTCCGCACCTGCTTGCTTCCAGAAAGTAACTCAATCCTTCGATAATCGTTCTCTCAAGACCCGCGTCAGCCGGCAAGGTCATGTGGTTGTGTAACTAGTGATTTCAAGTTGCAGTAGTGATGTGACGAAAGCGTTGACACTGCTACATTATCCCCTCAGCCAAGGAAAAAAAAATTTACAAAGTAATTTTTTTTTTGAGCCTCCTGGCGCTTGATCCAAGTAAAAATTCTGCTGATCATGCCTTCAAAATTTTATAAGTGAAGCGTGGAAATCTCCAATGAACTTCTTGTGAATTGTTAGCATAAGACTCCAGGAAATTGTTTTATCCAGTCCATAGATTGCAAAAGACTTCCAAAACGGAGTGAGTAGTTGAGAGTGGTGGATGAGCGTGGCAGATGAACGGGATACCCTTGGTGCGTGGTGATACTTGAGGTTAAAACTTGGTATTGAATTTCCAAGACGATGACCAATGTTCTGTCTTCAATTTGTATCTTCTAAGACAGCTAAGAGAAAAATCCTCCTTCTTGGTGATGAAGAACTGTAGGCTGTATCCAGTAAGAACTTCCAAATAGACTTCTGCATATTTCTACTGCACTGATTGAAGTGGAAGCCAAATGTAGAGGTGAAGACCCAAAATAATAAGGTGAAGTTCATAATGATGAGGCCGAGTGGAGCCAAGACTGCTTGAAAGAACGGCCAAAGTATTAACGAAGAAGAACGTCCTTCAAATGCGATGATTTCTTGAATGTGTAAGTGGTTGAAGGCCAGATGTAGTGGTCCAAATGTGATGGTCCGTCAGAAGTCCAAATGTAGAAAATCTTCTTGAAGTTCTCTAAAGCTAAAACTTCCTAAATCATGGTTTATCCGCGAAAAAAATATCACGAAGAATGATAACTATAAGACTCAAATAAATCATTGTAAACAACCTACACAAATAAATCCACACCAAAATAATACCGCAAGAAAAAAATTCTTATTAAAAACAAGGTATAAGGATCATTCCGAAATTGCGAGAGAAATTACCAAAAATTTTAAATTAATTAAATTAGAATTTATTGAATTATTATAATCATTATTAAAAATTTAGGTATTGAAAACCGAATAATGTTTTGATTTCAAAGAAATATGTATGTAATCAATTTGAAATATTTAAAACTGTTTAAAACATCAATGTGATAAAATTTTTCCACGACTAAAGTCCTCATTACTTATATTAAATAAATTATTATAAATTATACATCATAAAATTCTTAAATTCATTTAGTCAAAATTACGGTAATGAAAACCCAATATTATATTGATTGCAAAGCAAAAGCATATGTTTATTGAAGTTAAAATATTTGAAAACTATATCAAACAGTCATGTCATAAAATTTTCCAAGACAAAAGTCCAAATCTGCTAAAGTAATATTAATGAAATGAAATAAATGACAAATCATAATCATATGATAATAATAAAATAAAATTGTAGTCGATCTCATATGAGTGAGCAAAATTTAAATAAACAGGCACTCTGCTGCTAAAAAAATGTGATTAAACACAATAATTTATGTAATGGGAAAACCCCAAAGTTCAAGTTACTTTCCATATGAAAATAAAGGAAAAAAATGTTTGTTTCAAATCTGAAGGAAGAACCAAACAAATTATTTTGAAAGATTCATCATGCAATTTCCCTGACTAAGAGGAGAATTGCACAAGGAAGGAACACGTATCCTAAAACACAAAACATAAAACAGAAAACCACCCCAACTAACCATTTATGATATAGAACGGTTCAAAAAATAATAATCATAATTAAAGTACACTTAAATCCGATGCAAAATTTTTTATATTACTATGTAAAAGTTATTCGATCAACCCACACAAATTAAAAACGAACCCTGAAAATGTTCAATATTCCACACAAATCCTCTATCTAGAGATAACGGAAATACTTCCTATAAAATATGAACAGTGAATTGAAAATTATCCAAAACGTAACTCGTCGTAAAGCTTCAACTAAATGATTTTCCTCACCATATCCATCATAAAACCTCATATTGAGATGGAAAAAAAAACAGGAAAATACCCACACATAACATAACGTTATGTACTTCAAAATACATATCTTATTTGCGGAGGACAAGAGACCTACCCTCATCATAGGAAATACATCTACGCCAAGGGTTCCTCTCTTCCTGCGGTTGAGAAAGACTAGGATAAGCTACCCAAATCTAAACTCTTACGATCAATTCCCAAAATAATTGTGCTGCGAACTCAAAGGCCCTAAAACTAAAGCATGGAACACGAAAACAACTAACTGACGTACTCAGAGGATTAGAAAACTAAAATGTCATGCGTTAATATCGTCCCGCTGCAAGATAAGAATAAAAAAATAGTGAAATAATTTCCACCATAATTAAAGACGAGGCTTAAAAGTTAAAATCCGAAAAAATAAGCCGCGAATACCCCAAGGACAAATTAAAAAACCGACAAGACAAAACAAGACAGCACAAAACATCCATTCGAGGTTCATATTCGTGTTCATATATGAACAACGAATGTATGCTCTTATAAAAAATTCACATCTCTCTTAACCGGAAAAGAGAAATGCTCCTTATTTTACGTATATAAAAGGGATAGTAAATAAATTGAAACCGTTACAAAAAAAATTGAAGATTAAATCCGAAAATTAATCTCCACGAAGTATCAGATGTATCAAACATCGATGTCAGCTTCCTTACTGATCGGAAACGACCAAAACATCAAAACAACTCACAGTTGTATAAAACTCCATTGAAAGACAACATGAACAGTTGAAAGCACACTTGCAACAAGGAAAAGAAAATTTGTGTTCCCGAAAAAAATTTTTTTTTTTTTTTTTTAAACTTGAGCAAACAACTAAGCTGTATAAAACTTCCATATAAATCCAACGAAAAAGTTTATAAAAGTTAAATGTAGCAAACTTAAGTTGCAACGGAAAATATTAAATAGTTAAATATGTTCACTTTAAGCAAACTTAATAGCATCTGCGATATTACGTAAAATAAAATTGTATGACGAATTATTTGTGTATAAATCATTTCACCAGTAAGTAGATATTTTATTTGTCGTAAGAAAATATTATTTAAAAAAACAAAGTTAGGTATGTCATCTATGACAAAATGACAGTTGTAATGAAAATTATGTATTTTATAACAACAGAGTATATTATAACAAGTAACCCAAATGAAAAAATAAATTATTATTCAATGTACGCATAGTCTCGAACCAACTATGAATCTTGAATGTAATTTCAAATGAAAATAAATAAGTAACGTATTGATGCACCTATATGCAATAATAATACAGTCATTAGCGAATGTACCGAGAACCGAGAACTGTGTATAAATAATAATAATTTTTAATGGAATGAAATCACAAAGCATTATAAATTTATGTATGTACTTGTAGAATAACGAAACCAACTGCTATTCGATTGACAATAAAAATCCCCTAAGGTATGTACAACCAAACGACACCTGTGAACCGAAATAATACTTTTGTAAAGGTTTGTCTTACATAATTAATAATTAATTTAAATCGAAATTATTATTCCTGAATAAATTTTTATTTTTTTAAATTATGGATAATTCAACCACTCATGTTAATATGGAACGAAGGAAGAAAGTTATGATAATTTTCCTATGTTAGAAATAAATAAAACTTGCTGCTCAACCAAAGTTCTGTATAACCTTTAAAAATCCCTAAAGTAGGTAAGTTATAACAAAGCCATGAATGACCCGCGAAATTCAATTTAAATATAAAACATCATAACCAATCATTTCTTGTATGAACTTAAAACCCTTTGAAGGAGTCATACTATAATAAAATGATAATTACGCAAGGTAGCGTAGAAAATAAAATTCCTTTTCCAAACCAGCTAAATATAAACCCAATTAACGACATCTATTTTTTTTTTTAGAAACTTAGGTGAGATAAAATTTAATTTTTTTTTAATTACTGAATAAAATAAATTAAATTTGACACGTATAGCATTTAAATTCCCGCAGTAATTAAGAAGATAACCCAAAGTAAGCGCTATAACTTAGATATATAACCCCAAACGTTACTAAAATCTCCACAAGTTTAAAAAATAAATCCTCTTCCAACAATAACTAAAATCGAATGATTAAAGTATACAGGGTGTCCGGGGGTAAAGGTTGTGCCAAGGAAATAAGTATTGCTTTTTTTGTTGCGGGAAAGAAAATGTTCGCCTCCTTTAACACTTCAGTTGTAGCGTGTTTAAAAGCGAGGTATTGCTAGATTACAAGTTACATGTGTAATAATAAAGGTAAATATTAACCAGAGCATGAGACATAATAAAACTCTCAACTTTAAAGCAGGATTTATTAATTTACAATCACATCGTGGGTGTTATCTAATATTGTAAAATTTAGTTAATTTATGAGAGATTAAATCTACAGGCCGTGCCTTATATCGAAGAGAGATGTCCAGACTCACCGTTCCAATCTGTTAGACCTATTTTTAACTACTGTGCCACACGGTTGCAAGATTGAAGTCACAGCGCCTTTAGGATCGTCCGACCACTGCCTGGTGACGACATCAATCCCTGTAAACTTCAGACCACCAAACGAGAGGCTGAAGAGAAAAGTGTGGCACTATAGGTCAGCAGATTGGTTCGGTCTGCGGGCACATTTTAATGCTTTCCCGTGGTCAGCTGTCTGTTTTCAGACTTCGGATCCCTCAAGATGTGCCCAGGAAATTGGTGAAGTCATCACATCCGCGATGGATGGCTTCATCCAATCTACTGTTAAGGAAACTGGTGTAGGCTCAAAGCCGTGGTTCAGTCGACAATGCGCTGAAGCAGTGCGACGAAAAAACGCGGCTTACCGAGCCTACAACACATCTAGAACATCCAAAGACAGAACAGCTTACAAAATGGCAAAGGAAACCAAGAGAATCATAAATAGGTCAAAATTCGAGCACGACCAGCAGATCAGCAGAAAGCTGGCTGCATGCCCGCATGGCAGCAGGCAATTCTGGTCGCTTGCGGGCTCAATAGGTCGCAATTTCTGCAAATCCGCCACCGAAAAGGCTAACTTATTAGGTAAAATGTTTGCAGATAACTCAACCCTCGATGACCAAGGTGCTGTCCCGACGTTGGTTCCTCACTGCGGTTTTCTATGAAAAAGCTGAGGATCCGGCATCGGGAAGTACTCCATGTTTTACGAGGGCTTGATGTTAATACAGCTAGTGGGCCTGACGGAATACCGGCCCTGGTACTGCAGAGGTGCGCTGCAGAAATAGCTCCAATTTTGACGAAGCTTTTTAAAATATCCCTGAAGACTGGCTCTGTGCCCTCTGGTTGGAAGAAAGCGGTTATCCATCCTATTCCAAAGAAGGGTGACTGCTCCAACCCGGCCAACTACCGCCCCATAGCGATCACATCAGTTCTGTCTAAGGTGATGGAACGTGTGATCAACGACAAACTGCTCACATACCTCGAGAAGAACAAAATTATTAATGACTGTCAATATGGATTCCGGCGGAACCGCTCGTGCGGTGATCTTCTCGCGTATGTGACGCATGTTTGGGGGCGATGCCTGGAACGTTTCGGCGAGACTCAAACGGTTGCACTGGACATTTCCAAGGCCTTTAACCGGGTTTGGCACCGAGGCTTGTCAACAAACTGCCTTCTTACGGACTTCCCGCATCCTTGTGTATGTGGATTGCCGACTTCTTGAGGGAGAGGTCGATTCAGACGGTAGCCGATGGTTTCACCTCTTCCTCACACTCGATAAATGCTGGCGTCCCACAGGGATCGGTTCTGTCTCCGACTTTGTTTTTGTTGCACATCAACGACCTTTTGTCATGTGCACCAATTCATTGTTACGCGGATGACAGTACAGTTCATGATAGCTTTTTGTTTGACAAGCCCCCAAAGGGCTCACAAACTCCAACAGCTCGTATGGCTTTGAAACAAATAATGGACGGTTACCTCGAGAGTGTTTTCTCTTGCGGTAAAAATAATCGCGTTGAATTTAATGTTTCAAAGACCCAATCTTGTCTGATTACGTCTAAAAGGGATCGAAATGAAAATCTAGTCTCTTTCAACGGAAGCAATCTTCCGAACAGGCCCTCCATTGATATGCTTGGTGTAACCCTAAGTGACCAGCTCAGGTATGGGGGCTCCATCGAAGCCAGAGTAAAGTTAGCCTCCCAGAAACTGGGCGTACTGTATAGGGCCCGCAGATACTTTAATAGTGCACAACTGCTAACCCTGTACAAATCACAAGTGCGCCCCACGGTTAAATTTGGCAGCCACCTCTGGTCTGGAGCTCCAAAATACCTGAAAAATACCCTCGACTCTGTGCAGAAACGGGCGGTCCGTTTGATAGATTCTCCCATCTTAACAGACGGATTGCAATCTTTAGAGCACAGGCGTCGGGTGGGAATGCTATCCTTGTTCTACCGGTATTACAATGAAGAAATATCTAAAATATTTTGGCTCTATAACTCTATATGTCTACGTTGCTTCGATGATCATTTATAACAGAAATTATACCTTTAATATGACTCGTACATGCGTACATATCGATAGTTGCCGATTGTAAACCATTGGCAATAGGTTCCAACATGCCTGAGAACTTGGCTATCAGTTGAACACATATAACGAAAACTGATTTAATAACAGCGTAATGTAACTGATAAGCACGTTTTCTTGATGCTTCATTAATCATGATAAAAATGTAATAATCAAAATTAAATTGATTCTCACAAACAATAGGCTACCGACGTAATATTACTTTACGGTTTGAGAGCATTCCTGCATCTTCTAGGGGGGGGGGGCCTTCTTGGTGAGTATTGAATAGATGGCACAAACATTTTCCCACTATGTAAAATGATGCTAGTGAAAACATTTTCAAATATTGTCAGTTATTCATAACCCGGTAATGTTTGTCTTTCTTTAAAAAAACAAGAACAAAGGAGCACTCTTTTACCTATAACATGTGACGGGTGATAATTTTTTTTCGCATTTCAAAATGATTATATTTTTATAATATGAATGTTTCTGATAATATATTAAAATATTTATGTGTATTCGTACTAGAAATAGTTATATTTTTTAACGTGCTGTTTTGGTTTTTTCTTGGAAATGTACATTGCTTACAGGGCCATATTATCCGTAAGGCAGTAGGCAGTGTAGGCAACTGCTAAGTGGCCCCGCATCGCCTACGGGCCCCTAGGGTAAAGGGGCTCCGAGATGTGCATTGCCTAGAGGTCCCGACATGTTTAATCCGGCCTTGATTACACATAGTGCGAAGGAAATTCCTAATGCAGAAATTTTGGACATTGTTTTAGGTTAATTTGGAAAATATGCAAAAAATTACTTATTTTTTAAAAGTTTTTATTACCTAAAAGTAAATAAATATATATATAAAACAATATTTATTTGCAGTGGTGTGCAAACAAATGATATAAATTAATATGAACACATAAAATAAATAAACAATATTAAAACACAAATTAAATATAACAAAGTGGTAACATAACAAATTTGGATAAATTATTAATATTATGTAAACACTTTTGAGAGAGTAAATTTTAAAGAAATAAAAGGTGCGAGATATAACGTAAGTCCCTACAGGAAAATATATTTTTATTTACTATAGGTACATAATATTATTAGGCATGATCTGAGAAATATGTATTTTTGTATAGCTAATTTCTAAGTACTTTTGTGAGATTTGTCTAACTAGTAATTGGTGCGCTCGAGAAATCCACGTAATAATTGGGTATTCAATTTTTTTTTCTTATAATGATCATTTGGATGAACGAATCGGTCAATGATTTGGATAATATATTATTTGACATTTTACCGAAAATAATAATGTTTGATTTTTGTTTTGAATTTATTTTTAATAGACGCTAATAATAAATTCAAAACATTAAATAATAAACGAATCCGAGTCAGATATTTCAATTCTGCCCATCAACTATGTGGTGTAAAAAATAGAAAGCAATTTAAAAGAAAAAGATTTGTTATTGCCATGTCAATTCATAAATGCTTTGCATTTTCAGGGATTTTTTAAAGATTTTTTTATTTTTTTTATTAATTAATTAATCGATTGATAATAAAACATAAATGAACTACAAAGATTTGATTTACAGCTGCTGATGTTATTAGTTATACGTTAGGTATTGTTGTTATGCGATTATTATGGCTCCACAACCTCGTAATTAAAACTAATGGTAACTTTTAAATGACTAATAAATCGTAAAACGATTCTTACGAATTATACTATAAAGTAAAATGTATGATTAATATTTAGTAAAACAATTCAATGGTTCAGAATACACCTGGAAATAAAATATAACAGATAAAGGATTTTTGCAAGTTGGAGCGAATTTAAAAAAAAAGACCCTCTTATTCAGCATTATTGAATCCCGATGATTCAAATTATTTGGATATTTTTTTTGATCTTTAACCTTACAAATAAGTAAAATTGTTTGCGCTGAAACTTGTTGAAACCAAAATTGGTGCTTGAGTATCTGGCACAAGCCACTATCAATTTGACATTTTATAGAGTACGATGATCGAGGTACATAATTGTCTCTTGATTGAAAAATATAGCGGTTGATCAAATATTATCAATTTTGGAAAGTGACAGTTGTTGTTGATGCCGAATATGAAAATGTTTGTCTACGCAAGACAGGCAAAATTTGAGTCATGATCAAGACAAAATTTGGATCGTGCATAACCCACAGGGGCCGACAAGATATTTCAATAAATTAAGCTTTTTTTGTGAAAGTCAACGATACCAAAGGCAAAACGAATGTTCAAGATAGACACTGCAATTGCAGTGTTTTGTACCGTGCGTCAGAACGATTCTTCAACACTGCAAATGCAGGGATCCATCCCATAGGGGTTAATTACTCCTTTGCAAATGAACCATTCCTGGATGTTTTTTTTCCGTGAAACATGTTTTTTCCATAATGTTGGCTCCATTCTGCATGGGATTTAATCGAATGAAGTATAAATATAATAATCATATTATGAGAAGTAACTCTGCGAGTATAAAAGGTACATCAGTATATGAATACGCATCACTTAAAGTTCAAAGGGTAGATGGTATAGGTGATTGTGCGGTGATGGTGTGATGATGGTGTGGTGATGGTGAAGGTGATGGAGCGCTAGTGGACGAGGGCGGGCGCCTGGTGGGCATCCTTGCTGTTGGTGACGGTGGCGTGGAAGCCGCTGTCCCAGTCGGCGTAGTAGTCCACTGTGCGGACGTTACCGTCGGGCTCCACCAGGGAGTATTGACCTGAAAATGACCACATGGGTTATTATTATTATTTTTATTACAGTAAAGAAATAAAATTTTAATTTGGTATGCGGGTACGGGTATCACTGAACCACATGGAACCATTTATTGGATAACCAACACCTCTGCCGTAAGTGGTTCGCTACGTTTGGTGGCTTAGCCGGGGTTCCCGGATTCATGGGGTCTTGGCGGCGGATGCATCTGCCCACCAGCTGCATGCAGGCCGAATCGGGAGAGAATGGTTGAGGGAGTCCCTTTAACTTCTCCAGCCGTAATCTCTCGGAACATCGCCTTGCACCGTAGTGGGAGGGATGGATTCGTACGTCCATCACTCCTGGACACACTGACCCCCAGATTCCTACCCACCCCTAATACGATTTTCTTTCCCAGAACTTCATCTCCTTCCTTTCCTAAAAGGATTCTCCGCACAACATCCCCAAAAGACGACACAGGCCCTGGGGAGAATTATTTTCCTCAGGGCCTCCTGTAAGGAGCTAATGTAAAAAAAAAGAAAACATTCTCAACGGTACACGGTGACCGGAAACTCGTCATGTAGGCGGGAAACTGGTGAATCTATGTCACTTTGAAGAAGACACGTTTGAATGTATGTATTTGTGTATACTGATAGTATAAAACACCCGCAGTACCCTCTTACCCCGCAAATGTCCAAAGATGCTGGGGGCGTTGTGACATTTATCCTAACAAAAATAAAATTATTATGAAACTAAATAATTTTTTATCAATGTACACCACTACACAAGACGGACAGGGGTCTCTTTTAAAATGATTTACCTGCACTTTTTTGATTTAAGCTTTCGTTTTCGAATAATCCAAGTCCGAAGTTGGAATTTTTATTGGATAAAATTAAAATTTTTCGGTGTTACAAAGCTGCATTCACTGCAGTTAAGTCATAGTTAGTTATTTTTGGTACTATTTGTAAAGAAACTCGGCCGCCGCGTGCCACCTGCACCCCCCTGTTGAAGACGCGGTTACGGTAGGCACCATGGATTTCATAATCTAGTCATAATCTTGTGATGAAAGATTGTATCCAATTACCTACTAATTTCCGGATATTTCGCGGGCCAAAGTAACCCGAATCTTGGGCTAAAGAATACCGATATTTCGTTACCTAAATTTGGACAACTAAACTGCACACATACTGAAAAAAATAAATATATATATATAGATGTATATGTGTGCTTGCATGCACACATTGAAAAAAAAGTTAAGAATGTGCATTTTTATAACCTAATGCTAATTTACTTCTTTTTTCCTTTCTATTTTCAATTTTCTACATTTTATTATAATGTTTCCAATTTTTAGCATCATTTATATTAAACCCATATGTTTACACTAGACTTCATATTTCATACAAAGTAATTATACTCCATTGGTCACCATGAAACAGGCAGCCGCCTAGTATGGTGATCTGATGTATCTAATCTATTTAAATGTCTAAATTATGTTCGTTATTTGTTTATGGGGTGTTATGCCGTATTGCGCTACCTCCTTCTTTAGCCAACGTTTCGGACGTCGTTGCAGTGTCCATCATCAGGGCAGATCTGGCAGATTCGGTAGATGTATTCTTAAACGTAACTGTCTAAATTATGTATCATGTGTTTTATAAATAAATAAATAAAAAAAAAAACTTATGTAAAAGCTTTGGAATTTACAAATGTCATATTCTTCAATACACGTCTAACAACAAAAAAATACAGGTATCATTACAAACTTACCAAAAATCACAGTTACACAACAAAGTTTGCAACCGTGAAACCGCGTGGTTTAATTATGAAAACTTTGAGCGACACTGGCAGATGCATACGTGTATACAAAATAACCAAAATGCCGCGGCGCTGAGGCAAGCGCCTATAACTGTCATCATTTTGGCTGGAACCACAACGCTGTGAGGGGCATACATTAATTACGTGAGCAATTTTTCTTCCAATCTAGACCCCTCCCCCCCTTGGTGAGTTAAATTTGGGCCACTTCGTATATTCTTTTCAAGTAACGTGAGATTTTGCTGACCCCCCCCCCCCTTATGAGTTCACGTAATTAATGTATGTCCCCTTACGATGTGGTGAGAATTTCAAATTCTTTCAATTTGGGCTAATGTTACCATCCAGGGCTAAAGTAACCCGTATCCAGCGCCGGATCTGCATACGTTCAAAAACGTGCAAAAACCTGGCGCCAACTCCGAAGGGGCGCCGTGAGAAAGTAAATATTGTATTAAAATTTTGTTATAATATTCCCTGAATCGTTTAAAAATTACCCATAGTACGAAATAATTATTACGCTCTAGCAACACTTTCCAAAGAAACAGAATGCGCACGCATCAGGTTGGTATCAACGGCTTACAAATTTATAGTCAGTTACAGAATATTTTTACAAATTCCGTATATTTAGTTTAAACGTAAGATCTATTTTTCCATATATATATTTTACCGTCTTTTACGACGAATGGGTGCGATCCAAATTCAATAACTAATCACAGCGCCGTATTTTTGTTCTAGTCAATCAAACAAACCGACGCTGACAATTTTAGTTAGCGTACGCTCGCTATTGTTTTATTTTGTACGATTTAAGTCTCTAGGAGAAGGTAGTTAAAGACCATTTTCTTATGAAATCTTCAGTAAATCCCATTAACAAAAACATCGCACGGTTTGCAGGATTTGCAGGTTGCAACGTGTTGACAGTTTCATCATTGATTTGACATATTATTATTTGAAGTTCGTTAAATGTATAATTAATTTCTATTAGATTTGTTATTTTACGGTGTCAGTGTAAGCGTCTTTCGTAAGCCGTTGATACCATACGTCAGTGTTTAGTGTTTGTATGGTGTTTGTTCGCTCAATTTGGTGTTTGTTCGCTCAACACAGGGGAAATGCAAGGTACAAATTTGAGGTTATATTCTTATTAGATTTTTAAATTTATAATTAAATTTCTATTGGTTGTTAGAGGTTATAAAAGTACTGTGGATTACAATGAATAGAATCACCATAATTTTATGTTTACCCAATAGATTAGGGCTCCTGGCGATTCTCTCTTTTAAAATGAAACGAGTGTGAGAGCTACCGCCAGGTCACTTGGAAAAGTTACACCCTTTATATGTCTTGATTTTATTTGATAAATTAGTGCAAAACAAAAAAATAAAAAATAAAAAAAAAAATAAAAAAAATTGGCGGGAACGAATTTTTAATCAAAATAAAAATGTAGGGGGGGGGGGGGGGGGCGCCATCGGTACCTACTGCACAGGGCGCCAGATTTCGTAGATCCGGCCCTGCCCGTATCGACGGTATTTGTTGTCTTGCCATTTGTGAAGCGTCAGTAAAATATTTGATATTATTTATCATTTCATTGGATCGTATCTAACCCGAATTTAATATGCTTGTGGCATTATATTATGGATAAAGCACTTTTATTATTATTATTCAATTGATTTTATATGTGGGTACCATACTGGATATGCGACACACTTAGTCACTTGCAAAAAACAGTGTTTCTTTCGGTGAAAGTGGAAAAGCCGGTAATACTAAATGTGGAGCAAATTCATTCGTATAAAAAGAGCAATAAAAGTAACATTGAATTCTTGTATAACAACCGTTCATTGTTCATATTAACTCGCTATGTTAATTAATGAAGTTCATTAAAACAGGCTTATTACGACAAACGCGTCAAAAAGTTAATTTAATGAATTAATCTTCTGAACCTGTCTAAATGTTTGTTATTCATTTTTTATAGTGATTTATATTTAGTAATGCATATTTTGTCATACGGTCGGAAAATTTCCGCTACAAAATCTAAATAAATATAAAATTTATGAATATATCCCAAAACTAAAAACGGTTTGAGAAAGGTGATGAAATACCTACGCTTTCACTTGTTAGAAATAAACATATATTTTATTTATATATAAAATTTATTCTTAAGAGGAATATAAACGCTAGAAATATTTCGAATCTCATGCCTGCAAAATTTTAAAATCGAGCGTCTTTTTGCACGAGGCTAGTAAGCGAAAAAGTGGTTTTTATTTATTTTGTGCATAATTTTATAAGAACGAAAAAAAGTTAGAACACGGAAAACCTCAAAAATAGTATTAGCCATTAAGGGGTATTTTTAAAAAATTGTTTCTTGTATTTCTTCATAGTTAATGTTTTTAAAGTTTAACTGATATCGAAAAAAATAAAAGCACACACCCATTTTATTAGATAAGTGTATTATAAACTTTGCTATTATCTCACTATTTTGTCGGTTCATAAAAAAAGAATGAAGTTTTATAATTTTTTCTAAAATTACGATCGGAAACTAAGGTTTCCTAGAGATGCACATTTTAATATTTCTTTAGTTAACTTCTAAATTTGAATATAAGCGAGGTGTTTTCTCTTTCTAACACCGTTTAGATCATATTTCTCACCACGACAGTAGGGGAGATACAACGATTTCTGTGAGACCTATGTGAGCTATGAGACCAACAGGGGAATAATCGGTATTTTATTTTATTTATTTATTGTTTCTTTACACTGTAGGTAAAAATGTTTACAATACAATTTGTTACCTCACTAGGACAAGCCTGTGTTGAGGTTAACAATAATTATACAAGTTAACAAAATAACACAAAATTATACAGATTTTGAAAGAACAATATTGTTGTTTTTCTTACAGATTGAGATTAGATTATGGGTACCTACTGGTACCTACTAAACTGATGGCGCTAGGTACTACATTAATGTAGACTTTTAGGGTGACCATAGTTTTGAGATCTGATTTAAATATTACTATATGATTCTTTTTCCAATGAGCCGAGACCTACTTGCCTACTTCGTATACCTATAGTGCTCTAAGTCTACTGGGTACCTACCCGGCTCAGTGCAGTGGTAAAATATTCGAAATAAAAAGATTCGAAACCCGGCGAAGTTAAAAAAAATTTGATTTAATTCACATAGAACTTCGCTGCACGGTTGATGATAATCTCAGCATTGCCCAGTTGGTACAGGGATCACTATACAGAATGCAACAATGCCTGCAGTGGCTTTAACTGTCTGATCTTAAGACTAACTTCCTTTCTTCCTTATCTTCTTCATTCTCTTTACCCTTTCCTCCCCTTCCCCTATTTTCTCCTGCCTCACAACATTGTAGTGAGATGGTGCCATAGATAACTCACTTCGGACTGCGGTACTACTCTACCATAGTGGCAAAAAACGTGATTGTTTAAATTTTTATTTTTCATTCTCTGATTTTATTTTTAATTTTTAGAGGTAAGGCTCTTGACAACGAATCGGAATGTCGCGGGTTCAAATCCAACCGTGCGAAAGTAAATTTTATTTGATTAATTTGTGTCGCTTCACAATTAATCAATTAAAAATAATATATGGCATATTTTCAGCACGTCCCAGAGAGGAAGATGCTATCAATATCGCTCTGATGAAAGCAAAACTTTGCGTGGAATTAGGCGTATTTGGTGATCAAATCTGAACAGTCAGTCGTTTCCCCACCTTCCTGCTCCTCATCTCCTTCCCCTTCCTACTATCTTCAGCCTCACGACATACGACACAGTACACGACAAAGTCTCTCTCACTGGTTCCAAACGGTTGGGAGCGGTTGTCCTATGCGGTATTAAGAGCAAACCCGGTCGCCGAGAAATTTGAACAATAAGTATTTTACCAAACTGTTGCAGTCACTATCGCTCATACTTCTCTTTATACCGAGCGAAAGGGACAACTGCACCTCAGGCTGATAATACCTAAATAAAATCGTCAAAATCGAGGTTTTGTACTACCCATTTTACTCCTCCAAAACAGATTAAGATTTTTTTACTGTCAGTGTCAAAATCCAGAGAGGAAATCGGGGAATACGTTTGTATGGACAAAACGCCGCTCGATTTCCTCTTAACATAAAAAATATGTAATAAAAAAACGTTTATGTCGGTGCACCAATAGTTACACTCATATTTGTGAATTATTTAATTTACAAATACTAGAAAACTGAGCAATACCTCTACGTTATTGTGAATTGTTCGATGTTGAAGTATAAATAAATCGCGATTTATAACCATTAGACCCACTAACGTTGTCTAAATAGGTACGTACTGCCGAACTGAGCTATGTCTGCAGCACAGATTTAACGTTGATTATGTACACATTTTCAAAACATTCATAAATTATAAATTTAGAAAAAATTCCCAACAATATCTATTTTTATTGATGATCTTTTCATTTGCGAAAATCTACCGAACGCAAAATGTTGAAAAATCTTAATAAATGAGGACGTATTGCAAACTCTATACACAGCCATGTTGCTCAAACAACTACCGATACGTAACAAACATTTGATTAGACTCAGGCATTATATCTACAATGTGGTTCAATCTTATTTAGTACATTACTACATGTTAGCAGACTGAATTTCTGTGAGCATCTCGAAGGCTCGTTACTTAGGTATGTCGGCAGTGTCGGCACCGCGCCTTTACTTTGACAGAGATTTGCTACGCATGTCCCAATACGAATGTTATAATAATGAAATGTTATGTTACACATCGCTCCAGGCCTTAGACCCTTCACAACACGTCATGTCGCCTTATTTCTAATCTACATTCAAACATATAAACAAATGTAATTCGTTTATTAATTTATAAATCAACCATGTCAGTTTTGCAATCGGTTGTTATTATTTCGTCTTCCCTTTCGTGGTAAAAATATTGAAAAAAAACTTTGATGCGGAAGCCCCGTTTAAAAAATATATTAACCCCACAATGAGAAATCATTTCCCTCACGCAGAGCCTACATTGGACATGCTGTATTTATAAGGAAAGGTATTTTAGGTATTGTACCATCGACTCTGTACAGAAACGGTCCGTTTGATAGATTCTCCTATCTTAACAAACGGATTATAGGCTTCGGGTGAGAATGTTATCCTTGTTCTACTGAGGAACTAATATTGATCATCATTAATTACTAGTCATTGATCCCCTCGGCACCGGTACATAGTCGGGAACACGCCAAACGCGTTTGTCACATGTGAACGGGTTAGGGGCCATTCATTTATTACGTAAGACGATTTAGGGGGGGAGGGGGTCGACCATGTCTTATTTTTCCTTACAAGGGGGTAGGAGGGAGTCTCGATAGTTCTTACGTAAGATCATAAAAATGCGCAAAGTTAAAATTATACTTTGAAAAAGCGCGGCCAACCGCGCGAATGCCGAGGTTCGCTCGGATGCGTATAGGTAAACGATTTCCATTTCCATGGCAACGGACCCGCGCAAACAAATACTAAAACAAACCAAACGTGTATTCACTTCTTCCTTTCTAAGAATCTAAAGGAAGAAGTGAATACACGTTTGGTTTGTTTTAATATTTGTTTGCGCGGGTAATAAATACGTAATAAATATGCAATAAACATTAAACATGGGGGGAGAGGGTCGGAATTTTCTTATTTTTTCTTATAATAACTAGCAAAATTCGTCTTACGTAATAATAAATGAATGGCCCCTTACTTCTTCGACTCGTTCTTGAGTTCAATAGCTTGGCTGTGGAACGATTTGCCGGCCTCTGTGTTTCCTTTTTCCTACAACATGAGTCTCTTCAAGACCAACGCTCATTCCTTACTCTCCTCAAAAAGACCCTCCACTCACCATCTCAGATGACATAGGTCTTGAGGGAAATTATTTTCCTTAGGGACTCCTGTGTTGAGTTTTGGTTGAGTTAATGTAAATAAAAGAAGAAAAAAATGGAGGAAAGTAAGGAATGTACCCGGTTTTCGAAGAGACCTAAGACCCATATTGTGGGAGGGAGGAAACCTAGAAGACGGTAAAACATTCAACCGTCGATGATTTCAAAATCGTGAGAAACTTAGAACAAAATTTAGACAAACTTACATCTGATGTTGTGACATACGTAATGTTGGGTACGGCGTATGCATGAAATTGGGATAAGTAGGTATACATAATATATAATTGTAATTTATTAAAATATTTATATCTCATTTGAAAGTTCTGTTCAACTTTGTTAAATAAACCTAAATTAAAATTCAATGCACTGATTTTGAAAAACCGGAAAACAGTTGTAGTGAATACCAAAGATAATACAATAAGTGAAAACACAGTCGTGTTTTGAAATGTTTTGAAAATGATGCGAGGCTTGAGTAATGTGTCGTAGAGATGATGTTATTTATTTTTTAAATAAAAGAAAGACAAATATTCCCGGGTTACGAATAACCCAACAATGTTTGAAAATCTCCTACTACCACCACAGAAAGCCGAAAATGTTGCTTGTGTTGTGATGGAGGACTTAGCCAGCCGAGGAATTGAACACGCGACGCCCGGATGAGATCCAAGCGCTATGCCCACTCAACCACTGACTGGTCATAAATATAAGTGTAGATATTGAATATAATTAAAACTTTATATTATTACATCTTCAAAATTTGCAAATACACGTTGTGGCGTCATTTTTAATTAAATGAAAACAAATAACTTTGTAAAAACATTACTATATAATCAATATTACTGACATGTTTCGAAAACGAAGTTTTCTTCGTCAGGATAAGATTGATATTAAAAATAACAAAAGACAAACTAGTATAGACTAATAAGAACTACAGACAAAATATTAAAGAGAGAGGTGATTAATTACTTAAAAATATCATGAAACATTATATTAAGTGAAATAAAAAATTAATTTAGAGTAATTTAATTTATATTATTACTTAAATCAAGAACGCGTTCCTACTAACCGGTACCTACTTTGTACTTTGCAGTAAGTACCTGCTCGCTTCAAGGCTCGGTTTTCAAAGTAATTTTAAGTAGAAAACTGAACTAGATTTTATTTAATTGAGAAATTATGGCGCGATGTCAGATGCAAGGACCATATAAGGACCTAATTTACTAAGGTGTGACGGCAAATCCGAAACTGAACTGAATTCTTAAAGTAATTGGTCATTAAAAATAATGGTGAATTATATTTAATTTAGAATCTAGGCTAGTTTAGTAACCACCAAAGTTATGTGAAATTTTTTCATGCGAATACTAGCCTTGGAAAATGGGACTGAGGTAGGTATCCCCAATCGGCCTAATATTGCAAGTGGGAAAGTGGAAGAGGAACTACTCGCATTCTGATATATTTGATAAATATAGCTAAAGCAATTTCAGGTTAATCGGGGATCCAGATCGACAGAGAAAGAAACCCAATGAAATAAAATGTTACGGGCGATTTTTTCAAATGATAATTTTATTTTTGAGTAACCTCTTATTAGGAAGTTGGCTAACGGGCTTCCCGAAAACTAAATCCTTGTTATACCTATCTATATCAAGGATCTGCCAACATAAAAAAAAAAAAACAATTTACTCACCGCCCGTTAGTAAATAGCTTAAAGATATTCTCACCTCGAAAATGAATGCAACATTACAAAAAGGTGTTTACTTATTTGAGCTTTATTTTTGTACTTTATATACATCATATCAGGATTTCGGCTTTAGGTCAGGAAGAAGAAATCTATATCGAGACGCCAACACAATTGAGGAGCCTGAATAATACTGAAAAAGTATATTTTTCATCTTTATTTTCGGTGAAATAATATTTTTTTCGAGGCTTTTCACAAGTAAAAAAGTAATAAACAAGATTTGTTTGACATTGTCAAAAAATCTATAATATTTTTAGTGTATGTGTTGAGACTTCTCTAACTGACTAACTAACCAACCGTCACGTCTTTTTCCCGTAGAGGTAGGCAGAGCTAGGACCACTAAACAATTCCGTCAAAAAGCTTCTTGCTTTAGTTCCATACCCTTCTGTTTTTCTGACTTTTGACATGGCCCGAATCAAATATTTGGTTCACTTGTTTTTGTCATGTCTTCCTCGAGCGTCCCCGACTTCTTCTACCATTCACAAATTCACATTATATATTCTCTTTATACTTCTTCTTCCTTAATTTGATTTACATTCCCAAACCATCTAAGCATCCTTTTAATAATCTTACTCATTACACTTACATCTTCTCGTCATATTAATATAACTAAAATATTGTAATCACTTGCACTTAATTAATATTTAGTCATTATCTTTAATGTTTATGTGCTGGTTATCAATAATAATTGTACCAGTAGAAGTAAATAACATGTAATTTAAAATTAACGTCTATTCCCGTTGCTGCGATTTTACGTAAGTTGGTTCATTTACCATTACTTCTCATTTATACTTAAACGTGTATTACATAAATGATTATAATTATTTTATAATATGTTTAGATTAAAAGTTAAGAAATTGTAATGATACGTTATATAATATGTCATACTGGTAGAATTTAGAAGTTATTTTCAAAGCGCATTTACAAATTTCCCTTTGTGAGTTTCGTGCTTCGTTCAACAGACAAATAATACATAATAATAAAACAGCTTGAAGAAATTTTAAAGAATAATTGCAGAAAATTTTGCCCAAATTGAAATGTATTCAATTGAATTAAAAACCTTTTAGAATTTGGCAGAATGATACTGTGGTATGTTGCTAACCAATTTTTATTACATTTCTGTTGTCTAGTGTACGAGTATATTTTTTATTGAAATCTACAATTGAATCGCGTATGTAGGTAAAGAGCAAAATTATTATTACATTTCTGTTGTATAGTGTATATTTTTTATACACTATACAACAGAATCTACAATTGAATCGCGTATGTATGTAAATAGAAAAAAATACGAGTAAAGCGTAATGGCGTTTAGTGGAATAGTTATTGTAAACTTTCATCCTTTCGTTCAGCCGCAACGCAAGCGAAATATTTTCGTTCAATCTCAACAAACAGGGAAAACACAAATAATTATAATGTTCACCAGAATATCATTTTCTATCGCACCTCCTGTAGAGTCTATTTGATCCCTTTTGGGGTCAACTCATAAAAATGTTTGTATCTCCCTTATCTACTATTATAGTGAGAAATATGATATAAACAGTGTTAGAAAGAGAAAAGACCACGCTTTATATACAAATACAAAAGTAACCACAAAATAAGTAAAATGTATACCTTTTTGAAAAAAATTTCGAATCGCATTTTGAAATAAATTTATGCAACTTTGGGAATTTTTTATAAATGATTTTTACACGGAACGACAACAAAAGTAAGATAAATAATAATATTTATAATACCTTTGTCTAAAAAAATATGTATGCGTTTTTATTTTGTTTCCTTATCAGTAATTTTAGTCAGAAAAAAGTATGGTGAGCCATTTAACAAACTTTTTTGTGTTTGCTTGCTAAAGAAATTGAAAATGTTTTAACACAGGAATTTCATTAAAAAGATAAAATTAACGTTTTACTGGTTTGATTCTCACGTAAGTCTTGTTGTGCAGGGCAGAATGCTAAAGGGCTTTTCCGCAGTTCCAATAAAAATACTTATTTTATAAATAATTTAATTCTTCTTTAATTAAAAGAAAATATTTTAGTAGACGAGTTGAAACTGTCATTTTTTTTAAATTTGTCAAAAATAATAAATGTCCCCGGAATATTCTGAAATTTTGTCCTCAAGTTACTTTAAATGATCTGTCAGATTCGTGATTTACTTAGAAATATTCCCGGTTGGCTATTTTTAAATGTACCTTAAAATTAAATTCGGTTTTTGAAAGCAGACGAGAGACTTTTTCAGATTTTAACATTTTGAACGGTATGCCTAGTGTATATTTTTTCCCTTTATTTTTACCACATTTTATATTTGATAAATACAATATTATGGAATCATAAGGGTAATGAGAACCCATTAAGGCGCAGCCTGTGCGTGGGTAATATAGTTATATACATTTTTTTATTGTACCTAGAAAGAACAAGCAGTGGGCATATAAAGCAAAAAAGGAAATAAAATTTGTCTTAACAGTTTGTACAAAAATATACAAGAGTGTAACAATAAGAATACAATAGTTTAAGTGAGGGTGTGTAAGTGTATAGTGTAATAATAAGTGTACAGTGCAATAATAAGTGTATAGTTTAATAAGTGTATAGTTTAATAAGTGTATAGTTTGTGAGAAACATAATATAGTAACCTTAATTAAATAAATAAAGTTTCAACATCTATATTGTTAAGCCATAATTTTAACTATTTTAAGTATTGAGGTAGTTTTGAACTTGAATATTTTTCGGTTAAAGATTGAAAATACGAGGTCAGGTGTAAAACTGCTGTGAGTTTGCATTTATTTGGTATTCGTTTGGGGGTTGTAAAATATATTATTATTTCTAATGTTGATTCTGTTTTCATTTTTTAGAATTTGTTTTTGTTTTTAAAGATATATTTCATAATTTTGCAGTATAATAAATAGTTTTATTAATACTATCATTTCATTTGCTCTACATTTCACTGCTGTGAGAAACTAATTAGGGTGGTTATTATAAAATTTAATGATTTACTCACCCTTCACTACATCCCCGTCCCTCTCTTCCTTCTGGTGCTTCTGGTCCCCGGTGTGAGGGTCGTTGACGCCGTACTCGAAGGCGTATCTCGGGTGGTCGTCCTGCAAAACACAATCACGGCTGTTTTTACTAACTATGGACTGCTGACCGTACTTGTCTTTCCTGTTTTTATTTTTTATTGTTTATCGACCATCACTTTGGGAATGTGGGTCTCACTGGGTGCTTACCCTTACCAAGGCACCAATTTTACAATTTTATAAAATACAATAAGTATGTAAATAAAATGTAATAGAAAAAAATAATGGTGGCATTGAAAAATTAAACAACATACTAGTATTATATTGAGGATCGGTTATGTGTATATAAATTGTGTATTTTGTATATGCTTTGCTCTTTTGAGATAGGTATGAAATTTTTGTATTACAACGTTTTTTGTTCTTTAATCCATATTTTAATTTTGTATGTGAATTGTTATTATTTCCCTCATTTTTAAATCGATTGTAAGATTTGTGTCTTTTTCCAAAGCTTATACCTATCGACGGAGTTTTTATTTTGTGCGTATCCTTTAAAAGCTTTGAGCACCTTTGTAATTTTTAATAATTCAAAGAATTATGGATGCCAGAAAACAAGGCGAACAAAAGCAGTAACATAATTATTTATTTATTTATATTTATTTATTTTTTACTTTTAATTTATTTACTTATATGTTTTAATTTATATATTTGTATAAAACACTTGAGTTCTTAACATTTAATCTTTATTATTAATTTTTGTATTTCGAAATTTGAATTTTCATTTTTTTTTCTACTTTTCTTTAAAATATGATCTTTTTTTCTCTTTATTTTTCACTTACTTTTAAATATTTCATAATTTTTATTTAGTATATTTAATCGTCTGTTTTAATAAAATAGTATTTGTATTAATTTAAATAAATATTAAATATACGACTACCATAACACGGGCATGAACCCAGTGTGGTAGCCAAAAAAAACAAATATCTGTAACTAATAAAAAATTTATGAAATAAAAAAAAAAATAAAAAAACTAAAAAATTAAAGTTACTCTCCTACATGCATAAAAACAGTGTTCGAAAAATTGGGTGTTTGTTTGATTTATGTTTAAATTGATCGTTTTTAATATTAAATATTGGATTCGGAAATACTAAATATGTTAATAAAGAGTGAGTAATCGTGTAAGTAGGTATTAGAAGATATAATAAGGTATGTTCTAGTTCTCAGAAATGTCAAAAACAATACTGGAAATAACTACGGAAATGACTTACATAATAATCCAGTTGCTTGGTGTGAACGTTCTTTACGATCAGTGGCGCCTTGGCCACGGGGGCGGAGATGTATTGCTGCACGGGGGCGGAGACGTACTTGGCTACTGGCGCCGCGTAGCTCTGGACGATGGGAGCCGCGTAGCTCTTGTATGCTGAAGCAGAGGCGTATGCGGGTGCCGCGTAAGAAGGAGCAATGTACTTGGTTACGGGCGCGGCGTAGCTCTGTACGACAGGGGCTGCGTAGCTCTTGTATACCGGAGCGGCGTAAGCGGGTGCAGCATAGCTCTTGTAAACGGGAGCAGACGCCTGAATAACGGGAGCGGCGTAGCTCTTATAAACAGGGGCTTGTGCGTAGCTCTGAACGACGGGAGCGGCGTAGCTCTTATAAACAGGGGCTTGTGCGTAGCTCTGAATGACGGGGGCTGCGTAGCTCTTATAGACAGGGGCTTGAGCGTAGCTCTGAACGACGGGAGCTGCGTAGCTCTTATATACAGGGGCTTGTGCGTAGCTCTGAACGACGGGAGCTGCGTAGCTCTTATAGGCCGAGGCTTGGGCGTAGCTCTGAACGACGGGAGCTGCGTAACTCTGAATAGCGGGAGCTGCGTAACTCTTGTACACTGAGGCGCCGTAGGAAGGAGCGGCATAAGAACTGACTATGGGAGCTGAGTATTTAGCAATAGCGGGCTGAGCGTACGACTGAATGATCTGAGGAGCAGCGTATGTCTTTTCGATAACTGGCGCCACATACTTGGCGACTACAGGAGCCTGGGCGTATGAGACTGCCGGGCTAGAGACATACTTTAAGGGTGCCTGGTAGGCCGAGTGGCCGAAGCTAGACAAGCCAGCGGAAGTGCTGTATCCGTGCACAGCCGGGGCGTACGCCAGGCTGGGCTGAGCGAGGGACAGTTTGGGCAGCACGGGGGCGGCCCCCACGAACTTGACGCCACCGGCATTGAGCTGCACGGAGGGCGCGGGGTAGTCGTAGCCCTCGGAGGCCTGCTTGCAGGGCAGGATCACGTCGGGGTCCCAGTGGGCGGCTCCTTGTCGAGCCACTGCGACCAGCAAGAAGCTTAACTTCCATAACTGTGGAACAATCATATTTTCAAGTTAATACATAGCATAGCTCATAGGCGTTGGTACATGGGTATTGGGTACTATGAAATATAAATAATCCTACAGTATAACTATGCTCGTTTGCAGGAACCATATTATGTTATTTGTTTATTCTTGATGTTTTGACGTAAATCAATTTCTACTAGCCTTGCGAAGTTTATTTTTTATAAAAGTAATATTTTACTTTTCTGGAGACAATCTTACTTTTTCTTCAGTTAGTCCCGTAATATTTTTTTCTAAAAATTTGGGTGAAATTTATCCAATGTTGTGTTTGTTTTCTCTTATACAATAACGTTAGGCTGCGTATGCACATGCGAACCGAACCACGAATTACGGGAAAGGAATGAAGCAACCGATACCGACGTTTCGCGGTTCGGCTCGCGCTTATGTTCGCAAATGTACACACAGCATTACCCATTATTTAAAAAAAAATATTTAATAATGTGGGCCTCACCGGAAGCTCTACCAAGTGAATACCTCACAGTTATGTTTGTTAAGGTATCATCGTTTGCTACGATTCAAATATCTTTATAAGCACATTCTATACTTTATTTCGATGAACTTTATGTTAATTTTAAATGGTTTTAATGGTGATAAATATTTAATTACTAAAAAAATGTTTTCGTTAATCGTGAATTTACCCTAATCAAAATATGTTTTAATCAAAAGTCAGGTCTCCAGCGACTAAATGATTTCAAAACACTGTACAAAAAGAATTGTGGTTCGGGGTCACAATCGACCACGGAAAACTAAAACATTGTGACTCTACCCCAATGTTTCATGTTTGGACAAACATTTGGTTCAATGTTTGTGATAATACTATCGCTGAACACCCGGCTTTACAATTGCAAAAAAATGTCACAAAAGTTCGAAACACTGAATCAAAGCGCGGCTTTTCCACTAGAATTGATATCGTACTGAGATAATGTATTTTGGTTTCAGCGGAATTCACGATGACGGTAAAAAATAAAATTTCACTTATAAAAACAGCTTTGCAGGATTATCACTCGCGGTTAGGTAGATTGTTGGTTGAAAGCTCACCTCAAATCGAGCCATGTTGTATGAGAAGTATTTAGGGATCTCAAAATCAAAATAAAGTAAAACGCAATGCCTAGTGCTCGATGGTCACCACCGCGGATAACAACCAACTGATGACCGTCTAAAACCTCCCGTACATTTATAGTGATCCAGTTATCGCGTATATATTGTACTTGGGTTAAAGGCCTTTTGCTTGTTACCCCCACGTACTGTCCGAGTTTGCTGGCACTAAGCAAACCTGATCAATCACTGGATCGCCATGAAAATTTAACCTAACCACCGGTTTATACCTTTCTTTGCTCTTTTTAGAATAACAAACTGGTGCAGTTTATTTAGATGAATTCGTATCATATCCATATTCACATGTGATTATAAAATGAGTTAACTCTCTTGTAACTAGGATTGATTTTACTCATAAGCCATTATTTGTGCATATGTAGGTAAGTGTTGGCTTAACTAAACTATTCATTGGATATAGTATTAATTGCTTGCTGGAAAGCGGTTCAGCACGTTTAAAATTGTTGTTGTTATGATTTTCCAATGCCAAAAACCAATGGCAGAACAAGGTAGACCTACTCAATGAAAATAATGTGACTAAATTAAATTTGCGTTGTACTACAATTTTTTTTAAAGACTTTTCAAATTAATCGCGCAAGGTTCCCCATGAGATCATTACTTATTAAAAGCTTTGATTTGTGTCTAACCCTTTCCTTGTTGGATTTTTTAACGGAAACTTGCGTGACACTGGAGGTAAGTCTCAATTTTCTTTTAATACTAGGTTTTAGAACGTGTTCTAAAACCTTTCTTTCTGTAACCCCCCCCAGTAGGAGATCTTAACTTTTGAGATGATAGCATCAAAATATGTCGAATAACGTAATTTTTTTTTACATTAACTCCACACCTATGTCATCTGGGATGCTCTGTGTAGGGTTTTTTTGAGGAGAGGAAGGAATGAACATTGGTCTTGAAGAGACCCATGTTGTAGGAAGGAGGAAACACAGAGCCGGCAAATCATTCCACAGCAGCCGAGCT